>CM077463.1:65400165-66720165 GCA_039654755.1 Calcarius lapponicus
TTTCCCCCATGTACCAACTCAACGGCATAGTTATCTCTTTAACAGGGAAAACAGTTTGGCTCCATTGTCGGGTTGCCAAGACCGCCTTTTGAGAAAGGGAGCCCGGCTAGCCTCTGATCAAACTCAAAGGTTAGTTAAAAGACAAAAACAGCTGAAAATCTTCATGAATAATGCTGTTTCCCCGAGCCCAGTGTAGTGCAAGCGCACATTTCAATGCCAGAGCATTTTGTTATGCTGCTCGCCTAAGTCAGAATTTCACAGAAAAGGCAGAGAAGAAAAGCTCCAACAATTAGAGGGGGCCTGTCAGAAAACATTAACGCCTTCCTCGCCCAGCCTGTCAAGCGTGCTGGAAATAAAAAACGGGCATAGCGAATCGCACCTCCACCCTCCGGAGCTGCAGGAGGGAGAGGGAGGGGGAGTTAGGGACAGAGAAGTAAAGAGAGAGAGACAAATGGACAGGCCCAGGCAGTTAACAGTCCCCCTCGGCTTTGCAGTTCATCCAAAAGCTGGAAAGAGAAGGGGAAAGGACCTGCAGCTGGATGTTCTCGCTTGATATTCATCCTTCTGTTTCATGCCCCAGAACTATATTTGTCCCATTGGATACACACACACACACAAACACAAACACGTGTGCATGCACTCAGACTGTCCCTTTACACCTTCAGCCCTTTCCTGCATCAGCCCTGCAAAGCACACGAGGTACCTGGTGAAACAGCAGCCTGGTAGAGCTGTTACCACTTTCTGCTCTCTTCTCCCTCCAGTCTCATGTCTAAGTTTCCATCTCTGTTACCATGCAGATGTCCAGGGTGGTCAACTTGCAGCTGGGCTGAAGTAGCTCATGTCAGAGAAGCTGTGCTTATGTATAGCACCAGAGCTATCTTACTCTTTAGAATTTTTTAGTAAAATGTGTTTCAAAGGTACAGTTTTAACTAGTGAGAACAACTACCCGTATGCTTGAGTCCCCTTCCCTAGTTAAATACCTACTGACAAGGACACTAAAATATTTAAAGCTTCCCCTGCACTGATGTTGATTTCTGTAAGTGAACATCTAGACTTTGACTTTCCTGGCCAAAGCACAGAGTTTTACCAGTAATTTAAATAACAAGAGAGCTCTGGTTCATCTCTTACTGTGAGCAAAACTTCAGGCCACCACTTAAACTCTTTTTTTTCTCTTGCCCTTGTTGCCTTTGTTGTCTCATTGCAAAGACATGTATATGTTAATAACTGATAAGGAGCAGATCAGCATTGAGCAGATTCTACATTCAGCCTTCTGCTGGGTGGAGAAGAGTGGAAGAGATTACTTCTGGGCATTGTAGTATTCATATGGGGGTTGAAAAAATGAAATTCCAGCAAAATACAAAGTAACTGAAGGGAAGGAGTACCTCCAACATCCAATCTGAGGTGTTCCAGGGGTTATATCCGTAAAGGGATACAGCAACACAGTTCAGACAGCATGTGAAAGACATCAGACTGCCCATGGTTAGAGAGCTGTGTGGTTCCTATACATCCTGTGGGGAGAAAACTCTAAAGTTAGGGACAGGAACCCCAGCCCTCCATCCATACACACCCTGGAACAGCACAGTACATCCAGGCAAAATGGTACTTACTGCTCCCCTTCAGAGAAGGCAGGGATCTCCTGTGGCTTTGGAGTCAGATACATGCCTTGAAGGACGTATGCAAAAGAAAAGCCTCACAGAGAGCTGGGACTTTCATTGGCTCTGACACTTCTGTCCTGGAGAAACACAAGCAACTGGTAGGAGAGGGGAGAAGTTTCAAGAGGTACTTTTTCTCCCTCTATCTGGCTCCCTGGTACTTACTATCCTGATTACAGAGGGGTAAGATGGGTAAAAATGCAGGCGTGGGAAACCAAGGGCATTGATCACGGAGTGAAGCTATCTAGATTCATTGCTGGCTGTGACTTTGCCCTGACTCAATCTATTTTAGCCTGAGATGCACAAGTGCTAAGCAGAGACCATAAGTAGTTCCTCACAGGTGCCTGGGGATATGCAGCATTGGGAGAACATGAGAAAACTGGCAAGAGAGAGGGGATCTGTGATCCAGACTCTGCTTTGTGCAAGGTGCTGTGGGAAGAGCCAGTGCATACTAATAGTCTGCCTCATTTTTCTGGGGGATAAACAATCCATGCTTCCTTTTATCCCACTGCAAACAGGATTCAATCCAGTTTTTGATCCTTACCTACCCCCCAGAAAAGGACAGTTATGTATCCTAAAACATCAGACTAAACATCTGTATGTTGTACAATACGTGACCTGTAAGTTGCTTAGGAGTAAAACTCCTTTGAAAATGTTACCCAACAAAACATGTATTTCAATCTTCCCTTAGACCCTGTAAACAACTACAGCAGTCAATTGCAAAGTTTTTTGTTGGTCACTTCTGCTTTGCACAAACATGTAGCTTTCTTGCTTTCTGCTTCTATATATTCCCAATATCACTGGGGAAGGAAAGATACACTTCACAGAGACTCCCTAGAACCAGTTCCAGTGGCATAACCCAGGCCTTTGCTGTAGGGGAGGGGAATTGTCTTCCTAAATGGAGCCCAAATTCATTTGGTTCAATTTCACAGAAGCAGATGACTGAAAAAGCACAGGTTCCAGTTTTGGGATGAGGTTCTCCTCCCTCCCCACCAGTCACACCACTCTCTTGCTCACTCTCCATTCCTGCTGCTGGCCACAGATTGGAGCTATTTTAATTTGCACTTGCTGGACACTGTCAGGGCTATATTACTCTGGAAGAGGAAAGGAAAAGCCCCATATTAGTAAAGTGTGAAATGCAGTTTTGACTGAAAAGGGAAGCCATTTTGACATGATTATACCGTGACAGTGCAGATTAAAACCCTGCCATATGGCCTAAGATAGGTTTGTTCTTACTTTCAGGTAACAACACATTGCTAATTAAGTGGTGATGACATTTCCAAAGGAAAAAGAAAAAAAGAAAAAGAAAAGCCACTTGTATGTGAAATAAAGTCAGTCAAGAGAAGGGAAGACATCAATCGATGCTCATAATAGTGGAAATCAGCTTCCTTTTATCATTGTGGTTTGGTCTGAATAGAAGAGAATTTGTTTGATTTGTTATTGAGTAAACAATAATTCATGTGTGCACTTGTAGATGTGAACACAGTGCTCCTGAAAGGCACCTGACTGACAGTGCAGGAGAGCAAAGTCCTGCATCACATCCAGGACAAACACAGCATGGGCGACAGCACAGAGAGGCTCCCCACCCTGCTTTGCCAAGGCCCTGGAGGAGGGTGGTGGAGGTTTCCCTGAGCAGGGTGGGAAGCCAGCCCGTCTCTTAAATGGCAGTCACATTTAAGCACATAGTTTAGTGTCTCTCTGTACTGGAGAGCTTTGCTTTTGCACCTCAGGATGCAACAACTACAGCAGAACCAGCTGACACAAAACCCACAGTCTTGTCTACAGCCACTACTGTGTCTCTGTGGGATAGCAGTAGCTCTAAGAGAATAAATGGAATTAGTATCACACTGTTGGTTTACAAGCAAAGGGTCACTTTGCCCACTAATAACCAGGCCTTTGAGACTTTCAGATGAAGGGTGTTCTTTAAAGACACAAATTTTACTTCCAGTTTCTTTTACTTGCCCATATATACATGTGCATATATTCCTCCATGCCATACAGACTCCATTCAGAGCTGATGACTCAAAAGTCTGAAAATCAGGCAGTGGGACACATTTTGCTTCATTTTGCTTTATGTTTCATAGCAAACCTCATTTTAGGTTGCTCTAATGTACATCATGTGGGTCTGCCTAGTTCTGAGCCCTGACTTAGCAAGGACACTTACAGTGCCTATCCTGTCAAACAGGAGGTACTGTCAAAAAGACAAACAAAAAAAGAGGCACAACTTCCATACTTCCATCTCTTCCTGACAGTGTTGCTACTGAGATGAACTTCATAGCTTCATGTGGTTCTCACAGATTTTGCATGCTCAATGATTTGAAGTTGGAATTCAGCAGCCAGTTAAGGTTCTAGAAGATGAAGATGCCCCATGGATGGGCCTGGCAGCACTTTATCCGTTCTGCTCTCAGTTTTTTGCTTCTTTCTCTTCTACCTCTTTAGCCTCCCACTTCTCATATCTGGGGCTGCACCAGCTTGAGAGTTATGCCTGAACCAACTCCCAGGGTAAATACTCATTCACTTGCAAATATCTTCAGGCAGACATTCTCACATCTCTCCCTAGCACAGTATATTGAGAACAAGTGTGGGTTGGAAGGAGACCAGCAAACCAAGAAGAAAGCACAGATGAAGCCTTCAGAAGAATCTTCTAGCAGGTACTACATACCTTAGCCCCAAATCCTCCTGGTCTTCACCAAAGGTTTGGGTTCTGCCCCTTAGGGACTGTCTGGTGAGGATGGTGGTCAATTTCTTCTGCCTCTGAATCCAGCAAGACTGTAGAAAATAATGCTGGGTAAAAATGCTGGCAATTGTCTCTACATGTGCAGAAAGGATGGCATGGACCTGCAGTGTCAGAGGATGCAGTGCAAGATGCTGTGGCAGAAACCATGACAGGGAGAGGGGGCCCTACTGAAATCATGCCAGGGAGAGGGGGCCCTACTGAACAGCAGTGCTGTGTACAGCACAGAGCAGGGTTCTGAGGAGTTAAATGGGAGCATATAGGAAGAGCAACACTGAGCAGATCCTCCTGACACCCAGGCAGTGGGTGGCAGATCCTCCTGGCACCCAGACCCAGGAGACTATTCCATAGCAGCCAGCAGCACCCCAGGGCTCCCACAGGTCCCTCCTCTTGTGTTCATGCGTATGTCAGAAGAGATGTGTTTGTGCAGGTAGAGATGCTTGAAGAGAAGGCTGGCAGGAGTGTGAAACAAACACAGGAGGATAATGGTTTTACCCTTACTTCAGCTACTTGGTGTCTATCTGAAGAGAGATGTGTTTTCAGATATATTTTCACCTTCTCCAAGACCCTGTGGCGATCACCATGTACAGAGAAACAGAAACAAAACAGCTGCTGGAGAAAGCAGTGAGCAAAACTCCTTCCCTCTTCCTTTGCTCCAAGCTAAATGCCAGAAGACCCCCGCAGCCCCAGGGCAGCTGAGGAGGACAATGACACATCCAAGAGGGGCACTTTGCTCAGTCTGGGCTGTCCCTTGGCTTCTCTGCATGGCCAACCCCCATCTTCTTGGCACTTCACTTTTAGTTACCACTACTCCTCTCTCTCTGTGTGGGGAACTGCTACTGACCAATGGAGCATTTATAAACAGAACAATGTTTAATTAACACAACAGTAGGACAGACTTGTTGAAATACTTCCCAGACAGCAGGCAAGAGTCCTGACAAGGAGACTATTATGGGAATTTTAATGAATCCTTCCAGAGTGGGACAGCTTCCATACACCTACATTGCAATGACTAATTTTGTTTGTGAAAATTGTATTGGTAAATGATGCAGAGTGACAATGACGTTGGGGACCAGCAAACTGAATAAAGTCACTGGGTGACTGTGTGAAATACTGCCTACAGACAGAGCAGAGTGCTTACTAAATGCAGTGCAGTCATGGGTCCGAGTGCCCAAAAGCCCGGCTACAAATGGAGTTTGCATAAGGCAGGCAAAGAAGCAATTAAATAACCCAAACAAGGATCTAGCTGTGCCAGATGACACCACAGCATGAAAAGAAGCAGGGGCTGAGCAACTACTTCTGTGAGACACAACCAGGAGCATGTGCCTTATTAACACCACTGTTAAATGCATGCTTACTAGCTGCTGCTGCTGTAATTGAGACCACTCACAGATATCCCTGCCATCTCCCTTTCTAAGAAAACAGGAAATTAAAATTGTCTGCCCCAGTGCTGGGCCTGTATGAGGTTCCCACCTATGATACAGCAGCCTGCTTCTTCTAACAGGGATGTGAGAAATGTGAATCAGGGGGCACTGGAAGGACAAAATGTACAATGTCAGTGCATTCCCTTGAGATCATCTCCTCCTAGCTCTGGAAACTTTTCTTACTCCTCTAGCAGAGACATTGTACACCATCAGTAACCCAGTGGCCATAATCAATAAGTACTAATGAGCTCAGAATTTCAGAAAGAGTTTTTTATCCTTAAAAATCTTCAGAAAAAGCTCCCAGGAAGACAGTCTGCAATGACAAATGTGTTATATTCAGATTTTCCAGTTCAGCTCTCCACTGCTGTGCTGTACAGACAGTAGCCAGCAAGGGACTCTCTGCAGGCCCTGTTCTTCTGACTTCATTGTTATACATCTGAGGTTCTTTTTCCCCAGAGATCTAGATTTTAATGAATGGATTCAAGATATGCCTTATTTATCCAGGGAGACTGGGCACCACCAGTTTTCTTCTCTGATTTTGCTATTTTCTCTTCCTTACAGGCGTGTCACATTTTTTTCTGGAGTACAGCAAATAAGGTGAACGCACATTGACTACTGAAACATGTTGCCATGCATTCCAAACAAAACAGTGTTGGAAAGTGAATTTGGAATGGAAGTGTATGCTAGAATTGTGAGAAGAGCAGTAAAATAAAGATTTTGGTGCATTACTTCAAAAATTCAGGAGCAAAATAATTTCTGAATTGTTTGGCTTAGCAACGATGTACACAAAGCTGACCAAGAAAATCAACAGAATTATTGCTGAGAACTTCAGTAACACATAAGGATTTCACTGAACCGGAGTCAAACTTTGCAAACTGCTTACCATAAGCTTTGGTTTGCTGAGGAAAAGATATGAGGGAGGAGAGAATATACTCCTTTTAGTGCTACAGATGCTGCATTCAGAGGTGCAGGTTGCAAAAACATTGATTAATTTTTATCCCCACGCATCTGTTTCCTGTTGAATTCTTCCCTTTGCATAATGTGGAGTCTTGCCTGTCAGATTAACGCAATGCTTCACCCCCAGACAAAAGTGCTGGCCTCTGACAAATCCATCTAGAGCACACCTAGCTCCATCGGTGGGCATATTATGAAAGGTAATGAGCCTGACACCCCCTCCAGCTCCAGCTGCTGCAGCAGCGTGTAATGAGCGCTGCTCTATGGGCTCCGACGCTCGCTCTGAAACGCCATTGAGAGCCCAGACAGCATGCCACTGAATTTAATTTACTGCTTAGCATCAGCTGGCCCCAGATGATGGAAGGTCATCTGTATGGAGGGTCAAGTGGGATAAGCAGCTCCAAATCTCCCTTCTGCCCAAGAGCTCAGAGCTGGTAAGCCCCAGGGCAAGCAGGCACAGACCTGATGGGGGCATGTTGGCTGAGCAGGCTCCACAGGCAGATTCCTTTGGAGCATCTGTTCTCCCAGATGAGAAATCCCTCCCATTGAGCATAGCCCACCAGCATTTTCACAGAAATTTTGAGAAAATCCAATGCAACACGCCAGGTTCCTTGGGGGAGTTAGTCTGCCATTGTAGGTATTTCTTTTCTGATAGAGTAACTTTCCTACCTTCATAACAAGACATCACACTGTATTTTGCTTGTAAGGTATCAAGAATTTTCAGATCATAAAGTATCATCATTCTGTTTCAAGAAAGCGAGGCTGGAAGGAAAGTTGGAATAGCCCAGAATAAGCCAATGCCAGAGATAAAAGGGAAAAAAATGAAAAAAAGGGGATACTACCTTCAGTGTTGTACAGCTCAAGGATGTGAAGAGCCAAGAGAGTGATACTGTATTTAATTCCTCCCAGAGATTTTTTCTGCCACGCCATAAATATGTTGTAAGTGACTCTAAGCTTTGTGTGTATATAAAACTAAACTCAGTGAATGAGAAAATTTAAAAGATTCATTTGTTATGTTCAACCTAAGGGCTGGACCTGCCTCTGCTGAGAGACTAACAAGTCATCCCATGGTCCAGAAGATGATGATCTTGGAAGAGCAGGATTGAGAAATGCAGGTCTGGCAGGGAAGAGGGGCTATTTCCCAATGAGAAGATGGGTAATGCTCTTTAAGGATGTCCCAGATTTAAACCCAGAGATGTGACTATGCAGTAAGAAACGGCACAGCCAGATTCAAGCTCTGAAAAGCATAAAGATGCTAATGGGAATGGGGGCCTGGGGCATGGTGTGCTCCAGGCAATTTCTGCATCTGCTCTTCAAAGACACAGCCATTGAATCCAATGAGACCACCTGAGGAGTAGGAAGCCTTCCTGAGAGAGCAAGACAGGCAGAATCAGACCCCCAGGGAGTGTAATATAGCTCTTTAAAAGTTTGTCTCACTGTGTGGTGGCAGGTTTCTCACTGGCTTCTTTGCCTGCGTACCCGCCCGTGTGTCTGTCCTGCGCGGTGTGTGCTTGGTGTGATGCAGCCCTTACGTGTGCACGTTCTTCCACTGCTCTCAGGACACCAGGGGCTTGGGACAGGCCACAGTCACACGTGGGGCTGGCAGGGCGCAAAGGCAGAGCTGCACAGCCACCTCCATGTGGGCAGGCTGCGTGGCACAAAGACAGGTACCATCGCTCTGCCCGCACACTGGTACTGCACAGATGTATTTATGCCCCAAACGTTTCCCTTTCTTTAGATATTGCCACCTCTTCCAGTGCAGACAAAGACCTGTTGTGAGGCTGTGCTCCTTTTCTGCGCAGATGACAGGTGGGAATGAAGGTTTCATATAAATATACACTGCTCTGAAGTGGATCGGGAGCAAGATCTGGCCTAATTTTCCACCCTGAACAAACAATTTTGCTTTGCTCAAAACTTTTTCTAAAAAGAATAAGCTCAATTAAGAAAACCACAACAGCACAACTTTTAAAAAATACCATCATTATTGTTCGTGTGGGTTTTGGGTGGGCTGTGGAAATTGATTTACGAGTCAACCACTTTTCTCTTTTCTTGCCATCTCTCGCTTGAGTGGTTTGTAGGCCTTGGCCCTTTCTTTCACTCAAGGAGAATAAGGTTGTCTATGGAAGAGGTCAGCATTTCAAATTGGTGGAGTTCAACTGCACAAATGACATAGAACTGACAAGAAAAGACAGGGGGTTTGGAGGTCATAGACTGCATAGGTCCTGGTTAGGGTTTTCGCTTTGTGATGGGACCTGGCACCAAAATGAATTAAATAACAGGCTTAAGGACTATTGAGGGAGGGCTGAATGCAAATCAAAGATAAGTAGAAGTTTTCTTTCCTAAAAGGGGAATAATTTTTTTTCCTTACCTCCCCCTTTCCATATCTGCACAGGCAAGGTCTGCATGTTAAACATGATTTAGCAGGCATTATTCTGGAGCCTTTTCATCAGGTTTCTGCAGTGATTGCCTATCTTGGCCTATGATTAATGATCTGCTGTGCAATTTGGAGGCTATAATGACTCAACAATCCACACACAAACTATATAGTCGCATTCCTTTTGCAGATTTGCCAAGCTGTTACCAAGGGGCCCACAACCAAGCAGGATTGTTAGAGAGATAGCTAAACATTTCTGCAAATGCCATTCTGCCCTTATCTTGCTGAGAAGTGCGTTGGGCAGCAGGCTCATTTACAAAATTCAAAGCCTAGATTTTAGCGGTTCCTTTAAAAAAAAAAAAATCTGGACTGAAATAATCGTTAAAAAGGCTGGTAAGAAAAGATCCTGGTATATGGCCTCTCAGTGATTATACAGACAAAATACTTTCTTTGTTTCCAAATTTTGAATCTGATTAATTGATGCCTAATGCTATTAATGCAGTTTGAAAGTAAAAAAAAAAAGTTAATCTTTGGAAACCCATGCCATAAATGAAATCTGAAAATCCAAGCAGATTTTGAAGTGAAAGCTTTATCTTCAGTTTCTATACAGAAATAGGCTATGGGATTTATTTATAGACTTCAACTGGATCTCTAGCCAGTTAAAAACTGTCTGTAGAAAACTGCTTTACATACATTTTTTTGAAAGCATAGGCCTTGATAAGCGTGATTTTGGAAAATCCAGTTTCTGTTTATAAGTTTGTTTTAAATAAAAGTAAATGTAAAAAGGAAAAGTGAAGATAGCTACTGATGGAGTCTGTCTTTCAGACATAAGTTATCTTTAAGTTATCTTAAGACATAAGTTATCTTTATCTATATATTAGTTTCAGACATAAGTTATCTTCCAAAACATAATTTTAGGATAATACAAATATGTTCCTGTTTCCATTGTTAGTTGTAACATGATGCCCAAATAATTCCACCACAACTGAAAAGATTTCCCATACTGGCTGGGTTACAGTCACATTCAGTTTAATAATTCATCTAGTTTTAGCTTCTGTCTTTTGTAGGCAAGAGTGATTGTGAACTAGAGGGGCAATATAGCATATCCATGCACACCCATGTCTATCCTCGTCCATGTTATTGCTATTGTTGTTGTTGTTTTTATTATTATTAAAATGCCTGGGAGCTTTAAACACTGTGCTAATATTGAAGCCTCATAACAACACTGAGTTCCATGAGAACACTCTCTCTCAGTCCAGTTCATAATGCCCTGAGACCCTGGCTGCAGAGAGGCTTCATGGTCCCAGATTTAAGTACAAGTGTAAGTGATTCTCTGCATCCAGGCTTAAGCTAGTAAATCGCAGCTTAGTTAGCAGAGGGAAGACAGAGATGTCTCCAAGCCTTTGGGAAGAAGGCCTTTCTGATTCCACTGTAGGCAACAACAAGCCTCAGAGCCCAATGTATTAGAGAACACCTGTTTAAAGAAACATTTTTAACACTATAGCACAAACAGGAAAAATACAATATGCAGTTTGAAGACTCAGAGCACTTGGAGTTTCCTACACCTTTCCTACTGGTAGTGGAAAGGAGGAAGGAAACATCCAGCTATGAAGAACACAAGCAAGCTAAAGCAGCATTTGCCCTCTCTTCATCCAGGCTTTCATCCTTATGCTAAGAGTAAACCCACAGCTATGCACTGTGGATATCCTACTGTTTTATAGGTTTTGAACTAATCTTTGCCTCAAATATGTACATAAATAAATAAAATCAGCTGTGAGCAGACTGCTGTACAGCCATGATAGTGTTGCTGTGCATATAAGTCTATTAATCTCTGAATGGCTGTGTAGCTGACACTGCCTTCAGCGCAAAGGATTGGGCTAGATGAGTGTCAACAACCTTTCAGTGCTCTTCTAGCCTGTGGTTAGGCAGGACAGACAGAGACCATTTGTAGCTGGAAAATAGTACCTCACAGAGGCAAAAACCTGCTGCTGCAGTGGGATCATTTGTCTGTGTGAGACAACCACATCTCCTGACTCAGGGGATGAAGCAAAGGCAGCAGCAGAGAGACCTTTCACTCTCAGCATGCCATGGCCTCTGGCTCCCAGCCTGGCCTGTGCCTCTGAAAATCAGGGACTGTGCTCTCAGGTAGATGGACCCTCTAAGTCTGTTTGGGACTCATTTGACTTCACTGAAGTCAAGAAGCAACAAAGTATGCACTTTCCACACAGTAAAGGTAGGATCAGAGCAGGCCTATACAGAGGAAATATTTTGTCTGGGAGCTCACAGGTGATTCTGAGAAAGATGGAAAAGTCAACAAAAAATTAATGCTAATTTAAAAGCATCTAGTGTTGCTTCCTGTGCGTGAAAGTTCCTCGGCACGTTTGCATCCATATGGATAATAACTTGGATGGGAACAAGAAAAGGGTCCCTACTGGCATCAGACCTACCCCATCCTCTGTAAAACACGGCACTAAGAGGGACACAGAGTCTCACTACAGCCACGTCCTTGGCTGTTCTACTGGAAGCAGCTGTTACAGATGTGGGACGTGCTTCCTGTGAGACAGTCAACTGCCTGCTGGGCAGTGTGATGAGCTCAACCTTATTTCACACCTCTCACCGTCTCTGTTTCTTTAGTTACTTTAGTTTGAACTGCTGCTTAAAGGTGAACTGGATGGAGATTTCCAGAGATCTTGGGTGGCTGGAGACCACTGTGTCTGGGTATGCGAGAGACACACTTTATATTCCAAGAATGACTTGTATATGGACACAGGAGAAATAAGAATCACTCCAGCTTTGCTCATGGCATTTTTTTAGTCCAGGTGCTTCTGGAGGAAAGACTGTGGTCTTCAGTGATGGCTCAGTATTCCTGGAAGGCCAGAGTTCAAGAACTGGGATTCAAGTCTTAAGGAAGTTAGAGACTTTTACAGGTGTCTGCAAGGCACAAACTAGTGTGTTTTGGAATCTGAGAATGATTTAAGGCATACTTCTTTGATGAAAGTAAATTTTGTACCCTCAAGAATGTGGGCAAGTGTGTCATTTTACACATGGCAGTGAAACAAGAACACTGAATTTCATCAGAAGCTGAAAAATCTGCCCCAGATTCACCCAGAATCAATTCAAGCACTGGCATATATATCAATGAGTGGTTGCCAAACTAATACACAGTGACTATCTCAGCTAGTAGATCATTGATTCAAAATGGGTGTAAGACACGATTGTGCTGATCACTGGCAAGCAGTGTCTGACAATGGCAAACACCATTTTTAAGGGTTGTTTTTAAAGTGAAAATTGTATAATTTGAGACAGGCAAGCAGGGATGACCACAGCTATTCCTAGGTAAGCCTGTCCACAGAAAAACAGCTTGCCCAGAGTTGTTGTATCCCCCTGTTCACTTGGGAACCATCGTTTTTGCCCAGCTTACAGAATCACATTTAGGATGCATGTCAGCCAGTTGCAAAGGCAGGAACTAGAAGTTAACCCTTTTAAATAAACAGAAAGTATCGAGTGAGCAGTCCCTCTATAGAGAATCCCTTTCTCCATGCCTTTTTTAAAGTTATTTGAGCACCTTTATGTGCTAAAGATGGGTTAAATGGGGTCATAGGGCTAAAATAGCTAAGAACTTTAGAGAGAATTGGGAAAGGAAGATGAATGCCTCTTTCCTACACTGCCTCTGGTCATGCAGAAGGACAACAGTGAATGTTCCAGAAATAAAAATCTTGGCCTTCTGAAAAATTTTGCTACATAGTTGCTGACTAAATGCAGGGCAAGGCAGAAATCTCTGTTATGTCTTGTGTACTCCACTGGTTTTAGTAGGAACTATGGGACAGATTTTCCACAGACCAAGCTGGTAGGTTTTGATGTATTTGCTCTAAGACAAGCAGTGTAATACAGAGATGAATAGAATAAATACCAAGAGCTAAAACACAGTATTTTTCAAAGCTAAGAACAGTTGTGTTATAGGGGCTGGACCAGAAATCTGAGCTTCAGATTACCTAAATAAAGTATCAGAAACACATAAAGGGTTAATATATGCTCTTCCAGATGTGAACTTCATTAATTTAATCTAAAACATCTTGAGAGATAATAATACACATATTTCCAATTACAACAATTATTTAAACAGCCCTAATCTTGCACTTCATGAAACCATTTATTTTCACTGTAATGTCAAGCTCTGCAGGGGAATATGTTAACAGAGGAAATCTAGCATCTTCTAATTACGGTACTTCTATGAAACAGAAACAAAACTGAGTTTTAAAGATTAAGCTGAGAGGAAGAACTATTCCATGGCAGATGGGAATGCAGAAGCACCAAGGCAGATAGATTTCAGATTAGATTATTTCACTTCTCTGTGGAGGTACTGGCATATATGTCTGGGAAAAGATGTATAATCATAAAACCTGCACGTAATTTAGGAGTGAGAACACATTGTCATTCACTGAGTAGCTTCTATAGTTATAGGTCATGAAAGAGAACTACCATGTAGTTAAGTGCTCTAATCTTTCTAAAAGCCTGACACAACTGATCAGAGAGCCACAACCCAAAACTATTTACAGAATGAGTCGCATCTATGCAATATTTTCAGATTCTTGCTCAGGACAAGAAAGGCAACTTTGACCTTAGCCATCTACTGGGGAGAGAGAGCAGCAAACAGCAGCACAGCATTTCCCTGTCAGTCAATCCCATTTCACTCCTGGGGCTTTGCTTCAGCTCTGAAGGCCTCTGTGGTGCTCCCACACAGGCATCTGCCTCAGGCTGCCCTCCTGAATGGCTCTGGGAAGCTCAGCTCTTGAGGCCACCAGCGGGGAGGGTAAGAAAAAAGTCCCAGATAGCAAAAAAGTTTCGGTGTCAGGATGTCACGTTAATGTACTGAAGCTTTAAAGGACATGCCAGGAAACACAATGTGAATTTGCAGATGGGAAAAATTCAGATTATTGCTCCAGACATGGTGCTGACACTGCACCAATGTGTTGTCCTCCATGGCACTGGGAATGCACACACTGCTATCATGGATATGTGGGTGGGCAGCTCAGAGGTGCCCAAGGTCCACTGAAATCCACGATGGGTTGGGTGCCACGTTGCTACACCTGTCTTTGTAAATCTTGGTCTTACATTATCTGGTTATCTGATGAGGTTTTCCCAAAAGTGATAATGACTTCAAGGCTTTTTAATAGCAAAAATCTGCAAGAAATGTGATAGAAGCAAGGACATCAATTTATGCTGGAACTCTTTGTTCCAGCACACAAAAAACAAAGACTATTTCTATCAAGTGAAACTTGCTGTAAAAAGCTTTTCTCTCACATCATTACACTTGATCATCAAAATATGTATGCAACTTTTTGGAGATGCAGCAACTTGGCTCCTCTTTGAACTTGACTGAGCCACTGACTGTCTGCAGTTGACAAAATGACTGCAGAAATGCAAGCATAGGAATATGTAATTCCTGAAATAAATTCACAGGTGTGTGCATCCACCACACGGGATTACCTCAACCATTCTGTGATGACTTGCTGGTGCCATGTCTGTGCTGTACAGTTATATTGGTGACCTCCTTCCCACCTCCATCCCCCTTGGCAATTGGTCACTTGCTGGTGGACAACACAAGAAGTATGGTGGTTCTTGTTAAGGGCTCTGGCACACACAAAGAAATCAAAATCTGTCTTAAAATAACGAAGCAATCTTTTGTGCAAAAAGATTCAAAGTGTAGCAAAAGCTCATCCATCTAATAAATGACCCCCACCCACCTGCCAGTGGAAAGGCTCAGCAGTGCAGGGGACAGGGGCTGCGAGAAGGTGATGGGGAGGGGATCTTTTTTTTTTTCAAATTGTGATTGTTTGGGTTTCTGATCCAAGGTAAATGACAAGAAATCGAAAAACACCCCCAACACACATATTTCAACTAAAGCAAGTGCTTGGGATTACTTTTTCCCCCTCTGTGTCTGTTTGAAGGTATTCTCTGAAGTTGACAAGCACGTGTTTTGGAGACCATTGAAAAGTTTCTGCCATAAATAGAGGAGGCAGCTTGGCTTAAGTGTTGCTAGGGAATACCTGGCAACAGGCAACAATAGTCCTTTTAGAGAGCCCAGGGCAAACAGTGACCGTGGTAATGGGGTGGGCTTAAGGGAGGCTCCTTGCCCAAAGCCCCTCCACTCACACTGCGCCTCCAGCCCTGGGCTGTGTTCCGGAAATTCCCTGCACAAAGCCCACCATTCAATGGGAGGTGGGCCCGTGCGTGTGCTTTTCTGGCAGGGAGGGGGGGGCAGCAGAGTGAGGGGGTCTGCTTGCCAAAAAAAAAAAATCCCCAACTTTTTTGTTGGTTTTTTTTTTTTTTTTTTTTTTTGGAAAGGCTAAGAGAAGCACAGAAAGTGCTAAGTTTGTAAAAGAAGCTGAAAAGGTTCAGAAAGGAACATAATGGGGCCAGGGAATGCCCCATGAATTTTGAACAGAGAGCAGAAAAGAGACCCTAAAAAGCAATTAGTGATGCTGCTTGTCGCTGAAGAGGGAGCTTGAAGGAGGTGGGAAGGCGCAAAAGGAAGAGGGCAACTCCAATCACTTAGTAAAGTACGAGGGAAAAGGGGGGCAGGCACAGGGACAGAGAGAGACTGTGGCGCCTTCGGGAATTTTTATAGTAAAAGTAGATGGAGGCACACGGCAAGGGCAGCGTCCAAGAAGTGCCTAGAGCCGACGGCACATGCCAAGATGCCTTTTGGCTTTGCCTCCCCTGCCCATTTCTTCAAAACCAGTGATCAGCAGGACTGAGCTGCTGTCTCTCTGCTAGCCCGATGTGTCACAGGCTCAGCCTCAAATCCTCATCCATCCCTGCGAGGAGGATTCCTCAGCCAAGGCTCTCTGCCTGACAGATGAAGGCGATGGGGGCATTTCTAAAAGACCTCCAGTCTCCCTTCCTCTACTTCCCTCATTCCAATTTCCAGAACCATGCACAGACACCTATTTAGCCATACATTCCCTGCACAAAATAAAAGTAACGCTGTCTGCTCATTAGCTGGGAGTTGTTAGGGGGGAAAAAAGGAAGGAAAAAAGGGCCGTCTGAACAGAGCTGAATAGCTATAACCTTAATGGGTTGTCAGAAGTCTGCAGGCAGCAGGGTGAGGGGAGCCAATCCCCCTCTAGTCTTTTGTCCTAGACATTGTTTAGGATCAGTGGTAGCTCATTAGGTCGGGACAGTAATATTCCTAACGATCCTGTGGGGCTGAGGCTTCAGAATGTGTCTTCAGCTGTTTTCCTGATGTCAATCTGATTCATGGAGAGGCATTTATCTCGACAGAGATCTTTGGTGGAAAGCGTTATTTACCTTTCATACCCTGATTACTAACCTTTGACAGAAGTTGCAGCTGGAAGGGGAAAAGGGGGAAGATAAGAGACTCCTGTTGGCATAGACTGAGGTGTGTTACAGTGAAAGGCAAGCTGCAAAGCCAAGTAGATGGGGCCTTGGCCTACAATTTGACCCTACACTTTGCCTCCTTGTATTTCAGATTCCAATGGTAAAGTAAGGATAATCACCCATTTTGTGTTCTGGTGGTGGTGGAGAAGAAAACACTGGGGTGTGAGGTTTCTAGGAAATGGGCCTAATAAGTAGCTAAATTAATACCTTTCCTGTATTCAGGGATCCTAGAAGAGCTTGGATTTTTTTTTTGTTGTTCATTTGTTTTTTTCTGGTTTCTAACAAAAACAAAACCCAACTGAATTAAATTGTAAATCAGAATGGCTTTTTCAGTTGTGTATGATTTCCCTTACATCCTGTACTTGTTTTCAGCCTAGAAACATGAATCTGCTGAGGAAGGGAGCAAAGTTAAATTCCCGCCTTCCCTCAGGCATTTCTGGAGGCTGAGCAGATGCTGTTCACTGGCTAAATCCCCCTCATTGGTCATTTGTGTTGCCCAACAGTGTCACAAATCCAAGATGACATATTACTAAAGTGATGAAATTAAAGAATAATTGATCACACAGCAGATTTCCTTGTGATTAGGCAACACATTATATATCCATTTGCCAGTCCTGCCAAACACAGAGAGCAAAGTACATTGTCATTCTGTACCCTCTCCAAGAGTTCACTTCTTGTATTTAAGGCCTGGGGTTTTCTAAGGAAACTCTCAAAGCTCCATGCAGCTGCCCTACATCCCCATTAAAAAACAGCCAAACTAACAAGTAATGATGAAATTATTTCCTTATTTATTTTGTGTTAGAAAACAGAGTGGACAATGAACTGCTCTCTGAAACAAAGGGGCAAGAACTACTCGTCCCTTTCACTCCAGTAAGAGGAGGGTAAGTACGCAAAGGTCAGCGTACAGACACTGAAAGGTTCAAACCAAGAGCACGAGGCAATGGAAACAACATCCCCAGATCCTCAGTGAGTGCAAAGCAGCTGCCTCTGTGGTGCTCCAGAGCTGGCCAGAGCTGGAGCAGCTGCTGTAGGCATCCTGTGAGCCAAAATAGCTCCCAGTGGCTCTGTCACATTCCCTACACTAAGATCCTGGCAAAGGATTTGGTACACTTTAGGACATCATCAAAACACATGGAGAGACACACAGGAAAAGGCTTTGGGCTTCTCCACTGAGGTTTAGCTGTGATTGCATTTTGGTAACTCTGCTACCTGGGGTGAATTGCAAAGGAACATTGGGAATCATGAGGTGTCCACAAAGAACCATTCCACCACCCCAAGGAGGGATGGAATTTCAGAAAATTCAGACATTTTTTCTGAAAATCCACATTTGTATATTCTAACAGTGGGGAGCATTGTTCTGCTGCCACTGAAAAGCCTGCTGGGCTAAATGTTATTCTTCACAAGTTACCTATTTATAAGAGAGCACAAGCATCAAGGGGTACCTGCCACCAGCAGAACATGACAGAGTGAGCAGGTCATGCCTGCTGAATAGATCCAGAATAGTTTTCTAGCTGATGAGCAGCAAAAGAAATGCTGCTCAGAAATGAAACAATGTGACATATCTTATCATCTGCAAGACAGCTTTTGCCCAACAATTTTACTGGTTTCTCTGGTACCCCAGACATTTCAAAAATGGATTCCCATACCTCTGCAACTGGCAGAGGTGTCTGTGCCCATGATCACATGAATGAATCAAGCTTGGTACACCGTAGCAAAAAGGGTGGTTTTCTTCAGCAAGTTTTAAAATAACCAGCCATATATATGACAGAAATACTACAATAACTAATGGGACGCGTCCTGCTATCTACCAGAACCAAGCAGAGAAAAAATAATCATCAGAATAACTCAAAGGTTTCTGAAATAATTCAATCTCTTTTAAAATGGTCTCTGTGTGGTATTTCTAACAGGGGAAGTAAAGGGATATGAAGCCAATACTAATTCATACAGTTTTCCTTTGTCCATACTGATTTATAAAGGTCACTTTCAAACCTTGTGGATGGTTTGAAAACTGCAGGCTTCTAAGGAGCTTGTGAGAGTTGCACTGAGATCCTGACTGTGTGCGATTATATCAAAATGATACAATTTAAAAATTTTATCATAAAAAGAGACTGGTGAGGCACTGGGCCAAGTTTCCTAAAGAAGTTGTGGATGCTCCATCCCTGGCAATGGACAGATCCCTGCCCATAGGAGGGAAGATGGAACCAAGTGATCTTTCGTGTCCCTTCCAGCCCAACCCATTCTGTGATTCCAGGATGCTCCTAACACATAACCCCCCACCCCGCAGGACCCGTCTGCACGCAGCTGTACGCTCGCTCACACTCACACCTGTGCGCGCACCTGCGGGCACGGACCCGCACGCCTCCCACGCCGGCAGCACCACGGACAGCGCCGCCCGCCGCGCCCGGCCCGGCCCAGCCCAGCCCGGCCCGGCCCAGCCCAGCCCGGCGCGGCCCGGCAGCCGTGCTTGGAAAGCATGGGAATTCCTAAATTCCTCCGGGAGCGACAGGCTGAACCACGCTGGAAAAGCTTCCAGTTCCTGCAAAATGCAGGAGTCAAAATCCCTGCCGAGTCCCTTTGGTATCAAAGGGAATGTTTTTAGAATCACCAGGTTTAAACCCTAGGGAAACATGCCTACTTGGAAAATATTCCTATGGCTGAGCATGTCAGGAAAAGCTTTATTTCCATGCTGCACGTTGTGGGTTTCTCTGGGTCTGGATTGAAGGCACTTGAGATGGTGTTTCATGTTTGGACTCAAGTGTTTTATTTCTTATCAGTAAAACAGTCTCACTACTGTGAGTTCAGCAGCTTTTTTTTTTTAGAAGGCACAAAATGGCCAACAATCTCTTGGTACAAGGGCTTTTAAGACTAAACTATCCAATTAAGAACTGACACTGGATTATTTTCCCTTTTAACCCAATAACTGATCGCACAGAGCTGCAATGTGGACTTTTCTGCCCAATTACAAAATACCACCCAAACCCAAGAAGAAGAAGGAAGAAGCAGCATGAAGAAGAAACCCAGGATGACACCCTGTGCCCTCCATCTTGCTTCCATCCACAACATACTAAAAATCCCAAAACCTCAATTTCTCACCAAGTGATACACCTACACTACTCTCTATAATCTATTTCACACTTCTGTGGATTCTAGTCTATCTTGAAGTCTGGGAAACTTTCTCCCTGAATGAGGGTCAAAGTCAGTGCTCCCCTGGGGGTCAGAGCACCCCAGAGCAGACAGAGAAATATTCCTGGTTCCCTGGGTTTCCACACACCTCAGGACAGCAAAGGCACAGGCATTTTGCCTGAGATGACCATTTGTTCTCAGGTACATTTCTAATTGCATTCAGCATGGCGATACAAGCCACAACCCCAATGCACATCCCCATGCTCCAGCATGAACCCACAAAACAGCTTCTCCCTTAGCCAGTGGAGACTTCAGAAGTGATGGACTGGCTGAGATGACACTCCTAGCTTTGAGGTGAGTGTGGTTGTGGTTCTTGGTGAACATGCAATGGTTAAAGCACGCTTGGTATTACTGGGACACAACAGCTGGAGTTCACCAGGCTCAGTGCTCACCACTTGGGCACTAAAAAGGCTGCCTCAGTAGCAAGATTGAATGGGCTGAACCTGCTGGTGATGTTCGGAAAAGCAGTTTCACAGATGGATGACATACAGTGGATGTGTAGAAATGAATGACTGGCAGGCAGGTCTGAGAGACATCAGCACCCTGGGAGTGACTGGCTGCAGGCTCTGCTCTTACTGCATTGGTCTGGATGTACTACAAGGTTCACAGAGCTCAGACAATGCCAGATGTAATCTAACATCTTCAGCATCAAGTACTCACTCAATGTGTTTTTTGATCAACTATACAGACACTCTTTGCTGTATGAACACCCCCTTTCCTGATATCAGAAGAAACAGATTTTGGGTGCTACACAGCATTGTTCACCCAGCAAGCCTTGAGCTTTACAGAATTGGGGATGTGGGACTAAAGGAACAGTTAAGCTGTGATTCCCAGATACCATGTGTGGTCATTCCTCTAGGATTTCTAAAGCACATCTAATAGAAAGGGTGAATATGCTGTGCAGAGCAAGGATTTTGTCCAATGACCATGAGACCCTTCAGAGTGCTCTGTGGTGTTCAGCCACCCATAAACACCTCCAGAATCTCTTGAACTGGCAATGCTTATGTGAAATAAGGGTGCAGATGTGCCAGATACAACCCCTTCACAGCTGTAATAGATCTGACAGCTTAAATGAGCACCAGGTGGGATAAAGAAAGCTTTGCAGCCACCCTTTTACAGGAAGCAAATTGTCCATTTCCCAAATCAGTTTGGAGTGGGAGCAGAGCCCAGTGCTTGGGGGACTGTCCCTCTGTGGGAGAGCATGCTGTCATGCAGACACACATGCAGCAGGATGAGCAGCTTTATCAGCCTGACACACATGGGGGCTTTCCCTCTCAGCCAGCAGTATTCACTTGTGCTCAGCTCAGCACTCTGTCAACACATGCATGGCCTTGAACTAGCAAATTCAGAGCCAACAGGGTGTGTGTGTTCTCACTGAACTCCCTGACAGTGCAGCCATGATCTCTCTCACCCTGTCTGAGGCTCAGCCAAGCATGCAGAGTAAAAGACCCTCCACTGTCACTCCCCTTTGTGCTTCCTTGTTGTTTTGTGAGGTATGGTGTGAGACAGGGAAAGACACTCCTGTCATTTATTGCCAACCCTAACTTCTTAGATTTCTTTGCAATCATCCTCCGTGACAACCACAGTACCAGATACTGTGTGCAGTGCTTGCAGTAATAAAGCTTGGCTTTATTACTGCATTTTTATTTTCAGCCTTGAGGCTGTCAAACAGCATTTGGGTCTAATTCATGGCATCAACCAGAGAGGCTGATATGCAGGCAATACAGACCTGGGCAGCAAGAGATGCAGCATGTGCTTGAAAAGCCCAAGCTGGCCTTTGCTCAGGAGTTTGTAGTATCCCAATCCCTTACACAGCTTATCTCCTCTCTGCTGCAGGGGGGCAATGGTGCAGGAAGGACTCCAGCCCCTGCCTGCTGATGCAGGGACACTTTGTGCAAGTTAGGATGTTCAGCAGAACCCTAAGAAACTGAAGAGGAAGATCTCTGATCTGCATTCTCAGAGAGGAGAATTGAGCACACATCTTCCAAAGGCAGAGGACCAGATGTATGAGCTTAGCTGGAGGTAAACATCACTTTATTCTGGTGAGTAGCTGCTTTGTGATGCAGACTCTGACATGTCCTAGAATGAATGGAATGAATATTACAGCCTGAACGGTGGAAAAAGCCTTCAATGATGTGACTCAATCTACTCCTACCTAGATAATCCTTTAGCAATTAAAACATAATCAAAAACCCTCTTAAGTAAGGGTGGGCAGTTGTGACTTGTAGAGCCCATTGAAAGGAAAATAGTGAGATGAAGAAGTATGAAGGCCTTAAAAGAGAAATTATCATCTCCCAGCCCAAATGATTAATCAAGAAACTTTCCATTAAAGGAATAAGCACAGAAAAGCATTTTCAAAATAATTTTAGAAAAAAGGCAAATGTCCAGTAATGTATTAGGAATATTTTTCCCCAAAGTAATATATGAAGCGACTGCATAAAAGAGAGGAGATGGAATTTTACATAGAGTTGTCTGAAATTATTCTGACAAGAGGACAAGGTAAAATTGCCTGTTTATATTGTATGAGAAGGTGTTCTCCAATCTTAGCTGTGATGGTGATGTGTGATGCCCACTTGCCTTATTCACACAGGGATTCATGGTGCCTGCACAGAGCCAGGCAAATGTGCCAGTGCCAGTGCCAGGTCCTCAGAGTCCCCCCCTGGACAGGACCTGCCACACATCTGCCCAGGTATGTGGTCTGTCAGACCTGGAGAGTGTTCATGTGGAAACCCTGAGGAAGCAGCGTGGAGCTAACCTTGTGCCCACCACAGAACATTCCAGAGCTTCCCAGTAACTCTGACCATTGCTGGGCCATGTCCTGAAACACCCCAGCAGCCAAAGCATCCCCTCAGTGGCTGCTCTGTGTCACGAACACACCAGTGAAGAAAAGGAAAATCTTGTCCTTGATTTTAAATAGCCACAAGGATATAGATCACAGCAGCAGCAGCCAGCTAACAGTCTCTCTCAACTAAGAAAAAAGCTGTCTTTGCCCAGGCAGAAATGTTAACTTGTTTTTTTTTTTCTTTCAGCTGTTGTATCAATAAATCCTTTCAGACTAGGACAATTAGCCTCTGCAATAACTAATCCTTGAAGGGAGAAGAGGGACAGACTTTCTCTTTGCTGAGGTAACTGCTGCAAAGGTAGGCCCTTTCTTGAAAAATACTCATTTCACTAGCACTGAAAGAGAAATTGAGGACTCACATGTTTTGGAGAATAGCAAACCATTCAAGAACCAAGTGGGAAATTATTGTTCAACTTCAGTTGAGGAAGCATCTAGACTTTAGTGAAATAAATGACCAATGCTTGCTGAAAATTTATCTTAAAATTTTCATTAGCTGTTTTCAGCGCTGTTACCAAATTTTGCTATTTTCTTTTCTCAGAAATGTAGACTTCTTTTCTCTCTGTCTCTCCTTTTCTTAAAAGAACCAAAAATCCACAGCTTTTTTAGTAAAGATAATCAGTGAATTTTGAATTCAAAACCATTATGACAGTCAAGGATGCTGTCCATCTCCTCCAGACAGAAATTGTGCCTTCACTTTGTTGCCCTCATCCCTCCCAAGACTGACTTTACCACATGAAACCTTCTCTTTTTGAAATTTCTCTTGTCTGTGAGAAGGAGAAGATCCTTTCTCCCCCATCCCCTCTAGTGCTGGCTCTTTCCTGTGAGAGATCACTATGAGTAATTAATTTCTAAAAAGCCTGTGCCTGTATTTGCACTGTAAACACACACACACTGCATCAGAAATCTCCTTTCAGTACATTCTGCTAAGCTTAAAAAAAAATCTCAATTTTGGAAACACTAGACAGGACATTGTAAATCACCACCTTTGAAGGCATAAGTCAATGCCTTCCTTTTGCTAAGTACACTTGTAAAAGTGCACACGGACATTTTCCAGAACTTTGAACAATTTGTTCTCCCAGTTAGACGAAAAATGGTTTGCATACACCTGTATGGAAAGTGATATCTAATCTTTTATGTTTGCGATTGGAGAGTGCTCAGGTCAATCAACATGCAATAGAAGGTAGTGGCAACTCTTATTTTCTATTTAATTTTACAGTCAAGGTTGAGTATTTGTTTTTGAAAGATTGGAGGAGTTGCCAGTGCCAGGGAATCGGACTCTTTTTATCTTTAAGAGGAGGAGGCAGGTGCAAGGCAAGCGTTCGAGCGCCGTCGGCAGCAATAATCCCCACCTGAGCCCTGCCTGGCCACCTGCTCTGCAGGCCCAGAGATAACCCAGGTCTAAGTCACTGCACTTCTAAGTCTTTGCCAAGCAAAGACTCATAAAAGACTCCAATTACGTTAACATCAGTGGCTATGACAATATATCAATGTTTGATCGCTGACAGTGATTTCTTCTGGATTCACCCCAAGGCATGCAGCCCCATCTGAAATGGCTCAACCCAACATAATGCACCTGTGCTTTATGGAGAGCCTGTTCAAAGCCTTGCTGAAGATGGCATCTAACTTCCTGATAACCCTCATGCCACCAGCCACCCAGCTTGTTATTAGAGCCAAGGCACCCTCAAAGCTACTGAATGCTGTGCTTGTCTTTCAGTCTTTCAATCCATAAGCTTCACAGGCAGGGATTGGCCCTACATTTACAGTTGGTTTTATCATTGTTATGGGAAATTACTTTCCCCTGCTTAGTGACACATCCATCCTAAAACACACTGTGAGGTGGCTGCTAAGAGGTGCAGCAGACAGGAAAAAGCAGAGGTGTGCAGAAACAAGTCTGTTAGGAGGTAATGCAACTTCTCTTATGTTGGGTTAAAAAAAAAAAAAAGAAAGAAAAGACAGATGAGGCTTGGCTTCATTTTTCTGTTATCTAAATAGATTCATTTATAGCCTGTAAATTACAACTGTCTGCATGGCAAGCATTCCTTGCTCCCCAGTCCTGATACAATGACGTTCCTTCCGACTGATTGAACTATGAGGTTTTACTCTCCTGAGAGATTTTAAAGCTGCACATTTCAGAGGTGCTGCAAAACACAGCAAGAAAACCATCAGCAGCAGGGAAGCCCTGCAGAAATAGAGCTTAACCAGCTGATTTGTTTATTCCTTTCAAAGAAATACACTATATGCCATTGGAAGACCTATCAGCTAAAAATTTACATCACTCTTGCTTTCCTGCAGGGCAGACATCGCTGGGCTAAGTGGAGGTGGCAATTGGTGGGCAGTGCCGGAGTCTGAGCTCTTGAGAGGTTGGAGGAAGATGTGTGAAGGAATAAATACTCAGTTAAAAACTCATTAGCACATAAGTAAGAAGCAGAGAAAGTTATTTGAGGCTGATTTTACAGCTATGCCAGGGGAAAAATAAATAAAGGCATTGGCTTCCACAAGTTTGCAAGGGACAAACTCGTCCATTGATGAGCATGACAAAAATGAGACAGTAAAGGAACTGGTCATTGCTGACTCCTCTCATGGAGCCAGATCAGCAAACCCACAGTAAAAGAAAAAAATCTAGCCCAAGCCATGCAATTTTTCCTCACACACTCCCCCACTTTAGGAAACTGCTAAAATTCACAGCCTGCTCTCTGAACTGCAGATGAAGCAGGGAGTTACCAGTAACACCTTTCACGTGCTGTTGGCTTCTTCTTTGATATGATCTGGGATGAGCTGCAGGTGTCATTGTCATGACAGTGCACACAGAGAGGGAATGGAGAGGTTGGATGAAATGGGGGAAAATGGAGGGGAGAAAATGAAGATACCTGGAGAAAATGACAGGCATGTACTGCTGGTGAAAGACGGACTATCACAAAATTGTGAAGGTTTTTAAAACTCTTCCACTCCAGATTATGCAGAAATATTCTTAACTTTTAAATGTTTTGGGTTTTTTTCTTTAAATAAAAGCATTACTTATTTCACTCTTCCAAGCAAGGGGAAAAAGTAAAATAAAATTTAAAAATTAAAGCCAAAGAAATCAGCAACTCTTCTACCAACAAGGTTCTAAGACCTTTTGATGCTGCTATCCTCACTACCTATAAGCCTTTCAAACCTCACAAAAATTTTAAAAATATCTTAACAAGTCCACTTGAAAAGCCCCATCAAGAAAACAAAGTCATGGTCTCATGTATTCTAGGAACTCTAGTGACTATAAATTGTAAACTCTGTAAATGCTGTTGTTCATCATACTGCATGTCTTCAGCTTATTGACTTTGTGTGCTCCTTTGTCAGGGCTTGTCTTTCATTTTGTTCATACATGACACATTTTCAAAACAAGTGCTGCCAGTAGCTGACTGAGGATATACGGGCAATAGGAGGACAGGAAACTGCAGCAACACTGTAACTTTCATCATTCCTTAACGTGGAACAAGGCCAAGAATATTTTAGGTTATTCAAGAAGAAGAAGGAAATAGAAAACCGCACGTAGAGAACTGTTCTACACTCTGAATGGAGTACACTTACTTCATGCTAGATTTATTTGAGCACAACATAACAGCTTTCCACAAAGTGGTTTAGATGGGATTCCCAGGTGACTTGTTGTGTATTTAAATACTGCCTGCCTAGGATTTAAATAAACAGCTTTTATATTAATTAGAAACAAATCCTCTCAATTGGAAGGTATTAACTGTTTCTAAATTGCACACACAACACTTACTCAGACTTTGATTCAGTTACATGCTTTTAAACTTGCCAGCCACTCATAGTCTAATATGCTGTAACCACAGTTTACAGCAGAGCAATAAAATATTGATTCAACTGTTTTAACCTTTCATCGATCGGCCTAACACATAATTAAGTCCTAGGAGCAAGCGAGCAGCTCATTGCTAGCACATCAGCCTGGGTACATATTTACAGCCTAAGCCTAGCAGAATTGGTTTATGCGTGTTTTGCAGTAATACACATGCCAATTATCTCTTTGCTGGTTTCTGATTACAGTTTAATCAAAGACACTCCACACCGTGCAGGCAGGACCTGAATATAGACTGCCAGGCTCTTCATTGACCAGGAACATTGATTTCACCAGATGGGAACCTGACTCACATGCTTTGTGCTACACTCATTGCAAAATCCCTGTAAATGGGCCTATGGCTCCCAGAAAGCACAGGAGCTGTTAGTTCCACCTGATACTGGGAGCACAAATTCCCTCTGAAGGCAGAGCAAAGCTGCCTGCTTAAATTCACAGGGGTAGTTGGTAGCTCTAAAGTTTTTAGAGCCTCAGAACCATCCTTCTCCATAAGATAACTGCCTTGTCTGGCTCCCAGGAACAATGTTCTGCTTTTCTCAGCTTTGACCCCATTAGGTAAATCCATGTGGATTTTTTTTTCTGGCTGACTAGCTGAAAAAAGATGTTTCTTCTCTTGGTTTACCTCACACCATTCAAAAAAGCTAAACAGATTCTCAAAATGTTTGTGATCAGATTGAATAGGCCAAATTAATCCTTTGTGCTTGCAGCCTGTTTTTCATTAATTAGTGGAAACCCAACCTGACAATATTCAATATCACAGTTTCCAGACTAAGAGTGCATTGCTGAGATAAATGGAGTAGAAGGAAGATGTCAGTTCCTGGCATTATCATCCTCCTGTGCAATAGCATTTTGTCGTTTGTTTGAATATATATCTGATAGTGGCAGAAAATACTTTTTTTTTCCCCAGAGCCTGGGACATTTCAATAAATTCATGTAAATAAAATATACAGCCAAAATAAAATGGTGCCTATTAAGCCCTTTTGGAAATCTCCATAATCTTGTACAAATCTCCTCTCTTTTGGGTGTCCTCACAGATGTGTTGAACTCTGCTCCAGCCAGCTGTGAGAGGTAAAGGTGACCATGCTGAGAATATTATTTTTTCTAGATTTTGTCCCTTTCAAAAAAAAACACACATTGGCAAGAAATGTTAGAATTCTTTAAAATGGCTCCAGGAAAAAGAACCTGAAAACTTTCCAGTGAGGAGAATGTATTAAAAAAAAAAAAAAAAAAAAAAAAAAACCAAACAAAACCAAACCAAAACCAAAATAATAAAAAAACCCTGAAGTCAGCCTGCCTCCTCTGTAATCTTCCTCCCTTGCTATGGAAGGATGAAAGTTTTGCTTGAAAACCAAATCCCTGTGGGTTTGCAGCCTATTCCCAGTACACAGAGATCAAAGAGCAGGCTGTGGTTCTGAGCACACCACAGAAATGATAGCCAGGGGCTTTTGTCTGTCAGCAAGGCTGACACCCTGCCCCAGCAATGTTACACAACACCATCTCCATCACTTCCAGGGACTGGAGCACCTGAAGAAGTCAGACTGACTTCCTGTGCCACACAAGTCAGCCTGACAGCCAGCACTTTTCTCATCCTGTTTATTCCCTTGCATCTGGATTATAAGCCACTGTTTCTCTTTTGCAGGGATCCATTTCTCCATTAGCCATATTTTTCTGGGCTCTCACGTTACTTCAGGACATAATTTTGCTCACTGTTGTGACAAGTGCTGTGCTCTGTACCCCCTACTTATTCCTGTCATACAGCTCTTTTATAAAGCAGATTTTACCTGAATTTTTTACTAGCTGTGTAAGGGGTACATCCCAACCCATTTGACTAAGTCATCTTTATTTATTTAAGAAAAATTCTCCATGCTCTAAATGGGTCATTTTGTAGTTAATATGTCTGAACTTCAATTGAAACTTAAATGTTTAATACTTGTGAGGGGGTTGCCTCTGGAAATCTTCTCTACAGAGTCTTTACTCTCCTAGTTTTGTTTGATGAGTCCTATGAACACACTAATCCAAAATCTAGGCAAGTTCTGTGGCCAGACCCCATTGCTAATGGAAAACTGGAATCATCCATGGACAACCACTGATTAGTGTCCCCTAGCAGTCTGGCTTATGTGAAATGAAATAGTGACTTTTGAAGCTATTGCAGAAAACACTAGGAGTGAATTTCTCAGGGTGACAACCAACTCCATTTTGCTCTCATCCTTCTTAGTGCAACATTCTTGAAAGAGGTGGTGCCCCACAAGAGGTCAAAGGAACCCGGTGCTGTCCCAGCAGGCCAGCAGGAGATTTGCATCTGCATTTTCCTCACCGGTCTTTAGATCCTCTGCTGGTAATAGTACACCTGAGATTAGGTTTCAGGCTTTATTCCTGAGAGTAAGAAAGATTCATCTGGCTATTTCTCTTCTAGCCAAGCAGACAAGTTCAAAAAATTGAGACCTGGAGCCATCTTAATCATGCATTGCTTCCTAGGAAGAAGGGCTAAAAAGGAGGAATACAAAAGAACCTTACCATCTCCATATCCATGGATGAAACTTCAGGCAAATCAGCAAGGCAGAAATACTTTGCTTGGCAAGCTTTGCTGTCAGCCATATCTATTGCAAGAATGTCTTGTACACTTCTGCTGATCCCAGCTACTGCATTATCACACAGGAGGCACAAATTTTCATGCAGAGCTTGACCTTCAGGATCATGAAATATTCACCCACTAGAAACTGTCCTGAGAGCCATGTAACTAGACTTACCCTGCATTTTCAAATTAAATACTTTCTTAGTAGGCAATACAAACCCTGTCAACAAAACTGAGTTTACTGATTTTTCTTTTTTGTTTTACTAAGAGCAGGAGAAAAAAATCGTTTTGATAATGCTAAAATATTTGGCTTCAGTAAAGTTGCTCCAAAATATAAAAAAAGTGCTATTTTTTCACATGTATACACAGAAATGAAAGAGTAACTCAAAGGGAATGAATTTCTGATTTGTGAGTTTCTGTAAACCTAGGCACGATCTCAGATGTCTCCTCTTGGCTGTGTAATGACACAGACAAAGTAAGATAACGATGTTTAGTTTCTGTCACCTAGACAACACCACCACTTTAAATTCAGATAGAAACTGAATCTGAAAGACCACAAAGTCTACTGTTATCTCAGGGCTCTTTCTGGGACAGGAAAGTGCCAGTCCTGCACAGCCCTGGCTGGAGGACTGGGAGCATGTCAGCTGAAGGAGCGGGATCAAAACGACAATCACGAGGGTGACGGGTCTTGCTGGGCTGACAGGCAGGGCGTGCATGTGGAGTGAGCACATACATGTGTACTCTGTTGCCCCTAAACTCCCTGCTGGCCCTTTTCTTGTGAGCCAGCGGGGCACCAAGCCCGCTGAGAGGGCTGACTTGTGCAATTTCAATGCCCTTTAGTGATGCACAAGAACAGAGCCGACAGGAACACAGAGGGGACAGGGCATCGCGAGGCTGCTGTTTATTTGCATAGCTGTGAGGCTCATGATTTGCCCCCACCACGTGATTCAGGGAGCAGCAATTACAGATATTTGTACTGATAATTCTTTACAGCAAATATTCTAAGGAGAGCTCCTTTCAGATACTGCCATGTTCTAACTACAAGACAAGGCCATGGATGCCTTCAGCATCTTGCTCAGAATTATAGAAATCCCACTGTAGGCATTAGTCAGGGGAACATCAATATGTCATCTCAGACCCATCCTACCCTCCTATTACTCTTTCAAATCTTTGGTGGGGACCAAAAGGGTAGTTACCAGCCTACAGTTACCTAGAGGTTTACTTCAAAAGCAGGGCAATCAGCAGGCTAAAATATTCCCCTGTTCTCAGTGACAGCCAGCAGACAGAGGTAACACAGAAATCTGAGATGGGCTACTTTCCCCACTGACCCAAATTCCTGAAGTATTGCTTCCTTCCGCCACAAAATGTTCCCAAAGCTACCATTCAAGAAAGAGGGCAAAATACCCAAATGTCCTGTTCCCTCCTTCACCAGAATATTTTAGACATCCATATCCAAAACCTTACCAGCTTTGTTTGTGGTAATTACCAGAAAATACTGAAATGCATCTCTTGATACATTTCATACTCAAAATTGGCACCAAAAACTTTCTCCAAATTTAGTCTTGCAAAGGAACTGTGCAAAAGTACATCATTACTTTCTGAAGAGGTTAAGAAATATCCATTTTGCTCCAATGTACACAAATAAATCAACACACAAATATTTACCAAAAAAGTGAAACCAAAATATAATGAGCATGTGCTTATGTTGACTGTTTTGCCTGTAAAGATATTTTAACTTCATTTAGAAATGCCTTCCTCTCTCTGGATACACACATGTGGAACACTCAAAAAGAAATCCCAATTTGCAGCACCCAGTTTGCAAAGGGAGTTATTGGGAAGCAAATTTCAGAGTCCATATTCTTCTTATGAGTCACTTTATCCACTGCAAAATTATTGCAATGAAAAGATTTTTTTTTAGTAAGCACAATTATAGTGAGCTTCTTTGCTTAAGTTAAAACAGAAGTGAAATGAAGAATCTGACCCATTCCTCTAATTTTACAGGCTCAATAGTAATCTAGCTATGCTATTCACTTAGAGAAACCATTAATTTTGCTATGTGGCTGAAACTGGGAGGCTTCAGCTTTCTTTCTCTCACTTTCCTCCCCTCTTTTTGCTCTTTGTCTATGCACCTGTTTGCACCACTTTACCATCCCATTCGAAAAACTTTGGGTAATCCTCTGGCACTAACCCTGGTGTGATAATACTCCTGTTATTCAGCAGCATAATTACAAAGGACAACACAGATAAAACACGTCTTTCACTTCTGCTGTGAATATGCCAGTTTTGCCAGTCTTCAAGGTGAATGATTTCTAAAACCTTCTGTATTTAATGTTAATCTAAATTATTTGCACAATGAACTTCCAGCACTTTAGAGAAAAATGGTTAATTTTGATACATCAAAGTGAATGCTAGTGGTCAAAACTTTTGCAGCAGCTTTTTTAGCAGCAGCCCCTTCTCCAAAACACTTCATCAATCCTGAACAGATCTGCTGAGGGACAGTTCAGTATTAGATTTTGCTTTGACAAGGGCAAGCTACAGCAGAGGGAAGTGAAATGCTGGAACCAGGCAGCAGACCAGTGACATAGGCAGAAATAATTCCTTTGGCTGCTGCATCATAACCCTTTGGAGTATCATCACTAAAAAATATGAACTGGATAGTGTTTGGTTTCTTCTGCATTTTTGGGACAACTTTAACTACCTTATCTTCCACTTGCAAGAAAGTTTGCTACCAATTAAAAGCTCAACAACACAACTAAATGTTGCCTACTTCCCTAGTTCCTACTAGGGAAAGGGAATTCAGCATCTTCAACTGCCTTTTTTGCTCCTGCTTTGTCCCTCAACAGGGAAGGCAAAGCTTTTCTTTGTTCTGTGTTTCTTAGCAGGTTTGGACTCATTTGGGCTGGAATCAAGTGGGAAGAGTCCTGGTGGCTCAGGTGTCTCCTCATGGATTTCAAACTGATAGCCACTCCTGTTAAACCCACAGGAGCATTTTCCTGAGTGACTAATGTATCTGCAATGGCTGAAACATGACCCATGAAGAAACCTCACTCAAACAGACGGGCAACAGGGAGCACGTGGAGAGATATAAAACAAGATAAATTACCCTGTACTCTCTTTTTGGTAGCCTAAACAAATAATCTAAGTTTAGAAACAGCCTTTCTCTGCACAGGATAGAAAAAATGTTGTTCCCTTATGCTCCTCAGGCATGCTGTATTTTTCTCAGACTGCTGAGCTCTTTGAGGCAGCACAGTGGCTCCAGAGCCATGCCCAGCTCTGGGCCTACCTCTGGACATGGTGATGACACAATGATGATAACAGTAGCAAATTTGACAGATAAGAGGACTGGCAGGTAAGTATACATCCACCATGAATCCTTAAAATATTTGTGATTTTTTTTTTCTGGAACCTTTGCTCAGCCAGAGAGAGCCCCAAGGGCAGTGCTTGCCAGACAGAAGCCAGCCTAGCACTGCCTCCTGTGATGTCTAAGAGAGAAGAACAAAGTTATGGATCAGTGCCTAAAGAAAGTCAACCATGTTATGTGGTCCAAGTCAGCAGGGAGAGCTTTCTGTACTCTCAAGGTTGTCTCCAAACTATTGGATTTTACCTTGCCCCCCAGAGAACTAAATAAGGACTAAGGATAAGAGGGACATCTTCAGTTGCTTCTTCACAAATTTCTCAACAACCTTTTTTAGCAAAACTAGGAAAACTGTCGCACAGGAACAATAATTAGCCACAATGGCAGCAATGGGTAAGCTAAAACAGAGAGAGATTATCCTCTCCATTCTGTAGGTTTTGTACCACACAGCTTGTCCCAGCATTTGCTCTGTAACAACATCCAGCCTAAATCAAACCATGTGCAATGGGGATCAGACCTCCATATTTTCTTTTTAGCACTTGCAGAAGGGCAGTGACTGTTTCCAAATCCTGTCATTTTCTGCTTAAAGAAACCACGGGATTGAGAAGTTGTTTCAATGTCTGAATCAAAACAGAAACTGTCTGGGCTTGCATCTTAGTGTCCATGAAAACTTGAAATCCATAAAGAACATTATCCCAAAGAGAGCACAAATAGCCTGTACATACCAAGTCCATGAGGAGCCTTCCAATGTCAAGAAAAAATAACATTTTCTGCACAAAAAGGACAAAAAAAAAAACAACCCTAATGAGGTAATTTTCTGTACACGGGTTCATCATGTGAAGGATGTCAGTTATTTTGTAGATGGGCATATTTTTAAAGTTTCAATTTAATTAGGATAATTTTCTAACAGTTTGGCTGTTCATCAGAACCTCATCAGGATAGAAATTGGGCAGAAGCCCTTCTAGGACAGACCTGATTGTGAGAGATCTTCCATTCCATGGTCCCAGCCAGCTGTAAACACTGTGAATAGCCTCTTCAATGATATTTCAGTCTCCTGCTTTTGGACCCAGATGAAACCAGGAAGTGCTGCAAAACCATAAATACCATTAAAAGACAGAGAGGGAGAAAGATTAACCAGATTTTGGCCAAGCTCCAAAACTCTGCATTTCAGTTTGGGGCAAAGGTTCAGGCTGGCTTTCACAGATCAGTTTGTCCACCTCAGTTATGTCCCACTCTTACATGATATAAAGTGCCTTTGTTTATCTTTTACTCAGTTATACACCAAGTGCTGGTCATATTCCTTACACATCAGGCAATGCATGTGCAGAAAGAGAAAGAGGACTGAAAGCATGGCAAGACTCCACAGCTAATTTAGGATCAGAAATAGTGGGCGGGAGAAGCTGATTCCAGCTGCAAGGGGTTATATGGAAATATCCCTCTCAATTTTTCAAAGGCTTGTCCCATGTAGCACCATTGGTCATTAGATAGAAATAATAAAATATATTATTGATCACAAATGAATAGAGAAATTCAATGCATAGGTCAGCAGGGACAAAAAAATAAAAGTTTTTTTTTTTTCTGGTTGTTAACAGAGAGAGGATTCCAGTCCTTACCTGGTCCTGTGTCCCCACTCAGACACAGGCAGGAGTTGGTAGGAGCAAGGAAGGAGGGCTGCTGACCCCTTAACTTCCTGGGTTTTAAAATAACTACTCAAATTGTGTTAAACACAAATGTAAGTGGTGTCCTAAGCAGAGATGGGTGCATTATCTTACATTTGGAAAGGTGTTGAGCAGCTCCTGCACCCACAGGGTACCTTCAGCACTCAGCCTCAAACCACAGTATGGGGTGCTGCCTTGGGATTTGAAATTGTTTTGTAGGATCATCTGAATGGAATAAACTGACTGCTTTAGTGCCCACAGGGCTGCTGTGAAAGCACAGCCACAGATCCTGACCATGCCACTTGCCGCTGCTGAAACAATACAGACAGGGCAGACACATCTGGAGCAGAGCGAGGCAACATCAACAAAAAAGGCAGGTAGAAAGCAGCATATGATTTTCCAGAAATGATTTTCAGACAAATATATTTACTTTTCCTTTTGGGGAGAGCAGGGGAAAAGAGAGCTGCACGTCCTTTACAAACAGTGCTGGTATTATTCACACTGCCAACCAAACCACTTAAGCTAAAGAACCTTTGCAGTACCACAAGTGTAATACAAAAAAACAACCAAAAACCACTTACTTCCTTTTTTTCCCCCCTGAGTATTGACATTCTTGTGCAGTATTAGGAGAGCTAATTTAGCTTCCAGTTCTAAGAATTTTTGAATCTATAGCCAGTAATTATTTGCATTCAGGGGTACAAAAGAGGAAAACAAAGCCCACAAATTCTAGCACATTCATGTGGGATTGGGAGTTGAATTAGGATCCTCACACCCCATTGAATTATCGGCCCCCCTATTAGAGCCTTATTAAAATGGTAATGATTATAATGCCAGTCATAGGCAGGCTGTCGCACCTGTCAAAAAAAATACCCCGATTATCCTGTTCATTCAACTGTCTGGCATTCGAATCCATGTCTCAGGTTTACTGCTCTGTGAAGTTTTTCTTTTTCTTTCTTTCTTTATGTTGTTTTTTTCCCCCCCTTTTTATGAAGTAAAATAAAAGATACAAGAACAAACACTTCCACAGAGGTGATAAAAAAAAGAAAAATCCCCTCTAATTTAGCACATCTACTGTCCGTGTGGTGTTAAGGTATCTAGGACAGCAGTCTGAGGAAATAGATACAATTTCACTGGATTTCTCTATGATGAGGGAGAATACAGAGGGCTACAGTAAAATCTCTTTATAAAAAGGAACACTGGTTTTTATAAACAAAAAGAACAATTGGCCTTCCTCTTTCCACGCACACACACACCCAGCCCATTTCTGCACACAGCCAGGATTATGTTACTCAGGCAGTAAAGTCTTTCTTCCTACACAAAATAAACACCTTGCATGGTTTAAAGGGACAGTGCTGAAAAGACCATAGGCTTTGCTAAGGAAGACATTTTATTAATGCCTTTTCTCCTGTAAAAGTAGTGAACATAGAATTCAAAATAAGCAGCCCACATCTAGGGTCTCACCCTGAACACATTTAGTAAAAGGACACTGGGGCTTGAAGACCTCAGCTTTAAATTTAAAATCCTACAGGGATTATTCCAATAACCTGTTGTTAATAGCAGAAACAACATTAATTTTAATAAAGATATATGGATACTTGGCTTTTCCAGACAAGTTCCTGAGAATTTAAGAGATAAATCAGGTAGAGAGAAGATTAAATATTTTCCATCCTATTCAAAAGATGCCTTTTTCCTTTCCTCCAGCCCTGTTGTATGAGTTTTTCAAATACCACAGCATAAAAGAACGTCAGTGGAAGAGCATTTAGAGGCTGAATGCCTTCAATAGCATCTAAGACAGATGCTGTGTCACTGAGTGCCCTGGACCCTTTTGGGAAGTGGAGCAACCAACAAAAGACCGGTTGGGTTTTGTTTGTTTTGGTTTGTTCCAGAAAACCATTTTTGATGAAACATGAGAAAAAAAAGCTAGGGTTTTCTTAGCACTGGGAATAAAGAAATGTGTAAGAACTGCACTTAGCAGGCATCAGCTCGTGAGTGCATAAAGCACTAGATTTGTCCCTGTTTTCACAGAAGTAACTAGGAAAAAATCCCTTTATTTTAGAAGCCCACATATAAACTTGCAAGGATTCCCATTCTAGGATGATAAGGGTTCTATCTAAATGTTATTTAAGTGATTAATTGTGTTTCTAAATTCAATTCTTCTGAGTTCACAAAGCCAAAAGAATATTTTAAGAAGAAAGGGAACAGAATTAGAAGGATGTTGTTGTGAAAAACAAGAACTAACCATAGAATTGTAGCAAATAAATGAGTGAGCAAACAGCATGCAGCCGCTGCCTATTACCTCCTTGGTCTGAACATACACACATTTTTATTTTTGGATCTGAGGCTCCTCAATATTCTGTTTTCTGCTTTTTTAGATGGTAAATACTTAACAGTAGGGATGGATACTGCTTGTTCACTGCCTGCAAAGGGAACACTGGGCCTTAAAGAGGACTTTGGAATGATACAGTGATTCCTTTCTTTAAAACCCCAGTTATCTCCATGCAAGTAGAGCTGGGCCAAACTCAGAAATCCTGTCTATAAACAATCACAATCACTTAACCCAATTACTCACACAATCAGAGACATTTGAGCAATGTGTTTGAACAGTGAGAAATAAGCACCATTTCCATTCTACACTGCTAAATGCAAGGGATGACCAGAAGGCTGAAACATGAAATTTAAGAAGTTTGAAGGTCAGCTGAGCTTTAGCAAAGGGTTAAAGATGCCCCAAGACTACACCACTAACCTCATAGCTATGTTGCCCCAACTCTGCTTTTTCTTGCTTTCACTGGCCTCTGCCAGCTCAGAGCTCCTCATCCCCCATCCCTGCCTCCTTGCTGTCTAAATTGCTGGAATGAGGATCCTCACTTTTGCATGCTCAGGAGAGCTGCAGCACTCAAAGTGATAGCAGGGAGCTGCAAGTTCTTGAAGGAATGAGAGATGCTATGGAGAATGGAGAGACTGGGACAGGATAGATGCAGGTGCTGCCTGAATATGTTTCTGCAGGTGGCACATTGCTTGGATCAGGTGAGGAGCACCTGGAGTAGTGGGACAACAGGCTGTTTCCCATCATCTTCAAATCAAAGAAGGCTTCAATCAAACAGCTGCAAGAAAATTAACCAATCTGTCTTCTGAGAGCATTACTGAGTGAAAGCTGGAACTGGTTAAATGCTACCATAGCAATGCTGACAAATGGTTTCACCAAGAAGGGTCTCAAGATCACTTCACCAATGACTCAGTTGCCCAGAATTTCCCTGCCAGAGTCCAGAATGCAAATATTTGACGGGGTGCACCAGATTGAATCCTCCTCTTTGAGGCATTTTATGCTTGAATTTCACCAACACTCATGTGGTCCTGTAGCTTTGAATTTTAAGTGAGTGAGAGTTGCCACCCTTGTTGATGTGGTAGCTAGAGAAACTATCCATTCCTTCAAAAAAATCCTCCCCCAGAAGCAGACCACCTCCCCATTATTAGCCAGGGTTACCAGTTAAAAACGTATGAAGGGGGTCACATGAATGGAGAGCAGTGTGCATGTTTTATTAGTTTGAACAACAAGGGAAGAGATGGATGAAAGATAAGGTAATGATTTGTGACAGGAGCCCAAAATTTGATTTCAACAATTAAATTACCCTTCTAAGAGATCCCCAAGGAAATCTATTAAAATACCATCTTCCCCTATCCCCAAAGTATACAAAAGCTGCCTAGTAACTGTCCAGTATCACTGCCTTTGTGACATGTTGGATGATTCCCAAGACAAAAACCATATGCTGTCCGATGAATGGTGGAGCAATCAACAAGGAAAGGCTATTCTTTAAGTTACTTGCCCTAAGAAAAAGAAAGAAAAAAGAGAAACTAACAACTAAAGCACAAAGTTTGCACTAGAACTTAGGGTTTGGTTTTGTTCACTTGGTTTTTCACCAGATAATCAGAGCTACTCTCAAGTCACAAAATCACATCCCTAGAAAGTGGGAAAGGATTTTCACTTTTGAAGCCGTAGAACTCTGCACCGACTGCAATCCCCCATGCTCAGAGGAGCAGGCAGCAGTGAAAAGTGGTTTGCCTAATGCTTGATCATTATATTAACCCTTTCATCAGTTCCCTGGGACTGTTACTGAAGCTTAAGATTTCCCTCTCACAACTTTCCCTCTCTCTTAAGCTATCTTGTACTATTGTTATAGGTAAGGTTACCCCACTGCATAAATATTACTACTGAAACCCAGAAGTTTCAGACATGAAGCAAAGAAACAAAAGAACATATTATGAACTTCTGCATCATTACAGAGCTAAGGGAGATTTGACTCAAGCTAGATATAACTTTTTGGCCTAAAAATAGCACTTGCAGGCAAATGCAGAATGCAAAGTAAGACTGAGCAATACCAGACTTGGGTTCTTACTTACCTGTGTTATATATCAGGTGCTCAATTTTCCTACTCACCACTGAAAAATGTGATAAGAAATGCTGATGATAAGAAGCCACAGTTCAGATGTGGCATTTTGAAATACCAGCGTGGTATCTGCTACAAGAAATCAATATCATTCACTGATGTGGTTGGTATCAGGAACAAAACTTGCTCCTAGTTAGTTGCTCAGCATAGTTTAGAATATTTGCCTTCAAGCTACTTTCATTTTAAACTATACTTAAAAAAACAACTTCCAATCATCATCTCTCTATGCAGTGAAACAGTATGTGTTTAGATGTGATTTTAGAAGCTATGAATAAAAGGCATTTTTAAGTGAGAAACCTCAATTTTTTGAGGCAGGCATATATTTCAGTTTGCTGCTCTATCTACACGCCTTCTCCAAATCCACATTTAGGCATTCACATAAATTTCACTGACTGACTTTCTCTTTCAGAATAACAAAACCTCATCAAAACATGCAGATTTTTAAGCAAAGGACCAGTTTATGTTCAGGCAGATGCATTCAGTTAAGTGTTTGCAGGACTAGGACTTGAGAGGTTTGGTACCTAGCAGTAAAGGGCTACGTGCATCTCAGAGAGGAGATTTGCGAAGAGCATGAGAATGCTTTACCTACTCAGCCTGAAATATTTTAATTCCAAAGCCTTCAAGTCCATTCAACTAATCAACAATCTCATAAAATTGCTGCAAAATTCAACAGCAACAAGAACAACTGTAAAAGAAAAAAAAAAAAGTAATTTTTTTACATAGCATTTTCCTTTCTCTTAGGGAAAACTTCCAACTCTTAGAATAACTAAAGAAACTTCAATGTATGATATCTATAAATTTTCCAAAAACACTTTCCCTTCTATATTATTACTTATGATCCTGAAGCCAAAAACTCAGATCTGAAAACTGCTCAAACCCTTCTTCAGTCTGGCCCCAAGTCTAGTTAACATTCTGTTCAGAATATCCTGCTTTGACTGTGAAAAGGAGCAGTTACCTCTTTCCTAAGCAGCTTTAGAGAGGGAAAATAAAAAAAAAAAAGAAAGAAAGAAAGAAAGGAAAAAAGAAAAATTCTGTCTTTGAAAAGCTTGAATAGATGCATACCATTATGAGTCTGGTAGGATTGACTGGGACAAGTACCTGAAAACACACTGAGGCCAAAACCCCCTCTGATTTACCACAGTCAGGGTTTTACTCCATTGCTCCACTACACACATCCATGCATAAATTCTGCAAAGCTGCTGCCTAACCCCATGGACAGGTGGGGGTCCCTGTTCTAGTATTTCTGAGGACCCCTAAAAATGTTGTGCTGACACGAGTATGCCCATTAAAGTCCAGATGTCTGGAATGCACTTAGACTACACCTGAGCCTGCTGAGATTCCTTGTTGCGATGTTCTCCTGCTTATCTTGTCTGAAACACATGACAAGCAGTGATCCCTGTGCCCATCAGCAGCATGCAAAATGCACCAAGGCAAGAAGAATCCCTTGCCCTGCTGCAGTATTGGTTGGGTGTAACTCTCCAATAGATGACTGTGAATCTCATATACAACCCACTTTCCAAAGCCAGTCCTTTGTAATTGCAGATCCTAATGTGATAACAAGAAACACAAATACTTATACAATCAGCGGTTTGTGAGTGTTTTTGAATGGCAATGATCACATAAAACATGGCCTAAAAATGCTCATAGTGTTTTCCATTACCTTTGATGTCGGAGATCACTTCAGCTTTACACCCAAAACTTTTGTCAGGAAATGTGTTTGAAACATATGCAATGCTTCTTGGTACTTTTACAATAATCTGGGCCATAAAGTGGATACTGACCTGTTAGGATAAAAGGGTAAAGGCAGTAAATTTTTTTTCCCATTCTCATTATTGCAAAAGCTGACATATAGTATAAAATGGAATAGGAGATTATTTCTCAGTGCTTGCACTGAAAAAGTATCTTCGGCTATGATTGTGGTTTATGAAAAACTGAATTTTTCAGTGACAGACAAAAAAAAAAATCACCTTCACTTTTCTTATGAACACTTTTGAACTTGTAATTTTCTGGTATGGTAAAATGACTGGGAAGAGACTGTAGGATACTCACAGGGATTTCCAAATGTTTCCAAAAATTTCCAAAGAAAATTCTCTTGACTGGAATGTAGCCATTTTTCCATTCGGGAAAAATCAACACAATGTGAACTGCCTGAAAGAGAGCATGGTAAGGAAGAGGTGGAAGGGTGCAGCAAGCTCTGTGCCATGTGCCCAGCCAACATCCAATGGCACTGTTAAACACCATGGACACTCCTTCTGCATCATCCCAAGTGCATCATCTGGAGGATGCTTGGGGTGTATGCAGTATGTCTGGGCAGCAGTCAGTACACAATTAATGAATGTCTGATTTGCCCAGCAGTCAAATAGGTGGGATTCAGCCCAGCTGCTGGTGATGTAGGGAAGAACAGGACACCATAGAAGCAATGCATAAAATAAACTTACAAACACACACACATGGTTTAGCATTGATTCTCATCTCTGACTTTAACAGTGTGATGCTGGTAAAGCAACTACATTTTCAAATCTCCTGTTTCCAGGTGTGAAACATCCATTCATTCTCCATTCAGCACAACAAGGTCTAAACGCTAACCTAATACAAATAACAAGGATCAGGTGTGTGCTTCCAGGGAGCATTTTGCCAGTTGTGTTTCCAGCAACCAGGAAAAATGCTGGTTATTCTCATGAATGGAAGGAAGGGAGCTCACCCAGGGGCACCCTCTCCCCATATTTCCTGGATCCCAGCAACGCAAGAGCTGCCCGTGCCTCCTTGCCAAAGCCAAGGGATTGTTTCCAAATCTGTGAGCCAAAAGTGTGATCATACTTTTTTTGGACACACCTCCATTTCCCTGGTTGCTCCTTTCTACACCTCTCGTTCCAGCAGAAATCTCATTGTCTCTTATCTTCCCTCTACAGGATCTTGTCTATTTTTAGCCAGAGCAACATGTGATTTTATTTTCTCTTCTTTCCCTCCATCTAGTCCCCTCACCACAGCTCCCCACCGCCATCCTATGCATTTGCAACAAAAGTGTAAACTTCAGAAACTATTTGTATTTCATGGGCATTCACACATCATGCCAAAACGATGGCCCAAAAGTTTGGCGGGTAATCTCAACCCCAGAATTCGTGAGCTGATGATGAATGGCTGTGAAGCCTTTGTGATTGCTCAGGCTCCATTGTGGCTGGAACAATGGAGGAGGACACAAGTCTGGCTCAGGAGAGCAACGGATAAAACTGTTGGGGAGAATGGCGGGCTCCTGCCGACATGACCACTTGTTGACATTGAAAGGATTCAAAAACAAGTGAGCAGAAACAGAAACGATTCTGTTCGGCGAGGCTATTAGCTGCAACGTGTGGCAGTGGAGCGGTCACTCCTGATGTGTTTCCTCTCTAATGAGCCCTGAATGCCCTATTAAACTGGGATGCTATAGGCCCAGCGCCACTGGGACAATGCCATGCATGAGCGACTCCCCCAGCACCTATTGGCTGCCCGCATGAAGGAAGCAACTGGCAACACTCAGATTTAAACGGGGCTGACAGTACAGTTAAATGATCATTAATTAGAGTTGCTGGACAGATAGGGACTCAAAGCAATTCTTAATGACAAGATAACAGTCTAGTATTACTCAGCTTTGCATAAGTTCAAGCTCAGAGCCCATCTTGGCCTTTGTACTGTACATGACGGGTGTCAAGTTGATTTTGGTTTCATTCCTATATAGACAAACCATAAGAAATCCTGACTGTGTGTTGAGGTGGTAATAGAGATTTTTATAGGTAAGGAGGAAAATAAACCTGTGTTAAAAATAGATTTTGTGTAGAGAAGTTCACATTAGAAAATGAAAAAGAGAACAGTAATCACTCTTCTGTTAAGATGTTTGTAAATGAATCCATAAGGAAGCCACCACTCACCCACTTTCTGTGCTCCTTCATCAGCCTCTCTCCCCAGTACTTAACACGATCTATTAATCTAACTTCACTCTAACCTTGCTCAAACCCCTGGTTTGCTTGATTGGTCACTCAGTACTAATTTGGGAAGAGGACACAGAATTAAACTATTGGGCATGAGAAGCAAAAAGTCACAATGAGACATGAGCTCTGGCTTGAGGGCATCATCCCCTTCCAGGAATTTGGGAAGAACTTTCCCCAACACCACATTATATCTGAATCAGCAGCTCCTGGGCTGCCTACATCATTCAGTGGAACAACATATGTGGTCCCTCCTTGCATCAGGATACTGGATTAGCACGAGTCTGATTTCCCACAAGAAATCCTGTTCACTGAAGGTTATTGCAGGCTATACACAGTATAGCATACGGTAAAGTATTAACTGGTTCAAAAATATGCAGCATCTCTCCTAAAGGCTTACAGGCCCAGGGCACTTGTGAAAGTTCTCACACCAGGGAGAGAAGTGGTGAGACCAGCAATGTGCATTTGGGATCAGAATAGTGAAGATCAGTATTTGGCATTTGTATTTTCATTTGGCATTGTGGGTTTTGTTAGAATATCTTCCTAAATTGTGAAAAGTATACTGCAATAGCCACTTTAGCTCCCCAATAGGTTATGTAGGACCACATGTACACATCATGCTACAAACTACGAAGACGTTTCTTGATTGAAACATAAGACCACATAAACTCTTAAGAGCATATTATTCTGAAACTTTTTGTAATTCTATTTGCACATTTTAACAAAGATGCTGTAGAGAGGGAGGTAGATCATGGCTATAACAAGATTCCTGCAGATTGTTGAGCAACTCACTTTAGCAATTATTCATATTTCTTATGGAATTCTGTGATAGGATGCATACAATATACCATCAGTACATTCTATGAATTTTAAAACACCTCCACATAGCCCCTAATACAAGAAGTCCTTGGTCCAGAGGATTTCTGAGGCAGCACTGGATGCAGCTGCTGAGTAAACAATTTTTTTCTTTCATCTCTTCCCTCCTCACCTCTGCTGAAAGGAACAGTCTGTTTAAAGGAAATAACAATGTCATGGTAAATGCTATCATATCACCCAAGAGATGTGTCACATTCTTACCGGCTTCTAATTTTTGCCGTGGGAGATTTCTGGGGGGAGGTTTTGTTGTTCTTTTCCTTTGCAAATCAGGCTGTGAAAACCTTCCCCAGAACACACAATCTAGGTCCAGAGTATTAGTTTCTCCAAAAGGAAAAAAGGTAAGTGACCGTCAAGCCTGGGATTGTGGGAGGAATATGGGTTTCCCTTTAGCAGCAGGGCAGCAAGCATTGCTTTGCAATAACTACTGAGGGGCAAAACAACTTGTGAAATGACATTCTGCTTAGTAGGTTCTGAACCCTGATTTCTAAGTGTAAAATTTTCCCAGCTAAAGAGGAATCAGGAAGATATTAATGCAGAGAATAGTTTTATATTATTTATTTAAATAATTACTTTTCAGGTAGTGGGAGTCTTGCTTCACTGGTCAACAGGGTGAGTGGAGAGGAGGATGAGGCTGCCTCCCTTCCTCCCTCTTTATTTCCCCTTTCTCCCTCCACAGCGCTGCTAGCATCCTTACACCACTTACAGACTCAGCAGCAGAGAGTGATGGACTTACACATTTTGATCCATTAAATGCTGGGCCAGGACATGGCAAAACTTACTGTGACATCATGAGGTTGGGGGTCTATTTTACAGAGGCAGCAGGTGGTCGAGCTCTTTGTCTGGCAGGAAAGGCAGCCTATCTACATCAAATTCCAGCACTGAGACTCTCAATCACATCTGAATTTTCAGATGTCCCATGAAAATGTGTTCTTTAATTTCTGACTTCTAGGCATTAAACACAGCCTCAGACAGTGAATTTCTAGATTTGTAGAGCCTGTCATGATGTTTTTTTTTTTTTTTTTTAATGAATGAATTTTAGGCACCTCCCTAGAACTGTGAAATAACAGGGTTGATTGGCAAAGTGAAAACAGAGCCTAAAACCTTGTATTCTTCTGAAGGCACTTGCTGATTTTATAATTCTCTGGAGTTTAGCACGACATATTCTGTGGGACTTTACACAAAGCAGGTGAAAAGATGAGGGGACACTGTGAGAAACAGGAGGGGAGGGAGTGACATGGATATGGACTTTACTGTTTGGGGGTTTATTTCTATTTAGAGTTCTACAGAAACTGACAGACAACTGTATTATTGAGTACTTGCCTCAGAGAATTTGTAAATCAGCTTGTTGTAGTAATGTTTGTACAACAATCCCCATTTTACTTTTCCAATTCAGGCCTCTGTCGTGCATGTGGTGGCTGCAATGTCCAGAGGTCCCAGCAGAGAGGGGCCCCAGGATGCTGGGTGAAGGATGAACATACAGGCTTTATTATGTTAAAACCCACACAATAGTTACATCCTCCTCTTGGTAAAGGGATCATTGAGGAGTATTGTGCATTTGCTATTGTCTCTCCCTCCTTTGATGCCTGGGCTGAGCTCTCATTAGGCCTAATTGGACATTTGCAACATGCCATCAGTGGAGGATATACCTGTGTGTTCTCCCTACACAAGGACTGACTGGAAAATGGGATGGCTCCTTTAGGGAGGCTCTGGGGCCACGTTCTGCTGGCCAGATGATCTCTGAGGGGCAGCACTGCCAGAGCATGGCTGACAGGCCCCATGAGCAGTGGTTGGGGTTGAGACCTCAGCAGCAACAAGGCAGAGAACTGCAGCATCCCAGAAACCCCCCTGCCTCATCTGAAGAAGGAGAAGGATGTCTGATCTATGCACAGCTTGTCCCAGTGGGTTTAATTTCTTCACTTTTTCTAAAGCAGTCTTACAGCTTTCAGGTCAGACTGTGCTTCTTCCATGACACTCAGGCAGTCTGTTAGACTGAACTTATTTATGACAAAAACAAGCAAACTGTGCTCTTTTGCTTACGCTGGACTCTTTTAGTTGTTAAGATCAGGAAAAATAACATTTCATTAAAGGTAAACTGGAGGAAATATGTAGCCAGCCTTCCTACCCACCTGATGTGTCTGTTACAAATCTTGTCTGTTGATTTAAACCTTGGTGTTCATTCGTACTCTGAGATGAAAACCAACACCAAAACAAACCCCACTTTTGTCAAGGAATATTCAAAGGAATGTCATGTCAGCAAAACTTCAATGAAAGCAAGGAGCATTGAGATGCATAAAACTATAATGTCTCCAGTCCCACATAGTTCTGTACCATATGGCCAGAGAGAAGCAGATGGGCCAGGTCACAGCGGGGGAAGAAAGGGAGAGACTCAGGATTGTTTATCTGACCCAGTGGGCCAACACTAACAGACTGTCCCCAGTGACCAGGCTATTATTAACGGAAAGAGTTGATAAGAACGTGATCCCCACATTTATTTGCCCTCAGGTATTTTTCACATGTGATGCCCAATGAAAATGACCTTTTATTTTGCAGATGTTTATTTTGGGGCTAGAACATTTGACTCACAAAGAAGCTATGAATTGCACTCCACTTGTCTTTTATTGATTTTAGATGCCAGCTATTTCTATCTGTTTACTTGACTAAAGCTCAGAAACTTGCTTGTCTAAACAAGACAAAGTCAACAATAAATACTGCAAAAAGATTTTTCAAAATTATCATTAATATTGTTATTATTATTATTGCTGTTACGTGGTTGTGTAAACATCAGCCCAGCCAAAATCAAGGAGAATAGCATGGGTACTGTCAGAGAAATCCTGGAATGTCTGATATGATTTCAGCAGGAGAGTTCTATCTTACTGTGTTTCTCAGTGAGCTGCCAAGAAGAAAAGTTCCCCAAACTATTGAAGTTCAAGGCATAGCTACCTAAACATTACATGGAAAGATTTTTGGAGGAATCATTGCATGAAAAAAAACCTAAACAACAAAAAGGTACAAAATTGCATAAAAAATACTTTCATAGAAAAGTTGGAGACAGAACTCAGTTATTTCTGGTAATGATGCCAAATATTTCACCTGAGATGCAGAATGGACATATTAAGGGCAATAACACAGCAGGTTTCACTCATAAGCTTATCTCTGTTGGATTTTATAGCTTTTCCTCTAAAATCCCTTACAGCTCCCAGCTGACAGCTTCCAGAAGGACTAAGTACCACTGCTCTCAACTTTGCATCTAAGAGACCTCGCCAGGGAAGAGCTCAGCATTGCCCCATGGTGGGTGCAGTGTTCCTGACCCCCTGGATCCTGGGCCCCCAAATCACAGACATCCTTGTCCCTGCTGCTGAAGGAGGGACCTCAGCCATAAGCAGGAGGGACCAATGATCTTGCTAGAGCCTGGTTCCCCTGCGCTTGCAGCAGTGGGGATCATGGCACTGCTTGGTACCTCCAACCAGCTGGAGCATTTACCAAGGTTTCTTCTTCCCCAAAAATGGATGGTGATGCTCCTTTTAGGGAAGTTATTTCTTAGCTGTGCCACTTGGATAAACAATAGGCAGATATGGAGAAGCCAGTTTTACAACAATTATATAATTTGCTCATCCCATTCTAAGCTGTTTTGTAAAATGAAGACTTTGCTGACCAGATATTGTTGTTTGACCTTGTGCACAGCTAACTAGTTATTATGGCTTGCAAAAACAGGAAAGCTCTGTGTCCAGAATCTCTAAACCTTATTAAAATGGCTATTTGGGACAGTGTCACTCTAATTAAATCAGAGACTTATTTCTGCTAAATGACATTACAATAGCTCATATTGTTACCTCTTGCTGAGTTTGGAGCCTCTGTCTGACCTCTGTGTGCATCCTTCCCTCCATATACCATCCTTGGGAAAATCAGCACTTGCACAGGGCCAGAGATTTGGCATGGAGAGGGGTGATTCTCTGTGTCCCAAAGGTGCAGTGAAAGGATTCTTGGGCCTCCCTGTATCACAGCACTTACTCAAGGTTGGAGATGTGCTGAGGGAAGAGGGATTTGTCTGCATGTGTGCATCTGCATACAGGTAGGGGCAGTGGAAAAGGGGCAATGGAGCCTTTCAAAGAGCTCTTCAAAGAGAATTTTGTCCCTATAAGGTAGGAAAAAAATCCCTACACCATTTGCCAGTGTTTTGGGCTGTGGACTAGCTCTGGATTAGGATCCAGTGCAAACTGTGGATGAGCACGCATCTTGCTGAGTGATATATGCTGTAACTACTCTTTGCAGTCTTTGCAGTCTGGAATTAAACTTTTCCACTATTGACTTCCAATGGGACAAGTATTCCCTAACTACAGCAGCTGGTAAGGAAAGCCCATTCCTTATCTGTAGAGGTGTCAGAGCACATCTAAGAGAGGAAATGGGCAACATTTGTCAGCTTACTACCCCTAGATTTTCCTCTCTGCTGAAAATAGTAAAGTTCCTATTGAAAATTAAGGTTATTCAAGGTAATTCAAGCATTTCAGGCTAAAAGAAGTCCTGGAGTTCCTACTGTGAGTGTGGGTGTGGGGACACTGCACCTCTGGATGTGCCCCAGTGGAGGTGATAACCCTGTTGTGGGAGACACACAGCACCTACCTCAGCCATACACTGCCAGATTACAGTCTATGGTACAGATTGCAGAGGGACAGAGATACAGCCTAGTCACCACAGACTACCTTTATTTTCAGTTCCACCAAGGCTCCTTTGATCTCATCTCTATTTTTCTAAAGTACTTTTGCTCTTGTACCTCTGAAGTAACTTAATCCAGTTATTTTTATTTAGTCTAATCTTAAAAGTACTATTAACCAGCTCTGGTTTGAATACCTGACAGATTTGCTTTAAAGATGCTCTTTGCTCTTCTGAACTGTCTTTTCTCCCCACTTCCCCTACTGTAAGAAAAAGCTTCCATTGACTGGTCAGACACAGAAATGTTTCTGAAAGGCAAGCAGCTAGACTTCTGGGAAAGGGAATGATATATTCAGAAACTTCCTAGAAATGACAAAAAGCTATATGAGGGTGCCAAAACTCTGGCCACTTACAAGAACTCTTTTAATGCTCTTACATACAGAAGCAAGAATGACAAAAAACAAAGAAAATAGTAGATGTAAAGAGGGCAAGAAAATGAATTCCTCAAGATTTAAATATCTAGAGACAGAATGTTGGTCATTTAGTGCAAGTGATTTCCCCTGCTCACCAGGAATGCAATAGAACAAAAAATCAAAGTGTAACTCTGCTCAATATACATTGTCCCTGCTTGATGCTGCAAAGTACATTTCATTACAAGCCAAAAAGAAAAGCCCTCACTGATGCTTGCTCAAATGTCTCAATTTCTGGATTAAGCTGTCCCATTGTTTTGAAGCATAGTTATGGTTTAGAGATCAATGGGACATAGACTATCCTAATCTACTATGAACAGCCCATAGCAGAGAAGGGATACTCTGCACTAGAGAGCCATCTAAGTCTTCTAATTACTTTGGCTACTGATAGATTGGCTCTTACCCCCTTGAATTCCTTTGTCACTGAGGAGTTAAAATTCATGAGCGTCCATGCTGCTGAATGCTTCCCCCAGTGCTGCTATTTTCTGCGCCAAGCATCACCGCAAAGAGTCGGAGGTCTGTCAGGCCATCTGTTACATAATAGTCAACAATCTCCAAAATCTGGGGAAACTGAGATGGAGAGAGCAAAGATGATGAAGGGTTTAAAAAGAACAGATTGCTGCCTTGCTTGGAAGGGAGGGAGGGAGGCAGGGGGAAGGGGGAAAGGCTGGATAAAAAGCCGTGATGGAAGCAGAGACAAACCCGATTAGCACAGCCAGCAAAACAATCCCCCCAAAATATTAATGCTTTCTCCAAAGAAGTTGACAAGGACACCAGATTGGTGGGGGAAAAAGTGCTTTAGGGCAGGAAAGCTGAAGGAGACCACGAATAATTACAGCTGTAATTTAGGCATTGCTGTACACAAGTACACTGAAGACAATTTAAGAGCATCCTCTAAATCAGTAAAGAAGACCACCACAAATAGTGTTTGTCTCTGTTATACAACACACTGTTATTGTACCACAGGGAGGTAAGTGTAATATTTTCATTCCACTCTTTTCCTTTCCTCCTTTCCCTCTCCCTTTGCAAAGGAGGTGTTTGATGATTTTAAGGCATCAGAATGGTGATGTCTTGCAAGTAGGGCTCAGCCACCTTGTATTTGTCTTGCTTTGTGTCCATTTTATTTTAATAAAGACTGACTATATCAGCTGCAAAATGTTCTCAGGAGACATAATATCCATTTAACTGCCTCTGCAGCCACTGAAATTGTACCAGCAGTAACATTGGTTGGATGAGCCACCTAGCTGCATTTAAACTCTTCTAACATGAGCTGACTTTTAGTCTGCTCTGTCCAGTTCTTATTCTTGCTGCCCTGGCTAAAAGCCTGCAGAGCTTTCTCTACCCACAATAACCATAATGCTGGTGTCTTCTTGATTTCCTTTTCATATGCGAATGTGCCAGACTAAGCACACTGAAGGTCTCACTACCAGACTCCTTGGAGCTTCCTCCAAAAGGATGTCCCTTCTACATCAAGTTACAAATTTTACCCCCAGACTCTCTTAACATGAAAAACCACTGAGAATCAGAAGTCTTATGGAGTTTTGGGAAATCATTTCTGCTTGAAGAGAAATGGGAAGCAACAAGCAGCCTTTTGGTTTTGGTTCTGTCAACCCTCTGCCTTTCAGGGACTAGTTCCTGTCCACAGGACTCAGAAGCCTCTCACAACATATAAACACATGATCTTCACTCCTGTAAAGCTCAGGTGCTTCAGAGCATTTCCTCAGACCACATTGAAGTTTTACGGGCTCCCTTGCTCAAGTGCTTTGCTTTATTATTCCTTTGAGCAAAGAATTTTAAAACTACAACAGAAAAAAAAATGGCAGTTAAAGAAGGGAGAGAAAAGGGATATTTTCTGAATGCACATATACAAACAACTAAAGATGCAGGGATAACTTTGCTGGTTAACTTTTCCTATGACAGTAACCCCTCCCAAAGCAAACACATCGTAATGGAAACAATTAAAATCTGTGTTCATTCAGTCATTGTTGTTACTACAGGTTAAGGTGGCTCATTAATGGATATGCAAGTGCATGGTGTAATGCATCCCTCCTAGCTGTATTAATGGATCGCATAAGATAACGTTGACAGATGGAAAAGATGAGCTTTTATAGGTCTGATAAAAATAAACAACAAATGCAGGCAGTGCTGAACTGGATTACCATAGTGCCCCATGAGTTGTGTAATGATGTTAGCACTGGCGCCTGCCTTAGAGCTGATGCTTCAGAATACTAACATTGAGCCACTTGATACGTGTTTGATGTCTAAACAAGTCACATCCTTTGCTGAGAGGAACAAATTGTGATGGAGACTGGCTGTGGGGCTTCAAGTTTCAGATAAAAATCAGAAGAATTCCATACAAATAATTATCCAAAAGACTTTCTACTTTTAATCATATGAAATATGTGGTTGGACTTTTTGCTTATTTAGTTGTTGTTTTCTTTTTTAACATCCAAATAACTTGGTCCCTGCTCTAGTGCTAAAGCCTTGTCTAACATTTCGTGCTGGGAATGCAAAGCAGGGCACCAAGTACAGTAGTACAAATAACACTTTATTTACAGTTTCATGGCTTTGAGATTTCCTGTCTCCATAATCACTTCCTACTAATTTCCTTCTGTTTTGTTTGAAATGGTAGTCCTTTCAAAGAAAGTGCCCAAAGAAACAACGCCTTTGTAAGGTTTGGATTAAATCAGGGAGGTTTTTATACTTCTTTTTCTGTATTTCCCAGTACCGTTTCTCTGCATTAACAGAGTTTGTGCTGTATGTCTGGATGGTTCAAACAGGATCGTGATAAGAGAACTGCAAAAAGGCCAGCACTGAAGGGCCAAAGTCTCAGCTGGAGGAAGCTGGCACAGCTCCACTGATGTGCATCAGCCACAAACCAGCATCATTTGAAGAGCCAAATAAATGTTTAAATGCTGGACATGAAAAACTTCCAAGCACTACCATGACACTTGGAAAATTTCCTAATACTTGAGCACATACAAAACATTAAGATAAAATCAAACATTGTTGTGATGTAGGAAGTAAATAAAAGCAACTACCACAGAAGCAGAGTTTCTATACAGGGAGACTAGCTCAATCTGAAATTAAATCCACTGAGTATCTGACATATTTTTATCTTGTCTAATGGTTTTAGTTGCCTAATGAGCAACATCTCCTACAGCTATATTTAGACTCCTCTACATTATGCCAAGTTGGCTGACCAAAATGGGACAGATCCCAAATCCTCTGCCACTTTTCAAAATGAAGCTAACAATTGAAAAAAAGAAAAAAATCTGTCCAAAGAAGTACATTGAGTAGCATGAGTAGATTGTACACTTAGTGTTATCTTCTTTTCCTATCCCAACTACCTGGTCAAAAATGAAGGCATACACCCCATTTCCACCGCTGACCTCTGACCTTACCCTTCCTTCAGATCTCTGATTTCTCTCCAGGCATTTCAGACCTTGAACACTACTCTTACTTCCAAAAACTGATGGAAAAGGAAAAGTGTGCTATTAAATTTATTAGTGGGTTATACATAGAATTGTTTAATAAAAAATATACTTCACACCTGTGCCAGTGCTGCTGTTGAGGATGCTTTCCTTTATGTAAGTGGAGTGTCGACCAACCAAATATCATGACAAACAATGAAGGTATGGATACTGGAAAGGCTTGCCACCCTTCTCACACTTTTCCAGGCATGGATCTGTTGACTTTACTTGCACTGTAAGTCAATAAAGAAGAAACTTCTTTCAAGGCCATCAAAACTTTCTAGGGGTTCAAGTACCCATCTCATCAGCATCCTCCTGCAAGAACACTCACAATATTAGTTTTCAGAAAATTAGGCAGTTGCCTCTGGGCAGAACTCCAGTGTCTCAGAGTGTGGCTTTTACAATGTGTAGTTAAGCTCTGCTTTCATTTTTCAAGTTGAGGGAAACCCTCAAAAGCTCTTACTCTTTCCCTTCACTGAACACAAAAGCACAGTAGTTTAGCTTCTTTTGGCTCCACACCACCTTCTTCACCAATTAGTCACTTAGTACAAAATACAACACTAGTAGTAGGAGTAGTAGTAGAAGAATAACTTTCAAAATTCAAAAATTTATGAATATACAGAAATTCTGAATGAAAGGAGGGATTTTACATCTGCCTATGGCTTTCCATTATACTGAGCTAAAATACACTACAGCCTTTCTACAGAGATACTAATATTCATTATTTTTCTCAGTGAGATGATACACCAGATATTTACAAGTACTGCACAATCTAAATGGCTTTATGATCTTCTAGAGGGGACATAGAGACAGAGAAGAAAAGATTTGAACAGGCAAGAATTAATGTGCTTTGCAGCTTCTTTTACACAAACCAACCCTTATTACTTAAAAGTCATTCACATACAAGACTATTATTATTTTTCTTTTTCTTTTCTTTTCTTTTCTTTTCTTTTTCTGCACCCCAGCTGTCTCTCATGGAACTTCACTGCTTACATGGCTAATTATAAGGAGCACCCAGCTTTTGGCTGGAAAAGTGCTTACCATAATCTATAGCACATTTACTAGATTTGAAAGACCCGAGTCATACAGGAGATGATGGTCATGTCTGCATCATAAACTGGAGGCCAGCACAGAGATTCCACAGCTGATGGAGCCCTGAGCAGCAATACCCACATGTTTCAGTGCTCCACAGTCCACAACAACTAGAATGGGTTTGGGAACAGCTTATCCACAGTCAGGGCAGTGCTGCTGCTGAATCCACACTCATCTTCCTCCAGAGAGCACCTTCTAACACACCTGGGGTCTGCTTTGCCTCGCACCCAGGTGGGCTGGCTCCCTCTAGACCATAAATCTCTACACATCCACTTTGAGGTTTACATAGATTAAGGTAAGTAAATGTGATCCATGGAGAAAATCTGGTCATATTGTTCTCTTATTACACTTGAAGATTTATTGGTATTGTCAGACTGGCCTACTGAAAATATATGCTCCTCAAAGGTTCTTTATAAAATATTCCCTCTTCAGATGCAATACTCTATGTAGGACAGAGTGTAGGATTGTGAGCTCTCTTAAAAGTTTGTTTTTAATCTTCTGTTTACTGACTCTAGGAGAGCAGAAGTGAGATCAATTCTTTCTCATTGCAGTGATAGACAGGAAGACTTTTCTGGAGAAGAGCTTAAATAGTGGGAGGACTGATCTCTTAGAGAATTTTATCAGCCTCTGATGATGTCCAGAACCTCCAAAAATAATTAACAATGGCAATTTAAAAACCCAAACAATACCCACTCCATGCTAAAGTAGGTCTTGTTTACAACCCAGGAATGTCTTTTCTAGGAAAAGGACATAAAAACTGAAGTTGTAATGCAGACATTGGGCAAAAAGAGAATAGTTTGTGTTTTATGGGGAGAGGGAGCAAATATGGAGGCATTCCCTAATTCTTATAACCACAAAGTTGTGGATTCCCTCCCCTGCCCTCAATTTCACCAGCTATACTGGTTTATACTTGCAGTTCCATCAAGATGATAATGACATATGAATAGCACATATAGAAATGACACATAGAAAGGAAGAATCAAGTGAAAAGCAACATCAGGCATAACCTGAAACTTGAACATCCTACTTCAATCATCTTTATATCCCAAGTAAGGGTGAGGGCTTAGCCAAGCTCTTTAAGTATGACTTTGATCTGTTCAGATGCTTAAGACACAGTCCAAGACCAAAAACTTGGCACCCAGGGGAGCTTTTGTCAAGAGAAAGGTGCTCTTCAGGTCCCCACTGAATGAGGAAAAGGGAGGAAGCTGTGTGGGAGGTGTTCGTCAGCTGTGGAGAGATGCAAACACTTTGCTGCTGTCCTAATATTTCACACCCCAGACCAGGCCACGAGACAAACAACCCTGGTGTTGTTTCAACAGTCTCATTTGACATGGTCTAACACTACAAGAAGTGAAAGAAAACCTTAGCACCCCTCCCACCCCCCTCCTTGGACCAATTGAGCTGTCACTGTCTGCACAGAAAGTGATTGTTCAATCGAAAACACATTTTGGCCTGATGCAAACGGAACAGTCTTGAGAAGTGGAGTTTCCTTTTGTGCCTCCCCTCCAAGGGGAGTGAAAGGCATCAAGAAGAGAGGCAGGAGGGAGGGAGGTGACCACTGTGCACCATCAGCACTCCATGCTGCCTGCTCTGCAGCCCCAAAGGCAGCCTGTAGCCTTGGGAGTGAAGGGGTGAACAGCCTTGTTCAGGCAGTGACAGATATTTTCAGGAGGAAATGCTCAGAGGGAGCTGGAAGAAAGTGTTGGGGTGATGGAGTTTCAAAACCAGAGCTTTGCTAAGCAGCAGGTTGCAACCTTCTGTTAAAGTTTGTCTTGCAGAGGTTGGTAGCTTAGCAACAAGGAGTTTTTTAGTTTGTTTTGTACAAACAGAAGAAGCAGCATCAGGCATGTCAGAGTACAGATGTGTCAAGGCATCAGGGGAGAATCACTGGGGAACAGTGATTTGCAGCAGGGATGAGCAGGGATACCCATCCCCAGCAACACAGGACTCTTCTTCACACATGAGAGTGAGATTGTCAGGACATGGAAAGGATTTTCAAGGTCCCATCCAGAGTAAGGTCACTCCCATTCAATTTTACATCTATATGCTAAGAGTCTATTTTCAGTTTTAAAGGTGACCATGAAGTAAATGTCACAGAGTTGACTTCCTATTTTGAAGACTGACTACTAAAGCTCACTTGAATTTGGGTGCAGAATAATGTAATATATGAGGGAAAAAAAAAAAAAGGCAAGTCATATATGCAAGTAGCAAATAACTGTTCTGCCATCAAGCAAACTGGGAATTTGTGTCTTGGGGAGTTTTTGTCGGCTAACTGGACTATTGATCTCTGTTCCCATTCAGCATCTTCCCAGGCAGTAGTTTTCACTTTAACTCAGTACTGAAAATCAACAGTGAAGAAGCTGCCACATCACCACATCATGTCCCTCATCCACTCCCTGGAGAACCTGCATACACAGCCAGTATCTCTTTCTGTTCAAGTCAATAAATATTTTGATGGCTAGTACCAGTGCATTTCACAAACTCTCACCAGAGAAAGTACAGAAGGAGAAAGGAAAAGATGCCCTAATTACTCACAGGTAATGATCTCAGGTTCTCACTAAACATTTATACCCCTACCCTCCACTAATGAATTCATGATGTAATAAGAATTTAGCAACAGCAGAAAGCACAGGTTACACAGCCAGTCTGATGCACAGCTCTGATGCACAGCATAGGAGACCCCCTGCTCCAGTAGGGTTTCACCTTAAAAAGGTGAGAAGCCAAATTTCTCCAGAGCTTTCCATTCAGCAGAACTAAAGGCAAGCAAAGCAGGAGTACCCTCCATCAGCAGGTGCCTGGAGGTCCACTCAGTGCCCCCATGGGACACTGCCTGCTCTCCATGTACCTGCCAGACATGCAGTGAACAAGGCAGGGCTCCAAAGAAGAGGGGAGCATTAACACAAGGACATTCTTCCTAGATGCTTTGAAAGATAAGCAAACTGTGCAGAAATGCCCTCTGCAGCCAGACAAATTTGTGCAAACAGCTCTCAGACCACAGGTTGACACAGGTCTTACTGACACTGGCAGCACCACGGGGTCATTTGCACACAGATGGCCTGGGCCTGGCAGCACATTAAGGACTGAGGCTTTTGTTACACTCTGCCACAAAGCTCTGGTTGTTTGGAAGTGTGCTTGAGCAAGCTCAGTTATTGATGTGGAAACTGATGTAACCAAGGGGCTAGAAAACGTGGTCCCTTCTTCCTATCCACTCACTAAACCACCTTTCACTGTCTTGGAAAACACTGCTTTTTCTGCAAAAGATTGTGGGAAGAGAGCAAAGTGGACTTCGGACACCACTAGGATCAGCTTGCCAACTCCTTACATTTAAACATCTTGACATAGAGTGTTCTGTTCCAGAAGTCTGGTGAGAATGGTCTGGGTTGGTAGTGCTGGGGGGCAGGAGAAGGTGAAGTGTTGAGGATTTTTTTCTCTCTCCTTTAGACACACACACACAAATACACATCTTTCACAATTTATGTGATGCGCAACAACATTAATTTTGTCAGGTTGCACAAACATTTATCCTAAGAAACCAAGTATTTCTACTACTTCCATGAGCTCCCAATAAACAGAGGGTTCCAGCAGACCTACAGTGGCACCTTACCTGAAAAAAATTTCATTGTCCAACTTCATCTCACCCAAAGCTTTCAAAGGATCATATTCAACCTCCCAGATGAAAATTTTCCATAGCAATAATCCATGCCATCAGCAATTGAAAGTTTAGGACCAACCAACCTTGTTTTCTTGAAAGGAAAACTTGTTTTCTTATACCCATCTGGGATTGTTTTGCAGATTTACAGGTGTTCCACTTCTGCAGCAGGGCCAAAACACCTTCATTATGCAAAGCACAACCCAATAAAGTGTCCCCACCATGATACAAGAGAGAGAACTCACTAATCAGCACACATTCTGAAAAACCCAGCCCAAATCACACAAATCAAAATCTAAATGCTGTTCCAGACTCAATATTCTAAATTGAAAGTGACTCCTACAATTATAACTATATTATAACTATAACCATCCATATTTAAAATGTAAGACAAAAGAAGGGGATGGAATGAAATGGAAACAGAAGAAGGACCTCTGAGTCATAGTAAGTCACAGGTTTGTCCAATTCATTAATATTCACAGGATGAAAGAACCATTCCTCTTCCTGACCAGAAGCACTAAGCTCAGGTGAGCAAATACCTAGCAGAAGAAGCAGTTGTTCAATTAGCAAAAGTTTAAAAAAGAGAAGAATCAGAGTTTCTCATAGAACTGGTAGCTAGGGAGGACTGGAGGGGCAAAGTTCAGGTCAATGTCCAAAGGCTCATAATTCAGGATTAACAACAGGATTTTCTGCTTTTAGACAGGGATGTGACAAATGACAGATGAGATGGAAGTTCATGTGAGATTGGTCAAGCAAGAGAGAATTTTGAGCTAGAATTATGATGCAGATGTGAGAAATGTGATGTAAGGTCTGTTGAGGAGATTTCCAGTAGAGAATTACCAGTAAGTAGCAGTGGAAATATTTTTTTTTTTGTGCTGATGGCTGGAGGTCTACTTGCCCCCTTCCATACTGCCAGAGAGCCCTCTCTGATCACCCCAAAAGGCTCTGCTGCTGCTCCCCTGCTCCTGCAGCACTGCTGGCCAGCCTGGCTGACTGGACAGCATGGAGCCTCACTGGGGCCTGGAGCAGGAGCTTGGGAGCTGTGTTTGAGCTCCTGAGCTCTGTTTGAGCTCCTGAACTCTGTTTGAGCTCCCACACTTGCCCTTGGACCCCACATGAGCGACACTGTTGACCCTGACCTGTGGTCTGACTTCTTGGCTGACCTCAGACCTGCCTCATTGCTATGGATGTGTCTGGAGCCACTGGGCTGCATTTGACCCTGGTGGTTGCCCCTGGATGTGTCCTGCTCTCATCTCTCAGTACTGTGGGGCTGGGAGCTCCTGTCCTGCCCATCCTGCTGCCCTGCCTCACCCCTGACCCCCAGCTCTCCTGCCCTTGCTGTGCCCAGATGCAGGAGGAGAGAATCAACCTGGAGCAGTTTCAGGGTGATGGGAGGAGCACAAGGGAGACTGACAGGGTCAGCTTTGGTCAGCTTGGCAAAACCACAGCTGAGCTGGAGCACAACTGCCTCACTAAATATCTCTAAGGTAAGCAGGCAGAAAAAGGAACAAGCTAAAAAAGCTGGCAGTGTTAAGAGGAAAACAAATGTCTTTTGGAAATTAGACACAGATTTCTTACACCAAAGCAGCCTGCATCTTGAAAGGCCTGCTAAGAATCAGTGCAGAGGGAGCAGGAATGACAGCTTTGAGATGGAGTTTGATCAGCTCACAGAAGAGATGATACGACAGGAAGAGCAAGGGCCAGATCCAAGCTTTTTTTCTGTGCAATGAACACAGCAATGCTCAGCACATCCCTGGGGCTGCCAGCAGACTGGGAAATGGGGATACCTGAAGAAGGCAAACTTTTTTTTCTCACTTGACTTTTCACTACAACCTTTGTGCCCTGTTTCCCTGCTTGCTTCTCTACACTGCATATTCCTGTCATTGTGACTCCACCACAGCTGGCTAAGGGGAAGGAGATAGAAGTCCCCATTTATCTTTTTGGTAAATTCCCCCTTGTTTTAAACAACTAATTTTTTTTTTAATATCAGTATTACCATGCTTATTTTAGGTGTGCCTGATTAATTCCTTGGTGTTTTACCTGGTGAATACTGAAGTTAATTACAGTCAGTGTGCTCACTGCAATGGACCCTTTTCTCTGCACTATTCTCTCACAGTGAGCTAAAGAGAAAGCCTGAGCCCATATATGAAATCCTCATTCAAATACTGCATTCATTCAAGCAGTTTAAAATTGCTTTGAGGGAGAGAGGAGAGAGGGAGGAGGCTTGGGGGGAGTGTGGTCTTGTACTTGGTGACTGCTGCAAGCTGGAACAGCACAGAGAAGGAAGGGCCTGTTTTTTGATATTCATAGCAGGGAATTTAATTTAAGGCTGGTGTGTTGCTGGTTGGAAATATGTATTAAATCCCCAGATGCAAGAGAAATGGGTACAGAAAACAGCAAAATAAATACAGGATATTGGCTCATCTATGCAGAGCGCTGATTTCCTAAACCTGGCACATTGGGGATTCACTGCCTGCCCTGATTTTGTGTGTCACTGATTTGGCTAGGATCTAAACACAGAGCTTCACAGTTACTGAACCACCGTCCCAGACCCAGCCAAGGCTGTGCACAAAGCAGGCCTGAACAAACCAGCAGGCAGACTACAAAGGGAGAGTGATTGTTCTGCTTAGCAGCAGCACTGTTTCTGCTATGCTTAGCATAGGAACAAGTTAATTTGGGAGCACGGTCTTCTTAAAAGGAAGCACTCCCCAGCCCAGCATCTCCAGGTTTCATGCAGTGTGCTGCCCTTTTTACCATGCATGAGCCATGGATGTTACTCACAATGTATTTTTTTTACTACTCAAGTAGTATAAAAGCTTCTGATAAAAATCAGCTCCCTTAAACCTCTGCCTGGCATCTTGTTAAAAACTGACATCATGTTTGCCTGTCATCATTGGCTCACAAGGAAGTTTCTGCCATGATTTAATAAGCACAAAGAAGGATTTTACTGTTAAGAAAAAACAAGAACCTGCAATATCAAAACACTCATACAAATTTTCTCCAGTGCCCTTGGTCTAAAATACTTAGTCTTAACTGACTCTCCACAGTGGTAAACATAGATTATGAGTAAAAAACATGTCTAAAAAATATAGATCCTCTAAAGGCACATAAGCTGTCCACAGCTCCATCCATATCAACAGAGGTGTAGAGATCATCAGTGTCCAGAAACATGCCCCAAAACAAAACAGTTCAGCAGCTCAAGAGCTGAGAGCAGAGCAAAGAGAGGACACCTGAGCACACTCACCATGCTGAGACCTGCAGTGTCCAGTGGGACCTGAGGAGCCTCAGGGGGAACAAGCTCCCTTGGCACAGGGGATGAAGGGAATTGTCCTGCCAGCAGCACAGCACAGGCACCCACATTCTCTTTCCACTTTGCTGCAGTGACCACCCTCAGATGCTGTCACATTTCCTGGGGGCAGCTAACATAAATTAGAGCAATTTTCAACCCCCTCTAAGACAATCAGGGCGCCCAGCACTGGGCTGCCAGAGATGCAGCCTGCACTTTTCCCTCACTGCTGGCTTAAGCAGTGCTCTCCTCAGCATGAGCTGCTCCTTTGCTACCCATGGCAAGCTATGCCATGGATAGGAACCACCATACTTTGTTCTCCTACATTTTTGTGCTACAGCCTGAAAAATGCCACAAAAGGAGGGCAAGAAGCCCCTCGGACCTCCCGTTCCTCACCTGCCAGGGAGCAGGGGACACTGTGGTGAACACGGGGTGAGAGGGGGAGACTCCTTCCCTCCTCTGTGCAGCAGCAGAGCTCTAAACTCCAACTCTGGCCTCATTCAGCAGAGCCAGCAGCTGCACAAGGGCTGAATGAAGACCCAGGAGCCCGGCCCCACATTCGGCGCTGTGCAGGCAGTGGGGCAGGGCTGCCCTTCAGCTGCCCCAGGGGCCATTGCAGAGCCATCAGCTGCAATGGATGGAGCAGAGGCACCGAGCCCTGCTCAGGCACTCAGGGCATGAACAAAATGAGTGCTGGATATAGCACCCTCATTCAAATAGCACAGCATTTTAGCACCAGAAATAGTATCTTTCTCTTTTTCTTTTTTTTTTTTTTTTTTCTGTGAAACTACTGGCAGAGAAAGATGCAACTTAGCATGAAAATAAGTATCAGAATAAGGCCCTAGCTGAATAGTCAGTACTCTGCATAATTCTCTCTTTTCATCCCCTCAGCCTAGATCCTCTCCAAATATTCAGATCAAAATTTGCAAAGTAGCTCTAGCATTTTGGCCATCAAAGTAAAAGCTGGAAATTTAGATTCTGCATCCATCATATCCCTCGACTTTGAATAAAATCAGCTCTCTGATTTTGCCATCAGGTTCATCATGAAGTCTCTGTCCCTTTCTTTCTGTCTCTCTGTCAAAGATCAAAGAGCCACAAGAGATATACTTACTAGAAAAAAAGAAATATACCATTTTAAGGAATGCATTCAATTCCCCTCTCTACTTAAATATTTTTTACATGCAACATCTTCACCTACAGGATATGAAAAAGCATGTAGGGTAAAGGACAGAGAGAAAACCACAAGTCAGGATAAACTGTGGAATGATATTCCTGCCATTTAATGGCAAAAGTCTGTTTCAAAGATCCCTGCATGCTTTACACAGAGTCTATATTTGAATGATGCATTACTAGACAATAGAGAAGACCAGCAGAGGGAAGTAGTCTAAAATTATAACTGAAAATTAAAAATTACAAGCAAAACTACAGAACAGGAGACAAATCCAACTACATAATTTTCATGTTAACTCTCTGGGCAGTACAGTAAGAAGGCCAGAATACACTCCTATCAAAAGCAGTGGGAATAACCCTTAGAGCCATCTTTCTCAAATCACAGATGAATTCAAATGGGAAGAGGCACGCAACAACAAAAAAAATAGTTGTTAATGCATAAAACTACTGTATGACTTCCAATAGCTGGACTCAAGAACCCTGGTTAAATACTGACTTTCTTTCAGAGTCAATCAGATAATAAGACCCCTTTAGAAGCACAGAATAGTTAAATTCATCACCATAATTTAATTGTAGAAGGTTATTAAAGAGCACTTCGACTCCCCTCCTGCTTCGGCGCTGCTTTTGTGTATTAAACTCAGACTAATCAAATTGCAGATTCCAAGAGTACTGTATTAGTCATCCCCATCCCTTTTAATTTGTTTAATGGCCTCCTTTTTTCTCCCCCCTCTTGTGTGTGTGTTCTGACTGGCTGTGCAGCGCTTAGGCTCACGACATGTAAATAAAGAATGGATAGGGGAACAGTTCGTCGAAAAGAATAAAGCGTGCCTCCATTCTAAAGTTACATTTGATGTCAGCGTAATTCATGGGACGTGTACTGCAAGCAATGGTGCTTATTATTTCTGCTTAGCTGTCTACAGACACAGGAGGAGAGGGAGAGGGGAAAAAAAAAAAGGAAGAAAGGAAAAGAAAAGAAGTCTGAATTTACACTTACTGCTTCAAAAGCCCTTTTGTGCATCGCCAACTTCTCCTGGCTGAAGATGCAGTATTTTGCCAAAAAGTCGACTGCAAGAGCAGACAAAAAAAGGATAAAATAGCCCATAAAAGAACCCCTTTCCCCACTTTTCCTTAAGAATTTCTGTGAACTGCCATAAAGAGAATGATTTTTTTAGATACACAACAACACTGGCCACAGACACCTCTTCTTGAAGAAATTTCACTTTATGGTTTCCTTCTTGTGTTTTGGTTGTTTTTGTTGTGGGTTTTCTTTTTTTTTTTTTCTTCTTCACTTCTCTTTCTTATTTGGAAATGTCTTTTCACCTGGCCCAGGGCACAAAGACAAATTTAGCCATGAATAGGAGATGTTTAACATGTATAAAGCATAAGAGCTTCATCCTGGTCAGGCAATAGTGTGGGAGTGTGGCTAGGGCTTGTTATTTGTTTTAAATGTTAAAGAAAAGAACCTCTTCAGACTCAAGATCTGCAGAGCAGCATCCTCCATAGGTTCTCCCAAATATGCCACTAGAAATCAAATTCCTTTGGTTTGTTCCAGTCAGAAGGAGCAGGTATACAGAAAACCTTTTTTCTTTCAGTATTAAGCAGCTATATCATAGAAAAGACAAACCTTTTCCTATTTCTCTCTCTTATTGAGATCAAGTAGACGTCATTAAAAACCACCACATAGTATTCCCTATACTCAAGGTTTTTTGCTTGTTTTCAGGCCTGTCATCCAAGAAGACTAAGTATGAAGCTGGCCTTGCTTCCTCACACCTAACACAGCAGGAAAAACTGCTGGGAGTAGGATGGGAAAATTGGAGGAGCAAGTCAGGTCATGCCACAAACACAGGCTGAGCTCATGAGTTCTGTGGATGGTACCAAGTCCATCAACTCTGCATTCAAACTCCTCCTAATAATTATTGGTTCCTTTCCAACCTCTTTCTCTGTGTCCCAAGACTGCCATTTCTATCACCTCATCATCCCATTCATAGGAAATAAATCCTATTTTCACATCAAGGGAAATCACCAGGAAATCCAGGACCTGATAAGGAAAAAGTATTGGGTCCCAACTTTTCCAATTTCTTGTTCATTCAGAGTGAGAACTGGAAAACAGAGATAATAATTTGCAAAATTGTCTCAGAATAAAATCTGAATTACTATCATTGTCATTATCAGTAAAATTATTTTACTGCAAAGAGAGAAGGAGTGATTCACAATGTGGTGACAATGTGGTATTCTGGCTGGTATCTAAACAAGCTTACAACATAAATCTCTTGTTTCCTTTTAAAAGAGTACATTTGTGTTCAGGTTGTGTTTTGGGGCATGTGCAAGGAAGGTTCCTATTGGGAGGGAATGTTCATTGTTTGTTTATTGCTGTGTCCTAAAGGGTACAAAAGGACAAATAAAGTTGCCTGAATGCCATTGTTTCTTATCCTATATACTCCAGATGAACCAAATCCATGTGATAAAAACAACAAAAATGTCTTGGCTTTCCATGTCACAACAGCAGCAGAGATTTCTATTTCAAGCACAAATTGACAGATGCTCCAAGATTGTTGCTATCACATGGTGTTCTTTCTAATTCTAAACTTAACTGTGATGCTGAAAGGAATGAGAAAACTATTTTCTGGCCAAACTGGTTTTGCACAGGTCTATCTTTCTGTCAGCATCTAAGAAAAATTTAAGTCAAAGACAACCAATGCACTAATGGCAGAGGTCCCAGAAAATATTTCACCTGTGCTTAGTATTGAGCATTTCCCCGGGAAATAATACCTGTTTTCGCCACAAAAATTTTCAGAAGTTGCCCTTTTTTTGTTTGCACATAGTCATGGGCTTGGGAGATGTAGATGTTCCAACCCTCTGGGAAGCATCACTTCTGGGAAGATCTGCATTGGCGCCCTCTGGTGATTTTGGGAAACAGCAAACCAGGAAAGAAAAGCTGTCGTTTTACTTGTAATAAAACCTTGACGTTTCTTCACACCTAAGTATTATATAAAGTTGCAACTTCCCTTGCATCTGAGTGTTTAATCAAAATCAGGAAGCAATTAACAATTCAGGAAGCAATTAACAATTTCAGGAAATGAAAGATGGAGGGTCATATCTCTCCCAGAAATGGAGAATCAGGAAAGAAAACTTCAGTACTTAAGCAACTTTTAAGGTCAGATTAGTCTCTTAAGCCATCTACTCTGCCTTGGTGAATCACAAAGGCCAAAGGATGTCATATATTCTGGTGTAACTGGTCCAATTATTTGTACCTAGCCAAAGCACAGATTTCAGGAAGACTTTCCTGTTTTTATCTGAAGCTGGCAGAATATGGAGAAACCCATGTGGATGCATGGTTCATTATTTTTAAAGCCAGTGTTTGGCTTACGTGACACTTGAACTTGTTTTAAATCTCAACAAAATCAGTTTTTGCAAGGTTAAAGAACCCTTTATGTATTATGTCCTCCCTGTAAAATGACTTACATGCTGTAGCAAATATTATGCTCAGAGGAAATTAAATGAAGTATTTCTGTCAAACATTTTTACCATCCCTTAAAAGATTTTTCAGTGATTCTTGCCCCCCCTAAAAAGACTGGCAGCTTTTTAAGACATGGACACCAAAACTGTATGGACAGCTTCACCAGCACCATTGATCTCCTCTCACTTGTTCTTTTCTGTATGGCCAAAGGGGCAAAGAGCAATTTTCCATTCTAATCTTGGGCAATAATTTCAACTTTAGGAAATGGATTTTCTGCAGCCATGTTCCTCATGCATCTGTTTCTCTCCCTTTGTTTATTCTCCCCATCCCCAGGAAGTTTTAAAATCGTTGATCAATTTTGACCAAGTGAGACAGAGGTGTAGAGGGTTGACAGGAATTAAGTACCTACAAGTTTCATGAAAATAGGCAGCAGAGTAGAGGGAGGGAGGGAGGCCCTATTAATTCCCTCATTGAGGGAAAGACCTCAGCATGAGCTCAACCTTTGTTACAGCCTGGAAATCCACACGAGAGAGAAATCCTGGAAAGCAGCCATCATTAGTAGCACTGCTCATGGAACCACCTGTTTAATTAATTATTCTCTGCTGTAAAGAACCGTTTAAAAACAGCTCCATAGCTTTCAATATAAGCTTGCTTGCAGTGCCCCCAGTAGGAGTCACAGAGACCGAGGTCAGGGGGAGCTGGTGCGTTGTACCTCTCACAGTTTATACCCTAAAAGGCTGCTAGAGGTCTTTGGGCTTGGGCAGACCCACGTTTGGCTCTGCCATATTTTCTCTGCTGTTGCTCAGCACTTTACAGCCAGGAACATTCTTCTGCCCTCCCACCATCAGGCTCTGTCTCCTCTCACTGCCTTTACCAGGGAGGGAGCCCAGTGTGATTGCATGCAAAGTCACGCTCAGGCCCTTACTCTGTAGCCACACAGTTTGCACAGAGGGGGAAAGCCTAAGAAAAACCAGCTGCTAAACTCAAAATAAATCCATCTCAGCATGTCTGTACTGAAACAGCATCGTGAACAGGTGAGATTTATGAGATAGAGAGAGCATACACCCTTCAGGCTGGGCTAATTAGTCACCCTGTACCAAATGTGAAGTCAGAGAATCATAGAACATCCTGAGTTTAAAGGGATCCACAGGGACCATCTTGTGCCCCTGCACAAGACAAGCCCAAGTCTTGATTCCAAAGCAGGTAAGTGTAGCCATGATATTTTCTGAAAAATCCTTTCCTTAGGATTTTTTCTCCTGAGAAGCTGAGAGGCCTCAGGAACAAAATGTAAACAGCAATTATCTGCTGCTGTGGAATGCAACAGGTGGATCTGTGATTGGTCTCATGTGGTTGTTTCTAATTAATGGCCAATCACAGTCCAGCTGTCCGGACTGTCTGTCCGAGATGCAAGCTTTTGTTATCATTCCATTCTTTCTCTATTCTTAGCTAGCCTTCTGATGAAATCCTTCCTTCTATTCTTTTAGTATAGTTTTAATATAATATATATCATAAAATAATAAATGAAGCCTCCTGAAACATGGAGTCAGATCCTCATCTCTTCCCTCACCCTAAGACCCCTGCAAACACCGTCACAGGTAAGTATTCCAGCTTTGCAGAGACACAGTAGCAAGGCTATTATTTCCTTAGGTCCAGGTAGAATAATGTACTTTCACCCAATGCTGAGAATTAAAAAGGTTGTTTTTATTGAAACTAGAAATAATTCTAACAAAATATTTCAAAGACGGTTGCAAAACTAAAATTTAATCCCTTCAAAGAAAAAATAAGTAACTGGTACTAGAATACTTTTTAGTCCAATATTTCTATGGTCATACCTCAAAAAGGCACTTGAGAGAAAAACAAGCTTTATTGCTAGTGCAAAGAAACAGGAAAATTAGTGTTGTTCCCAAGCTGACCACCACCTGTAGCATTTACTCCATGCACTCAGTCGTGCCTGTATATCTGCTTTCTGAACTCCTGTGTGTTTCTCAGGGTGCACAGGACACAACCCATGAAAAGAGTTGAAAGAGAAGGGGGCCCAGCAAGTGGGTACGAACAAGGGTAGGGAAGGAAAAGGCCAGGCAAATACAGGAGGGTTCCAGACACGCTCAGGGGAACACCCAGGCATGGAGGACACTTCCCTGGGGATCTTGTGGCCATGCAGAGCTCATGGGCCACGTCAGCTTTGGCAGCACGCCCCATTCCTGAGGAGGGGAGAGTGGCTTACTTTGCTTTTGCAAACTAGAGCTCTCATATTTGCAATAAGCTTCTCATATTAAAAGAATATTAAAATTGAAAAGTCAAGTACTTAAAGGCCAGGAAATTATGGAAAATACAACAGTATTATATGCTTAAAGACCGCATCATGATGCAGGAAAGAGAGTAAAAGTCAAACTATACAGGAAACTTTAGCCTTGTCATTTCAAAATATTTCAAAGCAAGAGAAAAACTGAGGTAGCCATATCATGAAATCAGTACCAACCTCTATTCCTATCCTGCTCCATAACTTCCATTTACTTTTTAATTACATTTGTTGTCTGTTCTTTAAACTATAAAGAAGATCTTGTAACATTTTATGAACATCAAAAGATGAACCCTCTTAACCTTCCCTGAATGACACATTTTTTCCCATTTTACAGATAGGTAAACCAAAAGATTTAGTAACATTTCCAAAGCCAGTGAACACAGTGGTAGCAGACACAGAAATCACTGCTCTTCAGCACTGTGCTTTAACTGGAGACAATGGTCTCCCATGGGATATCTGTGTCAGAGCTTTGAAGGACATCAAAGTACACCAGGCTGTCAATAGAGATAATGGAATAATTGGCAACTGTGTCCAGGATGCTTTTTCTTTCAGGAAAGCTGGATTAGGATCTTCAGCCAATTAAGTAATGCTGTGGACTGGGCAATCATAGATGCTTATAGACACATAGAAAGGAAACTACAAGGGAAAGAATAACCAGGGGCTCAATTAAATTCTAAAACAAGTATACTACTTCCAAGAAGCTGAAGAAACTTTGCTAGAGTAGAAACTAACTTATGTTGGGACTTGACCATTAAATATCAGGGCTGGAAACACAAACCTTCAGGCTCCTGGCAATAATTCTGGATCAACATACTTGCTTTTCAGAGCCAACCATTTCATATGGAACTAGGGATCAACTAATATTGTATAAAATATATAAACCCTTTTAATGTACCCTATTGCAAGAAAAATATGACAATACATTCAATCAAAAATATTTTCTAAATGGGGTTGCCCAACAATTTTACAGGTTCTCAATGTTTGCCATGAACTATGGGCAGAGATAGATTTAACACACCACTACTGGCAGATAAAAGCACAGAACAGGTTCAAGAGTCTGTAAAGTTTGTACTCCCATGTTAAACAAGTAAAAGCAAAATGAGGCACACAGCAACACTTTCATATGAAATTGGAGACCTCTTTTCTGGGTTAAGGGGGTCCAAAGGGCACCTCATTTTACAGGCATCCCCAACAGGCAGTCCTGTAACTTCTAGGTGTGGAATCCATGAGGCATTGTAAATAATTCACTTTATTCCCCCTTAAAAAGAAACACACCTTATAAATTTAAGATTCAGACTTTGATCTGAAACTAGTTTCTCCACTCTTTTCCCCCCTCCTTCTTTCTCTCACCCATACACATAAACATAGAAATCCTAATATTTTGGATACCTCTTGCTAGGTTACACAAATGTTACCTAGTCTTTGCAAATAAGGGTGTGGATGCCATTGTAACAGCAATGGGCAGCCAGTCCATCATTCCCAAAGCTCTGCCATGAAATAGGAAAGGCCAGGAGGGGAAAACTTCAACTCCATATCATCAAACTCAAGCGTCCCTGGGCAATAAATATATGAGCACAACCTCTCCAATAAAGGTTGTGCAGGTAAGAGAAGACTCTCAGTAAAGCATGATAAAACTGAAAAAGGTGTGTTCTCCTCCCACATGCCCCAAAGATGGGCAGGACAATCTATTTCACAGCACCTTGATAAAACTTGCACATTACCATATTGTATAGCTCAAGCAATGGTATCTGTTACAGAGAAATAGAAATGCATTTCTCTCAAGACCCCATTCTTTTGGACAGCTTTAATTTTTTAGCACCAGTTTTTCCTTTGCTAGCCCAGCTGCCAAGGGTGGTCATGCTTTCCTTTTATAATTTGTCTTCACTTCTGCCAAACTAGAAGTAGACCTGTACCTTTCTACACCCTCCTAAAGACTTTCTGCTGACTTTTGAAAATGTCTGGCTCTATAATATCAGGCAGGCATTCTGATCCATGGTACCCCTGTCTCATGCTTCCCTGGTTAGGCACAAGTTCAAGGAGGATTTACAGAAAGTTATTATGTTTTACCTCATTAGGTCTTACCCTTTCAGAGTGTATTAAAGTTCAATAGCATTGTAGCCTGATGCCTGGCTTTGCAACTAAGGTTTCTTTCAAGATGCTCAGTCCACAGAGCTGTGGGCCATTAGACACTTTTCAGTTTCTTACCATCAAAAATGCGTCAGCAGGAAAAGCCTCAGGGATCCTGCTTTATAAAAACAAACAGGCAACAAAACTCACAACAGATACTCTCATCTTTGGCACTGATGTGAAGGTTTACTAGGGAGTGAGAGAGAGCTTGGGGGCTTAATTCTTCACTTGCATGAACTTTTGGGGTCAGCTGGCAAAATCTTGATCAAATCAAATCAATTCCAAGGCAGCGCCTGTCTTGTCAGGACAAAATGGGAAGCCTTTTGTTTCTGTGGGACTCAGGCCTTATCAGCTCATTCTGTCACTCATACTTCCTCAGCCCACTTGCAAATCCTCCTGGATTTAGTGCAGATGTATGAAGCTTGCTGGAAATAATAGTACAAGCAAAGAGGCTAGTCCAGCTATCGACTCCAAGCTCAGGGTAATACCAATGGGAAATTATTCACACAAAAGGTGCGCTGGGGTGACAAATGAAGAGTGTGCTCTGGCCCTTTGGAGATGCTGGCAGCTTGGACAAAGCCAACACACTAATGCCAAACAGCTCCCTTTATCTGATTGCATGCTGAGCACTTGCCTCCCCTTCCTGATACCAGCACCCTGCCTGTCCCTCACACCAGCCTTTCATGCACACAGGTTGCTTTCTTCTATGCAGTCTAGCATGAAATGGAAATCTACAGCAAGGACTTGTCTAAAAAAGCATTATCTTCTCCTTGCTTTTCCCAACAGACGTCTTTAATGTTTAAATGCAGCAAAACTGAATATTCCTCAACAAAACAAGGAGGAATGTGAGGAGAGATTCATGCCATGTTTTCTCACATCTGCTACTCACACCAATGAGACAAGGAAATAATTCTTTTGCCCCCTTTTTAATATCTAAGTTTTATCCACCCTATTACTGCATGCCTCTCCCTCTCTCTCTCTCTTTCTTTCTTCATAAATATATTTTTAATGGGTACCCTGCAGACACTGCATGGAAAGATCAATTTGCCCCTTGGGTCAGTTAGGAAGCAGTAAAGCACACCAACTACCCCCACTACCACTGTTTTGCCCCAAGGAAAGGATGCATAATGAAACCAGGAGGGGCTGAGACTCCAAAGGCCTGACTGCTCTGGCTCTTCTGTGTGTGAATCACATAATACTACATTGGGCATGGCAGGAACATCCAGGTGTGCTGTGAAGGACTATGGAAACTTGCTGATCCTCATGAGGCTGAGATCCCTAGTCAAATTGTGGATAATTTCAGTACTTTCAGGATTTCAAGGACTCTTTTTAAAAAAAATGGTAAGCAACTTTTTACATGGGCAACTAATGATAGGAAAGGGGGAAAATATTCTAAACTAAAAGAGGGGAGGTTTAGGTAAGATGTTGGGATGCATGTCTTTACTTGGAAGTAGTAAAGCATTGGAACAGGCTGACCAGAGAAGCTGTGGATATTCCCTCCCTAGAAGTGTTCGAGGCCAGATCAAATGGGGCTTTGACTGACCTCATCTAGCAGGCAATACCCCTGTCTATGGCATGGGTGTGGAACTGATAAATGATATTTAAGGTCCCTTCCAACCCAATCCAACCCATTTCTATTCTATTCTATTCTATTCTATTCTATTCTATTCTATTCTATTCTATTCTATTCTATTCTATTCTATTCTATTCTATTCACTTTGGTGTAGTTAGGAAAACCCAACAAATTGCTATATTGACCTTTTTTCTTTCATTTACTGATGTAAAAAAAATCAGAGGGTGATTATGACATGTCCTCCACTGCAATAGCAGCTAATAAAGGTGTTAAAAAGCAAGGACAAAAGTGAGACCAACCGGGAAAATTATTTTCAAGAATTTTAACAGAGACCAAAGCAGTTCTTTGGCTTCTCATTTCCCAAACACTGAGGAAGCACCAGGGCTGGGAGGAGAGCTAATATTGTGCCACTGTTTAAAAAGGGTAAATGGCACGACCCAGGTAATTATAGACCTGTCAGCCTGACATCAAACCCAGGCAAAACAGTGCAGCAGCTGATAAGGGATTTGATTAATAAAGAATGGAAGGAGGGAAATATAATTAATGCCAGTCAACACGGGTTTATGAAAATAGATCTTGTCAAACTAACTTGATTTGTTTTCTGGATAAGATTACTGGTTTGGTTGATATAGGTAATGGACTGAGGACTTCCACTGTGTATTTCACTTGGTATCACATGAAACTTTGATTAAAACACGGGAATAACACCAAACTATCATGCTACCTATTCAGTGGGTCAAAAACTGGCTGACAGGACTAAAAATATCATTACAAATGAACAACATTTATTGAGACGTATTTTTGTCCACTCCTATTCAACATCTTTGTCAATAATGCAGAAAAAAACCTTGTCTCTAAAGACCCCAGAGGGTCAGTTGATCAGGAGGATGATGTATTATTAAGCAGCCTTGCTGCTGATCCAGAGTAATTAGGATCATTTAGCTAAAATGTACTGAACAGACTCAAGCATTATCCCTTAGTGTCCTGTCAGAGAGCCTGGAAGGCAGGGCTACAAGGATGGTGTCTCTTCCTTATTGCATTATTCAACACATCTCTCAACAAGGATTTCTTCTATCCAAGAAGCTGCCCAAGCTAGCTAAAACACCTACACCATGGCCAACCCACTTCCACCCACATCACTCCACAGCTTGTGCAGTTTTCCATTAACACAGTCCTGGTTTTTTTAACCCCTTTACTGAGATTTTCAGGAGTCCATGGCCTGGGTTTCCTCCCATTCCCAAAAGGGGGCCCATGACTTTTTCTCTGTATGGATGAGGTACAATATCAACAGATGACATAACAAAATTGTCAAGGTCTTGCAAATCAGAACCTACATGAGGAGCAGTCTGAGGCACATTTAAAGGTCTTTTATGTGGATGATGCTCCAGGTGATGACATGCTCACAGAGGCTGACCTCAGAAGTGAGCAGTGCTCACATAGCCTTCATATGACATTGATGTCAATGTCACAGAATAACTGTCCAAGTCCCTCTCCACAGCCCACTTAAGAGGGGACCAGAGAAAAGCCATGCCATGCTCAGCAGAGAAATTCTCGTAACTACATAATTGTCAGAGTCTCCCTTTGTGACACTAAGTGACGATTCCATGAGACATGCTCTGAGAAGTGAAAGAGCAAGAGGTCACCCTCCCCGCATGAAGTGAGGAAGCTGCTCCAAGGGTCTTCATTTAGTGATATTTTCCACTAGGGCAAGGATTAGGACAGGGCATTCACTGACTTTCACAATTCCCAGAAAGACAACGCTGAACAAGTGACATTTGAGAGGACAACTTGGAATTTGCCCATCAAATTGAACTGCTTTCAGTTCTGTGTAAGGCAAAAATGGGTTCATGACACCATAGAAGTAATGATGCAAATTCTGTATGGCACTTCACATGCCTCATCGTGGAAACAGGTTTATAAGCAGTTGCTAAATTTCTGATTTGGACTTCATACAGAAAAAAGAAAAATAAAGTAACTTTTCTGGTTTATTTTAGGATTCTGTTAGGAATAGTTCTATTTTAGACTTAAAGCAAAAACTTCTTTCTATCAACACTTTTGGAACTGAACAAAACCTCAGCCTTTGTTATATTTATATGGGACCTGTTGTTCTTTGAGTCGTATTTTAATGCATATTGTTGTTTCAGTTTTAGCAAGTGTTGCTCTTTTTTTCAGAGGCAGATGGTGTTTACTGAATGTTGTTTGTTCCAAAAATAAGCAACATCCAACTGTTCACTTTCGAGGTGTGAAAGAGGGAAGGCCTGATGCATAAACACAGCTTCTCCCTTTTACTTTCCCTTGTTTTTCTTCTGGTGAAAGGAACCTCCAGTGTCTCCTTGAAAGCCTCTAAAACTGAGGAGTTTGTGCTGTCACTCTAGCAGAGAGGGCACACAGCTCCAACCAGTGCTGCTGCCAGAGCAAAGCAGTAGCTAACAGCTCCTGGGGTGCCAGCTCAGAGGCTTTGTAACAGCTCCTTTGCAGCCCACCAAAGGAAGAAAACACTTCTTACTAGCTGGTGTTAGCAGTCAGCCTAAATGAGGGCACATCATGCTCCCTCTCCAGCAATTAGATAGAAGCAGGCTTTTTTTTGGGTAGCACAAGTAAAATGCCTCTGCTGAATAAGGAGACAACCTGTAAAGACTCACTTCCATCTTAAGAATTCCATGGGCAAATGAGGTCTCCACTCTGCTGTATTCCCACTGTGTGTACCTGGGTAGGAACAGCAGGGCAGAGGCTGCACAAAGTCCCAAGGGATGGATATTTCTGTGCATCTACAGAGCACCCACTGTTTTTCAGGCCTGGGCTCTAGCAGAAGGAGGGACATGTGTCAGGGATGAGAGGACAGATATGTTCTGACTCTCATCTAGAAGCTTGGAACAGCACACAGGAGTCACAAGGAGACAGTTCTAGAGTCAGCATTGTAGAAATGATCTGTAACAACCTGAGCAGGGAGAGAACTTTGCCAGGATCCCAGGAACCAGCTCCACACCTGAGATTTACTCTGCAGGGTCAGGCACAGAGGTCCAGGAGCAGCAGCTTAATGGGGCTTGGAGCTGCACTGTGCTATCCACACACACCTGAAGACACCAGCATCAAGCCCTGCCTTGGTATTTGCGCCTCTGCTGTGGGCTCCACCTCATTAATCCTCCTCCTGACCTGAATGAGCCAAGGCCAATTGCTTTGCTTTGATTAGACAGTTAAAAAGTGTCAATTTTGCCAAACTATCTGGCAGCGCACCCTAACATCCTTTGCTAGATAAAGTTCCTTAATGACTCCTGAGGGCAGCTGCTTGCCAGCAGACAAGGCTGAGAAAGGGTTGAGGAACACCAGCTACTAACCATTGTCAGACAGGAGAACCTGTGGCATCCTGAAATATCTTTTCTGAATAAAGTATTAAAAAAGAGAACCACTGCAGGGTGCCCTATTATGTTTTTAAAACACTCCAAGTTTGCTTAGTGTTTACCCAAAAAAGCTAATTATACTTGAGGCTTAACGTAAATTGCTCGATAAATAAACACAGAAATAGGAGCTCAGTGACTGCTATGCTTTCTTTAAAAGGCTGTCCTGAAGGCTCATTATGCTAAACACAAAAGAGAAGGGAATTTCTTGCAATGCACTTATTAAAGGCACATTTCCTACAGAAATGATTATAGCATGATGGCACAATAGCATATAATTTGCTTTGTTGGCATTTTCAGTAGGAATCTTGCTGACAGCAAGTGCGGATGGGAAAAGTGGCTGCAGGGCCACCACTTGTGTTGTTAGGAGCTGTCAGCAGTGATTCAGAAGGAGGATGCCCCAGCCCAGAAGAGGAGCACTGGCACAATAAGCACAGCTGAAAACAGGGCAAGAGACCTCAAAGCTCATTTTTTGCACACACACCTATCCCCGTGGTAGTGGAAAAGTTTGAATTCCTGGTGGCACCTCAGAAGATTTACATGGCACTGTTATGGTCACTAACAGCAGAACATCCTGTGGTAGGTCTCCAGGTCTACAAATGGTATCCAAACTAGGCTTGTGTTTTTGTCAAGGCAGCCAGAAAGGTACAATGTGGAGTTATGTGACATTTATGTCTGTCCTCATGCATTCTTAATGCCACAAAAAGAGTGCAAAGCAGACCTGATACAGGGTGGGGGAAACAAAGTGGCTCAGATGATAATGGCATTGCATGATATACAACTGGCAAGTACAAAACTGACCCATTTAAAACAAAACATGACTTTGCATCACAGCCATGGTACTCTTGCACAGCAGGAGGAGGCCTGAAGTCAGTGATACCTTGTCATCCACCCATTTGGGAGAGTTTCCTGAGAAGCAGCAGGGAGCACATCTCAGTGGGGTTTGTTTCAGGGTCTTTTCATGTAGAGATGCAACAAAACAAAAGGAACAGCTACCAGAAGAAGTAAACATAAGAATGATAAACCTGAGATTGACCCCTGAAATACCTATTGACTCTAAACAGCAAACAGTTGGATATGAGTTCGTCCCTTGTAGTAATTACATATCATCTGAACAGAGAGAGACATAGCTCTCCCAGGAAAATCCTGGGAAGCTGTGTAGAAGCTGTGGGAAACTTAGACAAAAGAATTCAAACAATTATTATCTCTTTCTGTAACCATTATTTATAGATATAGTTCTCTAGAGTGAGCTATTCATAGTCACCAATAATGTGAGATGTTTCTACTTTAAGACCAATCAAGTATCACCTTAACAAGTCACATTATATAAAAATCTGCTACTTTCATTAAATACTTTTAGCTTCTGATCCACCTGAAGACCAGAGTCTTCTTTCCATCCCTGACTCAACAATGTCAGTCCCCACTTAAGTAAAACATCTACAGGACACAGATGAATTTTCCCTGCAAGGGCCCAAAAGAACCCCAGAGCTGCCCAAGCCTCAGCATGCACAGCAAGGAAATGGGGCTGCTGAGGTCAGGAACTGACACAGGGCAGGCTGTGTTTTTCATGCCTGGCCATGGCCAGGCTAAAGGGCACTGGATAGATTGAAATAATCACAAAAGTGATTTGTCTTTCACCTTTCTAGTCTCTTGAGAGACTTTTATTTGCCACCAGTTTCAATCTGATGGAGGTTTTAACTTTGTCAAACTGTTCCTAGGAATTGTATATTAGTTTGCACTGCCTTTGAAACAGTTGTTATCCTGAAAGGGCAGGAAGTGGGGATTAAGTCCATTAGATGTTGTTTGAACAACTTTCTTTTCACTCAGCGTTGCGACTCTGCAACTTGCCAGAACATTTCAGCCTCTTTCCAGGAACTGGCAGTGCAAGTTAAGCATGGCTGTCTGAAGACCTGGCATCTGTGCTGACCTTCATAGGTAGCACACTGGAAGAATTGGAGAAGAAAACTCGATGGCAGAGGAGAAAGAAGCATCCCTGGCACCACCTTATGCAAGTGGAACACAGCGGACCTGGGTTTCAAAGAAGCCCTCTGCTGCTTGTGGGATTCAGGAGCAAAGTACATTATTCAGCTGGGAAATGTGACAACCTAATCATCCTGAAGGGTACTATTATTGTGTGCTTAATATGCCTTACAGTCCTGATGAACAGGAAAGGCTGGCTGACAAGTGTAGGATGATGTATCTAATGGCTCCATACTACTGTGATGGATCCATAAAAGGAATCTAATTTCACAGTTTGGGGAAAATACAGAGCATACAGCCGGCTTTTTAGGGTCACGGATTTCAGCAACCTGGACAAATAATTCCAGTTTAGGACATTCTGATCATTGAATATTTTTCTTTACTTGTTGATGCCTAATTTAAATTTGGGGCCTAATTCCAGAATCTGTGAAGACTTACACATTACAGAATGCAATTCATGTTTGCTAATCACTAGGTAAAATCAACAAAAATGTTTTCAGTTCTAATCAGATGAAACAGTGCATTTGAAAACTCCTTGGGTCAGGATTATACAGCAAAGCAGCTTAAATTGCATATGCAAAATTTATAACTCTCACGTGTGTCCCTGCTGCAGAATCTGAATTTCTTCTGGGCAATTGCACATGACAATCTAATTATTTGATAGACACACATAGATTCAATTGCGTAAAAGGAAGGCTTGCTCAGGTTTTGAGTGTATTATTTAGTTTTGAAAATAGACCCCCTGTCTCTTCTGCTATCATGAAAGATATCCCTTTATAGAGGACATAACCTTCAGAAGTGTATTTGGGATGATTAAGGGTTATTTGGTAATCACAATCACGTCTGAAATATGGCAAAAGAATAGGAAATGGTGCAGGCAGGAGTTTGATTCTAGTGATGCAGCTACCCTCTTCTCCTTTGATCTGGGGAATCAGATACAAGCTTAAAATTAAAGCTCACCATCTTGGAAAGTGGAGATGGTCTGAGCCTTCTTGACTTATGAATTAATATGAATCCCAGAAAATAGAATGTGCTAGTTGGAAGGGACCCATCAGGATCATTGAGACCAACTCCTGGCCCTACCAAGGGCAACGAAAGACTTGTGCTTCTACTTCCTCTCACTGCCCTGCGTATTGGGGGTTTCTGCAACCCTGGTTGGCAAGCCTAGCAAAGTCCACACAGTCATGAAGGCCTTCTGCAGAGTTCAGAAGCCCTACCCACAACAAAAAACTATCTTTCTCTTCATGTGAGTCTTAACTGGTTCTTTTACCTCTAGATAACAAAAAGTAAATCATACATGAAGATACAGAACTGTTTTAAAACAGGAAAAAAATAAAATTAGGGACTAGGAGTGCATATCTTTTGGCTCTTCCCTGGTTAGTAGTTAAGAAAATCAAGATGTTAATAGTTCAAAGTGCTGAGTGTTCATATTTTTCTTTTCAAGTAAAGAAGTTGTCTAACTCACATTCCCAGCATTGTGGCTACTCTCATTTCAGTTGTCTCCCCAGAAATTTTGTACAATTATCTTGATACATCTTATTAGAATAATGAATGTGCATGTTCTTTTCTGCTAAAAATCTAGAAGAGTCATCTTAGAAGCTGACCTGGCTACCAGAAAGAAAAACCCCATCAGACAAATCTGTTTAGAATTCAGCCCTATCTCATTACAAGTTGTGTCTACCCAATCAGTTTCAGTTAGCACTTTAATTGATCCATTAGGAAGCCTTCAGCTTGGTGACCATTGTTGGGTGGGGACAAAGGACATCTGAAACATCCAGGGCACTGTACGTGCAAAGAGTCAGCCCAATGTAGTTGTTCTTTTTGGAAAACCAAAGGTTTTCTTCAGGAAGAATTTAAAAAACTAATAGCCAAACAATGAAGGCTGTTGGTTGGTTTGCTAGGAGCTCAAAGCAAATATATCAATACAAGGGCCAAGATGATATTTTCCCTTCTAGCTACAGCCAAGCGCAATGGTTGTAACAGTGTGGGAATCATGGGCTTTGCTGAATGATTTTAAGAAGTTAAGCACAGAATGCCACTGGACATCTAATCCTTCTAATCCAAAATTTATGCAATTATTTATTTCAGTGGGTGATTCCTGTGAATAAAGTGAGAAGGATTTGGCTCTGGTTATGGATAAGTGGAGAGGACACCAAAGCATAAAATGGCAGCTTAGAATGACAGAGGAGCTCCTAACCCTGGGGAGCCCATTTAAGCCAGCCAGCATGGTTCAGACAAAGCACTAAGAGGGGACACGGTCCCTTTCTGAAAAGAAAGAAAGGAAATTGCCCCTAAAAGAAAAATCCATAATCAGGATGACCATCAATGGAAGAGATTCCCTGTCGGTGAGGTACCTTCTTTCGACTGAGAAAATTCCCCGCATTTGTTGATTCTGATCCAGCTGGTCTGACTTGGATTTGTAACCACCAGATGCATTGCAAACAACTATGGATATTCTAAAGAAATCAAATAAAGGCTTTTTTTAGACCAATAAGTAGCATTCTTGCAGATGGATGTGGAAGACAATCAGTCACAAAACGGATAAAATTGCTGCCCCCCTTCCAAAATATTTAAGACGCCTGCATCAAGCTGCCTTTGGTTTGTATACATATCAGATTATAGAAGATCTGCCTCTTTATAATTTTTCTTAAAAAGGATGGCAGCCTTAGTTCAATAGAGTTAGTGAGACAATCCTTTAAGCTGTGTCAAAATGCCAGTTATCCTAAGATGCCACCCAGATTTGAATAATTTAGAAAGAGACAAAACCACAGAAAGGAGGAATCATCCTTTGACTACTTCTGCTTTTGACACGGCTGCCTCCCTCTCCTTTTTACCAAAGCATCTTCGTCTCTCTATCAGTCATGACAAGTGCCAATCAAACCTTCCCTTTCTAAGGTTCTGGGGGGAAAGTGAAACATGAAACATTTTCTAACAATCAGTGACCAAAAGTCCACTATCAGTGTGTGGTCTGGGGGACGCCAGCCTTTTCCTTTTTCACTTCTAATCTCTGACCCACTATTTACCTCTTCTTTTTTTATATACTTTAATCTCTTTGTTGCTCCAAAGGATCCTAAACAAATTGTAGGTCAGCATGGATTAGGCTGCTTTGTTACCAATGATTAGTACATTTACTTTTGCTTTAACATCTTCAGCAACAGCTGAATGTCAAAAAGATCCAGCAAGAGTTTGTTTAATCACAACAAAAACTATACCCACATAGTCTTACAATTGTCTTGTCAGTCTCAGCATAAAAAACTGGGATACAATAGGAGACAGTGACCGTGGACCTGCATTGTTAACATGTGTTTTCAGAGGTACTATTCCAGTAACTCAATATTACTACAACCAGATTCACCAGATCAGGATAAAAATTAAGCTTCAGATATTTGCCTAAGAGCCTGAATTCTTCTCCCATTTGCACAGTAGTTGCACTGGATTCAGAAACATTTTATGCAGCTTGTAGTTGTAGCATGTATTCAGTAGAAAAGTCACATAAAGTTGCGGAAAAATCATGTAAACATGTGGATCAGAATTAAAGAAGGGAATTATCAAACACTGGGCCAGTTTCAAAAGAATGTACAAAGATCAGATCTCTTAAAGCAATTAGATTCAGGCAAGCTTTCTTTAACCACGATTGCATCTGCCCAGCCTGTGTGCAATGGAGTCTATGATGTGATTTACATGTAGTAGGCCATAAAAAAAAAAATAAAAATGGGCAGAAGAGAGGAATTTCATTTGAAGTCCCTTGATGCTGAAGTTGCACCTACATTAATAATCACTTTATACATTAGCAAGGCCAGGGTCAGGAAGCCTTTGTATGATGCCCAGAGCAAGATAATCTTTTTACCCTGCTGCCCCGCCTTATCTTCCCATATTGAATTCAAGGTTTTTTGTCAAAATCATCATCATTTTAACTCATATTGTTTCCCATCCTCCAAGCACCACCAGAAATACCAGATCTGGTCCCTCTTTTTTCATGTTGCTGACAACTACTGCCATTGTCCTCTCACATTTATTTGATGTAGGAAGTGACAGTCCCAATCTGAATTATCAAATCACTACCTTCCTCTGCACCAAAATGCTCCTGCCTTCTACCACCCTGCAAAAACCCTTCTCATTCAATTTTCTATGGCAAATTTCCCAGAAAAATATTGCTAGTACAAGAAGTTGTTGGAAGTATGTGATATAACTGACAGCTGAGCAAGCTTTCCAGTTGATTTTAATTTCAGAACGTTAGTTGTTTTAGAGTTTTCACCAATGGTGGTAATATGATGATATGAAGGTTTATAGCTCAGCAGTTACTGCTATGTTTCTTTTCACTGACAAAACAATTGAAACTCATGCTCAGGGAACTTTAGAAATGTTTGAGTGATTTGGAAATTGTAAAAATACACACAAATACACAGAGCCATGTCCAGTATCTTATAAGAGTCATCCAAATTTGCCCATTAGAGCATCTATGAAGTATACTATCTGTATGAATAATCACTATACTTAAGGCCAGAGAAAGAATGAACGCAAATATGTGTAATATTGGAGAAAAGAAAAATTCAATCACTGGATTATAAACCATCCAAGATCCTTAAGGTCCCCAAATTGAGCAGTTAAACTCTCAAAAGCTAGTGTTATTTGAAAGCAGCCTTCATTGAGCAACCTGTGAGATGTGTAATAAAGACAAACTGAGAGATCAGATGAATAAAACCCAACAGCAAGTGTGAGCAGAGATCAGATAAGAAAAGGGACTAGAACCCAGGGATAAATCAGGAGTTTATCAAGGGAATCAGAACTGTTTGTTATCAGATATTCAGGCTGGTGCACTTTAATGAGAACGTAAACACAATATATAAAAATTAAGAAGGCTTTAAGGAAACAATCCCTGGCTTACCTGTACCATCTTCAATCTTAGGCAATTGTGCAGTAAAGTGACTGGCTCAGTTCACCAGGGTGGATTCAGCCTCTTGAAAACCTGTCAAAAAATGTTACAATAAATGAGACTGAGCAAGGACCGAGATATTTTTCTAAATATTAACAAATTGATCAGCAAAAGTAACCAAGCCCTTATTTTAGCATAATGGTCTTTACTTTTCATAATATTCCAATCAAAATATGTGAAGAAATATTTGACAATAACATCATCAGAAGATTTCAAGATCAGCGAAGTAACTGGGTTTTCCTTTAAAACCATGCTTAACATTTAAAAGGTATTTTAAGAGGCCTATTTTTTATTTACATATATATATATATATAAATATATATATAGGTATATATGAGAAAGGAAAATGAAACCATATTAAAAAAAAACCCTGTAATCTGGTTGCTTTGTCAGATTTTGCACAAGAGTTTTTCTAATGAAGTGATGGACACAGTGCAATTTTAGCTCAGACTAAGGCCCCAAAAGGTTTGCCACCCTCCCACCCTGTGCCCAGTGAGTCATGGGGAGGCATATCCAAGAGCAAGGACCAAATGCATGTTGCCTGAGTGGCTCCAGGGCCACTTCTCTCCCCAGCCACTGCAAAGAGCTTTGCCAGCCATTTGAAGGCAGTTTGCCAGCAGATGCAATAAAGACCACTTCCTTAGCACAGTGGAAAGCTAATTTTAGAAGCTATTCCTGCAGATTGCATTCACTTGCCATAAACTTGTATGTGACTGACTTCTGCTTTATTCCCACTGATGGGAGCCAATCTGCCTCTCCCTCTTGCAAAGCCCTCCAGTCTGAGCTATGGCACACAACAGTCTGGCTGTGAGGGTGTAGTTGGATAGAAACCACAAGTTGCATCAAATTTGGGTTCAGACCTGGAAAAAGCATGTGAGGGTGTCCCTCACACTGAAACACCTCCTTGCAGGCTGCATCATTTCAGTCACTTCTATTACTTCTCTTCCCCCAGTTTAGGCAGCTTTTGCAGCATATTTTGCCCTGTTACTGGCAGAGGAAATGAAAATATTACATTTAGGGGTCTTGGCTCTTACACAAAATCCTTTAAACTTTAAAAAAAATTTTGAGATTGAGAGAACGGTTTTTTACCTCCCCACAATAAAAGACATAGAAGATAGATACCTATGATTATTTGATGACTCTGAAAAGTCTAAAGAAATATTAATTAACACATTGATAAAGAGCAGCAAGTACAATCATTTGCAAAATAAGCTGTACCTTCAAGTCACTTTATGCAATTAAAAATGTAGGGAACTGAAAATGCTGTACTTTTGAACATGAGAACTCAGAAGGGGAAAAAATTATAATCTATGTTCTTTCTGCTACTGGGGCATTTTAAGAGAGCTCATGTTCAGGTTGCAGGTGACTGTTTGGTCTCCAGACAGGCAAAGCTTCCCAAAGAATTACAAAGAAGGTATAAAGACCTTTCCTGTAAAGAATGAGATAACCAAAGTGGCCTGTTTGCTGGAAGTGCATGTACACCCCTTGCTCCATGGCAAACCAGAAGAAAAGGGATAATTTAATAATCTTAGGTGAGGCTTTAAGCCTGTTTTCAGACCAATATCTTTGAGATATCTGTGGGGCATCACCTCCTCTATATGAGCTCTATATACTAGGTGTAGGGGGGATTTTGAAATTTCTTAAAGCAACTATCTACAAAAGTAACTCTGGTTTAGCTGCAAAACATTACAGATCAGACTTTCCTGAGTCACTGTCTATGGTAATTAACTTTTTGCGACTATTTTCTGCCAACTACAGCTCATAAATTATTGTGATTAGATTGGCCTAATTATAGAATGGGTACAGACCTTTCATAAATAAAATACCACTGATGTCTTCACTCTAATTGTTGTGTAACTCTAGCCTCACATGCCCAGGAGTAGCTGTGCTAAAACACTGTAAATCAGTTTAGCAGTTCCATTCACACATTGACAAACAGCATCACATTTCCTACCTAGACAGCCCCTGCTAAGCAGTCAGTTTTAAAAAGAGTAATTTGAACAGGGTCACATACAGAAATATCTGATACCATACAGAGGAAACTGTCATGCTGCTATTTCTGCCTCCATCTCCACAACCATATATTATTCTGCTACATAGCTAAATGTTCTTTTCGTGGTCTAATTCACTGTAAAACCTCAAGAAACAAAAGGAAAACATTAGGCAGTTAACAATGATGATTTGAAGACTTGTAAACAGAGGACTTTAAAATGTAGTTCAGTGTAATGACATGAAAAAAATCTCAATGCTGGGCAACTTTGTGAGAGAGGGTGAAGACTGAAGACTTCTGACAATAGCACTGATACTTGGTTAGTTAATTTTGTTTTCAGTGACATTCTAGACATGTGAGCTACAGACACAGGGTTGCCACTTTCCTTTTCTTCCTTTCCTGTGTTTCCTGCCAAAGCTACCCTGGCCTAGTTCCCTCCAGAGCCTGGGGCTGGGCTGAAGCAAAGCTGGGGGCTACTGGGTGACCTCAGCCCTGCTGCAGACAGCTGGACAACAACACAGCTCTGTGTGTTTCAGTGTAGGGGGAAATACCAGGGATAGGAAATGCACACACAAGATATTCACCTGACTAAGGCATAAATATTCCAGAGCAGCTGAAGAGATGCAAAGTTATTTGGCTGGTGAGGCTCCACACAATTTTCAGTGTCTTTCCCTACAGCTGAGGGGTAGGAGCTGTTCCACTACATTAAAAGAAACCCTAGGACTCCAGATGGGGGCTGAGGAGAAGGTGATCCTCACAGAGGTCTGAGTGCCCCATGAATCCTGCACAGCAGGAAAGAAAGATCAACCTGCAGTTATCAATATATTTGATTAGTCTCACCTGTATTTTTTTACCTGGATTACTGTGGGCAGAATGGGAAAATACATAACCTATAAATTATTCAAATATAATCACAAATGCTTTTACCACATATTTTCAGATTTCAAAATTGTCCACATGTTGATATTACAGTTGAATACCTGGTTTTTGATTTGCATGGTTACTTCGGATATTAGTGAAACAAAGCCAATCTAAACTTTAATTGTATGCTCATTTTTATGACTCATTTAATTTGTGTATCATTTGCCAAAAAGCACAAATGGCCAGACAAAGCAACATCAAAGACAAAGGAAGGACTGCTGCTGTACCTTGCTTCTGGATGACACCAAACCTGCATATTGCACATTCCTCCTGAAATTCCATCAGTGAAAAACAGAAAAAAAAAAATCACTACATTGTCCTTAACCAAATAAAACAGCCAAATTTTGCAACTTTTATATTTCAACACAGAGTGGAACCACTCTTTTGAGGAACCGCTTCAGCCTTAAAAACTGATTCATAAACTTGCTCAGGATAGGAAGGCAGCACCCTCTCAGATATTTCTGGAAAAGGAGCAAACAGTTATTTTCAGAGTCCTGATGAAATGTGTTGCTCTCATGTCACTGACCCTCACCTGATATGGACATGACAGACTAATTCACAAATCCTCCAGTTTAGTGATAATGATACCAGGTCACTTGGCATGTTCCATGGAGCTCTGCTGATTTAGATGTTCTGGTCCAATTTATGGTTTAAACAAGACCAGTTTCTTCTTGTTCCAGACACCCAGTGCCTTCCAGGCTGATGGGGCCAGTTGATACTACCTGAAATGTCACAGAGGGTTTTTTTTTTGGACTATATTTGGACCTTTGTGTGGAAGATAGCATAACCCTAAATCTGAGTATTTTCCTTTTCCAGTTGGCAAAGGCTGTCAGTCCTTTGACATCTGCCCAGACACACATATTTCTCCTGCCCTTGGGTTGGTGCTGCTCGTTCTACTGGGAGAGAAGCTTTCCTGGGATGTTCGGAGGGGACTACACCATTTTTCCTCTTTCCTTTGCAAGCATAAAGTCCTTTATAAGAATATCTTGGCTTTACCCAATAGTTAGAATCCTAGAACATCCTGAGTTGAAGGGACACACAAGGATCATTGAGTCCAACTCCTGGCCCTGACCAGGACATTTATAATACAGACCTTTGGTAGGTATTTTCCAATTGAATGCTCTATGGTTGGCATAATTCATAAGAAGAGCCAAGTAAAATATCTAAGTATGAAAAACATCTCCTGCTACAAATTAACAAACCACTTTATGCAATCCTGATGAAAGATGAATGTTCCATACATGCTAAAATGAGAGGTTGCTGGGAGCCTGAGGAACTAAACCCCTTAAGTTCTCTGATTTCTGATAAAATACTTGTTCAGTAAATATTTATCAAAATTATAGGTCCAGCCCATAAAGTAATTAAAGCAACAGAGTCTTCCTGGAGAAGATCAGCAGGACAGGGACAAAGTAATTCTCATACATATTTTAAAAATTTATTATGGATCTTAAACATTTTTAAAAGTTCTGAAGAAACACAGCACAAGGCTTTTGTCCTCCTTGAATTCTGAGGGGTGGAACACTTTCTGAAAGCAATGCAAAATACAGTAATGAATTCTATGCATTCTCCCACTTTCACTCAAAATCTGTAATATTTATCTAAATTTTCATTTTGATCTGGAATTACTTAAGGAAGGACACTTAAATGCATTTACCACTGCAAGAGGACACAGCTGCTGCTTTGAAACTTGGGCAAGTGCTCACCAATGCAATGAAAATTGCAAATCTGCAGGGTTAAACAGACTGGCAGGAGTCAAGTCCTTAGGAAGTTTTGAAGACCTTGAAGCTCTTTTCCTTCTGGGCTAGAGGAAGTTCTTCTCACCATCTGTGTTAGTGTGGTCCAGCTCAAAGCACAGAGGAAAAGACTGGAAGCTGTTACAATGGGAAGTTTTTACAGTGGGAATGGGCAGCCATAACTCCCTAATGGTGGTTTGACTGCCTGGTACTCATTCTCTGGGTTTCCCTATTCTCCTCTGGAAAATGATGCTCAGGTTGCTTCCTCTCCTCTGGCCATGCTCTCTCACCTTACTTCCCACAGATTATTGAAGCACAGATTGGGCTAGCACTGACTTAACCAGGGTGAGCTTTTCTCACAGAAACTCAAGTGTAAAAAGCTGCATTTTATGCTTAAAATATTCCATTCCAAAAGAAAGACCTTGCCTGACTCATCTTATAGGATCTTTTCTTTCTCTTCAGATAAATAAAAACCTCTCACCCTAAAATTGTACAAATAATCAAAAGTTACTTTTTCCAGGTTTGGATAAATTTTAGGGGAAAAAAAACCCCAACAAAATATCTTTTCAAGTGCTGATTGCTAGGTTCTATTTCAGACTCAGTGCATTGCACAGACTGCATCTACTTATGGTCTATGCAGGCCCACAGGTCATGTGCAACTTCACTGAAAAACGGGAGTGCTCCAAGGGGTCCAAGACTGTTTCCATCATCACCACACTCTTCCCAGAGGCTCTGACCTCAGTGACAATTAGGTGTAGGAGCCAAACACAACACAAATATCTGCTGTGACAGCAGGCAGAGAACCCTGTGTCTTGCAGTCGAAAAGTTCACACAACTACAGCTCAGGTGTCAGGATAATTGTTGGAAGATCTGAGCCTACAACCCCTCCATGGGCTGTTCTGATCCCATCTCATCCCATCTTTTTGGCGTTAGCAATCCTGCTGCATGTAACACACCCTCTTATTTTGTTCCACTTTTTAATTATGGCAGTAAAGGTTTACCCCTGAATTAAATGTAGTTAAGAAAGCTTCCCACCACCGTGAAAAAGAACCCCTCCATGTTTTGTATCTTTAATATGGTTAATTTGCAGGGTCCTTTAAGAGCAGCTGCCAGTTTCATGTGTCAAACGGTTGCCACACAAAAGAGAATGTGGCAGTGAGCTGTGGGTTTTGCTGACACAGCACACTGTTTCAATTGAAAACAAGAAATAGAAGGAGCAGTTTGAGAAACTTGACACTGGCTGTTACCTTTAGAAATCAAAACTTAAAATAAAGGCGAGCATACGTATCACCTTTTTATTTTTATTTAATGAATTATTGTTAGGTGCTGCTGGAAATGCAGGTGATCAGCAAGTCCTTCTGAGGAAGCCTCTGTTACAAAGGAGGAGAGAGGGAGATGGAGAAGGTGCCATTTTTCAATCACTATAGTAAACACCTAATGCACCGTAAACAGAGCAAGTCATGCGGTAAAACATGAAGAAGCTCTTTTTTAATCATCTGAATAGAAATTTAATATCTTTGCATTTGCTAAGTAAGGCAACTTGCCCAAGCAACCAGATACACAAAGCCTTATGCATTTATTCTGCCTTTGTGGCCACTGAACAAAGCTTCTAAGTCACAAGCATTAAGGTTGGTATTTACTAAGCAGTTGGACACGAGGACTCATTAGGAATATTAGGGTATCCAAACACATAAAGGAACTTGAGAAATCAAATAGCCATATATACAGTATGACACACAAAAAAAGTCCACGTGCATTCCCAGTATTTTTTTTTTCCTTATTCTGAGGTCCAACAGCCAGAATCAACTCCCCAGACCAGCCCCAGCTGTGGAATGCTGAGAAAGTGCAGCACAGTCCTAGGTCACGCTGCAAGGAGCAGAGTACTCTGATTTGTAGGGGGATGATGTGCTACAAAAAGCCTTTGCTACTAATCCTGCCCACAGTTACTGAGCTGCACCAGTTCTATGGCAAGAACAGAACATTCAAAAACCCCAACCACTACGACCCAGGAGACATTTGAAATTTGGTGGTTCTGTTCTAAGTATCAAAGTGGTGTTGTTTTCCAACTTCCAGGAGCCCACAGTACTTGGCCCTGGCTCCTTCTAAAGCATGGTTTCAGAAGCTAAGAGCACTGCTACTCTGATCAGTATGCTTTGGTTTTCTCCTCCTTTTCTGCTCTCTTGGGAGGAAGAGTGGCCTCTGTCAAACATCAAGGTCACATAAATGTAGCAAAATTCTAGCCTGAAAGAAGGGAAACCAGTTTTCTAGACAGGATGGAGTAGCAATAAAAAGGCCTGTATTCAACATACCAGCAGAGCTCTTATGCTGCAACAGCAGTTCAGCCCTCCACCAGCTTTTTGGCACTGCTGATTGCATCACTGCAAGAACTACAACAGGAAAATATCTTCCAAGAAGCCTTCCAAATATACCGGCGCCCTCTCAGAACCCCAGGGATAAAGGCAGAACCAGATCTGCAGATCTTCAGGAGGTAGAAAATATTTCTAATGCTCAGCACTCTACAACAAATTAGAAAACCATTTATGTAACAGCTATAGAATTCTGCAGACAACTAGAAAACCTTCCTTTAGGGCAGCAGATAAAACAGGATCTCAGCTGCAGACCAGGCTATGGGGAAAAAAAAAGGAAATTCCTAATCAGAATGTCAATATGAAGAATTCTTTCAGAGACAGAGATCAGATTTAGCCTCCAGATCAAACAGCTCTTGCGGATGGCATTTCAGTAGGCAAATGTGACATTCTGTGCTAAAATTCTTCCTAGTATGCACTTTAAATTAACAGCTTGGCTTAAATTACTTCGTTGTCACCACTGTAGTCTGTCTCTGTTGCCACATTCAAAAAAAAAATTGTCTGACTTCAACAGCTCTCAGAAGAAAGAGGGAGATGGGCCATTTCCCAACCCCAGGACTTTTGTCTGGCACAAAGATTCCTAAATTCAAGTGTCTGCTCTGAGATGGATACCTGGAAGAAGCATTTTGTCTTTCAATGATTTGAGCAGCTCTGGATGATACATCTTCACTGTACAATGTACTTCTATAGGGTACCCCTTCACCTGCACCCTTGGATATATACATATCCTCATAGTCTTGCCACTTTTCTTTCATTGCTCCATTTTCACTGAGTGCTTCTACCCCCTCTTTGTTTTTCTCATTAAATTGAGAGCTCTCAAGAAAGAATTACCTTTAGTAACAGATCCTAACAGAGTGGGTTGTTGTTATGGATTCCTAACGATCATAGATAATAAAGTATTCTTTAATGGAACATAAACTGGCTTTGTCAATAACAATGCTGCCATATGCAGCTGCATTGTTCTAATATTTTAAATGCTCTGGGCCAAATACAAGGAGCTATCTAGTGCCTGCATGTGTCTTTGATAACTGCTCATACAGACAATGCAGAAGGAAGGGTGACATTTAACTATTTTACAGATGGAAAGTGAAGCTCAGAGAAGCCACAAGACAATCCCAGGGGATCAGTGGCACTACAGAGAACGGTTTCCACACCTCAGGCTAATTAATGCTTTAAGCAAAGGACCCCCTTTCCATGCCAGCAGGAATATGACACCCTGCATTCTAGCAGTTATGCATTTTGTTTCCAATGAGGCTTGTAAAATGCAAATTTCTGGTAAAACACAGGACCTTTCCTTTCGTATTTGTGAAGATTTTATCTATCCTTTTTATGAAGAGTTCCTCCTATTCTCTTCACAGTCTGACTCTCAATACAGCTTTCCCTTGATATCTTACTTGTGCTTTAAGGCCATAATCTATTCTTCAGAAAATTTATGTACATACAAATTTATATATGTGGGTGCAAATCCATATATAAATATACACACTCGTGTATACATGTGACAGATGTATGTATCATATGGAGCAAATGCAAATGAACACATAGTTTTGATTCATCTCCCACTTTGTTTGCCAATAGGGAATTACTGAGACATAGCAGTTTCATGACTTGAAAGATGAGATCATGATACTGCTATTTCTGCACTTCCAAGGAGAGTGCAGGTGTTTCAAAGCATTTATGAAATTGCATGATTGACTCATATAGAAATCTATTGACAATAAGTTGAACCTTTGCAGCTAGGCTGTAAAAGATTTGATTATAGTAACAATAGTTACCGTCATGAATGTCATAAATCTTAAGAGAAAGGACACATATGTCACATATAATGCATGAAAAAGTTGTCCTTTTATCATGGATAACTCACCATTGTGTAGATACTCTGCTGATCAGCTACTGCATTATTTGAATAAGTATCTGATGTCTTGTTTTCTTTCAAGGAGGCAGGTGCAGGATGAAGCAGGGAAGCCTGCCAAGATAGATGATAAATTGCCACTTGGTGCTGGGGACCAATGCTTAACATTAATGCAATGCTGCCAGGAATTAAGCAGTAGAGTAATAAGAAACTAGGAAGAAAATAACTTCTCATCCCCATTAAACAGATCAGCTCCATTTTCTTTCTCGATTAAAATTTCTAGTACATCTAAAACAAAACATTGCCATTGCCTCATTACAAACAAAACATAATAGAATTGGAAAACATTCTATGATTGACAAGCCACACAACCATATAATAATGATACCAGTTGCTTTTCTTCTGGGGGAGTAATTTTGAAGCTAAAATATTCAAACAAAATCATAAAGAAAAATAATTGCAAAGAAGTACGGCCTAGATTTTGATACCCCTACTCACTTTGGCAAGCGTTACTCCCTGGCTGAACTGTCTCATTCAGTTAGTGGATCATGGCATAGTAAGAAATGACAGAGGGTCCAGAATTTCCCAAGTTTCCTTGTCTGCTGTTTATCCCTTATGAACAGCAGACAAGGAAACTTGGGAAATTGCACTGAATTTGGACTACAATGAGATAAATTTTAAAAGAATTTCATGTGATTGGTTGTGTGAGAAACAAAGAAGAGCCTTGTAGCAAAATTAAAATTGGGGTACCTAGAGGTGAGTAAAATATTGCACAAAATGCAGATTGAGTGAGAAGCTTGCCATTAATGCTGACCAAAAATAAAGTGTTTCATGAAAAATGGGTTCTTAGACACATTAGACTTCACACTTTCCTAAACCAGCAAATAAAAGTAAAAGAAATATACGTTTTATTTCTCCTTTGTATGTACAATAGAATATGCGGGGAAAATTTAAGTTTATAAACACTTTATGTCCTGAAAACTTTGACTTCTGAGGCAACTTGCTAAGGGCAAGTTACAGTAAAAGAAAGGTAGTGATGTTCTGCTGGCATTTGGCTTCCCAAATGAAGCAAAACTCTGGTAGGAACAAGGGTGTTTCTTGCAGGTTGAAGTAAATCTCCTCTTTTTTGTGTGTTCCTTCCTAGGTAGCCAGGTTATAGATATTCTGAAAGATAACCAGAAGACTTGGCCTTGGAAAGATGCCTGGTTTAGCTGGTCTGGGCAGTGATGCAGGATCAGACAAACACATAACCAGAGACTCTTTTCAGATAGTAAAATAGGATTAAACACACTGTAAACATGCTATGCTGTATTGCCCTCCCCTGATTTGGGAACAAAACTAGGCCTGCCTATATAGAGACAGTTCATGAATAAACCCTTCTCAAACAAGGTGTTCTAAAAATAATCTGTGCTTTGCCAGCTATGGAAAATACAGGCCTTGGATCCTCTCACTTGCTGGCATATAATTAAAAAATAAATATAAATATCACTTTGGGACATTCAACCTCAATCTTATGCAAGTTATAGGTACTAGAGAAACCCATATCAGCACTTTACTGAAATGCTGAAACATTAAATTAACTAATTTTTTTTTCAACATTCATCCATCAGAAAAATTAAAACTAAATTGAACAACAGATGATCAATGTCATTCCTCTTTCTGCACCATAATAATTGAAAGTAACCTCTATATTTTGAAATTGGGCCATAAATCAAATATTTCATCATCAGGAATCTTCATCTTGATATAGGAGACCTACCTTAAAGCTATCAAGATGAAAACCATTTAAGAAACATATTTTTTAAAGCTTGCACAAGATCTATATTCTCTGTCCAGAAAAGTGCATGACATTCAGAATGGAGGCTGAAAAGCTGTGTGCTATTTAATCTCATCTGCATTTCCTCTAGGAATATGCATCATTCCAGCAGAGCAATGCTGGGACAGAGAAAGATAGGTCACCACTTAGGTGTTCATTTTTTAAGTTGTACATTTTTATGAAACAATTCATTAACAAGTGCAAATTATGTCCCAGTTTTACTTCTTACACATGCAGTGTGTCTGTGGCATCCACATTTTCTGAAAAATCCCTTTGCCCTGGATTTTCTCCTGAGAAGCCTCAGAGAAAAGGAAAATAATAATTATCTCATTTTCTTCTCCTGTGTTTTGCTCCTTTGGAATGTGTTTGGAGATTGTTTACCAACAGGTGATTGTTTCCTTGGTTTTTGGTGGGAGTTGTTTTCACTCATTGGCCAATCAGTGCCAAGCTGCGTCAGGAGTCTGGAGAGTCACGAGTTTTCATTATTATCTTTTAGCCTTCTGTAAGTATCCTTTCTGTATTCTTTTGTATAGTTTAGTACAGTATTCTTTAATATAGCATCATAAAATAATAAATTAGCCTTCTGAGAACATGGAGTCAGATTCATCATTCCTTCCTCCATGTGGGCACCCTGCAAATACAATAGTGTGTCTGTGTCTCAGTTTATTTTACCAAAGTAAATTTCCTCTTTGCAGACATGACTATGTCATTAGTTCTCTTTCTCCCACAGTGTACATAATAAGAAATCAAAGACAGCAAAAACTCTTAAATTACATCTCAAGACTATATGATGCAATGTAGAGAAGGAAGAGAATAAGGCTGTAGCAAATCTGAGGAAAATTGTTTCTGTGCCTGAAATCAATGTAACTCACTGGTCCTGCGAGCTGTGATGGTACCATGAAAGAGCTCACTCATCACCACAGAAGAAGCACAAGTGCTAGGTTAATAACCAAATTCCTTTCTCATTTACACTCAAACACCTTCATGATGCCATGACTGTACACACAACCAAGGAAAGCACTGGTTCTTGAGAACATGACCTGCAGGCTGGCATTTAGGTGCTTCTGGAGGAAGGAGTTCCCAGGCTCAGAATTTCCAATTTATGTGCCTTGATATCATGATATCTAGAATGAATACAGATATGTATTCTGAAATAGCATTAATGATTCTGCATCCTCAGCCACTGGCTAGAGGGACTATATAAGGGAACAACAGAGTGCCCTTCAGGACTGGCTTTAAAAGAGCTTCACTAAAAGAAAGGTACATCTGAGCTCAGTGGAAACATCCTTGGCCTCTGTAGATTGGTACAGTTCACACAGGGAGTGTGCGAATCCTGACAGATTTATCATATTTACATGTTTTAATTGCTGTCCAATTGAAGATTAGATTTAATTCAAAGTAACGTCCCATTGATGTGTGTCTTCCTGCCATTTAGGTTCAACAGTAGATTGCAGGTCGTAGCTTCAATAATATTTTGCCTCTTATATTCTGCAAGATCTTTGGAAATTTTTTTTTTCTTCCTAAATGGTTTTAATAATAATTTTGTGATATACCTTTTCCTATTTCTGGTGCTCCAGTTGAGAAAGTTGATGCTATCCATTCATGTATTCATTGTTGCAAACATAACCAATACACAAAAAACAGTTTATAAAGGATAAAAAATGCTATTATTTATGCTGGCATTTTCTGAAATGCTAAAGTTATTTGCTGGGGGGGTTTTGTGAATAGTTAAGAGAATTCCTAAGAAGTATCCTTTCTGTTCTGACTTTTTAAGAGAAAAAGAAAGAAAAAATGTCACAATATTAAATTACAGCAAACCAGGGGTTAAAGCATAAAAATATTTATAAACATGAAACATAGCATCCAGATTTTCCAGTGCCTTTTTGTATGCGCATTCCTCTTTTTTGCAGTAATTGCACTACTCCTCTAAAATGCCTTTTGCAATGCAGTACTAAAATGCCTTCTGTGATCCTTTTCTCTACAGTCAACATCAGCAAATGAATTTCAGTCAAAGTCTGAAATCCTTTTATACTGCTGTAGTACTACAGATAATAATAACCCAATGAACACCTCATTTCCATTGCAACCAAATCTACCCTACATATATATAAACACCAGTAATTTAGTGTTATTTCACTCTAATCTTCCCCAAGGGTATCTATTAATAAGAACCTCAACCCCTCAGCCAGGGCATAGTAGTCATGTTGCAAGATCAGATGACCCAGACCAGCATTCATTGAAATGAATGACATTATTAATAAAAGTCTCAGTTAAATAATAAAAAACTTGATTCCTTCAATTTACTGTCAGTTACCCTACTAATACTAGTAGTCACCCTCGAGACCTCAAGACTTCAAACAGGAAGATTAAACCCAAGCCAAGTGGTTGGTTTCAATTCTCAGTCAAGGAAGAAGACCAAAAAGTCCTGAAACAGCAATCTGTACATAAGCTAACCTCAGTGGAAAGAGAAAGCAGCAGCTGCTTGTGTATTGGCTTTCATATTCAAGTTTGGGAAACCTGAAAAGAAAAACATAAAGGAAAAATGATGGGCAGCACCTATTATGCACCTGATTTAAAATACATTATGTTGATACTTCCTACGGAAGTAGAATCAAACATTTTATTGCAGAGATCTATACAGTGATGGACCTTGTTTTGACATTATCAAATATTTCATGATTATAGTTCGTATTTCCTTTTTTCTTATCTTGTATCATAAATTACAAAATACAGATAAGTAAGAAAATGTGGAACAAAGTAATTTGAACTTGAAAAGAAAAAATCACTTTGGAATATCTCTTAAACATTGTGATAAAATCAGTATGATTTTGGGAAACATACTGTTTTTCTAAAATCAATATTTTGTAAAACAAAAATACATCAAAGCAGGAAACAGCTCAAATGGAAAGAGCAAAGTCATTCAGAAACATTTTAGAAACCATCTAAACCCTACATAAAATATTTAAGTAGGAATCAAGGCAACTTTGAGTAGCCTCTGTTCATCATATCTTCCAAATAATCTTTAAATTCCTATGTGAGAGAAATCCCCCATAAATTAAAAACCTCAATAGTTAAACATCATTATTATGATAGAGTAGAGTAGAATAGAAAATGGAAAAGGAATGGATTAGGAATGGAATGGGAATAGGAATGGAATGGAATGGAATGGAATGGAATGGAACGGAACAGAACAGAACAGAACAGAACAGAACAGAACAGAACAGAATAGAATAGAATAGAATAGAATAGAATAGAATAGAATAGAATAGAATATTTTCGGCTAAAAGGGACTTAGAACTATCATCAACTGTTTGACTCAGTAGTGGATTCTTTCCCAACCCATGAACCTAGAATTCCTGAACATAAAACAGGAAAAAAGTGTTATTTCTCACATTCTGTCACTCTAAGAAAGCTGCATAAATCTACTGTTATTTTTGCCAGACAAGTGAAACTATTCTGTGACAAAGGCAAGCCCAACACGGCCTTCTTGCTGACCATGTGATCCAAATTTTAGTGAATTGGTGGAAAGATTCAGAGTTGATGTTAAATGTCTTTTCATCAGTGGATTCCTCACAGATTATTCCACACTCAACACTTCTAGGATAATGAAAAATGCTATCAGGTGGCAACTGCCACCTCAGGAGTCCAGCTGATTACCTGGAGAGCAGCCACAGCTTTTCTCGGTGGTGGGAACACATGGCTTGTCCTTAGCCAGCCTTGGGGTGAGTGTCTTGTTCATATTGCGCTCGCTCACAGGATTAACGTGGGAATTAGCACAGTCAGCTCCCATATGAGCAGCATTATGTTATCCAATTTGCATAGTCTCCCCATGCTTGCAACACGATACCAACCCTGACAGTAGGAGCCTCTGTGCTTGGAGCAGAAGGTACAGCACTCTATCTCCAGTGACAACCATGACGTCTATATGGCAAGGGCAAGCAGAACACTTGACAACCATGAAGTTTGCATAGCCTGTGAATTGTTACAGTGGACATATTTTGAGACATCAGCAGCCTGTGAGAACTCTGCATATTTTCCTACTAGACCTGATCAAAAGAGCAACCACCTTCATTTTGTTTATGAGAACCCTATAGAAATTTCAGATAGTGATCAAGTAATAAATACCCATCTCACTGATGAGCATAACAAGGACTCTGCCATGCTTACACTAGACTCCTGTGAAAAAGGCGTGGGTTCCCCTTCAATCTATTCAACTATGCAATTCCTCAAACAGTGAAAGGGAAACCATAAAACTGAATGTGATGCACATCATCCCAAGAAATTCATGCCCTGTGAGTCCCTTGGCAAAATTCTCCCAGCTTCAGAAATACTCTACTTTGCAAAAAGCCTGATGCAATTTAGCGTTGGATCTGCTTGGTTCTTCCTGGAACAATGTCAGATCTCCTGAGACGAGAGCTTCCCATGACACACTCCAATTAGAGTTGGTGTCAGTAAAAAGGCCTCTTGTTAAAACCATCCAACGATCTTCATGAGAACCTGTTCTTAGCTGTCTGCAGAAAACTACAATAGATAACTATAAGAATCAGTTTAGAAATTTCTAGTGTTGTGAATATATTTTCTACTGTTTAGAGATAAGGAGTTTCAACCAGTTATCAGTATGAAACTAAATAAATCTACAACCAGAGACAATGGTAACAGGTGAGCATAGAACAGAGATGGCAAAAATACTCTGTTTTCAGCTAAGAATAGCTAATAAAACAGATTTTGTATCTTGTTCATATGAGTGACTCACAAAAGTAAGAGTTGCAATGTAAACAGGAATTACTTGAAGAAAAGGTAACTGTAGAGGCTGAAAATTACAATCATCCCAAAGAAGCACTTTTACAGTCAAGTATAACAATTACTAACACCCTTCTATGGCAGCAGACTGAATTTTAAAGAATATTTCAGCCATCTATTTCAGAACCATGATCTCAAATGCTTAAGTACTGATGTAGAACTCTTTTCAGCACTAGTAGAGGTATCTACTAGTAAACAAACAAATACAGTTATTCACTGTTTGGCCTATCATAAGCACCATTCAAAATCTTTCCAGAAAAGATATCATTTAGAAGAAGTAATTATATTTTTTTTCGATTCAAGATTACCCACTATATACCATAATAACACACAAAATTGCCTTGTAGGCTAAAATGCTACAATGAGATACTTTCACTCTGACTGTGAAAAAGCACAGTTTGATGGGTTCCTGCCATTTTCAGAAATCAGGCCACCAGGTCAGCCAACTATGCTTCACAGAGATTCAGCCACTAGTTCCCGATTTAAAAAAAAAATATATAAATATTTTAAACATGTATTCCATGAGCTATTAACCTGACTTCTCAGATATTCTGCAAGGATTCATAAAGCAGCACTTTCCAAGTCACTTCTCCCTGTTACAGTAAATTATGTTGTCCATTCCTCTGTTTGATTGGCAGCCTTTAAATCTCTCTACCCCATTGAGTTTGTGCCATGTGAAGCAACTGCAAAAGAAGATCTTGTTTTCAATTTTTCAGGGTCAGATTGTCTTTCAGTAACACGGATGTCATTCATGACACAATGAATGAGAGCCATACCCAGGCCACTAAAAGAAGCGATGTTAACTCTGAAAATAAAAAGAAAACATCAAAGGTAAAAGTAAAAAACTCTGTTTAAGTCAAAAACAGGCAGGAAAGCAGCAGGCAGAAGCAGGGACTGATGCAGAAAGATAGCATCAGGCACAAATCCCAATACTTTCTCTACATGACCAGTTTACCAGTGCTGCTATTTACAACACAATAATTCATAGCAGGACTAAAAATCCTCAGAGCTGACAGCTCAAAAACATTGACTGCAAACATAGATCATGTTCTGCATGCTCTAAATAAATTAATCTACCTGCTTGAGAAATAATTTCTGCAGTAAGAGTATTAAAAAAGAAATAAAACATCCATACAAGAAGCAAACAAATGTAAGTATTAAAACGTCAGCTTGGAGTTCTTCTTTTCCTCTCAAACCTGTTTTGATTATGTGATAGAACTACAGTTTGTTTTCACCTAGGCCAGTGCTCAGATGAACAAAGCTAAATATTTCCTGGTCTCAAGAGCCCTGAAACCATGTTTTTCACCCAAGCATATTTCATTGCAGTCAGAGATGAGATTTTAGCATGATTTTATTTGAGGTTGTGCTTTTGTGTGTCTTTGCCAGCTCTTTCTCTATTACCATTATAATTTCCTGAGTTTTAAGCGTCAGTTATCATGATCAAAAGCTTGGAAAGAGAGGTTTAAGTCATGGTCACTCTGCCTTCCCATCTGGGTCAGCTACATATATGCAAAGAGCCATTAAAAAGGTTAGGGAGGGAGAGAGAAAAGGAGGATGGAAGGCTTCACCACACTAAATGAAAAGCAAACAATATGCATATCAGCATCCTAAGGAGATGTACCACTCTGCTGGGAAAAACCAAGACAAAAGAATTATCTGACACAACAGTTCAAAGCATATTGCACCTGTCAAAATGTCTGTCATCTTCTATAGAAATGCACCATTCTAAAAGAAAAAAGGGAAACTCTAGCAAAGTCACTCAGAAACAACAGGCCACTTTGTCTCCTTCCTTCCAGCCAACTCCTCCATCTGAAAGCCATTTAACTCAATGCTAAAGATTGCCTGGAAGGACCAGACAATAGGAAGGTCTCTTTCATTGTCAAGGACAGTTTACACTTTGAAGATGATGCTCAAAAGGGGGTTAAAATGGGTCAACAAGCAATTGTTGGGTCTATCCAAGGAAATGTGAACAGAACATTGTTAAAGTCACACACACAAAAAAATGTAAAAGAGCACATCTTTAAGCTGGGGAAGTATGGGGGAGCACACACAAAATGCTGACATAATATCATAGTGAAATGGAGATAAAAAAACCCTATCAGTACAAATGGTAAAACTGAATTTCAGTAGATAAGTCAGTTCTTAGCAACATACATCCAAAGCACAGTAAAGGCAAGAGATATACAAATTGATTAACCCATGGAAAACCATCAGCCACTCTGACAGAATTAGATGTCATTTTTCCACAACTTTTCATTTGTCTGCTTCCAATTCTCACAACATGCCTTTGGGAATGACTGTATATTGCACAGCTAGATGCAATGGGTACATCTTAGGTACTGAAATGGACTTACTTATTTGTATATAACAGCTGCTTTAAGGGAAAAAAAGGTGGAAAATATTTTTGCTTTCATGCAGATTATCTAAATCAATACTTATACAGCCTACTGAGCCTCTTTGAGCGTGCATGTTCTCTTCATGCTTACATGAAACACAGAAATTGCCATTTTATAAAAGCTTCTAGACTTAATTTACACAAATCTAATTCCTAAGGTAAATCTTCCATGAAATAAAGGATTCATCTAAAGCCATTTATTTATCCAAACCCAATTCTCATTTTTATTATTTGAAGTCTAATTTCTCTGTTAATCAAATTTTGATTTGTTTTTGATTATTAAATGAAGCATTGCATAGGAATATAGTCACCAAGTCTGAAAAAGCCTCAGCTCAGCCCAGCTAGCCATGAAGCATTTTCATTTGCATCTGCATTTGTAGCAAAGGGCTACTCCATCAGGAGCAGCTTCAGACAGGAAAAATGCCTGAAAGTTCAGTTCTGTTGAAGCTAGTAGCAAAACTTCCAACAACTCCCCAGCAGGTAAGGAGTCAGTTCTGTTTTCACAAACTTGCACCTCTGAACTAGGTCAGTGACTACAGAATCACAGAATAGCAGGAGTCCCGAGGGACCCGCAAGGATCATTGAGTCCAGCCCTGTACAGAACCAGAATTCCCACCATGTTCCTGAAAGTATTGTTCAAGTGTTCCTTGAACTCTGTCAGACTTGGTGCTGTGCCCACTTCTCTGGAGAACACGTTCCAGTCCCCAGTCACCCACTGGGTGTAGAACCTTTTCCTAATATCTACATCTCCCCTGACAAAACTTCACAAAGTCCCCTTAGGTGCTGCCACTGGTCACCACAGAGAAGAGATCATTGTCTGCCTGCTCCTCCTCTTCCCCTCATGAGGAAGTTGCAGACTGCAATGAGGTCCTCCCTCAGTCTCCTCCAGGCTGAACAGACCAAGTGACCTCAGCCACTCTTCATGTGGTTTCCACTCTAGACACCTCACCATCTCCATGGCCCCACTTTGGACACCGAGAACTTTAGATCTCCATTGTATTGTGGCATCCAAAACTGTCCCCAGCTGTCACTTGAGGTGAGGCCACCCCAATGCAGAGCAGACTGGGACAATCCCCTCCCTCACTTGGCTGGGTGATGCTGCATCTGATGCACCCCAGGACCATTTCTTCAAGACTGTGAAATAATGGACATAACACGATTTACCATTATTATCCCTCACTTTAAAAAAAGCAGCTTCAACCACCTATAACTTCTATAATGTTTTTTTCCCTTGTAAAGCTAGATATTCCTTAAATGCTAATTGAAGATCAACATTTTCAAGAGTTTGCAAAGTCATTTTTTCAGCATAAAATCTCTTTGAGCTGTCTTATTGACAAGGAATTTCATCTCAAATAACATTGGAAACTTGTCTTGTAACAAGCCCTGGTCAGTTTTTAGAGATATGATGAAATCCTTTTTTATATCTGCTTTCTTTCTATACTTCACATCCATATACCGGCTTCCAAGAGAAAAAAATTAAATACTCAAAAATATTGATGTCTCAGTGTTCAACCAGCACCAAACCTGTCTATTAACATAAGCTGAGTTGAAAGCCCCAGAAACTTATCCTTGATACTTCACGCCCTTTTCCTCTGAATTTCAAACTTGTTTTTTCAGTAACATTTTATAGCTCATGGAAATTATTACCCAGTACTAAAATATCACAGGGGTCACAGTAGTTTTATCAGTGCCTCTTTCAAAATTAACTGTTTTCAAGATTTTTAGGCTTGCTGCAAAAGCCGTCTCAAACCAGACCATTCAAATCAGTGATGAAAATGACCATCACACAACCAATAGCTCATGCTGTGCAACTTAGACAAATATGGCTAAACCAGCTTCATGAGAAATGCCTGACAGGGGTCAAACTACAAAACTCCCCCTACCACCAGTGCAGGGCAACTCATGTTGTGTCATTATTCTGGTTTTCCTCCCCCATTATGCACTTCCTCTCATATCTTCCACTATCCTCCACCATGCTCCCCACTCCCTGCATTTCCTTTAGGTGACATCTCCCCCTAGACAGCTCATGAGTCACAGAAGACCATGTCTCAGAGAACAAGGGAATCATTGTCCCCTTGATGGGTTTGGATGTTGGAGATGAGAGCGGGCTGGTGCACCAGAGGCAAAAGAGAAGGAAAGCAATGTTTGAGATCATGAAATGGGGATGCCACACTCACAGTTGTCTTCTCAGGATGTGTGAAACCTTTGTGTGCTCAGTCAGTGACAGCTCAAGAGAATGAAATGCTAAACTCTTAACAGAGCTACAGTACACATAGGAAAATCCTACTTGCATAATCTGAGACTGAAACTAAACTCATGTTCTGTACAAAGTTCCAGCTATAGATATAGACACAATCTTTTTTCCCTTTTTCTATTTATTATCATGATTACATACATTTTTCTCACTGAAACAAAACCAACCCAATATGTATTTCTATTGCAGGACATTGACAAATAATGCCTGCTGAAATTTTCCAAAACGCCTGCTGAAATTTTCCAAATAATGCCTGCTAAAATTTTCCAAAATGCTTTATCCTAACATTGACACCAGGCAAAAGAAAAATCAGCTTTAATATCAGCTTGGCTAAGTGGTGCAAATGAAAAAAAATTGTGATGATGAATGTGGAAAGACATCACTAATAGCATCATAAATTAAATAAACTGAAAATTCAGTATCCAGTACAAAGGCTTTTCATGATAAATGTGAGTTTGAGTTTATGGTTTTTTTCTAATTAGAATATAATTAGGATTTATATTTCCCTGTGATTTATAGCACTCTGTAGATAACACAAAAATGCTGGGTCAATTTTTCTGCTGGTGTGTCTCTGTGAAAGGCAGCTGACAAGCAGCAAATTTGTCTTTTTTTTTTTTCTACTTGGCTTCAATCATGTGTTTATCATGTGTGTCTGTACAGTGTTAAGGCAGATGTAATCTCCAATACTGACCATTCTCCTGTACTCATGTATGAACATGTGACCAAGAACAAGCTTTAATCACAGATCATTATCCTTCTTTATAGAAAGACTAATCCTTACATCAGGGGAAGGAGAAAATAATGTGTAACTTTAGAAATGCAATTATAGTCCGTTAATAATAACTAGCTGTGGATCAGAAGGAACACTTCACAAAAAATACAGGCGTTAAGTTTTATGAAACTAATGTAAATTTTGCAGGTAGTATATATATTCAAAAATTCAAAGTCTTTTAACTAATGACTAAAGAGCAAAAGCGCTAAGTCCACCTGATAATGTAATTGCAATGAATCATTCAGCCAACTAGTGCGCTTCAGATACACTTCTGAAGATGAGGAATTTTTTAAAAAGTCCCCTTTGGATAGTTTTTTCAGTGTTTTCAAAAGATATGAGGGGTTTTCCTCACTAAAAAACCTGTTTCATCTGATTTTAGGAGTGTATACGTGACTGTCACAATGCAATTTGATTCTGTCACTAGAAGCACAAATACAACTTTGTTCTCCTTTCATGTGTCACCATTAATTTGACTAGATAAATTAATATTTCAGGAGTTTTTAGGATTTTTTGTTTCTGCCTACCAAAGAGAACAAGGAACCACATACAGCCTCCTTCTTGTCCTTCTAAATAATTCCCCCCAAAACTCGGTCCAAAAGGCAGCAGGGCCAGGTGCACATGTCGAAGTCCTGCCAGCCAAGCCCCAGCAGCAGGGGCATGAAAAGCACACAGCCAAGAGCAGATGCAGAACAGCAGCCAAGCTCCTGGCTGAGTTTCATGCAGCTCCTGCTCTGCTGCCAGAGGAGAGCTCTGGCCACCTGCCTGGCCAGCTCAGGACCAGCCAGCCCCACTCCACTGGAGCCCCTGCAGTACCTCCTCGTGGCTCTGCTGGCTAGCAATGTGCTCCCACTGACAGTAACTAAATGTGAACTCAGAAAACACAAACTGCTAGCCATGCAACTGAGCAAAAAAACAGCAGAGACTTAAGGTACCTTGGGGATTAATGACTGCACACAGAGACCCACACATTCAAGTCAGGATAGCCACCTGAAGGACCAATGAAACACAGCTCCTTACTGGAACCCATTTTACAGCACATTTCTGAAGCTAACTATATTAAAGCAAGCTAATACTCACCCAACCTCTGTGCCTCCCTCCAGGTGAATTGTGGTTAAGTCTCTCCTTGCTCTTTAGAGCAGAGACACCAGCAGGACACAGCTCCTGTCCCTGTGTGGGAAAGGCAGACACTGGATCGTGTCTTCCTTCCAGCAGATCAACGCTCCCACCCAACATGGTGTCACTTGCACCCAACAGTGTGTCACTTGCACACTGACTAAGGGCACATTGGATCCCCTCACCCAGATCATTGATAAAGACATTCAGCAGGACCGGCCTTAGTCCTGAGCCCTAGGGAACACCTCTACTCACCAGCCATCAGCTGGATGTAACTCTGGTCACCATCTCTCTCTTGACCTAGCCATCCAGTTTTATACACATTAAACAGTGCATCCATCCAAGCTATGAGCACCCAGTTTCTTCACAGTAATGCAATGGGAACAGTGTCAAGGTGGATTAAAATCCAGGCAGACAACATCCACAGCCTTTCCCTATCTAAGTGGATGACCTGTCATAGAAGGCTGGTCAAGCAGGACCTGCCTTTCACAAACCCATGCTGGCTGGCCTGACCATCTGGTTGTCCTGTCTGTGCTGTTTGATGGCATTCAAGATGATCTGCTCTAGGATATTTCTGGGCACCAAGCTCAGGCTAACAGGCCTGTAGCTCCCAGATCTTCCTTCCAGATTTTCTTGTAGATTGGCCTCACATCATCTAACCTCCAGTCACCTGGGACCTCCCCAGTTAGTCATGACTGCTGGTAAACGATTGAAAGTGGCTAGGTGGTCTCTTCTGCAAGCTCCTATAGGGCCAGATGGAATCCACTCCCTTAGTACCCTGGAGTGGATTCCATCTGGCCCTATAGGTCTGTCTAAGTGGTTTAGAAGGTCACTGACCATTTCCCCTTCCTAGAGTCATAGACTACGCTGAATTGGAAGGGACCCACAAGAATCATTGAGTCCAACTCCTGGCCCTGCTCAGAACACCCCAAGAGTCACACCATGTGCCTCAGAGTGTTGTCCAAATGCTTCTGTCACTCCATCAGGCTCAGTGCTGTGACCATTTCCCTGGGGAGCCTGTTCCAGTGCCTCTGGGTATAAAGGCTTTTCCTGATATCCAACCTAAACCTCCTCTGGCACAACTTCAGGCTGTTTCCTTGAATCTTGTTGCTGGTCATAAGAGTGGAGAAATTGGTACCTGCCCCTTCTCTTCCCCTCACAAGGAAGCTGTAGGCCATGGTGAGGCCTCACCTCAGTCTCCTCTTCTCCAGGATGAACAGACCAAGTGTCCTCAGCCAGTTCTCATACAGCTTCCTCTCCAGACCTTTCACCATCCTCATGGCCCTCCTTTGGACACTCTCTAAGAGCTTAATGCCTTTTTTATGCTGTGGTGCCCAAAACTGCACACAACGCTCAAGGCGGGACCACACCCGTGTGAACGGAGCAGGAAAATCACCTCCTTTGCCTAACTGGTGACTGATTACAGGGGTTTCATTCTGCTCCCTGTCCCTGTATTTCAGTTCAGGGGCTTGAGATCTAGAGAACAACTCATCTTACTATTGAAGACTGAGGCAAGGAAAGCACTAAATCCCTCCAGTTTCCCCCTCCTTTGTCACTGTATCTTCTTCCTCGCCTGCTTGTCTTCCAGCATGTGAGGACAAACTGCTCCTGTACCTCTAAGATCTCTTTCTTGGAGAATGTCCATCCTTCCTGGACTCCTTTGCTCTTCAGGACTGCCTCCCAATGGACTCTGCCAAAGATGCTCCTGACCAGGCCACAGTCTGCCCTCTGGAAGTCCAAGGTTTTGCTAACATCAGCAGTAAAGAAATGAACACAGACCTAAGTCTACTGAACTGCCACTGGGAGTATTAGAAGCTTGATTTATCAAGCCCGAGTGAGCTTCATTCCTTATTACAATTATAGAAGTAAAATTTGTTTTAGACTCAAGTAACACCACAAATAAGAAGTTCCAACTGTAGATCTAACATTTATTTCTACCATAGTGAAAAAAACAGGTTAAAGTGTCTCTTTTATCTCTAAGGTGAAATGAGATAACTAAATAAAATCTCACAATATAAATAGTTATTTTAATACAGATAGCACCCAACAGCTTTGGTGCCACAGAGAAAATGAATGCAGAGAAATGTGTGTTTTGACATTTTTCCCCAGAGCCCAATTAAAATAAGCAAAGTAAAATGCACAGAAATAAAATATGTCTAGCAAATATGTTTCTCTTAGCTTGATTTGCTACACACTACTGCACCACTGAAATGGGAATATTATCCACAAGTTATACTTCATATTAAGGACAGATGAAATGTATTGCTAATATGGGCTATATGAGGCATAATGAATCACAGACAATCTCCAATTAGAGCTTTTTCCAGAATAAATAGTCATTATGGCCTAGATTAATAGATATTACAGCCAGAGGGGACTACTGTGATCATCTCTAACCATTGTTATCATTGCTTTTCAGTGCATAAATCAATTGTTAAAATCTTACTTTAGATATAATTTAATTATGAGTTATGCAACAAAACACAAAGGAGGTTCACTGAAATAGCCTATAATTAAGTTCAATTATTTGCTTTCCTCCCCTTCGTTCCATCATTTTAAAGATTTGTTCTTCCAGTAGCTCGTCAAATTTAGTAGCATTTACAGCACTGAAGTTCCAAGTCGTATGGTTATTCAAGGAAAAACAACATTTATGTAAAGAATTAAGAATGCCTGCTCAGGAAAGAAGGGTTCACATCTTAAAATAAATAAATAAATACAAAAAAGCAAAGCGGCACGCGATATACCAGATTCCTATTGTGAGGCACAAATTCTTCACAACACTGGGAGACATTGCAGAACAAAAATACTATTAGAACTGTTTCAAAGGGAACATTTTTGGCTAGGATAGAGACTTTTGACATTATTTATTAGGTTCAAAAATGCCTAACAAAGGCCTAACAATAGTCCTGTGGAAACCACTACATCTGAGGCACTTTCTGTTGTTATGTGCAGGCATTGATTTGAAGATGGCCAGCATTAGTAGAACAATCCCCTCACAGCAGTCAATGCAAGTGAGCATTCATACACACACAAGCAAAAGCCTGTGAACAAACCATATGGAAACAAGAAAAAAAGTAAACATTTATTAACCTCTTTGTGGGAAGATGGGTGGAAGAACAGGCAAGCAGCGAAGGAGACGGTCATGCCAAATTTCTGCAAAAGAAGGTGTTTGCCCCGAGCTTTTTTTTTTGTGGAATATGAAAAAGGCTGAAGAATGTCTTCAGTGCCATGGAAACTGGGGCTTCTTGGGCTGCCAGCAGTGCCACCACCCTTGGCCACACAGATACACAGCCTGCATGATGCTCAGGCTGTCAGGTTTGGATGCTGCTCCTGCCCCCTTCCTCAGCTGTGGCTGAGAGGACACTGGCAAATGTGGAAAAAACTAAGCAAAATAAACAAACTGAGGATTTAGCTCAGCAGCTATGACATACAGGCATACACACACAAAGAAACAGAAAGACTTCTTATTCTCACTGCAGGAATACAGAAATACATAAAACCTGCAGCTGGTATGGGCAGGAGGTTTGTGAGTGGTAGAGGCCAATGGAATGGTGCCTGTAGACCACCTGACACAAAGGAAGACCATCTTCCTATCTATATTCCTGCCCTATAGTGAGGCCAGAAAGTCACCTCCATCCTCAGCTGAAGGTGGATGTACTGAGCCAGTGACCAAAACTTCATTTGACTCATAAGGTCACTGGGACCTGAACACCTTATGCCATTGAACAGCCGGAGTTCATTAATTGTGATGTTATCTCACAATTAAACTGCTGAGGGTTACAGCTCAGTTCCTCTTCTTTTGCATTAACTTCAATATAAGCTTCCTTATGATAGAAATTCTCACTTTACAGTGTAATCACTATTTAAACTGATGTTGGAAGAAAGAGAGAGGAGCTCCAAACTTTGGAAAATGCACTCTAAAGATAGGCCTTTCATTTGCATTTAAAATGTGATGAATGGGGTTGCTGGTTTCTGAAATATGCAACAGAATATTAGCTGATATGAAGAAATCTCAAACAGGTTCAGTTTGGTGATGTTGAAGATGAGATTGAAAGAGTAATCTTTCATGAGTCTATTCAAGGAAGGAGGAGAGAGTTAACACAGAACCAATTTGTCCCTGGCCCAGCAGATGCTCTGTCACAGCTGATTAACCTGGGCAATGCCCCACCACACCCCAGGGAGCAGCTCACCTCTGCTCTCACCAAGCCACAGCCTCCTGAAGCTTTGCTTTTGCACCAAATGCATTTTCATCCAGTGCCAGTGCTGTCCCACAGGGTATAAGGAGATTTGGGTCCTTCCTTGTCCTCAGCCTGGTGGGGAAGACCCCTGGGTGGGGGTGACTTGGAAATGTCCTGGGCACAATGACACAACCCATTTGTCATCTCCTCTAAAACAGACTGAAACAGGTGGAGAAGAAAACCCAAACATTATACAGCAGAGCAACAACCACCAATCTAAATTAGTAACTATCTCTTTTTACATGAGATCACTGCCTTTCCAGTACTTGTAGATGAAAGAACATGAATTTCTAAATGCCAAGAGGGGATTTCTGAGTGCTGAGAGAGAGAAATGCTGCCTGCTTCGATCCAGCAGAATATTTAAGATCAGCCCATATATCCACACAGCTACCCTTACTTAAAAATCAGGTTGTGTGCAGAAACCATGAAGATCAGGACAGAATCATAGATTGCACATGTTCTTAATCTAATTTGCCTTCTCCTCTTTTACACCATTTATTTGCAGCAACAGCTCTTGACCCAGTCTGTCTCTTTTTCTAGTTGCTTTTAATTTTGGGTGAGTTCAGTTGTTTCAAGCCTGATCAAAACAGGGGGTTTGTATGGCTTGCTTCAACTCATTTCTGGAAATGGGGAGATTCCTAGCAGTGAAGGCTCCTGTTTCCTGTGCACTAGACCTTGACAAGCAATGGCTGAATATTTTCCCACACCTCCTCTAGCCTGACTGGGAGGGACATGCTTTTGTATGGACAGTTTATTATGTTCAACATACATACATTATATTACTAGGGGGGTAGGCTACAAACAGTGCTTTAAAAAAAGGTCAGAGCAAACTTGCAATTTATATTAATGACTATGTGCACTTAGAACTGCACAAAAGTTCCTGAGTCTCTTCAACAGTTCCCTATTTTCTCACTGTATTGCCTTCAAATACATGGAAGAATGTTTTAAAGATTCCCATTTTTGTAATAAGTAATCTCTTAATCAGGACAATATTGCCTCTGAAGGTAGTTCAAACACATGCTTTTAACTTCATTTAAAGTCAAGTCCAAGAACAGATTTGAAATATCTTTTCTTTTGAATGATAGCTTATTTTAGCAGACCACCTGAGCATATTAGTGTGATTATTATGTTATAAAGCATATGGGAATAGTAGTTTGTATTAAATTACAATATTCTAGCTATTGAATCATATAATATGCGGAGTTGGAATGAACTCACAAGGATTATTTAGGTCCACCTCCTGGCACAGGACAACCCCAGGAATCACTCCATGTTGGGTGTGATAGAATATGCTATTACATTATATTACAATACAATGAAATAGACTACTATATATTACATTAAAATATGTATAATAATTTGTATTAAATATATTTAAATAATTGGAATTAAACTATTAAATGCTGTTTCAGTGATTTTAATTATAACAAATAGAATATTTTATGGTTCTTGCTGTATATTTTAGCTTAAGGCAAATTTTAAAGCTTCTAAAATTTTCATAAATTGTTTACTGCCTGTATAAATTGTTTTCAAGCCTTGCTGAAGATAATGTCAACTTTTTATAACAGTTTAAAAAGAGAAGTTATTTATTTTAAGTACTCTAAGTGGCTTTAGCTACATGGTACATGTAGAAAAAAAAATTGAAACTAGTAAAAATTTATTATAAAAACAGTAATCTAAATGTAGAGATACCAGAATTTAGAAACCAGTAGGATAGTGGATCCAAAGAATCAGAGTTTGGATCAGAGATTGAAGTCCTCAGTTTACATGCAATTCAGGAGGAATTCATGGTCAGAGCACTTCCCAACAGCTTCCACAAGGCTGTAGCAGAAGGTTTTAGAGAAAAAAAAACCCAAAAAACAGTAATAACAGGTTTTATACAGAACTTCTTATCCAGACATCTCTTGAAAGGAACATATACCATTGATTTTACACTAAAATTAAAGCATTAGCTGCTCCATCACTCAGGTTTAAAATACTGTTCTGATGATGTCAAACCAAAAAGGAAATGAAATGTTGTAGCCCAAGATATGCACAAACAGAAAAATGGAAACACTCAGGAGGTTTTGAAGCATATTAAGAGTTAGGAGAAGGCCAGGAACTCTCTTAAGTCTGTTATTTCAGGATTGCTGTGGAAATGTATGTTCAAACTCTGTTTTTGCCAGCAAGCACCTGGGAAGTGGTCAGCAAAACAAATGTGACAGCCCTATTCTTGTCCCAAAAAGAAGCAGTATGTAAAGAGTGAAAATAACCATCTATGCTTGATTAATTAGGTTTGTAAGTATTCTTCAAGAACTAAACAATATTTCTAAAGATTTCAATAGTTCAAAGATTGCCCTATGGCCGCCTGGCCAATACATCTTCCAGCACACACAGTTTACAAGCATTTTTCTTCCCAATATGTTGTCTTGGTTTGGTGTGACATTGTTTGAGCACAGGTCTGTTTGGGTCAGTGTGGTTTTCTTCGCATCACAGCAGTGGTGCTGAGGACAGCACTCAGACCATACATCTTCCATGTCATTTCAGTCAAAGGCACATGATGCTTCCCGGTGCCCAATCAGGAAGGGTCCAGCTCTGGGACAGGGGGGCATATTGGCAAACTCAGCTTTCTTAATGACAGCCATTGTTGCAGACAGACAAAAGCACGGTTCTGAGTATTAGCGTGCGGCTGTGTGTTAAGGTCATCAGTACGGCGCATCCATCATCTCCCAAAACAGGGGGCAAAATGCTTTAAAAAATCTGTCAAAACATGGTATTTTCAGAATAGGCAACTGATACAAGTGCAGTGACCACTTTGAACGGTTCTCGTCCTCCTCCTCCTCAGCAATTCTGAACAGGAGCAGTGGAGCAAGAATAGAAGATAATAGATATAGTCTTCTAACTGCAAGGGGGGGGGGGGGGGGCTACTTTGATTAGGCTACTCAATTAAAAAAATTAATCTAATAATCTGTAATAATTAAGTTGAACAGCAGTTCTTCCTGTGAGGAAGAACTTCCTATACTATATTTTATTACTATAAGTTAGAGCTCCACAAATATTGACTAACTACTAATGAGTAGTTAGCAATGCACCAGTTTTGAGGCTCACTAGTGAAAGCATCTGAAAATTGAAATAAAAAGGATATAATGCAGCTGGCTAAAATCTTTGACTGATCCTTCAGTAGTCATGAAAATAATGCCAGTGAGGTTACATTAATTAAATGTCAGTTGTATTACTTATATCAGCAACTCTTTCTCAGTATATGACATTCACAGTCTGACCCTTAGATGGCATGGAAGGGACAAAACTGTTACAATCATTTTTAGAGGTCTCTTTAGGAAAATTAATAGATGACAGGAAAATTCCATTATCGGTGTTCATTCATTTAGGTAAATTAAATAGTTTAACTCCTTTGTTCACTGAACAAATACTGGCTTCCCAATCATTTTCTGCCCCACTAAACAGTTAGAAGCCAGAAACATTATTTATTGGTCATTTTGGTTTCATAACTGCTCAATGTGCAACAGAATTGTACAGAAACATATTTAAAAGGAAAATCTGAATATTACATGTCTATAGAATTTCCTTTTTTTTAATTTGGCATTAAAAAATTAAATTAAAAAAAAATTAAAATTAAATTTTTCAATTTATTTAACAGTGGGACAATGAAGAGGAACAACACTGGAATACTCACAAGCATGTTGTGTGAGCAAGGCTCAACCTGGCTGATGCCCCAAGCTCCTCCAGCAAGGGGCTGGCAGCAGTGGGGCTCCTGGAGGCTTCTCCAGCAGCGCTGATTTAGCAGCAGATAAATGCCTACCACTTTGTGACAAAGTCCCTGGATGCATGGCTGAGCTCCCTGAGACCAGAAATGCTTCTCAGAGACTTTTCTTATGGCTCCCTGTTTCCAAAAGCGCTCTTACAAAAACCCAGTTGCTCCTGGCCATTACTGTTCTTTCCATGGCTGCAAGCAGAGGTCACTGGTCCCTGCCACCACAAACAAGACTCCCACCTACATTTCAAGTGGACACCCACCAACCAGTCAACACAACCACACAAGAGGCTTTAACTCACATCACATTAATAAAAACCCAGATGCAAACCCAAACATCCCATGCCACAAATACTTCCAATATTATTAAGAATGATGGAGTCAGATTCTCCATTGACTGCAAAACAGCACTTGTTCAAAGACTGAAGGAGTAGTCAAGTAGACAAATGTGCATGGAAAACAATTCTAGGCATAAGTTATTTCCCTGTTTGAGCCACAGAACTGATTTCACATTAAAAGCTGGCATTTGCTTTGGCATTGGGTCCTTTGCTGGATTAGTGAGTGCCTGACTTCGTGTAACATTCTCAGAACAAAAATTAGATAACTACACAGAAGCGCCACTACGTCCACTCACCCCAGCTGTCAACCTACATCTCCTAATTTTTTGAGAAGGACTGATTTCTCCCTCCAAAAAAAGTTTCGTATTTTGAAAAAAACAAAAGCATGTAAAGTTTTCATTAGTAGGATAGGAAAGAAGTATTTTCTCCCTTCAAAATCACAGTTTTCTTCAAGTCTCTTGTTTGTTTCACTTCTTTTTTTTTCCTACAGTATAGTTCATGAGGATTTCCAAGAAGATGGTAAGTCCCAGACACAACATTTGGATTATGGAAAATTGTCGTCTGCACTAAGTGACCAGAGAAAATTAGGTTCCTGTCTTGCAACTTCAGCCATATCACACGGTTTTACCAATAAGCTCAGACTTTATTGGCACTTATGAAATCTACATACTTGTATTCTTGTCCCAAAAAGAAGCAGTATGTAAAGAATGAAAATAACCATCTATGCTTGATTAATTAGGTTTGTAAGTATTCTTCAAGAACTAAACAATATTTCTAAAGATTTCAATAGTTCAAAGATTGCCCTATGGCTGCCTGGCCAATACATCTTCCAGCACACACAGTTTACAAGCATTTTTCTTCCCAATATGTTGTCTTGGTTTGGTGTGACATTGTTTGAGCACAGGTCTGTTTGGGTCAGCGTGGTTTTCTTCGCTGTCCATATGTGTAAAGTTTGTAGGACTGAGTGTTGGAAGTGTGCATGAGAACTAAGCTACATGGAAAAAAAGAAAAAAAAATTATGTATGTTGGCTGTATGTTGGATGGGCCAAAACTGAGGCAAAATATGCAGAGCACAAATACTTAGATTCTCATTCTGCTGCACCATAGGTGTACCCCTGTCATTTAGACTAAAATGAAATTCAACACCCCCCTGCTTTTGTCACTGCTTTCAGTTCTTTCATTTTTGTCAATCCCAGTGTCCAACGTGTGTTTGGAATATTTGTCTACAATAAATAAAATCGACCTACCATAAGCACTTCTATTTAATTGATGGATATATATAGATCTACATTCAAGCTATCTATAAAACCATCTGACCTTTTTTCTGATATCCTTTCCTCTTATACTAAATCTGCTCCCTAGTCTTTCTGCTTCTGTTTTTGTCAACTTTCAGCAACACTGAAGCACATGACCACAGGGAGTCATAGAGCACAAGTTGGTTATGGGTTATAAGCTGGAATCACAAGGAATCATAGACATAAGTTGGTTATGGTTATAAGCTGGCTATATCCACAGCTAATTCATCATCCAGTCTTTGCAAAATGCAGAGAATGTCACTGTAAATGGAATGGCATTGCACACTCCCTGGCAAATAGAAGAAAACCACAAGACCTTTTTATCATCGATCTTCCTTAGGTAGACTTGACAAAATGATACAAGAAGCTGACACAGACATCAAAAGAAATATGTGTAGGGGTGACCAATTCAAATAACAAGCAAGTGATTTGGTGGCATCTGGGGGAGCAAAGGTTTATGAGATCACAGAGGTGCTGACAGTAACGGGATTAACCTTATTTGAGTTGAACTCTTCTTCTCCTACTTGTGCTTCAGCTAATCTGAAGCAGCATTCTCTGACTGCCAGACTGCTGCCTGCAGCCCAAATGTCCTGCAGGGCTCCAAGCTAAACCACCTTCAAGTGCAGCAGTAAACCCATGAAACAGCCCCATGCAAGAGGGACACATGCAACGGGGTTACACTGCCTGAGGGGGTAGCAGAGACCCTGCCTCTGCAGGCCTCCACCAGTCCATGAGACAAATTAGTCAGGATTAATATACAAGTACATAAATTATAGAAAATGTTATATATTACATATATAATTGTATAATACATGTATATAATATGTACATACACATATGTGTTAAATTTTATACATAATATAATACAATATAGTATACATATCTATGCCTTCCCAGACACCCTCGGGTCTCTTCTGACTATCTGAAATTCAGTGGTTAGTGTTAGTTTTGTGATAAATTTTCTTAGAAAAATGGTAACTAACAGCAGAGAGTTTGCTCTTTAACATTAACTAATTAAAATAAAATTTGGACTGATTCACTTCCTGGGAGATGGACAGAAGTTTTGCCTGAGATTCTCAAAGGAAGGAACTGTAAAGTCCCTATGCTTAATCTCCCATTTAAACCATCTGCTTGAACATAACTGCTAAAGAAAAAAAATTACAGACTAAATAAAAAAGTGGGAAATAAAGAAATATTTTTCCCTTTAATTTTTTTGACCCTGAAACTGCTCATGTGTGACAGGAGAATGGCAGTAAGGTATCTCCCAAACTCTACTGAGTCTATGGCCCACTTCAGCATGTTGGAGATGGTAGTAAAGCCAAAACATCCAATAAACATTTGTGATGATTTAGCAAACAAGGCTGACAAAGCTGAAACAAGCCTAATTCCAAAAGCATTTGATATCTTTTTCTCAGGAAAAAAGTCCCGATATTCTGAGTAAGGATTGATTATTTTCTATGTGAACGGAGTTAGAAAAAATATATACAGCAAGATTTTAAATACACAACCTAACATTTATTGGCACATATAATCAACACACATCCCTCATTAATCTCCCATTTAAACCAATTTGGTTCATATGATCTACATAAGATGTGTATTAAACAAGGATGAGAGCAACAAATTCAGCTGTTCTTAAAGGACCACTTCTGCATAGTGATCCTAATCTGCTGGACTGACTTCTTGCTAAAAACAGAAATATTCCTTGTCTTTGACACAGATAGGGAAATTACTGAGGAGAAGTGGGATATGCACTGGCTGAGCAAAAGGGCAGCCATCATGAACCAAGGAGATCACAAGAGCCCTGAAATACAGGTAATGCATGACAGGACCAAGGGGAATGCAGCACAGCCTCACAGTGTGCTTGCTCAGACCACTGCAGGGCAAAAAAGCTGATTAGGATGTTTGTCACATAAAACAAGTGGCTTACTCCTTTCTCCAGAAAAAATAATTGCTGCTGCCAGCATTATGGGCTAGGGAACTTCCTTCTCACAAAGGAGAGAGAGTCAATAAAATGTGTTCCCCTGCTCACCTATTGAAAAGTATCATGCCCTAATGAAAAACAGTGCTATTTACTGCCTCACCTGCAGAAAATAGCAACACGATAATTCAAGGCAAAAACACATTATTTTCTTTTTTCTCAGTCTTCTCTGTGTGCACTTGCACAACTGAATCTCTGTGAAGAGGCTCTCTGTGATCAGCACTGCAAAAGCAGCAGATCCGACCTCTGGAATCAACAGGCCTGGTTTTGATACATAAGAATGAAAAATGGGAGTCGATGGAAGGACACTGGAAGCCACATGGTGGGTGTTCACTTGACAGCCTGCCCAGCAATGCCGAGGTCATGAGTTTGCCATATGGGCTGCTCACTGCAGAGTTGGACTTGATGATCCTTGTGAGTCCCTTCCAACTCAGAATATTCTGTGTTTCTGTGTCATCATGTCATCTCTGTGGCACACAGACACAAAAAAGCTGGTGCTGCTTGTGAGCTGATAAGAGTGCAATGCTGCAACAATGCACATTCATCTTTCTGCTTATAAGAGAAATTTCAAACCCAATGAATTGTAAAATATTGCTTGAAGTTGGCTTTGAAAGACATCCTCATTTCCTTCTGCTTTTATTTTTGGAGAGAGGGGTAAGAGGAAGGGGCAGCAGGGGGAGATGAGGTCCTGTGTATGTTTATGCAAAATATGATAGTGATGAATGCTTACATGACAACAATCCTGAAGCAAGACCTCACATATCACATTTCACCTGAGAAACTTTGTGTGTTGTTCCTGACAAATCCCAAATGACTATGAATGGCTCACCTGCAAGCTGTCCCTCATGCTGGGCAGTTTCATGAACAGTCTTTCACCTCACTTTTCCTTTTCCATCCTCCATGTTCTGCAAGCAGTATTTCCAGCATCCCTCTGGCAAGGCTGTGCAGCTTCAGAAGGGAGCTGGCAATACCTTCACTGCTTGTCAACTCTTCTTCCTACCTCCCATGAAAGGAGACATGAGAAAATTCTCAACTGACACAATTTTCTGTAATCAATTAAAATTTAATTTGCAGATAGTTCAAACCCACCCAATTTAATTTTGAATGACACTAAAGCTCAAAAAATCTCTGCATGAAAACTTTCAGCGCCTTCCCCCATTCAGGCACTGTCTGGATGATATGAAATCCAGAAAGCACACAAGTTGTAAAGGCAGCATGCTCATATTAATCTTACCCTCCCATACTAAGCTCCTCTGGAAAAAAACACTAACTCATTTCAGGTTTGAGTATTCAGAATCTAAAACAGCTCTTATCTAAACTTGCCTATGTGAGCTTTAGAAATGAGAAAAGAACAAATAAGGAGTAATTTAAATTTTAATTTAAAACCCCTCCATTTTCTTATCCCTTATCAAACTGCCAGCATTTTTCCTGCTAACAATGAGCTGAGTGTCATGGGCACAGCACAGCCCCCTACCACAAACCAAGTAATCTCTTTCATCTAAAACCCTGATCCCTTTAATAAACAAAATACGAAAAGGCAGTCAAAATTACGCTCTGGCTTTATGAAAGAAGCAGGGAAATCCTTAGAGCACAATCCCCTACTTGTTATTTTCACAGCCCATGTGACCCAAAGTCATTCTGAAGGATAAAAAGACAGAGGCTGCCACCAGATCTCTGCCATGATTTTTCCACAGTTCCCAGCCTCAGCCCATCTGTTATGCAGCGGCCACATGAATGGCATGTGTCAAGAGAGTCATCACTGTGCAAACTGTCCAAAGAAATCAACCAGCCAACTTCCTTTTGCTTCCATGGCTTCAGCAATTGTTGCTGAGCCGGCCACCATATGGTGAATAATTAGTTTTTCGACCCCACTCTAGAAAAATGTTCGCTCCATTGCCAGGCATTAGCAATATGTGTGTTAATGAACAGCAGATGATGAATGCCTATACATTAACAAAAGTTGAGATTTTCTGGCAGCAAGCTGCACTCACTGCACAAATCCTAGCTACTCTTAAGGAACTGAGAGATGGATGGCAGCAAGTCCTGGCTGAAAAGTGCAATTCATCCAAATTTCTCCATTTCTCAAACACTAAAGGAACTTTGCAGTAAACCGTCCCACTCCTCTCATCTTGCCGCTCCCTTTCTTAAAATGATCAATTCCAGCCACGTAAAGGATTGGAAATGCAAAGCTCTCAAACAGACCTCCTCTGTTCTCAGGCAATTGAGGTGCATTGTGTAAATACCCGGGACACAGGTTCCTCCACACATCTTTTTGTCTGAGGGCTTGATGCATATGAATTTATACTGAGTACCTGCAGTGTGCAAGCCTCTTGAAGAGTCAGTCCCAGACCTCTGAGCAAACACTCACCTCCAAGGACCAAGGCTGGTAAATATGTCTGATGGTTCCATCAAATGGATTTAAAAGCTCAGCTAAAACCTCTAAGTACACTTTGCTCCATGAAGTGATTTTTTTTCCCTAGCCTTCTAATTAAAAAGAGATCTTCCCTACATTCTTGTGTAGGATGAAATATCCCCATATGGTGCAGGCATCATAAACTAATGATCACATTCAGGAAAGCTGATGGTTCTGATTTTTACCTGTCATTAAGAGGCAAAAATGCAGCCCAGAAACAACTTAAAATAAAAGCAACTATTTACAAAGAGACTTGTTGGGAAACAACTGTTTGTCTTGGGGACAACTACAACTATGGCAGATACATTTTGTGCGTAGAGACGTTTTAACATGCACCACAATTATAGCCCCTTAGATAAAAGCCATTCTTCAGAAGACAGGGAACAATACAGGTTGCCAAGACACCTCAGTTTCCTTCATGTAGATTCAATGGTGAAATGTTTCCTTCATGTAGATTCATAGCCAGGTGTAGAGAATGATCCCTGATCAGATCTTGTGGCGGTTACTGGCAAAACTTTGGGCAAGTCATTCATGTTTCTGCATCACATGACCTAGCTAAACCACTGTACCTGTGGTGCCCAAAGCACCTTTTTGACTATACAAATAACTCAGAAGCAAGAAGAAGTCAACTGGATCACAAAAGGCAGCTGTACATATGGGTGGCCTGACTTTTCAGATCTGACTAGCAGGCAGGACTTGAAATCGGTATCTGCCTTTGTTATTTTATCTTGCCTTAAGCCTGTCCATTAGTCTGGCATTTTTTCCCCAGACTCTCCCAAACTTTGGACACAGCTAACATGCGCAGGCTGTGCTGATGGGTTTCAGTTTTTCTTATAAACAGAAGGTGGTTGCAGATTTAACTCCATTTGGTGCAGTCTCAAGCACCGAGTCATCCATTTAATTTGCGTGAGAGTATCAAAACAAGAAATTATCATCTGACAGCTGAATGTTCCACTAAACCTTGCTAATAACAGCACAGGCAAGACCACTCCCTAGTTTAGTTCAAATACTGTTATTGCCTACTGAAAAGTAAAATATGCTTCCTATAGGAGTTTGAGTTTAAAATTTACAGGAGAAAAGGGCCACAGAATTACAAAGTTAAGTCTGGTTGATGCCATTAGCTCCTTGGTAGCACCTCTCTATGGAAAACACCTTTTTTAGACATGACCAGCTTCTTTCAGTGGATCTGAGTGGTTTGGACATTCAGGGGACAGTATTTTAATTTTGATTAATGAGTAGCAATGACATACAAAGAACACAGAGCAGAATTATGTCTACACAACAAGAGCTGGAGTGTCAGGACTCTGGTATAGAGCTCTGGTCCAGTGGCGAGGCCCAGCCTGAGATCAAGTTAGGTCAAACTCCAGGATACAGTTTCATGACTCTCAAACTTGCCGGCAAAGCTGGTTTAAGACATTCCTGCTCTCTGTGCTTATCCGTGCTACTGCCTTCAGACTGCTTCTACCACATCCTTCCCTACGCCTGATTGTAGAAATGTTGTGCAAAAAAAAAAAAGTAACTTAAAAAAAACCCCACCAAAATGCCTTGGAACTTCACTCCAGTGAGTGAACCAGTAATCAGTAATTAGCTGGGGGACTATTTATACTGTGCAAATTCCCAGCATTCAAAATAAAGGTTAGTCACACGAATAGACAGCAGTTGTACCAATAGACATGTAAATAACATTTGGCCAAAGCCTTAGGGAATTATTCAATTCTTTACATTAATACTATTTACATGAGTAAGATTTTTGCATACCCACAAAAAATTGAGAAACTACATCAACAATTGTGTTTCAGATCTGCGAAATTGTGGATTTTGTTAAAATCAAATTCTGATTCTTTATAATCAAAGTTGTACCATTTGTACCCAAGCCACTACCTAATTCCATCTAAAATTATTTGCCTGGTAAGCAAATACGCATTTTAAAACACATTATGATTTAAAGAAGGTGAACCTTCAAAGAGTTTATGATATGCCAGCTTTGATTTTGGTTGAGATAGTATTTCCAATCAAATTCTTCTCTTGTGTAGCCAACAGTATGCTTAGAGTTACAAGATCTCAAATAACACAACAAAAGCTTTCAGCCTCTTTTAAATTTCTCAAAGAGAGACATCCATCACCTTGTGGATGTAACATTTGTTGTCTGTGACTGATCTCAGTGGGTATTTCAGTGTCCCTAAAAGTTGGTATGTTTATCTCTCCACTTTAGGAAGAGATAAACAACCAATTTTGCAGCACAAGTAAAACTATCCCTGCCCACCATCATTGAAATGTTTCTAAAACTCCAACCACCCAAAGAAGCTACAGCAGTTACAAAAGCTAACCATATTTTGCTGAACAAAAAGCCATGCTTTCCTGTATTTATCTCAAAATTTCAATCTATCCCCAAAGAATGAATATCTATATAATTCCTGTATCACCCAGGACAATCTCAAGGCAGACCAAGTTCCTTCACTCCTGTGTGCAGAGAGAGCTCTCCATGGCTGACCAGGGACAGTAAGAAACTACAGAAACTCAGAGAAGGCTACAGAATAAAAAAAAAAAAAAATTGAAATGATTGGCACAGTTTGTCTTTGAGAGGGGAGTAACAACAGATATGATTAAAGTGCATAAAACAATAGACAGCCTAAAAATCAGGAGCTTTTATGGGGGTTTGTTCAACACCTGCAGGAACAAGGAGACAGAGAGTTGCAAAGTTCCTCCAGTTACTAGAGTGCAAATATGGTGATTTTTTCCTAAATAGTAGCCATGGAAAGCACTTCAGTTATTACAAACAGCCTGGGATCATATCATCTTGCATGTCAACAGTAATAAGAAAGAGAAAACTCACTCATTCCACTGATCAACAAAGTCTTGAGATGGTGGCTTCGGTAATACCTGTGGAACTCCACTATGCCTTAGATGGTTTGTGGACATGAGAGTACCAGGTAAAAATAACACATTTGCACAACTGGAACCACAGACCTTTTTCTCCTGAAGGATTTCTACTTCTGTTGATGATACAGGACAAACATATCTTGAATCTCAACAGCCAGGAAACTATATGGCAGTGATATCTGGAAAAGATAAATATTATTTTCTACCTAACTAAATTCAAAGCCAGTGTCACACCATGAACCTTTCATGCTGTTTTATTGTCACTGTTCAGGTAGAACTAGAATTTTAATAATGGGTTCCTAGGAAATCTATGAAATGTGGTTCTTGTGAGAAGAATCGAAGGAGGAAGAATTAAATACCCTTATTATCTTTACAGGAAAAAAAAAATTACATCTGACTTTTAACAAGAATAGCCTATATTCAGAACAACACAAAAAACAGTGAGAATATTCATAATAGTGCAAAAGGTAAAAATATTCTCAGAATAATTGCATAAAACATAAAACCACAAAATCGTTGTTCATACTAAAAAGTTTAAGTTTTCAAAACAGAGAGATGAAATTAAGATATTGCATTGAAAATCTGTGGAATACATTTTTCAGCTAGGCTTTCAAAAAAAAAACCCTTCCATTTCAAAAAGAATATCTTTAAAAGTCATTATGTAGTTAAATGATCTTAAAAGGCTGTATAGAGGCAGTCAAGGAAAATTCCTGACACGCATTTTAATGGCACTGGTGCAGTGGCATTTATAGCAATGTTTAAGATAAGCAGTAAGAATGTATACCATTATTTTAGTTATTTGTGGTTTATCTAACTATCTTTAGGACTGTTCTACTGGGTAAAGAATGCATCTGGCTAAAAGATAGAGATTTTCTTAAGTATTTGCCTTTAAAATAGGGAAATACTTTCCTAAACAAAGGCCTTTAAAGCAAAAAGGCTAATACCCTTCCACTGATGAATCCAAATTTTGCCAAAGAGGGTTATGCTGGCAACCTGCCAGGAGCTTTAAGGCTGAAGCTAATTTGCATGAAATGGAGGAAATTGCAGCTGCCCTGAGAATTAATATGGAGACACAGACAGCCCCAATTGAGACAGAACATTGCACAACGGGATTTGTGAATACAAACATGCCACACTTCCTTATTTAAGATGAAAGTAGCTATAGGCAACAGAGTAAGTCTCCATGAAAGCTACTTAGATACCTTTACCCCCACCTTTCAGGCCAAATGACCTCATTTCAAACCCAGGTGGGGGCTGTCACTAAACCACAAATGGAAAGGAAAGTTGATTCCAGAAGACAACCACTTTCAGAAAAAGTGCTTGAGCATAGGATTAAATCCCATTCAAACACCCTCCTGGAAAAGAATACAACTCAACGCGTCCTTAAAAGCACTTAAAAATTCTTTAATCAGGGCCTGAAAAAGCTCCTCCTAGTCATTACTTGTTGTCACCATCAACACATGGTTGTATGGCTCAGGACCACATGAATCACTGGAGCTGGATACAGGATGCTTGCACATCTGCTCTCAGCAACTCTTGAAAAATTGCATCAGTTTATTATTAGTTTGATCATATTGACAGGATTTCATGCTCTTCATATAAAATAACATCTTTATGTTATTATCAAGATTTCTACAAGACGCCTAACTGATGTGTTTGTGTAATATCTCAATTTAATACGTACTATTGTTATGACTTGCAAGAGAAGAAAGACACATTGCATTAGGTTTTCATCATACTCCTCATCCTACACAATGGTGAGCTGACTCTCAAAAATATAAAAACTTGTGAAAGTAGATCACAAGAAGCTAAATGCACACAGGCAATCTGAATTCTCAGTAACCAGACCTTGTATTATCAGCCAGTTCTATTTACTCTCAGTTTGAACCTCCTACAGCTCCACAGAAGGTTGCGTTGGTTCCTTACTCCTGTAACACACATTGTCTCAGTACAAACTCCTGGCAAAATCACACTCTTCTCTTCCTTTCCTGGCTATAGCAATCAGCTTTTCTAGGGCTGGTTGTTGCACTGAAAACAATCACTACTCCAGCAAGAAGGGCCATTTTCAGTGTGGTCAATTGTACACTTTTCCCATGTGTTAACAGAGGCTGTGAGGCTACTTCTTTATTAAAGGAACCCTCCTCTTACCTGTGACTTAGACTGAGGCTTTTCACTCCCCTCAATCTTCTTATCTTTTTTCCATATCCCAGTCTGCTACAGCTTTATTCCAACCAGAAACCCAATTTTTTTTAGCCTTGCAATAAATCATTGCTACTTCTCTGTAATTTGTGAACCTACCTGAAGACAAAGGACAAGACAGCCAAGTACAAGAGCCCTGTACTCCTGCTCCTAAGGTAACATCTAAGAAGCAGAGAGCTGGGATCACCTGAGAAGGTGCTTGTCATTCTCTCCTGTATATAAAAAGAGTTTGGACAAGCAGATTAATTCAGATGAGTTGCCTGACTTCCAGCTAGCTAAAATCCAGGAAGGGAAAATAACACACCTAGAGAAATTAATGGAGCAAGACAGAGCAACTCCTGATTTCCACTATCCTCTTTTGAATAGGAACAAACACATGCTGGTGTCTGCAGCTGGTCCATATCTCTCTACAGACAGGCAGCTACTTTTTTACCTCCCCTTGCTGAACTGATGTTTCTGCCCTGTTTTCTGTGGTGCAGAGCTTGAGCCAGGGCTGCTGCAGGTTACTGGAGGGGCTCTCCCTCTGCTGGCCCACCAAGTGCCCTAGGCTCTGGGGCACCTCCTTCTCTGTCTCAAAAAACTGCACAAATCCTCCACAGTCAGAGTAAAAAGCACATATTATGTGATCCTTTCATTTACAAGTAACCAGGATAGCCAGACCAAACCTTGATTGTAGTAATTTTGCAGAAAGTCCAGAGACTGTTCATCTTACAGCTACTAAAACTGCACAAATAACCAGATACTTACTGTCCTGGACCAGCAGACAAATGCCTTGTTGCACACAAAAAACCCCAGATCTAAAATTCAGAAGATAATGCATCTGGGAGTGAGGAAATAATTTGGGAATCTGTGTGGCCAGCTTCAACTGACTGCCCTTTCAATTTTAAGAGAGAGAACAGACCTAAAACCGACTTACATTGTTTCTTCTGTGCTTAAGTACATTAACTTTTAATTTCAGGCAACAGGAACAAAGAAAAACGCTGCATGAATGAACTGGGGACAAATTGTTTTGCTATTGGCCCTTTCAACTACAGTGATGCATCAAATTAGTATTTTAAAAAAATCAAACAAAAATTATATCAGCACTCCCCAGCTCACCCAGAAAGGCCTTTAATATGTTAGAATAAAGCTTTATGCATATGTATTTAATATGTTAGAATAAAACCTTTATCTCTTGTAAGCTGATAAACACTCAACAGGTGTGAAAGATGTTTTTTTCAGATGATGAAATATGGGTTTAGACCCCAGCCTGAGGCAGTCAGTTAAGAAAATAACTTTATTTAGACCTCATGTCTTTAAAGAAGCCCTATTTCAGCAAAACATGAAACCTTGGGTTTATGAAGCTTTGCCTGTTGAGAGGCAGAATGCCTACTCCATTCCTGGTGGGAAATGTGGCGAGAGCAGCAAGAGAAACACTTCTACATGGATCTGAACAGGACCGCAGAAGGTCAGACTTCATCTATTCCATCCCCTGTTCCAAGGCAGGATCAGCATTATGTGTCCTAGCCCTGATTTCTCCCAATATGAGCACTCAAAGCATATATCCTTGCCATTAAAAAAAAAATCCAAACTAAATTCTGAGGCTGTAGTTTAAAAGTACTATGTCTTGCCCTGTCATGGACAGGAAGAAAAACATCACTCCCTTCTTCTTTCCAACAACCTTACATGTTCTTAAAGGTTCTTCCCTGATTTGCCAAGAGTCTTACCATCTTTTCTGCTCCAAAATGGGCACTACATCTCTCCTTTAGTCTGCAGCCCAAGTGAACAAAACACTCCAGCGACCAGGCCTGAGGAGTGCAGACAGTCCTTGCACGGTGTTTGACAGAGCATCCCACACTTACCACCACCACTGCAAATTGTAGCTGTTCATCAGGTTGAATACCTGAGTATTCAGTTTGGCACCAAATCACTTCTAGAACAACCTAGGCTATAAGTCTCTGGTTGCTATGGAGAGTGCTGCCAACATCAGCTGCTCTCAAAAGCTCAACACTTCCCATCTTGCAACAGAAAGGAATAAACACATTTTGTTTATGACACAAACACTTGGGGGAGGGAATTGTTATGGTTTTTCTAATTTTGTGGATAAGAGATGCCTTTGAACAAAGAAACACTACTGCAGTACCCAGCAGTGATGGGTCCCACTTTAAGCAATGCAAGTGCACAGTTTTTACTCATGTTGGTAGTAGTAGCAATCTATATTTAGATATTATATGTGATTCCCCTGCAACACATCACATATGTCAGCAGCCTTAACATTTTATCAGATACATTGCTTCTCCTTTCACCACAGGATTTTGGTCAGCACCTACGAGATGAAGGGGAAGATGTAAAAGACTTCATAGTGGATAGTTATGTGACACCAGTCTGCAGGGAACTGTATTTCTACATTCATCATTAATGAATGGCACTTACCAAAGCGGAAGATCCTATGCCCTATCCCTTTAAAATTCTGTTTATTGAGCAACTCTACTCAAGTCATTACCCTTTCTGCTTTTAGAAGTTCTATGCCGCAAATTATGCTGCAAAACCCTGGAATCACACATCACCAATAGATAATAGTCTCAAACAATATTTTAACATTTTTTGGCAACAAAACATGACAGCAGAAGAAGGTGCTCAGTGCAATTAAAATTGCAGAATAAAGTGCCACAATTTCTGCAATCCATGGTAAAAAAGTGATTATGTAGTATGAATCAATTGTACAACATGATTTGTAGGAGAATTTCTAAAACTCAAAGAATAAAGCAGGCTACAAAGAAGGGAATCCTGGGCAAATCAGATATACTATGAAAGTGAAGGAGGAGCTCACTGCAGGATGTCCTGCTGCTTGAAATTGGCCTTATCAGCCTGAAAGAGATTCATTTTTAGAGCAGCATTTGAAAAGAAAAAGTCAGGCCACTGCTGGCTTAAGGCCCCAGTCAATCAAGTTCCCATCTCTGGCAGAGGGCAGGAGAGCTGGTTTTAGCAGAAGTAAACACTTCTGCTAAAACAGAGAGAAAAGAAGTCTGAAGGTTTGTGTCCTGTGACATTCAGTGGGGCTGTAGGACTGGAATAGTGGGGCTGGAGTATGGAGCATTCTGTAGTTGGTGGGTGCAATATGACAGACACCCAGCGCTGCAGCAATGGATTCATAAATGGGAGGCTGCAGTACATGTTGGGAAAAAGGCGTGGGTAGGAAAGGATTTAGGAAGCCTGAGAAACAATGAGAAATAGAGAAAGAAAGAAATAGAGAAAGAAATAGAGACAGACAGAGAGACGAAAAGAAAAGAAAAGAAAAGAAAAGAAAAGAAAAGAAAAGAAAAGAAAAGAAAAGAAAAGAAAAGAAAAGAAAAGAAAAGAAAAGAAAAGAGAAAAGAAAAGAAAAGAAAAGAAAAGAAAAGAGAAAAGAAAAGAAAAAGAAATACAGATAAGTTTCCCTGGCCCTGTGAAAAAGTGCCCATCTCCAAGAGGATATAGAAACTCACTGTTCGAGAAAAGTACTCTGCTGGACTGATTTGCTATGGCACCTACATCCTTTAGAACAGACCTTCCAGAAGGCCTAGGATAGAGGATATCAGTTCATATGCATGTTAAGTTTCTGTAAGACACCATGACACTGTAATTTGTTAGGTTCAATGTAACCCAGGTGTCCTGAAAGGCAGAACGGCTGTGAGATTGAACTAACAGACAAAGGCCATAATCTCTAATTACAGTGGATAACAATAAACACAGGCATATTTGTAGATAAAACATGGATATGCAAGTCATGAGCAGAATATTTTCAAAAGCCTTCAAGGTATTTTTTATTAGGAATTTTTCTTCATTGCTGTATACCCAACCCAACGACCGATAAGCATATGAAAAATCTTCAAGAATATTCTACTCACAAAATATAAGTTATTTTTCACCTTTGAAAATAACTCCATTAGGGGCATCTAGGGACCACAGTACATTCTCATTCTAAGGGTTAACTCTTCAATTTTATCTCTGCTAAACCCTGAAATTTCAGACCTTTAACCTATCTATACCACAAGATTGATTACTACTCATCCTACGTTCTGCACTGATGAAAAGGAGTGGGGGCCTACAGCAGAGGAAGGGGTCAGCCTTCATCTATGAGGCAGAAAAGAATGCTTTTTGGAAATCAGAGGCCATTAAAAAATAGTGTACAGAGAGAAAGTTTAATAGTCAGGTGCTGGATGCTGGCTGTTTATCACCCAGCTTTCCAAAGGCTAGCACTACCATCCATTTTCATTTGAGAGTATATATTTATTAATGAAAAGTGTGAGTCTGTACTTCCCCAGTCACTTCTGTGTATGAAAGCTGCTAGAATTATGTGTTTCTCTGAAACTGCCCCTGCCCACTAGCTCTACCCTCCAGCCAGTGACTGAAATGATACACAAAAGTATTTGCTCCACAAAAGCAGCTAGATGAGAGCATTCCACATGTGCTCCCTGCCACACTCTGCAGAACTAAAGAGAAGCACAATGAAAGAAAAAACACTGGGTTTAAACTGAGTGTATTTTAGGCAGATAGGAACAGTAGCACAGGGTTTAGTATGCAGACAAATCTGCAGTGTATGAACCATGGGGAAAAATTCAAGGAGCATACCTTATATAGAGAGAGGTTTATAGAATTCTCAGTGCCTATGGTACTCTTATAAACATGCCGTCTTTTGTTCCTGCAGGGCTCCTAAGAATAATAAAAGAAAACACAAAGCAGAAGAGGCACCACTGAGTGAGTGCAACAGTGTTTTATTAATCCATGTGATTAATCCAGCATGCTGAGGAAGATTCTTTACAGAATCAAAACGTTCATGTTTTTTGATCCACATGGATTAAGGGAACACTGTGGCATTTGCTCAGTGGTGCTGCCTTCGCTTTGTGTTTTGGTTTTATTCTTTGGAGTCCAGCAGCAACAAAAGAGGGACCATTTATAAGAGTACAGCAGCATGGAGACTTGGATAACCTCCCCTCCCTTCCTGGAGGATGCTGCATGAATGCTTCTGAGGGCTACGTCTCTTGTTTGTGCCTACAGCCTGCCCTTCAGAAACCAAACCAGTACCAAATAATAGAAGGCTGTTTCTGCAAATCCTGAATGACAGTGGTGCTGCTAAGAAAGCTTTCTATAAATCAGGACATACCTGTGTAAAGTAACCAGACAATAATTAGAAACACTGGCTACATTCAAAATTTATGTTGGAGGAGAGGAAAAAAAAAAAAACCACAACACAATTCAGCTGACTTCTTTTTGGCAAAGAAAAGAATTCAGGCATCATACATGGGACCTGACAAAATACTAAGTCTATGCTTAGGTTTAAAGCCATACTGCTTTGCATTTAAGTTTTTTTGTTCTCAAATGCTTTCCTGTAGAGAGCCTGAATTTCCACTTGTTTGAACTGAGAGTGACCTGCAGCAGCAAATATGCTTATAACTGAATCAGCTGAAAGGGACAACCCTTCAGCCTGACAAAAAATTCAGCATCTGATTTCCAGTGAGCAATCCCAATTACATTTAGACGACCACTTATTTGCTAAGCACCTAGGGAAAAGCAGAAAAGAGTTTATAAACTCCTCCAGTTTTGTAGCAGCTTATTTTCTATGGTAGTGTCTAAATTCTGCATTGCCATGCTCTAAAACCACCAGCAGTCTCTACATCTATTTCTGAATTTTACCTTCAGGCTTCCTTGTACACTCTTCTTTCACTTGTGAATGGCTTCTCTCCTACCTCTTGGATCTAGCTGCTCCCTACAGCTCCCTAATCTTGCTGGGTTTAATCAAGGTGAACTTTTTCTCAGGAAATTGTCCCACTGTCATCCTTATGCTCAGAACAAGGGAAAAATCTCCACATACTATCAAATACAAAGGCTAACTTGACCAGACTACACCAAGAGCAGTTCTGTTAATGCAGCTCTAAATAATAACATATAAATAATTATGCTCTTTGCAAAGTTCAGGTCTCTGGCAAATGGTAAAAGCTGGACAAAGGCATAAATCTGCTTGAATCTACTCCCGGCCCCCAAGGAACTCCAATGTTTCCCAAAGAAATACTCTCACTCTTCCTCCCTAAAGTCAAGCAAAGTTTTCCCTGACACTTCTCAGAAGCAGCACAAGTGTCTTCAACTGAAACTGTTTAAAAGATAAGACTCTAAGGCTAACAGCAAATAAAAAAAAATAATTAAACTTGAGAAGTTAAAATTTGGTAATGTGTCCTTGTTGCTTTCCACCACTGATAATACAAAACTTAAATAATAGGATGTCTATATCTTATAATAATGAATAAAGATTACAAATTGCAGCAGCAATGTCCAATAACCAATATACCAAAAAAACCTTTTCCCTCTTTTTCCAGGTACTACAGCCTACTTAAATACTCACAGACGTTGAAGTTAGTTTATATAAGAAGCTGAAAACCACTCAGAATGCTCCAGCATGTTTGTCTTCCCAATATTCTTCTTGATGACCATCCATCAACTGTTTTTCGTATCTCTCAGTTCTCTCCTTATGTCAGACATTCAGCTTGCAATCTATACATAGAAACAGTCTGAGTACGCTTCAAAACACTCTGAATTAATGCTAAACAATCTTGCAACCTACCACAAAAAGTGCAGTTTTATTTTGCCCTTTAAATTACTGGAGATTGTATGCATAGGTCACACTTGCTCTGGCACTTTCAAAGTGCACTTCAGAAAATTCTCACAGCTGTCAGTCTAGAAGACATAAAAACTCAAATTTATCTTAAGGAAACAGCAGCCTTACTAAATCAAGAAAGTCCTGTCCTGTTCTCAGCATGTGTCCAAGCACCTTACTGCTAAGGATTTGACTCAGTCCCTTAATTTGAGCTTCTTATCACAACTTCCTTTATGAATCTCTGCCCTCTCTTGGCAGTAATTTGAGATAAACTGTACCCCTTAGTCTACCAGGAGAAATTTCTGAAGCACTTGGCATTTGGCCTCACACCAATTCTTCTTTGAAGCTGGGACCATATAGAAAACCTTTTGCTTCCTGCAGAGCAAACATTTGACCCTAGACTACTGGGAAGAAACAAACTGGACCTTCTGCTTTTCAGGGTAAGCTAAAAGGTTACACAGTCCCTCCTGCTGAGCCCTGACAACTCCAGGCAATATTCCTAAGTAGGTTCTGCGTGCCGAGGTGTCGTCATGGCTCTTTCCAAGATACAGAATATGGTATTCCTGGAAATCAGTATGACATGTTCCTGCTGCAGCTGCACTTCCATACCATCTTGGGGAAAAAAAAAAATGGAATTTTGTGTCAGGGTCATACAGAAAGATGTAAAAAAGAAATCACAATGAAAGCTTTCTTTGTCTATGGACTGCATCATGGCAGGAGGAAAAGGCCAACATTTTTAGTTGCAAAAATTATCTAGAAGGTGACTGTCTTTGAGAGATCAATAAATACATAGTGTTATCCAAAAGTGGGAAGGTGGAGAGAAAAGCAAAAGGTGCTGCTGATGATGTAGCTTTAGGAAGAGTTGGTTTGGGAGAAATACAGCAGTGTCTTCACTCCTGAGAGCCCTTAAAATGGAGATTGAAGTACTCTGTTTCAATGCTACTGCCATCCACCAGGTGATCTGCTCTAGAGTAAGAGGAAGATAGCTGTTGTTAGCATGAAAAAAACCTACTGGTACCTTCAGGCAAATTCTAACTATCATTTTTAAAAAGACAAGGGCTGCAAGAAAACAATGCAATAAACAACACATGGTGCCTATATACTGCTAATAACAAGCAAGAAATAGAAATTCTTTGCCATAGATTATTTAGCCATTTGCAGTTATTGAAATTTTTAAATTTACCCTGAAGGTGATGTGTGATCTGATTCTACTGTATGTCTATGTCACAAGTTGATGCTGCCACACACAATGCAAGAATAATCATACAAGTATAGTTATAGTAAATAATTCCTCTTCACTTTGAGTCTCATTGGGCACTAATCCCCGAAGGGTTTTGTATACAACATGCTTATGTGCCCACAAATATTTTTCTGAGAAGGGGAAGCTCATCCAGGTTTGACTCCCCTGTTTAGCTGGATTGCCCTGGAACTTGGTACTGAGCCCAAGAGCACACAACAGCCTCAGCAGAGCCACAAATTCAGGGCCAGGCAGGGAAGACTTCCGAGTGCTCTATAAAGTAAAACACCAGTGGGATTACACAGATCTCTCTGCATGTTGCATGACACACTGTACTTCTACCCTGGACAAACAGCACGGAAGTGGAGGTGTAAGAAGTATTTTCCAGCAAATTCTGCCTTTTTAAAATTCCAGGCATTAGAAGAGTTTATAAGGAGAAAGAAGATTCATATAGTTTTGATCCAGTTTGAAAATTATACAGGTTTTTCCAGTCATTTTCACTTCTTATCTCACATTCATTTTCAAACAAATAACTTCAATTTCTTATTTTAAGATGAGTTTTTTTTAGGTCTAAGCATCAGAAGCTGGGCAAGATAAGGCACAGAGATTTCCAAAAGGGAAAATCTACACAGGGACCAATTAAACTTCACAGCATGTTGACTACTGGAGAATCTGTTCTGGTTTATGCAGAGTTAATGTTTATCAAATGCACAGTAACCTGTGCATTTCACTTGGCAAATCAGCCCTCTTGTGTTTGCAGCAGCTCTCACTGAGTCCTTCCCCCAGAGCTTTAGGATATAAGTGAGCATCCATGTCCCCTGAGCATGCCAGACATTCCAGCTCTCCTCTGCATCCCTCCATGTTTCTCTGGCTGCCAAGAGAGACCTCAATGACTGAATTTTTTTTTTTCCTATATTATGTATGCCAGCCCTACAGTTTACACCCTGGGCATTTAACCCCAATGTCTTGGATAAGCCAGAGACCAGGAAAATGCAAGAGAGGAGATTTTGGCAGTAACAGGAGGTAAGGCTCATGAGGAGCTAGTGGGAAGGAGTAGCTCAGTGGGAGACATTCCTCCACCAGCCTCCAAAGCCAAGTTTTGGTCTTTGAGCCAAGAGCAGGACTGGCACTTCCTGCAGCTTCCCAGGAGACTGAACATGCACCTTCTCTGCAGGCTGTTAGTGCATAACATGTTCAAAAACATTTCCATAATTTATTTGCATGCAGATTCCCTCTTCCTGTCCGGGTTCTCAAATCCTGGCAAAGATGACAAAAGCAAGTGCACTGAATAGCAGCAAGGGAACTTTGGAACCCTTAAACTCTTCACCACTCCAGTTCTCCATTAAAGAAGCACTCATAGTGCCTGACACAGACAAGAGCCTTGCACAAGATCAAGAGTTTTACAGAGTAGAGGTTTGTGCTTCTGCATCACTGAAACTCATAATAATTTGAAGTGTAGCATTGTAAATAGTATCTTCATAACAAACCATGGAAGAAGAGAGAGAAGAGGAAAGCTGAACAGTGAAATGAGCAATCAAATAACTTCCATTCCATGAGTGCCTTCCCATTTCACCAAACTGGCTCACAATGGCTTCCCTACACCTGTTTTCAGCATCTCTTTTTCTCATTTGTGCTCCACCACTGTGGATTAAAAAATTACAGATGAAAGGCTCAGTGCAGGAAAAGGTAGCATGAGAATATATTGCAATGGATGGCATTCTCTTTTTATAATGTAGGTGAGGGAGGGGGAAATAAATGCAAAACAAAGACTTTCCAGCAAAATGCAATCTCAGAAAGGAAACCATTATTACTGAGAAACCACTCCTGAGATTTCTTAGTTGTCTTATTCAATATGAATATTTCCTTGAGAGGAAAAGTTTATTTCCCCAAGTAGCCAAGTAGTGCATAGACCTGTATTTCTCCACAGAGTGAAATGCAGATTTGATGCCTCCCCCACCAGCCCTCTCTGCAATCACTGCCAAGAGAACTCCACTCTCGCAAACCACCGGGAGGCAGTGGTCTGAGGGTCTCTGCTGGGGGCTGGGGACTCTGCTGCTGAACAAATTACTGCTTTTACTGTTGTTATTAATCATACTGATGATGTCCAAACAAATACTTTAGGGATGAGAACGTCTGCAAGCAGCTCTCAGATCTAACCATTCAGCTGATTTTGGTTTGTGTAATAAATGAGCAGAGCAGGGATATAGAACACGGAGGGTTAAGTGTGACTCATTGCAGAGAACATGCCCTTTTCAATAACACCCCTCTTCTGGTCAACTAGAAGCAAGGCCTTATATATTATAAACAATCCACTTTTTAAACAAGGCAAACTCACACACCACAAAGATACTAGAACAGTAAATATTGATTTTCTTGGCTGATGGTACACCTCATGCCACACAGCCCACTCAAGCATCTGCTTGTTACCAAAAGCTATTCCCTTTGTAAAGGAAGAAAGAAAAGTGGCATTATGTGCTATCAGCTGTGGACTGCAAATATTTAAAAGAAATAAATTTCTCAGAATGAAAGGTACCTTCTTTTGATTAAAAAAAAAAACAAACTAACTATTTACTTTAGGTCTATACCCATTCCTAGCACCTGTACTTTTCAATTGTTAACTTGCCAAGAACACTGAGGTTTTCTTCCTGGCTTTTCCCTTAAATAGCTATTTATTATGCACAAAATTTCTATTAAAGATGAACAATATTTTACTAGAAAAAGAAGCTAATTTGAAAATGCTGCAGAAAACTCCAATTATCCGTATAAGGTCATATGTGTTCTGGCACATTAACAAGAGCTACACGTATATATGTTGTGACACAAAAAGCATTCACAAAATAAATCATTTATGTACTCAATCTTTTGTTTTTTTGATAGACTTAAAGTTATATTTTTCTAAAGTTACACTTTACTACAACAGTTGCAATAAAAGTATATTTGCAATTACTTTAGAGTGGAGTTAGAGGGATCAGGCAGCATAAGATAAGCATTTCTGGCTTTCTACAGAGAATAAAACTTATCACTGCAAATTAAAAGATTGTATTTAGTGGTGGAAAAGGGGTTTCCAGGCCTCAAAACAAATAAAAAGAGCTAAATACAATCATTTCCCCTGTTATACATTAAAAAAAATATTTTAGTGTGTTAAAAGTTCAGAAACATGGAGCCAGTAAATACCGAGGATTAGGAAAAAAAGACAAATTAAAGTCTCTAGTGTTTGGAAAGACAGAAACAGGCATTTGCCAAATGCATCTTAGAAGGAAGTCCTACATACAAAGAACAAGGCTAGAGAACAATGTGTCATTACTTGGCCTCAGCTATGGTATAGGGCTTCCTATGGGTCTCCTTTTCTGCTTTATTAATTGGATAAAAGAATCATAATTCAATTACTTAACGATTTATTACAACATACTTTGCCCACACAAGATTTTTCAGCATGTAAACACCATACTATTAGACTATCTACTATTACAGGCCCAGCATTTCAGATTTCATTAGTAAATAAAGCCAGGTTTATTTGTAATAAAGTTAAGCCCTTCCAACCACTGACCATGGAAACCAGATTTTGAAATAATTCAGATTTGTGTTTCTGTTCTCTCTAATTAAGGGTAATATCTGGAAGGACAGACAGTGGGTAGCATTGTTCAAGCACCATGGATTTAAGCAAGAAAATCTGATTATCAGCTCATGTCAGAAGCCAAGCGATAATGCAGCTTAGCATTCGTTTGGGCTTTTGCTTTAGCCAAGAGATAATTACTGTTCGTTAAGTCTTACGTAAGTGTATCTAATATCTGTGGTCCTAAAAATTATGAATAGTAAAAGCACACAATAGGCAAAGAAGAGTTATTGTATCTATTATTTACTTGGGCTGTTCCATCATGATAATTTTATTAGCCAGGAAAGTTAAAATTCATGTCAAACTATAATTTCTTAAAGGCCAAAACGTTAAACATCAACTCTCATGCAAGTAACACCAGAAGTTACATTTTTTTATGAAGGCACAAAAGCCACATTAAAATGACCTCAGGCCCATTGCTGCAGGATCTGCTCTTTGGGCTGACTGTCTGCAGAGTGCCCAAAGCTCTCTGCTCACACTGAAGTCAGCCTGGATAACTTTTAAGTGTTGGAGCCCTCTGACAAAACTCTAATATTTCATCATCAAAGCTTGTGCTTTCCTGGGTATCACCTCATTGTGTCAAACGAGCTCTGTGTCCTGACAACTTATGGTACCAGGCAGCAGGTCTCACCTGAAGGAAGGAGCTGAGCTGACACTCTGCCTCAACAGGTTGGAAGGGACTGGGGGTGAAGGAGAAGCCCCTTGGCCAGGAAGTGCTGGCAGCACGGCGGGCACAGGCACTGCAGGCAGCTGGGCACCCCAGGGAGGCATCTGGGAGCCACACCATCCCTGCTGGGGTCCTGCAAAAGGGATCCATCTTTGACACAGACCTCAAGAAACAAAGCAGCAAGTTCACATTTAGAAGGCTAAATAAGGAGGCTCAGCTGCCTAAACCCTATGATACAAGGCAAAATTGTCTCTGGCAGACAATCCAGAGCAGAGACCTGATTTAGACACTTGAAATTGCAGCAGCTGCCTCCTTAAAACCACCCTGTGCTGAGCACCTTTTGGGTATGAGCCCAAGGAGCCTCGGGGCTGACCCTGTGAGGAAGCAGCAGCAAGGACTCCTCTGTCCCAGGAGGGATTAACAGGCCAGCTACCAATGCTGAGGCCCACAGGAATGTGATCACTGAGACTGCAAATTGCCACTGAAAGATGGAAGTTCAGTGAAAAGCACAAATGGCCAAACCCCAAGCAGCAGCCACCTGAAGAGCCAGGAGGTAGGTGCCTTGAACAAAGTCATTGCTGACCTCCTGTATTTAACCCCAAACCTCTTCCTCAGCTCAAATACAGACCTTAAAGGAGTTGGCATTCACACAGCCAACGGCATTGCAAATTCTGGGTAGTGCTTTAAGGTAGCTGAAAGACTTGATTAAGCCTGATGCACACTAGAGGGGAGAAGTGAAGCAACAGCATGTGCAGGGAAAAAAAAATCTCCTGATGAAAGCATTTGACACACAGATTAAAACAAGAAAGTCCTTAAAAACTAAGGTATATGTATAAAACATGGATAGCCTACACTGTTAGATTTACTTCTTTTGACTTCTGTCAGGGCCACACCAGGGTGGAGACCCTATTGCAAAGAAAACTGCAGCCTTACACCCTCACCTTTGGGGACTTGCACTGAACTCATGAAAAACTGAAGGAACTGAAGGTGTTGCTGAGCAGAGCAACACCTTGCTCATTTTACCTGCTAAAATGTAGGAAATATGAGTCTGCAAGGCTAACAAGAAGGTTCTTCAAACTGGCTCTGCCCCGAGTCTGATTCAGTACGTACAGCCACACCTGCTCAAAGTTACAATTCTGATGACTCTAATCATTACCCTTGAAATTATAAATAATTTTTCCTAATGAAAGCAAAGCACTAGCAAGCTGGGAGATTTCTATACCTGTAAAGCATGCTGAGATCTTGTTTGAACAAGGTGATCAATCAGAAATGAGAGAAAAAAAGGCAGCTTATTTAGCCCATCACCCTCCTTGTTAATGACATGGAACAGCAATTAGAAGACAAAGCAAACAGAAGAAAAGAAAAACTACTTTGCCTATAAAGTAAGTCACTTTAAAAAAGATGCCATTTTCATTAATATTAGAGTATCATGCAGGGAAAACAAAATTATCAGGCAATGAAAAACAGGTGTAATCATGAAACACCAACCTGTGTTTATTTTTTATGTGTACATTTTATGGTTGACAGGGATCATTAGGATGACTTAAAATGACTTTCACCATAAGGCAGGGCACATCTTTTTAACCCAAATAAGGATTATTTTAAAAGGTTCTATTAGCTTCTATTAGTTTGCACTTGGTAGCTAGATAATAATTAGTGTGATAAGGCAAACTGCAGTGTTCAGACTACTGCTGCTGGCAAAGATTAGCTCTTAACCATGGAGGTTTTCAAGCTCTTCCTCCCAGAGAGTATTACCTGGAGGTAAATAGGAGTCTTCTCATTCAGGCAGACAGTTCACAGGACTCTTTGGCCCTGGATATCCTAAATCCCTAAAGTTCTGAAGAAACAGCTCTCATCCCCATGTTCTCCAGCAAGGATGCTGATGTCTCAAAGACAACGGACAAAGCTAAGCCCTGCATGGGCTAGGCAGGGTGCATGTCACCCATGTGGCTGCTCTGGCCTTCCTCATGGTCCTGGGAAACAAACCCTGGAATCAGCACCCTCCAGTGTGTGAACTTCAAAAATCACACCAGGCTTTTCAGTTTTAGCTTCCATTACCATGAACACTTTATGAACACATTACCCAGGAACACTATATGGTTCTAAAGCCCATTGCGAGACAATTTTTTTCCTATCTAAAATTGTAACACATCTCATTACTTTCACTATCTTCATTTAATGTTTAGTGCTGTTAAAAAGCTCACTGTTATTAATTAAAAAATACTTGCTCCAAAAATTGATTAAACATATTTTTTCTTTCTCTTGCAAACACTCATGGCTACATGGTGCCTCACTGTTTTCTCTCTTTGAATAAATGTCTTTAAAAAGCACAAATAAAGAGAATTAAATGCTGTGTCAAACTCCTGGTACAGCATGTTTAAACACCTGCTTCCCTTCATCAGTCCTTCATAACATTGTTAAACGATAATTATACATACTGATGAGTAATGAATCAAAATACTGTAATCTATCCTGAAAGGGGTTTTGCTAATAATACACATAGGCATTAATGGAATATTTAGACTGTTCTTGTTAGAGAAAACATACCGTTCTATACAGAGAAAGAAAACCACCAGGAGAACCTACTGCATTTTTCTCTCTACATCTCACATCATGCAAAACATGGGTTGCCACTCCTTCAGGATTTTAAATACAGAAAGAGGGATTTTGGGGCTATTCTTGTGTTTTGGCTGGAATCGTATATTGCAATTTGCTTCACAATTTTTACTGCAGTATCTGTGTTTACTGGGTTAGGGATATGAGGGTGATGCCCTTCCCAGAGGAGGGCAGTGGTCCCACCTTTCCACCCTTTGATTCTGCTCATGGCCATGACTGCTCAGTCCAGGTTTTCAGGGCAAACAACACAACTGCTCCAGTAAAAACTGAAATAAATTTCATCTTCTACTCATAATTTGATTTTCCAACAGCTTTAAAAAAAATCACAGCAGATTAATTCCTTCATATTTTATCTGAGCTTGACAAGTTCTATAGTTCTAGAGGAAAAAGGAGACCCTTTCAAAATGGTAAATGAAAAATAGGCAAATATTTTACTCCTGTTTGCCAATATCCTCTGATTTCAGGGTTGTGGGGCTTGTTCTGGAGTTTTTATTAAAAATAATGCAAAAAATCTGTGATGAAAGCATGTAAACTAGCATGCAGAAACCTTGCAGGCTGGCAGCCTTTCAGGTTATAGTTGAAATAATTCCCTTCAAAGCTAGCCATGAATGGGAGCGTCTCAGTGCCTTAAATTCACGTGGCAGATGAATTTAAGTTGCTTATATACAGAGGGAAGATTACACAGTTTTACCACCGCATCTCTTTTTCCCCACCATCTATCCCCCTCACACCTTCTAATATGTAATAGCCTCACACAATTCTAAATTGTAACTTCATCTCTCTTTATCTTTAGAGGTGTGATTTTCCCTTGATGTTTTCCACAGAAAATAAATAAATCATCATGGAGTTCATCACCCCAGAGTGGCTGCAGCAATGTGCCATTATCTCATTCAGCAGCATGTCTTAATCCATGCACCTTAAACAAACAGAAGTGTTTCACACAGTTCAGAAGTGCTGGTTTTATGTTGCATTCCCACAAATTTCAGATGCTGAACCTGGTGTGCCAATGCAGTTATGCATAGTCATGTTGGCTCTAGCAATCAGACAGTGGTGGGGTTTTCAGAACTTCACTTGACTGAAAGTTTACACTAAGCATTTGCTTTAAATGTTACCTTATCTGAGTCTGACTGAAAGCCTACGAAGCAATTTTAAAATCTGGGTCTGTAGGAATTGAAGCAGGCAACCCAAAAGGCCTAATTAATTTTGTTGATTTCAGCAGTGTAAATGTGGATCTACTCCTCAGAAGTCAGCAAAATTACAGCAGGTCCACCTGAATCCTGGGTACCTTCACTGTGGGCAAAAATTGCAGATGGCTGAAGTAGATGGCTGTAGATGGCTGAAGATGGCAAAAATTGTAGATGGCTGAACTGTCCCAGGGTGTGAACACCAAGGTCATGCTTAATAATTTTTCCAGTTGTTTGCAAAAAAAAAATATAGAAGCAGAATAAATGTTCGATTTTGCACACAAACAAAATTATAAATCATGGAAAATTTTCTCACTTAACTAGATTATCAAAAGAAAAACTTAAATACAGGATAAACATATGTTAAGTGCGGATATTAGAGGATCAGCATTGACTTCTTCCTTTTATTTTTGCTTCTGCCATACCTATAGCAGTTTTTTTCTTTTTTTTTTTTAATAATATAATCACGGGTATATTCTATGTGGAAATGTTTCCCTACTTGCAATACTGATAAAAATCTTATAAAATAATATCAAATTATGCCTATTCTGTTATTAAAGAAACAATTTCTCATATAGTTTTTGTGAGTGAAAGCTGAATTGTAAAATTTCTCAAGAAGCCAAATATTATAGACTTCCAATATATTTTCTTCCTCCAAGATAACATATTCCAGTTTAAAGTAATATCCTTTACTTAACTGATAAATTATTCAAGGTGAAGACTAGAGATTTTCTGGTTCATGTATATTAGCCCTTTCTTGAGCCTTTTCCATGACACTGATATTATCTCATAACAAAAGAAAGGCATCACAGAAGAGCAACATATCTCAGTTCTGTTCCTACTGAAATTAATGTGGGTTATAAAAGAAGTAGTAGATATGCCAGAGTATTAATTACTGAAAAATATCAAATCACTCCAGTGTAACATTGCTATAAATCTTGATAAAATACCATGCAACTTTACACTTGCAAATGACTGGAGGGGAGGAGGGGGCAATATGTTTTTGTGTTCTCTTTTTTACTTATTTATTCAATCGAATCCCCATATTTCCCTATATTTTTGAGCAGCAGAAATTCCAGTGTTTCCATGGAGTTTTCAGAGATGTGGAAGAGTAACAGCAGCAAGAAAGACCACACAACAATGCTCACGTCTGTTACTTGCAGTCTTCAGGAAAGCATAATTAAAAAAAATGATTAAAAAAGGTGATAATACCTCTATTCTGTGTAGCTATCCATTACAAGTTGAGAGTACATTACTTCCTTTACCCCTATGTTTACTAAGAATGATGCAGCAAAACATTGGTCCATGCTGCAGAGCTCTGCCTGCCTAGTAACAGTGGCTAGGAGACATGGAAATAAATCATACTCTCTGACCATCAAAAATGTGCAAGCAAATTGTTTTCTACACAATCCTACAGCAGCTGTACAGCATGTGATAAAGCTGTCCTGAAGCTACTCAAGTTGGTGCTTAATTCTGCTGGCAAACCCCCTCCCCTTGCTGGCAGACCTCTTGTCTCCACTAGAGGGTATTGCCGGTGTGTCTGTGCTGCCGCAGCGATGCCTCCACACTTCCCTTTCCAGGCTCAGAACCTGCACCAAACCCAGCTCGTTTTGCCCATCAGGGACCAGCTGCCTCCCACAGCTCTGCAGCCGGTCAGAGGAACATTCCTGAGCCTCTGCAGTACAGACATGCACCAAGAGCTTGCAGGCTCCTGCATACCTTGGCCAGCAAGAAACTATTTAGTTCTAGGAGCTTTAGAGAGCCAGGACTTCAACTACCAGGGCAGCCCTGCAGACCTCTACACACACAGGCTGCTGACTGCAGCAGCACATTGCACACCTCAAGGCTGTAAGACCATGGAATTTACTTCTGTGTGTACTCTAGGAGAGAAAATGAAACTTATGTGTCTTCCTTTAAGAGCCCTTTATAACAGAGGAACACACAATGTGAAGAAGCTGACACAAATGCTGGATTATTTGTACTGCAGAGGAAAAAAACTGTGGTGACAGAAAGGCGAGTAGGGAATCTTCCATATGTTGGGCAAATAAAAGCTTGAGCCTATTGGAATAGTGATTTGTATTCATGTAGGCAGACATTGAGTAGGCAATTCCTTAGGCTCAATTTTATCAGACCATCTCCTTTCCTCCCCCTCCCAGACAGACTGGCATGATTTTTATACCTACACAGTCTGGCAGACAAGAACAGCCAAGATCTACCACGTAAAACATTGCACAGAACACGAGTGTCAGGTCCTGCCCCAAAAACCTCACAGCATAACTGGACATCAGAGCCAGGGAGAAAGGCCTGTCCCTGAGGTGAAGGAGCACAAAGCCAAGAGGCCAGGAACAACTACTGTTCCAGCACTGTCACAAGAAATGTGAACAGCAGAGTTCATAAATATAGAGGAATAGCAGCTTTTGTGATTTTTCATCAGCTGCTCCACCGGCTTTACTTCCCAACTGCCTCTGCCCTAAAAACCTCAGGGCTGAAGAAATGCAGGGAAGGACTATAGGATGGGAGTGTAGTGAGAAAAGAGGAAGAAAATGGAGTAACTACAGCCCTAATCCTGCCTCCTTCTTCTACACCGTTGGGACACTTCACTGATCATTATCTGAGGCCAGACTGAGTCTTTTGGGTTACCTGCAATCTGTAAAAGCTTAGGTGTTGTCATTGAGTGAGGTGTGTATTGCAGCAGAACGAAAGAAACGAGAGAGATTGGATCCCCCTTTCCAGTTCACACAGACTTGGATAAATGAAAGCCAGCCAACAAGCTGGCTTTTATTATTAGCACCATTAATAATCATACAATTATGCATAGTAAATTGATAATAATTTCCTATATTATTTTTAGCACCATTACTAAATATTTCTTCTAAGTGGAACAGCCTTAAGCACCTCCAGCCACAGCACAGTTGCAATACTCATCCTCAGGGTAAAACACCACTTTTAAACCCAGAAAGAATCTGGATTCATCCACATTAAAGCAAATGCTCCCTCTTGATGAGTAAAAATGATTTTTAACATAACGGTAAACTGGATTTACATCACTTGAAATCACTTTATATTTTCCTAATTTACTAGAGTAAAAAGGACTTTAGTTGCAATGAAAACAAGGTCTAGCAGCTCCTCTGATTCACAGTAATTCTCTGCTGATACAGGAGAAGGTTTGTAGAGAGGAGAAGCACTTCTGCACAGGCAAAGCTGCTGTGGCCCCTGAGAGGGAACATGTGGAGATAACAAGTCCTGCAGTGGAGGTGAAGTTCAGATCAGAGCAGACTGAAAACCAAAACTCTGATTCTTCAGCTCCTGGTAGAATTTCACACATTTCCCATCTTTTACTGCAGTACCCACAGGAAAGCTACACTGGGGAACATGTTTGCACACAGGTGTTTTATTTTGACATTTTGTCACCATGGCAGGGCCCCAAACTGGCCCAGCAGTGGTGGCTGCAGCGCAGCTGGGTACCTGCACAAGCACCTTGTGTTCAGCATGTCTGGGCTCAATACAAACAGCAGGGGAAATATTAAAGGGTGTTTCTCTCTGTTTGAAACACTGGTGAATTAAAGTGCCATGGTGGATCACTCCCCCGAGGTGCATTTAAGCACTGTTTCATAAAACTAATGCCCAAAGCAGTGTCAGTTCTCACACAATATGAGTATGTACATATGTACAGCAGGTTGTGTCCCACAAACACACCCAGGCAGGCTAAATCCTCTCCATGGCACAATAGCACAGGGAAAAAAAACATGGACAGAGTGTGTGGCCTGAGTTTGAAGAGTGTGGTGGTCACCACTGAAGGCTTACTCCTTTCACCATTCATTGTAAGTAGGAAGGAAATTAGGACAATTAGAACAGTTAAAATGTAAATGACAGAAATAGCTGAAAACCTTTTTTTCCCCCCCAGTTCCCACTTGTTTAAACAAAGGCCTAACAAGCTACAATCAGAGGGGCCTGCAATGGATCCATGGCAACAGAAAGCCTTGGCCTATGGTTACCATCTTCCCCAGCACACTGCCATTAATTTACCAGATATACATGTACATGTTACAGGAAAAATCACCAGGCTCAAGCTTCATTCACTGAAAAAGGAGATCATTAGCAAATGAAAGAAAAAATATAACAGGTCAGCAATTTCCTTGATGAACTCATCTATTTATTTTTATTTGAAAGAGAAAGATGAAATTATTCTTGTAATTTTTGGTCTTTGTACCTCTAGTAAAGAGAAAATTGCACCTATAAAGCTGATTTTGATTCTTATACAGCAGATGAATAATAAAATCAATGCTTCAACATCTATGTATTCCTAAAATATTCTTCGCAGGGCATCTGAACAGCACATTAAATGCAGAAGGTGATAATACTAGAATATCACTGGAGATTACACCAAATGAGGTTTATTTGTTGTTGTTTTGTGTTGCTTTATAATCCTTGTGTGTGGAAAAGGGGTTATTTAATCAGTCAGAAGATCAAGAGCTATCCAACGGCATAAGAACACTTGTTCCAAGCATGATCAGAACATAAATTCCTAAAAACCACATGAGAAATGAAGTACACACAAAAAAATAAGCAAAGCCATCTCCTATATGATGGAAATTTTGGATATGCTGCATGGTACTGATGTAGAAAGAGTGTTTATTCAATAATGAGATAAGAAGCAGTTAACTTTGTGGGTGGAAAAGGAAGACTGTAGGTAAAGCACAGCAGCAAATGTCTGCAGCCCATGACACTCCTTTCACATGGGCTGTGCAACAAGGGACAGCCTGCAATGTATTTATTAATTTAATAAATATTTAATTTAGTGTGGTTTACTTTTATTCTGGTTTTGCAGGCTCAGCACACCGCTTCTAGAAGAGATTTTATCAAGTAGATTTCAAAGATGCAACAGATCTGAGGAGTCTCTCAGGTGTCACAGCAGAAATTTTAGCTGGTGTTTTGGTCTTACCTCATGTGAGTTTGCAGTATGGCAGGGTGCTCTGAGAGACAAAGCATGAGATTGCTCCATTTTACATTGACCCACTCAAAATAACCATAAGTAAATAAATGAATAAAATCAGATGTGACTTAACTCACTGTTATTCTTATAGATTGAAGCCCTGTTTCATTAATAACTGTTCACCTTCCCTTTTCCAGGCCAAACCCAGGAACCCATCATATGTGTTCTAAAGCCATGCACGAAACACTTGCCTTGAGATACCACCATGCTCTTCCATGTTGCATCTTGAAGCCATTCAAAGCTGTCTTTGCCTAATAAACAATGCCAGCACATGCCTACATTTTGGCACTTTCATTAAAGCTCAGTCATGCAAAGTGCTAAGCAGACAGAGTGGGGGCTGATCAAATCTGAGATGCCAGTAGAAATTATTCAGAAAAATCCCACAGCCCATGTTTGACTTTCAGCATATGATATACACCCTTGTGAATCAGTCTGACTGCAGGCATCACTAATTACTCCTGCTAGAGACCAAACAGCACATGGAACACCCTCAGCTGTGGTGCTGATGTGGGATTCTAATCCTGACTGGGGTTACTACCAAACTACCAACATGAACTGGAAGCAGATAATGCCCTCTGATAAGCACTGTAAGTCACATAGTTTCACTGAGTAATAAATACAGTTTACTGTCTTTCACTGCAGAAATTCTCTCCTCTTATTTCATGTTGTAATTTTTTTGAGAGGAACATAATAAAGATCAATCGCATTTTAACTGTATCATGTTTCTTTTTCTCTGTTAAATTATCTAAACAGCAGTCTGCAGAGTTACTCTGGGGATTCTTTTTCACACTATTTATAATCAGGGCAAATGTATTCTTTTAAGGTTTAGTTACTAATAAGGAGTAATTTCTTTATAACTTGGGGTGTCCAGCGGGACCATGTTCATCACCAGCAGTGCTCAATCAGTTTATGAAGTTGCTTAAAGGTCTAATAAGGCAAAACAGGAGGGCTGCTGGTGGACATCAATGCAAAAATGAGTCCTCAGAAGAGCTATAGCTCCAGCTTTAATGCTTGTAGGATCTCCAGGCCTTTAGGTTACCATGGCAGAAGCAATAGCAAACAAAAATGAGCCAACACTTTATAAAACAAAATATGAAATATAGCCCAGTTATTCCAGATATATAACTTCAAATAGCCAAATCTTTTTTTGGCAGGCAGTCCTTATAAATCAAGGCAAGAAATATTATTCAATCTTATTTTTCTCTAAACATCTAAGAAAAGACACTGCACATGCATGTATGTACACACATTTACATTTGGATAATCTTGCATAAGAAAGGTTACTGAACCCTTCTAGGTCAAAACACAACATTTCACTGTAGCCAAACTCTAGGAATTTCTTCATCCATCAAAACACAACCAGAACAGGGGTAGAAGATGGCAATGATGCTAATGAATTAACATAGCATGCAACAGTTATAAAGACCTCAAGGAAAAATGCACTGCTCTGGGAGGGACTAAAGAATGCTGTTAGCTAGAAAGCAATTTGGTCAGGGCAGGATCTCATGTCTGTTCTGGGAAAAGTTCAAGTGGAATTTGAGCTACAGAAGAAGTCAGGACCCAATTTTACCTTTGATTCAAAGATCTTTCCAAAAGCATATTTTCTGAAGGTCCCAGGTCCCATCCTACATTCAGAGCAGAACTGTATTTCCATGTCCAGAACTACAATAAAGCAGATTGCTTCCCAGAAGAATTCCACACAACATCAGCTACCATAGCAGGGTTTACAGCTGTACAGAGGTATTCTCCCAATGCTGCTTTAGAAGTTCATGGGAGCACTTCATCCTCATGGGGTGAGACACACAGCAGCTAAGGATCTGGGGTTTAAATCATTTAAGACCTGCTCATTCCCACTGATCTTTAACAGCACATGAATATATAGATGCCCGTGAAATAGCACTATCTAGTCAAAGTTTAACTAGTATAAAACATCACTGCTTTCAATTTGAGTGCTCACCTGTCTTGAACCTTAATTGCTTGCAAAACTATGTGGAGGCATTAGAGCTTGCACCCATACTCTCACAATAAAAAATATTCTTTCTTAGAATGACAGTATGTCTCAGATTGTGCCAGCTACAGATACAAATCCTGCATAATCATAACCATTAAGGCTGGAAAAGACCTCTAGGGTGCTCAAGTCCAACCATTAACTTTCTCATGACAATAGAAAGGTATCTAGGAATGATCTTTGCCACCTTCGTATAAAATGGTTTTAATAACATTAGCAGTCCTTCCAAGCCTACTAATCACAAACTGAGGATAAACTAGCAGTTACAGCTTGACTGTCTTTGTCAAATCTATCTAGCACTCCACCTCAAGAGAAAGCATCTGTAATTTGGGAATGGCTGGAGGCTTTTGCAAAGTTTTGACCTCATCATGTTTCAGTTGGCCTAACATGCAGGTATGATGTCTTTGTAGATTAAAAAGTATTGTAATCAACAAGGGGAAAAAAATACTTGAAAGTATCAAGTAGCTCAGATATTCATTACTAGCCATTAACCTGATTTTCTAATGAATGCGACATTAGGCATTCATTAACAATCATTTGTGTTTATGTGGAACAGTAGCTGTATAATGAAGGTTTATAAATGAATAGAAATGAAACGAGGGAATTTTGGACACTTGTAAAGTAATTAACTTGTTTGGCATTAATTACATATTGAAAAGCTAAATCAAGTACATTTGGAAAGCCACTAGGACAGAGGCGCAGAGCAAGGATAGATATAAAGACTAGATATAAAAGAAAAGCTTTATTTCTTTTAAATAAAGAAATACAGCCAGAAGTGTGGTATTAATGACAAACAAAGTCCATTTCTAGCAAAAGAAATCAGATTGCAGCCTGCATGTTAATAACAAAAAAATCATGAGAAGCAAAACAATGAAGCCAATAAAACAACCCCTCAGAGTTGACAATGAAGTGCAAACAGGTGGTGTACTGGAGGGTTAATGTTTTTGTTTCTTAAAGAAAGAGCCATACAAGTGCCCACACACTTGAATGTATGCTAATAAATGAAACCACCTAGCAAATTGGATGCTAGAAATGAGGGGAATATGGAAGCTCATTTTACAGTTACCAGGACACATTCCCTCTAATGAGCTGGTAACCTGATCTTCCCAGGCAGTTTTACAGAATCATTTCTGCAGTGTGGCCCCAGCCCCAAAACCAGATGCTCTCCAGAGCCTTTGCCTGCACAGAGACCTGTTAACTACAAGGGAGGTGACACAGCCTCAGCAAACACTTCCCACACATCCCTTTTGCAGTATCAAAGATCAGGGGCAAAGGGAGGAAAGAGAAGGCTGCAGAGCAAAAAATGGGGAAGTTTTTGCTTAGCTGGGATTTGCTGAAGTGAATCTCCTGTAGCAAAGGAGAAGGGATCTCCCATGGCACACTGTGCTCATTTCTCCAGTCTCTCCCACCCCACAGATCTCAATGAAGCAGCGCCATTTTGCCTCCCATGGCAACAACCAGGACAATCCTCAAGTGCAGGAGCTGCTGCCTTGCTCCTGGCTGCCCTGAGAGCTCACAGGGAGCTCCTGTCCCTCTGAGAAAGGACGGCCAGCAGAGCAGGGGCTCAGCTGACAGGGACTCTGTATGGTTTGACGCAGGCACCAAAGTCAGACACTGCCAGCTGAGGCCCCCTTGTGCTACGGCAGCAGGTGAAAGCTGATGAGAGCTACTCCTGCCTTTGTCAGAGAGCTGGGCCTTCTTCCCTGCCCAAACCAAGGACCTAAGTGCTGCCAACTCCCAAACCATGCCACCAAGAAAAGAAAAGGGCTTTTCCCTGCCTGTTGCTACTAGGGAAAAGCTAAAATTTAAGCTTGTCTCCATCAAAGGCTCATGCAGACACTCACGCATCCTGAATTAGATCAAGAGACTCATCAGTTGTGTTTCCTGTTTCAAAAGGATTCTGCAATCATTAGGTACATAACACAGTTACATTTCCATGAGTTATTAACAGTCTCTCCAGTTAAATGTTCTCCCATTGGTGGCACTTACAAAGTGTCAATCTGATCACACTTACAAAAGCATAGAGAAGATTACTTATATCTGTGCATTTCTCCACCTAGAAGAGCTTTACACACCTTGTAGCTGCTATCTAAGTTTAGTCAGTGCTCTGGATTTATAACCTATGCCATAAAAACTGCTTATTCTCTCCTGTGTTGCAAGCACATTCTCACAACAGAACTATATAAATCTTATCTTGCTCCAACTATTCTTGCAGGGGCTCACAGCAAAGCCTTGGTGGATACATGCTTGATACTCCATGGTTCATATCAAAGATATGGTCTACCACAGATACATCACCAACTCCATAGAGAGAACAGAATTTTATTTACTTTGGACCTCACTACACATCAATTAGTAGGAGTAGCCTCATTGAAAATGAGTTTTAGACTTATTTCTTTAAAGAGAAAAACTCCTTGAAATGAGTTTGAAACAACAGAAGCACTGCTGTGGTGCTTCAGTGCTAGCTGGGAACCCCAGTGAATTTTCAGAAAGACCCAGCACCACTATAGGAAACCACAAATACTTAACTAACATATGCTAACTTTTCTCCCCCAAACAAAAGCTTCATTTCTGTTGTCCCCTCAGCAGAAAACACCAATCAAAGGCAACTCTTTTCACAACAAATGTTAGCCAGGAACTTCAGTTGTGTTTAATTAAGTTCTTCCGAAAGAAACTGCATGCTGTGGCACTGAAAAGGTTATCAGAGGTCAGCTGCCTGCCATGACTTTGTGACCTCCAAAAGGCAAAATAAAAGATAGTGGTATCCCTGCTGGTAAGATTGGCTTCTGCATTTGTTTCCCTCCCTTTCTGCTTTAATTTAATAGCAATCAGCACAATATGGCTGCTTTTCTTCCAACAATGGGATGGGCAGAAGTTAGATTTACAGCACTGCAAGGGGGAAAGCAGGAGAGAGGGGAAGCACACTATGGCTCTTGATCTACAATAGGAACATCACTTTGATACCCATAAATAACTTGCAAACCTACTTAAGATTCATCACTGTCACAAGCTGACAGATGTGCACTTTCTTGAAATTTAGTATTACCTTATGGAGCCTCTAAAGGACACCACTGTTAAGTCAAACTGACTTTTTAAATGGGAGATAATTCATGTTGAATATATAACATATTTGCAATACTTCTCTGAGCCACTATGTATAGAGGAGCTATCAACATAGATGTACAAATCCACATTTAAACCACTCACAGAGTAAGTGAAACTGCTAAGGAGGTTGACACAACACTCTCAGCAACCTCCTCCAGGTGACTTTGGTCACAGCAAATGTTCCTACAGTCTCTGTGATTACCAAAGTGTGCAGAAGAGACAGGATCCCTTCAGGATTTCTCCTGAAGGTTCCAAGAAAAAAGTAAGTATAACTCCAAAGATTTCAGAACATCAGTTCAGAATCAATCACTGCTCTGATCATAACTTTACAGCATTCCATCAATATTAGTGAAATTTCCTTTGGAATTTATTTATGAGGATAAGGTAAAATGGAGGCTTTCAGCCTTCAATTTTTTTTTTTTTTGTATAATTTAAAAGATATTAGAATCCATTTCTGTCACTGGCTGAGAAGATGCAAGTTGGGTGTTGGGTTGATTTATATTTTTTTAACTATTTCCAGTCTCTTCAGTTGCTGTTCCTCATTTCTCTGTCTCATTGCCACCCAGAAAACTCCATTCTTTGACTATATCCACCATAGGAATCTCTTCAGGAGCTTTCTCAAGGTGAAGCATGGGATGGTATCTGTAGCCTTGCTGATAAATGCCCTCATCATGTCACACCAAAGCCTGACCTTATCCAAGTCCATGTCAAAACCCACACAGACTTCAGGGGAGACAGGACTGATCACAGCTCTTTGCTCAAAATCAAGCTCTGCCTCTCTCTTTCTCCATTACCCCCAGCCTGCTTTCTGAAATATGATCAACTCAACCCTGCTCCTAAAGCCAAGGCAGAGCTGTAAAAGCTGGAAGCAGTCTCAGCCCAGAGAGGGAGCCTGAGACCACAGTGACCAAAACCACTCAGGCTGCTAACCCCTGTTTGTTCTTAGCAATTGAGCCATTCACCAAAATAAAGGGAGATGATTCTGCCCCCTTGTTGGGTCACATTCATTTTGGGTTGAAGAGAGGTCAAGTAACAAGAGGATAATTGGCTATAAAACTGCAAAATCTCCCACTGAAATCAGTACAGTTCAAGGTACGTTAGGAACACAATGCATCTGTACTGCCAATGTTACCTTAATTTGTAACCTCAAGAAATACAGAAAATAACTTTTACACATTCTAAATGTACATAATATTGAATCTCAGGTCATTACCATGCTAAGCAGCACCGAGCAGAGTGTTAGATTTGTTACAGCAGGACCCTGGGTTTTTTCTCAGTAAATCCCTTTAGCAGCAAAGTATTAGTGGTTTTGTTTGCTGGGTGAATTGGTCTCTAGAAAATGCAGTTGGTCTTCCAAGAAAGATTATCTCTGTACTGCACTGATGTACAAAATTATTATTGATAGCTGCATTAATTCCAGTTGCAAGATGAGTTTTGCTGTTCAGAAACATACATTTTAAAGTCAATCAAAATTAGAAAACCAGCTCCAAGATTAAAGTTATGAGAAAATAAAAGACACAAGCTACTGCTAGTTTTCTGTAGCAGGAATCAGTCCTGTTCATCCCTCTGCTTGAATTTTCTTCTCTGTTGAAGCACTGTGGTCATGAGGCTTTAATCAATAAGCCAGCAATTACTTTCTAAAGTAAAACAATCTTAGCTCAGCTAAAGATAATGGAAATCATACAGGTAGTTACTCATGTCTAAATGCCAAGCTCCTGGTTTCACTTCCAGACAAATCCAAATGACAAGGATACAATATTTGCTTTCCCTAGTAACGCAAACTGGGATACCACAGCATATACTTCAACAGAGTACAGTCGCCTGTGTTTGTCCTCAGCTTGTTTCACATAATTCAGTAAAATACACAGACAAGTACCACATCTGGATTTGTTACCTAGGCAGCAAATAAACTTCATCTGAAACCGCACAGCAAAATACACAGTTTGAAATTTCGACTGGTGTGGTGAGTGCCTCATTTATCAAACTCGCAAGGAGAAAAACAAAATACAAGTGAACAACAGCATCTCACTTAAAAGGAAGTTGCACTGGGGATTTTCAACTTCAATACTTTAATTTTCTAGCTCTTGCTTTCACAAAACAATGGAATACTGAAGGGAGAACTGTAACACACCAGTGTGACCACAGACTCCTGGCTCTCTTCAGGTAACATGGTAAACATCCTTCACAACAGCAATTAGTTTAGATTAACAGCAGAAATTCTGATTCCACCTACGGTATCAGGTGTTTTTAATAAAAAGCACATTTTGAAAAAAATAAGCAAAAAAATACAGCTCATGAGTTAGAAAAAATCCTAAGAAAGCCTGATCAGTCCTCCATATCTCTGTATAGGTCAGTAGAGGTTAAGAAAACATTTTTCATGTTCTTATGATATTGAATTCGAGGCTATTTTAAAGAGGTTTACGATATCTTGGCCTTCAGAAGACTTAGAGACAGTGAGTACCATCTTCCAGCTCACACTCTTTTAAACAGACACCTTTAGTATTACTTGCTCAAAATATTTTTCTGAAACAAGTGACCAAGCTGCCATATTGAGCCACTAGTCATTTAAGGATTTTTCTTGTCCCTCTTAAAATAACACATCTTTCCTCTTCCCTGTAATAGGAATTCATTTATACTTCAGATAGAAATCCAATTATTTGGCTTAATTTCTGTGAGAAAGCAAAATGTGGTTTTGCTAGCACTTCAAATGATTCCATAAGTGCATCTTAACTTTCTGTGCTGTGCTCAAGATGTGATGCCCAAAATCATCAGAGAGAGTCAGTACAGTGACAGGGGAAGCTTACCTGATTATTATTCCCTTAATGCTAGTCTAAGCCAAGTGGTTTCTCACAGGTATTTTCAGGTAAATGCTCATCAGCTCATCAGGTAAATTATAAACTAAAGGAGGAACTTAAACTCCTGAGATCTGGTGAAAGCCCATAAATGTGATTACAGGCACAAAGGCTGGCTGTTCAAAGGACAAATAGCAATAAGACTTGAGCTAACATTTTGTAGAAGAATAGATCAAATTTGTCCAGTGTATGAAAGTTCAAGATACAATTATTGTGTGTCATTCATAAAGATATAGGAACACTTGTAAAAAAGACTGTGTACTATCATTAGTCAGAGGTGCTGGCAACAAATCTTGATTTCTTAGACCTCTCAGACCTTCACACTATCTTCCCAAGGAGAGTAAAAGAACCAAATCTCATTGCTGAGATTATCTAGGATAAACTCAGTTATCCCTGGAGCAGCATTCAAGAGAGTATGGGAGAAAGGGAGGGTTATGCCTCATTAATAAAGCAGCTTACATCACCTCAGATCACTTTGCCAAGTGGAAAATTTAACTGTGTAAGAAAGATATGTGATTATGGACCTATTAGCTTTGAGTATGAATGTGCAAAGAATATGTGCAGCCACACCTGTATCAAGAATGGTCCCAATGTCCAACCAAATAAATCCAGGTTTAAACACAAGCATAAAATCTGGGCATATGCAATAGGAACAATCTGGGAACCCTGGCAATCACAGCCATCTCTACTGCAGAAAAGGATATTGGTGAGGATAGCAGAATTATATTGGTCTATCCTCAGAGACCAGGCTTCCTTTCACACCTCATGCACACTGTTCCTTTCCTGTTTTTTACCCCAAAGCCTTCTCTGAAGAATCAAAGTCAAATTCAGAGCCCTCCCTAAGGGCATCTCCCATGAGACAGACGAGTACCACAGAGGTCCCAGATGCCAGCACCACCTGTGGAAGGAGGAGGCAGAGGAACCAGTGTCACCTTTTGAAGAGTGGGCAGGTTTGCATTGCTCTTCCAGGTGAACTCTGTGTGAGGGAGATGCCAGGTCCTCAAACATCCAAAATCCTGGGCTCTATTCGTCACCAAAACAATGCAAGTCTAGAAGCAATGTCACACCTGTCAGCTACATTGTCTGTCACCCATGACAACTGCCTTCACAAACCAGCACCCACCACTTTGTTCTGCCAAGTTTTACCCAACTGACAAGCTGGTTTTTTCAGATTTTCTTGGTTTTGCATGTTTGACCTTGGAAACCCTGCCTCAGCAGAACTCCTACCCCCCCACCATGGGCAGGGCTGAGAAAACTAAACATGTTCCCTACTACATTATTTAAAATTCAAATACACAGGAGCAATATATTTCAGAATAAATTATTTGGAAAGGTAGATAAATAATACAAAAAGAAGGAAAAAGTGTCTTGATATGTACGAAAATAAAATTACAAGAATCAACAAAGTACTTATTTCTTGTAATTACATTCTAGTAACAGTTCACATTCAGCTCCTAATAAAAAATATTCAACTTTCTGAATGTCAAGCTTTGGGACATATATTTTGGAGTCTTTGGACATGAGACCATTGTTAACTGCAGAAAACAAAAAAAAAGTGACTGATTTAAATCAGCACATTTCTATCAACCTTAGCAGAGCCATGCTTCTGTGAGAAACTGCTATAAAACTTCAGTTTGAATATTGACACAAATGAATCCTGGGCAGAGAGCAGCCCCTGGGCTGCTTTTACAATGCCATGCAATTTGATGTTTGGGGTCTTCACTGTGGGCTTCAAATCCCTCCTCCATCAAAGTGGAGCTTGAACTGCACTGCCTCAGCTCCCTGCTTGAGAAAAATCTCTTCTCCCTAAGGGAATGAACTGTGTGTCCTTTTTACTTCCTGTAGTCAAGATGTAGTCATGTTCAACTATGTTATTAAATAATACAAAGTTAAAGTATTCTCTACTGGGACAAATCTCATAAATAATATACATTCTTTTCCAACATATTCACATCACAATTTTCATTCAAACTGGGGTTTTCTTCTGTTACATTTGTCAATGTTCTTTAATCAGAAACAACCAAAATTATGTGTTTCTATGATCACAAAAACCAGAACTTTACAAAGTTTGTTCAGGATGACATTCAGAATAAAACAGAATACAAGCTCCAACTGAGCAACATAGCATGGACACTGTAAGTGTGTATCTAAACCAATTTTTCTACACCTATAAAGTTGATCACAGGCCATTGCAGGAGAGGTTTTCTGAAATGCTCTGTGTTGGTCCAGTTTTCATCAGGCCAGCACAGACTACTCTGTAAGACACAGTCAGAAGTTATTTAAGATGGAAAACATTGCCATCACTGACTGATCCTTTCTCCTGACCATAAGACAAGCAAGACTTTTACAGGTGAGTGCAATGAGATCAAGCCACATAGCCTCAGCTTCACTTATTAGTTTCTTACATAAATCCTTGTCTTTATGTGTGGAAGTAAGATGGTTGTTTCTTATAAAAAAAAAAGGTATAAGTTGCAGCTCAAAAAAACTGGTTGTGATCAGACCATGGTTAATGAGAAGAAAGATGCTTCCTTTACTCCTCCTTACCATTCCCTCCCCATCCCTTTTATCATGATGGTTTGGGGTCAATTTAACACAAGTTCTGAGGATTCTTACCTTCTCACCCTAGACATAAAGCTCAGCAATATTTTTTTAATCAAAATATTTTTAGCTGCTTTTCTCTTTTGTTGATCAGTCTTTTGAACAGCAGATCCTTCCTGATAACCTGTGGCCACATTCCTCAGCTTTTCTCAAGAGTGACTAGAGGGAAAGGGACACCAGGAGCATGACAAGAGGGCTCTACCCCAAAACAGATGGGCAAGAGCTGTGCCCCCTGTGTGGGGACTCTGAAAGGATTGCTCTCCCAGGTAGGACTGCAGACCCCCTATGGAAACAAGGAGCCTCACCCAAGAAACACCTCTGGGCTTCACATAAATAATCCAAGAAACACTGAAACCTAGAGCTACAAGTCCCAGGTGAAATCTCTGCTAAAAAAACAGGAGAGCCTAAAGCTCAAACAGGTCTTAAGCCTAAAGCTACAAGACACCTCGTGGTGTGAGCAAAAGCTGAGTATAAATCGCATTCAGATTCTTAACCCTGTAGCCAACTGATTACAACAGAGACACAGTTTACAATGGCGGGACTCCATGATCTAAAAGGTCCTTTCAAACCTACATGAATCAATGTTTCTATGGCTATTCTGATTACTGGCACCCACTCTTGCTGGGTTGTTTTCAGTTATTTCTTTCAGAAACTTCTGAATTTCATCTCAGGGAATGATAAAAAATTTGTTGGTTTTGATAGTGTCAGGTGTTCGTTCCTCCTTTTTGCTTTTTTTTTTTCCAAATAGCTTTATACAATAGCCATTCCTGGGCAATATTTATGCAGCTTTTATTCACTGCCTGAAAATGGAAAGGATGCTTTGGGCTTCTGGTTTTGCTCATAATTTCACATTTGGCAAAGTTCGTTCAAATCCCTTTAAAACCTCAAAGCCTATCTGCAAGTCAAAAAGGTACAGCTTCAGAAAGCAAAAGAAATAAATCTCTTTGAAATGCTAATGGACCGAAACACTTTCTGCCATTTCAAGAAATAATCTATCCTTTTGGAAAATTTGTAAAGGGGCTTGCTCTAATGAAGATATTTTAATTTATGACGTGCAATTATAGCTCAGTGAAAACAATATTGCCCTGTCACAGCCTTGCTCCTTGTGTTGTGAAAATAGGAATGCCATTATGAGAGAGAAACTGCTGCTTTTAGGATTTCACAATGTTTCACCAGCTTTGTCAAAGATGAACAAAGCCCTGAGCTCTTTGTAGATGGCTAAAAGGTGCAGTTTTCTTTTACAGTGACACTTCAGTTATTTTGCTTTAAGAATTTTTAAAATGGGGAAAACAGCATCTAGCATGAGTCTGTCAAGAACTTTGAGGAACTGGAATGAAAATACAGATAGTACAACACTTGGTATTGTACCAGCCACCAACTGCCTGATGAAAAGCCTACGTAGCACCAGGTTAGGGCTGGTGATGGAGAAAGTGCAATGAGCAATATTTGGGCATCTTAAGATATGGATCTGGGAACATGAGAGGAAAAAAAATTAGAAAAAGAAACGTTCAAAAGAAAACTAAAACAATGCTGCTAAAATAGGCCTGATTATGTGGGTCACTAAGTACTGTGTATTTCCCCTGTAGCATTTCATAGTCGTTACTGTTGCCAGGGGAAGCTTGATCCTCTCATTATGTATGTTTGTCTTTCACATCAGAGCTCCTCTCTTTCTTCCCCTGCCCTGGCACTGTAACAGAAATAAAAATAAGGAATGAACCCCCATTATTACCCAAATACCTACAAAGCAGAGGGAGTGACCCTGGCAGGTCGGCGGGTCAGCCCCCTCATCATTGATGCACTTGCTCCAGCAGACCCCTGCCTTTTGTCACGGGGTCAAAGCCAAGACCTCTGCTGAGTGTCCTCAGTGAAGAATTAACAAGTGTGACAATTTGCGGTCCCTCCTCCCCCAGCCCCCGGTACTGCCTGTGTGAATGCTGTAAATAGAGACATCTGGATGGAGGCCTTTCACTCCAGTAATTGAAAATGAACATGGATCAAGTTCTGGCCTGTTGTATTCATAAATCTTCAGGCTTAATTACATTAAAGGGAAATCTAGGGCCCAGCTCTATGGAAACGGCAGATCCTATCGGGCTCTCACATCGTGAATCTTTAAGATAAGTGTTTTTCCTCTCTTTGGGACAGTCAGATGAAAAATTTTGATTGGGTCCTTCCAGCTCAGAAAGCTGTCAAAGATCTATAATTGTTCTTTGTGTTTTACTTCTCCTCTGTATGCGACGCGCTTCCAGCAGCAGGAGCTGAAGGACGTGGGAGGCACCAGGCTGCTGTCATGCCTGGTAATCATGCAGTTGGTCTTGGAGGGCCACAAACACCCTCCATGTGGAAATTTAGCAGAGGGAAAATGTATAGTTAGTTCAGTATCACAGCTCTCACTCACACAAAGCCCTTGGTCCTGCTTCCCAGTGAAGAGCTGGAGCACGATAAGAAAATGGAATATGCAGTTCTGCTTGCTCACTGCAAAAAGGAAATGGATTCTAAGCCTAAGGGAAACTCCCAACACATCTGTCTTTTGAAAACTTAGCTGTACTTGAAGGAACAAACTGATATTCTGAAAGAACAATAATCAAACAAATTAGTGGCAGAAGAGAAAAATGTTTGGATTTTGAAAGAAGCTGCTAGTTATCAAGAGGTATTTGTTTCACAAAAACATGGATGTTTTCAGCAGCATTTCTGTCTCTGAAATGAGCTCCCAGCAGTTACAAACTTTATTGTGAGTTTGTATGTGAAGCAGGTTTCCAATGCAGCAGAAGCTTTTATTAAAAGGACACCCAAAATGGAATAAAGACACGTAAGAGGCAAGTTATTTTTATGTGAAGGAAGAGTTTTCCAAAACACTACCCAGAAAAAGTGCTGCTGCAGACAGACCTCTTTAATTAAATTCTGCAGGAGCTAATTTGATAGCATATAAGTTGACTGCCGTCTCCACAGCCACCAGACAATGCCACTGATCCACAATACAGCCACATAAAACTGACCCCTCCTGCTCATTGCAAGACCAGTGGGATAATATGGCACAGCAAATAAAGAAATCTTGCATCTTGGCCTTTATAAGCACTGTGAATGGTGATGTGTGGTTTTTCTGTGAGTATTTTCAAGAAAAAGAAATTACCATCCACCAGGAAAAAATAGAATACAACCAGCTCAAAACCAACATGAATGCTCAAGACATTTTTGGGAAAAAGGGAAAAAATCCCAAACCACAAAACCAATTGACTTCCCAATTGCAACTTTGTTTCCATTAAATTTCAGCCTGAATGAACTTCAATATCATGATTCAAAATTTTCTGTTAATAATAGTAGGGTGAGTTCCATGCAGAAACCCAGATTCAGTTCTCAATGCCCATGGCTGCAGTTTCCCTCTAACCACAGGGGTTTCTTCACTCCACTCCTTGCAGATCAGGAGAACTTTGCAGCAATGAGGGGCAGTAGATAACAAGCAGGTCCTCCAAAAAAAAACCAGCTTGTCCTGCCTCTCAGCTTAGGACATATTGCAGAAAATAAAATTCCTAAAACATTATCTCCTGAACTGGCAACAAGAGTAACCCATCCTCTTCAACAAATCTTGACTTTTTCCGTGACTTTTACAAACTGCTGTGGTAGAAAACTATCAATAATATTTGCCCTGCAGGAGCAGAGTGGGGTTAGTCACAGCCTTTTAAAAGACAGCACTCCAGGAACAAGTGGTTTTGCTGTCAGCATTTGCCATCATATTGACAGAAAGGGCAGGGTAATGACTCAAGGATTATTTATGTGACACCCAGAGGCAGCAGCACTGTAAGTCAAGGAGAGAGGGGAAGCTCACAGAGCCTGACTGAGAAGGGACACACCTTCTGTTAGCAGGCTCAGGGACTGGGCTGGAGATTCAGAACTCAGGCTTCCACCTGAGCTCAGACATTCCCCAACAGCTCAGAAGGGTGACAACACTGCCAAATAGTTCATGTTGCAGTGAGACCAGCCCTGCTCTCTGCAAGGCTTTCTTATCTGACAGGTTTACTCAAATTCCTCTGTACTTCTACAGCCACTCTGCTGCTGGATTCTACATTTCACCTTTTTCTTAATTGAAGTTTTAATTGTTGAACCATTTAGGTGTAATCCATGTTATAGAGGTCTTTCTGTCATACATTTGAAGGGAACCCCAGATTCCAGAACCCCTTTCTGTTGCATTTACTACAATGATATAAGGATCTCTGGCAGTAAAATTAGCAAACGCACAGGACATATTAACCCGGAGGGGTTTAACTACCCACCTTGTTAATAGCATTTGGAAGATACCAGAATTGTTTTCAAATGTGTTAAACCTTTCCCAGTTCTGAAACTTGCAGGTCATGCTGATGATCAGGGCTAATTCCTACAACTGGGCTCACACCTGTCCTGTTTTTTTTTTTTTTGACTGGGTCAAAATTCAGCCCCTGTGCCACATAGTGACTCCTCTGATACGGGCTCAGGCAAGCCCGGAGGGTGGTACTGAAATATGCTGTGGAATGCTCTACTCCTGCAAATGCTTTGAAAGGAAAGTAAATCAGCAATTTCACATTCCTCTTCTTCCTAGCAATGAGCAGGCAAAACCAGCAAATTAATAATAAATTAATTGAATTAACATTATGATTTAAGCCCTTCTCATAATTAATCAATGTCTGCCTGGTTACTTCCAGAGCTAGTGGGTGTCTATCAAGGTATTTTACTGACTTTAAATTGTTAAACATACAAGAGAAAGCAGCTATTGTGCATGCATGCTGCAGCATTTTGTACCTTTCATGCTGCCTGCACGGTTGCTGGCTGTGAGTTCATTAAAGAAGGTAAATTGGTGACTGCTTATTCCCTTTTTTATTGTACTACATGGCAGTATACTTCTATGAACCAGGAGACAGCCTTCCTGCACCATTTTACTTGAGGTCCTGAGGTCCTTGGATGTCTGGCCTAATTCTCAGTGACATCTTTGTCAATATCAGTTTATATCACCTGTTTTGGCAAACACAACCATAGAAAAACAGAATGGGTAAGGTTTGAAGGGACCACAGTGGGTCATCTGGCCCAACCTTCCTACTCAAGCAGGGTCAGCCTAAAGAACATGGCACAGGACTGCATCCAACCTCTTCTTTAATATCTCCAGTGAAGCAATGCCTCAAAAATTTAAAATAACAAATGGTAATACTACAATCCAATAAAAACAGTTAACCTTTCAGCAGGCACCCTGTAAAGAAAACCCAATTGTAACAGTAAAATTTGATACAACTTTTGTTTACTTTATTTTTTATCAATGCTAAAATGCACAGCTGTTGATGGATACTACCATGTATAATTCAGGCCCAAGAACCATCAGTAATATGATGGATACCAATGGAAAGCATCTGTTCCATCATGCTTCACAGACCCAACCAGCTAAAAGACACACCAGGAAGGGAGGATATGATCTCTCTAAGAATCCCAATTTCCCTACACTCAGACCTCCCCTATATTTGCTCACATTCCAGTTACCACATGTATCTATTCGCTCCTTCTACCCTCACAGCCAACTACTTTGCAAGAGAAAATTATTAGGGCTCTAAGGCCACAGGAGTAACTTCTTTGCTTAAATTTAAGCCAGTGCTTTGGCCAGAGCAGTTTCTGCATGGCATATTCATGCTGGAACAGATCCATTTGAAACACTAGAATATTTGGGATGAAAATACCACCCCTTTTCTGGTGGGCCAGCACCAAACCCTCGTAGCAAAAGTCTTCTAAGGGAACATAAAATTGCACCCTAAATTCATGGGAATTTAGCCTCTGTAAAGACTCCTCTGAATACTGATGCATAAAGCCATGTAGCAGAATTATGTTGGGAAATTATTCCATCTCCATATTTGACACTAATGTTTCTTTTATGTTTCTTCTCCTTTTGACTCTACAGACTTCACAGTCTAGCACACAGGGATAAAAGTAAAGATTCTTTATGTTGTAGTTGTATCAAGCCTTTAACATCACACAAATTGAAAATATCTGTGGCAAGCCCAGAAACCTTGAAAGATAAATTTCAGGGCAGTGATATATTTAATTTCTCTGTGACAGTACTTCCTGAAATTTTATATACCTGTAGTTTATATGTAAACTGCACATATATATAGTCCAAGAGCATTTGGAGTTTTACTGAAACTCACTACAGCCAAAATCCAGAACCCTCTTCTATTGCATGGAGGCCTCACAGTGTCTCTGCATATGCTGAAAAGATGCAGTGACAGCTGGCAAGGTCATTGTAAATGAGGGAAAAAGAGAGTCTTGTCTCCATTACCAAACAGCAGTAACTAATCACTGTCACATCATGATGTGGTTCAAGACTGTCCACAGGTTTATTGTGGCCATTAACCTATTCAAATATTCTACTTGAGGGGAAAAAAAAAGTCTGGGGCCCAGTCTGAATCCTTAGATCTTCTGCAGTAATTTCAACAAAGCTACTGTAGAACATCATCACATCAGATTACCTCTATACAAAATGAATACAGTGAGGCAAATTAGAGCTTGAATATGCAGTATATTACTGTATAGAGCCCTCATACAGGATTTTTTTATGCAGTGAGCAATGCAAAATAGCTTTTGCAGCTTGTGCTGAAACAGGGAAAGTCACCACACAGTGTCTGGGGCTCTGCAAGCTCACACCCCATCCCACAGCAATCTGCTCATGCCACCACTTTCACGGGAATAGTACTTTATGGCCACCTCCCTACAGTGCAAATAATTACCCCAGAGCAGAGAAAGGGCAAAACACACTGCAGGAAGGAAGGAGAGGAATTGCTTGTTTCCTCCCTTTTTGGACTTAAGGACCTTTGTCATGTGTTTACATTATCCTGACAATAGGGGGTTGATTCCCACACTGGTTTTCTTGTGGGCTGTCAACATTATTGAGAGTTATACATAAGCAGGGAATAGGTTCTCTATCCACCACTGTTTCTTTTAAGCGAGTCTCATGAAATCAACAATTATTTAAATTAAAGCCATTCAGGTGTTTTATTGGTTAGGTTTTGACTGAGTTTTTTTTTTCCTCAAGGAAAGGAACTTCATGAATATAAGACAAAAAAATGTTTCAGTGGGCATATGCCTGCACTGCATGAGGCTTACACTCTTCACACACTGCGTGCAGCCACTACCCTACCTAGAATAAAGCCATATCTAGGAAATGGACAGCAGGACAACTCATGGGTGAACATCACACAAAGCTTTAGACACAGAAGAGTTCCTAGCACTGTTTAATCAACACTCTGTGGGGTTCAGACAGTGGGAAATCTCTGCACCTTGGGAGTATGTGGCAAAACAGACTGTATCCTCAAGGGTAACTCAGGAAAAGAGGAAGGTCATGGCACCAGACTGATTTTCAGAAATTATGCCTTAAAATTCCTGTGGGCAGGGTCCTCTGTGTGACCTCTGGAGATGGCATCTGGTTTGCCTGATAATCCAGCTGTACTGAGAACAGATGCACCCCCAGTGTAGGGCCAACCACCGAGCTCAGGTACTCGGTGGGCGCAGGAGGGGCAGCCTGGGAATCAGCACATGGGACTCTCTCAGGGGGGTTTATTCCAGCAGTCTGTACTCCCACAACATCACCAAACTACCTAACATACATCCAGGTGATCCATGCTCACATGTCCTTCACAAGGACTTTCAGCTCCTCAAGAGGCAACCAAGACAATCCACCCAGCGAGTCTGGGTGCCTCAGTTTGCCCTTCCAGAACCTGCACAGCTGAAGAAGCTGTGATCCTGACTCTGGACCTCAGGCCTGTATGTCAACCTGTCAAAAACTGGCTTTGTGATGCACCTCACAGTAGAAACTAGAGGAAAAAAAATACTACTTTAGATGCTTTATAAGTGTATGATTACTTTAAAAACTAAGTATCACTGCAAATTTTTATGGTATCTTCTTCTGTAAAGAAGAGGTCTCAGATGGCCTTCCAAGGTGATGCTTTACCAATTGTTAAAATAATGATCTTTTGCAATAACCAAAGTAGCTATATCAGGGACAAATGGAGTCCTTGTGCTCATTGTAAGACAATGTCTTAGAAAAGTATTTGGCACAGAAGAAATTTTCAGGAAAATACCCATGAAAATCTGAGCAATACTGTCATCTAAACTAAGTCAAAGAAATAGAGGCAAATAATTTATCAGTGTATGATAAATACAAACTCTCCTGCCTGATATGCAGGGTATTGCATATTGCACTTAACACATCTGCCACTCTATAGCTTCATTTTATTTAGTGCTCTGGAAGTACAAATGCTTGCCCACTAGTGGAACCACATAGTTTCCAAAAGCTGTCTTCCATTGAGAGGACAATTGTTTTCTATAGAGATGAGAAACAAATACCCATGACCCACGTCACCTTGCCCCAGCAGGCTTTTGCTGCGGCTTCCTCTGTGCAAATACAACAAAGTCTGGCAGCAGTCAATCCTGCCAGCCCACACTGAGCCACCACAGAGTGCAGAGCTATTTACCCTTCCTATTAATCTGTCAGTGTTCTAGTCAAACACGTAAAACAATATGGTGCGTGCATATCTCGACTGGTCATTGCTAAGTTACTGAGGAGCAACATGAATGAGTGGAAAACCATGCAACAAACTATAACACTAGATTTTTAAGGTATGGAATATTGGAGTTTTCAATTGTCAGCACGAAGGAAGCAGCCATGGTGTTCGTAGCACGGGGACAATAATGCACAAGCCAGAAACTATAGCCAGTCTGCCTCTTTCAGCTTACAATAAATGGGACCTGTTTGTTTTGCTCAGATGCAGATTTAATCCCAACTCTTTCATAAGCTCCCTGCTCTGTGCAGTCAGGAAACAATTAGGAAACTTGGGATCCTGTCCCTCAATTTACTTCACACAATCAGACTGCTGCCACAGTGCAGAAACCAAAGACTGCAGTTACCAGGGATGGGGTAGGGCTAGATTTTGAAGCATTTTAAAGATAAAATACTGTTAAGGCATAAACCCTGTTAGAGGAACCCTATTGAATGGAAAAGCTGTATAGTGGATAATACTGCGGCATCCTCTCCAGCACTTCTCTCTCTTCAGCTCACTGGTACCAATTCTTGCCCAGGAGAGCACCTTTAAGAACAAGTCAATAAAAGCTGTCAGGCTGCTGAGCCAAGCACCCTCCTTGCCCTTCTCAAATAATAATCTTATTTGATGATGCTTTCCAGGCACTGTTAGAGCTGAAAATCCACACTTCCCTGCTATCTCTTTAATCTGTTTCCTAGCCACGAACAAAAGGAAGAGTGTGCATATGAGAAAGCTGAAATAGAGGATATAGGTCAAAGAGTACGTTCTGAGTGTCAGGAAGACTTTATCTCAAAGAGAATAGTCTTTCCACAGTCAGCAAACTCCTAAGAGCCAAACAGAATGGCAAAAATGCATGACTACAGGCATTACAAAACTAAATAACAGTACAAATAATAGTATTAAGCTATTTTCAAAAACCTTGACTCATTCCTTGCTTTATGGTCAAGAAAGTTCTACTTTGGCACTGCTGGAAGAGAAGATAAACTTTGCTTACAAGCATAAGCACATATATAAATATACATGTCTGAAGGTATTTGTAGAGATAACAAATTAAACCAAGCTATTTATAATGAACAAAGGCACATTTCAGATTCACTGCTGCAACCATTTCCATAATTTTATCTTTCTAGCTAGTCCCATCAACTTCAGTAATTATTTATATACGAAGGTATTCAGATGGATAATCCCAAAAGGTCTTAGCCTCATGGTTTCACTCTTCATTGGTAATAACAGAACTATACAAAGCTATAAAGAATTCCTGGATAAGGCTGCAGACCAGTGATTTACAAAGTGATAAATTGCAATAATTAATTATGCTGTAATTGTCCTAGCCAACACCCATTTAAATATGAGTTTCATTGTCTGATCAGCTTCAAGTTGACCAAAATAGGCCATAGTATACATCTCTTTGGACTTCTGAAAGATGAACAATCCAGAGATATCCAAAAAAGTGTCTGGAACAGATCCAAAGGCAAAGAAAATATCTTAATCTCAGTCCATGCTCAAGCAACAACTAACAAAGCATACAGAAAGCAGATCTAACCCACACAATCAAGCTCTCAGTTCTTACAGGCAAAATATATGACCCTTCTAGTAAATCACTGCTAGTCACACTGAATTTATTTAACCCCATTATAACAAAGGCAGGTAAGCACATCAGCGTTTCCAGAGGAATTAGGGAACCACTGTTGTGTTAACACAATTCAGATGCCAAAATCCCAGACTGCACACAGCACTGGAATATCTTTCAGCTTACAAGGAAAATGCCAATTATTCTCAATGCTGTTGTGGCAAAGCCCACACAAACTGGGAACAGCAATAGCTCCGCTGTCCCATCTGCTGCTAAGGTCTACCATTGATGATGCTATCACCAGCACACCAAGACAGAATCAAGTTTTCACAAAATATCCCAAACTTTGTCCTAAAGAAAAAAATTTGGTTATGCTTTAAACAAAGACAACAGATTGCTGTTTAACTCAGGGTAATTAGTTCTAAGATAAGCACACCTAACTCCCACCAGGACAGGAACACATGGATGTACATTTGATTTGAAATTCCCAGATGCAATACACTTACTGCTCTGGTTAGACTCGTTGAAAGGAGTAAAGCTCACAGAATCAGTGCAACATGGCCCTACACAGCCATTTCATTGAAGTTTTAAATGAGCCAAATCTGCCCCAGGCCAACAGAAAAATTTATTGTCTTTTGATTCAACTCTACAGCTAAAGTCTATCTAAGGAGCAAAAAACCATTTATGCCTGTCATCTTAATACAATAGATAACTACTAGAAAAGAAGGAGTTTTTCACTAGGAAACAATATTTTGAACTACTTTAAACTGTAGGCTTAATAGAACAAGCCAGACCTCTACGAGATTACATTGCAGCTCTAAAATTTTCATACTGCATTTTTCTTGTGCAAGTGTCTTCAGGGTTCTTAGATATAGCCAAAAATCTTCAAACCATCTTAAAAAAAGTAAAAAAAAAAAAAAAAAAAAAAAAGAAGAGAAAAAAAAGTTCTCAACTTCTACTAAAGCATATTTAAATTGTTTAGGGAACAGAGATTATCTCATTTATTAAGATAAAGTAGATCATGTTTTTCAGTTCGGACTTTACCACAGTAACTTCCATCTTACTCCAATTTGTAGGAAAGTTGTACAGAGGGGTTGCAGATATCAGGCTAGCGATCTAAAAATGCCAAGCATTAGTTTACTTCTGTGGGTCACTTAGAAATGCAGCCCTCTATCAACTAATACAAAATCCTGGTATGTGTGTACCAGTTCAATAAGTTATGCCTGAGTCCAGAGACTCCACTGTGAAACAAGACGTGGTAGTTCAAGGCACTGAGGTGTGTCATGTGATGGATTGATGACCATGCCCTTTTTTCCCTGCCTTTGATTAATACCCTCAACAAAATATCAAATCAGTTTCCAAATAAAACATGCAGCAATCTTCTCTGTTTCAAACATACCATACTTCAATTGCATGCAGTTGCATTTATAATTGAAAAAAGGTAGGAAGAGGTAAGATGAAGTTTTGGGGCAGTTGAGGAGTTTTTTCTTTCCTTTTTTAAACAAAGTTGTTAGCAACAGAAACAACCAAGACGATGAATGTTGGGTTTTTCTAACTTTATCAAAATAAAAAGTTTTGGTAAATTTAAGACTGCAGGAATCATAATGAATTGAATCCCAAAGGAAAAAGTAGGGACAGAAAAGGGACACTGTGAAGGACATAGAGAATCACAATAAGTTAATTTCATTTTTTCTAATGAAGAAAATTCTGCTTCATATAAAATTTTGTGAAATATTTAACCACTTTGGCTGTTCTGAAGCAAGAAGAGGTTTCTCTCTAGGCAGAGCTCTCCTGGATGCTAATAAGGACCTCTGTTACAGGTTTTTAAAAAACATAGCTACCTATTCTGACATGAACTCTACTCTACTTGGGGTGTTCACCCAAGAAGTACTGGGGACTTGGCTCACAATACATCTACTGGAATGAGGAATCCTGGGGTCAGGAAATGTTCCCTTCATCAACCTGAGAGTCAGTTAAGCCAGCGACCCTTTTTTATATGTCCTCTTAATGATATTTGTTAGCTTATCCCAACATTGAAGAGAAAGAGAAATGTCTTTTTACAGTCTAAAGCAGTCATATTTAACTAGCGTCTAGTACTTAGACAAAAAAGTCTGGTCTGTACTACTGAGCCTCTGGGCTGAGTGGTACATGTAAAGATGCCCCTTGGACTTCAGGGCAGACCCTGGCTTCACAGGTCACAGGGACTTGGTGGTCATTTCAAGGACATGCTTCAGAAGGAACAGCAAGTTCTTGGTTCCTGCAGGACCATCGCAGAGCAGTAGTGAAAACCTGCCAGATCACTTCTATTTCTCTTTTCATCTCATTTCTCTGTTTCCCAAGCTCAGCACCTCTGAATTCTGGCACTGGTAATCAATAATATTTCTGTGGCTTTTTTAAACTCAGTGGTCTCAGATGAGTTTAAAAAACCACCATTGTGCCAATTGTGACATGCAGTGCAACTTGCCTTGCCTTGCTATTTATTTATTTCTTTTTTGTTTGTGTCTTTTACAGCTCCCTCTTTGAAAACTACAGGTGTTTGCAGGCATAATGCTCCCAGTGCTGTAGAAAAGAGTTTATTGTGAGGAGCCTTTTCTTTGCCACTTGTCCTGAACCTGTTCACAAAATGCTACATGCGTTCTACCGATCACCATAAAAATCAAGGAACAAGAAGTCCTCTGTAAGCCTGCCCAGCAGCACCACTATGACACTGGTTGCGACAGCTTTGTGACCCTGCATTGTTTTTCATTCATTCACAAACTTCTTTCTTTGTTTTTTTTCTTTTTTGCCTTTTTTTTTTCCTTATAAAAAAAGAGAGGGGTGAAGCCTTTATAGGCATTTTTATCTACTGTAAAAAAAAAGTGCATGTGTTCTGGTGTAATAGATTAAAAAAAAAAGAAACAACACAATGTGACAGCTACTTTAGAGAACACTGTGTGGAGTTACAGTAGTTATAGTTTCCAAAACCACCTGCAAACAAGTGCAGATACCATGGCAAAGTGCCCTTAGGATTTCTTTTTTCTTTTTCCTTACATGCTCCTCTTTTTCTTTATTTTAAAGTTCCCTCTTGCTATTCTAAGCCTGCAGTCAGCAATGAATTTATGTGACAGCTATGAAGCAAGTATTAAAATTGTGAATAGTGGCTAACAGTGCTCGAGCCCTCGGTGTTTAGCATCCTCACACAGCAGTGAATGCAGGCTGGGGCTGCTGAAAGGGAGGGGAGCAAGGGGGGAGGCAGGTGGAGGGCCTGGCTTCTCTCTCTTGTTTATCTGAACACCAGGGTCTGAGGGGGGGCACACGATGGAAGGAGCAGGATGTGAGCTCCAGGGCACACGATGGAAGGAGCAGGATGCGAGCTCCAGGGCACACGATGGAAGGAGCAGGATGCGAGCTCCAGGGCACACGATGGAAGGAGCAGGATGTGAGCTCCGGAGCTCCTTCTCCTGCTGACGGCCCTGCATGCTGAAGGAGAAAGGGCAAGACATGGGCACCAAGAGAGACTGGGGATGTTTCTGGCTGTTTGTCTGCTGAAGAAGGGTGTGCAGTCAAGGAGAGGACGTGATAGGGACAGGGATTGAAAGGCATCAGTTCTTGCTTCCATCTAAACACGCTTGAGCAGACTGAAGGAGTTGTGGCCACAGGCACAGTACAGGAGAGGACAGCAAACGGAGAGTGGGCCCCTGGAGCTCTCCCACACAGGGCAGGTAGGAGCAAATGAGTCATCTCCAGCCTATTTTATACACACATGAACATAAACAAGGTTAAGGGAGCCAAAGGAAGAGGAAGAGAGAGGTGCCCAATGAGCCAGTGAGGGATGTTGTGCCTCAGTGGTCAGGCTGCGGCAGGGAGGTCTCACAGTCTCCTCTCCCCTCTGCTAAATGGCAAAGGGCAGGAGGGAGAGGGCTGCAAGGGAGACAAGGCTGAAGGGTCATGGGGAGTAGGGAAATGGTGGGCACCCATTGGCCCTCCCTCTTTCCAGCAGGATTCCAGCAGGAGAGGAAGCAGAGCTGGAGCCGGGTGGGCGGGATGAAGGCTCACTCTCTCCCCAGAAGCTGCGGAAGGCCGCCATGCAGCCGGGCCAGGGGCCGAGCCGGGGGGAGGCCTCGTCTTATTAGCGGGGAAACCTCAAGACCGAAGTTGAAGGCGAAGAAGATAAAAGGAGCAATATGATCAATATGGTTTCATTGTTGAGCCCCGCTTACCTCGGCGGGAGACCATCTGCTCCCTGTCAATGCATCACCTGCTTGTCTGGCCTGTTGGCCGGGCAACGCGGGCGGGGGGATTAAGGGGGCCGGGGGCCCAGCCAGGGGCTGCTCCCCCGTGCTGGGGCGGGCACCGGGGGAGGCTCGCCCACGGGAGGTGGGAGGCCGAGCGGGCTCCGCTATTTCCACGGGAGGACGTAAAACAAATGCAGCGTTTTGAGCCGGCAGCGGGGCGGTTTCAGGAAGGCCCTTCCTGCCCCTGGAAGTCAGCGTTTTGCTGCACACGCTGGGTTTAGGGATGCATGAATGAGCCCGCCACAAAGGACAGCCAGGGAAGAAAGGGCGGCCGAGGGGTCCCCACAAAGCCAGGCACTTCACGGCCGCAGCCACAGAACCAAAACAACGCACGGCGCTCTCAAATTCCCTCAACCACTGAAAAAAATTTTCTGGAAGAAGATACTGAAATAGCACTAATATTTTGTCATTTTAATACCACCACAAATTCATTGCCTTTACATAGGGAGGAAAAGAATGAAAAACCCTCAGATGTTGGTGCAGTAACGAATGCAAATGAAGCGTTGAGTCTGTGCATCAGACCCAAAATTGTTTGATTTTTTGATAATTTTGGACATGTTTGATATTAAACACCAGCCACTTAATAAGCAGATAAATGGCAGCTCCCAGGACCCCAGGCTGGGCAGTACCAAATCACTTAAGCTGTTCTGTGCTGTGTACAACTGCACTGACTGGGGGAGGTTGTGTATCCATACACAGAGATTCATGCACATATATATGGCCGTGTTTGCACCTACACACTCATCATCCTCTCACACAGACCTTGCATCTGCTTTTTTTGGTTGGCACCATTGTCAAAGCAGTGCCTGCTCTCCGTGTTTTTGCATCACAACCAATGCTCACCGTGTTCAGGCATTTGGTTTCAAACCTCACCTATGAAGGAACTTCTCCCAAGAGCAGGCTAAGATTCCTCCACCATTGGAATCACTGAAAATCCACATGGAGTTACACTTCTAAGTCAACAACAATGTTTTAGGACAATGTCACACTCTACTGCCTCATAAACAAATGGGCAAAACACTTGGAAAATCTTGGCAGTTTGCTGAATTTCTCATTAGCCATTTTTTTAACATTTCTAGTCCCAAATAGAAGGTCCAGACAGTGATGAGGGGTTTACAAACAGGAGTGAAAGAGAAGCCAAGTTGAACTCTCAGCCTTGCAGAGTTTTCATCACTACAAATCACTCCTCAGGGAGTGAAACAAAGAACAAAAAACCTAGAAGCAACATTCATTACAAAAAACTGATTTTGGATGATGTCATGCTTTCCAAAGCTATAACCAAGCAGATATAAGCAACAATTGCACCTCACTGCTTGCATGAATCAATAAGAAACCAGACTCCTAAAGATGGGATATTTCTTTCTCAGAATATTATTATTCTTTTAGCTACCATATAGTTCAGAGCAATCCTCATGGGAGGAGTACGGAGTATTTGAATTCTGGATATAGCTTGCATTTGAAAGTGTGTACTTCTAGGCCAACAAAATGTTGCTGCATCAATTATAAATAAATGTGGAAGAAATTTAAAGAATCGCTAATAGGAAAATTAAAATCAATATACGGATAACTAATACTGAGAAACAAAGGTCAAGCACACATCTCATGATGTTGTCAAAAGTAAAAATTTTGTGTCTCCTTAGCCAAACTACTGAGGACATTGTTTGTATCTCCAGTGCTAGCTCATTTTCCCATTATTTTTCCCAAAAAGAATATTTCAGTTAATTGTTTACAATTCAAGATGCAAAGCATCAGAACAAGAAAACCAAAGAAACATTGTGGTTTATATGAATAAAGGGTTTCTGTTATTCCTGTGCTGTCTTATGCACAGATTCAGTAAGGCATTTAGGTGACTCCATCTAGTAGGACGTGATATCCTGAACATCATTTCCAGTCTGAAGCTTGGAATTTAGAACATCAAGACCTAGCCTACACAAGAGAAACAAAGTGAACATTTCTGTGGACATTTCTGTGGAAAAGCTAACAGACCCCGGCACCTTCAGGAAAACCAGCATTGTGTGGAATGGAAGTGACGTGCACTAGACAACATAAACAAAGATTCACTGTTTAAACCATGAATCATGAAATTCCCAAATCAAATCTGGAAGGGACCTTCTTAGATCACCTGGTTCAACCTCCAGCTTAAACTGGGTTGCTCAGCAATGTGTCCAGATGGGGCTGAGTATCTTCACAGACAGAAACTCCACAGCCTCTCCCAAAGAACAACAAGAAGCCCCTCCTTGTGTTCAGATGCAATTTCATGTGCTTCAGTTTGTACATATTGTCTCTTGTCCTGTCACCAGGCTCAGCAGGACATCCTGCTGATAGCACCAGCTACAAAACAGGAATTATCCCATATTTCCTTCTGAAAATGTAGAGACTTATTCACCTTTATCAGGAGTTTCACTGTTTATACTGAATTAGAATTCAGGGCCCCATGTGATGCCAGTTCTCCCTTGGATACTATTACCAGCAAATCTCTGAAAAGAAGGACAACTGATTGAAAAAAATTTGTATTACCTAAAGCAGTATACCTTAAAGAAAAGGAACAAATACTGAAATGGTCAACAGTAACATCAGTAAGATTTCTTAGTTTCTCCAGCCAGATTCGTGCAGGTTGTCACCCATATGAATTAATGATCATTTGCTCTCAGCTAGTATTTTCAACAAAGAAAAGGTTGGGTCCTGACCTAGAACAATGAACAGCAGCAGGAGTAGATAAATTGTAACTGGGGATGGATAAATAATTTGTCTTCATTGAATAAAATCAAGCGAAAAGTTATTTTTGAAAAGTATTGAAAATACATGAAATACAGATGTTGCAGAACACAAAGTCAGGATATTAAATATGGAGAAATTTGGAGAAATTACTCCAGCATGATGGTACTGTTTGTGCTGGGATGCAAAAGGAACACCTAAGCAGGTACACTGGATAGGGTAGACATTCAGGAAGTTACAGAAGTTAATCTGCAAGTGAAGGCCTGGGGGAAAGTTTCACCAGTGTAGACTGGAAAGAGTGGCTTGTCTCCCTGAGACACAGCAGACAGATTTAGATAATAGCACCGAAGGGAAGGACAAATGAAAAACACAGTAAGGCCTGAAGGGAGGTTTTGGCAGGGTATTTTGTCAAACCTCACTAGCCATGGAGAGTAATACTCTTCCATTTAAGAAATTGTGCTGAGCACTGGATCTGACCAGAAGCAACCTGTGCTAAAGCCATGGGCAGAAAGTTTATCTCTAAACTGGGGCTCCTTTTCATCAGAGGGAAAAAAAGCCTTTCTTGTGGAGGTCATGCAGTCACACAGGTTTGCAAGAAGTCTTTTATTTGGGATTGCCTATAGATATCACCATTTTATGTAATCAATTTTTTCTGACCCCCATCATTCAAAAGCCATATTCTATGCATGCAATGCCAAGTAGAAAATTTTAGTAAGATCTCTAGAGATAATCAGGGAGTAGCAACAGTATATCCTTCATTCCTCTATTAATTCCTCTAATTATCCTGAATGAGCATAGATTTCCAAAACTCCTTCTTAAAATATGTGAGGACCATGGATACCATATACCATGTTGCAGTGGTCAGTATCTAGAGAGGAGAATTTTTTCTCCTATCCATATTCAATACTCTCCAGTATTGGCTTCTGCCACCCATTATGGCTATTTAGGGTTTCCAAGCAAACCCTCTGAACAACATGTTTCAGGGATATATTTGGCCATTTTACATCTTTAGCTGGTTTCCAGCAGATATCAATGATGTGTAGGTTAGACCCTTGTTTGTTCTACTGTACACTTTACTAGAATGGGTTCACTGCGCTCACACACAGTTGAAAATTGAGCAACATCTAAAAACCAAAATATGTCAGTGTGGTACAGGCAGCAGTTCTGAAAACACAGGTCACAAGTTTTCTTTTTTTTTTTTTTTTTTTAATCCCATTGATCACCGCTACAGTCTTTGGGATATGCTATCCTTATTCTCAAAACTGATTCCATCCCTTCTGCTACCATGTCTTGGAAGTCTGTCACTTAAAAGTTTTATACAATTATCTATAAAATCACTAATAAATCCATAAAATGCAACATTTTTTTTTTCCCACCACCACAACACAAAAACACTGCTGTGTATATTCTCATTTGCACTCAAAGGATCCACCTGTAAGTAATAGATAAAGCATGTAGTAACAAAGGATTTCTTTTAACAGTTTTGTTTCTAAAAACTAAGCACTGGAAAGATAACAGCTTCTCCATGTAGAAGCCAACCTACTGTTTCTTGTGATACATCTGTGCTGTTGCCCTCTTACTGCCTTTACTCTGTGGTCAAGGATTTGCTAGAATTATTGTGTTTTCTGGGGGGTGGGGAGGAAAAAAGAGAATTTATTCTATGCAAGGGATGGTTCAAATCGTACTAGGATACAGAGAGGGGAGCCTGGAACTTATTCCCCTTTTTGCAAAATTACCAATGGCTGACAAGCAGAAAGCAGAGCAACCTTGTGTCCCCAAGTGACTTTAGTCAGATATGCCAGTGCTGCCTCTGCTCTGACCGAGCCATGAGCTCCCACTGAGGCAATGCAAACTGAGATGATGTGGAACTCCTTCACATATGAAAATCTGCCAGCACAGGTAAATAAAACTATTTTGACCAAGTTTAGTCATGAGGAAAAATGACTTTGAAAGACGTTGAGGCAGATAATGAGGTGGTAATGAATGCAGAGCTGGAATTCCACTCCAGCACACCGGGGGTGAATACGGGCGGGATGCAGAGCTGGGTCTCTGCTCTCCTGCCATGCATCACTGAGGCCATACACAGCACAGCCTCAAGCTGATTATTGCTGCTCTCCAAGTGGTTGTCAAAATATGTAAACTGTCAGCAGGAGACACACTTTTAATAAAACTGCCTATTCTCCAGTGATATTTTTCAGTTATGAAAAGAGCATCCTTTCATGTATCATGTGCATGGGAGCAAGAGAGCATGTAAAACAGTGCAGCAGCATTCCCAGAAAACAGCATTTTCATTACAAGTAGGCAAATTGGATGGTCATGTAGACTAACATGCTCCATGCTGTCTGTTACATGACAATGAGATGATTTATATGAACTGACAAATACACTGCATTTGCTACGTGGGTCTGATGTTACATACTGTCAGCCAGTTCCTCAATTTTCTCAATACACGTCTTAACTCATTTTTTTGGGTGAGAACATAAAATCCCAATTTCTTGTGTGCATGTGTGAGAGAGAATGGATGAGACTGCAGTATCAGTATTAATGTATCCAATCACAACACTCAGTGTGCCCTAGAACTCTATAGATTCACTTGACATCATCTCCTGTCTTTCTCTAGGAGAAGAGAGGAGAAGAGGTGTAAATGGAGCCCAGCTGGTCTGCAATGCCTGTGAAAATAATCTCTAGAGATGTAAGGATAGAGCTGATAGAAGCATGTCTTGTATGGCCTATGTCCCGTTTCAAAACCAACTAAAGCATTTTTTACAAATTCAAATTTCAGATTATTTCTCTGAGAATTAGGACTTCTACATTTCTCAGTGGCTTTAAGAATCACAGTCACTGCTTGGGGTAGAGGAGCAGGATCTAAAGGGAGGTTATGCATACCCAGTGAGAAGGGGATGATGTCTGCCTCCATTTAAGCAAAGATCAAGTACCCCCTGCCCTCCATTTGCAGAGAAGGGATATAAATGCAGGTGAGTGCATGGGAGAAATTGCAATCAGAGGTTTAATGCTGACACACCAGTTCTGCATGGGTATGGTAAAGGAAGCTAAAAACTCTTTTTCTAAGTCCCTTGAATTGCAGCACTTCAGTTCCAGAGCCTGGCATGAGTTGTAGTGACTTGTGTGTACAGTCATTTCATCCAGGATAGCAAATATACAGTGACCTTTACCAATAAACAGCTTTTCTCCCTTTATGGTATGTCTTGCTAAAAGCATCTTGGAGACAGCTAAATAGAGAAGAGTTATTTTGTTACTGCAGTCTGTTAACACGGCCTCTTTTTATAGTTTTCTCCTACCTCCCATGGTCACAGATCCAATAACAGTGTCCACGCTTCCTTAACTAACCTCCATTTTATTTTATCCCTTGATAAATGATCTTATTTGAAAACAGGCTTTCCATAGCATTGATCAATGCTGTGGGAAAAATAACAGTAACCTTTCTGAGAAAGACAAAGTGAAAATGGAAAACATGACTGACTGCCCTTTCACAAATTGCACCTTTCACAAATCTAAGATAATTGAGATATTTGTTGTTTGGTTTCTTAGCATAGTTTATCTAGGGTTTAATTTCAGAGTCTTTGTCTCTACCATTAACTTTTTTTTCTTATTACTTTACTCTTCATTTGTGCATCATTCTGCTCTAAAGTATCCTCCACCTATCCTGCATTTGCTCATTGCATGGCTTATTTTTCTTCCCTGCCTTGCTACCAATGCCACAGAACTAACAAAACCCCATTTACATTTTCTTTACTATAAGATAGATTTAAAATCATGTAAAGAAATAAGCTGACAGAAAGGGAAATTTTTATTTAGAGAGGAAAAGTTCTTCTAAAGTGGCACTGCCAAAAACAAATACCAAAAAAAAAAAAAGGCCACATTTTTCTATGTCTCTTCTTTTCTTATTACTACAAAAAATAAACTCTCATAATCTCTGTTACCAAGAGAGCATTTTGGCATCAATGATCAATACAAAGCTGGTGATGGGCAACCCTACACTAATATTTGTTTTCCTACATATTTGCTTTGCATTTAAATTCATCATTTTCTAAAGCCTGTAGGCTGGATTTGCTTTTTTTTACTGTCCATGACAATGCCTTGAGCAACCTTCTGTCAGAGTGCCCTGAGATTAACAACTCATCACAAGCAGCCATAGATGAGTATTGTGCTTGATTCCTCAGATAATGCAGAAGTTTGTAAACATGGCAAAGAAAAGACAAATCACATTATGTTGTCACAAGCAGGAAATTCAGACATGGAACCACCCAGGAGCCAGGCAGGCACCCATGGCAGTGGTTTCCTCTCTTTGCTCAACCAGCTGACAGCAGGAAAAAAAGACTCAAGCTATCTTTCAGTGCTTTTCTTCACAGGGAAATATGAATGTTATTCAGGAAGCTGATAGACAAATCGATAGACAATGTCTATCAGAACCCCAATTAGCACACATAACTCAGTAATTCTCTCTTTATAAGAGGCCCTGCTTACCACATTGTTTTGGGAATCATGCAGCAAGGAAGGAGACTCAGAAAGTATTTCCAATCCTCTTTCAATCAAAGGTAGCTCTGATTCAACCTCTACCTTTCCTAATGGCTTTAGTGTCAGATCTCTTTCTTGATGTTCTGACTGCAAATCCAACACAGCCATGTTTCAGGGAACTGTTGATCCTTTAATATAAATTTCATCCTGAAAAAGGTAATTCTTGGATTGGCAAAGTCCAGCTATGCTGTTTGGCATTATTTCTGAATTGCTCAACTTTGTGAGGTATTCAGATCTGAGATGCAGTCACAAACTAACCCTCAAAAAATTAGTTGTCTCTCACAATGATGAAAAGTATAACCTCTGCTCACTCAAAAATGTTTCATCTTTCATTTTGGTTTTTGATACAGATTCGGTGTTACTTTCCTCAGCACAGTTTCACACCAAGTCTGCCCTGCCAGATTTAACTGAAACTACTGAAACATGCCAGAATGCGAAGCTCACTATCACCTACAGAAGTAATGAGACTTTTTGTGCAGCCCTCTTTTACAAGCCCACTCTGCTCACAAGCACCAAAAAAAACCAAAAAAACCAAAAAACAACCAAATGGTGCCCCATTTAAGGCTTCACTTTGGAGAATTTCACCACTGTCAGAGGATTTATTTGCTAGTCTCTTCATTGCTTTTCTTTCTGGCACATTGCGGTGTTTGGGAACATGACTAGGCCTGAAGAAGCTCTGTATTATTCAGTGTGATTCCTAACACTAAGGCTCACAATTTTTGTAACACGAACCTTTTTATTTTTTCCCATAAAACTGCATCCTCAAGGGACTCCAAAATACCAGAACACCCATCTCTTCCTTCTAGAGTAATAGAAGGTAAAGCTAGAGGCTATCCTTCTGTACGTGCAATTCTTAGGCCAGAGAGGGAATCATCTCTAGGAAACTTCATTATGAACATGAAGTTCAAGTTCAGTGATTGACAGTGGGGCTGCCTTCACCCTGCATGCAGTGCTTGCAGGTCACCACAGAGTTTGATGCTAACATGCTACTTCAGGCACTAAAACCACCCAGGCTTCAGCAGCACAAAGCACAATACAAGCTCCAAAGTTCACAGAGAATCTGGATAAATGATCATTTCTTCTGTCATGCTGAGAGCACACTGCTACAGCTACATGGCAATAAGTAACACTGCAGCAGGTTGAGAGGCAGCTCCACTGTGTGTCCAGAGGAGCATTCACACTGCTGCATCAGAATTTAGCCACACTAAATATCATAGGAGCATGGTTTCTAGTTCCCCCTTTTTTTTTGAAAGCAAAACCAAACAAAATTACAAGTGTTCTTAAAAAGCTTTTTTAAAATGGTCTGTTCACCTTTCAGTGGCATTCTTTTGCAAACCCGAGTGTCATTCTTCAATTAAAAGCTGTATAACGTGTATCCTGCAGGAGATTGCTAAAGGTGATTCAATTGCAGTGTTTCTTAACTCTTAAACATCTCTTTTCACAATGTTTATGTTCTCAGCATAATTTGATGTGGCATTTTAAAACAGCTTACACAAAATTAGGAACAGAAGTATAAATCCCAGAGGCACAATTATCTGACAAGCTGTATCTTCAACGCAGTATCATGTTCAATTTCTCCAATTATATTTTATGGGAAAGAGATAGCACAAAGCAGATAACTTCCTTTCATCACTGTCTCACATCATTCTGAGAGGAAGACTCCACAAAGCTTTGTTTATTGGGACATCACAAGTTGAAGGGCACAAAATATAGCCTCAAACCAATATATAGTCATAGAAACATTGAGGTTGGAAAAGACCTTTAGGATCATCAACTCAAACCGTAAATTGCCAAGAATACCAAGTCCAAAAATGCCAAGCACTGCCAAGTTCACCACTAAACCATGTCCCTAAGCTCCACCATCTACATATTTTTAACATACTTCCAGGGATGGCGAGTCCTCCACTTCCCTGGGCAGCCTGTTCCTTGAAGCCTTTCAATGAAGAAATTTTTTCTGGTATCCAATCTAAACCTGATACACATCCGCCACCACCTGCCTTTTAAAGAGATCTTTTTTTCCATGGATTTCATGCCTGTCTTAATCCGCCAACATATTCCTGACATGCCTCTGTGTTCCATTGGGCTCTTCTTGGTATCCAGTGCCCCATACACCTGAGTGCTCTCCATTCCCTGCTGCTGGTTCACCAGGTTTCAGCAGCCCAGCTTAATAATACATTATATGGATTATTCTAATTGCTTTCTAAATTTAAGCCATATTAGACTTTTAAATCAGGGCCATATTCCACACTCAGCAGGCTCTGCCTTGTCCCAGTGGCCATAGAGCGGTACACAAGTGAAGACATCTTTCCCCTAACTATATTAAAACTCAAAAAGTCAGCCAAGTTAAGCCAGCCATATTATATGTTCAGTTCACAAGCAATTACTCTCTTTTCTGAAGAGCTGCTCATTATAAGAATATAGCATACTCAGGTGAATCTTAGTAACAGTGCAATGTTCTGGCAAGTGAGGTACACATGAAAAGGCAAACAGCACTTCTAAAATAATTTCTAAGTTAATTTGGTACATCTCACTGAAAGTATAATCTCAGCATCAGCAGATGATAAAATTTGTGGTTCATTTAAAGACTTCATCTTTTCATGTGTATTAATTACTGAAAAACAGGATGGAAATATGTTTAAGAGTGCTTTGCTAATCATCTAGGACTATGGGGCTTTTAAATGTTGCAATATCTAATTCTAATTTTTCATAAAATTAGCATACAGATGGATTTAGACTTTTTTCTATAAAAATAGATATATTTTAAATTATTTAGTTCTAGTCAACTTCTCAGAATGCTGCTGTGAAAAACAAACATGTTTCATCTAAACAATGGACTACCACATTTATATCTAATCCTGCTCTTGTCTGTGCTAACATAAATCAGGACAATAACTAAAGCCAATAGGATGACATGGGGTCAAACCAGTTTGAAATCTGAATGAAGACCACACACTTTTCATCCCTTGGAAACACTCATACCATTTTGCTGTTGCTTCTCTTAACTAGGCTTTGCTTTCCTGGTTTTTACATACCAAGCATAAGACCAACACACAGACATTCATGGATTTAAATTGAAATGAAACAAAAGTAAATTCGATTACATGCTTCTCCCCAAGGTTAAGTTGGACAAGCTATAAACTTTCTGATGCTATTTCCTTTAAAGATATACAGGATTATTTAAAAAAACACTTTTCATGTAGTTTTCAAATTGAAATTTGCTATTATATAAGCTCCTGATCTGGTTATTTTTCACTGCATGGTGAGCCTAGAAAGCTTTCTCAGCTTGACCAAGGAATCAGGGGAACAGATCCTTCAGCATCTGACAGCAAAATGAGGTATCCACTGACTCAACAGAAGGGGCACCATCCAAAAGCTCACAGGATTCAGTGAATCAATGGTGATTTGGACCTGGGGTGGGTAAAAAAAGAAAAGGGTGATTCCAGCAATAGTTCCTCATCCAGAAAGGCAACAGAATCACAAGACATGGAAAGCAACTCTTCATCCTACACTCACTGGCATCTAAGAAGCACTGGATAATAATTTAATTTGACATCCAAGGCAATATGTTAATATTGCACCATTACATGTATTTCACATTTTAATGTACATTTTGCTGCAATGGCATTTTCTTCCTCTTTTTTTTTCTGCATAATTTGCCCTTTGATATATAAACTCAGGTGAAAAATTTTAAAGGAAAAAAACATCAGTTGTGCTGAATTCACTGTGCTTTCCCTGTATCATTCAAATTGCCACAGCTTTTTATTTTTTCTTGGTATGTTTTCTGAGGTTTTCCTAATTAGCTCTAGGCTTTGTTTCAAATTTTCTCCCCTTTTGTTTTAAATATCAGAGTTCATATCTTAGTCTGTTTGCAGCACACAGACTCGGACGGGAGTTTATCATGCCCTTCAACTGCTCATAGTTCCTTTTAAACAGTAGCTTTGTCCTCTTCATTTTGAGATAAAAATCCTCAAAATCAAAGGCTACTAGTTAGAAGAGCCTACATTTGAAGTGCCTTGAAGTCTTTGGTTTTCCTTTCATTTCTGCGGGCCTTGGATCAGCTGTACAGTCCCCTTTGTTCATTTATAAGCACAAAGAAGAGATTCTCTTTTATTTATCAGAACTGCAGCCACTTGGATAAAAAAGACATTTTTTTTATGAGGGATGTTATGGAGTTATTTAATGATCTTATAAGCTAAAAGCTCATTACACGTCTCCTTTCAGATCCCTGCTAAGGATCTGAGCGGGACTAGGCTTTGCACAGCGACAGGGCTGGTTTAACTAAGCTGAACCCACGTCTGCTGAGGGCTCAGACTCGTCTGAGTGCGCGGGCAGAGCGAAGCCAAGCACGAGCCTGAGGTGCCTTGCCAAAGCCTGTGGGGTAAATCAGGAGCTGGGCTTGGCCTGTGCAGGAATCCGAGCTGTCACCGCCACATGGAGCCAGGATTGACTTATTAAGAGTTTGATGAGAGGCACTTGGTATTCCAGGGGGAAGGTGGCCTTCGCCTGCGCGTTGGGAATGAAGGAGTTATGGCGTTTCTATGGGTCCTGCGAGCCTTTCATTTCATTCAGCTCTCCGCTGCCGCACAGCGTGAACTGACTGAGCCCCAGAAGAGGTTAACGAGCACAACAGCCATCATTTGTGAGGAGTGGGAAAGAGCCATGTGCTGCACCAGCTTCTTTTCAAGGCTCCTGATTTTTTTTTGTCTTCCCACTGGCACAAGGGCAAGCACCCAGCATAGCTTGTCTTGGGGAGCTTGGCAGCATTCTCCTCTCCTGGCAAACCTGACGAAGCCAAATAAAGTAATCTGTGCATTGTCTATTCCTTCGCTTGGGTGACTTTTAAGCTGAGGAAAAAAGGAACAGGGGGTGATAAAACTTTTGGACTGGGGGCCCTGTTACTAATACCACAGGTATCTTCCTTGGGACAAGCTAACTGAAATTTTTTTTTTTGACACTTATTAAGTAGAAATTTTTTTTTTTGAGATTATTACATCTCTCCCTCCACCATCCTCCTCCTGTCTTTTCTGAAGCCATCGTTGCATAGATTTATTCTATTCAGCTCTCACATTAGCAGATGTGAATGAGGGAATCTGACTGAGCCTGTCAAGGCAAAGAAAGCCATGAAAGAAGAGAGAGAAGAAACATTACACAACTATAATGGCAGCCACAATGGAAATATGCTGGCGTGAAAGCAATTAATGCAATTGGTGCTCTAAGTTCATGGCTTACTCTGAAACCAAGCAGCCTCTGGAAGCACGAAGCTCATCGCAATGCAGAGGACAAACCCCGAGCTGCTGAGCAAAGCGCAAGTAAAAGGGCTTTACTGTGCATGCACAGCTGCTCTGAGGAAGGGCTTTAGCATGGAACTTCTCTGCCATGAGCTGCTGCTCCATGCTGGAGCCCCACTCAGGATCAGAAGGCAGCCAGGGTATCACACTGCAAGGCTTTGCCTTGCTGATGTGCATGAATCCTTACAGCCACACCATGGGGTGTGAGAGCCACGCTGGGCAGCCTTCCTCCCCGCTGCCAGCCCGAGGATCCAAACCCTTCCTTTTCTCAATGGAACAAAAAGCCAAAATCCTGAAAAGGTTTGCAAGTCAATAGCCATACAGGCAGAAAGAAGGGGAAGTCCATCTGGAATGTTTTCTTTTGATAATTTTGAGTGTGCCAAAGCAGAAGAAAAGTTTCATCTAGAAAATGTTGAAATATGTCCTTTCCTGAAAACAGTCTTTTCTGTAATTAGGTATCATCTCACAGGAAAAGAGAACATTTTCTGGAGGTGTCTAACTTGCTCTGTCTCACGAACATCCATCCCCAGCTGACTCCAGGTGTCCCTCATAGCATGTTTGAGTCACTCAGGTCTAGTGGTACAGGAGAGCTTTGGCACAGCAGAAGTGCCATTTTCTCACAGCTCACTCTCTCTAATGACTCATGATAGCAGAAGCAACCTTTGAACCCAAAAAGTGAAGTGTTACAGAGCATGCAACTCCTTACTACCTTACACGACAACAGGTCTGAAACAGGATTAAAAGCCACAGACTAATTTGCTTATTTTTACCTTCCTGGATTAATACAAACAGGACAAAGGAAGACAAGGGAGAGAAGTTTTCTTGTCTGAGGTGTTACAGTGTAAAAAGAGATATGAAGAGGGACTTCTGCTGGTCTCAGTGGTCAGACACATGATCATCTAAATCCCTCCCCATCTCCTGGACCTGGAGGGCAGAGATGGGGAAGGAGCTGCTAAGGCTCCCTCTGAGCATTACCAAAGATTCCTCCCACACATCTCCTCCATTTCCATCAGCACCCTGAGAGGACAATGATTTTTTTATCCTTTCAGACAATTTCATTTAGTATATTCTCCACAGACTCAAATTTTAGGGCATAGTAGCAGTGTGACTCAATTGTCATTGGATCTCCCCTCCAGTAGGGACACATGTATAATTGCTCCAGAGGAACCAACATAACTTGTCCCTGCTCTCTTTCCTCAGATCAGGATTTACATTCAAAACAATTTAACAATCTTAATTATAGATTGAATACATTAAAAATATATTCTTTTTTCTTTTTCCATTACTTACAAAGGGACTATTTCCTAACATTATACTTGCAGATATCTGAGAGATTTCTAGCTGTCTCCACAAGTTGTTCCATCTCATTTGCCTCTTGATTCCCTTTAATGCAATCATAAAAGAATGGTATATATTTGTTATTCTATTTATAACTTATCTCCTTGCAGAGATAGAAACGATCCCTCAAAATGCAAAGGAGATCCATCAGCACATTTTTCCTTCCTTCCTCCCTTTCTTTTTAGAATCATCTCTTTCCTTTGTAGTTTTAAATAAGGCTTCTTTTCTTCCCTTTTGTGAGTTCTAGGGGAGCTATCAGTCACTGCTGTAGGTCACAAACATTTTACATATTATGGTGATAAATCACTGTCAGGAGGTAGTCACTGTAGAGCAAACCAGGGCCCTGCCCCACAATAACGCAACAATACATTCAAGTGGACCTGCAGTGTCTCACTTCACCTGAAAATCCTGAAATCCACACAGTTATTTTCCAGAAGATTCCCCAGCAAGTTTTTCCTCCCTTTTATTCCCCAGGGCACCTGCACATTTCCTTTGAATTCCGTGGGATCCCCCGTGCTCCAGGTCAGTCACTGTGAGAGCACGGGGTAGGGAGATCTTGGGGCACTTGGCTGTGTTGACATTCCAAGTCTGGCCCAAGAAACAATCAGTGAACCAGAGGAAAAGGGAGGGAGGGAGCAGGAGGCAGTAGGTGACAGAGAAAGTCTGGCCATAAAGAAAAAGGGCTGAACAATAGTTTTACTGTTATAGAAAATAAATCATTTTAGAGTCAGTGCAAACATACAGCACCATCAACAGACTCAACTTCTTAGGAGGTTTGCTGAAGGCCAAAAAATAAATCAGGTATCAAGTGTCATACACCAACTTTCAAATCAGAATGTGAGCCTCGGGCTTTGAATTAGCTCACATCTCAAATTTTATTTCAAAAGGACAAAATTCTACATACATTATCCAGTTACCTTATTGCTCCACATCATATGCAGTCCCTAAGGCAGTACTTGAGCTATACAAAAGAGCATATTTTCTTTGCTTCTTTCTGTTCAAAATAGAGTAGACAACATAAACAAGATGTTATAAGCCTACTATGCTAATTAGGTTATTATTAGAATGCACAACTTCTAACTATTTGACAAAAAAAAAAAAGCAGGGAAAAGGAGGAGAGCAGCAGCAAGCAGCAGTGTTTGCCAGCTCCCCATTATGACAGGGTGTAAATAGAGGTTAGGCTCATGCCTCTGTCTGCAAGGGGGTCACATCAAACTGCTTTCACCCCACAGGCAAGGTGAAAACAAGACCACACAGACAAAGAGGAATTGAGCTTCAGCTGGCATGACTGGAACCAATGCCAGTCAAAGAGTTCATTGAACAGTTCAATCATTTATCTTGACAGGATATGATTCTTTTCAGGCTCCTTCTAGCACTCAGGCACAGCCAGCTCCTTAAAACCTGACACAGGATTTAATAGCTCTAATGATCCAAATGAATATTTAGTCAAGAAAATTAACTTTTGATAACAGTGGCTGATATACCCTCTTATGGCATACTGTGTTTATCAAATGTTACGGTAATTTATCACTGGGGAAAACAGAATGTTAGCTTTTGTGGACAGACTCCAGCACTTCTTTCTAAATGCAAGTTTAGAGAGGGATTTACACTGGTCCATACCACACAGGATGCCAGAGGATGAATTTCATGTCCTTGAAACCAAAACACATAGCTCTGTCACTTGAGAGGAAGCAAAAGTGCTGCTGGACCTCCCATCCAGAAGGGCCTTAACCATTTTATGCATTCTTCCTGCTAAGTCTGACTTCCAAACCAGTCTCTGAAAGTTTTCACATTCTCATGAATTGTATTAACATGTTTTGCTATCTCCACACAGGAAAATCATGGCTTTAATAAGGAAGGTTTAGCCAAGACTGAAATTAGACAGTAATACATCCCAGTTTTCCTGTAGCTTTGGTCTGGACGAGGAATTTCCAGGTTTCACAAGAGTCTTGCTGCAAGATGGACCATATAGGGATAAAAGCATCTCAGTTTGCAACAGGATTTCTTCCCAGATCCATCCCAAGCTGCATCACACCACTGTGCAGCTTGCATTTTCTGTATTTTGCTGCTGATTTTCAGAGCAATGGACTCAATATTAATTATTGTTGGGGTCCTACCTATGACACATTTAGGCCAACTGACTAGAGTGAGCAACCTACTCCCCCTTTTTAAATTGCTCCTTTTCATACTAGCTGTCTCTTTTCTAAATGTTCTTTGATGGATTTTGGAAGTATCTCCTTAAGTCACAAATCAGCTTTTCTCTCCTTGTTCTGAAAACATTTCAGTTGCAAGCAGGGACGATTTGCCTACTCTGCTGCCACATTTTGGGGCTGCAATGAATATCCAGCCTACCTCAAGAATTCAGCTTTGGCACCATTAGCATCTCTCTCATAAAAACCCAAAATCAGGTGGCTTAAGTGAAAGGTGCCATCCTGTCCAGTCAGAATCAAAACACACACCTCAGCCAAAATTGCAAAAAGGCTAAAACCCCAAAGCACAACTAGGGCAGAAGTTAAAGACCAGTCCTCACAATCCAGCCTAAACCCTCTGGCACAGCACTAAGTCCCACTCATAGCTCCTCATAAAATTGCAGCATCTGCTTTTGAAAGATACCTAAAAATCTTCCTTCAATGCTTGGAGAATGCAGCTCACTCCAGCAGACAGTTGTCTGGACTAATTGCCTCAACTATAAAAAATATGCAATATTTTTCTGTTCTGAAAATATTAAGCTTTGTTTTCCCTCCTTTATTACTGCCCTTATTGTCAAGGTACTACCTAGTGCTTTTGACACCAGTTACATCTTGGGTTTGTTTAATTAAACAGACTTAACCTTTTAATCTCTTGCATAAAGACAAATTTTCCAAGAGCTACATTTTAACACTAGGACATTTTCATTAATTGGTTGTGGCAATTATTTTCCTATATCAATAAAAGTTAAACCTCTGTTATTTTCTATGTGTTAGTTCCAGAATTCATAATTGCCAATGCTCATATTAGAAGGAGACAAAATATTTGGACAGATCATATTAGACCAACAACATCAATATGAAATTTTTTTCATGAAAAAACTTAATTATGCTTTATATTCCTAAAAGAAAAAAAAAGTATTTTACTAAAATGATTCTGATTTTCATAAATATTACATGGGATTTAGGTAAAGAAGTGCTTTAGAATACATCCAGGCACTTTCTAAACATTGACACAGCAAAGAGAAAAAAACCCCAAACCCCTTCTGAAGTCAGCAATAACCAGAATGAGCAAGATTTCTTTTGTGAAGGGCTCTCCATGACCAGGAGTCTGAGAGACAAAACATCTTGGAGCACCTATCACATGGAAGGCAATTACAGAAAAGCAATCTAAAGTGCTTGCTGACAAATAATAATTTAGGAAATAGAAAATAAAATACACCCTACCTGGTATCATAAAACTGTAGCTTCACCAGGGGATTTTCATGGTGTTATTAAGTTTGAGAGACAAGCTCAAGTGGTTTAAATAATTGAAAGAAGAAAATACAACTTCCACAACATCAGGTCTCAAAGTACACTTCTTTGTATCTAATATATCAGGCAGCCTCACTCAAATACATTTGAGATTTTCTATTTCATGTTCTGCAGATGATGTTTGCAGCTCTGTGCAGGTATCTAATTTCCAACCAAAGACAATACACTGGGGGTAGCATGAGGTTATAGCAATGAGCCAGTCAGAAAACAAGTTACTCAAAGACATCAAAATAATCCTATAATTCTATCTATTGCACCACCTTTGCTTTCAAAGGACAGAGCAATATACTGTTCACTGGACAGTTTTCATGAAACAAACATTATATAGTTTAGATATTCTTACCTAATTTGAAACAAAAATAATAAATGTTTCACTTTACAATATCACTGCCATACTTCTGCATGAGTCCCAAATGACCAAACTATTCTCATTTCTCTGCCTCAAAGAGTAAAAGAAAGTGGGAGCATATGTCTGCACCAACACTTTGCTTTTGGATAAAGAAACAATAGATGAAATGGAAAGTTATTTATGGCAACTTGATAATACAGCTGAGCACCTTGGTCAAGAAACTGAGACAATAGATTTTCTTATGCAGTACTTGCAAGAATAAAAGTATACGGTTAAATGTTTGTAAATTCTTTGTCAGATAACCTGCTCTTCCAAGGAGTGCAGATCCCCAGAAGTCCATCAAAACTATAGCCTTGTATATGACCCAGCCATTCAGACTGAATGCAGAACAGTGCTTTACATAAACCTCTGAAAGGAACCAAGTGGTTATGGAGAGAAACTCCTCAAGTGGTTTAGCAGCTAACTGAAATATAGGAAATGAGAGAGAAAGGTGATTTTCACACTATAAAGAAAATGCTGGGAAGTGAGATGCATTACTATGCTAAAATCATAGTTGAAAATGGAGCTGTTAATGAGGCAACAAAACATAACATGTTATGAAAATGCTCAGAGAGGTTGATTGTAAGGCTAACTGACCGGGGAGATGCAAGAGCATTTCACAAGAAACCAGGGGATGAGCAGCAAATGAAACCCTGCATTAATCCACACATGCATGGAAAAAATAACCACAACCCAAGAACTGTCCTTAAACCAGTATTCACACTCCATCAATAAAATATGGTACCCTTGTGCCTCCCTCTCTGTACTATCAGCTCCATTTTAAAGAGTAGACAGAAAAGCATACACAATGCTGAGATTTTTAAGGAGAATTGAAAATGAAGAAGAAAAAATACTGTTACATAGCAAGAGAAATTTATGAGGCACAAACATCTTGACTGCTGTAGGCAGCTTAGATCTTCCCATTTCCAAAGCTACAGAGATGAACCAGAAGAGGTTTTAGCTCAGGGAAAACTCAGGTCAGAGGTCCAGGGAGATTCACGTATGAGAGGAAACTACATCAACTATAGCACTTGTACCTGGAAAAAAAAACTAATAGGGGCAGAGTTTGGAGGGATGGTACAATTTCACAAAGTCATAGAGTATTAGCTATTTGTCACACCCCAGCATCTGACAAAAGGTTTGAAATAAAAGAGAAAAGCTTTTTCACATAGAGTGCAACTACACTGTGGAAGTCAGGGCCACAAGATGCCATGGAGGTAAAAGAAAGGATATAAACCAGATAAAAATAACCTTTTAGAGGCAGAATCCTGAAAAAGTACTTTAAGAGCATTATTCTGTATTTGGTCGATTTCTTATACTCTTTTGCTTGACCTCCAGTACCGAACACTCTCAAGAAGAGAACATCAAATGAGTCTTTGACTTTACAAGGCGTGTTGCTGTGCTCTTGCACTCTGGTATATCTCAAGGGTTAAATTCAGAAAAATGTGTTCACTCAGGAGTTTTGCCAAGAACACAAATTTGGGCATTTTGCCTCTTAAGCACTGTGACAGGAATTAGTTAAATCCAACTTTGTAATGGACACAGTGTTTAAAAGCTTCACTGCCATGCCCAGTGCTGTCATGCTTGGAGGCAAAGACTGCCACCAGCACTGTCTCTTTTCACCCTAGGCTTGGGTCTGTTCACACTGAGTGAAGAATTCCTCCTCACTCTTCTACCATATCTTCTCTTGCTACTTATCAGCAATTTGGGAAATTTTGCTCAATAATAGCATTGAAGTTTTAATGTGATCAATAGGAAGGCTGCATTTGATTGATCCTGAATTACTGCACCCCAGTGCAATCTATGGCTGCTATACTATTCTAATGTTGCAGAAATTCTGCATCTATAGCAGCTCAAATGTTGAAAATATACAAAGGCAAATCATATACAGGGAACATGAAAAATCAATAATATATGCCACTGAGTGGTTAGACTTTCCAGAAAGAATCAGCTTTTAGAACCAGAGTCAGATGCTATTTACTCACCTAAATAATTATTAGGATATTTTCAAAGGAGCTCAGCACTCAGTCTGTTGAAATCTTTTGAAAACCTGGTCATAATAGTCACAATGAGAGCTGACTTCTTTTGGAAAACTAGTCAGCAGCTGAGAGTGCCAAGCCAGTGAGAGCTGGATCTCAGACAGAAAATTTGCTTCATAACACCTCTTGAAATACTCAGCAGTGGCTGATGGGAACAGGTGAGTATCTACTCTACCCTCCGATTGCAGACTACATCAGATAAACAACAAGTTCCAAGTTCGGACTTTTCTGTTATATTGATTTCCCCACAAAAATCCTGGATTGCAAAAAAAAACCTTTTATGAAGGAAGCTATTGATTCAAGGAATGAGCTTGATTTCCCCTCAAACCCTGGTTCCATGCACTGCAGTTCTTGGGACCTGCAAGCAGCCACTGCTTCCTGACTTGGGGATTCACAAGTAGAGAAAGTGGAAAATCTGGGTCTTAAAAATTGTGATTCTGTAGATGTTTGCCTGATGGGACTTGGAAAGGAGATATCTGTGGTCATCCTACACCCAGCCCTCAGTAGCCACACTAACTCTGCAGCTTTTGATGCTTTCAGGTTTCTTGTTCCTTAGAGTCCTTATACCCACAGGATGTGTTTCAGTTGTCTAGGACTGTTTTAGAGGCCTCCTGGTATCCCATGTGGCTGCCAGATACTGCTCCAGGAAGCCACAGCACTCACTAGTACCAAAGACATCTAAAGCAGCACTAGATGCCAGTGTTTAGGCACTTGAATTGCTTCTCAACAAATTTTGAGACAAGCTACTACATCTTTGAGGAGTCCAGAGCGCCAGGCAGATGCTTTATCCACCAACCGAGGCAAAAAAAGCGAATGTTCATGTTTATTCTTCAGTAAAATTTTTTCAACCAAAAAAGTTATTCCGAATACTTTCTACAAGAAAAAAGAGTTTACTTCTTATGCATTCTAGCTAAACACTGCATAGGAAGTCTGTGAGACAATTTTCTGACTTGAACTTCTCAACCACAAACTTCTAAAATGTGAAGAGTTACCTTCCTACAATTACACAAATAAGAGAGAAGTTGCATTAGCAGAATTGGCTGAAAGCTCTTCCACCTCTTATTTACAAAGAAATAACTTTATTTTGTTGTTTTTTAAAAACAAAAATTTAAAATTTTTGTTATTTCAAAAAAATTCTTATGGTAGAATAAGAAAAAAACAAGAAAATCCTATTTATAATTTCTACACACATCATAATACCTCTGTTCATTTTATCCTTTTTTAGCTTTCTACCTGCTGCACACAGACATTTATCAATTCCTAATGTTCTAATATCTGCCATTTTCATTCTCCAGATCCTCCCAGATCTTTCTATATTTTTCATGGAAAGTAGAGTCACAAGAAGAATGAAGAGAAGCTCTGTAATTAAAACATTCAGGCCATATTTTTAATGATTTGTTTGGTTTTTTTTCTGGAAAGTAGAGGTTGCTTCCCCCCAAGAACTCAATAAAGTAATTTTCCCAACTGATCCCTGAAGTTTTTATATAACTTCACAGCTGTGAGTCAGAATTGGAAAAAAAAAAACCACAAACAAACCATAACTTGAAGTTTAAATTGCACTGTCCTACAGTGCCATTCCTTATCCCTAAAACCCTGTGGGCAGCCAGTATTTGTCATGTATGGACATTTATAGGGACTCTGGGGTTCTGGTTGGTTCAGTGTCATTGATAATGATGGGCAAAAAGAGGATGCTAAAAAGTTGTGAATGTGAAATGATATTCCTTTACACTGCTTCAACATTGCTCATGTTAAATGATATTAAAATACACTCTGCAGTCATAGAAAGAGAGAGATACTGCTGGATGAGAGTCTTGGAGCAGTATCTGGCAGGACCAGGAAGACTTGCATTTGAAAATACCAGTGTTGGTACTGGGCCCAAAGATGTAAATTATCCCTTCTTATAGCTTCACATCATCAGTCTTGCTTCTGTGGCTAATAACCTGGGTGGATTTGAAATAACTGCATTGAAACTTTATTTACAGGTGGGTTTGGTTTTTTCTCTCTATTTTTTAAAATATTTCTGTTGATAACATTTCCAAAACTTTTTTTAAAAAAACCCAATCAACCAAACAAGAACCACATAAAAGCCGTAGAAATTAAAAAAAAAAAAAAAAAAACATTTCTATTTTTTAAATTTGAAAATAAAACAAGCACTCAAAAACAAAGTAGAAAGTTTCTATTTTATAACCCCTACATATCCTTTTTCTTTTCTTCCTTTTTCATCTCTTCAGAGGACTAAGTCATGATATTGTCTAACTGCTAAAGTGTATAACAGCCTTGGGGAGGACATTTAATTCTGGACTCTATTTCTTAGCTCTAAATACTTGACTTCTTCATCAAAGCTTTTAAAATTATAGCTCTTTAGTTTTACATTAGACATATCCGAAACTTATCTGTTTGTAGGTGAGGACTTTGCCCAGTCCTTTCAAAGTGCCTCCTGTAAAGAGCCTTGCTACACATAGGTGAGCCTTTGAAGAGGTTTTCTGCATGTTCTCAGCCCAATCTCATTGCCAGTAACACTGCCTTTACATTTTTTCTGTTTATTTAGACTTTCCAGTGTGTTTACCACAACTTTTACCATAGCTTTTGTACAACTGGAAAGAATCCTTGTGTGTTTACTTTGTCACCAAAAAAAAAAAAAAACACCAACCAAACAAAAAAATCCCCATACAAAACAGTAAACTTTATTACAAAGTTTACTCTTTGACAAAGCAGAATTTTTTGGATGAATCTTAGCAGATGCTCCCATGTATTTGAAATCATTCACATTTCTTACTCATAGTGTATATATAACTTTGTGTGAGTCAGGGGAGCAGCCAGTTCCCTGGCTGCTCATTTTCTGAGATGCAGCATATGTTTGTGTAAGGTATCTGACTACATCCTCTCTCTTCTGCCTCATGTACTTTGTACTCTTTGCAACAGATGACTGTTTCCAAATATATATATATAAAACATGCATCATTTTGATAGTGACATAATTGCATCTCTGTATCTTTATTCTATATGATTTCTATTTATTTTATAGCTGTATTATATATTTATGTTAATTTTATACTTTTAGGTATTTATTTCATATATTTTATGTATTTGTCTCTTATGGTCTTACATACTTTTATTAGAATATCTATGTTTTACATATTTCTTTTTATATTTTACATTTTTCTTTCACTGATTTATTTTCTATATGCTTACTACATATCATACATTTTAATCCCTATTTCTTTTCTGTATTTCTTTATCCCCACATGCTCTCAGACCAATTTTGGGAAACCACCCCAGTCTTGCAAGCGCATTCCTGTCGTCCTGATTTTTTAAGATTTTCTAAGCCTTCTGATGTTTACATTCTTACAACAAACTTTCTCACACACTTTCTGTAAATAACTTATTGTTTTGCATTCTTTTATGAAAAAAGAGAAATTTGACGAACTGTTAGTTTTTCCGGCGTCATTGGAGAGGTGGCACTGTCACCCTCCAGTCCACTGTCGCTTTTGAAAATCCATAAATGTTAGAGTCAAATAATAAACTTCCCTTTTCACCTTAAGAGCAGCAGTGTGTGTTATTCGTGTCCTACAGTGACATTCCCACTCTGATCCCGCGGCTGGGCTCGGGGGGATGCTTGGAGCCGCATCCCGGCTCAGGAGCGGTGCCTTGGGCTCTGCTGCCCTCCGGTGGCCCCGCACCGGGTCATACTCCTGGTCCTTTCCAACCCAGAGCATTCCATGGCCCTGGGCACGGACCTGGAGAGAGACGGAGGATGCTGGTGGGGGGACTTTTGAGTATTGCCCGCCAGGAGCCCCGGGGGTCACCTTTGGAGGCACCGACACACAAACTATCCAGAGGCAGAAAGGAGAGAAGACACAGCCAAGGCAGAAGGGAGGGTGGCTTGATCGCATCTTTAAATAATAGAGCCAAAAACACAGCCTGAGCTTCCTTCTCCCCAGTCCAGCTCTGTTTCCTATGGCAGCAGTTCACAACCTCTGCTGGCCTGCAGCCCCCTACTCCACCGTACTTGGTTCTTCCCAGCCATGCCAGATGTTCCTGTGGTTCTTCCCAGCCATGCCAGATGTTCCTGTCCCAGGAACACCACACTTGGCTCTTCCCAGCCATGCCAGATGTCCCAGCCTTGGCTTAGGATTCCCGTTCTACATTCCCACACTGAGTTACCCAGCTAGCACAGCACACCACACAGACCTGTAACTTGATGTAAACCATGGCAAGTTTACACATCATGAAGAGGAAGAAAACAAAAAATAAGATTGTGTTATTATTCTATTTGTGGGAATCGTGCCGCGTGCTTTCTGCACAATTTTCTGTCATGTTTTCTGCACAATTTTCTTTCCCAATCAAATTTGGGGATGGCTTTTCCTAGACAAGATAATTGGCTGAAATCAATCCACTATAGCCACAAACACGCAAATTTGGATAATGTTATAAAGGCTGCATTTAAAAGGAAAGAAGAAGATTAAAAAAAAAAAAACTGAGCAAGGCTTGATTGCTCCATATCAGTATCTGCAATTCAGTTCCATTTATAGTGAATTATTAACTATATTAATCTAGCTTTGTTTAAGTCTGACTAGACAAAACAGAACTATTACTGTGAGAGCATACAAGTTCTACACAGGCCAAAATTACAGCAAGCTCTCTGCATTATCTAGTGCAAGGGAGGAAGTCATCAGGTTTACGTTGCAGTAAGCATTTATTACATTGCAGTAAAAACACAGTCTCTGCTCCTTCCCTAGCTCCACAAAATCCCTTAACTTATGGTGCCTGGGTTTCCCAAACATCCCCAGTCTGACCAAGGCTACCTGCTAAGATCTGAAACGAATGTGCCACACTCTGTCCTGCTTCTCTACCATAGAGTTAGAAAAATCAATGTAACATTTGCAGCACCAGAAATCCATGCTGTACATCCCTCTACCCATCCCAAATCCTGGAATCTCAAGGTTTTCCTGATATGCTTTCTTTACATACTGCAACCTTAGCAGAACTGCAGTAGAAGACGTACCAAAAAAAAGACCCACCATCCTTCCTGCATGTTTGTAAACTGCAAAATATGTTGCTTGAGAAATGCCATAGAGATCCATTTGAGCCAACTTTGAAAGCCCATTATTGGTTCCTACCTTCCAATATTCTTTGATCACATCTTAAAGCTGAAGCTCCTTACATGCTGGCATTATACAGATGTTAAACTACAAATTTATTTGCGTATTTACCCAGCAGTTCAGAATTGCAATTAATTTTATTTCAAATCTCTGCAAGGAATACATGCTATACTTAAACTCCGTTAAACATGAAATTTAATCATTCTGAAGTGTGTAATACCACCAGGAAAAGCCACAGTGCTCAAAGAAAATTGAGATTTTTGTACCTCCTCCATTGATCACACCATTGGATGGCAGCAACATGGGATCAGAGTCTATGCATGGCTTATCAACAATGACAAGGCAGTAGATGGAAAGTAGAGACAGGGACACAAAGATGACTTTAATATTCCTGTAAGCCTCCTGCACTTCCAGATCCAGGTTACTAAGTCCTTTCCCCTGCCCCATGGCATTGCTGCCCAGGAACCCTGCAGATTCATCCCCTTGGACATCTGTCTCACAGCTGTACGTGGAGAATACTTCCAAGAAATTTGTGATTTATCAATAACTCCTGTATCCTACAGAACCTACACAGCCTGGGACTTTAGCCATTCCTTGGGAATGACTTCCACTTTTTTAAGCAACATGCATTTACAAATAACATGAAATGGTAGCAGAGGTACCTGTGAGCAGCCCCTGACTTTGCAGCAGTTCAATTTCAGAGCATGATACTGATTCTAAGCTCAGCATTACAGCTCCCCAGCCCAAAGCCAGCCCTGAAAATTAGTGGTAAATATCAAAGTCCAAGTTAGCACTGCACACACCACTCTCTTCATGGCTCCCTAGCAAAGCCCTCTCGCCACGGCTTCAGCTAGAATGCCTTTTGTTTACAATTTCACCAGCTGAAAGACCCTTTTGAGAACACAAAATAAAAACCAAAAAAAAAAAAAAAAACCAGAAGAGAAAGAAAGAAAGCTGAAGAGGCCACTATGAGGATCTAATCTATGGCTAAGACCACCCCTTGCCTGGCAGTCTGCATTGCCATCAGCTGTATGCATGGTGAGCACATTGGGGTTTAGATCAGCTGTCGGTGCCTTCTCCCTCATTAGCATGGATAAAGGGCTGCCTGGGCCGGGTGTGCAGCATTCCTCAGCATGCCAGCTGCAGCTCCATCCCAGGGCATCCTCTGGGCCTGGAGAATTAATTAGTTCTGATAGTCACCGTGCTTCAAAATGATGGCTGTCATAACCCTGCAGATAAAATTACACACCCCTGGCATTTTCCACATTGCCCATTCAGGCTCTCCGTAGGCCACTGTGGGCTTCCTCAGATGGATGGCACTGGAAAGATTTAACTTGCCAAACCCTTTCTTTTTTTTTTTTTTTTATATATCTCTTTGTTATGTTCCAATTAAATCTGTGTTAATCAAAGGCAGTATTTCCCAAATATTCCCCCCTCCTTTCCCCAAGCCTCCTCCTAGGCAACTTGATGGTTTGTACCCCCCTTCCTCCCACCTACAATTAGCATTCAGGCGTTTCTCTCGGCAGAGCCAAAGCCTCCCTCCCCCTAGGAAGCTTTCTTCTTATGAACACATTTTATATTTCCCTACCCCTCTGCAAGGTGCTTTAGCCAGTTTCCAAACAAAGAGCAAAGTGACTTCCCTCAGACATGTGGAGCCTCCAACTGTATTCAAACACCCCTGAGACAGTTTTCCTGCTGTGACTGGCTCTAAAACAGAAGCCACATACAGTAAAAAAAACAATAATTCATTGATTTTCTTCTGCTTACTTCCAAATTACCAAGCAAGAATATCAAATTTAGCTCAATACTGCCCTCACCCTTGGCACTCTGTAAGATCTCACTGAATAGGCTGCACCCCTGGGAGAGGAGCTGAGCTGCTGGTGGGGTAGAACGTACCAGAAAAGCAATACCAGCTTTTATTATGTGGAGCTCACAAGCGTTCAGGCTGCAATGAGTGCTTCCTTTCAAAGTAGTCTTGTCTCTTTCTTACTTCTTCCTCTGAAATGGCAATATGATTGTGAAATGGCTGAGCTTTGTATGAGTCCCTGAGACCTCATCATGTGAAGCTCAGTCACCTCTGATTGAGTGAGCTTCACATTCTGAAAGTTAAGAACAAAATGCAATGCAAGCTATGTGGTCAATATTCAGTTAAAAATTTTTAAAATGCAGGAAGTTGAGTAGCCATCAAAACTGTGTAGAACAAAACAAGTGCTGTAACCACCATGTCTGTATCTCTGCTGATTTTCATTTACTTTTGAACTGACCTCACAAACCTGGCTCTGAGAAAGGGCAACTACCTCATGGTGACACTGAAATGAGCACAAACATTATTTTCAAAAACATCTACATAAATGAGCCATCACATTTTCTCTTGTTGGTTGATATTTACAGCACAGAAATAGAAGCAGTAACTTGGGGAGAGGCAGTAGGTGGATGAAAAAAGTAAAAGGACAACTAGTTCATAATTACCTAAAGTAGGAGCATCCAGTCCATGAATGCAATAGCAAAGCAGAGCAAAACTGTGACACACAAAAGGGAATGCCCCAGCACATGATATTTTCAGCATTAAAGTACACACAGTGACTCTTAATAATCTTTTTCACCAGGCTGCTTGCAACCTGAAAGTTTCCAGAGGTACAAGGGTGACTAGAAGGTGAACACAGGGCAATCTGAGGAGGGAGGCTTGGCTGGGCTCCCCATGCCAAACTGATCCTGGATTTCAGGAGGCCACTCCCTGGCAGGCTGGCAGGGCTGGCAGACACCCTGCCACCCTGCACAGGCTGCTTCAAACACTGAGGTGACACCTTCTTGTCGGGGAAGACGAAACAGGAAAGCCTTATAAATATGATTATCTAGCAAAAGATTTTGAGAATATGGAAACTACAAGCGAGACTGAAATGAAAGCAAGCTTTGAGATCCCTTAGTTACTGAACAACTGGAAAACAATGGTATGGCCAGCTGAAGGTAATCCCCTTTTGATGAAACAATACCCTCTGCTTGCAGACAGGTCCAAGGATCAGAGCAGGCCCTGCCAGCTTGGCAGAAGGGGTCCAAAGAGTAGTTTTTAGGGTTTAAAATGTAACACAGTATGGTAATGTAGTGATTCTTATAGGCTGTATGTAAATGCTATAGGATTTGTATATTGTACTAGATTAGTTAGTGAGAATCAGAATATTCAACACAGAAGATTTATTGTATTGTAACAGGAACCTTGCTCTCTTATCCTCTTTTACTCTCTCATCCTCTTTACCACACCTTTGCCTTCTTTCTCTTTCCCACTCTCTTTCCTTCTCTCAGCTTCACAGCTCCGAGCTGTGGCTGGCAGCTCCCAGCAGGGCCCTGCACCCAGGCCCTTTGCAATAAACCACAAGTTCCAAGCCCTGGCTTCAGAGATCTCTCGTCTCCGTCCATCCCGACCGTGCTACCCCCCGATGCTCCTACACCTTCCCACCCCCAGGGCCCCATCCTGTGTGCCAGGTGACCTCTTAGTCTGAATTTCTGTCCAAAGGGGGGCAGGAGCCAGCCAGGTAGGGTTGTAGAGTTGTTCAGAGCCTGGCAGAGTCTCCACGAAGGAGGAAAATGCCCGTCAGCAACAGGAAGAAAGGGCGGCTGGTCCCTCTGGAACAAGGAAAGCAGCCGCCATAGCAGTTAGTGAGGAGGCCATGGCCTGATGAGAGGGGAGAGGAAGGAAAGGGAAAAAGAGTTTACTTCACACAAATGCCTATACAAGAGGCAAGAGCAGATAACAAGAGAGCTGATGCTGTTACTTTTTATCTCAGCCTACAGGACAGGAAAGGGACGTGCTTGATTTACAGCTCCTTTCACCACTGCGGTAACAGGCGAGAGACCCAGCCGACCCCAGGCTGCTGAAGGAGCTGTCAGCTCCTGCCAGAATCCACACAGGGACCCGGCAGAGTGCTTTGCCCAGGTGCCACTGACCCTGCCCAGACAGCCACTCTGCCCACAAAAGGCACTTGTGCAAAGTGGGAGCGTGAATTTCACTCCCAAACTCCCCACAAGGGATGGGATGTGGCCATGGGCTACCACCACCCTGAAGAGGAGATCCTCCAGGATTCTGCTTTTGGAGTAAAACCTGAGCCATCTCTTCCACCATGGAAGGGACAGGAAAGATTTAACTTGCCAAACCTTTTTTTTTTTTTTTTTATATCTCCTAATTGTACATTTTGTGCAAAACCAAAGTAATGTGAAACCTTGACCTCAGAAAGAAGAAGCTTCCTTTTTCTAAGGAACCCACCTACTGTCAGCATGTCCATCACAACCCTGGCTGCTATCATGGCTGCATAAACAAGGAATGATTTACTTTCCTCATCATATAGAGAAAGGAACAGGATTTGATGAGTGCACAGGAAACACCTTGCCCTGCCATCCCAGCGATTTTGCAGAGTTCTTTCAGAGCATGTAACAAAAGTGGATGGATTTGTACATTATGTTGAATGTTTATCACCACTCAGTTCTTTAGGAAAACCACACAGATTTAAAGATAGGGTGTTATGAAGCACAGCTTTGTATTAAGGCACCCTTAAGGAGCTTCCTCTAATGACAGAATAAAATTCTAAGTTTGGGGGACCAGGCAAAGCTGACAAGCTGGAGGGAGCCACATTATTGGGTATTTGAGACATGAGAGAACCTGCACAAGGCTGACCAGAGCAGTGGCAAAGAGCAGCACTAGAAATGAGCTGAAAAACTCTCAGAAGAAAGAAAAAGTCTTGCTTTTGGCAAATCAAAATGGCAAAATCGAAATACTTTTGGCAAATCTGAATATTCATCTCTCCCAACCACACTCAAGTAATACAGCTGAATCAATTTTCCTCTGCTTAGCTCCAGAAAATCAGTCAAAATTATTTGACAAAAATAGCAAAAAAGGGAGAAGAATATGCCCCTTTTTATCTAGCTAACCAAATCTGGAAGAGGTTCTTTTGACCTCCTGAGATAAAATCTGTAGTATTTCTCCCAGAACCACACTGGGGTGACCTATCCTTATGTTATTAGGGCTGATAAGCCAACTTCCAGAGATCCTTTGCTCTCCCTTAGATCAGTTAAATAACTGTAAGAAGGAGAAGCCCAGTAGCTATTCCAGCCCCCTATCCATGCTCACCTAAAATCATCTTCTGTCATAACAGTTCAGTGTCCTTGAGTTTGTACTATCAGCAGCTCCAGAGAGAGGAATAAATGATGGGAGCCCTGTCAGGATATCCTGTCATTCAGCGAGGGAGGCTTTATTCAGCTTTCCATTGAAAGCTTTCAGCAAATTCCCTGCATTTTGGAATCTCTCCTGCCTAGGCAAGTTCTGCATGCCTTATCCTTCACTCATTTACCTTGGGGAAGACAAGAGTCCTGTTAAAAGTATCTGCCTGAGAACGCAGAAAAAACAGCACCTCTAACAATCATTTCATGTCAAAATTTGGATTTTCATGCTTGGACAGCTCTGAAAGAAAAAAATCCAGTTCACAATGGAAAAAAGTCCAGGGTTTTTATTCTTTTTTGCTTTTTTGGTTGCAATGAAACTCTGCTTGACATCACAAGTCCAAGATGAGGTAAGAAGCAGCTCTTTACATAATGGATTATTATTTGTCTGTATTACTCTGTTATAGAGAGAACAGTTATCAAATACTGTATCTTTTGGCAGAAAAACCCACTTTAACAGTCACTGATGCATGTGACAATGAATTATATAACCTGAGAGCTCTGTAATTCAGTAATTCCTCTGAAATAACAGAAATGCATCTGTTTATTCTGTATGAGAATTTGGCTCAAATGATATAGCATGAGTACACTGGAAAAGTCTCTAAAACTGGCATATGTGCTAAAAGACTGTAAATGATAGCATTTATCAAAAGAAATTGATGGGGATTCCTGGTAAGTCAGAAGATGAAAGCAGATTTTTTTCTCTAGCAAAAATTATCTGTTCCTACTAACTAAAAGGAGGAAAAGCTATTTTAGACAGGTAAGGGATAAAAATCTAAGGATTTGAGCTATGTAAAGTAATAACACAAAGTTGTAAACATAATTAAAGGGTTTGTAGACCTTTGGGGAAGTGGTGCATTTGTCACATACAAATACTGTGAATCTGTGGAATTTCACAACATCTGTTTTCACCACCCTTGCAGAGAGGCAGAACAGATTTAGAAGAAGAAACAAAAAGACAGAGAGGAACTGGAAGGGAGAAGACACTCAGGTGTTTTGTTGCTATTGTTGTTGGTTGGTTGCTGTTCTTAAATGGAAACATACATTGAAATGTGCAAAAAGTACTGGGAAATATGTTTTTCTTAAAAAAAGAAACAACTAAAAGAGTCACTAAAAGAAGAGTCACAAAAATTCAACTTTCTTCCATTTTCTCTAAAAAAAAAGAAAGGAAAATGAGGAATTGGGAGAAAGTAGAAATAATGCTACCATTCCAAAACAAATAGTTTTTTACAGCTGGTGGTAGAGAAAGGGGATAAGTTATTTTTATTTAAATTTTTCCTTTTCAAAACACTCAATTAATTTTATTGTTCCAAAATGAAATTTTGTGGAGTGCCTTTTTGATGACAACCAAATTTCTTTTCAAGCTGTATTCACTTTGTACCAACATCTGGGAAAAGGTCACATTTTTACTTCAAAGACACCCGAAAAGCATCTCCACAACAAAAGGGTTTCACTAACCAAATATTTCAGTGTTACCCAGACCAGATTTCAACAGTGCACTTATGAAAACTAAAATTTGACAACTAAATAGGTGTTGAAATGTGCTTTTATGTGGGTGGTGGCAATCACACACAGTGGCTCTGAGATTATGGAGCTAAATCTCCTTATCAGTGTCTGTGAGACATCCTCACACACTTTGCTGCTGAAATGTCCAGCTGTAGAGCTGAGAAACTGCTGAGTGAGGGCCTCATCCAGGATCACCATGGGACACGTAGAAGTCCTTCCCAAGGTGCCAGGGTACCCACCCAGACCTGCTGTGAGGTTCTGCAGCATCCCAGGAGTGCCCAGAAGGTCTGGGCTGCACAGGGTTATGTTGCTGGTTTTTAAAAACCATACTCTGAATTAGGTCATTTCTCACCATTTATGACTGGGGAACTTACTTGTACAAATACCAACAAGAAAGAAGATAAAGCCAACATAAGATGCAGTTCAGCAAAGACTTACTGCTTTAAAAAAGACACAGAAAAACAGGTTAAAAAAACACCCCAAAACCAACCAAATTAACAAAAACCAAAATGAGGCTGCTCTTCTCTGAGTACTGTGGTGGGGTCAGACCCCAAAACCTCCACCAGATCTGAATGCAAAGCAAGATGCCATTCTTTGATACCAATCTGAAAATACCAGTCACAACCCTTTAGATCAATATGGTGGTGCTGATTTAATTTTGCCTCCTCCACACCTTGTTTAGGTTTGCCTTTGAGTGGGGAAGGCACTTGTCAGCAGTTCTGGAACTAACACTCCCTAGGCTGATGCTGTCTCTGTAACTTGGCTTTTAAGTCTGACAAACTTAGCATTTGTTGATAAAGCGCTGTTAGGAAAAATATTTCACTTAGAAGGGTTTATCCTGCAGTGGTTGGACGTATTTTGTAGCAGACAAAGCTCTAATATGTGGCCTATTTCCTAGTTTAGCTCTAAAACAAGGAGCTCCTGCTGAGCAGAAAAGAGCTGTGAGTGAGCACAAAGCTGAGTTAAACTTGTCATTTTTCGGCAATGTCACTTGGGGTGGTGTTTTTCCTTCTTGTTAATTATTCTGCTCCTATTGCAGGTGAAGAAGCAATGTGATCAAAAGCTGCTCATTAGAATGAAAACCAAATGTGTGCCTTGCTCTTTAAACATTGACACCCAGTGCCCTGCTGGTTACACCAAAATTACCAACGGGACAGGGACACCAGACTGCAGGTATCTCCTCTGTCAGAGCTTTTCTCATTAATATTGTTTTCTAATATTAATTACTATTAATGAATGTTGTTTCTAATATTTTACTCTTTGAAATATTAATATTATATTTAATAATAGTTTTCTAGTATTAATATTATTTTAGTATTAATTGTAAAATATTAATACACATCAAAAATTCTCTATTCTATGCAATTTTCTTATGGATTTACCACTGGCTTCACCAGCTCCAGAACTCAAGCTGCATTCAGGGTGTTTGATGCTTGAAGTTAAACAGCAAGTGATATAAGAGGAAAATAAGCATTTCTATTGATAGTCTAACAGATTTTCTCTTGAATAGAATTATACTCTCTTCTATTTTTATTCTGTTTACTTGATATGAATGATATAAAAATATATTATAAATGTATATACTATATTTAGGCATTAATATTATATATCATATAAATAAAGTATTTTTCACACTTCTAGATCAAGGAGTTCTGGGGATGAAGGGCAAGAAGAAATATATCAAAACCAATTTGACACCTTACCATTACAACTGGGGGAAAGAAGCAGTATTTTAGAAAAAATATAACTACTTTAGAGAAAATGTAACTATTTTGATCTTACTTAGAATTTAAAGAACCTTGATATTGAACAATTTTTAAAATACTGTTTCAAATCAAAAATTAGAGAAATGGGCTGTATTTAGGCTGGGGTGGGAAGACAAATACACTGTTCAAAAGAAACAGCTCCAAGGATCTTTTTAGACCTTGACATCCAATGCATGTTTTAATGAAGAAGAAAAAAAAAAGGTAGATCAATGCAACCAAGCTTAAAGTTCTCTTGTCTGCCACTGAAAGGAGAAGAACTTAAGAATTTCATTTCCCCCTCCACAGGAGGCTTTTAAGTGTTTTAAAACAACTCTAACCTTTTTTTCCCCACAGGTATTACCTGGAAACTAAAACACAGACACTTTCTTTTCTGGGCTGTCGGCACCGTTGTGTGAAGGAATTTGAGCAACCTGAGTGCTGCCAGGGACACTGGGGCCCAGACTGCATGGGTAAGCTGCTTTGGGGTTTTATTTTCATGCAGAATTTGAACAGAAATAAAGCAGCAACTTTTCTTCTTTTCAGAAACTATTGCTGGGAGAAGTTTGTTCCTCCAAGCTTGTTTTAAAAGTAGAAATAAACAGCAGCCTTCAGCTAAAATTTAGGGGATTTGAAGAAAAACAGATATTCAAATTTTCATTTACAAAGAAAAATTAATAGAAAAATGTAAAGGGCCTCAGAAAACCTCCTAGATTTTGAGATTTTCAAAACAAATCATTGCAGTCAATGCCTGCAAATTTATTTCATTCAGGAGGATCACCAAAAAGGATTTTAAAAATTAAGATTTTACAATCACAAATTAAATGTTTCATTTTAGGTCAAAACCACCTTCATCTGCATCTGAAATATTTCTAAATCTATTTAATTCTTGATTTTGTGATGCAGAGAGGATCTTTTCTCTTAGCTATTTCTTTAACTGCCTGTGAATGCTGAAGGAAGGGAATCAGTAGTGCCTCCCCCCCTGCTGCCCCTTTTCTCAGGAAAAGCTTTTCAGCATCTCCACAAATGCATCAAATCTCAGGCTACCAAGATGGGCATCCAGACCCACAGAGGAAGTTTCCCTGCCCAGCCAGAATGTTTCCTCCTTTAGTTAATGGCCTCAAGGTCTGTTCCAGTGTCTGTGAAGTCCTATGTCCAAAAAACAGGTTTTTTAAAAATTATAATTTTAGCCCAAGATGTTATTTAAACACCAGTGATTTATCTACTAAAGGCAAATAGCAGATAAATGGATAAGTCACAACATTTACCTATCTACTAGAGGAAAGCAGCTCACAGCAGCTTCAAGAGAAAAGCCAGGCAAAGAGCAGAGAGCACAGTGTGTGGTCATGTCTTCTGAAGAGAGTCACTTGTGGGGTGGTTCAACCTCCCCACCTCCAAATGCAGCCCAGGAGCTCATCCTGCCATGATCAGGGTGCTCTGGGCAGCCACACCAGGCACATCAGTGTTTCTGGAGAGGGGCAGAGCCCCTGCCCCAGAGCCAGAGCCCTGCCTGCACCGCTGTGTGAAGGAGGCTGCCAAGGCAAGGAAGCCCTCTCTTCCTCTAGACAAACTTCCTGACCCCAAAAAGCAAAGAATCAAGGTCTCAGCATTGTTTCTGCTTTCGTTTGGAGGGAAAAAAATATAATTATCTCTATGTTATCACAACTTCTGCAATAGAATATGGCACAGGTTGAAATATTTAGAGGAAAGACGGTCCTTCCTGAGGCTGGGCAAAAACCCCTGACTAGGGGTTTGCTTTTCATTTATCATCTGATGGCAAGGACAAAATTAGGTCTTAAATAGCACTCTGACTTCCTTAAATGATAGCACATGCTGAAACACACGGTGTGAATGAAAGATCTTTTGTCCCCTTCCCTCTCCACGAAGCACACCAAGCCATCCAGCTGCACTCCAATCCCTCTGTAAAAAGCCATAAAGTCAAAAAGAGAAGAGCACTGGATCAGAAAAGATCCAGGGGGAAAGAGCACAGCCTTTCAACACTGCCAGTATCATCCAGCCCCAGGTACTACAGCTGGTGGAGCTCAGGTGCAGCAGGAGCTGCACCCTACCCCAGCACAGGTTCCCATTTTGGGCAAATATTTCCATGGCTCCTAAGAAAAGCCTGGGTACCATGTATGGCATGACCAGCTGAGCAGAAGGGACTGTAAGAATAAAGGGGGGGGGGGGGAATATTCAAAGAAAAAAATAAAGGCCAAGAGGAAAAATATTAAATTTAATGCTATCAATTTATATGGTTTAAAATACTTATTTTCAAGCACAACTCACTGCTTCAGCCTCACAGGGAATAGGGTGAAGAGAAGTATTTTAAGAGGCTCTATTTGATAACACTTGGAAAGCACTGAATTTAAGTCCATGAAGGGGTAAAAATACAGATAGATTTAGGTTCTTTTGGCCTAGATTCAAAGTTTTGGCCTCCACATTTTGACAGCTGTTAAGAGATAAGCAAGAGCATCTCTTTCTTAGTGCTTTTCAAGAAGCATCCTCAATAAAAGCAAAGGTCTGGCCTCTCCCCAGGGTGGCAGCAGGGGACTGTGCCAGCCCTGCTCCAGTGTCCCAGCACTGCCTCCTGTGGCCCTGCTGGCTGCAGGAAGCTCTTTATCTGCCTGGCCAAACTTGTTCAACTATCTGGTAATTTACCCCACTGCTGATAAAGCTGTCCCTTGGTGCTGGTATCAAAACAAGAGATAAGATGCAGTGAAGACAAGGAGTGAGTGAATGCCAAGGGCAAAAAACATAGCCTGCTTTGTTAATAATTTTAAAGTAACTTTTCATAGCAATTATACCATGAACTCTGAGTTTTCTCTATCCTTGCACATTCAATAAAAGCATCAATGCACATATATTTTTTCTATTCTGTGTAACTATTAAACAGCTGCCGTGAATCTTTAAGATTTAGCTGTCATATGGTAGCCAGAAATCAACATTCACTAAAAGCCATTTTAAAGATTAAAGGATATGTATTTATTACTCTCCCTCATTTGTAGTTATTTAACCTAAATTCTTAAAACTTATTATTTCAGCATGTATGAGATAAACAGTACTTAAATTTTCATCTTTAAATTTATTGTTTTTTCAAAAGAAGCTTAGGCAGATGCAGTAGACCTCAGGCTACATTAAGGAATAAATTAAGGAATATTAACAACTGGTATAAAGCCAGAGCTTTCAGTGGAATTAAGTGCACACATATGCACATCTACTTATTTGCTCATCACTCTGTCCAAATCAAAATCATTCTTAGTACAACTTCCACATTACCTAAATACTCTATACCAGGATTAACAATTCAGGGGGAGCATAAATCCAGTGCTGCCCATCCCCACCCACACAGAACAAACTCTGAGACTCTTTATAAGTAATAAATCCACTAGTAAGGTACAGCAGAGTACCTGTGATGCCAGTAGGAGTTTGATACATTTAGACACCACCTGCATCAATATCATGGTACTTAATGGGAATTCTAATTCTAAATACAGGAAGGAAACGCTTATGGAAGAGAGTCAATACATCATTTCCAAGGAGGGGCAGGACAACTGTGAAAAATAAGGATATCCCTATAGGAGAGAAAACCTGACAGAAGGATCTGACTAAAACCCACTGTAATATGCTTTTCTTGTAGGCAATCTTTTAGTAAACATTTGAATCTTGAAACCTTTCAGACAAGACAATTTGAATATTTTTATTATAAATATGGTCAATTTTTTTTCTTATCTCATCCTGCTGGCTGGGGTTTTTGTTCAGACTGTCTCACCTTCTATACTGCTGCCTGTAACCTTGTTTTTAGCACCAGAGGCACTGAAGAGCATAACACACCTTTGGCACACAAGTCTGATTAGTGACCACAGCCCCTTGGACAGGATTTGGTTGTGAGATATCTAGATATTTCAATTTCCAAGATCATTTGGATCAATTATCACAGTCTTATGAAGGTAGCAGGAAAAGGAAAAATTTCCCACATAAAGAAAATGCAAGTTTTGGTGGGGGGAAAAAAAAGGCTTATTAAACCCTAGAGCATGGCAGATAGAGGTGGATCAGCAGGAACAAAACCATGTGGTACTTTAGAAAAAGAGAATTATTTTTTGTTCGATGCTTTGACCACAGTTGTGGGGGCTCCCAGTTGTAGGTTTCTCTGGGTCTGGATTGAAGGCACTTGAGACAGTAATTCATGTTCAGACTCAAGTGTTAATTTTTATCAGTAAAACAGTCTCACTACTGTGAGTTCAGCAGCTTTTCATTAGAAGGCACAAAATGGCTCACATGTCTCTTGTTACAAGGGCTTTTAAGACTAAACTCTCCAATTAAGAACTGACACCTACATTATTTTCCCTTTTAACCCAATAACTGATCCCAAAGAGCCCCCAATGCAGACTTTTCTGCCCAATTACAAAATGCCACCCAAACCCGTGAAGAAGAAGGAAGAAGCATGAAGAAGAAACCCAGGATGACACCCTGCGCCCTCCATCTTGCTTCCATCCACAGCATACTAAAAATCCCAAAACCTACATTTCTCACCAAGTGATACACCTACATTACTCCCTATAATCTATTTCACACTTCTGTGGATTCCAGTTTATCTTGAAGTCTGGGAAACTTTCTCCATGAATGAGGGTCAAAGTCAGTGATCCCCTGGGGGTCAGGGCACCCCAGAGCAGACAGAGAAATATTCCCTGTGGGTTTTCACACACAGTCACTACCCTAAGTTCCCAGACAAGAGAGGGTGGTGATCTCTGCTGATGCTAAAATTCCAGTGATGAGATTCAGGCAGCTGCAAAACAGCAGCTGTCCCTCAGAGTCCCTGTTTGGCCCAAAGCCCTGCAGCTGCCAAGGCTGCCACCTGTGTGCAAGGGGAGCACAAGGGTCACAGCCAGGTGGCTGATGCTCAAACATTGTCATTTCCAGCATGCCCAGGGGGAGCTGCATCACCTTGCAGCGGGAGAGGACGCTGCTCGCAGGGCATGGCTGGGAATGGAACGTGCACTTGTCAGGTAAGTTCTCTCTTTTCAATGAAAAGCAAATCAACAATACCATGCAAGCTGTCCTAAGGAGTAATGTATGCCCTACTCTATAAATACATTAAAGGGAAATATTCCAGAAAAAGCAGTGACGATCAGCTTGGAGTTCATTGTTTGCTTGGATTGCATTAATCTTCACACTATTATTTCTCCAGACTTAAGGGTGTTCAGGTGGAATTATTAAGAAATTATTTCACCTTGCCTTCCTGAGACAGGTGATTTGAGTTCCTCTGTTTTTTAAATTGTGCACTGTTCCAGTTTTTTAAATTTTAAACTTGTGACTTGTTTTCCCTAAATAGAAAGTACTTATACATGGGGCCATACTCTCCATACATTGTCCTTTGCTGAGAGTGCAAGGTGTAGTGCTTAACCTCAGGCAAATAGATTTTTAATAAAGAACACAAATTAATCTTTTTTTACCTGCCCCTCTACTCCTTCATCCTTACTTCACATCAAAACTACTCTTCTGGGGATATGAAAAAGAGACAGAGGTAGAAGCGGCCAGAAAATAAAACCCAACAATTGTAAGCCTGATTTGGACATTAGGCTTGATTATTATACTTTATTTTTACCTTGATATTTAGAACATCTGATTTGAAGGTCTACAAATTATTTTTTAAAAAATGTGGGGGCAAGGCTGTTCAAAATGCAAAGTTTTCCAGATTGTGGTAGCTACTGATTGAATCTATGTTACTGTCTTTTGGCAGCAAAAGATGCTTTTTTCAGCCTGCTAAGCATCTATCTGTCTGTATAGAGATAGATGAGAAACTTAAGTTTTGATTTCAATCATTGTGTAATTCACAGAAAGGATTTGGTGGGACAGCCTGTGAAAAATGTGCTGAAGACAATTTATTTGGTCCTGACTGCGCATCAGGTAAATTTGAACTTGCTTTATTTGATTAGGGAAAAGAAGGGAGTGAAAGCTCTATTCAGACTCTAAAAAATCACAATGAAATGGGTGGAGGGCCCAAAGAGTTCCCAGTAAGAGTTGTCTGCCTCAGAGAACACAATGGGGAAAGGAAAAAGAGCTCTTTGCTCTATTTTGTGCCAGGGAGATCCACAGTTCTGTCAAAAGTGTGATAAGGAATGTGTTCACTTTAGGTTTGGGTGGTTGATGAATTCACTGATTAGCCACACATCTATCAGAAGCAGAAGTCTGAAGGAGCAATTAAAGCCATATACACTTTCTAAAATGTTTATGTATCACAAGTGTATATATGCATATAAAATTTTCCACTTTAGCCTAGCTCTTAATGGTCTCTGCTATTTTACCTTCCTGACCCTTGCTGAAAATCACATTGAAAAACCAGAAAACTGCCTGAAATTTTTTAAAATAGTCTTACTCTTAAGTGGTAATAGTTGCTTATCTCAAAGTAAAACTCCTTTTCTTCCCTCAAGATCTATATAATGTTACTTTTGAGGAGTCTCAAATGGTCTCAATTTAAATAATCTGTGTCAGTCTTTCTAAACTAATCCTACACCACTGCTGGCTCAAAGGCCCTTTTCTACCAGCTGTCCACTGGATGCCAGTGTTGATACACAGAAATATTACTGAGCCAGCATTTTTGTGAAAATAGGGTACTTGAATGCATTTAATATCATAAATGTAATTACTTTCCAAAAAGTTACTGGAGGATTCAATTACATATTAATTTAAGCAATATTTTACACTTCAGCTGTCAGATATTTGAGCTCCTCCAAGTGTTCTAAAATTAATAGAATATAAACAAGGTTGATTTTTGGCTGCTTTTCAGTAATACCTAAGACATTCCTGGTTTTTATATTATGACTATTAACATAGATAGGAAGTTGTTAATTAATTAGTGCAGGGGATTTGCATGAACACAAGCTATGCTTTTAAGGGGAAGAGGATATGCTACATCACTGCAGCTTAAACATGAAGTCAGCAATACAGTTCTGTGCCTCTTTTGGACTTTTCCAAGTGTAACTCTAAATGTCCTTTTTAAAAAGCATCACTGCCATAATTCAAGCAGTTATAAGCTCTTTCAGAATACTTAAGGCTTCAAAAATTATTTTTCAAGGGTCTCTTGGTTGCCTGGACTATGAATGCATCATCTTGTGTGCATATTGTCACTGGATTTATAACCAGAATGTAACCAGAAATGAGAGACTACACGAAGAGAGAAATCTGAGACTTCTACAGTGATTAATTATGCTTTTAACTAAATAAATCCTGTTTAGGGAGGAGGAAAAAATGGTCTTAAATCTCGTTTCTTCTTGAGGTTCATGAGAGATACAGAGTTGAAGCAAAATCAAGCAGTAGGTTAACTGATGCTAAAGAGCTCCATATTACACATTATATCCAATTTTGGCTTGAGGTTGTTTGTCACATTTTGCAGCTTTTACGACATTTGCAAGAAGTCAGTTTGGTGTTTACAGTGTGTGTTCTGCAGATTTTCAGACTTGGGGCTGTTAGCAGCCTTCAAAAATTCGTGTGCTATTTATGATGTATCCTGTGAGCAATGATGGCTTTCCAAGCACCATCCTTGTTCAGCAAAGCAAATCCATTTCTCCCTGTAGTTTGTGGCTGCGTTCATGGAGTGTGCAACAGTGGGATTGCAGGGGATGGGAGCTGCACTTGCTTGTCTGGATACAAAGGGCCCCACTGTGACCAGCGTAAGTAGCATGTTCTACAGGAGATGTGTTCAACAGCTGTGATACAGATGGAACTGGTGAGGATGAATTGGTCTCAGGTTAGTCATGCAAGAGCAACCAAACATGGGCTGAATCAGTTTCTCTGGGTCTGGATTGAAGGCACTTGAGATGGGAGTTCATGCTCCGACTCAGGTGTTGATTTCTGATCAGTAAAACAGTCTCACAACCATGAGTTCAGCAGCAAGGCACAAAATGGCCAACAACCTCTTGTTACAAGGTCTTTTAAGACTAAACCATCCAATTAAGAACTGACACCTAGACTATTTTCCCTTTTAACCCAATAACTGATCCCACAGAGTCCGGAATGCAGACTTTTCTGCCCAATTACAAAATGCCACCCAAACCCATGAAGAAGAAGGAAGAAGAAGCATGAACAAGAAACCCAGGTTCTTGTTCTAGGTGGTATTGACTTGCCATGATCATGAGGAGCGGAAGTCAGCATGAGAGGACTAACAGAGGAGAGGAGATTTGGTCAATGGATGTTCAAGGGGTTAGGCCTTTGTTTGGGTAGGATGTTGGCCTAAGTGATAGGCTGATGGTGGCAATTAATAGGCTGTATAATGTAATCTTAGGTCATGGGTGCTTGCATGAGGAGAGGAGCCCTGTGCCCTCCATCTTGCTTCCATCCACAACATACTAAAAATCCCAGAACCTCAATTTCTCCCCAAGTGATACACCTACACTACTCTCTGTAATCCATGTCACACTTTTGTGGGTTCTAGTCTATCTTGAAGTCTAGGAAACTTTCTCCATGAATGAGGGTCAAAGTCAGTGCTCCCCTGGGAGCCAGGACACCCCAGAGCAGACAGAGAAATATTCCCAGTGCCCTGGGTTTCCACAGAACTCAAAGCCTGAGAGTGTGCAGGCACAGTTTAACCTGTCCCCCTGTGTCCCTCAGCCGCGGCCGAGTGCGAGGCACTGCAGTGCCCTGCCCACTCCAGGTGTGCTGCCTCAGGGGAGGATGGAAAACAGCTGGAATGCACATGCCTGCCTGGCTTCCATGGGGACAGCGCCCGATGTGAACGTGAGTAATTCCCATGTCTGCCCCAGTTCTTTAAATACACCACCATTCGTGTTATAGCTCAGATGTGGAATGTGGTTTTGAGCCACATCTCGCCATCTAATTTTTCTTTTGGGTTTGTATCCCAAAGCACAAACTATATTCCATTAGGAAGAAACAAAATCCTAAAATGTGCTGCAGAAGCCCATCCATCCAACTGCTAACAAGTTACAGTCCATGCAGACTAAATGCATACAGTCCAACCAGACTAAAGCCAGTCAGCTCCCTTGAAACACACATGGTGGGTACTGGGTCATCAGTGCTGACACATCCACTGCTGTCACATCCCTCTGCTTGGTACAGTTCAGCCTCCAAGCTTGCTTCCCTAACAACAGCAACCAGGGGCTTATATTTATTCAGCATCCATTATGTGACAGCTCAGGTCCATCAGCAAGCACAAACTCTGCAGGCAAGTAAAGTACATTTTAGCTTTCCAGTTTCTCATGAAACAAAGCTGATAGCATCTCAGCTACAGCTAAATTCTACCTTAGAGGTGTCTTTATAGACTCAACTTGCCATTCAGTGCCCAAATCAACTGCATAAGAGTCCAGATTTTCTTTTCCCTACTCACTTTATGTCTTATGGTACCAGTCCTTCTTTCTAGACTAATTGCAACAAAGAATATTGTTTAATCTGATGCTGGCAGCACAATTTAGAAGAGGTTGGCTCAGATCAGTCTCAGCTGAGGGGAAATCAAGGGAGAAAAGAGGAGAAAACAGTCAGAAGCACCACTTTTTAGGTGTCTCCAGGGCATGCCATCTTCTAGATACAGCATTTGTTTAACCGTAACCTAATGTGGACACAAAGGTGTAAGAAGATGCTCTCCAAGCACTGCTTGATTTTGAAAAAGAACAAGCAATGCTATGGCCTCAAAAAAAAAAAAAAAAAGTTCATGAAAATGACTAGTGAGGTTCTAGTGCCATCCTGAAAGCAGAAGAATGTGGAAGACTAAAGTACATGCTGGACAGTTTTCCATACAGCCGAACTGATGACATTGTATTGTTTAACTGCCGGAAAGAAAACAGCAAAGGCCTATTATATTGAGAAATATTTTCCAACTGATCTAACATGTACTTGAAGCTTGCACAGACCTCTTACCTCCCACCTGACCTTCTCTAGTTAAAATCCACCAGAGAACAAGGAAATAGTTGTGATATTTTAATGAGCACGTTACACGCTTTAATCTGTTTATAACTCCATTTGCCAAGTTAAGAGATCATTTCTGCTCAAAAGCAAACAGTTGGTTGCTATGTTAGCATAAACACATTCCTCCCTCCCATCTCCACGCGGCCACAACACTTCAGACTTGGCTGTAATGAAAAGTTTAGTCTGCCCAGGCTTTGTTTGGCATGGAGGTGCTCTGGTAAACCCTTGTCTTCAATTTTAGAGCTGTGGGCAAGGATTCATTTACTTTACTCCTTTTTCCACAAGCTATCAACCCATGCTCCAACAAGGTCTGCGGTCCTAACGCCAACTGCGTTTACCTCGGGCCGAACCAGCACAAGTGCAGCTGTGGAGAAGGCTACACAGGGGATGGTGAAATCTGCCTGCCCATAGACCCCTGCCAGGCAGCACACGGGGGCTGCCCTGCACAGTCCAGCATCTGCATCTACGATGGTCCAGGAAAGGTCAGTGTGACCGCCCGAGAAGAAATAATGCGTCCTCTCCAAAAAGAAGCCATGAGGCTTCTTCTTCCAGCTCCCAAGGAAATCAAATGCTGTTCCTAGCTTTACCATAAGCCCTGCTGTTGACCAGGAGGGAGTCCTTTTAGCTCCTCTCTGAAAATAAGAATGGCAATAGTGTTGTTTTTTCTGGGACTATTTTGGCTCTGATTTGCCTCCCCAAAATGGAGGCAACTGAAATAAATCTTCTCCCAATTAAATTTTGTCTCTCTGATACAGGGGATTTGTAAAACCAGCAGAGTCCTTATACTGGTACTACATACACATGTCTAAATTTAGTTTATTTAGGAAAGAAGCAATCTGAGTCTTTGAAAACAACCAATGAACAGCACTTTACAAAGACTACGTATTATTCATGGAGTTGGGAACTGGCTCCAATTTCTGTGTGTAAAACTTGCACCATCAAAAAAGCAAGGCTTCAAAAAGCCTGGTTTTCTTGGGTACCCTGAAGAGCCAAAAAGGGACTTGATCATTCAGGGTTTTTTTGCAGTTCATGGTCATGTCTCAGTGAAGTGCACATGGCTGAAACACAGGCTAGTGTGTACAAATATAAGCTTCATATTTGTGTCTGAACTCACCAGGTGATTAGCTAAGACACTGTGTTCAAGCCCTAGTTTCAGAAATTATGCTGAAATCCACAATTTGTGCACAGCTAATTTTCTCTCCCCTCTCCCCTCCTTCTGATTTAGTCCCACTGTGAATGCAAGGAGCATTATACCAACTTTGTACCTGGGAAAGGCTGCAGCATGATGGACAGCTGTGAAACAAACAACACCTGCCACAAAAAAGCCAAATGCTTAACAGTTGCACCAGGACAGATTACGTGAGTCTTTTTGCTTATGAAATTTTCCCACCGTTTCTCCCTCCTTCCCTAGTAAATAGGCTGCTAAAACAATTCCTGTAGACGGACACCTCCTGAAGTTATCTTTAATAGCTTCTTTATCAAGGACAAATCACAAGATTTAATGGGGTTAGGGCCATTAACACAGTGATAGATTTCAGCAGGCCATTTGCTAATACCTATTAAGTTTTATTTTTAAAGCACTCAGAGGTCATTTCTACACTAGTAAATAAAAGGGACCAAAACCTCTTTTCTCCTCCTCAGGACAAGCAGCATTGTCTGTCTCACAGCTGAAGTCTCTTCCAAAACAGAGTAACTTTCTCTTGGCAGCAGTCCCTGGCACATTCTCTCCCTTCAACTGTGCCTGGGCACTGCCAGGGAAAATGCTCCTTGGTGTGGGCCAGAAACATGCCAGGCAGCATGCTGAAAATTAATCAGCATTAATTATGGGATAGCACTGGAGCCCTGCCTCTTCTGAGTGCACTAATTCAGACACAACCAGGGAATCTGCCCCCCCCAGGCTGTGAAAGAAACACCAACCCCAGCAGATCCTTAAAATCTTGAGTCAAGCAAGTGGGAAACTGCAAAACCTCTGGCAGACTTGGCTTCTTCTGTGCATGGATGTTAGGAAAAGGGCACAGGTGGCGCTAAACTCTACAAAGATCTTTTAAACCACAGAATTTGGCTCATGTGTTTCTATAGCCCAGTGATGGCAGGTACTGGGTTAAAGAGCTGTGCCTGAAATAAAAGTTTTTGGGAGCTGAGAGCTTGAACATAAAGGACATTACAGGCCAGTTATTGCAAGTTAGGAACAAATTATCACCTAGATCCATGGACAGAAAGCATTCTCTCAGGACAGTATTCTCATTGCCAGTCCTTGTGTCATCATGCAGCTTTCCCTGGCTGGGTAATACCAGCATCACTTCTGCACCAGACATTGTGCATTTCAAAGAAATTTATCTAGAATATCCCCTGGCTTTCTTCTACAGCAAAATGTGCTACTCAAATTGCTCACTACAGACTCACACAACACTTAGTATAGAGTACTGCCATACTGCACAGCAGCAGCTGAAATTTTGAAATAAAATTACAATTCAGGAGGGTTTTTTTCCCTAATTAGTCACTGTTTCACCATTGTAAAACAATTTTTGAAAGCTGACAAAGTTTTGAGAATCTTAGAATGAGAAAATTAAAAATTTATTTCTGGGGATATAAAAGAACAATAAAAATTCCCTGCATATCATTCATTTAATGGCAAAAAATGTACAGAAGAAGAGAGTGAGATTGAAATAAAACTTGAGCTAAGGAAAATCCTTTAATGAAAGAGGAACTTTAAAGAGAAAAGAATCAATTTGTAAATGTGGCCACAGAAAATAGATTCTGGTAAATGACAGACCGTATTTTGGCTGCATCTCAGATTATAAATGTATTTTGGAAGGGCTTTTTTTGGTTTCTTTTGTTTGTTTTCTAAAACACAGAGCTCTAACAGAGGCCACAAAACTGAATTGTTTCCTTTCTATTTTTGTTTTGGTTTGGTTTTTTTTTTTTTTTTAAGGCTACAGTTGCGCTGTTAGCTTTTCTCACACAGACATTTCTACTTTCTCCAGAACCAAATTATTTGCACAGGAATAAATCTCTCATACAGGCAAAGACATAAAAAAGCAAACATTCGATTTGTGAATATAACACAGCAAACTCCTCAAAAATCACAATTGACTTTGTCTTATGGTCCCATGTAGATTTTTCCTGAATGAGTGCTGACACTGTCTCTGGTGTTGCTTCAGCACAGTAATCATGTTCAGCCTTGCCCAGGAGCTAGGAAGCTCCAACCAGTGCAGAATTACACTGCATATTAGATCATAATCTCTCTGGTTTCCAAGGAGAGCTGCCCTACTGTCAGTTAAACTCTATTATTTTCTCTTAATGCCACTCTTATTTTTCCTCTAGGTCTTCAATGTAGAAATGAGTAGCTTCATAAACCAAAACTCTATTATATTATAGAGAGTTTTGGTAAAACGGAGACAGAAAGCTGAGCTTTCCTCTTCCAGAGAGATTGAGGTTTTCTTCCCTGAATAAGCTGAAGTGGTGACAGTTCCCGTCTTTTCCAGTCCTGCTGGTCTTCCCCATGCCCAGCCACAGAAAGTCAGCTCCTCCATCAGAAGGAGTGAGGAAGCACACAGGTTGAAGGGATCAATCCCATACCATAGGTGCTAATCTGTAATTGCTCAACGCTTTCCTTTGGCACACAAACCCAAACTATGTCACTTGGATGCCCACTCAGTTATGAGCACTACTGTCCCCAGGAGAGAAGTTTCAAACCATGCAGGCATTTCTGCAGTGCACTGTGCCCCCAGAAATGACAGCCAAAAAAGTTATTATGTTTAAACACCTGCTTCTTCATGAACATTGGATGAAAAAGAGAGGAGAGCTTTATTTTGAAACCTGGATCTGATCTGTACCATATTTCAAGGGTAGTTCCTTTTTTCTACTTTGCTATTTCTCAGCTCCTTTGAAGCCTCAGTTGCTTTCTTCTCTGTTCAGAAGTGGAAGGGAGCTACCTACAGCAATTCAGCAATATTTGCCCCACCAGAAAAAATGGATCCCAAGGAGCAGCTGTTCCTCTCTCCCAGCTGTAAACCCTTCATCCAGGCTCCACAGTCACGCTCTCTCTGCTCAAGAGATCCCCTTAGAAAGAAGTGGATTCACCCTCAGAATAGCATCCTCAAAAATTTAGGCTGCTTTTAGACTGCCATTTTTACCCAGGATCAGATTCAAAAGCTTGAGGCTCTTGGCCAAAATCTCAATGTTCTTTTGAGCCTGTACGCAGCTCCCCAGACTGCAGGGACTTGTGGGGACTTTCCAATAATATTGCTCTCACTAGAGAAACAGCTGCAGCAGAGACCATGCTTGGGAACAAGGAGAGGGCCTGGCCTGTGACTGGTGCTGCTGTGGGGTGTTAGGGGCAGGAGTGGGGTTTTAAAAATCAGCACATGCAAATGAGTAATTATAGAAAGAGCATCTTTTGCTGACATTAACTAATGTTCCTTCTCCAGTAAAGCCATTATGAAAAAATATGCAGAGAGATGAACCATTGTGGTTAGAGCTTATATGAATATTGAACATGCTGCAGACTTAATTGGGAAGGGTGCTGTTAATCCAGTGTCTGTCTGTCCATCTCAGGGGCACTGTGACCTGAGTCTGCTTTAGACACCCAGAGTACTGGGTCAGGCACACCTCACTGTCACCCCCACAGGCTGACAGACAGGGTGTTACATATGAGATGCTATTTCAAAGAGAGACAGCAGCAGCAACACATACATCTAAAAAAGAGCGAGTTTTTGTGCTGCAGCAGAAAAAAAAAAATATAATCTTAAAAGTACAAGTATTAATGCACAAAATGGTGGCATTATTTAAAGGGCAGGGTAGCAAACCACCACTTTGTTTTGTTGAAAGGAAAAAAACTTTTTCTACAAAACCAATGCAGCTATTCCAAGGACTGATGAGCTGCTATCTTATAGTGGATATTTTTGCCTCCAATGAGAGGGAGAGACTGATGCATCTGACTCCATCTTATCAGAAGGCTAATTAATTACTTTATTATACTATATAATTCTATACTATATTATGTTACATCTAAATTGAATCTGCCAAGCACTCAATTTTGCACACAATTGCACAAAACCTTGTGACTGTCAGCCTACAGTCCTGACACACACACACATTTGGCCCCAATAAGCCAAGGAAAAAAAAGCCACCATTGCTTTGGGTAAACAATCTCCATATTGCATTCTACTTTTGCACGAACACAGGCACAGCAAACGAGATAAGAATTGTTTTTCCTTTCTCTGAGGCTCAGAGAATGTGAATCTCTGAAACATTCTTGGGAAGAATTGTGCCTTGCTTTTCTCTGTGAGGAGAAATGTGGCTACACCATCACCTCCCTTAACTACCATTAATTCCTGCCAAATCCCACGTCATGAGTGAGCTCTTCACAAAACAGACTCCCTGCTGCAAGAGCCACACCTGACACATTTATCCTCTGCTCTCTCCTCACTCACAAACAGGGTAGGTGTTGTCAGCTTATTGCAAAACTTCCATACCTTCGTGGTGATTTCTCATGGGCATCTCCTCACAGCACTGACTCCTTCTTCCTCACAGCACAGCCAACAAACTCCAGCTCTCTTCTCTACCAGCTACCCCACTCTTTTATAGCACTCATCCTCATTGGACATAGCTGTGGCCTGTTAAGGGCAGGCCTGTTCCTAATCTTTGGTGATGAGTGCAGTTGCAACTCCTCAGGGGTGAGATTGCCCTCTGCACTGTCTTTATTTTCTTACATTCTATCCCCCCACAGGTAGGTTCTGTAGATTTCTGGGCTCCAGCAGCCACAGCACTTTTGGAAACAGAGGCTGCACATAGCTTCTATTCCAAGATCCTGCAAGGCAGACACTGCTGCCTCCTGGCCCAGCTAAGAAGAGCCCACCACCTGGGGCAAGCAGCCACCAGGCTGCCCCACACTCTGACACACTTCAGAGCATGCAGAAGCAGAGAATTAACCACAGTGCACCAGTGCTTCCTGGAAATGCCTTCAGATGAGCAGCAGGTGACACCTGGTGCCATTTTATTGAGAGGCACAGCTAAAATCCCAATCCCAATTCCTCCCCAGGTGCACGTGCCAGGGGGGCTCTGTGGGGAATGGGTTCGTGTGCCATGGGAACATCGTGGAGCGCCTCCAGGAGCTGAATGCACAAGTGGGAGGACAGTGGCAGGGCAAGCTGACATCCAGCCTCCTGCTCATGGGTGAGTGTCCTGCTTTGATAAAGAAGTGAGTTTTTTGGGAGGCTGTGGAGGTTCAGTGAGTAACTGAACACAAGCAAGGCCCAGGGGGCTGATCCTGCCCTATCTGCCCCCCTCAGCATGACAGCACACTTGCTGCCCACTGCAAAGGCCCTCAGACCATCTGAAGCTGCCCTGCTCCTCACACCATGATTGCAGAGTGCAAGAATATTGCAGAAGGGCTAAACACAACCACTCACACATCATTTAACATCACCAGCAAATTTTGCCCCACAGTGTGACAAGTGGGGTTACCCCACTTCTTCTCCCTGCCCCCGTTGTTTTGGACAATTTAGCCTAGAATGACACACACTAGTCCACCAAAAACACTGGCATTCCCAGCTACCTGGAGAACTGAACAACCTAACAGCCTTCATCATTTTCTCTATGGCCAAAAATCGGAGGTATGAACAAACAGTGCTAGAACGGAGCTGGATCTTTGACTTAAACTCGTAAATGTGGGGGGAAAAATCCTTCTCTTTAATATAATTTGCTCAGTCCCACGGAGCCCAGCAATTAAAATAAAGACCATGAACTCCTGAACAGAAGGAATAAGAATCCCCATAGCTGGCCAAGGTCAAAACCTGGCAGAGCCTTTCATACCCATCAATATCCATTGCCTCAGCACTGAGAGTTTAGTTGCAGTTTCTCTGCATTTCTCCTCACATGTCTGAAAAGGGCCCAGCATGCTGAGTTAACAGCAACCCAGATTTCCTGTGCTTTGGTTAAGTTTTGGACATAAATGTGCCATATGATCTACTTGCAAGAAGCTACAAAGACACTTTAACCACTAACCAGGTTAACTTAAAACGTGTTCACTCCACACTCATGTCTTTCAAAAGCTAAGAATTTATAGATGTTTTGTAGGGCAGCATATTAATTTTGAGATGCATTCTCTGTACAATACACCCGTAACAACTATAAAGATTTTTTCAGTTCTGATTTTATGCCTCTAGAAAAAGAGCTGAATATCAGAAATATTTAATGCCTTCAGCTGCAGAACCAGTGGTCTCTCATGCTGCTGCCTTGGATACAGAAATAGCCTCTGGGTAGTAAATGAATCCTAATTAACTCACAGTGCATCTAGTTTTGATTACCTGATATTTGCAGTACCAGCAGGTTATCAGCTGCATATTTCTCACCCCATAGAGACTGAATTGATTTAAATCAGAAGGCTGTCTTCCTGTAAGGACACATCCCCAAAGAAGCTGCTGGTTCTGTGTCCTTGCTCTGGCCTGCATGCCACAGAATCCAGGCTGCCAGAAGCATTCTGTATGTTTTGCGTCATTTTGTGTCAAATATGCAGCAGCACCTGGATTTCGCATCCCATCCATCTCTCATCATTTAATGGCTTGTAATTTAGAACCTTAAATTAATATTTAATAATCAGATAACTATCATTGTTTATTCTCCCTTCACAGCTTTGCACAGTCCCTTTGGCAAATGAGGTTTTCAATAGGCATTTAAACTTGTTTTTATTCCCTCTTCTCATAAGAAAACACCTATGAATGGCAGCTGAGCACTCTGGGACCATTTACTGTGCTTGTACCAACAAACAAGGGACTCAAAGGCACAAATGTAAGTAAGCAAGAGAAAAGGTTTCACATTTGGGGAATTTGGCTTCTGTAGAAATCTCATCTGTGTTGTATGTTTTTGATTCAGCAGATAAAAGTGATTTGCTCTAATACACTTCCAGTCACATTTAAATCTAGGACCACAGGCTGCCTTTTTCCCACTTTAAAGAAAAACAAAATAATTTGGTGAGTTAGGTTGGAACACTGTCACACCCCAAGCTAAGTTTTGGATGGTCTTACATGACCGTGCTCAAAGTCTTTTCACTCAGCTGAGCCAGGGGTTGGACTAAGATCTGAATTGTCAGCAGCAAGGCCTGCAGGCCACCTTTTACAAAAGGGGGATAAAATAATAATGGCTTTAGTGAAAAAACAAAAAAGAGACTGATATGTAAGTAGCACCTTCCACTGACATCAGGACAATTCTGGAGGAAACTGCTGCTCATGCAGGGACATAAGGGTAAAATGTGAGCTGAACCAAAACCAAGAGAGGTCTCCACTTTTTTCAGACCCCATCACCTCACTTCATGGTAAAATATGTAATTTCAGAATGTAACAACTGAAGAGACCAAAAAAGCATTCACCCATTCATGAGTTTATTTTATTTTTTTTTAGATAAAGCCTGTGCTGAAATAAATCTCTGTTCCTCTGCTTTCCTAGGTAAAGGATCTTCTGAAAAATAAACAGAAAGCCCAGTACTTCATTAAACTCCATATTATTGCAGGTCAACTGAACACCAGTAGCTTGAATAATGCTAATGTAATATATACTCTGACTGGCAAGTCAGGAGAGATGTCAAAGGGAGAAAAGGTAAGTGGCCTTTCAGCCTCCCAGAGCAGGGACAGTGCTCTCTGTTCCCTCCTCAAGGAGCAGGAAAGCTCTGTCTGCAGGGAGACATCAGGGTGAAGAGAACTCATGGATTAGCAAAAACCGCAGCCATGGCCGTGTACTACAAGGAGTTCAAGCCAAACCTGAAACCTCCCTGGCATCAAAGTTCCCACTAAAAACAGGAAAAAAAAAAAAAGTTACCTTTAGTCATGCATCAGCACTGAGTGACTTGGCAGACTAACACAGACTGGTCTAAAATGCTTGCTAAAATGATGTTATGAATCTGCAGGTATGACCAACAGAGCTGGAGGGGCAGGGGTGGAGTGTTAAAGAGAGCCCAGGTGAGGTAAGAGGGTGGCAGGGGGAGGAAAAACCACAGAGTTTATGCTGGAAACCCATGGAACAGGCACTGCCTGAGCTGCAGGTCCCGGTGAGCATCAGCAGCCTTGGGATGAGGCAGCAGATGGAAGTCCCAGCAGAGAGAGAGCACGGGGCAATTAACCATAGGAAATACATAGCAAAATTCAGCATTAGCCCGGATTACCCAATGTCAGTAATCGTCAGAGCAGTCTGGTCCCACAGTCTAAAATAACTTGTTCTCTGTGGATGATACACTGGATTTTACAATCTGGAATTATTGTTCTTGGCCCATGATGTCTCTCTTGATGGACTGGACCTGTGTGGAGGCTGAAATCAAGTATTCTTATGCTTGGCAATAGATCAGTGGCATCTGAGCAGAGATATCTATTTTGTGTGTTCAGTGAGTACACTCCATTTATAACAGGAAAATATCCTTGCTGTCTGAGCCCTGTTTGTTTCCTGAAGGCTTCAGTACAGTGCAGAATCAGCAACCTTTTGTTGTTTTAAATATACATTGAATATAAGGAAATGGGTTAGAGTCCCACAAGATTATAGGAGTGGACCTTTCCAGTACAGCAATATTTTAAATCATTTCCTGACAGATTTTTATTGCTAGCAGTCACCACAACACTTTCACTGAATTCCCCTCAGGGCCTGTTTCTCTTCTGAATTCTCCTGTCCTGAAACAAAAGAACATAGTTCTGATCCAAAGGATTTTTTTTCCATTTCCTTGATAAGCATTGGAAGCAATCTTTAGCCTCCCCAGATTTAAATTGTTTAGGTGTTGGCAACAGGAAGGGGTCCTAGAATACATTCAACCTGTGTACACGCTCTGCTGTCATTTCATAATAAAGAATTCACTATCCATGGCCTGGTTTCTTTCAGGATAATAAATTAAGGATTAGAATCCAAGGAGGAAGGGGGAAAGGAAAAATTTTGCAGGGGGATATTATTGCTTCCAATGGAATTTTGCACATTATTGACAAAGCCATGGACAACGTGGAGCCAACATTTGAGAGCAGCAAAGAGGTGAGCCATAAGTTACAGACGGGCAATGTCAAAATTTCTCTTAAAATAGTTTCATGTGAGGTGAATGTGAAGGAGAGTGACTAAACAAACTCTACTGAGCCATTGCACATCAGCCCACAGAAGCAATATTCAAAGTGAAAGGCAATGACACAGTTTCCACAGACAACAGACCAAATTCACCCTTCTGCCCAAGCTGGACCATGGAGGGTTTGGATGTTCTCACTGCATCTCATTGGTTCCTTGGAAAATTGGCATGATCAGTGAATTTCACTGAATGCCAGAATCACACACTGAAAGGAGGGACATCTGTACAGATACCAGACAAGACTTGTATTCAAGGTTTCAATTCCTCCCCACAAAAGGCTAATATTAAAAAAAAAATTGTGATTTTAAATGCTTGGTGGTTTAGGTGCCCAGCTTATCATGTTTGCTTAAATGTTCCCTTCCCTATGTTGCATTTCTCAAATATTTTACTCCTCTACCTTTTTTTTATTGGGGATGAAGAGATAAAAACCCTTTCCCCATACACACACAGCTGTGTTTCCTGTGGTCATCCAGTATTTCAGGAAAATGACAAAATCTAACTACAAACCAGCATAGCACCAGAAAAAAGTGCTTCCATCTCAATCATTTCCAAGCACTACCAGCCCCCCAAATGACATGAATTCAACCTGTAACAACTGAGATTCACACAGCAAGCCAAGAAATGTCTCATAAGAACTGGCACCTATCTCATATTCCCAACTAAAACAAATCTTACTTTTATCCTATTCCAGAAAACAATAATGTCATTACTTCAAGCTAATGGAAGATACAGCCAATTCACATCTTTGATAGAGGTAAGGATCCATTAAAGCAATTACATAAGGCTACTTTCAAATGTTCTTCAACATTAATATGTAATTTTGCTTTTTTTTTTTTTTTTTAAAAACTAAAACAGAAAACTGGCCTAGGAGTGGATTTACAGCAGGACAACCAGGCTTACACAGTCTTTGTTCCAAGTAACAAGGCTCTGAGTAACATGAAAGCTGAGGTTCTGGATTACCTGCTTTCTGCAGAGGTACAGTCCTTCTATGAGGCAAATCTTTCTCAGACAGAAAATTCATAGATGCATTGCCCAGTGTTCATCTGAATTAGCTCCTATGATCAAGGCTGAAAGCCATCTCTGACAATTTTTAAAGAGAGGAGGAGGATCTGGAGTCTCCCATCACATAGAGGGATGATGTTCCTCTACACCAGGCCCCCAGTCCTGTCCGTTTGCCCAGACATCACATCCTGGACAGACACATGGCACAGCCCCAAACCTCTCCCGAGGTGCACCACCCTTGGTGGGAGCAGTCAAGGGGAGCAGCTGCCACAAGGTCCCACAGGATGGGAGTCACAGCTGGTGGGGTCCCAGGAGGTGGATATTTATCGATATCCTATCCCCTGGACACCTCCTGCCTGTCCCAAAACAGATCCATGCCATGGAAGGCCCATGTCAAAATAAAATGTGGTGCAGGGATGAGGGCATGGAATGGCAGGTGTCTGCCACAAGCTGAACACCACCCCTGACCTTGAGGTTTCTGGTGCACCAGCCAGCGATGCTGTTCCCATCCCCATGTCCACTCCACAAACCAGACTGGGTTTCTGAGGCTCATTTTGGTTTAAAAAGGCCTCTTTTCTGCCCTGGCAGGGTTCCTGGAAGCTGCTGGAGCTGGTCCGGTATCACATTGTCTCCGACACTGAGGTGAGCACAGCTGCTCTGCCAGCCCAGGGCACAGGGACAGGAGCCACTGGCAGGGGCATTGTCAGGACTGCAGGCATGAGTAGCAGGAAAAAGACTTTCTGCCATTAAAATCGAGCTGCCTCTGAGCCTATTCTGCTAAAATCAGTCCTCTGTTTTTCAGAAAGTGCTGTTTTTTCCATCCTCTAAGCAAGCCCCCTGTTTTTCCTGGGGAGAAGTTCATCCCCACCCCAGTCTCTACTGGGGAAGAAGTGGCTGTGTCCTTAAAGAAAGGCTCAGTTTGTATAATCTGAGGTGGTCACTCCCAGCATAGAGAGTGGGAACATGAGAAGCACATGTACCTTCATGGTACCAGCACCACCACAGTGGTCTGTGGATGCAAACAGGGCTATTTTTAGAGAAAAGTGTTAACTTCAATTAGACTGATTGTTATAATTGGAAGAAAAATTAATATTCTTTAGAGCAATAAAATTAGTATCCTTTTGGGTGGCACCAGCACCACCACAATGGTCTATGGAATAATAGCAAACAGGGCTATTTTTAGAGAAAAGTATTAACTTTAATTAGACTGATTACTATAATTGCAAGAAAAATTAATATTCTTTTGAGCAATAAGGTGCTCACCTGCAGGAACCAGCAAGCTCAGTCATGATTTAATGGCACTCGGTTAGTTACACAAGCTGGTTTGTCAATTGATAATAATTGTCACATTGATCACGATTTTCTCGCCCCAAAGAAAGTCATTCTTGTGAAATCTGTCTGGATTTGAAAAGAGCAACGATATTACACTTGTCTCAACCAATTTACATTTATTTCAGCTAGAGGTTGCCAGCCTTGTCTCCATAGAGCACATCAGGACCATGGCAAAGCAGCTCATTCACTTTAACAGAACCAGCACGGTAAGTCACAGCCCTCCCCTGGGAGCAGCTCGCTCTGATCGAGGCAACTTTGCATGCAGGGGCAATAAAAAGGGACAGGGGAGGCATTAGCAGAGGAATTTTCAACTTCTCATTCCCACCTGCTGTTAACATTAATTTTATAAAGGATGCAGAGCAAATGATTGGTATACAAGGACAGCCTACAGGGGTTTTGGTCCTAATGCTTATCCACAGTCCAGGAATTATTCTCATTAATGCTCTGCCTTATTTTAAAAAAAATAATCTATTTAAAATATTTGAAATCATTCTGTTACATATTTTAGTAATTTTAAACACTTATCAGTGCACACAAAAATATTCTTTTTCTCTCTGTAGTATTATAGTCTCTGATCCTGATGTACCTAGAGAACACATTTTTAAAAGTGTGAATTCATCAGTACTGGTGCAAAACCAAGCTGATCTGTTAGGTTAGCTTCCTTCTCTTTTGGAGTAGAGATGCACCTATAAAAATTCTTGCAAGGGCAGAGCAGCTGCGGGAGTAAATGCAGAAAAAATACTTTTTAATTCCTCTCTTCTGTGAGTTTAGATAGACCCCAGACTCTCTCTCACTTTCCCCCCTCCTCTGACAGAGAGAACACCAAGGCATGCTGAAACCCACTGAAATCAGTGCCTGAAGTCATCAGTAGTTTTCCCATTTTGGCCAGGCTCTTATTCACCAGTCACACAGGCTGACAGGGCAGTTAAATAGAAAAACTTTAGATACCTCTGTATCAATATATGTGAGCTTCCTGCATAAACAAGCACAATAAAAATTAGATACCTAATTCAAAAGAAGCATGACTAGAAAGTAATTTTAAACATTTAAAATTAAATCATCAGAAACTGAGGAGCTAAAACCACTTTATTATTAATAATAATTTATTGTTTCATAGGGACAAATCTTGGTGAGTGGAGAAAAAATAGAAGAAACAGATATTGTTGCAAAGAACGGTCGCATTTATATCCTTGAGGGCGTTCTCATCCCACCCACAATTGTCCCAATCCTACCACACTGGTGTGAGGAGACAAGTCAGGTCACAAAGGTAAGAGAATCACAATGAATCTGTGTCTCCAACTCCTCCAAAGAAGGCATTCCAGCTTCCTCTTCACTTTACTAACTTTCTCTGGTATCATCCATTTGAAAGAGGTATTTTTGGAAATAAATAAATCAATGGCCACCAGCCTAGCAGTACTGCAAACTGAGGGAACTCATATGAACACATCTTATCCCAGCTTAAAAAAATCTAGTTGTTTCATTAACCCTTTGAAATACCCTTTGTCTCTCCAGTCCAGTTCCTGAATCCCATCTGTTGCATACAAGTACATGGGAATTTACAAGTATCATGTTCTCAGGGAAAACTACTCCCTGTTTCTCAGGAAAACTACTCCAGACCAATATTTTAATTTGTAATAAATATGCAAGGAAAGGAAACGGCAAGTTAAAATACTAACATGATAATTCTATATTTATATATTAGAAACATGTCATTTTCAGCAGCCACAATTCCCCCTAGCCCTGCTTCCCTCCAGAAACAAAACTTCTCCCATTTAAAAGGGTGGATCCTGACAAACTTACTCACTTAGGTAACACAGTACAGGCCTTTACTTGGTAGCATTCAGATGTTATTTCTGGTAAGAGGGCTGGATGTCAGACCAAACTTTTCCCCTGGAGTAAGCACAGCCCCTTGAGCTGCCTCTGGACCGTGTTCAAGCCCACATCTGGGCCAGTGACAAAAGGAAAACATTTAATGTCCTAGCTTACAACAGTCCAGGAGCACAGCCTGCAAAGAGGTTCCCAGCAGAGCTGGACAGCATCAAAATGTAATGAAGAAAACACTGGCAGTAAAGATCTGTTACCTCTGGCAGTAACTACAAAGTGCTCTATGTGCAATACAATCACAAACCAGGCAGAGCTCCAAGCAGCAATCTCTGATGCAAAAAGCAATCCACACCCAGAACACTCCAGTAATCTGAATTCCTTACCAAAAAACCTACCTAAAAAGTATGTCCAACATCAATCCATCCTAAAGCAATAGACAAAAAATTATTTAAAGACAAAACCAACCCTGTCGGTCACAAAAAATATTCCCCAAATTTAAGTTAGGAACTTCTGTCAGCCTTGAAAACTTCATGCATAGTTGAAATATAGTTATATATTCCAAGACTTAAGCAGAGCACTGCTAATCAGGAAAACACAAAGGAGCAATGGCTTTTGCAATTTTTACTCTGCACCAAGCATTCCCATCACTTTTACAAAACAGGAGTCACAGCACCTAACAAACACTAACACTTTTCTAACAGCACCTAACAAACCCTACTTATCTTTAAAAAGACATAAACCTTGTAGGAACTGGTAGATCTACACACTTGCAAGAATTTTACATCCCAAAAGATGAAACCTTTGGGCTCATGCATACTTATCCGGGTAACCATGCCCAAAAGTGCTGAAAGCTGCACCTGAGCCCGACTGAAGGACAGCAGGGCTTATTCTTAATGTCACAAAGAGCACAGAGGGGACAACAGGTCCTCAGTGCTGCCTGATGCGTGGTCCACGGCCAGTTTGGATAATCTCTGACAAGTGCTCAGAGTGCTGAAGGAACAGCTGACCCCAGCTTCCTCCTCCACCTTCCCCCAGTGGTATATTTGATGGGAACAGATCTCTGTGCTCCAATGACCTCGGTGTGAAGGCAGGGTATCAATCTACCACTGAGAACAGGCAGATCTGACCTTGACTGGAGCTGGGGGCACTTTTCTCTGTCCTCTGCTGGAGCATGGCAGAAGAGAGAGATCAGACTCCCACCCTCAGGAAGGGGAGGGAGCAGGTACATGTGGCTGGGACCATTCCATGGGGAGGAAGGGACTGGGTAGGTGACACCAAGTGGCGCTGAGCATCAAGGAGAGCAACATCAACAGAGGGAAACATTGCCCACAACAATCAGCCAGATTTTTAGGTTCTAAAGGGGTAAAGGCACACTTACAGGAATTTTCAGAAACACAGAGGCAAGGCCCTATGCCACCTTCAGACATGACTGTGCAGCTTGTAAAAGAGAGCTTTTATAATATCAAAATGTATTTGCCAAAATATATATATCTGTCGCGGCGCAGGGAAACTCGGGACGCTCAATATGAGAATCAGCGAGCTCCATTTATTGATTAGAGCACCAGATATTTATTTACAGCAGTAATAAGCTCATGAATATTCTGTAATCTAAGCAATCTATTGGTTATGCTACAATATCAGTTCTCCCTCATTCTTTAGGAGTTACATCTCTTTTTCTCATGTCTCTTTCACTACTTGTTATCCTACCACAGCTATGCCCAAGGACACAGTGTTTTGCAGGTGCAGAAATTTAGATTAGCCAGGTTCAGTACTTTTCCAGTCTTTGGTCAGCTAATATTCTAACATATATCTGACCCACAGACCTTGAAAGCATAGTAGTGGTGTTGGTACCTCGGCTATTTGCTGCACAAATGCTTTTGTAATTCTGATCCTTTATTCCTTTAGGTCCTGCACAATGTGAGGGACTGCTAAATCCAAACCAGTACATGATTCTTTCCCCACAGTCCCAGGGATAAATCTGTGGGAGAAGTGCCATAATTCAGGTTTATGGTCTCTCTGTTCAATGGCTACAAAAGAGAGTCACATAACACAATGGATGCTGCTCTAGGATTTATGCTAACTTGATTGAAAAACAAGACATTGACAGTCACAAGGACAACAGCTTTGACAAACTCCATATCCACACTCTGAAAGGTTCAGCCTCTCTGAGGTTATTGCATGTAGAGAATTCACCTTTAAAACTGTAAATGGAGTTTATATCTCCTCAGTAATGTCATTGCCAGACTCTGTCACCACCACATGATTTAGCTAGTCAGGAAAAGCAACCAAAGGGTGAAGACAAAAAAAAAAATCTATGTACCACTGGACCATAATGGAGTTCAGGATCTACCATGTGGAAGCAAAGAATATTTTTCTCTTTGCCACCCCTACACAAGACAAATTTCTGTTCACAGTGCCTTCATTCTAGACTCAATTAATCTGTGTTTTCCCAGGAAGAAATAAAATATTCTCATAGAAGTTAAATGTGTAGACTGCACTAGACTCTCAAACAATATTATTTAACTGATTATACTGAGTCTAGGAAACCAGTGCATTCATGTTCTTGTTTTCTTCTGTTGAGGAAGCTTCATGTTCATTAAAAGAAGGGAGTGAGGGAAGGAAAAATGGGGAAAGAAAGGAGAAGGTAGAAATGAAACAACAATTCTTCAAAAATCAGAGCCAGCAGATAGAGCCAGGGTGATGTGCTTTGGTTCCAGATTCATGCTGGAACACTTAGAAACATAAAACATCATAAAACAGAGGTACTTAAAATTTACAGGGCATGCCATCCATAAGGATGCATCTCAGCAGTTGGTATAACACCTTTTCAAATCCCTGTCTCTATTGTTTCCATCTGGGGTGTGTGTGCAGGCTGTCCCAGGATGTGCAGCCCATCCCAAGAGCATCCTGAGACATTTCCCAGCAGACTCCCAGTTGTACAAAAGGCACAGGGGGAAGGCCTGCCCATATTTTGGTTATTGCTCTGCCAATATAGAGCGCAAAAGAACCACGTATGAAAACAGTAGACTGCATAAAAAAAATACAAACATATATGGTACTTTCATCTCTTTTTGGCAATGACTGAATCATCTGACAATTCCAGCATTATTTTGTTTGCTGTTGCAAAATTCCCTGTATCCTTCATTGGAGCTCTTGTTTCTCAGGTGAAGCAAGTCCTATTTTAGCAGAGGGGAGATGTGAGGAATGAGAATCACTATGACGATGCTTTGAGAGTTAATAAACTGGATATGTTTAAAATAGACCTCACATCTGTTAAAAGTTTCCTTTTGATTAAGCATCCTCCCTGAAGTAACAGTCTACAGACGCAGGTTCAGGAAGGATTGAAGCTCTCCCATCTGCTTTGTATCTCAAAGATGCAGATTTAGCTGCATATTTCTCCACATACAAAATTCAAGTCTAGCTACCACAGGAATGTTATTCCCCATTTTATAAAAATCCACTGATCATAGTCTCATAAATCAGTAGTCAGAAACAAAGAAAAGAAAGTTCATATAGTGAAAAATACATAACTTAATAAAAAATTTAAATGCAATACCAGCAAGGTGCTTTCTGTTCTCCAGATAAATTATGCTGTGATATTAAGACTGCATCACAGAATTCTACATAGGTTAGAAGTACTAATGCTTCCCTTTTGTGCATGTTCCAGCCTTTCTCAAATCAGAGGTGCATTGTTGAATGCCCAACCTTTCAGAAAATGGGCGGTGCTAGAGCCTGCAACATAACAGCAAAGCTATAGAATTACAGCCCTTTAAGGTGAAATGTATGTAAAAGTTCTCCAAAGTATTCTCTTATACATGGAGAACTTTCCCTTTAGAGTTGAGAGATGTTTGGACATGTCCATGTACCTTCCATGCACTTCAACACCAGGCTGAGGGGAGCTGCTGCACATCTCAGAGGTAAATAGCAGGGAAAATCCAGATTAGCTGTCAGATGTTATTGAGAACAGCACACTCATCCTCTGCCATGCAGCAGTTTTCACATAAGGCTCCAAGCCTAGGTGTATTCATTTTTCCATCCAGCTTCACCCATGAAGAACAGAACAACTCATCCCCTCCTGGTCCCAGGATTTCCCATGATATTGGATAACAATGAGTGGGGAACAGTCAGGAGAGCCACACCCCAACTACTGCTTGGGAAATCCAGTTCTGGCAGAAGTCATCAGCCCTAAGAGATCCTTACACCCTTCAGGGGCTCCTAAATAGGCCTCTGCACTTCATGAGCACCACTTAGTGACAGGCAGAGAGGTCTAAAAAGTGCAAATTTTGTAAGCCTTTTGCTGATTCCTAGTTCTCTTGAATCACACATGCAAATCAGCCCTTTAAAATACACTTTATAAATAAACAGATCAAGAAGACACTGCACAAATAAAAGAGCATACAACTGAAAAGGCCATTCAGGGCTGCATGGTGGCCAAACCCCACCCTGGTGCAGAGGGGAGGGAGGAAGATCAAAGCAGCATGTCTGGCTGCCACAGCATCTCCCTGGGGGGAAACATCCCGAGGTTCCTGATCTCAGCTTCCAAGGAAACTGCCTGCATCCTAATTCCACTGCACTCCCACTGGCAAAGATGAGACTGCACACAATATGGGCAGATACCCACTGGCATGTTCATAAGTGAGGACAGAAGGGGGGCTTTCTAAAACTGTGTCTTGATAAGAACAAGGGCAATATCTGGTGGTCTGTGCATCCCCTTACTGAACTGTCAACACCTCTCCTGGTTTTTAACAGAGCTGGTTCTGGTTCCACACAAGGCTTTTCAGAGACTTATCCATGTAGGCATTTTTCAGGGGGCTGAAACACAACAAAGATTTGGTCTTTATGCACTGCCTCTGCCCTAAAGCATTGAAAACAAGGATATTTTCTCTTTTTTTGCAGGAACCAAAGTGTTGCAAAGGCTTCTTTGGCCCTAACTGCAGACCATGCCCAGGAGGTTTCTCCAAGCCCTGCTCAGGGAATGGGCAGGTAAGCAGAGCATCCAGCAGCACCCTGCACTCCAGGGTGGGGGAAGGATGAGCTGTGTCCCAAAAGCCCCTGGAGCATTTCTGCACAACAGGAATGTTGGGCTCCACAAGGGCTGCCCCTTTCATCTGTGTCCAGTAATGAAAAGGGAATCTGTCACCTCTCAGATGCCCAAACTGCAGATTTCTAGGGTTCCAACACACAGCACACAGGCAAGGCTGAGCGGCCCATTGTCTTTTAATTTGCACAGCACAGTGTAATGACCCCCCCTCCAGCTCATTATTCTCACATAAAAAGTGTAAAGAAAGGTAGAATATATAGCAGCAAAGAGAAAGCATAAAGTTTTTCTTTGAAACACCTGTCTCAGCAAAGCTGGAGTTTTTCCTGAGAGTCTATCAGAGTCATAAAATATGGACAGGCATGTAGTCTCTTTTCTAGGGTAAAGACTTGTTTGAATTCATACATAACCATCACCTCCCTTCCATGTCACAGTGCGTGGATGGCCTGGATGGAAATGGCACTTGTGTTTGCTCTGAGGCATTTCAAGGCTTGAGCTGCCAGTTCTGCTCAGACCCTGGCAAATATGGACCTCAGTGTGACAAAGGTAAGTGCAGCTCCACATCCTCAGCACAAGAGTGTGAGCAACAGCCCAATGGGTCTTTTGGACCCTCCTGGTTTCAGGCAGGAGTTACCTGGTTGCTAAGCAGTGCCTGTGGAAGATGAGCAAAATGTTCCTGGGGTATTTTCATTTCCTGTTTCAAAGGAACACATCAGAAGGCCAGGGTCTGTGTAAATACTAAATTACTTTTGCAGGGGGCACAGCTTGTTTTATACTAATTCATTGTTCTTTTGATTTCTGTCTCCCTCACACAAGTAATTGAAAAGAAAATTTTTGCTATTCTGTTCCCATCTGCTATTGTCCACAACAGAACAGATGCTGCCTGCAATGCCAAACATATCTAATCTAAGAACAACTAGATCTATAAACAGGTTGTGTTTAGGTCACTTAACTACCCTTACTGAATAATTTCTGATTTATTTTATAGCTTACAGTTCTGCACTGAGAGATTTAATCCTGCTGAGCCAAACCATGATACATCTGAGAGTCTACAGCATATCCAACATCAAACATACATACATTCCTCATCTACAAAACCATTTCTAGTATTTTATGTTATGAAACAGCCTGCCATTCATGAAGCAAAGCTCCCTTGAAGGTTCAGAGGTACACAGACAAAAAGCTGAGACAAATTCCATAAGGAATTTGGTAGTACCTAAACTCCAGTCCCACCAAAGTAACAAGTGTTTGCTTGACTAGTCACTGACACTTCTTTGGAATGCACAAAGCTTTCCTGCTGTGTCCCTTGGGCAGACTGCTGTGCCTCCAGCAGCACTAATCCACCCAGTCCTAGAAATGTGCTGGGGAGGATCCTGGAGGACCTGTGGGCTCAATGTTTAAAGGCTTACCCTGTCACTTAAAGCACAGCAAAAATCGTGCAATGAGTAACTTTGATAGTCTAAGACACAGCATTTTGCTCCTGCTTCTCTGAAGCACTTTGAAATTCGCTGGTAAGAGCAGTGTGAAAATACGACAGGTTTTAAAGAGTTACCCATAAAACACACCTGAAAAGATGTAGCTATGATTAACAAAAGTCCCCCATCAGAGTGAGATTAAAAAATACAAAAGTATAGATTCTTGGAAAAAAATAGGAAGACCTGATTCATAAGAAATGGGAGTAGAAATGGGAGCACAAACGGGAGCACAAACGCCTTTTTCCACTGTGGAAGTGCACATTGTAGTTTATCTCTGGTAGAGTGCCCCTGTGTCAATGGGAAGTGTGATAACCGAGCAGACAGTGATGGGAGCTGCCTGCCTGGATCCTGCAGAGCTGGATACACGGGGAGATTCTGTGAGCAGCAGATTGTTCCCTGTGAGCCCTCCCTGCAGCTCTGCCATGCACATGCAGACTGCCAGCTCAGTGATGGCACAGTGAGGTAAGTCAGCAGCCTGCATCCAGTTCATATTCACTGTGCTGCAGCCCTTTCCTGTTTGCCTGAGCAAAACAGTCCCTGGCAGCAGTGCACAGACAGCAGCCACTGCAACCCTGCTCTGCAGCAAACAAGCAAAACCATGCACCACATGCATGATAATTATGAGTTCTCAATACCCTGTACCTTGTATATTTACCACTGATTAGTTGCATACAGATCTGATCCTTGATTAAAAGCCTCCCTTCCTACTAACATCTACAGAGGTTTTAGGAAGCTCTTATTTCTAACCACCCCTTAGTGATTTAGGAGTTTAAGTCTTGCTGAAAAAGAATGAAATTCTCAACGGTTTGAGGATGGATGTCTCACTTGGGTCAGGTCAGGTAAGTTTTGCACACCACAGACTTCAGCACAGGCTCCCCAGTCCTGCCCACAAAACTCTGTTTCAGCTGCCCTGAACTTCCTCAAGCTCACCCTCACATTCAGCAAGTTTGCCTCTTGCTGCAGTGTATCCATAATGAGGCACGACCAGCACAAGGGGGGATGCTGCAGATCCTGAGTGCTTAAATAATTCCCTCCAATTTAGGTTGATCCTGGGGAGGGACCCAGGGAAACAGGAGGGCTCATTGTCTCACACACAGTCATCTTCTGTGTAACTGAGAGAGAGCAAAGCCAGCCCATAAATATTTTAGAGCTGTTAGCTCAGCTTTGCAATGATAACATCAACTCAGAAGTAATTCCACTCCCTGTCTCATATGCAGAGAATGGATCCCTGATTTGACTCAATTAACCCACTCAATATTTTGGAAAAAAAAAACCCATAATGTACACACTTGAGCTACTTGCATCACGAATCCAAGGTTACCAATTTTAAGCTGCCTATAAATAGCACGTTGCAGTGGAAAACAATCACTTTGTTTTAGAGCTGTCCTGTCACGTGTAACGCCTCCTTCCTCCTCTTGTCTCTGTAGCTGTATTTGCAAACCTGGCTATGAGGGAGATGGCTTCAGCTGCACCAAAGTTGATCCTTGTGCTGTTTTAAGCCCTGGTGGCTGCAATATCAATGTAAGTACATGCTTTTCCCACAGAAAGGCATGCAAAGAGGAAGGTTTGGCCAGAGACTTCTATATAAGAGTCACGGTTTTCATTGGAGCTCCAGGCTCTTTCCCCAGATCCCACTGATGCCCTGAATGGCTGCCTCTGCATGTCCCCCCAGGCTGAGTGTGTTCAGACAGGCCCAGAGGAGCACAGGTGCGTTTGCCAGGCAGGATGGACAGGAGATGGGAGGGACTGCTCAGCCATCAACCCCTGCCTGCTGCCCAGCACAGCGCGGTGCCACGAGAATGCCACCTGCATCTACATCGGGCCGGGCCAGGTAGGTCCTCACCGTCAATGCCACCTTCATTGCATGTCCTCAACCACTCTGCTCTGCCAGAGCCTGGGCTTCCTACCCTGTTCTCTTCCCCAGATTCTGCTCTCCCTCATAGCCAGGGTGTTATTTCCACATGGTGCTCTCTATCCGAAACAGCCTCCTTAAATTCCATCTATTTTAAACATATCCAATCCCGGTGTTCCCTCCTTTCTCTTGCTCTTTCAGCAAACACATTTTTAGAAAGTGCATTAGTGGATCTCGGGTATGAAGGTCTCCTGCAGATATTAGTCAGTGTCATTCCACTGGAGTCAATACCAAGCTATGGAAACACAGAGAAACTAATTCACCATGTCTAGAATATGAACTCTATTTTAATCATTTTAATGAATTGCCGTGTTTTATTGAAATGACAGAATGACTGTAAGTGTAAGGATGGATTTCAGGGGAATGGAATTGAATGCACACCCATAAACCCGTGCCTGGAACAAAATGGAAAATGCCATCATCTGGTGAGTAATTAATCATTCCCTGAACAAAGTGTTCAGATTCATATCACACCTCGCCTCCTGCACACACCATAGAATTTATTTGCCATTTCAAGCCTGCAATTTCCTTTGGAGAAAGCACTTTCCAAGCAGTTCTACAAGCACCAAAAACTGTGTGAACCACATCAGTATGGTACATGAGCTGAGGATAGACTGCAAGGGTTGCTTCCAAATCTGCCAGCACAGAAGGATTATCTCGAGCCTGGAATAAATAAGTGCTGGTTTTCTACCAGCAATTACAACTTGGATCCACTATCCTGTTGGGATATTTATCCAAGTCAGTCTCTACCCAGAAATCCATCAGCTTTATCAGCAGCTGCATGCGCTCTGCTGTGCCTGTAGTTCCATCCTCAGGTGGGGCACAGAGCTGAGCTGAGGAGCTCTGGGGAGCAGAGGATGGATCTGCCATAGTCAGGTGAAAGAATAGGGCCTCAAATGGGTGGGGAGGCAACAAAAAGGTGGAGCAAGAGTTTAGATTCCTATAGATTTAGTGCATGGTGGGTAGGGGAGAGAGCTGGTGCCCTGGGCTGATGGAGTGTGTCCTACAGGAAAGTGACAACACCCATGGGAGATGGTAAAAGGCTCCTTTGTAAGCTTATGCTTATATATAAACAGGTCCTAGTAAGAGGTTTCACAGGCCACCCAGTGCTGGAGTGCTCTTCTGAGTATTTGACAAATTCTCTCTCTTTCTGGTTCAAAGGCAAGCTGTCAGTTTGAGTCTTCCCATGGCTGGCAGTGTGTGTGCCCAAAGGGCTACGAGGGGGACGGCAGGACCTGCTATGGAAACGCTGCAGATGTGAGTGCTGGGGTCACCTCCTCTGGGCACAGCACCTGCTGCACAGGTCACACCCTGCATCTTAGCCAGAGAGAACAGCAAAACCTTGACAAACAGCCAGAAAAATGTGATGCTATGATGCCCACCAGTGATCTCTGCAAAGGATGTTCCGGTGGGAGCACTCGCCTGATTCATAAATTATTGTGTTTCAAAACGTGGCTTGGGGAGAGGCCTGAGGGAGCAGAGCATACTTCTGGCTTCAAACAAATTGGAAATTTGAAATTGAAAACAAATTGAAAAACACCAATCCCAGAGTCCAGAGCTAAGCACCCACCTCCCATCTGGGAGCACCAAGCAGTCAACTCTCCCAAAGTTTTGCCCTGAAGTCTCTCTCAGTGGAAACGATCAATTTATCATGTTGAAACAAACTGTGCTGACCCACAGGCAGATAAAACCAAAGCAAGTCAATTGGTGAAATAAATATGCATTTAACAGTACAGGAAAAATGAAAGCGTCCTCAGACTCAGCTCCTGGCAATAATCTCACATGGCTCTCAGCTCTATCTGCCACCCCTGCTTATCATCTATCTCTGTTCTAAGTACTCTGGCAGAATAAGGGCTGAGTGATGTGTGATATACTGTACAAATATCAGCTAAAACATCTATTTCAATCAATTTTGCATGGAGTTAAGAGAAGAATTAAGTTTAAAGTCACAGGAAATTAATGCTTAGCCTGGGGTCAGTACACAGTACATACCAATGTTGGGTACGCACCTAAGCAGCCCATGGCCTGGGCTAATTAATTTTAATAATTTTCTTTAATTTTAATAATATAATTAATTTTAATAATTTTCTTTCTTTAATAATTTTCTTGAAAATTATCAATTTTCAAGAATTGTTAATTCACCTTTCCCATTACAAGAAAGTATTAAAAAAAATAAAATTAATGCCATCCCTTTTCACACACATTGAAAACCTCCTCCTCCTCCATGTCATATCAGCCAGGCCAGACATGGGTTGCCCCACAGTCAAGAGCACTTTGGTGCAGCTAATTATAGCTTACAAACTCACTGGTCTCTCTTCTTTCTCATCAGGAGCTATCCACTCTATCAGAAGCAGCTGCTTTTAACCAATGGGTAAATGTAAGTACATTTCATGGTTAATTTCTGTAGTGTGCAGAAGTAAAGTTTGCAGAAATATATGAGCCTTGTAGAGTTTAGAAATGGGATCCTCACAGCAATATTTCCATCAGAGAGAGGAAGCTGAAAATCTGGAGAGACATCAGGGTGTCTTTCCCACCTGTTGTGGGGGGGTTGACCATCTAGTTCCCTATTTCTGCCTGAAAACCAACTTCTGAACCCAAATTCAGTGAGTAAGGAAGCTCCACGAGCAGCAGAGCCAGTTCCAAGCCTGCTCTCCCAGGCAGGGAGCTACATAAGCCATGACTACTTTTGCATGAAAACACACTGCAGCCCTGATGAGCAGCAGCAGGGTGTGAGCAGAGACTGAACAGGACCCCAGGTGTCTCCTTTCAACTTCTCTCATTCAATAAAATTACAAGTGGGAAGGGAAGGCAATGCCCTGCCCTCTCATTTTCACATGCCCCATGACAGGAAAATGCAAGTGTGTGGCTGGACAGTGTGCTGCTGCCACAGCAAGAGAGCAGGAAAAACCCAGTCTGTGCAGGCCTGGCTGGGGTGCAGGAAATAGAATCATAGAATGGCTTGAGTAGAAAAGGACCTTCAAAGTCCATCTGGTCCAACCTCCCTGCCATAAGGAGGGACATCTTCAACTAGGTCAGGTTGCTCAGAGTCCTGCCCAGCCTGATCCTGGATGTCTCCAGGGATGGGTCATCCACCACACCCCTGAGCAACATCTTCCAGTGTTTCACCACCCTCATTGTTAAAAAAAAAATAAAATCTTATACCAAACCTAAATCCACCCTCTTCGAGTATAGAGCTATTGTCCCTTATTTTTTTGCAAAAGGTCCCATTAAAAAGTCTGCCCCACCTTTCCTACAAGCTCCCTGTAAGTGCTGAAAGGACACAAAAGGTCTCCCTGGAGTCTTCTTTTCTCCAGGCTGAGCAACCTCAGTGAGGAAAGATTAACTTGTTTGGCTCCAGATTATGGAGGAAGCACCAAAGTAGGTTTCAAACCCCAAAGTTCTGGATCCACTAAACATCTACTTTCTATTTTCACATTTTTCATCATTTATTACTGGAGCAGCAGTAACATTAAGGTCCTACCCCATTGTGATTGGAACTGTACTAATAAAGATCAAAACTGGCTGCTCCCACAAGAACTTAAAACCCAAATGTAAGGCCTGTTCATCAAATATATGGTGAACAAGAAAGGACAGTGGTGTGTTAATGAATAGCATCAGAAGTCACAGCACATCAGCTGCTTTAAGGCTTTCCAAAGGTAGATGGCTTGGGGATCATTAAAGTACATAATTGCAAGGAACACCTCAGGGAGCTTTTTAAGAGAGCTCCATGTGGCTCATTCAGGGCAGGTGTCTGCCTGGCCCTGAGCTCAGATTGTGGCACTGGACACTGTAGAGAGAAACTAAAGAATTTAAAGAAATGGGCACAATAAGAAATGCTGTTCTCCTGCTAATATGCTCTTTAGATAATGAGGGAACAAAACAGACAGAAGATTCTGTGTAATATATTGAAACTGATGTGGAAATTTCTGCTACACTTCAGAGAAATGCTATCACTTAAAATAAACACTGGTAACTACAAACATGAGCAAAATAGGGAGGCATATCCATCTGGGGGTTTTTAACCTTGTACTTGAGCAGGAATGTGATGTTTACCACTTTTCATAACCAAATTCTTTTCTTGCTGCTCAGGAAGGATGAGAAGGGGAAGTTTGTTGCTCTTTCTATATTTAAATATTTGGAAGGTGATAGGGATGATGGCTAGGAAGAAAGATGATCTTAACAGATACAAAATGCCCAGCTATTTAAGGGAGCTGATTCCCTTCTTGATTCAAAACCCAATATGGGTAATGAAGGACTATCCAAAACAGCTTCCAGGCAGCATACCAGCCGCAAAAAGGTAGAACCCAAGCTCATATTGCTCCCTCAAGTTTTGCAGTATCAAAAATGGCAAGTTGTGGAGCCTGTGAAAAGCTTGGAGAACGCCCCATCCTCAGCAAGATCACATGCAAATATTTAGCTTTCTAAAAAAATTCCACACAACTGGAAAAATCCTCTCCAGTGGAAACTCTTTCCATCCTTAAGGCAGATAGATAAAAACATGGAAGATTAATTAATTAATGCATGCCACAGATCTCACAATCCCCATCATCTAAAATTAGAGCTGTCAGCAGCAAGCTTCACTGCAGTGCTAGTGGACACAGATAACTCTTGGACACCTTGAAAAAAATCCCAGCAATTTTAAATAGTCTTATTCCAATTGGGAACACTGTGTCATGGGAGTTTCTTATATCATGGTTCATAGTCCTTCTATCTATTGAACAGCATGGAGCAAATTACAACAGTAAGAGCAAATTACTGGAATTTATCAGTAACCAGTAGCATTTATCACCTCCATTTCTCCATTTATCACCATTATTTTTTTTAAACATTCAAGTGCATAATTCAATACCTATGAGGCAGGCTAACTTTTGTGGGGATCAAGTTATGTATGTCATCATAAAAACCAATTCTGACCTAGACATTATTTCTGCCCTTTCAATGCTGGCAATCTATTCTGCAAAAAATGGACACTTGTTTTCCATTTTTGTGCAGCTCCAAGTGCTATTGTTCAAGTCATTGCTCAGTATAATAGTTTTTCCCTCTCCAGGCCGGTCACGAAGCACGTCACATACTGCACCTTGCTTCAAATGTCACCAGCTACTATTTATAGCCCATCCTTGGAATGAATTATTTTGCCCTCTTTACTTCCATGCAGGAGGCCAAGATAAACTCGGTGTTGTCCACCACCTCAAACCTGACTGTCCTTGTGCCTTCTCTGCAAGCCATTGAGAACATGGATGAGGATGAGAAAGCCTTTTGGATGTCAAAAAGTAACATTCCAACTCTCCTTAAGTACGTCAATGGTTTGGGGGTTTGGCTTTTTAAATTAACTGGTTTTTATGCTAAACAAGCCTTTGGTTAGAAGCCATTAGAGCAAGACACGTATTTTGATTTTAAAGGAAGGGCATAGGATTCCCCTTCAAGTTCCAGTGGCATATAAATAAATCTCTGTAGCAAGGCCACTAGAAAAAAAGGGCATTATTTGTATTATGTCAGAAATGTTTAAAGGTTGAACTAAGATAAAAACATGGCTGAACAAGGTGTTGTAGAAGGAATTCCTGCTTAAAACTACCATTTGAGACACACTAAGCATGTTTATCTGAAATAAGACAAAGAAAAAGGGAGAAAATACAAAACCTTCAAATCCAGTTAATTTCCTTTAGGTATCATGTACTGACAGGAGCTTACAGCTTTGCTGATTTCCAGAATTTATCGTCCTCTGACATGCTGCCAACATCGCTACAGAGCAAATTCCTACACTTGTCTAAAGAAAATGGGGTGAGATGACCTGCAAACCACTGTGGTATCATACACCAAACCCTGGCCCTCACTGCCACTGGTTTTCTTGTATCACAAAACCACACATACACTATGTAGTTTTTTTAAAATACATGCCATAAAATTAAAGGCATATTTCAATTATAAGGGGCCCTCTGAGAGAAATGTTACCTTGTTTTTCGCCAACACTTCACATCACTGAAATTTGTCCACAATATTAATTATTTCTAATGCCCCAGTGGCTGCTGCAAACATTGGACAGCTGTAACCAAGCAGAATGGCAGTCCTTGCCTGGAGCAGCCCGTGTGAGCCAAATTAATACAAAGAGCATCAAGGAAACCAAATAACTTAATTTAGGGAACAGGGGAGGTAGGAGGAAGCAGTGATAACACACACCTCCATATATGCAACTTGATAGCCCTAAACCACCTGAGGGTATTTTTAATGGTAAATAAGTTACAGCCCTCCCCACTTAGCCTTTTAATCAGGTAATCTCCTGGAAATACCCAAGTCACATTTAAGCACTTTATACCTATTAAGGGAGAGGGAAGTTCCCCCCACCTCCATGCTCCAAATGAAAAGTTATGAACAGGGTCCTTCGAAGCTGCACAGAGCTGGGAGGGTGTGAATCAGCTCAGAGCTCAGTCTATCCTGTGCTGCCAGGGTAGACTGAGCTCTGAGCTGATTCACGTCCTCAGGGAGCCCAGGGCTTTGCCAGTCTGCACCCAGGGAGCAGCCAGGGGTCCCCAAGTCCCCTCCCCTGTGCGTGGTTCCCCGAGGGTCACCCAGCCTCTGGTGTGAGTTAGTGGTGCCATGGCACAGCCCTGGGCAAGCATTTGGCAAGGTGTGGAAATGCACAGGATGAGCTGCTGGGAAGCACCACCCCAACAAGGCCAAGGCCAAGCCTCTCTCCTCTCCCTTGTGCAGAACCTGACCCTCGAGGGTGCTCACTTTGTGGCCAGTGACATCGCATCCACAAACGGCGTCATTCACGTCATCGATAAGGTATCAAATATATTGATCAGGGTTTGTTCTTCTGCACCACAAAACTAATAACCTGCTGTGGAGAGCCCTGTGCACAGAGCAGCATTTTGCCCTGCATGTGATGCTTGCAGGTGATGTGGGGTGTCTGCTCCCCTGCAGGTGCTGACCCCGCTGCGCAGCGCCGTCCTGCCGAGGCTGCTGGCCCGCCTGGAGCAAATGCCCGACTACTCCCTCTTCAGGGGCTACATTATTGTGAGCTTTCACATGTTCACAGTGCTTCAGAGCAGAGGAAGCTCTCTGCTTTGTTTGCATTTCAGTGGTCATTCTGATTATTTTTTTTTTTAATGTGTTTCACAACAGCAATACAACCTGGCTAACGAAATAGAAGCAGCAAACACGTACACAATCTTTGCCCCAAGTAATGATGCCATAGAAAATTACCTAAAGGATAAGAAATCTGCTACTCTGGTATGTACTATTCACAAGGCTTGTTCTAACAGCTCAGTATTTCATCTTTGTTTCAAGTGGATTTGTTTCCCAGAAATCCAGCAAGTTAGGCTTTGTCTGTAACGACAAAGAATTTGAAATGGGATGAATCTACCTCTATTTTCCTTAGTTGCTGGAAGAGCCCAGCTATTTCTTCTGTGTTTTGGCCTTCTCTAGATTAAAAACATGGTGACAATTTCTAAGACTCCCCAAACACTCCAGCTTCTCTCACATTGGTCAATCTCTTGCCAACAAATCCTGCTTCTGCCTCCTCCCAGACAGGGAGAGAGCTCTGGGAGTCTCCTGCTTCAGAGCAAGATGCAGAAGCCTTGGGAAACCCACACAAAATTTTGATGTATAGAGAGTAACTTCATCATTTTACAGTGAAATATGAATATACTCTACCAACCAGGCAGAGAAAACCTTTCAATTAAAGACAATTTAAAGTAATCTTTATTGACTGAGGATGCCCTTAAAGATTATATCTATATCTATAGATATATAGATATAAAAATGTAGCTAGACAGATACAAAAATTACTATAAACACTCATCACAGTTTATTCCCCTACAGGTTATTCAGGGATTCCCAAAGGGATAAGGAGTAGGTATGGAAAGACCATAAAAACACTCATGAATATGCAACACTTCATGTCAAATGAACCCATGAAGTTCAGAGTCCTAAAAAACATCTGACTTTTCCCTGAAAAAGGTCTTGTCAATAGACTTTTTTTTTTTTGTTTGGGATTTTGAGACAGATTTTTTTTTTTTTTTATGTAAAGAAGGTCAGTACAGGAGTGACCAGAAAAAACACTGAAATGAGTTTTTTAGGTGAACAAACTCCAGTCCCCTGACATCACTAATACTAATACCCCATCATTAATAATGCCATGAAATATTGTGAGTCTTTCTTAAAACTATCCAGATGCTGGCCTTGTCACTCCTGCAGGAATGCTGCAGCAACACTCACTCTGGAATCTGTACCCTGACATATTTACAAGCTCAAACTCCCTTCTCAGCCTTGTTGGTTTGCTCCCAAGATAATCTATCCTTTTTCTGCTTTATCCCAGCAGCTTTCTTCATATTGTCTCCAATTTGAAACAGCTTTATAGATTGCACATATCAAAAGCCCCACACCTTGCAGAGGAACCTTCACCCATCATTTGCTCAGTGGCTTTAATTCTTCCCATCTCTTCCAAAAATATTTATCCACAATATGGATATATAAATGGAGACCTACTTGCATGGTCTCCATTTACAGCCAGGGAGCTGAGGAGCACAGGGCTCAAATGACTCATCCCAAACCATTTACCAACAAAAGCAGACCCATGGCAAATATCCCATGTTCACAAGTGATCATGCTCCATCTGCTCAAACGGCTTTTGAACACTATTTTAGTTGTTTCTTGTCACATCATCATTTCCATATCACTACAAGAAGAATTTATGATAAACTTTGAGAGACACATAGGACATCAATCCCAGTAGATCTGAATTACACATGCATGCAGAGAAATAATTTTTATTTCCACTACTCACCAATGTTTCTTCCATCTTTCTTCCATCCTCCCAACCCTGCCTGATGTGGCAATCTGAGAAAAGAAAAAAAAAAATCAAAAAACAACCATAAGGTTAAGCCTGCCTGAGGCTTAACCTCTTTGTGAAACACTTGGGAGAACTCTGCTGCAGAGTGAAGAGTTTGGCACAGGGAGAAGATCCCATTTCTTGGCCCTGATGGGGCAAAATGTCCTAACTCCACTGGTGATTAAAGACAGAAATCAAGATGGATCAGTGCTGGCTTTTCCTCCAATTCATCAAAGTCAGGAGATGAAATAGGGCTGGACACCGATGGAGATTAGCTCTGTCTTAATTCCCACTTTCTCTTCTGCAAATATTTTTTGCCAAATCTGTGGAACAAGGCCAGCCCTAAGAGATGTCAAGGCCACTCTTTTACTCTGTGGGCACAGTCAGGCCACATCACAAACCTCGCATCCTGAAGATGCTTCATGCTTTCCCACACTTTTGAAGGAGCAGGAGCAGCATGGACATTCAGAAAAAGGGGACAGTGAGCAACAGGATTTCCCAAAAGCACATTTTTATTGTAAAGACAAAGTTGCAGCAGCACTGTCTGTTGGCTAGACAGCTCCTAAACTCCCCAAACAGCCCAGCTTCTCTCACATTGGTCAACCTCTCACCAACACATCCTGCTTCTGCTTCCTCCTACTCAAGAGCTCTGGGAGTCTCCTGCTTCAGAACAAGATGCAGAAGCCTTGGGAAACCCACACAAAATTTTGATGTATAGAGAGTAACTTTATCACATTACAGTGAAATATGAATGTACTCTACCAACTAGGCAAAGAAAACTTTTCAATTAAAGACAATTAAAAGCAGTCTATATTGACTGAGGATTCCCTTAAAGATTATAGAAAGGAAAGGAAATGTCAAGGAAACGTGGAAAGGAAACGTGGAAAGGAAACGTGGAAAGGAAACGTGGAAAGGAAACGTGGAAAGGAAACGTGGAAAGGAAACGTGGAAAGGAAACGTGGAAAGGAAACGTGGAAAGGAAACGTGGAAAGGAAACGTGGAAAGGAAACGTGGAAAGGAAACGTGGAAAGGAAACGTGGAAAGGAAACGTGGAAAGGAAACGTGGAAAGGAAACGTGGAAAGGAAACGTGGAAAGGAAACGTGGAAAGGAAACGTGGAAAGGAAACGAAAGGAAAGGAAACGAAAGGAAAGGAAAGGAAAGGAAAGGAAAGGAGATTTTGAAGAAAGGAAATGAAATTTCAAGGAAAGGAAAGGAAATTTCAAGGAAAGGAAAGGTAAGGAAATTGAAAGGAAAGGAAATTGAAAGGAAATTGAAAGGAAATTCCAAGGAAAGGAAATTTCAAGGAAAGGAAATTTCAAGGAAAGGAAATTTCAAGGAAAGGAAATTTCAAGGAAAGGAAATTTCAAGGAAATTTCAAGGAAATTTCAAGGAAATTTCAAGGAAATTTCAAGGAAATTTCAAGGAAATTTCAAGGAAAGGAAAGGAAATTTCAAGGAAATTTCAAGGAAATTTCAAGGAAAGGAAATTTCAAGGAAAGGAAATTTCAAGGAAAGGAAAGGAAATTTCAAGGAAATTTCAAGGAAAGGAAATTTCAAGGAAAGGAAAGGAAATTTCAAGGAAATTTCAAGGAAAGGAAATTTCAAGGAAAGGAAAGGAAATTTCAAGGAAATTTCAAGGAAAGGAAATTTCAAGGAAATTTCAAGGAAAGGAAATTTCAAGGAAAGGAAAGGAAATTTCAAGGAAAGGAAAGGAAATTTCAAGGAAAGGAAAGGAAATTTCAAGGAAATGAAATTTCAAGGAAATGAAATTTCAAGGAAAGGAAAGGAAAAAAATTTCAAGGAAATTTCAAGGAAAGGAAAGGAAATTTCAAGGAAAGGAAATTTCAAGGAAAGGAAACTTCAAGGAAACTTCAAGGAAACTTCAAGGAAACTTCAAGGAAAGGAAAGTTCAAGGAAAGTTCAAGGAAAGTTCAAGGAAAGTTCAAGGAAAGTTCAAGGAAAGTTCAAGGAAAGTTCAAGGAAAGTTCAAGGAAAGTTCAAGGAAAGTTCAAGGAAAGTTCAAGGAAAGTTCAAGGAAAGTTCAAGGAAAGGAAATTTCAAGGAAAGGAAAGGAAATTTCAAGGAAAGGAAAGGAAATTTCAAGGAAAGGAAAGGAAATTTCAAGGAAAGGAAATTTCAAGGAAAGGAAATTTCAAGGAAAGGAAATTTCAAGGAAATTTCAAGGAAAGGAAATTTCAAGGAAATTTCAAGGAAATTTCAAGGAAATTTCAAGGAAATTTCAAGGAAATTTCAAGGAAAGGAAATTTCAAGGAAAGGAAATTTCAAGGAAATTTCAAGGAAATTTCAAGGAAAGGAAATTTCAAGGAAAGGAAATTTCAAGGAAAGGAAATTTCAAGGAAAGGAAATTTCAAGGAAAGGAAATTTCAAGGAAAGGAAATTTCAAGGAAAGGAAATTTCAAGGAAAGGAAATTTCAAGGAAATTTCAAGGAAAGGAAAGGAAATTTCAAGGAAATTTCAAGGAAAGGAAATTTCAAGGAAAGGAAATTTCAAGGAAAGGAAATTTCAAGGAAAGGAAAAGGAAAAGGAAAAGGAAAAGGGGAAGGATTAGTCTAAACACTCACCACAGTTTATTGCCCTACAGGTTATTCAGGGACTCCCAAAGGAATAAGGAATAGGCATGGAAAGGCCATAAAACACTCATGAATATGCAACACTTTATGTAAAATGAACCCATGAAGTTCAGAGTCCTAAAAATCATCTGACTTTTCCCAGAATTCAGCAGCCATCCCTATACACAGAAACACACTACAGGCTCAAGCAAACCCTGCTCCTCACAGTTCAGTAGCCTTTCATCCTCTGTGGTCAACAACATTTTCATTGTGGCAGGAGTGCAGGCTGACTTCAAGAGGAAATATGAAATAACCTACTCACTGGAGAAGTTTCTCTTTAAATTCAGGCAATGTCTGTTTGGCTTAAACCCTTTGGAAAATGCTGTCCCTAGGGGGTTTTCAACTTTTATTAGCTAACTCTGAATGCAATTGCGTGTTGGCAGGATGAAGGCCAAATCCGCTACCACGTTGTGCTGGATGAGAAGCTCCTGAAGAACAACCTGCACAATGGCATGCACAGGGAGACCATGCTGGGCTTCTCCTACCAGGTTGGGTTCTTCCTCCACAACAGCCAGGTACTGCTGTCTGCACTTGCTGGGAAAAATGGGTTTCCTGCTTTTTGCAAATCCAGCTTCAGCTTTAAACTGACACGGAGTCAAAAGGAGCTCTGCATCCCTCATTAACTTCTGTGACTCAGCAGCACAAAAGCTGTCACTCAAATGCAAGGCCTGTCTCAGACCTGCTTAATTCAAAGTCACCCTTGAAGGTATCTTTGATTGAATTTGATTTCAGTTGTGCTGTTCACATTTAAAATTGAATTTTAGGTATCTGTCTCTAGCAGCTTCAAGCCTGAATTCCAGAGCAGTCATTAATCTGACTTCCAAGGGCTATTAGAAATCTGCCCCCAGTTATAAAGCTTTAAATAAAACTTTTTATAAAATTAGTTTTATTATTTATATTTTCTGTGGATTCGCTCCACCCTCAGCCCTAACAACTCAAAGCGCTGTGCAATAAATATGAATTGCCTTTCAATACCACTCATGGAAAAATCAGGCACAGTAAGATTAAGAGACAGGGCCGGGAAGGGAGCTTGGTCCTCCTTCTCTGTCCCAGAAGTCCCTGTGGGCATAGGCAAAGGAAGACAGAAAGCTTCCACAGATGTTTCAGCCCTGCTCTTTGCTGAGCTTTGAAAAAGCACCTGCAGTGGGACTTGCTGGTGAGAGCTCAGTGGGAGTGTGGGGTAGCACTGAGATGATGGAAGCCCTCCTTGAAAGAGCAGCTGCTGGCAGGGTTTCCTTGAAGCCCCACATCCTCCAGACACAGCCAACCCACCTTTTGGCATGCCTTAGGCTCCTTCTTCATAGCCTTTACCCTCCTTGGGAAAAGCTGCTCTGCCAAATCCTCTTGCTCAGAAGTTTTAACAGGCTGCAAGTCATCCCCTGCCCTCCAGGGCAGTGAAGGGGTTAAATGCAGCAGCTGGAATTGGAGTGAGTGCCTGAGGCTAACTCCCTTTGTTGGCTTTCCTTATGTGGCCCCTGTGCATTTCTCTCTTTCTTCCATCTCCTACTGCTCAGGCTAGCACAGAGCCATGGGACACCTCTGCTGCTCTCTAACTGGTTGCATGTCTCTTGCAGCTGTACATAAATGATGCTCCCATAAGCTATGCAAATGTTGCCACAGACAGAGGAATTATTCATGGACTGGGAAAGGTGCTGGAAATCCAGAAGAACAGATGCGATATCAATAATACCGTGATCATTGTAAGTGATAGAAGTTCACCTTAAATCCCCTCAGAGTGACCTACAGCCAAACAAAGCCCAAAAGTATAGGATATGTGATACTACTTCCCAGCAAGGAATGCACACATTTTCCACAAAGGATATTCCCACCAGAGTTCTTAGCATCTCTTAAGACAACTTTGCTCCTGAAATCGGCGTTCTGACAGCCTGGATAAAATGTAGTCACAGTAGCTTAATAATAATAAATTCCTGAGCTCTAATATTCAGATAATATTAGTAATGCATTATTCTAATACATCTTCATAACCAGACCACTTGTTTATAAAGTGGGAAGCATCACTTTAGAAGAGCAAATAAAAAATAACCAAAATGTTCTTTCCTTTTTCCCTTGGGGAAAGGGTGCCCCCACAGAGCCACTCACAGGGATATTCTGCCTTGCTGAGCAGGACAGCTTCCCTCACCCTCTTTACCAAAGGGGTTATCCTGATAATGTACCTAAAGCACTAGATTTAGAAATGTGGCTGGAAATAACTTTTTCTATAAAACAACCTCCCTGAAGCTCTGTGCAGTCTGTTAACCAGCTCTCATTTGTGTTGCATAAGGAGAAGTGCAGGATTTGTTCACAACCGTCAAGCTGTCCCCCAGGAACAAAAGAAATCGTAAGTATTTTTTTCATTAATGTTAGAGTAATTTGTTTCTCCATATCAAAACTGACTATGTATGTATTCAATCCTATTTTTAATATAATTGTCTCACTTCCACCAAAAATATGTAGTAGTTATGTCAGCCTGATACATACATTGCTTATAGTCAAGAGACTCAATCCACTCTGACCTCAAATTGTTTTTGAAAAATCTGCCTGGGATCAAGGCAGCAGAAGGGCAGCTTAAAGATAAAACTATCTTTCAAGGACAGTTTCTCACATACACTGGGACAACTAAGACTCCTTAAACTGCAAAGTTTTCCTCTACCATGCAAAATGAGGGGAGTTAAATGTGCTCTGGAGTATGCCTGCTCCAGAAGGAATTATAGCACCAGCTTTGAGCCCTTCAAGTCAGAGATGTACAGAAGGGCAGAGTGAATCCATTCCCAGCAATATGCTGTAAGCTATGGTCACAAGAAAACTTGGAAATTAGAGAGACTTTGGATGCCGAGGTCCAACACATGAGAACTGCAGATATTTAGAGTTTCTTGGTATCTAACTTATCTGTGAAAGCCTCTCCATTGGGATTACATAAGTATACTTTCCTTTATTATTTATTTTTTAAAATTAATTATGACAGTAATGGTATTCTAAAGCAGCTTAAGTCCCATCCACCCCATCAAAGTACTTGACTGGCAAAACCAAATTTAACTCCTCATGGGTAAAAATCAAGCTCATTAACATTTCCTTTACAATGAACAGCTGGATGGATTCTTGTCTCAATCTACCCACAAGTGTATATTGAGATAAAAATCTTTCCTCAGCAAGCAATCTTTCCCCAATTGTGTTCAGACCTAGAAGATATTTTTTCAACAGCTGTTTTTGCACAACTTCATAACTTGGTTTTCCGAGAAGAATTAGAAAAATCAGAAAATGCAAAAAATGAAAAAAAAGTTTATAAAATTTCTGAATAGAATCTGTTCAGTTCTGAGCAAAGGCAATTTTAAACATCTTTAAAACACCACAAGACATTGAGTTAAACTGATAATGTGTTCACTTTTATTTCTAAAAGTATTTTCTTCATTTTAGTTGTGAACGTGTGAGTCAGTGCACAGCATGCATAAAGTTAATGCCCCATTCATTAACACATTTGAATGTAGCTGATCAGTATTACTCAGAAGTGCATCTGTTTCTCCAATCTTTGCTCAGGCAGGGGTGAAGAAGTACTGTATCCTCACAGAAAACCACATGAGACAGTACACCATCCAGATTGGCTGCAAGCCCAAGTGTGCCAAAACCATCATTGTGAGTTCACTGCTTTTGTTGTGGTAAAAACCAGGAAAGCCCCTTCCCCGACCTTCATCCTCCTCATCATCCCCACTAAGCACACACAGCATGCCAAGGCAGCTCCTGACTGTGTATTTATTGACCTTTATTCTGGACACAGCAGACCTTGGAAGGTTAAAGACTGATGATAGGTGCAGCACACAAAGTGCTGCGTGTCCAGTGGTGCAGAGGGAGCACAGGTTTGGGAAGGGCGAACCTCTGCTTGTCTCTAACAATTCTCCACCTCTCCCTGAAGTGGTGGAGGGCACCTGGGTCCCACCAAGGACTGGCAGTGTCAGCCTGTGTCCTGGCACATTGAGGAGTGCTGTTGCAGACCAGCAGAGCCGATGTGATGCTAAAAATCACAGAATCCAAGACGAGTTTGGGTTGGAAGGGCCCCCTAAATTCATCTAGTCCCAACCACCCTGCCATGGGCAGAAACATCCTCCCCTTGATCAGGTTTCTCACAGCCCCCCACAACCTTGCCTTGAACTTCCAGGCATGGGATCACCCATAACTTCTCTGGGAAACCTGTTCCTGTGCCTCACCACCATAAATAACTTCTTCCTAATATCCAATATAAACCCACCCATGTTGTAGTGCACTAAATGGTTATTTAGTCATTTGCACTGGGTGTTTGGTAATTTGCACTCTCCACATGATTTGTATCCTATCACCACTTTTTTTCCCACCAAGTGTCAGCATTGGGGGTCTCTCCCTAGGTTACTCCTTCCCTCGCCCCTCCTCACTTGTATCCCCTTGGCTGTGTCCTCTTCCTCTGCCCACCACTCCCCCAGGTTTAAAAGTCCCCTGCAAGAAGGGGATGGGCTCTTTTCCACCTGGGCCTCTTTTCCATCTGGTGGGTCTCCTGGAAATAAATTAGGACATTTGTCCCCATGTGGAGATGAGTGCTTCTTGCCTTTTGTCCAAGAAAGACTGTGTAGGCTGGGGTGCACAGCCAGCCGGATTAGACCCAAACAGCCCATCCAGCACGGAATCTTCCACACCCACCCTCCTTCCCTATCCCTAAAACTCCCTGTAAAATTCCAGCTCTCCGTGGCTGCCCCCCGCCCCTCAGCACAGCGTTTCTGCCTTTGCAGAGCAGGGAGTGCTGCGCGGGTTTCTTCGGCGCGCAGTGCCAGCCGTGCCCAGGGAAAGCCGGGAGCGCCTGCTTTGGGAACGGCGTGTGCCTGGATGGCATCAACGGCACGGGCACCTGCCAGTGCCAGGAGGGCTTCGTGGGCACGGCCTGCGAGAGCTGCAGCCAGGGCAGATACGGCCACGGCTGCGACCAAGGTACCCAGCACCCCCGAAGACACCCCAAACCTTCCCCTTTATCTTCTAACTGCGTTCACTCCAGGTTCCAGAAAGGTACAGCACTTCCTAACAGGCAGTGCTTAACTTTTTAGACTTAAGAGTCTTAAAAACATAATTAACCCCTTTTCTTTCCTCAATATGGTGTTTTCTTTCTAATCTCTAAGCTGGAGACAGGACTTTCTACTCTGTCACACCACAGACTTAGAAAAGAAGCCAGCAAGAACCATCCAGGGGTCCAAACCTTCCCCTTTTATCTTCTAACCATGTTCACTCCAGGTTCTAGAAAGGTACAGCACTTCCTAATAGGCCAGGCTTAAATACAACATTAACCCCTTTTCCAGGGACAGTGGCTTCCCCTTTTATCTTCTAACCACATTCAGTCCAGATTCTTGAAAGGTACAGCACTTCCTAATAGGCCAGGCTTAAAAACATCATCAGCCCCTTTTCCTTCTCCATTATGGTGTTTCCCTTCTAATCCCTAGGCTGGAGGCAGGGCTTTCTAGTCTGTCATGCCACAGACTTAGAAAAGAAGCCAGCAAGAATCATCCAGGGGTCCAAATCTTCCCCTTTTATCTTTTAACTATGCTCACTCCAGGTTCTAGGAAGATACAGCCCTTCCTTATAGGCCAGTCTTAAAAACATCATTAATCTCTTTTCTTTCCCCATTATGGTCTTTCTAATCTCTAGGCTGGAAATTTCTACTCTGAAATGTAAAAGAAAAGGCTTTCTACAGGGCTTTCTACTCTGTCACACCACAGACTTAGAAAAGAATCCAGCAAGAACTGTCCTCTGTATCACTGCTATTTTTCACCAGTTCTTTCCCATCAAAATACAGTTTCAGACCCTGCATTTGGGAATAGAGGCAATGTAAGCACAGCTTGAATTTAAGAGTTATTGTGTAATTAGAAACCAAAGGGCACAAGACAGCGCCTTTCTCCAAACAGCCTAGAGCAGAAGGTGCCATCAGCGGGTGATGTCTGGGTCAGCCCTGCTGTCCCTCCTGCCCACATTGCCACGCTGCCAGGGACAGTGGCTTGTCCCCATCTCTCCCACAGTGTGCACTTGTGTCCATGGGAAATGCAGCAGTGGGATCGACGGGGATGGCTCCTGTGAATGTGATGTTGGCTGGAGAGGAGTCACATGTGACACTGGTGAGTGTTCTGCCTTTTTCCTGCTGAGGTAAAAGGTGAGCATTTCAGAAAATGACTGAGCTACGGCCACAACCAGATCCCAGTGCAGCTTCCCACATGCAGTGAAGTATGGGTCACATTCCTGTGCTATGGCAATTAATTACTACATTATTAGAGAGCTGGTTGAGACAGCACTCATGATGCTGAAATGCTTACTTAGCTAATTCTCTACCTGTGTCACCCTCCATCTGCCCCCCAAAAATATCCCATTTATTAAAGCTATATGTTTTCCAGAGCAGGATTGTCCAGCACATTTTGACCTTCAGATCAAAACCTCCCAAGTGCTTCTAAAAGTTGATTTAGCTACACAACACCAGATATTAAATTATGTTATGGTTAATGCGATAAAAAGTAATTAGCAAATAAATCATCTTGTGCTGGCTTAATACAACTTCTATATCCAATCAAATTATATTCTATTTATACATAATTAAAATGCACTCAGTAACTATTTCAAAACTATAAGTATAATAGTATGAAATTTAAAAATTTTACAAGCACATTTATAATAGCATTCAAGATCAGTTTTAAATTTTCCCAGGGAAAAAATGAGCAATAAGTACAGTTTTGTAAGAGGGTTCTATATATGCTCTGAGAAAACTTTCAGCTCCTTTAGAAAACCTACCCTTATAGAATTCTAATATTATACAAGACTCACCAGACTAAATACAGGTAAATAACAGGTGAAATGTTTTCCTGACAATATGACACAACTATTCCTAGCAAATTAATTTAAGTGGTATCCACTGATCTATACAGACTCTACAGGTGGAGTCTTATTGTATTTGTTGGGAAGCTCTGACAAAGGCAGGAATGGTGACTCTATGTTTTCAGAAGGCTAATTCATTACTTTATGATATTATAGTATATTAAAAATACTATACTATACTAAAGAATACAGAAAGAATATTTACTAAATGCTAAGAAGACAATAATAAAAACTCCTGACTCTTTCTAGAGTCTCGACACAGTTTGGCCCTGATTGGCCTAAGAGTTAAAACAACTCACACTAACATCTAATAAAACAACCACTTGTAAGTAAACAATCTTTAAACACATTCTAAAAAAGCAAAACACAAGAAAAACAAGTGAAATAAAAACTGTTTTATTTTTCTCAGAAGCTCCCCGGCTTCCCAAGAGAAAAATCCTAACCAAAAGAATTTTTTCAAAATCTTGAACGCCATAGTCTCTGTAAAGACTGAGAGCACTCAGACACAGAACTCAGCCTCCAGCTCCACATGGTGGGAACAAAAGACTCTGAATCTAGCAGGATGTTGACCCAAAAGGTTCTGATCCCTACTTCCTTTTTTTTCCCCACTTACAGAAATCAAAGATGACGCATGTAACACCTCGTGCCACACCAGTGCTAAGTATGTATGAAAGGTACTCATTTAGGGGAGAGGGGAAGAAAAGGGGCACCTCTTGCAAGGCAAAAATCAAGTCCATCTTGATCGTGGCTTCTCAGCAGCATATCTCATAGAGATAAGGAGCAATGTAAATCTAATGCGTGTGGTGTTGAGGCCAGAAAATTCAAACCTCTCCTCTCTTCATATCAAAATATACGAATAACAACAAAAAAAAATGCTTCCACCATTCCAGCACCAATATTGGGACACTAACTAGTTTTCAGAGGAGCAAGTGGGCCCTATTGAGCCATCTACTGAAGTGCATCTGTCCCCTCACCACTGATCAGGCAGCAAGATTTACACTAGTCAAGACATCTCAAAAAAAATAAAACAAACAAACAAACAAAAAACCAAGGAAAACTGGCTGGAAAGACTCTTCATTTTCAGACACAGCTCTTCTCTAGGAGCTGAGAAACCAGAGGGGGATACCCCCTTTCTCCCAGATGTAGGTCATTCTCTCCCCTGTGTGTTTGTGACCTTCAGTTCACAGTAGCAATATTTTACCAGGCTTTTTTTGGCAAAACCACACTCTCAGATTGGCTCAGGGGGGACTGCACACATTCTGGAATAAAGACTCTGTTTCTGACAGAAGCAGATTGTTCCTCTCTTGGGAATCTTTCATTCACTGACATTCACCTGTAAGTCTGAGGATAGGTACAGGCACGGCAGGAGTAGTGGGCAATGATGAATTGTGCATCCCTCCATAAACTGGGTGCACACAGGCAAAAAAATTGTGTACAGCTTTCTGGGTGAGCAGACATACAAATTCTGCAATTCTGCACTAAAAAAAAATAGGACTGTCAAACACCAAATCATGCAATTCTAATACTTAAAATAATACACCCAAAACACATTTGAAAAGCTTGGTCCAGCTAGGTCCATTTTTATGGTTTTAGCTACCTCTTACTGTATGGTTAAATGCCTTGTTATTTCTATGCAACATTACCTTCAGAAACAACCACAAAAACAAGGACTGTACAAAAGACCTGCCCAATTTTTTTTCCTCTCTGTTAAATGATGCCTCCCTCCTTTTATTTCATTAGCTGCCTCCTCCTATCAAATGGCACTGCCTATTGCAAGTGTGCAGCTGGCTTCGAGGGGAACGGGACATTCTGCACAGGCAAGTGAACTTTGTTTCTTTCCTTTGAAAAATATTTTTTAAAAAAATGAAAAAACCAAAGAAGAATGCTTGAAGCACTCTCTGGTCACAGCAGAGCTGGTGAGAGATGAGCAGTTCCCTATGCACCAGTTAAAAAACAGGAATTGTTGCCAGTTCCCTCAAAACAAACAGCAGCCCAACAGGTGCAGATTCACAGCAAACAAAGGGCTCCAGATCTCCAAGTGGTGAGGCATTGTGCTCAGGGAGAGCAGAGAAAAGGGAACATGCTGTGCACAGCCCCAGCCCCATTGTTTGCAGAGTAATGAAACCTGCTTTGTGACTTTTACTCCCTTTCCCAACAAAGCCCAGCAAAGAGAGGCCAATTCAGGGCACAATAACACTTCCAGCTATTGGAAGCTGTGTAGCTCAACCATTTCCTCAGCCTTCTGAAGCTGCTCAGATTTCTGGTGTGGCAAAATCCATTTCTTTAGACTAGAGAGATTTAAGAAACCCTCAGAAAGGGATAATAGCACCTTATGCTAGATGTTCCTCCAAAAATCTGGCTTATCCAAACCAGACTGCTTCCAGCTACAATAATCATAATTAATTATAATTTTTCTTAATTCTTAACTTATTAAAATACTAATTTTTTCAGACAGAAGCCTACATTTCTACTTACTCACAATGGCTGGCAGCATCCTAACCCCAGATTTTGCCACTCTTACTCTGCCTGTTTTCATTTTCTCTTCTGGCACAAAACAGACTTTTTAATCTGCTGGGGGGTAATTCCCCATATGCAGGAAGAACTGGGTAACACTGGTCACCCATAGTGACTCTAGTTGCAGAAAAAAAATCAACTCCCTGGCTTGAAATTGATGAACGAGCCATTTAGGGTCATTTGAAGCAAAACTTAAGGCAAATTTCAGGCTGATTTGAGTCACACTGAAGATCAGACAAGGCTCCCTTCCTGCTCTCAAGTTGTGAGCATCCAGCTCATCCAGAGTTGGAGAAACAGTATGAGTATCCATCTGAATAAGAACCCAGACTTGCTGTCACAGCAGGGCTAGGTGGTATTATGCTCTAGACCTCCTGCAAGAGAAGTTATATGATCTGTGTGCAGAAAATGCCAAGCTCAGGGAACACTTAAAGGGCTATTTAAACTAGAGATGGACACAAGCATTCCTTTTTTTTTTTTTTTTTGGTGTTTTGTTGAAATGGGCAGAATTGGAAGGTGGAAAGCTATTGAAAGTCAGTCCTGAATGAGTTCTAAAATTCCAGACTAGAAACACCATTTCAGTTTTCCCTCTGAAAACAATAATATGTATTAAACAACTGGCACTAATGAAATCTGTGGACTCCTAATTCAGAAAGACTCATTCAAAAAATGTTAGTAAATCTGTAAGGGTACCAGTCATCAGTTTTTCTGGGTCTGGATTGAAGGCACTTGAGACAGTAATTCATGTTCAGACTCAAGTGTTTATTATTTCTTATCAGTAAAACAGTCTCACAACCATGAGTTTGGCAGCAAGGCACAAAATGGCCAACAATCTCTTGGTACAAGGTCTTTTAAGACTAAACCATCCAATTAAGAACTGACACCTAGATTATTTTCCCTTTTAACCCCATAACTGATCCCAAAGAGCTGCAATGCAGACTTTGCCCAATTACAAAATGCCACCCAAACCCAAGAAGGAGGAGGAAGAAGAAGCATGAAGAAGAAACCCAGGACGACACCCTGTGCCCTCCATCTTGCTTCCATCCACAACACACTAAAAATCCCAAAACCTACATTTCTCACCAATTGATACACTTACACTGCTCTCTATAATTTATTTCACACTTTTGTGGATTCCAGTCTATCTTAAAGTCTGGGAAACTTTCTCCATGAATGAGGGTCAAAGTCAGTGCTCCCCTGGGGGTCAGGGCACCCCAGAGCAGGCAGAGAAATATTCCTGGTTCCCTGGGTTTCCACATAAATCCCTTTAAAAATGGAGACAGACAATCATGAGAAGCAAGAAGCCAGTCCAGCACATTGGTCTAATCTCTGCTGTTGTCCTGTTCAGCTATTGATGCCTGTGGGAGCAACAACGGGGGCTGTTCCTCCAAGGCAGAGTGCAGGAGAACGACCCCGGGGAGCAGAGCCTGTGTCTGCAGCGCCGGCTACACGGGGGATGGCATCGTCTGCCTCGGTAAGCACACCCCTGCCCTGCCTCTGCACACACAGCAAAGCCACAGTGTTATGAATAAGAAGCTTAACTAGGCCAATATTCAAGCAGCAATCAATTTATTAATTAATAGGGTCAAGTACGAGCAATACAGTGCTGGGTACAGTGGGGGAAGTTTTCCCTCCAGCTGCACACCGATAGTTGGGGCTTACAGGTATTTATAGGGGTACTCATAAGCTTTCTCAGCAGTTTCTATTCCCAGTTTTTACTCATCTGCAGTTTCTATTCCCGATTTTTACATCACAATTCTATACGCTATTGTGATTTAGTTTTACTCAGAATGCATCCCAAAAGGAGTATCCCCAGATGGTGGTGGTCCAGTTTCTAAAAGAAGGAAGATGAATCCCATCTGGTGAGGTCTGGCTCTCCAGATGTGGGTCCGCCTTTTAATTACAAGGACTGTAAATCTCATAACAGTGATGTCCAGCTTCCCCTGGTCCAAACTATAAGTCCTTGAGTTGATGTTCATCTTCCTTTATCAAGCTGTTTTTCTCTGTTCTGTTGAGGTGTGAGATGAGCATGTTTCCTTCATATATATTCCAAAGCTATAATTACAAGGATACAAGCAGTATTCTAAAATTATACTTCAAAAGGTTATTACTGCAGAACTCTTTAAGGCTTAACTACAAGCAAAACGCAACATCCTTAACGCTTTAATTCAAATGCTCCTAAATCAACTAAGTTAATTGCAAACAAAAGATAGGTTCAAAGGCCTTCTTCCATGCTTTACTTTCCTCAGTTATTGTTAGAATTCACAACTGTCCCATTGTGGGTCTCCACACATATTGCAACCACAAATACACACATTGCCTGTCTGTACCTGACACGAAACACAGCTTTGTACTTCACAACAGGAGAGTGGTTTCCCCTAGGGGGATGTTCCTCCTCCCACTCTGAGCCACGAGTGCAGCTTGCTGATACTACATCCCCTGATGCCAAAGGCATCTTTTCCTGCACATGGATGGTGCTACTTGGCACACCATGCACCTGCAGCAGTGTGGTGTGGCACCAAAAATTATCAAACAACATCTGCCTCTAGCAAGGATAACCCCATCTCCAGCAGCTTGATACACACACACTCCTCTGACCATCACAGACAGACTTTTAGATACTGTACTACCCCTCCCCAGGTTTGGTTTCAGAAATGCTGCTGGCAGTGCTTTAGCCTCCACCAAGGCAACCAAAGACCTAGACTGAGGCAGACCTAGACTAAGTGACTGAGGGAATGAATATTGTCATAAATTTGCATTCCTAGTATGCTTTACTTAAAATTTATTCTCCTTGGGTTTTCAGAATTACTGTCTCTTTATTACACTGTTTCTGTTTTATAAAGAAATCAACCCTTGTCTGGTGAACAATGGTGGATGTGATAGAAATGCAGAATGCACGCAGATTGGACCCAATCAAGTGAGTACTTTGTCAGTCAAGAAAAATAGGCCTAGTCAAGTGTTTATTGCAGGGCAAAGAAAGATTTCTCCGTGTCAACTTTGTTTTTAAGTAGAAAACTGAATTTCATAACAATTCTGAAAAGTATATGCTTCCCTCAAAAAGGCATTTGAGGGGGAGTGCAGACAAACATTAAAAAAAAATCTATTTCAGTGAAAGAAATCCAAAACTCAAGAGGAAAGCAATGTTTTGCTATTTCAAGTGGTTGTTTTTCTCCTTTGGGAGGTTTTGATGTGAAAAGCTGTAAATTTGAAAGTATTGCTAGATGATGTTTCTTTTATTGTTATAGAAACTGTCCATGGAAAAAATTCCACTTTAGACTAGCCCTTCTCCTTGCACTGCTCAAATGTATCCACAAGGAAACAAAGTGGCCCAAACAGCTCTTGCATAGGGGTTACAACATTCTGGAGCCCACTCATTCTTCTGCTGATCTCTAGAAGTAGTAGCTACAACCTGTTTGTTTATTCCTCCTTACCTGTGAGAATGTAATAAACATCAGAGCAATAACAACCTCCACTACAAAGCCCCAGCTCTGCAAAGGCAAATTTATAGGATAGAAATGCATCTTCTTTCTCTAGGGCTGTCACTCGTGCAGGAGGTACATAAACACTACTACTAGACTACCTCCCAGTTTGATTTCTGCTGCAGAAATCTCACTGAATTTTCAAATTCCCACATATTAAATGTACATTCTAATTTCAGAATAAGTATGAGTGAGTCAGAGAATATAATTCATTTCTTTGCAACTATTTTTCATCAGTGATAACTGCAAATGTAAAATATAGTAACCAGGACAAAGTGTCAGCTACATTTCCACTGCATGGGAAGTTGCCAGTAACACACAATTCCAGGTGTGTTTTGAAGCTACTTTTCATCACTTAAAAAAAAAAAAACAACAAAAATACAGGGGAAGGAAAGGGATGAGAGGGGAATATCAACCCATGCAAAAAACATGAGGGAAATAAATTAAGGGTTTAGCCTGTTTTGTCAGCAAGACAATAACATGCAGATATCAGAGGGGTCATTTCAAATGAAGAGGACAGCAGAGAGGAGACCAGAGATGCATATGCAGGAAAAAGGCAGATAGAGCCTAATAAAAATATTACTTCTCAATCTCAGTTTATGGTTACTCATACTGGCCAGGAAACTGCTCTGGGAGACATAATGCACTTTTAGCTTAATAAATTCCACATCATATCACAATGAAATTGTCTGGAAAAAAAGTAAACTGTATATTTGTGCATTGAAAAAAATTCAAGCATTTTTCCATGTATGCTTGTTTTCTGATTATGCTTTGTAGGCAGTATGTAATTGCCTGAAGGGATATTCTGGAGATGGGAAAACCTGCACCTATATCAGTCTGTGTTCACAAGTGAGTATCCATTTAAGGAGACAATTTCAGGTCTCAATATAATCATTATAATTACACCTTTGGGAGTTGTATGCATTCTAAACTAAGTTAGGTGTGTTTAGAATCTATTTACATTATCATGGCTAATCTTGAAGTATTCTTGGTTCAGTACATGCTTTAGTGCTGTCACTATGAGAGAAACTAAAGATGCAGGAAGGGCTTTTACTCAGCTGCAGCCTGGACATAACAAAAGTAAGGGCCTGGACTATCTCTTATTTTTAATACTTTTAATGGCTTATCATTGAGTCTTAAATACCTCAGTTAAAATTCAATGCAGAAAAACAGCCTGTGGTGCCAAAACCTAAGTCAGCAAATTATTTGTCATCTAGAGTTGCGACAAAGAGCCAACAAAACCATTTCCTTCCACAGCACCCAACCCTGGACACGCCATGGCACTGCCCATTCCGTGCCTCACTTGTCACTGCAGGCTGAAAATCAGCCACATTTGTTTATCACAAGCTGGCTGACACACTGCAAGCCGCATATTGGCAGTCAGTGTGGGTCTCTGCACCAGCTGTACTACCCGGCCTCTTGGCAAGCTGCAGCTCCACTCTTCTGTGTACATTAATCCTCTGTGCCCTGAGCACAGCAACAACAATTCTCACCCTCCCAGCCTGGCCTCTCAGCTGGCTTTCTCTGACCTTGAAAGGGTGCAGAGATTAAAGAGCAAGAGCAAAAACACAACCTGGAGGAAGTGGAGTTTAAAGTTGCAAGCCATTGCTCCCTATGATTTTGAATTCTCTTGCTTTTTTTCCTGTGCTGTGTTCCAGCAGATTTGCTTCCACTTAACTAATTGTGCCAGGCTAACTGTGAGTTAAAAATAAAGATCATCTTGAGGAGCATCAGTGTCATACCAGAGGTTAACCTGGCTCCAGGATGACCAAACCTCTGGGCAGCAAAGCTTCACAAGTAGCCAAAGGTCTGCCTAAGCCAAGCCAAATCCACAGAAAATCCACCCAAACCCATTCCTTACAGCCAGGTGTCTCTCTGACCTGTCAGGCCCCACCGGCAGCTCCCAAAGGAGTTTCTGCTCCCTCTCATGGCCCATGAGAAAGGATCCCTGAGATGATCAGCAACAGAAAGTACACAAGAACAAGAAAAAAAAACAAAGCTTTTCAATTTCCCCCAATTTGATCTCAAGCCCTGGATAAAAACTTATTTGCAAGCTGAGGTTGTAACAGGGGAGCACCTACTTGTGATTGAGCAGAGCTCTGAGCCCCAACAGCTGCTCCTGAGTGAGGAATACCTTGGTTTAGTACAGGGAACTCGCTGGAGGCAGATGCATCCACTGCTCCAAGCCTGACATTAGACTCAGGTGCAGAGAGGAGATGTTTTAGAGACAAGGACAAGGCAAGTCCGTGTTATAGCTGACCTGGGCCATCAGACAGTCCTGTGCTATGCTCCTCCATAAATTCAGGCTCCTGGCACCATCCCAGTGATTTACAGCGTGCAAACAGTTCCCCTTAATAATAATATAAAATATTATTATATATTTATTGATATAAATATAAAAATAATAAAAAATAGTCAGCGCTGCTGTGGCAGAGAAGCTAAGACTCATCCCTAAGGTGCAGAGTGAGACTTGCAAACATTTTGCTTCCTCACGGCATCATGAACTAAATACATTAAGGAGAGAATCAAAACTAAATCCTTGGCATAAAAGGAGACTTCTTTTTTATAAATCCTAACTGTTTTTTAGTGTTTGGAACAAAATACATGCCATCAAATGTTCCAGCAAGATGTGGTTTCAGAAAGATCTTGTGCAAATTAAACCTTTCTGAATTATATAGATGGGGGACAAGGGTGAATTGGAATTATTTTACACAGCTGGCAATGAAGGAATTATATATTTTAAACTTTGCCCTTACAAGAATAATGGAGGCTGCAGTGAATTTGCCATCTGTAATGACACTGAGCTGACAGACAGGACCTGCACCTGCAAGCCCAACTACATCGGGGATGGATTTAAGTGCCGAGGCAACATCTTCCAGGTAAAGTGCTTCACATGTTTGCTGTCCCCTATTTTTCTTCCCATAGTTACTTAATACAATGGTTGAAACACATCATTTTTCTCTTGGACAAAATTGTACCCCAGAATTTGAAGTTATCCCAATCCAAGAAACCAGGAATAGGAACAGGATGCTGCAAGATAACTTTAACTGCCAAAACAAACAAAACCCCTAATGGGCAATCATTGTGACTGCAGTATTAGGGAGTTTTGGGTTTCAAAGAAGCCTGCTGTTTGGCAGAGTAAGGTAAAAACAGAACAGAAGCAATACAGATCTGCAGCACTTACTCCAAACCTGAAGTTCCCTTTTTTGTCTGAGTGCTGCATTTGTTTGCACTCCACAGATGTCGCCTCACATTTGCAGCATTGTTACAGAGTCTTGTTCTTAATTGCAGGAACTTCTCAGGAACTCCAACACATCTAGGTTTTATTTTCACTTAGAGGTAAGAAAAGGCTGAGTGGTTGGGGTTTGTTGGGTTTTCATAGGGGAGTTCTTGTCCCTTTTTTTTCCTCCATGAGTGTAAAGCACAGAGAAGCAGACAAGAATCTGGTGTGCAACAACTTCCTTCAATGTAATTGGGACTGGATTTAGATTATCAGGCACTAATACTTGAGATGCTCTAATGTAAGCCATTAACTATCACTAAAACAGTATTAATGACGCTTTAATGATCAGGACCCAGAGAAAGTCCCAGAGAAAGGTAAGGCCTCCAGACATCATTACAGGTCCCCAGCCAGGTAATAATTAGCATTAACTCCATGATTGCAGAAGGCTGATCAATTGCTTTATTATTCTATCTTACACTATACTTATTTAAGAAGCTTATCACCCTTACAGACAGATTCAATTGGTCAACCAATCCAAACACCATCCCCAGCGGCCAGTTAAGAAATCACCCTTTGGTAAACAAATGTCCATAATATATTCCACATATGCACAACAACAGGTGCAGCAAGTGGAGATAAGATTTGTTTCTCATTCTTTTCTCTGATCTTCTCACAGCCTTCCCCAGGAAAAGGCCTGGCAAAGTCGTGCCTGCTGCTCTCTGCGGAGAGAGCTGTGGCTACATCCAGACTGGGCACAAAACTGAAGCTTTCACCCATTCACAGTCTGAGATCTGCCAGCACATCTCTTGTGAATTCTGAAGCCAAGAATATACCCCTCATTTACTGTTGTCATCTTATTGCAGGAGCTCCATACTGCTGTCTCCTTATCATAAAAGTTCCATACCTTCTTGGTGCGTCTCGTGGGCAGCTCCTCAGAGCACTGACTCTTTCCTCTTCACAAAGCAGCCAACTGACTCCAATTCCCTTCCAACCCAGCCACCCCACTCTTTTATAGCACTCTTCTTCTCATTGCTTACAGCTGTGGCCTGTTAAAGTCAGGCCTGTTCCCAATCTTTGATAATTGGCCCAGCTGCAACTCCTTAGGGGTAAGATTACTTTCTACACTGTCTTTATTTTCTTATATTCTACCCCCCTACAATTTACTACTGCTTCTGCATCTCCAAATGGCAACCATTTCAGCTGCCTCCCTGAAACATCACAGGGTGCTCCGTGGCTTGCAAGACAGCCAGGGTGCAGCCAGCTCTCACTGATTTTTTGGAGACTGGCAACAGCAATTCTCTGTTTACCAGAAGCCTCATGGCAGCACATACCTGTACACTGGCCTGCTAACCTAAAGACCTATAATCCAATTTCAGTTTTGCTGCCATGGTAGACAGGTAGCTTCCTCTTGCTTCAAGAGAGCTCTTGATCAGGGATACAAGCATCATAAAGTCACCCCAGGACAGCTCAGCAGTGGTCATTGCAATAGCCCAGGTCCATTAGTACTTCCAGGAGTAATTAATTTTATCTCCTCTGCAAAAACAAACAAGAGATGAGGGAATTAAGACATGGCTATAAGACAAAATCTTCTGTCTAATACCTGTGAGCAAAGGTGGCAGACAAGGCTAGGAGTCAAAGCCCACACAAGGAATTTCTCTCACCCTTGTGTTGCAGTGAAGGGAACTCAATATGGCAGCAATGGAGCTGCAGGCACCACCTTGCCCTCCACAGGGCAGTCCCTGTCACTGTGTGTCATCACATGCATTAACTCATTTCTGCTTTTTCCTCTTCCATTTGGCAGGCCTTGTCCATCAGAGATATCTCAGGCCCCGGCCCTTTCACCCTGTTTGTCCCTCACACAGACATACTGAACAGCGACCCACGGGTGAGTAAAAGGGCTCAGTACAAATGAGCTTTTCTCCCCAGATGCCTTGCCCAGCTGCTTCTCCATTCCCCTCTGCAGGTCAAGGACTGGACTGCCAAAGGAGTGATGGCTCAAGTGCTCCGGTACCACATGGTGGCTTGTGCCAGCCTGCTGTACCAGGACCTGGCAGCCATCACCAACATCACCTCTCTCCAGGGTGACCTCATACACATCAGCTACTCCCAGGTAACCAAACATGGAGGGACAGGGAACAGAACAGCAAAACAGTCCACTCTCATTCACCCTTTTAAAAATTTCAATGGCTCCTGTGGAATTTTTCTTCACTCGGGGTCACCAAATGTGGTGGTGTTTGCAGGGGTCGAGGGGAGAGAGGAGAATGTTGACTCCATGTTTCAGAAGGCTGATTTATTATTATATGATATATATTATATTAAAAGAAAGTGACATATTAAAACTATACTGAAAGAATAGAAGAAGGGATTTCCTCAGAAGGCTAGCAAGGAATAGAAAGGAATGATAACAAAAGCTCATGACTCTCAGAGAGTCTGAGCCAGTTGACTGTGATTGGCCATTAATTAGAAACAACCAACATGGACCAATCAAAGATGCACCTGTTGCATTCCACAGCAGCAGATAATCATTGTTTTTCTTTTCCTCTGAGGCTTCTCAGGAGAAAAATCCTGGCAAAGGGATTTTTCAGAAAATATCATGGAAACAGTTCCCTTTCCTCCTCTGACGCACAAAAATAAATAAATTACTTTCAGCTAAGATTGTCTGTTCAGCTGAAGAGTTCAGCACTTGTTTGGCATTCCAAGAGTTCTACAACCCTTGCTTTGACACAAGCCATTTTATCCTCAGACTTTGGCTTTATGAGCATGAGGAGAGTTTGAAAAAGCAAACAAAGCTGAAAGGACTGTTTGGTGCAAAGAAAAGGTGGCCTGGGCTCATGATATCAAAGCAATTCAGCATCAGCCTCACTTTCCCATAAGGTTTCACAGAAAAAATGTTTTTGTTGCCTTCCCAGAACTCGCTGGTTTTGAACAACAAAGCTGAAATTGTACTCAGTGATACTGTTGGCACAAATGGTGTGATCCATGTCATAAACCAAATCCTGGTCCCTTCACAGATGCAGGATTTTCCCCTCAAGAAGGTATGTGTAGCTTATCATCATGCCCAGCCCAGGGGCTTTTCCACAGTTACTGTCAGATATAGAAGTCAACAAAAAAGTGATGCTAAAGACCTTAAACAAAGAAATAAATATTATATTTCAAATTCACCAGAATTACAGATAAAGTAAATATAATATGATAATGTAAGTGTATAGACAGTCAGTATGAAAGGATTTCTGCAGAGGGTTTTTACAGCTGCTTTGATTTTATAACAAAAAGTGACTTACAGGGAAAAGCAAGCTTTTATGTACTGTTTTAATACCCAAATAATGCATTTCTTAGGTAAATTACTCACTTTTCTTTCTTTGTAGGAAAATCTTAAAATGGTCGCAGCCAAGCATGGGTACATTCTGTTCAGCACTTTGCTAGAGGTAAGGACATGAGAGACAAGAAGAGACAAGAGCCATTGGGGAAAGGTTGTAAGTTTGGTTTTTTTTTAGACACAAACACACAGAAAGAACATGTCATCACTGGCAGGATTTTGTTCTCACCATGCAGCACACAAGAACCCTGCTCAGCACCAGTCACACTCCCTCAGAGGCTGGGGATGTTAAGCAGACCCACACCCACCTTTCTCTTCCCCACTCAGCTCTGTCCTACTGCATATCAAGTTCAACTCACACATCTGCTTTTTAAAGTGAAGGTGTTTGCAGGCTGGTGACCAGGCAGCCCAGTTCCACCTGACATTTGTTTAGCGGAGAAAAAGAAAAGAACTCCACAACTTTGTGAAAGTTGTAAAGCCACTTCTAGGGACTTCAGGTCCCTTTTTATCCTCCTTTCAAATACATATGTATACAGTTTCACAATAGGTTCATACATATTCATTTTTACAAATTTCACGTGACATTTGCCGCTAGTTTCTTTTTATCAGAAAGAATTCCTAGGTCAGGTTGACTTGCGCTTGCAGTAGTTTCTGTTTTTCTTTATCTGTCTCCTCCTGTCTCTCTATTATGTCTGTTCTGCAGTTTTCCCTTCAGCTTTGGCCTTACAGACTTTTCACCCTTTCTGGACATTTCACCTAATTCAAAATGGATTTTTACTCTGGGGGATTTTTCACTCTGTCTCACATTCACCCCACGGGCTCAGCGTCACTTTGGACAGAGCATTAATCTTCTGCCCCAACTGTTGCTGTGTTGCAGAAGAACAACCTGCTGGGGCTGATCAACGATCCCATTCACAAACCAGTCACACTCTTCTGGCCCACTGACACAGCCATCCGTGGGCTGCCCCAGGAGCAGCAGGACTTCCTCTTCAAGAAGTCCAACATCAACAAGCTGGTGCAGTACCTCAAATTCCACATTGTCCGCGATGCTGCGGTAAGCCCTTGCCTTTCGGGAGTGTTTCCAAAGGCAGAACACACTGCAAGCCCAGACATGTGCAGCTCGCCTTTTCTTTCCCAGGTGTTGGCCTACCAGCTCCCCAGCTCCACCCCACTGAAGACCCTGCAGGGCTCCAACCTCACTGTGAGCTGTGGGGATAACGGAGAGATCGTAAGTGTTCACTCTGCTGGAGCCTTTGTTCCTCACTCCTGCTGCAGGATCCGCTCCTGCAGACCAAACTCTGCCTCTGCACAGCCCCCGGGGAGGGTCAGTGGCACCAAAACTTCCTTGGTCATCACCCCTCCATGCCAAGAGCCACAGCAACAGATTCAGCAAACTGCATGGTCTGCAGGACTTTTTGGAGCTGCCATTTGCTCTGTTGTAAGATGCTATTTGTTCAAGACAGCTCTCAGTCACCTTGAAACTGAAATACCAGCACACTTTAGCTTCTACAATAGCAGAAGTTTTCCTAGCGCAAAACCACTAAGATCAGCCTGGTTTTGAACCCCGTGAATGCAGCATCTGCATGCCAACTCTGGTGTGTAAGCACTTCCAAGCTAAGGTTGCAGGCACACACATGGCCTGATAAACCAGAACAATGTCACAATTTTCTCTGCAAATTTATCATATCACACCTGGCAAGCATCTAAGTCTAAAGACACATAAGATAAATCTGTGAATATAGGACTGGAATATTGTGTCCTCTTCAGAAAAGAAAGATATCATAGAATGATTTGGGTTGGAAAGAACCTTGAAGATCACCTTGTTCCAACCCCCTTGATATGAAGAGTGACACCTTACGCTAGACCAGGTTGCTCAAAGTCCCATTCAATCTGGCCATGAACACTTCCAGGGATGGGGCATCCACAGCTCTCTGGGCAACTTCTTCCAGCGCCTCACCAACCTCACAGTAAAGAATTTCTTCCCAAAATCCAGTCGAAACCCACCTTCTTTCAGTTTAAAGCCATTATCCCTTGTCTTATCATTACATGCCCTTGCTAAAAATCCTTCTCCAATTCTCACATATCCCCACTTAGGGACCGGAAGGGTCTCCCTGAAGCCTTCTCTTCACCCAGCTGAACAGACCCAGCTGTCTCAGCCCATCCTCATAGGAGAGGTGCTCCAGCCCTCTGAGTACCTTCATGACCCTCCTCTGGACTTGCTCCAGCAGGTCCACATCCTTCCTGTGTTGGGAACCCCAGAGCTGGACACAATACTCCACACACGCATCTGCCCATAGGAAGAGAGGCCCCAAAACCGGGTTTGAGCCCCTGTAGCCATCAGTTTTACCGACAGGATAGTTTGACATTGCACCTCTCCCCGAGAGCATTCCTTCGGAGGGCAGGACCCCCGAGGAGGAGGAGGAGGAGCAGCTCATGACTTGCCCTGTCCCCCTCTCCCAGGGCGCCCTTTTCCTGAACGACGGGCAGTGCAAGGTGGTGCAGCGGCAGCTGGAGTTCGACGGCGGCGTCGCCTACGGGATCAACTGCCTGCTGACAGAGCCCAGCCTGGGGGGCCGCTGCGACAGCTTCCTCACCATGGAGATCATGGTCAGTGCCCCCCGGGCTCCCCCAGCCTGACAGACACACAGCCCAGGCAGCAAAGCGCGCCTTCCGTGGGGAAACGCTTCGCCGGTAGTTTATGTACAGTCACAAACAGGACGGAACACTCTAGATCAGCACTTCAGGCTTTATTTCTCAGCACTAGCTTCATTACCTTGTTACTACAATGCAGCAAAAGATGCTGACAGTTCGCTGATCCAACAGAGTGCCGAAGGAACTTAGCACTACAGAATAACATAACACAATATTTGTCTAAGTTTCATCCAATCACAGAAAGCAAGAGCGTATTGACGGTAGTTTTTCCTAATCACCTGAAGCACACGTAGCTTTGGTTAAAACAATAGCAGTTTTCTCTCTAATAACAATGCCTCATTCATAGAAGACAAAGCACAGAGCTTTATTCATATTTAACTTTCTAAATGTATACTTAAAATATACTTTTTGCAACTTAGAAAGACAAATCACATAGGCCTACTTTTCTATTTCTCACGTCTGCGCTACAGCTTAGAACTTTTTCTGCTGGCTTGGCATTTCACTGTCCTTACTGTCTTTGGGGCCTGTCTTTTTCAAAGCTTGCTCCAAAACCCTCTAATCTTATGGATTCCAACAGGGAAACACTCCCTGCAGCTCCGGCGCTCCTGCCAGGAAAGCCCCTCTGCTGCAGGCAGAGATTCAGGAGTGCAGCACAACGCCTCACAGGTGCACGACACAAATCCTGCATCCGCTCAAAGCAGCGCACAGGAGAAGGGGCTCCACTGAAGACCATAAAAAACTTGCAGGCGAACACTCGAGCAAGCACAAATCTTTCTGTCATGCTCTTAAACTAGTGGAAGTTCACACTAGAGATTTGTCCGTAGAGATCACGTTTACAAAGTCCCCTATTAAAAAAGAGCAGCATTGCTACTCCAGCAGCACAGGGCACGAGGGACACAAGACAGAGAGCTGCCTACCATGCCTCAGTCTCTGAATTTCTTGTTTTTAACGCACCTGAACAGGCACTGTTAGCGCGGAGGAAGTTTTGATGGGTCCCACAGATGGGAAATTTTGAAAGTCATCTTCAAACAGTTTCAAGACCAAGTTTACTTCAGTTTAATTTGAAAGTATGAAAAAGTTTCCTAGAAGTAAAAGAACTTTCAGGCAGTCAGTCTTAAAAAGCTTCTCAGAACATGTATTTCAATTATAAAACCAACAATTGTGGATATCCCATCCACTCAAGTTGGTTTTCTTTATGGTGTCATTAAATGAAATTAAACAGATACTATTTCCTCAAATTTCATAAGCAGCTCCTGAGAAGCAAACATTTTTCTGTACTCTAAATTAGACATCCAGGTCTAATACAGATGACATCAATACTTGTTTGAAGAACATTCATCATCTCTTCCCTCCTTCTTAAAACCTAGACCAGTTTCCTCTTCCAGAACTTATATTCCGGTATCAAAATTATTTTCTTGCTTTTTTGTGGCACTAAATTATTGCAACTACTTTGTTGTCACTCTCCTCCCTTGCTCCTCCACAGTTTTCTATTAATGTTTTAAGTTCAATTAGCTCTACTTTTTCTGCTCTCATAAAACAGACTTTTTGTCCAAGTCAAATGGCCTTTTGTAGCCATTACTTTAATATACTTTTTTTTTCCTCTTTTCCAGGGGCATTGTGCTAGCTGTTTCAGTAACTCTAAATGCCCTCCAGGGACAAAACCAAAGGTAAAACATTCACATCTCACATGTAAGCAGACTAACATGCTCTTCTCTATACTTCACAACAGCAAACCAGGAAAAGTTTCTTAGAATAAATAAAAAGAGAAACTTTTACAGTGCTACCACGCTATTAAGCTGTGAGAAACAACTGCTCACTTTGAAAATTTAAAAATGTTTGTTTAACCTTAACAAAAATACAACAAAAGGACTGTACAAGGAAAGAGCTGCAGTGCGGGGAACTGCCCGCATGGATACCACATGGCTGGTTCCTCTTCAAGAGGGATGCTCATCTGGGGGTTGCATCAGCCAGCCCTGGTCCTTCCCAAAGTCTGTCAGTCAGTTCTTCTTTGCCATTTATCAGTGGAGACTGGTTTCTTATAATTTGGTTGGAGGTCAGGTGTTGCCATGCCTCACCCCCTGAGCACCCCCAAGCTTTTCCATTGCCAGCTGCCCCATGCCAGGGACACCTGTGCAGCCTCCTTTGTACCTGTCCTAGACAGCCCAGGCTGTCTGATGGCAACAATACAGGGGAGAAAGGAACTGTGGGGAGAGCAGAGGACATCTAAACTACAATAACATAACTCTACATCACTAAAGCTTTACTTGATATTCACACAATAGTTATCTTTTAATTGCAAGAGCCAATCATCTCATCATATATCTATAACAAGTGACAAAGCTGTCCCTGGGTAAACATGAGGGTGCTGGTGGGGGATTCTTGTTGGTCTCACACAGCACTCAGTGTAAAAGTGTTTCAGGTGACTCCAGAGCAGCCCCTGCACTCCCAGGAATGCTGCTCAGCATGTCAGGTATCAGAGAGGGTGGGGGTCTCCCACCTGCCCCCTTCACACATCGCATCATTAGTCAATGTGCATCAGAAACTACAATTTAAAGATGAAAAAAACAAACTCCACGCAGCAGCACTCATTCTGCTGTGTTCTCCCTCTCCTCTCTCTGTGCTGACGCTCATGGCCCGCAGGAAGGGGTCCAGTGGTGCACCTACGAGTCCTACGGGCTGCGGAGGGATGGGTGCCGCAGGAACTGCTCCATGGTCATCCACATAGCCAAGTGCTGCAAGGGCTACTTCGGGCCAGACTGCCAAGGTAGGATTCCCACCCACACAGCCATCCTGTGCCCTCCCCTTCCCCAGGACAGCTGTGTAGCACCCAGCAGGCAAAACTGGAGAACTGGGATAAGGGGCACACGGAGAGACCAGCTGCAAAATGAGGCAGCTTGGTTGCAAGAGCTGAAGAGCACAAGGTGTTAAGTGCTTCTTCATTTCATATTTTCTCCTCACATTTAGAGCAAGTTCTAAACTCCATAGTGATAGCAGGTGAGTGCTACAGAGATTAAAGGCTGTCCTGCTGCGCAGGTCACCAGCTGAAAGTCCTTTAAACACAGGCTTGGGTTCACACAGCAACACCAGCACACACCTGAGAACCAGTGCATAATTGCTCAGCCACAGGCAAGTGCACTCATCAGCAGAGTAAGCTCAGAAGTTGTAGTTCTGAACAGGTGGAGACCGTTTGGGAGGCTCCATCTCAGTAGTTTTTTCGCAGACACTTCCAGACTGTTCTCCTTCACCTGCCAGCCCTGCAGGGCAGCAGCACTGGGGCTCCCACCAGGGTCACAACCCAGGTCAGGATCTCTGCTGGCAGATAGGTCCAGCCACACACAGCCCTGCCAGCTTGCTCTTCCCCGTTTCACAGAGAGGCACATGCAGATCCCATGCAGTTTTGGCCAGCTCAGCCTGAGGTGGCCTTTGGGGTCACCCTGACAGCACATAGATCCATGAAGTCACTCAAGAAAGGCTTGATTTGGGAAGCGCCATTCAAAGATGGGTCTGAACAAGTCAGCATCCACAAGTCAGGGCTGGAAGGATCCTCAGCACCTTTCTGATAGGAGCTGTGGAAGTGTGTCAGGGAACTCAGAGCACAGGGCTCACAGTAGTCCCAAGTGTCACAGCCACTTTTACACACCTCAGGAGAGACGCATTTACAGGCACTCCCCGCTCGAGGAGTGTTACAGAACACTACACAACCGACAGTGACAACGAATAAACATGCACCTGAGCTCAAGAACCAGTTTTCTTTTCTTTCAGCTTGCCCAGGGGGCCCAGAGACCCCGTGCAATGGCCACGGCTCCTGTGATGACGGGTACACGGGCACGGGAGAGTGCCGCTGCAGCGGCGGCTTCAACGGGACCGCGTGCGAGCTGTGCCTGCCCGGCAGATACGGCTTCACCTGCAGGCGTACGTCCCAGCTCCCCTCCCACAGCCAAACTAAACTGCTCTGTCAGCAAGGCATTTCTGAGTAAGCCAAGGAAATGCTGCCCTCTGAACATCCTGAGTGCCTCCTCACACCAGGGCACGGCACAAGATCTCAGAAAGGAGGAGGAGACGAGGGCAGCAGAGTTTGCAGGGCTGGGTCTGCACAAGACCTCCTACTCTTACACAGTACATCAGTAAGAGAACAGAAACAAGGCCTCCACCAACAAGTGGTTTTAGCTACAGCACAGCTTTCTCCTCCATCCCCATAAAGCTTAAGACAGGATTTTAGTAACACGGCTCCACAAGGAATGCAGGAGGACAAGACAGTGTGCTGATTCCACAGAGAGGAAAAAGGATGCTAAGGTGAGGGCTGTTTGTGAAGAGGGACAGCCAAGCAAATGCTTACAAAATCCACCTCTCTGCAACTTCAAATGTAAACTAGGTGGGAGCAGGATCAATATCTCCCTTTAAACTTAAACGTTTTCCTGACATAAAGCCTTTCAGATAAGAAGTTACAACATTAATGCTTCCATCAGTATCTCCCTTTAAACCTAAATGTTTTCCTGACATGAAGCTTTTCAGATAAGAAGTTACGACATTAATGTTTCCAATCCAACCCTGTGCACCTGTGCTGTTCCTGGGGCACGTAGGATGGAGGGTTATAGGCAAGACAAAAGGCTTAGACACAGATTCTCAGGATTATAACTAAGTACAATTTGTCCACTTTATAGCCCACCATGGCATAAAACATATGAGCCATTACCTTGAAATCAGATTATGAAATTTAAGAGAAAAAAGGTTTATAGCCCCTTCCTTTTGATGCAGATTTAAGTCAGACAAAAAATAACTAATCAAATGAAGTGAAAAAGCCAGCAAGTGAAGCTCCTTTTCAGCCAGACAGATATGCAAAAAATCAGTTCCACAAATCCCACATAATCTTCTTCTCTAAACAACAACAATATTTCAAGAAGAATTATAAGACCATAAAGGATGCTGCAGCATAACATTATAAAACAGAGAGCCATGAATCATTCTTTAGGAAGGATTCAGCACATAAGTTATTGCAGGGCCCAAAGAGGAGAGGAAAAAACATCACCTATAAATTAAACAGACCGTTACACCTCAGGTTGGAGGGCAGAAGCAGCAATGCCTCAACTATAAAAGGAAACTGAAGGAATCCAAAAGCTTTTAGTTATGAAAATATCTGAAAACCTAAAAAAAGAAATTACAGGTAACTTGTCTCCATTTTACAGAAAATCTGACTAACCTCATATCTGGCTTCTTTACTCAGCTGGACCTTCTCCCACAGAGCAGCCAAGCACTGTCCCTCAACACATCTTGTTTTTCCCCCGCCTCCCCACAATTAAGAGGTGCTGTTCATTAGGACTGATTTGTCTGGGTCTTCACTTCAGCTGTGAACTCTTTCCTGCCAGAGTTCTCCGTGCAGTTTCCTACTCCACTGCAATGTGCGGGTCAATACCCATTTTCATTTTCAGAGGCACATTGAACAAATCCCAATTATAAAACCACAGGACTGCAGGTTAACTCAGATTGGAAGGGGCTTCAGAAGGTCTCTAGCCCAACTCCTTCTCAAAACAAGGTCAGTTCTGAGCTCATGTTGTTCAGGACTTGAAAATCTCCAAGGATGATGATTGCTCAACCACTCTGCAAAGTTTGGTCCCCTGCTTGACTGCCCTCATGGTGAAATACCATGAAGGTAGACCCATCTAAATTATTTCTGGGCAATACTTTATCTAAACTGACATGATGATGTTTCTCTAGAGGAAGACTTTCCCCCTCTGCACGTGATCTCTGTGCTTCTTTTCCAGCTTGTGAATGCAAGAACAACGGGCAGTGCGATGAAGGATACTCGGGCACAGGACGATGTTTCTGTGAAACAGGATGGACTGGCCGCCTGTGTGAAACCAAGCTAGGTCTCTGCCTGCTCTCACCACTCTGTCCATGGAGCCGTGGGTTGAAACTGCTTGCAGTTCAACAGAAGGTTTCCATAGATAACACAGAAAGGGTTAAAAAAATGTCAGGAGCACTTAGAAAACTCTGCTCCCTTTAGCCCACTGTCTCCTCTTTTGTGATATGGCAATATGAGTTCTACCTCCCCTGTGGAGAGGCTTTGGGCTGTGGCAGTCAAAAAATAAAATCCTTACAAATTTTCCAGTTAGTCAGACTGGTACTAAGGGTTCTCCTCCTGCATGAAACGAGGGCGTTGTGTTGCCAGAGCTGTTTGATTCCAGCTGTCCTGCCTTCCCTGCAGCTCTGCCGCCGGTGTGCTCCCCGAGCTGCTCGGCCAACGCCGTCTGCACGGAGAACAGCACGTGCCAGTGCAAGCCCCTCTACGACGGGGATGGGATCACATGCACAGGTGAGCTCCCACCCCACCCAGGGCCACAGGGCAGGTTCTTCCCTCCTGCACACACACAGCAATGCAGTTACTGCCCACCCTGAAAGCTTCCACTTTGCAGTGGGTGAAACAAATTTAGGATACAGGGAGTTCAGGTTTTTCTAAATCAGACTTCTTCAGACTTTACCAAGCAGGAGCACAAGGGCACTTCAGTCAGATTTTGGAGATAGCAGGGGGGTTGATGATCCTATGGGGGATTGATGATCCTATGGGGGTTTTTTGTGCCCATAGGCAAGGCAGTTCCCTGGTAGCACTGCTACAGAAAGAGTTGTTCTTTGTCAGACAGGTGTCTTTCATCTTCCAGTGTTACCTGGCCAGAAATCTGAAGGTGGGTACCATGTCTCCTGAATCAAGAACATCCTGACAAGGCTGTCAGAGCCCTAAGGGATAGACTTACAGAAATTCAGTAATACCTCAGGAAATGGAAACAGGTTTTTTCCCCAACAAGTATTCTAGTATTTTTAGTGAGAAAGGACTGGTGATGGCTTGTTTTTCTGAAGAGCATCCTCTTTAAAAGCAGACTTTACTAATTTGGTTTTTTACCCCTGCAGCTGCAGAACTTTGCAAACAGAACAACGGAGGGTGCCACAAGGCGGCCGAATGCACACAGCACGGGGTGAAAGTCTTCTGTAGCTGCCAGAAGGGCTACAAGGGAGATGGCTTTACCTGCCTTCCAATAAACCCTTGTGCTGATGGCTTCAACGGAGGCTGCCACGAGCATGCCATCTGCATTGTCACAGGACCTGTAAGTTGAATTATTTCAGTGCCCAGCAAGGAAGTGTGAGGAGTTTCTCCCTGGTGCCAGCAGAAGTCTCCTCTGGCTGGATCACACCCTGTACCTCTCTAAATCTCTGTTTTCCAAAACAACCTTTACTTAGCTCCAACCTACCTTCCACATCAGTTTGGTATGCCTCTGGGGTATTTTGAGGTCCCCAGGATGAGGTGAGACATGAGAATTTGACTCCATGTTCTCAGAAGGCTGATTTATTATTTTATGATATTTTTACAAGAATGCTATACTAAAACTATACTAAAGAAAGAGAAAGGATACATCAGAAGGCGTGACAAGAATGATAATGAAAGCTGGTGACTGACTCCTCAGGGTCCAAGACACCTGATGGTGATTGGTCATTAATTAAAAACAATTCACATGGAACCAATTAAAGATGCATCTGTTGGTAAATGATCTCCAGACCACATTCCCAAGCAATCAGATAATTATTGTTTTCATTCTTTTCTGAGGCCTCTCAGCTTCCCAGGAGAAAATCCTGGGCAAAGAGGATTTTTCAGAAAATATCATGGTGACGTGCCTCAGCTGAAGGCTGAGAAACATTTTAATATCTTTGCTCTGGGGAATGGGGTAATACAGAAGCTGGGATGTTTTGCATATGTAGTCTTTCTGTCCCAGTCTTAGCTCTCCCTAACTGTCGATCCTTATTTGCAATACCAATTTCTTGGATTAAAATTAAATACATTTTGGAAGCCAAACAAAGGGACAGCTGGAGGAAGAGTGTCACTTGTTGATTGCTTGAACTCAACTTGAAAATCTCTGCAGCCACATTATACAAATTCCATGATCCCCATAGTCAGTGTGGTTGGGGAAAACCTGTGCAGGTGACTTGATCCAGAATTTGTCCTGGTGCTTGCAGGATCACTTCTCCATTCCGTTTTGGTGTCTTGCCCGAGCTCCCTTCCTGATCTAGACTGATCTAGAAAAGTCTTGCTGATATTCCAGCTGTCAACCATCACAATCCCCAGATGTCACCAATTCCTGCTTGGTTCATAGCTCTCATTTATTACTAGCAGTGGGCTGTTAAATTCCACGCTTGGTTCCATGCCCAGTCACTTAAATATCATTTTGATATGTTTGCCATCAGTTTTTGTGAATTACGTGTCATGTAACCCTCCAGTGCACGTTATTAACTTTGTGGATGAAATTACACTTTGGTGTTAATTCAGCAAAGCACCCAAGTACACGTGTAAATATTTGGCTCATTTGTTTGTAGCAACTTTTCTGTTTGTCCATTCCTGCTTATGGCAAGTGCAATTTCCCCACCAGTTCAGAACGCTGCCTGAAACACCAGAGTCACGTCAGTTAAATGCTTGTCTTGGCCTTTTTCCTCCTCTCCCTGAGCAGGGCAGACGTAGGTGTGAATGCAAAAGCAGCTTCATTGGTGATGGGCTGAACTGCTCCGTGATGCAGCTGCCCCTGGACCGCTGCCTGCAGGACAACGGGCAGTGCCACCCCGACGCTGCCTGCGCTGACCTGCACTTCCAAGGTGAGCAGCTCTGGGGGTGTCTGGGGGTCCCCAGGAAGAGGGGAGGGATGAGAATCTCAACTCCATGCTTCAGAAGGCTGGTTTATTATTTTATGTGACTGACCAGAGTCCTGACAGAGCTGGAGCTGTGATTGGTCATCAAGTAAAAACAGCCGCATGAGAGCAATCAGAGATGCACCTGCCACATGCCACAGCAGCAGATAATTATTGTTTACAATTAGTTTCTGAGGCCTCTCAGCTTCTCAGGAGAAAAATCCTAGCAAAGGTATTTTTGAAATAATTTGAAATATTTTTGAAAATGAAATGACAAGGAGGACACCCCCTGCGCACCACCAGCCCTGTGCCCTGAGGCCAGTGACCAGGAGCTGCAAGCTCACTCAGGCCTCTACTTAATGTCCCCATGAAACAATGAGATTACAACTGGAACGCTGTGGGAATCCTTGAAATCAGAGGGTTTTGGGAAAGCTGCAAAAGGCCTCAGAGACAGCAGAACTGTGATTAGACCTAAGCAGTAGCCATGAGATTGGTTAGCAGAAAAATTATGTAAGAAGTAGAAAAGTAAGGACAAACAGAACAATGGTCTGTGTATTAATGCTTGTCTAGAATAACTCCCTAAGCTGCAGAAAAGTATATCTGGCAAAATATTAGGAAGTTCTGAGTTTAATAATGAAGCTCTGTGCATTGTGTTTTAAGGCCTACAAGCAGGTATTGTATTTGAAATAAGCAAGCGTTGTTTAAACCAAAGGTACGTGTGCTTATAGTGGTTGGATAGAACTACTGTCAATATGCTTTGTGTGATTGGTCAAAATACTTTTAAAGTAAGTTGTAACATTAAATTCTTAGTCTGCTGCCTGAGATGTGAGCTGATGGCATCTTCCCATTGTCATAACCATGTCATGAGACAGATGCTGAAAAATAAAACAGCTCAAAACGCGTTCCTAGCAGTCCCATCCTATTTGTAGTTTGTACATAGCCCCCAGACAGCTGGGGTCATAAAAATTAAGTTTGATAACAATTACCTGTGAGCATGAATTTATCACGAAGCAATGTGTGAGGGCAGTCCAGGTAGGAATGCTGCCCCTGAGGAATCAATCTGTTCTAATGACAATTCACAAACCCCAGGGGTGTTTGTATGGCACAGCTGTGCATGCACCATGGAAGGCCCTGGTCCCTGTCTCTCTTTGCAGACACCACGGTGGGGGTGTTCCACCTGAGGTCCCCCATGGGGCAGTACAGAATGACCTATGGGCAGGCCAGGGAGGCCTGTGCCAATGAGTCGGCCACCATGGCTACCTACGAGCAGCTGCTGTATGCACAGAAGGTGAGGAGCCCTCTCCCAGGGAGGACATCCCCAAACAGGACGGAGACACAGAGTGAATGGAGAGGGAGGAGCAAGGGGGCTGCTCTGTGCTAATAATTTTCCCTCCTTTCCTTCACCCATGCCCCAGGGTATGTTTGGTTGGGAGCAATTTTCAGATTTTTTTATTGGTTTCACGCATGCTTGCGCAGCGCTGAAATAATTTGCCAAGTTCTTGATGCTGGGGTGAGAGGTTGTCAGATTTTCAGAGTATTTTCAAGGGGATTTTAATTATCAACACTTCTTAAAGAAATGTGCACTTCAGAGTTATGCTTAATGTATTTCTTTGATGTAAATCTCCAGGAATCTTTCTCTCAAATGCTGTTAACAGACCCATTTCCATATTGCCTCCCTTGAGCACGTTATAGACAACACATGGATGATGAGTCAGTGTGATGAGCATCCCAACTTGGGTTTGCAAAACTTGTTTTAGAAGAGTGGGTTAGACAGACAGTCTCTTTCTGGCTCCTTCCAACTCTGGGAGGAAGAAGGACACTCACTGTTTAGAGGCACCTTTAGCAAAACCTGAGGCTGGACCAGTGCTGGCAGGCTGCCCCAGGGGCTCTGTTCATTCCATGTGCAGCTCCCCAGCCCCACCACCCGGCTTTTCCCCTGAGTTTTCCCTTGTGGCTGTGCTGACTGCAGGCGAGGTACCACCTGTGCTCTGCTGGCTGGCTGGATGGTGGGAGGGTGGGCTACCCCACCGCCTTCTCCTCTCCAAACTGCGGCTCTGGATACGTCGGCATCGTGGACTACGGGAGAAGAGTCAACCTGAGCGAAACCTGGGATGTTTTCTGCTACAGGGAGAAAGGTAAGTGGGGCCTTTGCCTCATCCCTCTGTGAAAATGAGAGCAGCAGCCCAGAGTTTGGTTCCTTCCATCACCCACAGGCTGGTAGATAACACTGCAAGAGACTCTGCCTATTTTTTAACTTTAAAAAATCCCAACCTGCTGCTTACAAGTAGTTTTTCAGGCACAGGGCAGCCTAAAGCTTTCTTGGAAAGGCTGTTTGCCCATACAGCTCTCTCTGTTTGAACCTTTCAGAGGTGAACTGCACCTGCAAGCCAGGCTACGTGGGGGATGGCATCTCCTGTAGTGGGAACTTGCTGCAAGTGCTGATGTCCTTCCCAACGCTGACAAACTTCCTCTCGGTAGGAACAAAGGCTGGGGTGGGAGTGGAGCAAAGCAGGGCCTGAGTGCTGTATCCAGGGTTTGCTTTGCTAGCCCACCTGTAATAAATCAGGCAACCCCATTTTCTGGAAGAATGATGCATCTGACTCCATTGACTCAGAAGGCTAATTAATTACTTTATTATACTATTTTAATCTATACTATATTACACTACATCTAAATTGAAACTGAACAAAATCTCGTGACTGTCTCCTGACCATCCATCAGAGCACAGCCTGCAGAGATTGGTCAAGAAAACAAAACACTCACACCAGAATCCAATTACCAAATTCCTTCAGGTAAATAATCTTCCAACACATTCCACTTGTTCGCAAAACAACAACAGGAGCAGCAAATGAGATAAGAATTGTTTTGATCATTCTCTTCTCTGCTTCTCTCAAGTTCAGAGAATGTGAATCCCACACCCACCAAGGCAGAGTGGTCTAAATCTGCACCTATCTGGTCTAAATCCAAACCAGAACTTAGTTACTACTTTTTTAATTACTTGCTCCAAAGAGGTTTCTGGGTTCTACAATTCAATTGAAATTAAAAGCCTGGGGCAGCTTTAGCTTAAAGGAGACTCTCTGCACAACTTTTTAAGCATCACAAGAGGCACTCTGCTTTGGAATTTCATTGAACTGCTACTGGGAAAAGACAAAATGTTAAGGGTTCTTTTCTTGTCACTACTCAGAATGGCACTATATGTATCAGCAGCCTCAAAGGCAACAGAGGCCCAACATCTGCAAATCAGTTTAATATGTATTCATCAAATTAGCAGCTGGAGCTGGGTTTTGGATACAAACTTCCTTTGGAAAGTCACTCCAGAGCTGCTTCATGGCCAATAACAGCGTTCCTTTGTTGTCATTTGTTCAGTGTCATCTTTTCTGCTCTCCACACAGGAGTGCACAATTGCTCTCTAGTAAAGCTGGATTTTCTTTCTGCTTAGGACATCATGGCTTACTCCAACACTTCCAGGAAGGGGAGAGAGTTCCTGCAGTACCTCACAGACCTGTCAGTGCAGGCCACCCTCTTTGCTCCCAGTGACAGTGGGTTAAAGGAAAATGAGGTCAGGGTTTTTCTCTTTTTTTCCTTCCTTGTTCCAGTAACACTTCTTAAACAGCTGGTATGGGTTTCTGCATCACATTGAAATTTAAGCTTAGAAAAATAATCTTAGTATGATTTGACTTCTGCTTAACCCTAGAGAAATTTAAACTGTGCTCACAAAAGACATAAATTCATTGTTTCCATTTTCCTTCCATGGTTATTGAGTGTTCAAGTCACTACAGAGACCTTTCCATCAGGGATTTTAGTTACCCTGTTATGAAGGAGGCTGCCTGAGATGAAGTCTGTTCTGGCTCATTAGCATGGAGCACAGTTATTTGATGAAAGCAGCATACAGCTTTTTGTATTTCCTACAAATACATTAAAGGCATCCATTCCTAACTTCATTTCTATGCTTTCCCCTTTTTATTCTTTCTTTCTTTCCTTCAAACAAACACGGTTTCAATCAATTCATAAGGGTTTATTCATTGGTTCACATCTTCAAGCTGTTTGGAATATCTCTGAGTCTCATCACTTCAGGTCATCCTGCAGAGGAGTAAAATCCTTTGTCCTGCTGGAATTAAGGTCCTGCCACAAGAGGCCAGCAGGGACAGAGTATCCCACTGTTCCCATGCAGATTTCCCAGTACCTCTAATGCTGCTGCACTTGCTGCAGCATTAATAGAAGAGGGGGAAAAGGGTCACAGGCACACAGCTTACTCGTAAATCCAAAGGATTAATGAGACCCATTAACACTCCTTGTATTTTGCCCTCATTTGCAGACCCTTTCTGGGAGAGACATTGAGTATCATTTATCTAACACCAATATAATGTTTTATGAGGACTTGACCAATGGAACCACCCTTCTCACTCGTCTAGGGAAAAAACTCCTCATTACAAGCACAGGGGGCCAGGAACATCAAGTCCCCACGGCTGACCAGGTACCTCTGTAATAAATTTCCCATCTTTGTGCTTTTCCTCCTCTTATGCTATGTAATCAGGTGACACACTGAGCTGGAGAGCATTTTGATAAGGTTAGAGTGAGCAGCAATGAGAGACTGAGTTCAGAAGGCTCTTTCCTGCCTAGAGACTGCAGGATACAGCTGGCAGACTGCAAATGTACCAGCTTGCAAATGGACGTCTCTTACCTGAAAAACTCAAAGGAAGCTGTTGGAGTGGCTTTCAGGAATGGAAAAATGGGGATATGGGCTTCATTTTGCTCTCCTCTCAGCTTGGTAGGATTATGGGAGATGGGTAAAGAGATGAAAGCAGCAGCTTTTGATTAAAAAAAGATGTTGGCATTTGTAAAATTTCTTGGTAACTTTCTGGGAGAAGCAGGGGGCACCAACAGAGCCTTGCTCACAGCAAGCAAACTCCAGCCAGCAAACTCGAGTGGCAAGTGGCCTCCTCTGCAGTGAAAGTGGCTGCCTGGCACTCAGGAATGATTGCACTTCTAGGCAGAGCTTTGCAACTCCACAAAGATCACAAAAGTTAGAAAGAAAGAAAAAAAAACAAAAAAACAGGGCAACATGCAGGTAATGATGATGACTACTCCATGCACAGAACTGTGATCAGCCAGGGGCTATCCCAGGCTGATGTCCAGGAAGGCAGCAGTGTAACCTTCCATGTTTTTCTCTCTGGTGAACTAAGCACTCAGCAACTGAGGTGGGAAACCATCTTCATGTCAATTTCTGTACCAGAGAGAGAAGGGTCAAAGCTCAGCTCTCATTGCTTCTTTTCCTGGCAGAGCAAGATCCGGTATGTGGACAGAAGTGCTATTGTTGAGTGGGATATAATTGCTTCCAATGGGATAATCCACATCATTTCAGAGCCTTTAAAGGCTCCATCAGAACCTGTAAGTGCATAGTCATTCAGGTTTTTGGGGTGGTGTGAGGTAACTGTCTTATTTTACCCTAAACTCATTGCTGACATTAGTATATTCCCAGTTTCCCTGACATATATGCAGGGAAACTTTTTCATCTTAAAAGGTTGCTTTCAAAGTGAATTAGAAGTTGAAAATAAGGTACCAGTGATACCAAAAATTTGCCTGAACAATTTCTTCCCACATTTATAAATTTGCTTTATGTAGAATAATGGAGCTCACGTACATAACAGAGATTTTTAAAAGCTCCATTTTAGTTCTTCCACTTCAAAGCTTTTAAGGCACCTTGTTCACTGTTGCCCTGGCATTCATTCCTATCCAAAACAATGTTTTGAAAATAGGTATCTTTTGCCTGCATGAATTCCTGCAAATTCTCCCAGTTACCCAGCTGTCTCCTTGGTCCACAAGGTTTAATGATGGGCTTGGCAGTGCTGGGAGAAACAACAGTTGGATTCAATCACCTATTTCCACATAAACTTTTCTGTGATTCTATCAAAAGGCCACATTCAAATGTCTCTAGGGAACACCTAGCAGGAAACCCAAGCACAAGAACAGCTCAGGACCAGAGCATATCTCAAAGGGACAGTGCATGTGCTTGGGTGCTGTAAGCTGACCAGTGCCCACCCAGAGCACACTCACCCTCTTCCCTTTTTCCAGGCTCCTCTCCACGCCAGCACTGGGACAGGAATATTCTTTGGCATCTGTCTAGTTACTGGAGTTGTGGCTCTGATTGGTTATTCTTACCTCAGGTTCAGGAAGAAAAACATCAGCTTCCAGCACTTCAAGGTAGGTGGCAGGTGGGAACACAAAACTGGGGAGGGGAGGGACAACTGCACTTCTCAGATTCCTAACTTTCAGGTTTTCTATACATTTGGTTAAGCTAGAAACATTCCTAATCACTTCACACTTGAGCTGTTCAGACTGAGACAAAGGGGGGAAGGCTCACACCCTGCCTTGGAGATGAGTTCACATTTGCCCCAGACCCCTCCACCCAAATGTCTGCTCACACAGACACTTCCAACATTGAGGACTGGCCCAAAGCTGATTTATCTGCACCACAGCAGTGCAGAAGCCCTTGCCTCCCCAGAAAGCTCACCCTTAGGGAAGTGAGGAATTACAACCACTGAAAGGGAACCTGTTCTCCTCTTCCATTACTATCAATTTTGTTGTTCTGGAGATTGAAACATTGCAGAGGAAAAAGGCCAGATCCAACAGACAAACAAACTGAAATGCCTGTAGGACTGAAAGGTGCAGGTTTTTATAATGATGCACTTTCATGCTTGATTTCTCTTAATTTTGCTAGCAACACAAAACCAGATACAAAACCAGTCAGCAACAACTAAGCTAGAGACGAGGGATGAGGAAAAAAATGTTACAAAATATAGAAGAACATACCTGAAAGAAAGTCTACCTCGAAGTGAACCCTTCCTGTTCTAGTCCCTGCATGTAACATGAATCATCTTGTAGAAACAAAACCCAGTAGCCAAGAGCCAGAGGAAACACTTAGATTTTTAAATAGTTTCAAAGAGAGCCCTCAGGACTAACCAAGTACTTTCTACCCCAAGCACCATTTCAGGACCACACTTCCTCTCTCATTTTTTGCTGAGGCTTAAAAATAAGAAGGGAGAGGAAAAGAGGTACCAGTGTTAAATGACCTGAGATATAAAACAACCAAAACCACAGCTCAGAGACAGATTTAGACAATAAAGCCAGTTGAATCACAACAGTGCACCAGCTGGTAGAGAGGCTCAAGTGCCCCATTTAATGCACTGGGGGAAGAGGATGGAATTTAAGCAAGTTTGTGTTCTTTTGTGTAGTCCAAAGATGACAGTGACACAACGCCACTGGACAAGTCACAGCCTTCAAATATCACCAACCCCTCATATGAAAGTTCTTCAACACTGACTTCAACAGAACCTACTTATGATCTTTTCTCAGTAAGTATTCATTTTGATTTGAGATTGAGACACTACTAATATAATGGTAAGAGGGAATGACTTTATAAAAGAGAAATGTCTAGTTTGAACAGAATAATAGATTCAAGAAACCAGCATTTGAGTTTCTGGATTTCCTGTCTCCCCCTTACTTGAAACTGGGTTGCCTCACCTGTGGTAAAACTGAAGCTGTGGTCAAAAGCTGCATCTCAAGGCCATCTTCAAAGACAGCTGAATTAAACTGGACTTCAAATAACACTGGATGACAGTGACACATCCATAAAAACTTAAAAAGCCTTCTAATTTTGTCTTCATGTCTGCTTGCTACAAATGCAGCTGAGAGCCATGCTAGCACTCCAAAGAATCTGAAACCCAGCAGGGAGGGGGCTGGGAATTCAGGGAAGGAAGGATTGCACTTTCATGTACATGCAGAGTCTAAAATCAAAATGCACCATTTTGCATTCAGTAAAAGGATTTGTTTGGTAAAGAAATGTCAGGTGGCAACTCTCCATCTGTATGGACAAATTTGCCAAAATGTTACTTTTGTTTTTTAATGCAGTGTTCAAGTCTGATTTTCTTTTTATTCTATTTTACAGGATTCAGATGACCAACAGCTTGTGATGAGTGGTCCTTATGATCAGAATTAGAAACTGAATTTGGCATTAGTCATCTAATAAACACATTTTTATTTACACTGACCATGAAAAAAAAGCCCCCACGTTACAGGGAATAAAATTTTGTTACAAATTAAAACCCAAAAGAGCACAGTTTTGTTTAAGATGCCTTCTATATAGCTCACAGAGATACCAACTTCATAAATGTTGGCTGAATCTGAGCAGTGCCAACTATGAGTGCTAAAAGCTAAACTGAGTCTCAACTATCCTACCCAGAAGCAGACACCTCTCTGGGAAAAGCAGCTGATTTTCACTCACCTGCTTTTTAACTGCCTTTTTTTTTCCCCTTTACAAACTTTAAAATGGCCACAAGCACACAGGGCTGCTAATTTGGCAAATATCCAAAATTTTCTAGTACTGCAGGCCTGCGCTTTCATTCTGGCTCAGTTACAATTAGAACAGGCAAGTGTGAAACAGAACATGTGGTAAACTTCTATTTTTAAACTGAGGGGATTTTTTTGGCTGGTATACTTTCCTGTTAGATAGTCAGCAGCAGGAAACACAGCTATCCTGACTGTCCCCCTTGCCTCCTCCAGCTTCTCTGTCTTTCCTCAACCTTGGCTTGGTGTTTGCTTTACATCTCACCTCACTGTCCAAAGGGAAGCAGTAATTGAGGCAGCTTCAGTAAGAAATGCAGGTGATGTCTAGTTGGAACAGAAAAATAAATTCATGAAACCAGCAATTGAGTTTCTGGCTTTCCTGTCTCTCCCCTACTTGAAATTGGGTTGCCTCACCTGTAGTAAAATTGAAGCTGTGGTCAAAAGCTGCATCTCAAGGCCATCTTCAAAGAGAGCTGAATTAAACTCAACTTCGAATTAAACTGAACTTCAAATGACACTGGATGACAGTGAATATGTCCAAATGAACCATTTTTGTGAAAAGTGGACTGAGGATGAATGTCCCCTTGCCATGCAATGTCTACATGGAGTTCTTCAGGCCTGAAGGGTCTTCACACCCTGTGTTTTTACCAAGCACAGCAGCAAAAGCTGCCACTGTCACCGCACACCATTAGAGGTGGATCAAACTTGAGTTTGATTCAGTGCCACCTCCTTCCATCAAAATATTAAATAATGAGAACATGAAAAAAACCACAAAATAGCAAGAAAAGCAAGGTTTTCCTTCTGGCAGCAGTAACATGCCCCCAGTGTATAGGGCAGGAGGGAAGCCCAGGAAAGCTTTAGTTATCTCTGGAAACTATCCCAAGAGGCATTCCCTCAGAACACGGCAGGGGACAAATCCAGTGTTGTTGATGAAGCTATTAAGGGCAAGGAAGGAAATATACCATGTAAATACAAATTCATCTGGATGAAACAAACACACAGTCAATTTCCTCAACTCCTTCCCCCATCCCCCTACACAAGCCTGCTAGTTTTCAGACTTTAGAAAATTTAGGACACAAACGCACTTAAACTCACACATCCAGGAGTTTTCCCCACAGAATTTTGCAATCAATACAGCTCATGTTCTTTCCTTCTCCCCAGTCAATTAAAATATTAAGGCTCACAGAGACCAGAAGATAAAGTCCAAGCATTTATTTTTTGTAATAATCATTAAATATTTTTATCACCAAAAAAATAAAAGCTCCACAACTCATTAATCTCCTTTTTTACTGACAGGTTATTCAGCTCTGTGTTTTTGATAGAACAGAACAAAAACTTTTTCTTGCTTTGGTGTTCAAATTAACCATATTCCCAAAATTAGTACAGAGACACTGCCCATTAAACATGCCTAAAAATCTCTTTGAAATCAGTAGCATAAGGTTAAATCAAGCAATGCAGAGAGTGTCAAGGTGAAATCATTAAAAAATGCAAGACATTTTTAAAAGCTACAAAGCAGCACTTTAGCACTGAAAAATAAATAATACATTTGAATATTCTCACTTAAATTTATATTATATATAATTGGGTTATTTTAAAGAAACATAACCCTTCAATAATTAACTTTTTTCATGCAACATTGTTTATTTCAACAAGTCATGCAATATAAACAATATTTCACTTCAGCTGGCTGTTGCAACATAGCTTGGTAGAGGAATTTGATTTCTAACTTAAGAGAAAGGAAGGGTGAGAGAAGAAAATCTTGAAACAAAACATGCATTATGTGCACAATATAACCATCCAAGCCAGTTAAACTGTTCCTGCTTAACACAGGATGAATGTACAGTGGTTTGGGTGGGTCTTTTTTAAAAAGAGTGCATTGATATCTCTGGAGCATGAGAGGTGCTCCATACACATAACACCAAGTTCAGTTGAAGCTGAGCATTAGGATAAAGAACTGAAGGCAAATCAGGATATTTCCATCTTCATATTTCATTATCAAGTTATGCTAAATATTTCTTGCACAGCCCCACCAATCAACTCCTGATGAGTTGCAGTCAAACTAACTTCCTGCAACATGTTACCTTTTTATGAGAGCAAAACCATCAGGACAGTCAGATCAACGTACTCATTTCAAGTATATTCATCTGTTTAAACATAGGGGTGTTTAAATCACACACTTCAGTCAAGTCTGAAATAGGAGTATAGGAAAATCATAAAATCTAAACCACCTCTGAGAACTTCGTACTGATTTCAAGCATACAGGAAAACTACTTACAAAATTGTGCAGGCTAAATTACAGTACATTCTTTACTTTGCAAACATGCTTTTAAAAACATGAAATATACTGTATATGAAATTCAATCCAGGTACTTGCACATACAGACAGGTTAAAAAAACAAACAAACAAACCAAACCAGAAAACTTTTGGTCAACAAAAGTTTGTTTGCCTGCAATCATGATAGAAAGCAAGTGATATCCCAAAATGAATACCAAATGCTATATGTTTTGTTAATCACATGCTTTTAAAAACCAAGCCTTTAATAACTAAAATTTGAAATTATTAATTATATTATGCCTTCTAAAGTGGTTGGGGTAGGAAGCCCCACTTTATAAAACAAACATTTCCTTTGGATTACGAGAAAGGAAACAATTCTTATTTAAAAACAACTATATAGCAGTTCTATAAAGTGCCTCTTTGAGGAAATACATCAACAGATGTTTTCCTTGTGCAAAATAGACATTTTTCAGCTCAAATCTTTGAAACCCATATGCTACCCAGAGTTTGTGTTCATGCATTACCTTCAATATCAGTAATTCAATAAAACTTCTAATCTGTACCAAAACTATTTTTCTTTATTCAAAATGTGTACCATTCCTAATTTATCTTTCAGGGCTTGAGCTAAAAACATGTCATCAGAAAACTCTGGGTTTCTCATTTCTTAAATCTTCCTCTAAGTCCTTTTCCCATTGTGCGTGTTTACTTTTGACTCTAGAAGTCCATCACTGAAGGCTATATGAAATACATTCTCTCCTAGGGAACAGCAAAGCCACATTGCATACCACTGGAATAAGACACTGTTTAAAATCTTTAAAAGCAGCATTTAGGATCAAACTAAAGCTTGAGAGAAAGATCTGTCTGCACTTTGAAAGGCAAAATCTCTTGAAACTACTATTATTGGAGAGTGGATACCTGAAGTGTTCTGAAACTCAAAGAAAAAAAGGTGCCTAAAAGTTAAGAGAAGGAAGCTGAAGCAGCCCAAGCTACTGCAAGCTTCCATTTTAGGCTCAGGTCCACCTGCAGCCAAGCACAGAACGGCAAGAACAGAAACTGCGCAGACAGGAGAAAGAGCCCAAGAGCCTGAGCCCAGCGCAGCAGATCCAGGGCACTCCAGCCCTGGGCCCCTCACAGGTAAGACTCCGTCTGAAGCAGCAAGGAAAGGTAAAAAGTGTGACCATCCTTCTCAGTCTCACCCTAAGCTGGTTACTAACTTGTATCACTGAATTACTAACACTGCATTTAACCTCTTCCATGCCACAATCCATTGCAGGCTCCAGCTGGAGTGCTGAAAAGGGCCAGAAGAGAGTGTTCTGGTATTTCTTGGTAAACCACAAGGCTGCAGATCAAAGTTTTCAATGAACAAGCTAAAACAACCACCCCAGAACAGCAGCAGTCCTCTCCCTCCTGGCCTACCACTAGTTTGGCAGTCCATCATCTCTTCTGTGTGTAAGAGGAGTTCTCACATATCTGACCAGGAGAGGAGAAAACCAAAGCTTATGAGAATAAGTATGAAATACATATAAACCAAGGTAACAGATTTAAGTGACTTAAATAAAATACAGGTACGTTCAGGAAAACCAACAGATATTTGTCCATTTTAGGGAAAAGCCACCAAGAGTTTATTTGATCTGAACTGTCTCTTGTAGGAAAGGTATTCTGAATGTACCAGTGCACAGCTGGTCTGACCAGCCAGGAAGTTCATGCTGCAAAGGAGTCCTTCTTGGATAAAAGGTGTAATCAGGTTCATAGTTCAAGAGACAGCTCAGTGATGCCATGTAGATATCTGCAAACCTAGAGAGACGTCTCAGGAAGTAAGTTGGATTCTCATCTGTTCTGAATATGCTTCCAAAGTGTGAATTGAAGAAGTTCCTGTTCATCTCCCTGTACCCCAGAAAGAGAAAACAAAGACAGAGAAGTGAACAGACCTGCACGCATCTCTTCACCAGCTGGCATCCATGACCTGAAGCAAGCCATCCCTAAAACCTGTTCTATGCATTATTCTCTTGCCATTGCTCTTCAAAACAATAAAATGTGCCACAGAAGTTTTTCACCTCTTGCACATATACAATCCAGGTCTAGAAATCACAGTTGTGAAGAGCTTCACACATCTCTCACTAGGGCCAAGTTGCTTCTGCAATCAGAAACATGACATCTCAAGCCTTCTTTTCTAGGAACTGTGAAAGAAGATTTCTGCCCTTATCTAAATATTAATGGCATCCAATGTTCCAAAGATAAAAGACTTCTTGAGAAAATGCATACAAAAAGCTTAAACACATCTTGGAATTAAGTTCTGGGCATTAGTCACTGCCAAGTATCATTCCCATTTCATTTATTCCCACATTTCTGGAGAAGGCTGCTGGTGGTACAGCTGGCCTTGAAAACTGTGCACTTCACAGCCCCTGCATTTAGGGATTTCTCTTTCATGATAATAGATTATCAGGAGTTCTAGCCCTATTACCTAACTTTGTGATAAATCCATGGTAAATCCAATCTAGAGCAGAGCTCAGTTTTTAAGTATTCTAAGATGTATTGCAAGCAATCTGCAGAAATCACGTAGAAAAACCTGGTTAAGCGACCTAAGCCTTGACAAAGAAATAGTTTTTATTCATGCAGAAGCTGTGTAATCAACAGTGACAGCTGAACACAGAGAGGGACAGAAGAATCAAAGTGAGAGGGAAAGGGATTTGATGGGATGTTACCTTTTCACACAGAAAAGTTACATCTGTTCTAAAGACAGGGAAAAAGGGTCTGTATGGACAAAGTGTCAGAGGGGAGAAGAGCTGCACAAGAGACAGGTAGAATACTGCTTCAAAAATATTTTATAATATCTGTAACTACCAGGGAATATAAACCACGGATGGAAAGAAATTGCAAAGAAACCTGTGGAAGATATTGCATAGAACCCTCAGCTACCAAAGCATACTGCAAATTCTTCATCCCCTGTGTCTTACCTCATTTCCTTTCTTTCCTTCTTCCATTCTTCTAAAATCATTTGGGAATCAGGATCACGGTGAACCTGAAATGTAAAGTATGGATAACCTGTAACTACAGATAACTCTGTAAATAAACCTTTCTATTAATAAAGCCTTTTCAGTTAACAGGACATGAGCAATAATTCAGAGATCAGAATACAGAACTTATCCACGTGCATTTATAAACAACAAAAATTAGGAATTGATCCAGGCTGACAGTGGAGAAAGGGGATAAGATGTTGAGAAAACTCCTATTAACTAACCACACAAATAACTGCATTTATCTACAGTCCAACTCTTCAGTGAGACTGAAAGCATTTGCAAACATCAATGTCCAGCATTTAGAAACTTGGCTGGATTCCTCTAGCTCTCCAGAGCTGATTACACGCACACAGAGCACAAACCTGCATGTGTTCCAATAATCCTGTCAAGGTTTGCAGCCAGGTCATGGTTTGAATGTACTTCTCTGTGTTCATGATTTTAATCTCCGATCGTAGCTCTGGAATAATCGCACCAGTGCGCCAGCCATGCTTCAGGGTCAAGTCCTATTTACCAGGAATTACAAAATACAGATATTAGTCTTAAGAAGAACTACTTAAAAGAAAAGAACCTGACTACTGTTTATTCCAAAGCAGCACTAATTTAATTGGTTTTTACGTACAAACAGAAGTATGAAACAGTGGGACTTAACTGTGCCAATGGACAATAGAATTTAATTTCAGATTAAGCATCAAATCCTACATTTTTGAAGGGAGAGAGATGAAGAACACACAAGCACTTGCAAATAAACACTAATTCTTTAGGTTTAAAACCAAGAGCAGGAAATGCCTCTGTAGATGAAAGCTCTGCTGCTGCCAGCAGTACCTGGAGGAAGTGTGTGCTGGGTTTGTGCTGGTTACCCACACACCCAGCTGACAGAAAGCTACAACCAGAAGCCCCAGCTACTTAAGCTGCTCCTGACAGGTAAAACACAAGGCACCTGCCAACTGTGCTCTCCTCTCCACTGTGCCAGAGTGGAACAGAGCTGCATCCTCCTCCTCTTGGCCCTCAGTCTTCTGAAGCACCCAGTGTTACTGTTCTTTTTAAAAGCAGACTGAGGGAAAATGTTAACATCTGCTGCTGCTGAAACAGGTTACAAAAGTTTGGAGTAGAAAAGTCACATCCAGGCATTCAACAGGAATCAATTACAAAAGAGCCAAATGGTGCTCACTTACCCTATAGTAACAATTAACAGAGCATTTATTCATAAGGTGGCAAAACAAAAAAAAAAAAGCCTGGAGAGCGGGGATACAAATCAGAGCAAGATCTTGGGAAGAACATTCACAAGTAGTGACAGGAAGATTGACTCTTGCATTCAAAACAGAAGTTCATTCAGCTGTCATTCAAGTCTGGCATATCCTGTACATTTGGATATCTGTGTTTACTCTCTAGTACATCTGACACAATCAGTATCTGGATCAGGAATACAAGCTCGCACATTCCTGACCACAGTTAGTAAACAACTTAAATGTTACAAGTCAGGTGGAAAATATGGTTGGCATTTTACAGCACCAAGGTTCCTTGCTGAAAAAAAAAAAAAGCAATATGGCTTAACAACCAAAATTTTTTGTATTTTAAAATCTCAAATGAAAGAGTGTTACATTGAATAACTGCAGAGGAAGAGAGGAAAACTAAAAGAAAGCCTCATCTTTTCTCTGAATTTGGGAAAGCAAACTACTTACTGCCAAGTCACTGTATATGTGGTCACCAAAGTAGAGAACCTTAGAGCCCCTCCAGCCAGTAAGCTTCAAAAATTCATACAAGTTACCCTGCAGAAATAATGACATGGACATTGTAGCAGCACGTGACTTCGCAGGCATTAAAAAGGAACTCAGCACACCAGTAAAAATATTTCATAGCACAAATCTTGTCCTCAGTTTTTACAGGTGATTTCAGTGACAGCAGCACTTCAAGAGACAATGACATACAATACCAACAACGAATTTGTACAACTTCGGACATTAAAATAACTCTCTTAAAGAATGCAGCTGCATTTTAGAAACCTTTATATCCAAAGAAGCTTGGGATTCTAGAAAATAGGTACAAAATTTCAACACAGAGAGAATCTATTGAAAGCATACCTGTTTGTAAATTTGCCCTTTCTGCAGCTTGTGAATCTTGTCCCAGAGCAAGACTCCCCTCTCATTCACCTTCCGAAATGGTCTAGAACAGACACGCCACTGTTATGCTGCTGTAGGAATCCTGACACTTCTTAGGAAATTAAAGTATTAGCATTAAAAATATTCATCTCTCAAAAGGCAAAAAATATCTCTAGCATTTGAATTTTGTAAGACAAAAAGCAAAACTTCAAAACTGCCACTGTAACCAGTGAAAAGCAATGTAACCTTCCAGTATACTTATGATATTTATAAACAAATTTTAAGAACAACTGCTGAGAAGTAAGGCAGGGAACTCAGGCAGAAGGGAAGAAACAGCATGAGTTGTCTGCCACTAAGGAGGAGAGAACACAAAAAAACAGATGTGTAAAACTCTTGCCCAACCCCTCAGTTTGCACACCTGGATAACTGAAGAGGAGAGAGCACAGGACTGGGGCCAAGACATATAGCAAAAAATTTTTTTAAATTAAATGCAAAAAGTAAAGGGAAAATAATCTCATCTCTCACTATCTCACTTTCAAATCATAAGCACACACAAAGGAACAGGTCTTTTTCAAGGGCATACACACCAGAGATGTGTTTACTTAATCAGAACTAGTCCAAATATTCCACTCTGTCAGCCGGCCAGATGTCTTTTAAATATCATATGTGAAGGAAAAAAAAAAACCCAGAGGCAATGGAAGACATTTCCAGATAAGGGCCTGATTTGAAAGGCATCAAGACTTCTCAGGTTTATTAGGAAAGAAGCACACTTCACCAACATGCAAATGAGTTAAAAATGCTCTAAGTTTCTCCAGTGCACCCGTGACAGCTCCTAGAATTTTCTTAGGCCAAAAAGGGTAAATATTTAGACTTCAGCATTGGGTGTTGCTGCATTTTGTAATGACTTTACCCAGGATTTCATCAAATATGATTTCATTTTACATTGCAGCCAAAGGAAAGTATTTCCTAACACTCTCTATAGCCTTATATGGAAGAGCTGCTTGAATAATTCTTTACCGACCAAACACCCACCTTCGCTTATCATTGAAAAAATTTGGTTTTTCAGCCTGGACAATGACCACATCAAAGAGATCTCTCCAGTCCTTGCCAACAATGAACTTCATGCCTTTGTCCCTAAAAAGGACAGAGGAATATTAACAATTAACTATAGCAAAGTGCAATAAAATTAATTATACCAGAGAACCTCATTCTCCCCATCCTTTACAAATGCATAGTTAAACAGAAAACAACTGCTCACGTACACAAAGCTGCTGGGACTGTTTGTGATGAGAAACATCTTCTTGCCATGATCAGCCAGCTTTGCTAACACTGCACGAGTTTGTTCAGCATAGCAGATGTATTTCTCTGTGAGGATTGGGGAAAAGACAGCATTAATTGAGAAAACTCTTGTGAAAAACTTCGTATGCAACCAAGAGCTTAGAACACAAGGTTATACTTAAATACACCTTTGACAAGTGGGAATAAGTCTTTCAAATTTTAAAAATTTAGGATTTGTAATTAAATATGAAAGCCAGAAAAATCATATACTATCAGTAAAAAAAGCTTTGATAGATTATACCATTAGTACTTACCAATATCTGCTTCAATTGCTCTGTACATTATTCCTTTGATATGAACATCCCTGATTGAATCCTGTGAGGAAAGCAATGAGCAGTAAAGAACTTCATCTTTTCAAGTGCTCACCAAATAGCAATAGTAATTTGTTTTTAAAACAACTCATTTCCCAACACTTCCAATTTTACAGAAATGCCATGTAATGTTCAATATAATTATATATATATATATATGATGTATATGATGTCACCACTAGACAAAGACTAAGCTTCTCTTCTGAGAAACTAACTTCATAATTTTGGGAAGTACAAAACTATGTAGCAGAGGGGCTCTTTTACATAACTGTGAAAGGTTGCTCAGGAGGGTGAAGTGAAAGCCCTCTGCAGAAGCAGTCATCACAGATTTCCAGTGACCTTTGGAGCAGAACACATTCCTTTCCCCTTACAAAAAAAAAGAAGTTGTACATCTGACAGATTTTAGATTACAATCACTCACAAATGCCTTGATTATTTACATAAGAAATTTATGAACAGATGAAAGAAGCTAAATGTTTGAACAAAGTACTTATAAGGCACTCCGGAGGCATTTAACAACTGTCCTGAGCCAGCTCTGCACCAGACAGCTTTGTTTAGAATAGTGGTAGTGCCATTTTGCTGCTTACTCAGGGTATGTCCTCAAAATCCTCAAAAACTACCACTATAGGGTTTCCAAAATGCTTGTAATGCTGAATATACAGAAATTTCTCTACATGCTTCAGAGAAACTGCAAGAACTGGCCTTCTCTGTGTTACATAACCATGACATAAGATGATCTCCTCTGCAGGACACATGGTGAGGAATCAGGAGGGTCAAATTACTCTAGACTAGTACTAGAGCTTATCTGGAGGAGGAAGAGAGGTAAACAGGGAAAAGAGATAGTTCAAAAGTATGAGATAGCAAATGATTGTACACTAGCCAAAATGAAAGCTCCAAACTGGAATTCCCTATAGCCTCTTGCATTCCCTATAACCTGGTAAATCCCTGATAGTGAGAAAAAAAGATATGTTCAACAGCAATCAAAAGAACTTTTATCACCTTACAAGAGCTTCTTCACTTTCCCCTATTCACCCCTCAAACCCACAAAAAGCGCAAAAGTCCTAGAATGTCAGCCTCAAACCAATTTCAGTCTACTCTCTTCCAAACTCTACCTTAATTTTACTTATATTTTTATGGTTGTATACCCATAATTACTCCATGCAAAACCTAAAGTGAGGTATTTCACTGAGGCTAGCACAACAGGTGAAAGCTTCCTGAACTGCTCATAGAGAAGACACACAAATACACAAGTTTATCCAAATCTTCAAAGCTTGACATCTACCTTGACATCTTTGTACAGATGAACAGGTTCATAGTCTATGTTGTTTTTCAAAAAATATTCATTCACACAAGAAAGGAGTGTCATTTCTGGCAAGGAAAATATATCCATGAATTGCTTCATTGTATTTCCTTGTGAGCTCTACAGTGATGGGAAGGAAAGGAAAGAAAAAACAGTCAGGCATTTCCCAGATTAGAACACTTTCATTTATCCAGTATAAACACTTCAGCTTAGTTGCAGATATTCAGCTTTTGCCATCCGTCTTCACATGGCTCAAGTTCAATAAACTTCAATAAAGTTATCTCCAACAAAAGTGTTGTGATTAATTCTTCAAATAAAACCAAATCATTACTCTTTAGAGTGGCATTTTAATTCATAAAAACAAGATAGTGCTCAGCTAAAAACCAAGAGAAGGCCTTCACTAGAAGTCTGCACTTCTGCAAAGGCATCCCACTGGGAATGCCAGAGTGATATTCACAACTGCTACAGAGACTAGATTCAGGAATTCTAAATTCAGCTCCTTAAAATAAGAACAAGAAAAATAAAATGCTCCACATCACAAAAGGCTCTTCGTTTCAACATGAAATTAACATCTGGACATTAAAAGGGCTGAAATAAACTTGGCTTTTTAGCAAAAAGTCAGCTTCACCCTTCATTTGGGAAAGAGGAAGCAACCCACCAGAGGAAACTTTATTGGCAAAGTTTAGGATTTAACATGGAAGTTTCATCTTTTATCGCTCATCTTTTGTCAAATCCTCTTTGACTCTGCCAGGTTGCATGCAGGAGTTGCCTCCATACATTTACCTGCTGCTGTACCAGCTAAGCTATCAGACCACCAGGAAAAAGTAAAGTACATGAACCAGATATGGTTCATTTGCCAGCCTTTATCAGAATCTGTGTGCAACACTGAGCAAGCCACTTGATTTTCTGTGCTCCACCATTCTGACTGCATGACTTGGTAAGGAAGAGAATAAACTACAGTGAGCAGGACAGAGAAAAGTAATTTGTCACTTTAGATGGCAAACTTCACGCATAGCACTAAAATAAAGTACTACTTATATAATGAGAGCAAAATTTAAACACCACCACCCTCATGCCACAAAAACGTCACCCATCTTTAAAGACTCATTTGTAGTTTTACCTTTCCATAAAAGTCACTCATTTGTTCTAATGGGACATGGGAACCATCATACATTGCAATGACTTCTTCATCTGGGACAACACTGAGGCCTCTGGAAAAAAAAACAAAACACTAGCTTTAGTTCAAAAGTCAGATGAAAATTTTCAAGTAATCACCAAATCCTGACAGATTAACACTTAGATGTGGATCTTATTAAAACCCTAATAACATCACAGGAACACTTTTGTTTTTAAGTTAAAACAGCACCTTTCCTTACCAAACAAGTAACATTTTAACAGGCTCATGCACCCAAAACACATTCCAATTTTAAGTCCTTTCTACTTTCTTATGGGAAAAGAGCTTATTAGTGTCCATTAAAGCTATGCCTCAAGGGTTTTTTAAAAAAGTTATTAGAACTTCCAGTTTCTTAACACAAAGTAATTCCTCACGCTGCCTTGTCTTTTATGCAGCACTGATGATATGATAGTGCTTAAATCAGATTATTCTGCAGCATGACCTTGAAGATTTAAGGGAGTGAAAAATATACACAACCTTTAACTAAATAAGAATTTCTTTCTAAATGTATGAACAGTTCAGTTTCCCAAAATTTAAAACTACTTGAAGGATGGTTGATAATTAAAACATTCAAATAAAACAACAAATGGGGAAGAAGGAGATAACATTTCCCCAGAGTTTATCAACTATTAAAAGAGTACAGGCTTTAGTTTGGTTTTGAATGTTTACAGCATCAAGCATCTTGCACTAAGGCATCTAAAAGACTGCAGGCATGCAAACATCCTCACCAGAGGCCACAGAAGTGTTGATATTTTACTCAGGATTAAAAAAAACACTAATGCAAACAAGATCAGCTTGTCTCCTTTTCCAAACCTACTTAATGATGTTTTGCAGCCATGTAAAACAGGGAATTATTTCAGTGCCTCCCTTTCTTGGTCTGACCAAGAAGAGTTGCCAGCATTAAAATAAAAATAAATTAATTCACAAGCCTAGTGCTTTCAGTGCTTGGAGTCCACACCAGCTTTGCAGTGCAAAGGCATGGTACATGAACTTCCTCAGGGTTCCTGTGGTGGCAGAATCCTACATTAACCAGCTCTTTTACTGCAGTTCAGACTCCACACACCAACTCTGAGCTGTTGCTGGCAGAACTCCAGCATTCAAGTTGGTCTTGTGCACCAACAGGGCGGATAATACTTGGGGTTTGTAACATATAGAGGCCAGCATCACCCCCTCCACAGCAGCAAGCACAAAGAAATGCAACCAAAATATAACCAGATACCAAGTAACACCACCACAATCGAGGTGGTACCTTCTGGTCTGCAGACAGCTATGCCAAGTGCTGTCTGAATACTGCTAGAGAAAACACTTGTGCATCAGCAGCTGCTGGAGCACAGATCAACAGAGGACAATGTGAAAGCCACAGTGGAGAGATGACTGCCTAGGCAAAGCTGTAGATTACTTTTACCACAAGTCTCACAGTGCAGCCATATAACCACACATCATCCTGACATCAGCTCTCATGGCCTTCAGCCTCTTTCTTCCTTTCCTCATCCCTGTACAGGTGTTTGAGGAAACAGCATGAAGGTTTGATGCAAACCATCATTTCCAGGTCACATCCCCTTCTGGATCTAAATTTTGGTGTTCTGTCCTCCTGGTGGGTGGGGGAACACAACTAAGAATGCAACAGAATAAACCTGGGTAAAAGACTTTTTGTCCAATGACTTTAAGAAGGGTGGCCTGGCTTCTTGTCCAATTTAAAATCTGGTACCAAGTGTGGCGCAAGTTTGATTTGGTGGATGTGTCCGAACTTAAAAGCTCTCTGCAAACACAGCAGGACCTCTCAAGTGTCTCCGCAACCACACCAAAGTCATGCTATCAGGTACCCTGTGACAATTATTTACACGGAAAGCAACAGCAGAGAAGTCATCAGGGTATTTTTAGATGTCTTTCAGCACAATTTAACAGCCGGAAACAAAGTGAGTCAGCACTATGTGACCAACCAGCTTGCCAATTCTACCAGGGCTGATCTGGGGAATCAGCTGGGCTGGAGCAGGCACTGGATGTGTACACATCTGTGTGTACACACAGAGATGCAAAGAAAATCCCTTCCAGCAAGGCCACAATGCTCATTCATGGCTGTGGCCATCAAGGCACGGGTCCTGGTAAGAATCCAAGCTGTACACTAATACATGGGGTTAAAAGAGACAAAAAGTAAAAGCATACATTGTTACTATAGAGAAAGAATAACTTCACCCACCTGTAAACTGTTCCCAGCTGAATGTAATGAAAAGCATCAATCTTCATTAATAATGCCTTGCAAGTAAAAAGAAAAAAGAAAATAACTTTTATCACTTCAACTATTTGACATGAAATTACACAAGTCAAAGCAATTTTATCTATAACCTTTCTGCCTCAAGAACACCTGAGGACTCTCCTTGCAACTTCCTTCACGGCTTCCAAAATACTTTTTTCAATGACTTTTACCTAGCTTTATCCTGTTGAATCCTAAATTGTCTTTCCCTACCCACCATAAGGACAAAATGTCCAAAACACGTTCTACTTAAAAAGCCATTTAAAAAAATATTATGCTTAATGATGATGATAATAATAATAAACACTAACAATAATAATAGTAATAATAAAGAAAAATATTGCTATTAAAGCGAAAAAGATGAAACAAAATCCTTACACATCAATGCAATCTTTATTGCTATTAAAGTGTGTGTTTTTCTCTTTAATAACAATCTTTATTGCTATTAATCAGAGTGAAAAGTTGAAAGGCTTGAAAGTTCTCTTTATTTTCTTTGGCTATCTTCTCAGCACTACACAACTCATCACAAAGTTATTTATACATACCCGGTGCACATCATAATGAAGCCCTCTGATGGCAAAATTGGGATCATAATCATATTTTCTTATTTCTGCAGGATACTAAGGAAAGAGAGCAATGATTTGATTTTAAAACCATAATGAAAACAATAAAAATTGTTTCTGCAGAATTTTAAAAGTCTAAGTTGTCTATGCTTCTCATTTGCTGTCATCATTTAAGAGAATTTTTATAGGCTGGTGAGATTTGCAGGAATATATGCCTACAAGACAAGTCAACCATTCCTCCAAAATCCAAGGTCATTGTTTTAAATCTAAGACCATCCTGGCATCTGAAGTTGGACATCCAAGTAGTCTGTAGTGATTACCTTTGAACATTAGCCTCTTGTTCAAAAAAGTTAATATATTCTTAATATATTCTTCATACATTACAAAAAATCATTTAAAGATGTGCATGAACTGAATGTCTGTCATGTACTCTTCCCTCAGGCTCTTTATAGATAGTGTAGGTAGCTCACTCCACTGTATGGTGTGAGCTGTAGTCTAACATTTTTCAGTACAAGCCCATTATCAGACAACTGTAATTCCATCCTGCTTTAAACACAGGTTGCCACAAAAAGAAATGTCAGGTGCATGTCTTGAGTTAAGGGCTTTGTTCACTTGCTTTTAAAGGGTGAAATACTTCAGTGGTTTCAACAAGGCCGGAGGAAACTATAATTTCTTTGATTAAGACACTGAAAGGCAATCCTTCCTTCTCCTCCCACAGGTTACAGCAGCCTTAGAACCAGACATGGTTTTTCACCCCTCTACAACAGTCTCCATACATATATGGATAATTTACAAGCCTTCAGGGGGAAAAGTGCATTAGGCAGCTTCAACAGAGCCTCTAGCTACTTGATAAGAAATAAACTGTCATTTCCCCACAAAGTTCTTATCTTGCTGAAGAGGACTTGCTCTGCAGCTCCTGTGGATTGCATCTGTACTGAATACAGGCATCTGCAGTTAAAGGAAACAGTCCTATCATCCCTAGACTAGCACTTCCAGAAAACATGGGGCAGGCTACTGATCTGAATGAAGAGCAGCATCAAAAGCCTGCAGACAGCTTGGAAGAGGCACAGGTTTGGTCAGGGAACATGAAGCGGACACAAGGGAACTATCAGGGAACGATGCAGAATGTGATCAACTAAAAACTCCCATGCACTGCATGTGCCCCAAAGCAACCACATCAAGCACACACAATGAAATTTATTTCTGACTTTATCAAATTTCTGCATGCTTGACTTGCTACTTTAATTTTTTCTACTAGAAAGCTGTCTTTTCAGATACATGCCTGTACATATGAGCTTACCCTGGCATATAAATCAGAGCTTCCTTGCAAACCAAACAAAGAAATGATACAAATGGTACTGTTTGCTTACCCCACTTCTGACAGGGACAAATATAACTGGACTGAAACAGCAGTCCTGATAAAAAGGCACAAGGCCTGTGCATCAGTAAAGAAATGAACCCGGGAACAAGAACTTACACAGAACACCTGCTGCCACCTCTGTGATTAGCATTAAATTGATGCTTATTCTCTTGGACGATTCCTTGCTTCCTACACTGCATTCTGCAATTTTTGAGGTATTACCTCCCACTGCCACGAGCAAAATTTGCCATATTTTGGGCTGACTGTGAGAGTCATAATGGATACTGCCCAGAGGGTCTTTTTCTAATGGTAAAGGCAAAAAAATATATTAACAGTATAAACAGATAAATTCCAAAAGGAGATCATTTCAATGAGCTGCCTCAAAAAGTATTTACAGCTTTGTTTAGTAGAATTCAGCAGATTTGAACCAAGACAAACTGGAAAGCTACTGCTCCCCAAATCCATTCAAATAGTAAAGACAGAATACCATTAGAATTTTTGTCTACAAGAATTAATCTTGACTCCTACAGTAACATGGGTTTTTCCCATGAACCATGTAGCTTTTATAAAGTATATTTACACACCCCACAGAAACTGCTATCAAGACGTGCCAAAATTGCAGGGGGATAAAGCTGTGTATGCTTGTAGCACCCATGAAGTTTTGTTTGCTCTTCCAAGGATATTTATAGGTGTTTATAAATAGCTCCTAACCTTTGGATTCAAATACGAAAGTAGAATAACACCACGCATTCAGAATTAGGTTGTATAAAAATACACAAGCAGCTTTATTAACATACTACATGGACTTTCTGGCTTTTCCTTTCCTGCAAGTCCTACAGTTTAATTAATTTTGCTTCTCTTAATCCACAGATTTCTTCAGTCTTTATCCCAGGAACACCTTCAGCTTCCCAGCCACCCATCTCCTTAAGGCTCCACTTCCTGACACACGGGAGCCTTTCCCAAACTAGACAAGAAGCAGCTCCAAACTGCCTGGGTGTCAAGTGGTCACCAATGCAAGAACACTGCTTGGAGAGGCAGGAGGGCAGTGCCCTGACCTCAACACTTCCCTCTATCCAGGCTCTGACCACTGCACACGCTGCCCCTCCAGCCAAGGCAGCCGAAGTGCCAGGTACACGCAGAGCCCTCAGCGCAATCAAAGCCCTGCTGTGAAGTCCAGCTAAAAATATTTCGTAGGGAAATTAATCACTGCACTCACAGCAAGGGATGAAACACAGTAATGGCAACTTTTAAGCTTCTTATTTATTAATGTGACTCCAATAAACGACAATCAGGAACAAACAACGAACCACACGCCCACATTAAAAGGTAAGACAAATATAACTGTATTCCTTAACAGACTGTTCTCTGCTCAAAACTGCAGCTGAGACTGAAACAGGGCTTCTGTTGTGAATATCTAGCTGTTGTACAAAATGTGCTACAAGGGAGCCGAGCTAGGACTGAGGCATGAAAAGATGATTCATGCCTCTCAGTCAAAAATAATTTATTATACCCTTTATTCATAAGTGTATTGTTATTCCATTAATTTTACTTACCCGGTGCTCATTAATAAGAAGATCTCGAGCAGCATTGAATATGAGCGTGTGCAGATGTTTAGAATAAAAGACCAAGGTGTAGTCATAATCAAACCCATAAATTTCAATGTCTGACAGGCTCATTTCATTGTTTGAAAAAATAGCATCTGGGTTCAGCATGTTACTCATAATTGAGGGAACCAACTCTGTGAACAGGGGAGAGGAAAAAAAGTTATACCAGCCTTGTACCTTTATTTAAATGAAGACACAGAAATCCATTAACAATTGCTAAATATAGATAAATGATGATGGAAGCTATCAAACTAATTCACACTAACCAACTAGTTGTTAACCATAAGATGCTATTGAACATACTGTCCCTAACTTGTCTTGGTGAGCCATAGGTTTTATTCCAAGTAAGCTTTTCTCTGCAGTCCAAGTTTGAAGAGAAGATGCATTTTGACATCTTGCTTACCAGAGAACACCAGACATCATTTTTTGCTAACTCCATTAACACATTTATTACTGTTTTTGAACATTAATTTGGAGTTAAAGAATATTATCATATTATTATTACTAGTCCAGGAGCCTTGTCTTCTGCTGCCATTACTTGGTCCAGCTCCTGCCCCTGAAGCAGAACTGACATTGTTCTAATTTGATATTGCTTTAATTTTTGCTTCACCATTTCAAGGTTATCACATTAATCAATTTTGGCTCACACAAATAAACTGTATGCAACTGTGTACATAACAACTATTACAAACACATTGTTATGCTTATTAACCTCCTAGAGAATCAGAAAACCAAACATATTTTGCTTATTTTCTACACAAACACACAGAGTGCGCAAACACTTCCATTTTAAGGGCATGTTTCTGTTGATATTTGATTGAAAAAGTATACTGACGGAGAAATTAAAACCATGATATAATAAGTAACTTTAGGGCCAACACCAATGTCAGTACTAAACATTGACAGTGTTTATATTTCTTGTTTACAAAACTTGAAAGGGCAACATTAGGAGGTTACACACTACTCTCCTGGCAGCATAAAACATGAGCATGCTTTCCTTCCTCACATACTGTCTTTATACTCCAGAATTCCCTACCACTAGTAAAAAAACAGGGAACATTTATCTTAAATCTGGGCTTGGAAAGGCAAGTTTAAAGGGAATAGGCTTTGTTTGGTTTACTTTCCATATAGGTTTAAAAGGAATTGACCTTTGAGAAAGCTTCCCTCAAAACCCTCAGCTCTGAGGACAGATCCCTACACGCTCCACCACTGAAAACATCCCAACAAGGTGGGGACTTCAGATGCAGACACCCAAGTCTTTTAATTTTTAAGAGAGGGGAAAAAAGCAAATTCACCGAGTTCAGTTCCAAACTTCAAAAAAAGCCTAGCAATCAAATCAAATGCAATTTAACATGCTATGATTAAGGCAAATATTCCTACTATATTCCTATTTCTCTATAGAAAGGGCTATGGAGCCTTCAATTAACTTGAAATCATAAGCACAGTTTTTAATCAACTTCCAAAATCACATTACAACACCCTAACGTTGTAACTTTCTAACCCGTTTCTGTATTGGAAAGTATTTTTTCAAATGCCAATTGTGCAGCTTGGTGAGTCAACACTTGTTTTAAAAATAAAGATATTTATGAAGCTATATATAGATAAAGAGATACTTCAGCTGAAAACTAGCTTGACTGGTGGCTGTTTGAAAAACAGACAGTATGAACAGTTGGCAGCTATTAGACATTCTGGCCAGCAGACAGCATCGCAAGTGCTATAAAACTTGGGTCACAAAAACAGGAGAGCCTTCTAGCCTTGTCAGCTCAACATCATAACTAACTGAAATATCATACACTTGAAGCCATTGGGTGACTTAGCTGTAATATAATAGCCTGAAATATTCTAGAAGCAGTTTTGCCTCATCTTTCGCCAGCTCACACCCACTGACCAACTTATTTTCTCACAACGTTACCCTACCTCAGCTGCTAAGTATTATTTGGGTGCGGTTTAGAACAAGAGAGAGCTAATTCCAAAAACAGGAAAAGAAAAAATAGATTCAAAATAAAACACACTTCCCTTCTTCCTATCCCTTATCTCACCCTCCAAAGCCCACAGACCTTTCTTGAGATAGCTGACATGGCTTTTAATTTCACTCCTGAAATGCTGACGCTATTCTACATTCACAAATGCTTTGCTTGCGCCCAGTGCTGTGAAGTCCCAGCTCACATTCAAGACTCCTAAGCGCAGGAAAACACAGTAATTTCTTTCTTTATAGGCAGAACAAGCAAGCTAAAGCATTATCCATCGCCACTACAGGACATGCTCTTCCCCATGGCATTATAGAACACACTCTGCCTTTTTTTCTTTCAGCTCTCAGAAATGACCACATTTTCAAGCAAGTATTATCTTGGTAATTCTCTTCCCATCGGAGCAAGGGCAGAAGCGAGCATTTTGCTCGCGTTTTCCTTTAGCTTTTTGCACGGCTGGGTTTACACCAGGGCTTCCCAGGGTCATGCATGTACTTCGAGCATTTTATAATGCCTCACACAGCGTTATGATGAAACCATACGCAAAATTAAAAGAGCCACCCAAAACTTCCCAGCATTTTAACTTTTTGGGTAAGCAGCCTATTTCAGAATAGTTGCGTTGTGTACATATATAACAGCCATCAATGAGATTACCAACTTCTCGATTTTCTCTCTACATCTGCTTTTCTACACTCAACACACCTCCAAAACCTGCCAATTCGCCCGGCCCAAAGGCGCTCCGAGAGCCGCGGCCCCGCACGGACGGACGACGGCTGAGGGGCTCCCTCCGAGGGGAGGACGGAGGGACTGCCGCCCCCACAGCCCGTGTCCCCGCCGGCCGGCCCCCAGGACCCACCGGCCGAGGCTCTCCCCGCTCTGCCGCCCCGGCCCTGGGCACACCACGGCAGCCGGAGCCGCTCCTCGGCCCCCGGACCCTTCCCGCTCCCGCACAGGCTTCGCCCTCGCTCCGCTCCCAGCCGCCACCACGGCTCCGCTCCGGCCCGCTGAGGGGGCGCCGCTCACCCTTGGTGACCCTCTTGGCCTCCTTGTAGCGCGACCACAGGTAGCTCTTCATGTCGGGCGACGGCTGCTGCTGCTGCTGCGGGGCCACGGTGCACAGGGGAGCGGCGCCCGCGGCGGGCAGGACGCGGCCCCGCCGCCCGCCCGCGCCCGCCCTGCCCGCCGCCAGCAGCGCCCGCGCCGCCACCGCTGCCGCTGCCATGCTCCGCGCTCAGCCCCGCCGAGCCGCTCCGCCGCCGCCGCCGCCGGCTGAAGTCACTTCCTTGGGCCCCGCCCCGGGCCGGGAGGCGGGCCCGGGCCCGCAGGTAGCGGCGGGAGGCAGGGCTTGGCCGGGCCCCAGCGCCCTGAAGCGGTGCCGAGGAGCGGAGCGCAGCGCCGGCGGTGCGGCCCCGCGGGCTCAGCCGTGTGGCCGGGCCGTGCGTGTCCCGTCTGCCGCCCCGAGGAGGGAAAGCAGCGTTCTCCCATGCACTGGCATGGGCAGCGTTTAATCTGCGCTGCTGAGCCAGGCCAAGGAGAGCTGCCTGGGGAGCAAGCCCCGACCTCTCGGCTCTGCTGCTCTTCAGGGCTCTGCTGCGCTCGGAGCTGCCTGGCATTCTTTCGCCGCAAACACCGCATCAGCAGCAACTGTTTACTTCTCCAACCCTCTTGCATTTCCGAAGTATTACATACACCTGCTTAGATCTGTAACAAAACGAGCTCAAAACAAAAGCTCCAAGTAAAATACAGTCCTGTTGCTGTTTCGAGGCCCTCGTGTCCCTGTGAAGCAATAGCCACTGATAGCTGTAGACCCTGGCAGTCTAAGAATTTGAGCCATGTCTACTATACTTGGAGAAAAAAATTAAAATTAGATGGTGCATGGATCAAGAAGAACCAGACCAGATCACTGCCGCAGTGAACTGGTTACAACTCCACATGCAGAATTCCTGGTGTGCTCAGAAACTTTTTACAACAAAAAGAACATATTCTTTTTCCAGTACAGTAAACATTGAATACAATTTGTTCTTATTTCAAAGAGATCTACATAACCCATTGTCACTTAAGTTTGGAAGTTACTCAGCCATTCATCCCCATCCATTGCAAAAAAAAAAAAAAAAAAAAAAAGGCAATCCTATACAAATCTGAAGGTTTTCAGACAAAATCCTACTCCTTTTTTTTTTTTTTTTTTTTTTCAAAGAATAACTCTCACCTTGTTTTTACAGGCAAAACCACAACAAACTGAAAGAAAAATAATCAACTTTGGATTTCAAAGTCTCTGTCAGTAGCTATGCGTTCTGTACTTCCAACCAAGCTTGAGTTCTTGACTGACAGTACAATTATTACAACTGAGATTGTCAAAAGTCTGATATGCTTAGGACTTCCCAGGCTTGGTTATTGGTGGAGACCAGACACAGCTTTCAAAGTTCCTACATTATCCTTTATGTTAATTGTCATTTCAGTATGTGATTCTGGTAAGCATCACTACAAATCCATCACAATAAATTCTGGGAACAAGGAGAGAACAAGATTGTCAATATTTAGAAAACAGAAGGTGAGATGAAAAACAACATCCTAGAGAATTACTAATCTGGTATTTGCCTTCTTTGATGTTCCTAGTGTGAGAATATTTTTGCAGCAGACAAAATGAAAGCTCCCATTTAATTTTCAGCATCAGATTTTCCATGTATAACTACAAAAAAATTAAGTCATCTATGAAATTAGAAGACTTGGTAAAAGGAACTTTGAATTTATGGCATAGTTCTAGAGTATTGTAGGTATTCTTGTCAGCCCAACTCTTCATCACCTTCAACAAAACAAAAATGCATAATAACTGGATAGTTTTTTAAATCCAGCCTATGTGTTGATTAATCCCTCACACAATTCAGTTTAAATTAATATAAAAAGTCTCATTGTTGTTCTCGTGAGCACAGCTTAGCCTGTTCTCTAAGTCCCAAGACCATAAATATTGTGAACAATAACCACTTTGGTAGTTGAGGCATTCTCAAAGAAGAACTACAAGAACTCTTCTGAATAGTACAAGGAGGAGTGGTAATGAAGAAGATATTTCCAGCAGTCAGTGTGTTCACACAGGTGTTGTTTGTTGTGCCATAAGCAGTAAGAAGATACTGCAGAGACAGGGATTTATGTTCCCTCACTGTGACACCAGCATTCAGGTTAGAAAAGTCTAATAGAAATATGGAAAAAGACAGTACAGTGTTCTGTAGCACTCAGTCATCCCTCAAAACCTCAAGGCTTTAAATCTTCACATTAATTTCTTTTTTATATTATCAGACCAGAATGTTAATACTTCTGTTTCATCTGCAAGCACGTGCAAGACAGAACCTTAGATGTGCAAACTATTATTGGTGGTAGAAATCCCATCTTTGCTGCAGGCAGTTTAGGTCCCCAGATAACCATGACTAACCAACAAAAAAACCATTCTCCCTACGTATCAGACATGTTTTTCTAAGGTTTGATGTATGCAATACAAATAGAAAGAAAAGTTGTTTTCCATATGTAATTCTGTTAACTAAGACAACTTCCATGGGGTGTTTTGCCAGCAAGTTATTCTCACAAATCAAACTAATCCCTAAGTGTTAGCAGTGAGACTAGAGAGAGAACTAAAACATGAGGTAATGGTGTTTAAAAATAAGTTGTTAAACAGCTCAACTTCAGACAACTCTGTTCTTTGCTGTGTCTGCTGGTCTCCAAGTAATGACTCAAATACTGGAAAATATGTGATAATGTAAACTGGTATGAAGGAGCACACGTGGAAATTAGTTTGTCTTTTATTTGGGGTCCACATCACTTCTTCCAATACTTAAATCAGCTTTTATTTAACCAGCAGAAAACATGCAGAAGTAAAGAATGTCAACTTCAAGAACTTTTCTAAAATGGCACTTAACATGAAATACGATCATGCAGGCTGATGTTGCATTAAATACCTCTTAATCAGGTCAGTCTGAGAGATCCTAGAGATACCTGTGATGACACAATGCACAAGAGAACCCAGACTTCCCCTTGTTTTATTGCCAGCATGGACCACACCTGTGATGCTTGGTGCAAACTGGAAGGCATTTAGGTATGTCTGACAATTAGAAAAATAAAAAGAAAACCCCATACCCAGCACAAAGAGTTTCACAGAAGAACTACTCCCCAGAGAAGAACCTCAGAGGGCTGTCTTACAGAACAAGAAAGAGCATAGGCCTAAAAGGAAAATGGCATGAGTTTTGTTATATACATACCACATAAGCTGATTTACATCTGGCATCCCACTACTATTCATGGCCTGTAGAATTGACTAGGACTTAGGTGAGGGTAATAAACATGATTTCTTTCAAGCTAAAGGGAATACTTACAAACTGTTTCAATTTTGACTGAATTTTGTGGCCAGGAGTAATTCAGAGAGAAGCTACACAGTGTCCTCGTTCACCAACACCAGCTCTTGTAGCACTTCTGAAGTGATCTCTGCATGCACACACATAAAACACCTCTGAGAACCTGTTAAGTGTTTCATGTGGATTACAGATGACAGCTCAGACACCACATCTGATTTCTTTGGTTTGAAAGTTTTGTTGACACACGGAAAACACTCAAACCTCCCTGCAGCCTGCTCAGCCCTGCCGTCTCCTTCCCACATCTGAGAGCACTCAACACCTCAAACCGCTTGGCCAATAAAGACACTCCTGCTCTTAAGTCACTGACAGATGTATTTCTAATCAGCTTGTACAGCCTCCAACTAAAGCCTCTGCCTAGGCTAAGAGATACTGCAATTCATTAAAGCACCATTAAATGCAATTAAAATGCAGTGCTAGGAAAGCTGACAATGTCTTACTGCAGCTTCTGTGGTGCAGCGGTCCATACAGAACGGCTTTGTAAGCAATAAAACCATTTGGCAGATTCTGTCAGAGAGTTGTTTATCACAGAGGTGAATGACCTTGGACTGACAGAGAATTGGCAAAGGCAGCACAGAAACAACCTCCTGTGAAAGAATAAAGAAAGAAAGAACAGTCTTACCACCTTAAAAGAATCTGAGGAATGTTATTGTCCTTATCTTTATTCTATTTCCTGCTTATGTAAGCTTTCCTAAATGTGTTTGCAAAAATTGTTTTTTTACAAAACCATCAGATGCTATTAACCCAAGTCTTCTTGGAAACCATACCCTTTTATACACCCTTTTGCCACAGTACCTCTCCCACTAACAAATGTTTTCATATGAAAATTTTGGCCCCTGTTTTTATCCTGATATGCTTTTCATTCTGGTATTGATACTTAAAAATAAGTGGAATTGTGTTCATGTGCACCTATTTGGTAAAAGTATCTAACTGGTTTTTTGCCTGAGCTACTTACTTGCTTTCTTTGTTTCTATTCCAATAATAATAAGACATCATTTGAAATTAATTTGCCACATCTGATGTGGAAAAGAGAGACTGTAAGTGCACACCAGCCAAGCATATTAATACATGGTTAAAATGAGAACAGGAAAATAAAGCAACTGAAATCGGAAATATTAGTGCCTGCACTGTTCCTCACAAACTTCAATAAAAAGCAGATCTGAATACTTTCAGTGTTGCACTTCCACAACACATCTGGGTAGAGAAGATTCTGAATGTTTAGTTCTGCCTGGTAAGCATTTGTCAGCTGTCCCTCCTCCCAGAAGAAAATGTGTAATCCAGACAAGTTATGAGATTTCCTGGTGACTGAAGTGGCACAGTTTTACTAACCAGGCACCCTGGCGTGTGAATTCTCGTACATTATTCCATCCACTACATCACACATCCTAAAAACTTGCCAAAACTCTCAGTATGTTTTAATACAATTTCAAATAGCATGCACTTTGTACAGACTTTAATAAAAAACTAAAAACACAAACCAACAGACAGGTCTAGTAATGACAGAATAATCTGAATTGAAAGGTATTCAAAAAGGATCATCAAATCCAGCTACTAAGTGAAGGGCCCATCCAGGGACCAATATTAAGCAGTCCTAAATAGGGATGCAAGTTTTGTAACTGCTTTTGCCCAACTTCCTAGCTTTGCAGCCTAAGAGTGTATTGAGAAGATGAAATGGCAATTAAAAAAAAAAAAAAACCACAAACCAACAACATACCACTTTTCACATGAGATATGCTTTAAACTACAGATTCACTTAGAAGCAAACTTAGCAAAGGAGTTAGAAGCCCATCATTATTCTCTGTTAATACAGAGAATTACAGCACAGGCTACCTGTTATGTGACAGGTGTGCACTTAGTTAGCATCTGGTCCAAAGGAGTGTCTGAGTCTGCACGGTAAAAAATAAGCAACTCTGAATTATTTTGTACCAAATCTCAAAACAAAAATGCTGGCAAAGCAGGCACAGCCAAGTGTGTCTTTACTTAAATTCACAGTGGACAGGAAATGCAAAGAAGCATACTACAGAGACCATCCCACTGTCTGGGAGATGGAGCACATCCTAAACACCTGTCACCGACCTCAACCACTCCCATTAGCTCTTGGACAAGCTTGTTCAACCCTCATAAAAATATCCTGGACTAAACCAAGTCCACCAAGCACTCTTAACTACATGTAATTCAAATTTTGTGTTATCACATCAACCACCAGGTCAAAAAATTGTAGATATACCCCTGACTTGGCCAAGGCAGTCCCAAAATGTAGGTATCACATTCATAGGAGTCAGGACACAATTTCATCATGCCTTACATCAGAAGAGAGAGTTTTCTATCCCCAGGTTCAATATGTGTCCAACAACTCATCCCAAACATGGGAAAAAAAGGAAAAAAAAAACCCTTATGGAATTCAGCACTTACACCAGGTCACAGATTAAGGTTTCAAATGTATCAAAACCCATCATTTTCTTTACAGACAAATTTAGGTGATGTGATCATATAATATATCACTTATTACTCAACACTTTATATTTAGCCCTGACTTTTCTTGAGATGACTTGAAAACTCTGCCAGCTGTACTTGACCTCCAAATAAAGGATTCATCCTGCTATGCAAAATGCAGCTTGCTTATAAGCAAAAAAGGCAAATAGTCTTCACCCAAAAAAATCTGAAGATAAAAGGAAGCAATTAAAAAAATACAAATATGGCAAAATATTAATTACTAGAAAACCACTAAAAATCCATTCCATTCCATTCCATTCCATTCCATTCCATTCCACCATGTTTGTAACTAAGTTTAGCCTAATTACACCGTGTCTGGAGCCTGCAAAGATTTATGGATACACTTGACTTAGGAATCTCCTTGAAGTTTTAACTCCTCACTGCACAGAGTCATTCCCTGAGGGGGGTCTTCATGGGCACAAGCTCCAAGAACTCAGGGCTCACAAAATAGTGAGCTAAAATAGTGATATGCAAGTTGTGGATGACTTTCCAACAGAGAAGCCAGTAAAAGGATGACTCCATCCCCATAACTTTGTCCATAATGTTACTAAGCAACATAAATTTGCGGGCACTTCACTGCTGCAATTACAGTGATGTCTCAGATAAAATTGGTACAGCTTCAGTCTGCAGTCTTGAGTAATTTTTGAACCCTGTAATTAGTTTTATCAGAAGAAAAGCTCAGACTATTTCATTTCCTATAGAATAAATAGACAGTTAATTTATAGTGGTTTTCATGTTCTCTACATTTTGATATAAAATTAAATTCATGTTTGTTTTTGTCATTTATTTTTGATATTTTAAGCAGCAGATGCCCATCCAAGAAGTCTCAATATCCTAAAGAACTGAGGACCATAAAGCTAATCATCCTGGTTATTCTGGAAACTTCTTACTGATAAGAATTATACACAAAAGAAATACAACATTATAGCCATCCAGTGTGGCACTATGCCACCTGGCAAGTTCCTGGTGTCTATCTTGCATGAACTAAACACTACAAACATTTTTAATGAGCCTCTCAGGAAATATCATCACTCTTAAATCAATGATAATTCATCCCACATGAAGAACTTTACTTTCTAATCTACCCTTTGTTTCTATATAATTCAAGAAGGTCTTACAGAAATCCTTTTTTGGCAAATAACTGAAAGTATCTTTGTGTCTTCTCTAGCTCAACCTTATAAAAATTGGAAGATAAAGAAAACTTCTCATGCACTTGAGAGTTAAAAAAACCTCAGTATTAATATGATAATACAACAGCACATTAAATTATGAGAGATCTCTCATTGCAGTATAAGACACATGGTTAAGTGGGTGTATTATCAAATAAGACTTGATCATGCACATCTGAAACCAACAGAAGCTTTGCTTCCGTTTCCTTGGGACTGAACCAAGAGTTAATTACTATAGGCAATGTTTCCAGAACTGTTAAATGCTAAGCAGCTTACACTTATCTGCCATAACAAGGAATTGTTGGGTACAGACTGAGTTTGAAGTCATGATTGAGATTATACTCTGATGTCCTTTTGAGCACTTATATATTTTAAAAATCTGGATACCTAGTGATAGATCTAAATTCAGATAATGGCGGTCTTTGAAATTCTACTTCAAGAAATACAGCTAAATCTATTAGAACCTAGTAACACATCATTCTGAAAATACAACTTACTCAGAAAATCTGAAACCGTAGATGCTTTTGTTCTTAAAAATCTACTGCAAATCCTTTGAAAGACTTCATTAGCTTCCTCAGATTGATATTTTCACCACACCATCCACTGCATTCTGATGCTTCTTTAAAAGAATGTACATTAGCATAGTATTAATAAAAACTCACAGCAAGAAGCATTTATTTACTTAAGTGTGTCTAGGTCTTGTAGCTGGAGAACTTGTCAATCACTTGTTACAAAACCATAACAGCAGATTTCAGCCTGTCTCTTTTGCTTGATTCTGTCTTTTGGAAGAATGCAAAAGATTCACTCCCCCTCCTTTCCCTGTAGATTTAATGAGCCAGGCATGACAGCATTTCATCTGACACAGCACCTTGTCAGATCCAAAGTCTATATTTCTCTATCTTAAATTTTATTATTGGCTGTCTCTGTTACATAATCATTCCTACAGGTATTTTCATATCCTTTTGGCTAAAACAGAATGAATTCTCAAAAAAATTCTCAAAACTACTTCTTTATATTCAATTCTCCAAATCCATATTATAATTCAGAATACACAACATAGATGAGAAAACACCCAATACAAGAGGGTAGCAAAGCAGCTATGGATTAAACACTTTCACGCCAAGAGATAGAATAGAGTCAAATCAATCAATGACTAAGAAATGCCAAGCTAAAAGCACATGAGAAAAGTAGCTGGACAGGAGGACTTGAGTACTCTAAAACAGATATTGTCACTCATCCCTATTAAAGCTGCTTTTCACTTCACATGAAATAGTGAAATCGTTTGGTCCCGGAACAGAAAGGATGGTCTAATGACACAGAGAAGACCTGAAAAGGAGCTTTGCAACTCATGTACTCTAAAGCCAGGAAACCAAGTCCAGTGGAGAAGAATAACACATCCTACTGAAAAAATAGTTTTGTCCTGATCAATAAATATTTCATTTATTTTTCAATATATTAACCAGTAGCTCACTTACCAAGCTGCTCATGCTACCTGGTGCTTGTACAGTGATAAAAGTACATGGAGTCACTGGAGTTTCCTGAACTCACCCCACAGCAGCAGTAAGAAGAGAGATTTCATACTTGTCTGCCTAGATGGAGCACCTCAACCAGTGTATCTCACTATCCCCTAACTTAAAAAAAGGAAATATTTCAGAACCAAAATCCCAGGCCCACAACAAGGCTATAACTACTTTGAGGAGCCTGCAATCTCTCTTCCCTACAAAACCTTTGTAATCTTTATCATCCACCCTCCCTCCTCCGAGGCTTCAGCTGCCAGTGTTCAAGCCATGCTCTGGTGCAGCACATTCTGTAACTTGGAGCAGGGTCCTCTGAGAAGAGCTGGGAGAGGCTTGTTTGTGCTTCACCTACACACCTCCTCTCTTTGGCTCCTGAGCTGAGGTTAAACTCAGGATTGGGCCTTAGTTTGCTTCTAGGCTCTGCTCTAGGTATACCTGGCTTGGTCAAGGTGACATCCTGGCTAGACTCATCTGCACCTGGTCAATATAGACTAGTCTAGTAAGGACAAAATGGGTGGTGTTATCCTTAATATTCATTTCACAATCCCAAAATAAGATTTGTCCTTCTTTTTAAGTAAATTTGAACATACAACAAGCACTCAAGTTTTTCATTTATATATAAATGGATTTCATACAATTAATTAGAAATTTTTTTCCCTCATCAACAATCTTTTATTATTTCTTTGGAGGCCTTCTTTTCTTTTAGTATCTCTTTAGGAGCCATTGTTGGACATAGTAGAGGATGTGGTAAGCAACTTTTGCTCGGTAAGTTCCTGAAGGAGAACAGCAATGCTTTCTCATGGGAAGGAAAGAATTTAACCCTAGTGTTGGAGGCGCAGATAGGAAGCTGTGTCATGCAGCTTAAGGGTAGCTGCAACTTTCTATCCTGGCATATTTGGTTTGGAAGCACTGACTCAGTTTGTACAATCATGGAGTCAGTATCCATCTTTGGAAGGAAGTCTCCCTCCTGAAGGAATCAATTTGTTGTGTGTTTTCCACTTCCTTGAGGCAGCCTTCTTGAAATTCTGCCATCACACTTCTTCTGGACAATAAGGTAAGTAGCTGTGCTGGGTCTTGGTGTGCAGCCTAGCTAGTGCCCCATGCAGGTAATGCCCAATAGCAGTGTTCTGACACTTTTGTATAGGATCAGGCCCTGGATGTTTTGGATTTTGGAGCAGGGGATGCCATTTCTTTTGAGATGGGCATCTAGTTCCTCTCTTTGGCAAAGGAGGATGGGCACTTTGGGTGGTGTCAGTGAATTTAAAAGCTTTGGGTGGTGTCAGTGAATTTAAAAGCAGGTTTGGATGGGCACTTGGGTGGTGTCAGTGAATTTAAAAGCTTTTCCCAATAGGCAGTTCTCTGGGTTAGAGTTGTTGAACTGTCAGTGGGAATGCAGAGGCCAGGCCTCTGCAGGATGAATTTTTGTCCCTTGTAACTTTAGTGTGTGAGCAGTCCCTGGTGCCATCTCATTTGGATGCTGACTCTGTGAGACTGAAGGCTTATGGTGGTACCTAGAGCTGAGAAGGAAAGTGGCGATAGCAGGGTGTGTGTTTGTAGTTTGATGGGTGCAATTGAAATCGGAGGCAGCAAAGAGCTTTCTCCACCAGCAGTTTTGCAAGCTCTGTTTTTGGCAGGTGTTTTCGAGTTTGTTACCGGGCTCTACAAGAGTGAAAAAGTTTGTTAGGGCAGAGGAGTTGGTGTTGGCCTTTGAGTGTGGTGCAAAGAAGAGCACCCACTTGGAAGGGGAAGATCGACGAAATCTTTTTGTCCTGACACAGTTGATTGGAGAGCAGGGACGCTGCTGACTTGGCTGCGTCCTGGGGGTGGTTTCGAGCTGGGCTCGGTGCGTGTCCTTGTTTTGTGAGTCGACAGCGCCATGGTGTGGTTATTTTTATGAGCGCTGACAGGAAAAACACGAGCGCTTTTCTAGCCCAGCCCCGTTCGAGTGGGAGCAGTGTGGGGGCAAGAGCTCCGCTGTGGATCCTGGCTCTTGGGCACTGACAGAATGGGATCCTGCATGTAACAGAGAAGGAAGAGGAATGATTTCATTGTTTGTCTGTGCAGTTTATAACCTTCAAAATAAAAAGCAATTGCAGCATGGCTTCTTCCTTTTAGAACGTTTTCTGTGCCATCAGCTGGTCAACATGTAACTCGCATCCAGCTCCCTGGAGATATGCACTTTCCCTCAAGAGCTATGTACCATCTTGCACTCTAACCCTTGAAGATCCCAAACCGCTTCAAAATGTCCAGCAGCTGCTCTCAAAGAAAAAGTCCTACAACAAAAAGGCAGTGCTGGGCATAACAGTCCCTTTGCAGTCCGTAAACTAAATGAAACACACTAGTGATTCACACCTTCCTTCTCACCTATATATATATATATATATATATATATAGCATCAGCACATTTTCTCAAAGTGGCAGAGACTATTGTTACAGTGAAGCATTTTCAGCTGCAGTTCTGCCTGACAGATGTGCCAGGACAGAAGGCATTTGCCAACCTACCCTCTTTCCTATGCAATCTGACATTTGCAGCGCAAATATTTTCACATTCTTTCATTGTCACCATGTCCAAGCAGATAGAAGCAGGTGGAAGTGTCAAGACAGAAGATATTCTCAAAGTACCTCCTTTTCTTAACAGCTTTTAAATTGCGCACAATGCTCTGTATCTTCTTTCCCAGATAGACCTGCCACCATTTTTTCACTCTCACATCTTTGTTGCAAACGTCCAGCAGCTGTTTGCATAGAAGATGGCTCTTTCCTTTACAACCTGCAAACCCCTGTCAGATCACAGTGCTCTCTGCCCGCTCGTTCTTAATGTAAAGTACCAGTGAGCACATTACAGCCTCGCAAGGACAAAAGATCCAGAGGGATGTCACAGTGCATTCGTGCAGCACAGATGCTGAAAAGTGGCAAAGCTGAATGCCTTTGCTGGGCTTCACTTCTGTGCAGATACAGAATGAAGTGGCAGAGGACCAGGATGTTGTGCGCACTGTACCTCATTGCAGAAGTTGAGAAAGAGCTCGTTCACAGAGTCAGGGGAAAATAGACTTGTAGCCGTGGAACTTCATCACAACACGTGGGGATAAGCACTTTCTTACACCTTCACTGCTGCAAAGGCTGTGCAGCTATAGATAATCGAAAAACACACGTCAATACAAAAGACATTCTAATGTCCCCTTCTCGTCACCCAGATTGGGGTGTGGTGTTGTGCTCTATCTCTCTTGGATAGAGAACAAATAATCCAGCAAAAGTGCTTCTGTTCTGGCTTCTTTCCCTACACCAGAGCTACATGGACAGTTTTGACTCGGGAAAATGAAAAAGGCTCAACTGTACTTCCAGCTGAGAAAAAACCTTGTGCAGCACGCAGTGGTTGTGTGCAGTATATGCACTAAAAAGGGGCAAATCTGAATGCCTTTGCTGGGCATCACATCTGTCTGGATGCCTTTGCTGTCCGGATCACAGAAGGCCAAGAATGGAGCAGGAGAGCACAGGGCTTGTGTGAGCAGTGGACCCAATTGCAAAAGTCCAGCAACAGCTCGTTCACAAGCAGAGCCAGCTGAGAATACACTTGCAGCTGTGGGACATCATCACAAAACATGGGGCTGCGGAGCGCTCCGAAGGTGAGCGCTGCTCCCGGGTGTATTTGTGCAGAAGCAGCGCCCGGAGTGCAGCGCTGCCCCCACAGGGATCTGCAGAGAAGGAGCCACAGGGATCTGCGGAGAAGGAGCCACAAGGATCTGCAGAGAAGGAGCCGAAGGATCTGCAGAGAAGGAGCCACAGGGATCTGCGGAGAAGGAGCCACAGGGATCTGCGGAGAAGGAGAAGGATCTGCGTGCAAAAGGTGTGCGCTCTGCCCAAGACTTTGTAGGGGATGGGTCCTGCCTGTCAGAGCCTGGAAAAGGTAATCTGTTTTGAGACATCCTGAGGGGCTTGGAATGTGTGCTAGGGGTAGATCAGACCTTGCTCTGGGGAGGTAGTGCTCTGCCCTGCAACGTCTGTCAGTCATGGCACACTGGAGGCATCCCCAGTTTTGCTTCACCCCATCCCCAAGTGGCCAGAAGAGACCAGAAGTCCCTCCTGCGAGGAAGGCCCAGGATGGGGTGAAAATGTTAGGGGTCACCACAAGGAAGAAGGGTCACCATGAGGGAAGCACATGGTCCCTTAGCCCTACCTTCAACTTGGAGTTTTACATCACTGGAACCCAGGACTCGGTAGCATCCCCCGGGACTCTGCGAGGGACACAAACCCCTCGAGCATCCCCCCGGGGACCTGATAAAATAGAATTGGCAGAAATGGGACTTTACAACACATCAAGTGCTTTGACTGACATTTGCTTTCCCAACGAGTCACCTGTGATGAAAATGCAAACAAATCGCAAGGCCCCGGCTCTCCCCGTGGGAGCGGAGGGCAGAGACAGCCCCAGCCAGCACACGAGACCTCCCGGCAGCCGCAAGGGCGAGGTGAGGATGGGGGAACCCCCGGTACCCCCAAAAGAGAGGAGGATGGAGAACCTCCCACTCCCCCCGGCCAAAGTCAAGGACAAACGCAGATGGCCCCTGTTATAAACAAAAAATCTGCCTTTTTTTTTTTTTTTGTGAGAAAAAGGTTACAAAAACTAGCCAGACCAGCGTTGCTGCTAAAGTCCTACCTGTTTGTTATGACAATTACAAGTCATTGTCCTTAATGGTTCTTTTTTGTATCAGTAAAGGCCCTGGCTGGGGCTAAGTTAATGGCTTTTCTCCCAAGACAGTGAAGGCAGGGCACCTCCCCAGACAGTGAGGAGAAGAAACGAGACGTGGGAGGGGGACATGCAAAATAACCTCAAGACCATCATGCCATGAGGAGCTACTACTCCAAACTTACTGAAAAGACCCCCAAAATAATGAGCCAATATAGAGTTAAGAAATTAGAGTGATGTCTGGACGTGAAGAACAGAGTGCTGGGCCTGCAGAGATGCTGGGGGGGGGGGGGGGGGGGGGGGCTTCGTTGCCCTTCATCCTGAGCAGGAAATCCTCTCAAACCGAGACCCAGAGAGAGATCACTGCAGAGATCAACATCTGGGTGATGCCCAAGAGGCTCCTACGAGGACTGGACCCCCAGATCTGCCCCTAGTAGACAAAGCTGTGCTTATCCTCCTCCTCTGCATCACCCTGGGAGAGATGATGGAGACTGTAGACCCGTAGGGCTTCCCAATCTTGAGCTGATCACTTTTAATAAAGGCATTAAAAGGAGAAAAAGTCTCCTGCCCTGTTTATTTCAGCCCCCATCCCTCCTCCAAACCCCAAGCCACCTGAAAGAGGAAAGTGGATGAAGGTTCTCTGGACTTCCATAGGGCGGATGAGGATGGAGCCCCCGCAGAGCTCTCCCACAGGGCAGAGGAGGGCAGACACCCCCGGGCACCCCCAAAAGGGAGGAGCACGGAAACTCCCTGCCCACCCCAAAGGGGAGAGGAGGACAGAGAAGCTCCTGTGCCCTGTCCCTGCCTTCCCCCAGGCACCACTTCAGGCTGTGGGCTGCTGGCAGGAACAGCAGCTTTGCAGAAAACCACTGGGGGTCGCGTTTAGCAAGATCAACATGAGAGCAATGGGAGTTTGCAGCCACGCAGGGCAAAGATTCCCTGGGCTCCTTAGGAGGAGTTTTGCCAGCAGGGTGAGGCAGCTGAGAACCAGACTCTTCTCAGGGCTGTCCAGTGATGGGCAGGAGACAATCAGCACAAATTGCAAGAAAAAATAAAAGTATTTCAACAGAAGACAAAAGTGCTTTTACTCCAAGAGTGATTGAGGACAAGCACAGATTTTCCCAGAGAGGTCATGGAGTCTCTTTCCTTGGGGATATTTGAAACAGGATTCAACATCTTCCTGGCAACCTGGCCTGGCTGACCCTGCTTTGTGCAAGGCTTTGGACTAGGCAGTCTCCAGAGGCACTCAGCCTTAGTAGTTCTCCCATTATGTTATTTAGGTTTACTTGCTGGTAGGCAAAGTTTATGTTAGAGATAAACAAGTGTGGAGTTTATTTATAGCCATTCTGATGTGGTACCATCAAGAGCTCATTGTAGCAATCATCACCAAACAGCTTCTCAGCTGCACTCAACATTTTAGTAAATTAGCTGAAACTCAGCAGCTCATCTGTCTTCACTTTGAAACAAAGAATTTTAAAAAAATCCTTGGAAGCAAAGCAGACAAAGTCAGAACTAGGTGGCAAAAATAATAAATAAATGTATCTCTCTGAGCAGGGCCTTATTTAAGTCCCTCCCTGGCTTCTTGGGAGCAAAGCCATGTGAGCAGCTGGCTGCCAAGCCCCTTCCACGATAGCAGGAATCTTAGAAGCAGGGAACTGTGGAATGGTTTGGTTTGAAAGGGTCCTTTAAACCAAAACCACCAAATTGAACACCAAATCTTCCTCAAAGATCATGGCCATAAGTTTCTGAGGCTCAGTTATTTACCACAAGATGCCCACACAGGAAAAACCTTAGCCACCTGCAATTCTACCTGGATTGCAACCCTCCTCCAAACTGCAGTTTTCTCCAGAAAGAGGAGTTAGCTTTCCTTCTTCTTTACAAAATATTTTTTAGGTAGTATCAGCTCCTCAGCAGAGAACGACCACACGCTAGATCACTCACAGCTCTTCTTGCTCATGGAAAGGTTAAATAATTTTCCTTGTTTTCTTCAGTCACTGCTCTCAGTGCTTCTTTTACCACAGATGAGGAAGCCTACTCAAGAATGATACACCTAGTCCTGACTGGTTTACCCCAAGTCTTGCAACTCTGTAACTTCCTCAGCCTTCCAGACCCATTAGTTTTGGAAAAACTTCTGACAGATCATAAAACCAATTCTGTGGCTGTTTCATGAGCAGTGTTGGTTCAAGGAATTTTTTTGATTCCGTGCAAAAGAAAAAGCTTAAGTCATCTTACAGTCATGTCAGTGCCGAGCAGCTTAAGGGGAAAATACAGAACAGCAGTTTAGAATGATGAGGGATGAGCTCTGTGATTGAAAATTTTCATCACTGGCATGTTGGCTAGTGAGGTATTGCTAAAACTTACTTTGTCACTTCAGTTGATTTCCTTGATGCATCCAGTGGTGTGCCGGGGAATCGGCTGCACCTCCATCGATTCCATCCAAGAGCCCAGACCCACCACACTGAAGGATCCATCCAGCCTGTGGCTTTTGTGAGAAACAATTGCTCACTCTGAAAACTTAAAAAGGTTTATTAAACCTTGACAAAAATACAACAAAAGGGCCATATAAGAAAAAATTCACAGCACTGGGAACTGCCCCTTGTGGATACCACGTGGCTGGTTCCTCTTCAAGACAGATGCTCAGTCTTTTATACTGCTGGGGGTTGCATCAGCCAGCCCTGGCCCCTCCCAGAGTCTGTCAGTCAGCTCTTCTTTGCCATTTACCAGTACTGCTTGTAACTTGGTTGGAGGTCAGGTGTTGCCATGCTGCCCCCCTGAGCACCCCCAAGCTTTTCCATTGCCAGCTGCCCCATGCCAGGGACACCTGTGCAGCCTCCTTTGTACCTGTCCTAGACAGCCCAGGCTGTCTGATGGCAACAGTACAGGGGGGGAAAGGGAACTGTGGGGAGAGCAGAGGGCATCTAAACTACAATAACAGAACTGTACATCACTAAAGCTTTTCTTAATATTCACACAATAGTTATTTTTAATAGTGAAACCCAATCATCTCATTATCCATCTGTAACACTTTGGACCCCTCATCACAACTTGTGAAAGCTGGTGTTTGCTGTGATAAGAAGGGTTAGGAATCATCTTCAGTATAGCATTTTCCTTGGTCTCTGAAATAGCCTTTGGCTTGTTTCAGTCTCATTTCATCCTTTCCCAGATTGCATTTATTCTTGTTCACTTGCAAAATCCCAGGAGTTTTGGATTGCAAAGCAGGAAGAGCTGAATGTTGACATCTGATACTTGCTTCTTATATCTCTAAAGGCCTTTCAGAACATGAAGCAGTGGTTTGTGCACTGCATGGAAGATGGCTTGGGAAAGGGTTGCTGGCCTAAAGAGGGACATCAACCAGACAATGAACAGAGCACCCTCTCCCCCAGAAACTAAAACTCTGGTAACAACAGCCAGCAGGCTCAAGGAATCCCAGGAGTGTGCAGTGTGGAGAGATTTGTCTGACTGGGGACAAGGTGTGGAGGGATGATTCCTGATTTCACTTACTGCCTCAGTTTGGAGCCAGCTGATCGCTCCCATGGGGAGTCCACTCATTCCTCTGGTCCCTTCCCCCTTTTTCCATTCTGGAGGCACTAAAAGGCATTCAAGACATTTGTGCCCTGGAAATTAAAAGGTGTATCACAGTTGGTTTTGGTGAGGGTGATCCCAGTTCCATGTGTGCATGATCTGCCTGACACATGGGACTTGCCTGATGGCTGTTGGTTTGCCTAGAACAATTTTGGCTGACTTCTAGGATGTGTGGAAATGTCAAAACTTACCCAATTCCTGTTGGCCATGATAAAACTTCAAGGGTATGAAACCATTTCCAAGACATTTGCTTTAAGCCATCTTTGATTTGCATATCCAAACACCATTAAGTGAGTAAGAACAGTGAGCAGAGACACCAGTGTATTTTATCTTCACCTTTGTTTAGCAGGGTCCTGCATTGTATCACAGCTGCTGTTGTAAATGCATGAGAAGGTTGTGGAAAATCTGGCTGCAGAGAAATATAAAAGAACATCTGCCCAAGTAGTTTTTATGTGTGGACCCTCCCTTAAAAAAATAAAACAGACAAAATGTCTGCTTAGTTATAAACAGGAAATGATAAAAGAAAAAAGAAATAGAGAAGAAATTTTTTTTTCTTTTCATTCTCTTGGAATTCAATTGTATAAAAAAGATACAATTAGTAAGGAAATGCAAATAATAAATAGAGCCCATAAATAATAATGGGCTCTAAGATTAGAGCCCAGATATGGGTCTGTGGTACTTAGTCACCTCATTATTCCATTTTGAATTCAATGTGAATTAGCTGGCTATATTTGGTCTAGGGACTTGTACTCCAGCTCTGATTTTCTGGCCTACATTTCACTCTAGCAAACTCCTCAGCATCAGAGGAGCACTGTCTGGTGGGTAATCCTTTCAGTATTATTTATTCAGTAGCTGCTGTTAAAGCTTTCTTGGTGTTATCCCTGCCTCTGTCTGAATCTTTGTACCTTCCCCCCAGCTTGAGACTCCACCTGTGTACCACAAGCTGCTCCTTAAAAAAAAAAAAAAATTTAAAAAATCACCAGAAGTGCAGGCTTTCCCACAGGAATTTTGGATGGGCCACATTTATAAGGCCTCCATGGGGAAAAATAATATACTTTTGGTCTGGAGTTAGGCAAGTACCACTGGAGCAGCACAGCTCTATAGCCTAGCTGGATTTTTCATCTGAGCCAACTTTCAGAGCTGTATAAATAAAGAACAGTGGATTCTAGTATTTAAGTGGCCTACAGAATTATTGAGTGATGTCCACCCACCCACAATTATTATACATACCTCCTCTCTAAGGACACAGATGCTAATGCTTATGTTAGCTGGTCTCAATTTTCTACTGCCATTTATCAGGAAGTGAGCACTAAGTTGGATTTGGGAGTGGGTCCAAATTTACCCAAGGCAGTTTATTTTCCAAAGAAAATACTGTGGACAATAGAATCCGAGTTTACAGACTGGATCTTCTGAATGCACAGAGACATTCAAAAGCTGCTTCCTAAACTATGGAGTAAATACACCAGCTGGCCTCTACATACCATCCTAACATGGTCCCTGTGTATTTATGTACATTAGGCTGTGCTTTTTCTGGTGCTTTTGCAAAGAGGCTCAAGGTGAGGCATTTCAGCAGCTCGCAAGGTTTAATGTTGCGTGGCACAGTCTGATGTTTTTTGCAGGCTTATTTTGGCCAATATTTATTGAATTTTATGGAAGAGCTGTATTTTGTTTACATTCTGGCTGGAATTTTGAGATCCTTTTACCAGACACCCACAAATACCTAACTACTTCTAAAAGTACAGGTTGCGCAAAAAGAAGTGACAGCCTGTCAAAGCCACGTTAAAGGGAACAGAGTGTTACTGAAACTCTGAAAGATCCAAGGAGCCCCACGATCCTGCAGTTTTGGTGGCACTGAGGGACTTTGCAGGATCTGCCCAGCCTTGGTAATTTAGCACAGGCTGTAGGAGAAAGACCTGGCAAGACCTAGAGAGGCTTCTGGAGTCCCCAGGAGCAAGGAAAGAGAAGGAAACACAAGCCTAAAGCTGGGCTGAGACTCTTCCTTGCTGCCCAAACCCAAATCACACAGAACAGCAAAGAGCCCCTCCAACCTAAAAATCCCTCAAGGAGCAAAATCACAGGAGAACAATAATAGGAAAAGAGCCTTGAACACCTTTCCTTGCTTCTTAAAATAGCTCTTCCCTGTGTGCTTGCTCCCCTGTCCTCTCCACCATTTACTGGCAGCTGTAGCAGGTAATTAAAGAGGGATTTTCATGCTGGGACAAACATGAAGAAAGGAAAACATTTTACATTTTTCTTTGCCAGTATGTACATTTCTGAGTAAATATTATTAAAGATACATGCATGAGTGGCACAACTTCTTCTCCTGGAAGCCAGATGACTTTTTCTGGTTTTATTCTGCAGTTGACGAGATCATGTCTGGTTACAGTAGAGCAGTAAAGTAATTATTCCCTGATGAAATTATAAGGCAAGGCTTCATTTTACAATTATCCATAAACAGAGCAAAGAAGGTGATGTTGTATAAACATCAAAGAGCATTTGTCAAATGTCAATCACTGTAACATATGGTGTAAAAGAGAAAACTGGCTTAGACTCTTTTAAAGACTTGTGCTTTTCATTTTTGAATTTGATTTAATTTTGAAACCAAAAAAACTCCACCAAAACCAACAACAAAACCCCCCCAAATCAAAGATCAGTTTAAGAAGAATTTTTAAAACCAGCATATGCAGCAAAAATCCTTTCCAGAAAAAAAAATTGTCTGGACCAGGGAATCAGGACCACTCCTGGTTAGACTTGTGCCAAACCCATTCAGAGTCAGTGGTGTCCTCTCAGGATTTCCTTACCTTTTACAATGTTACAGCACATCCCAATCCTCCGCTTTAGTGTGCTGCTTGTTTTGTGATGGAAAATTGTCCTTCCACAAGGACAGCATGAGCTTTAGTTTTATAAATATCCACCTCCATAATTAAGATTTATGTTTATAAAAATATTTATACTTCCTCTTCTGTTAGGAGAGGAAAAAATATATTTTATAATTAGGCAGGAGCAACAAACAAGACGTGCAATTGCATTATTAGCATGTGTGAATTCAGAATAGGAAGCCCTGTGAAACTTTGCTTGGGGAAAAAAAGTCCTGGGCTTGCACAGTAGGTGACTGTTAACTTGCCAGTCTCAAAATACCAAGAGTTACCATATTAGTTCACTATGGGTCAGTCATTCCCCAGCAGTGGGCACTCAAGTGTTAGTCAGGTCTCACTGACCCTCTGACATCAGTGATCTCTGGGCCTTTTCCGTGTGTTCTTCTCTTCCAGACAGGTTAGCACAACAGCAAAGAGACATGTAAAGAAATGAAATTAAAATATAAGTAAAAGGAAAGAGCATTAGAGAGATTTTTATTTCTGTATCTGCACAAACATATCTGTGCACGTGTTTATCCCCAACAACAGCCTATCTTCTTCACTTCACTGACTAGCACAGTTACCATTAATCCAGAAAGATTAATATATATTCTAAAAAGCATTCCTTTATGGCTGAATTAAAGTTTATATTCTTTAAAATAGCCCCTAAGATTAGAGAAATTGTTCAACCTAATTACCTTTTAGTGCTGCACACCAGCATTACATTCTAGCACATAAGATAAAAGCAGGTGCTTTGCATTAAAATTCCTGGCCACCACCTCTTACACAATAATTACACTGAGGTTTGGTCTTTGGATGCTGCTGCTTTGAATAAGCAAACTGAAGTTTGTTTAAGCACTAGTTTAACCAAGTGTGGCTCAGAAACTTGAGTCTGGAACCTGCATAAGAGCAGGTGCTGGTTAGCCAGGGGGTGCAATTTACAGTATGTGGCAACATGTGTTACTTCTGTTCAAAAGGCTTTTTGTTTGTCAATTAAGGCTCAATAGTTTTGTACTTTTGAACAAAATTATGCAAATTTACTGTCTTCTGACATTGGGGAAATGCTTGTGAAGTCTTCCTCTTAGCAAAGTGCCAATAATTAATAAATGTCTTTTTCAGTTTGGGCATTTCTATTAACAGGGTACAGCCACTATAGCAATTAGTGCATACCAAGGCAGGCATGAAACCACCAGCCTTTAAGAGAGAATTTATGAGAGCTGATGTGGTTTTAAGTGCGTGATGCTCCCAAAAGGGTTAGCCCTGCCCTCCCTCTACTCACAAATACTGAGAAAAGAGTCCTTATTCTGGCATTTCTTTCGTCATCCCTCTATGGACAAATGTGATCTGCTGGGACTGGCCTGTAAGTCCCCGAGGCAGCTGAGAACACCGGGGGCTGTGACAGGAGCAGCCGCTGTGGGGTCAGCAGAGAATGAAACTCCCACGAGCACCCGCCAGATCCCTCGTGGGTGCTTATCCCAGCTGTAAATCCAGTGGGTGCTGAGTGAACTGGGTGTGGGTGGGTGGTGATCCCTGAACCCCAGAGAGACTTCTGCTGTCCTTTGTCCTGTCACCACATGAGCCTCCCTGCATGGACACCCCATGACAGGGACCTGCTGGACAGATGAGCACTGCTGGTGCACCTTGCCCTGCATGCACAGCCTCATCTACAAGCTCACAACCAGCAGTGTGGGATGGCTTCAGGCCCAGCCAGGCCATCTGTATCTCTTAGAGGATTTAAATAAGCCCTGCAAGTCACCCATCACCTCCAGGCCACACTGCTGTGAGAAGGGAATTTTGTGTAAAGCATTCAGCCTTCTTCTGCAGGCTGGCTCACCTTGGCACTCTGGGTGCACAGAGGATGCACCTCACCATCAAAGCTCCCAAATAAACAGGAGCAGAGGCTCTGGGATTGCAGGCAGCCTGTCAGGCTCTCACAGGTGCAAACAGTTTCAGTGTTCAAGGCTAGGCTTAATTTGCTGGGCTGCCATTGGGCTGGTCAGGTTAAGTTTTGTGATCTGCCCGACACAAGCAGCATATGGCTGGCTTGCCCACCAATATTTAGTAGCTGTGTACACCCACAGTCACGCCCACCACGCACAGGTACAGGTTTCTCTTATAGCTGTGTTTCTCTCTGCTTGTACTTCAGCACTTTCCTGGTGACACTTTCATTCTGACAAAAACCACACTTCTGAAGAGCTGCCATAGGAGGGCCCCCGTGTTTAAAGTTTCCAGAGAGGAGCACACTGGCAGGGCATGCAAAGGGCTTTATTTCCTTTCCCTCCTCCTTTCAGCACTGGGGAGGTCTGGCTCACACATACCAGGGAACAAACAGTTGGACTTTGAGCCACTCGCAGTGGCTGCTATGACCAGGTTACCCTCGATGTCTGTCCCATTATATCACTGTTCCCCTGCCTTCATAATTTCCCAGTATTTCCAAACTTAAATGCCTGGTGTGCTATGTTGGATGATATTCTTAAAGAACCACATGATGGAGGCCTGTAAAATTAATTTGCCTAATTCACTTTCACTGGCTGAAGCAATTTCTTTGCTCCAGCTTAACGAATCCAATTGCTTTATCTTCCTGGTCTTCTTATCAGATAGGACTAACCTATCTGGATCACTCTGAAGCAGCTGAATGAATCAGGAAGGAGATCCAGGAATGCTACAACCCACTGGTCTGTTCAGTTTGCCTATGGTGTAAGAGAGCTCAGCTGTGACAAAAGCTCTGACCCAGGATCCTCACAGAAAGGTTTAGCTCCTCAGACTGTTTAATGTTTAGTTGTTTAATGAAACAATGACACAATTTCCTGTCCAAAGATGCAAACACTAAATGCCTTCTTTGGAAAAGGCTAGAAGATAAAAAGCAGAAAAAAAGAGATGTGGAAATGTGAACTTCTACCTTTATTTTTCTTTCTTTTTCTATATGAACTTTTCTAGCACATCTTAAAACTTCTGACACAAGATCTTTTCCATTTCTTTTTTACTAAGTCAGTTTTTCTCTAGACACAGCAAAACAAGCTCCATTTATTAATGTGAGCTTGTCCCAAGGTCTGGTTTTGCCAAGTCTTGAGCATTAGAAATCCCCTAAAAATCCATCCCTCTCATCCATCCTCCTAGCCTTCCTCTCCCACAACATACACAAGGCACTTCCTTAAGGTTTGCTCTGAGATCAGAGTTTCCTCAGGATGTTCAGCCTCAAAGCTTAAGAAACACTGCAACACATTAGTCACCTCCCTCACCACAGTTCCCAAACACCAGCAAGCCAGACTTCCAGCTGATGCAATTCATCAGCATTACCCTGACAAGTTTCACTGAGGACCTGATCCATGGCCACTTGCTGGCCTTGTTTTGTGGGTAACCAGAGAGGCACTGTGTGCAAAAACAAAAGGGGGAGAAACTCATCCTGCGTACTGAGGGTCATGTGAAGATTAAATTTTTGCTTGGAGTCAGATACAGATAAAAAGGAGCGGATATGTGTGTATGCCTGTTATTGAGATTTGTAGAAATGTGTTGTTAATAGTATTATTCTGTAGAAATATCTCTTTGCCTTTTATATCCCATAAATAAATAATAAAAGCACATACAAGAAATGTCAACAAAGGGAATGCATACCAAGTGATATTTACTTAATTTACATGTGAGAACTCTGCAGTGGATATAATTCACCCAAGGTGAATTAATTTTTTTCTTTCCCCTTGAGTCTGGATTTCCAGGTTTTCAATGCCATTTGCAAGAGGACAGCTTGTACAGCAGAGCTGTGGTGTCTGTCCTGACATGGGGCAGCTCCTGCCCCTCGTGGCACAGGCCCCAGGGTAGGGACTGTACGTGTTGCTTACGCAGTGGTGACACTCACATTCCTCTGAGTAACAGCACACTCGCATTCCCAGCACACTCCAAGAGATAACTCTAGTGCTGTGGTAAAATGCTATCTAATTCCATTGTCACCTAACCCAGGACAAGCCAAGGGTGAAATCAGGAGAGGTGCATCAGAGTAAATCTACAGGGAAACACCTCTTAAAAAAATTCTAATCAGCTTCCTCGTCAAAGCCCAGCTGTGTTTTCTGCTCGTGTTTTTCTCACTGGATGTGCAAGTTAATATATTCCTAAATAAATTTCCAGAGAAGTTCTGTTTTGTTTTCCAGTTTCACAGAATGGTCAAATGGATTTTCCTCAGACTTTCTCCCAGAAGCCATTGGCTGAACATAGTGATGGAAAATTTCAGCCTAGAAAGTAGAACCTTTCAGAAACTCAGGAGCAAGGGAAAACACTGCACTTGGAATAAAAACTGTTTTGAAGCCTTAAGTACAATACTACGTCAACAGCCATGTGGGTGCTATGCTACAGACATAGCATTGATTTACACACGCAAGTTTTGAAGCTGAGGCAATCAGTGTTAGTTATTTTATGGACCAGTGGCACAAGAAAAACAGAAGATGCACACAGCTGGGTTGTGCTGCTGGCCTGATTTGACTCACCAGACTTTCTCAGGAAATGCTTGAGCGTGTTTCATTCAGTAGGTACAGCTGGCAAGCCTGGACAGAGCACCCCTCTCCTGTTTGATGTGGTTCCTGGGGCTTGCATGTCCTTTGTATCACACAGGCTCGTGGGTGCTCAGGGCAAAATGAAATTGGCTGATGATTAAATGGCAAGCAAATACAGTGGCACCCTCCAGAAGTCCTCTGATACTATTGGAGCATACAAATCAGGGCCTTTGTGACAAACTCATCTCTCAGTTCACTCCCTGAAACCACAGGACGATGCAGAGGATGAGAAGGAGCAAATCTAAGGCGAGAAACTTGGGAAGCACTCATGGAATTTAATCCTCTCCAGAGACACTGTCATTCGTCTTCTGTATGGGAATCAGGAGAGAACTTACTTGTAGGGGCAGGCAGCAAAATCATTTTGAATGATCCTGAATGTGTGATGTAGCCTTTCCATTTTGCTTTTCACACTCTGTGAAAAACTTCTAATAGGTAAGAGAGGGTTTGCTAACACAGCTTTCGCCATTGGATTGCAGCTCACACAGCTTCATATGGAAGAACTCTGGAGCCTAATTGTGCAAGGATAAGTTGTCCTGATTTAGGGCAAATTTGGGAAGAAACCTCCAAAGGAGTTCCTCTAGAAAGCAGATTCAAGTGGCCTCTTCCCCTACTGGTTCAGGAAAATATTTCCTTGGAGAAAAGTGGAAGAAACCTGTTTGTTTAACAGGCAAAGCATTCACCACCACAAAAAAATATTTGAACAATATTAAACAATAAAAGCTCTTGCCAATCTGAAGAGATGACAAACTCAGGAAGTCCCTTGGTGGGCTGTAGCTCAGCTCACTCAGTCTCTGCTCAGTCCCTCCAGTGCTGGAAATGCCACGGCCCAGGCCCGGCCCGGTGCCCACAGCTGGAGCTGCCGGTGCTCTGCTGGGTGTTCTGGCCACAGCAGGGTTAAACAGGTCCAAGAAAAAGAAAAACCACAGTCCAGGGAACTTCTCTGCCTCAGCTAGCTAAAAGCAAAGGAGACCCCTGTCCTGCTCTCTGTCCATCCGCAGACAACACAGTCCAGGAGCAGAATGTGGAGGAGCAAGTGCAGTTCCTGATAACAAACTCTGTGCTTCTTCTCTCCCTCCTTTGCTCTCAGAACCAGTTATTATTATTTCTGGGTTTAACAAACAAATAGGGTTACAAGCATCATAAAGGCACCCCAGGACACAAGTGCTCACAGAATAGCAATTGCTGTGTCCTTCCATGCTGTGGAACAATTATTGCTCTCTTATAATACCAGCAGCAGCTCAGTGAAAACCCATTTGCTGCTGATGCAGTTTGAAGCAGGAAAAATAGTTAATGTGAACAGAAACAATCTAAACAGAGTGGTCTTTGGACTCAGTGTCCAGAGCTCCTGTGTTAATTTACAGCTTGGACAACCAGTTGCCAAGACGCTCTTTAGTCTTCAGGTTGGTGAAGCGGTTTTGGGTTCTGTGCAAAAGGTGTTGTTTTTTTTTTTTTTTTGTAAGTTTTGATCTGCAATGAAAAAAACCTAAAACTTTTTCATTTTCTGTTTAAAAGGCAGAATATATAGCCATTCCTCTGAGAGTAGGAGAGGGATTGATTCTTGCATAAGCTTAGCATAAATACCCAGAGAAGAAAAAATGTATGTTCCCTACATGCTTGTGGTTGCTTTGTCATTCTCGTTTCCATTAGAGGGTGCCCTTGTTTAAAAAATTTCCCAGTCTGGAGTTTCTTCCATCAAAGGGCTGCCTTTAAAGCAGGTCTTCAAGTTAGGTGGTCCAGTCCAGTTAGTAAATGCTAAGCAAGGTAGAAGACAGCATGATTAAACAAGATAGCATTACTTATTTTCCCTGCTGTATGAGTCAAGAGCACTGCAGACATTAAAGATCAGGAGGCAGCAGCTGCTCTCCTTGGAGTCTCTCATTACACAGACCCTGCACAGAGCCTCACCAACAGGCTAAAACCACTTTTCACAGTTTCATTCTTTCTTTCTTTTGAAAGGGAAGAAGCCAAAGGACTGTTTACATTTGCATTTTAAAGTCCATTTATACAAAAAACCTTCCACTTTGTACTGAATATGGGAAAGAAGCTGCATCTGATATTTATAAGACTTTACAACTAGGTGCATTTTAAACAAACCAAATAAAGTACAATGAAGCACTGGATAGTTTTTTCTACTGTCACGTTGGCAGCAATGACTCAGTGCTGGAAGAGGAGATGCTTGATCTCTGCAGCTGTCCAGCCCAATAACCTACCCATGAAATCCTCCTTCCTGCAGACCCTTCCATCTAAAAGGCAGCAGGATATTACTTGAGGGAGGTGCTGGCACAAAAGGCACAACACAGCCACTTTCTGTTCCTCTCTTCCCTTCTCTTCTTCCCTTCACTGTTTCTGTAGATGATGAAAATTGCCATCAACTGTCCTTAACAGGTGTCCTCCTTCTTCCTCACCGGTACCTGGTGTCATGAAGCCTGTATCCCAGCTCTATCCTGACAATCCATATGGATGCATTTTTTAAGTGTTGAAACTTGAATGATTTTAAAAAGAGGTCGCAACAATGACATCGGCTTGTTGGAAGTACAGTGTTGGCTAAGCACTGTCACTATTTGGGAATCTTACAGCTAAACTTGTCTGCATCTGCCTTAGAGAAGAGGCAGTTGACCCCTCAAGCATTGTGGAAGCCCACCCCACCCCCAAGATTCAGCTGCAGGCTGAGGAGAAACCAAACTCTCCCACTGCTTCAGTTTCAAGCTGCTGCATTTGCAAGTGACACTCCTGGCTATGATTTCTACCAGTGTTCAGCAGCAGCTGTGCCCCCAGCTGGGAGCTTTCACTTTCTATTTTTAAAATCAGTGAAATCAGGAGCATATGTGGCCTATGATTTACCATGTATTTTTAATAATAAAATCCACTCAGCAGAGTATCAGTCTGTAATTCTATGCAGGAGATGCTTTGCTCAAAAGGAGATCCTTTATCAGGGTTTAATATACCTGCTTCTATTGGGGGACTGATGTCCTCTGCAATTTGCCGTAATCAAAATGTACAGTACATCACACAAAAGCCTAAATCATACAGAGTTTGTTGCCCAGGACCAGGCTCAGAAACAAGTGAAAATAGCTTCTCACTTTGGTGCAAAATTGGAAACAGTGCACGAGAGCCACTTACATCCCAGATACTCTCTTATTCCTGGATTGTGACAACAGTTAGTGAACACAACATATTTTGACTCACATTTGTGAATTTCAGTGGTTTGTTCATTTAAGTGCACATTTATTTTAAGCATTGTTATATTTTCAGGTGGCAGCTATTTCTCGCTAGAAGACAAAATGCAACAGGAGGAAGAAAAAAATGTAAATAATATCTGGCTAGGGGTGAAAAGAAAACTGAGATGAATGGCAAAGAAACACTGTAGGTGATATAAGTTTTTCTTGCCATAAACAAGAAGACAAGTTTTTGGGACTTACAGAGTCAATTCATAATGTTTTGGGTTTTTTTGCCTTGCCACTTAGAATTAATACTGCTTTTTTCATTTTGGAGAGGTGTAAACACTGTGCTACAGCCTAATCTGGGTGTCCATCAGAACCAGGCCTGCTTCTGACTTGGGATGCTCTAATGTCTACATCAAAATGTTTTAGAAAAATTTTTTGTTGAAGTCAGTAGAGTTACATGTGCAGCCTGTAAGAAAAGCTAGAAGGCAAATCACACAGGTTTGAAAGAAACACAGGACATTTCATGCACCTCTACACAGGCAGATAAGCAACTCATTACATAGCAACCCTTCTGGTGTTCCCATGATGGGTAAAGGTTCTATTTTTTGCCAAGGGACCTTCTTATGTTAATTGTTTTCCTATGTGAGTGTAAAAGGCCACCCAGAGCCTTCTACACTCTGTCCCAGGGATGCTTAAAAGACTTGAGTAGGCTTATGAGGTTCTGTTCATGAATGACTTCTGATGTTCAAAGATTTCTCATTTGCTTTGCCTTATTATGATCTGCTGTAATCAGTTAAGCCTTTAAGGTTTCCCTTGGGGACCATCCATCCTCCTCTGGAAGTGCCAACACAGAGGAAATGTGTCTGAATTGCAAAGGCACCAGGTCTTGCAAAGGCTTCTCACACATTCTGTGTACATTTGCTGTCAGACTATGCCCCGCAGGCTTTTTCCTTCCTGGAGGTGTTATGTGGACTAAAACCTGGGGTTGGGTCTTCATCCCTGGTGTACCTGATGATGGCCTTTTTGTCACTCTTGGAATGAAACTGGGCTACAGTTGGTGGTGATCTCCTTTAATGACCAATCAATTTTATATCCAGGTTTTCAGCAGTGTTTATGTTATATCACTGCACTATACTGTAATTGTTGTTGTTGCTGCCTGGAATAGAGAGTTGAGGAAGGGGTAGAAAAATCCTGCCTACCTACCTGTGTAGAAGTTGTCGTATTCCATTTATAATTTCACTACAATACTGCATGGAAAGTGACAAGAATAAGTGTTCAGATGACTGTTTCAGGGCCTTACATCTAGGATCTGTGAAATGATATCTTGGAAGCTTGAGTATGAATGAGATGGGCAATGAATTCTGTCCTCAGGACTAGGATGTCCTGGCAGGACAACCAGGGAAAGCTTGCCAAGCTGCTGCCTAGCTCACAGGTACACAGAGAAGCCAGCATCTAAGTCAGAAAGGCCTGCACCTTTCAACAGCTCTAAATTCATGTGAAATAAAATGATGTCAAGCAGAAAAGACTGGATCCTGCTGGCAAACACCAGGAGTGGAGCAAAACTGATGAGAATGATGTGGACAAAGCTGCTATGTTGAATATCTCTGGACCTTGGAGCCCGAATTGTTTTCCCAGTGTGATCTTCCCTGCTTTGAAGCTTCTGGGAATGGTATTGCTGACAGGTTTAACACAAAGGTTAGCTGGTGAAAAATAAACACAACCTCATAGCATCATATTTAGCTTCTGCTCAGTCATCAATTTGTATTTGTGTCTTATTCATTTCTCATTTCAAAATATTTCCAGCTTTCATACTCAGCCAGCTATCTTTAAAATTCACCAGTAGGACACCAAGATGATCAGAGGGATGGAGCAGCTCTACTGTGAGGAAGGGCTGGGAGAATTGGGTTGTTGTGCCTGGAGAAGGAAAGGCTCCAGGGCACCTTTCAGTACTTAAAGGGGGCCTATAACAAAGATAGAGGCAAAGTTTTTATCAATGTGTTTTGCAATAGGACAAGAGAGGATGTTTTTAAACTGAAGGAAGGTCAATTTAGATTTGATTTGAGAAAGAAATGGTTTACAATGATGGTGGTAACACTGGAATAAGTTAACCATACCTCATCCCTGGAAAAATTCAAGGTCAGGTTGGATGGAGCTCTAAGCAACCTGATGTGGTTGAAGATCATTGCAGGGAAGGGAGGAGTAGCTGACCTTTAAATATTCCATCTGATCCAAACTATTCTATGATTTTATGATCACTGTCCAGGGCACCACCTATTTACAAGAGCAGTGCTCATCATTCACAACTATCTGCTCACTTCTGCCCAGAACTTAGTAAAAAAGGTTCTGAAGAACCAAGCAAAATGCTTTAGCTTTTACAACATTAAACCATCTGATGGAGATAGGGTCAACTCACTTAGAAGTGGAAACTGAAAAGTAGATTGGCAAATAATGACCTATGCTTGAACCTTCTTTGGCAGTGGGACACATAAGATAATGTGATGGAGCTTTTCCATCTCTGGTTTCTAAAGTCACCATAGGATTCAGGAAATGGTGAGTCAACAGGTTAACAGATACTTCTGTTTGTCTGTTTTGCTGGCTCCTTTACTTGCTTTGTCTCTCCTGGTTACCCTGGGAATAAAAGAAAGTCCCAAAACATATGACGCAAGTAGGGAGACAAATGAGGTTAAATAAAAATTTCTTCAGAAGGTAATTAATTCTGAGCTGTGCTTCAGGTTATCTGGGGGACCTGGTTCAAAAATCTTCCTGAACCAGGCACATGGAATCAGAAACAGAGTTTTCATCCATGTAAAATGCCTTCCATTTTGACAGAAAATTGACTGTCTTTCAGACCACAAAGGCAACATCCTTCCCAGAGGTGGACATGCATGAGGATTGCCTGATTTTTATTAGTTAGGACAGGAAAGTGAAGGATTAGTGGTTGGAGTAACAGTTAGTCAAAGTCCTGGGATGGTTTGTGTGCAGAGATGCACTCAACGTTGCCAATGCACAAGAAAACTCCTGCGTTTTGAAGCCTGAAGCTTTCCTACACAGTGGTTGCCAACTGTTTAATTTCTTTGACAAACAAACCTACAAGGAGCTAAGAAGAAAGTAACTTAGTTATATTCTTGAAGTGAGGTAGAAGTTCAGCTCATTTTCCTGGTAATGAAACAGTCTCAAAGCAGCCATTTTCTGTGTCACATTAATAATGATATTCCAAAACCAGAAAAAGACAAAAGAATCCACCTATCTCATAAAATGTGTCTTTGAGGTGCTTAAAACCTCTGGTAAAAGATGAAAGAGGAATTGAGGTTGAATTTTGGGACACAGACTTCCAAAAGTAAAAACTACTGGTAGAAAAGAAAGATTCCAGACCTGGACACCCCTTTTTTATCTGCTGTTAGGCCAGAGAAGGCTCCTGCTCTGCTGAAACAGTGAAAGGGCAGAGGTATAGAGGAGACTCTGAGCAAAAGTGAATGTGAATGCTGATGTCGGCAGCAGGTAAAGCAGCAGAGGGCAGAAGGTTCCAAGTTGCTCCAGTCAAGCTGGCATATCCACATGGCACAAAGCCTTTCTGTGATACTAGGTCAGGTCCAGAAGCACAGCTCAGCAGCTTCAGCTCTCCCGCTCGTTCCATGGCGCGGTGAAAATAAACCCATTGTACCACCGGGGCTGAAATGCTGAGTCATTATTTTTCTTTCATAATGTCTGTTTCCAAGCTGGCTGTGCCTCTGTGCCAGGTGTAATGTGGGTAGCATTCCCTGTGAAACACTGGCAGGGAGTGGGTCGTTTTCTAGGAGGCTTCTTTGCTCACTGGCAAAGAGAAAATACCTCCTTCACACCCTCACACATGCTCTCCGAGAGGAACCAAGAACAGAGCAGTGCCTTCTCCAGACATGTACTTGCCAGGTCTGTTCTTTAAAGGGCCTGCAAGTCCCTGGGAGCACCAGGAGGAGTACTGCCTAGAATGCCATATATATCCTACAGGATGCATTAATTCATAGGCGGGCAGTCCTCCCACCTAGACTGTGCCTGCAGCCCCTTCTGAGACTGTCCCAGGGAGGAACTGCTCCTGGCTGCATGTCCAAGAGGAGTGTGACATCAGCCAGGAGCACTGACAATGTCCCTGGCTGAAAAGGGGACGCTGGAAAGAACTCTGCCTCTTTCTCCACATCACCACTTCCACCCCTGGCTTTGCCCATGGTGTCATCTGCTCAGCAGTGAACCTGCAAAACAGAACTCTGCCTCTCACAGCAAGGGCTGAGCTCTGCACTAAGCCTGTTTAGGAAGATTAAAGAGCAAGGAATATTAGGATCTTTTGTATCCCACCTCCCTTTGTGCAAGTAAATGTCTCCTTAGAGGAGACAGAAGACCTCACCTTAAGCACTTTCCAGAAAGTAAGCAGGCAAGCCCCCCTATCCACATCTGCCTGTTAATGTAAATTGTCAGGAATTATCCTTTTAAGAGATAAAGGGAGAGAAGGAACAGAGAATATGATTGTGCCTTGCAGCCAGTTTAAGAGGGTAGCTGATCTGGGTTTGGCATAATGCTGGCTCAAATTTCACCTGTAAAAGCCCTGTAGACATTAAAAAAAACATTCATTATCCACCCAGACACAAAAAACTCATTATGCACTATTTTTCCAACCTTGCTAACAATGTTCCTGCTGAAGGACAGTATTACCCGCTTCCTTCAGACTGCTTGCAGCTCATGGGGGTTTGTTTTTAATGACACAGAAGGTTCTTGGCTGGGCTTCTCCCAAATGGCCATGGAGCTACATGTATGGACTCCTGGTTCCTCTTTAAAGTGTTGAGGTACAGCACGATCCCAAGGCCTGCCCATCTTTGCCATTCTTTGGGATATTCACACATAACGATCAAGTGACTTGTTGCCCATAAGAAAAGAGTTAAATTAGAATCTGAGAGCCCAAGTGAGGCATTTTCCACATTTCTGAATATAACAAATGCTGTGCTGTCTAACAGAGGACACTAAATGCCTTCCATGATCTATTTTGCCATTTTTCTACAATTTCCCTCCTGCATGGTAGAGAAAGGCCTATCTTGAATTTAATGATGAGTGTAGACATCCCTATTAAAGGCTTAGGTGGACCCTATAATTACATTTTATTTTAATTCTGCTTAGACTTTTATTAGCACTTTGGCTTCAGGAGGAAATGTGTTGTAACTGCCCTGAACCATGACATCACAGCTGTTAGCACAGCAATAACCTCCAAGAACCACAGACAGTGTTTTTTCTTGAGCAAAGGCAGCAATTGTACCTCATGGTCAGATGTTAAGAGAAGTTTTGGCACTGCAGGGCACAGGTGCCACCCTGGGCGTGCTGCTTGCCAGTCATCAATATGCTGAAATCAGGGTGCTGGTGCACCAAATCTGTCTGCCTACCCTGGTCACAACAACCCCCTGTAGCTCCAGGCTGGGGGCAGAGTGGTTGGAAATGCCTTTTTGGGAAAAACCCTGGAGGTGCTGGTTAATAGTGGCTGAAGATGAGCCAGGTGTGGTCAGATGGCCAAGAAGGTCAGTGGCACCTGGCTTAGATCAGCAATGGTGTGGCCAGCAGGACTAGGACAGTGATTGTCCCCCTGTGCTGGGCACTGGTGAGGCCACATCTCAAATCCTGTGTCCAGTTCTGGGCCCGTCACTGCAAGATGCACATTGAGGGCTGGAGCATGTCCAGAGAAGGGAATGGAGCTGAGGATTGATTTGGAGCACAAGCCTGTTGAGGAGTGGCTGAGGGAGTTGGGAGGGCTCAGCCTGGAGAAAAGGAGGCTCAGGAGGAACCTTCTCACTCTCCTGACAGGAGGGTGTAGCCAGGTCAGGTTGATCTCTTCTCTCAGACCACCAGCAACAGGACAAGGGGAAATGGCATCAAGCTGCACTAGGGGAGGTTCAGGTTGGACATCAGGGGATATTTTTTCCTGGAAAGGATTGTCAAACATTGAAACAGGCTGCCCAGGGGGGGTGTTAGAAAACCCATTCGTGGAGGTGCTCAAGAAACAGATGGATTCAGTGCTTTGGTGTAGTTGATGTGGTGATGTTTGAACTCAAAAAAGTTGAACTCAACCCTTGAGGTCTTTTCAAACCTAAACGATTCTGTGATTCTATGGCTGTGTAGACAGGCCCTTATTGAGCTAACACCTGGCTTTTTTTGGTTGCATGACCAGTCAGAAATTTCTACCCAAGCTACACTGCTGCAGAACATATCTGGCTTCTCTGGGGCTGCTCTGTAAAGACCAGAGCCATGCTGGTAGGAAGGAGGAAGTGTGTGGCACATGGCAGGGAGTTTGCTCTGGAGATGAGCTTCCCAAAGATGTGGCATATTCTTACCCTGTGAGCAGCTCAAGGTGTCCTCTGGCTTGTGCATCTGTGTGACAGCTGCTGCCTGTTCTATCAGACCTGAGTGCTTTTGGGAACCTTCACCCTAAGCATGTTGCAGCTTTTCCCTTAAGACCCAAAGGTAACTTGGAACCACATTTTTTTTCTAAGGAACATAACTCTGGCCTGAATATGTTCTTCTGTAGAGCTCTAATTTAACAAAAGCTGGCACTGGCAGTAAGCAATGCTTAATAAAACAGTGTAAACACTACCCAGGTTCCCACAATGTGAAAGCACAAGAGAAGGAGAGGTGTAGGAGAGGATTTTCTTGCCATGGCTAAAGACATCCTGCACAGAAAGGGTTTTTCCCTATGCAGATTCCTCAGAAGAAAATAGGATGGTAGACTCAGCAGGACATAGAATCACCTCTTACCTGGAAACTCTGGTGCCAGAGTGGATGGGTGGCAGACAATTTGGTGCCATGCAGTATGAGATGGTCCCAGAGCCAGAGAGAAGCTGTGATGTGGTGCTAAGTGCCAGCCCTGCACTGACTGTGAGACAGGAGACAGCTGAGGGAATCTTTAACCAGAGATTGTGAGACTTGGCAGGTCTGGAACTGGCACTGCAAAGCTGATGGAAAACTAACTTGCAGTGACAGTGTTGTGTTTAAATAATCTTGTAATTTTTTGTGTTAAAAAGACAATCACAAGCCTCAGGCTTTCTTCAGCTCTATGGTCACTTGTAAATTCATGCAAAGCTGTGTTTCAAGGTAAGGGCAAAAACCTGAGGAAGTGAATGGGGGATATTTGATTGTTTTCCTGCAGCTTTTGGTCTGTGCCTCTCCCACTAGTTGACTGAATTCCTCTTAAAAGAGTAGCATGGCAAACCTTTGCACATACACGCACATCACCTGTGAGGATTAAAACAAATGCTCTTCAATCCCATGTTTATTTCTCCGAAGGGCATGGAGGGAGGCAGCAAGAAAATCCTTAAATTGTGAGAAGTATTTGGAGGTGGATCCCTTGCACACTATACCAAAGGTTCTTTCTCTCTGTAGTGTTCTTCTCCCACACTTGGTCTTTATCTGTTTTTCCTCTTGAACCCTAGTTTTCTTTTCCCTCAAGTTCCCATGCTGTACACTTACAATGCTACAATTTAAGAGTAGGAGAGGAGAATGCCTATTTTTAGTTCCAACATATAAAATGTTATCTGGGGACAGGTCATTTTGTCCTAAGTGATCAAGCAGAAAAAGGATATGGCAACAAATCAAACCTTAGAAAGGATATTCATGTGGTTAAGGCATTAGGCTGTTAATTCTTGAGATTTGTGTTCCTTTTCTGGCTCTCTGACAGCCTCTTTAGGCCCCTCATGGGTTAATTTCTTTTCTCACTTTTCTTGCTACAGTATGGGGATAATGCTAACTTATCCAACAGCTTGGTGCAAGGAGGACAAATTAATTACTCTTGACAGATTTTCAAACACATTAGTGCTTGCTGCCACAACAAAGCCTTTTATGTAAACAAATACCCTTGGGAAAACAAGAGGCTGCATTTAAAGATTGCTTTTTGAGATAAATTCCTATACCAGCACTCCCACCATGGGCACACGCCCATACCAAAGGGAGAAAAAAAGAGGACAAATGTATGGTGTCATGCTTTAAAGATCTTGAAAATCAGCCAAATCTGTGAAATGTTAAGCAGACTTAATGCAATACTTATACATCCTGGGGCTAGTTCTCCGGAATGCTGAGTACCCTCTGCTCCCCACTGACTATGAGTTGTTGGCATTCAGCAAATTCAGATGGAAAATAATCATTTAGTGAACAAAGGGCATTTGAATTAAGCTTTATTCCTCAGCTTGTGCAGCTTCACAAATGCAAAAGCCCTTAACCATAAGAAATTCCACAAAGCTTAACTGCTGTAGCATCTACATGCTTGGAGATCTGATCTTAAAATACTTAAAAGTATTTATAAAGCACTGATTATCTCTTTTCTCCCTCTCTGATTGTTCCCCCAACCCATGAAAATGTCATTGTCTGGCTCCCAAGAAGGCAGCCAGGGAAGAAAATAGGGTGATGATTTTGCCATTATTTTCTCCAGTCTCTTAGATGGCCTTGGGGTCTCCCATTCTCTCTTATATGCATCCCAAAACTTCAGCAGCCTGTAAGCACACCCCCAAACCCACTGGCAGATTGGAATCCTTCTGCCTTGCACCCATTTTCCTTCATAATATGTGAGGAGAAGAAAGTGATTTTCCACTTGCTCAAAACCAATGTCACAGCTTTGAGTTTCCTGGAAAAGCAGCTTGTTTATTTCTACCTGAAAATGGGGTTTAATGCCTTTCCGATCTGAGACAGCTTTTAAAACTCAATTAACAGTAACACCTGGCTTTTGAGGATGTGTTTGAACCAATGCTTCCCCATTCAGGGAACAGGGGAAACACGTCGCCTTTGAGGAAGTTTACACCCATACCTACGCTCGGTGTGTGTGGAACCGTTGTCAGAACCCAGGAAATTCCTCTGGCTGCCCTGGAGGACTCGAGCCCCTGCCCAAGGGACTCAGAGACCTTGACACAGAGCCCAAGACTCCTGTGCCTTTGATTTAGCCCTTGGAAAGAACAATTACCAACCTTATATGAAGAATTACAAGCCACAAAAGTTTAAGTAGAATGATGGTGAATTTATCACAGGGTGAAAAAATAGAACTTTGGTGTTTTTAGAGTAGGGGTTCAGAGGACAAGATGGAGGAATTTGTGTGTGTCCAGCCTTTCTCCTTCTTCTTCTTGGCCTCCATCTTCTGCTGTGATGTTGGCACTTTTAGATTGGTTTAGAGTAGAAGCTCGCTGTCTAACATAGGTGATAGGTATTGGAAAGTAACTGTAAATATTGTACACGTAGTTTTTAGTATAAAAAGACAACACCACCTGGGGGCAGGCAGACTGCCTCTGACTGTCTTGCTGAGCAGACTTCAGCAGGCCAGGAGAAAGAATTTTATAGATAAGATACAATAAGGAACTTTGAGACCAAGGAATGAAGAGTTCTGACTCCTTCTTCGACCGCCAAGCTAGGAAAAGAGACTTTCTAATGTATTTCGGGGTCACTCTGACCAGCTAGAGTCCTGAGAAACCATGAATAAAATCTTTCCTTTGAGTGCATGTGGGATTTTATAGATGCAGGGGTGTGAGGTGTGAGGGTGGGAGCTGCTGCTGGGGAAGCAGCGTGTGAGTGGACATGGCCTCCCCGAGGCCCGATGGGCCTGAGGGCCTGGTGTGACGCTGCCCTCGCTGGCACAGCGGAGCGGATGGATCCAGGAGGAGGCCAGGCCTGGGGGGATCAAAACCTGAAAAACAAACCAAAGCTGGGCCTGGGTTGAAAGGCCCATGGAGCTCATGTGCCCCCATGCCTCACCCACGCTTCACGGCACATGGGAGCGGGTGGATCCCCTCCTGCTCCTCTCACTGGCACAGCTGGGTGGGAGGATCCAGGAGAAGACCAGGCCTGGGGGGATCAAAACCTGAAAAAAAAACCAAAGCTGAGCCTGGGCTGAAAGGCCCATGGAGCTCGTGTGCCCCTATGCCTCACCCACGCCTCACAGAGCGTTTGCGGGGAGCAGTGCATGCAGAGCGTGAGGGAAGGGAAGGGAAGGGAAGGGAAGGGAAGGGAAGGGAAGGGAAGGGAAGGGAAGGGAAGGGAAGGGAAGGGAAGGGCAATGCCGGCGGGGCCGGCGGGGCTGCAGGCCCTGTTTACCAAGCAGGGCACGCTCCCTGGGCTTGGCCACGCCACCGCTCCTCGCCGGTGACCAGCTTTGCCTCAGACCCACCTCAGAGCTCTGTTTTCTTTGGCGGGGCCTGCGACCCCGGGCAACCCAGCCCAGTGTTTGAGCCTTGCCCAGCGCGTTGCAGAGCAGAGAACACACGGGTTTTTGTTTCAAAGATATTGCTTAAAATAACTCCATCTCTAGAAAGTTGAAGTTGGACACCACCCCCTTCTACTTCTTTTGCCTCGCTCTCCCCTCTTTGCACAGCTGTGGCTCCCATAGGGACCTAAAAACTGATGTACCATGAGGATCTGGTTATTATTGCTTGTTCCTACCCCCACCAAAAAAAAAAAAAAAATAGATATATATATTTCTTTCTCTGGGCTGCTGGACAACAGCAAGTGTGTGTGAGAAGGGGGGAAGTAAAGCGTTGGCTGAAAAACATCCCCTGCTCCCTTTCCACCCCCCCTCGTCGTCGTGTGCTCTCTTCAAACACGTTTTTAAACATACCAGTTTTGGTCTGGTTTCCTGGATGGCACATCTTCGTGTCTAGCTGGGCTCCATCCATTTCCTCATGAGACAGGGTAGAACCAAGGTGACAAGATTGATGAAACATTTTGAACGAGGGGAATGGGTGAGGAAACCCTCCCAGGAAATCAGTGGAATGGGGCGAGGGAGTACTTTTATTGAAGGGCATTGAGCAAATCTGTTTCAGGAGAGAAAAGGTAATTTATATTCTGGAGACATAATTTGGCATTTCCTCTTGTTTGTCCTACCAAAATGATGAACTGACTAGTTTCATTTTATTTTATTTATTTTTTATTTTAAATTCAGTACCTGAATCTGCCCATGTTTCATTTTCTTTTGCGGTTTGGAGGTGGGTGAGTTAAAATGCCTCCCTCACCTAGAGTTCAGAAGCAACCAAGTTACTTCCACTTCTGGAGGGTCCTATATTCTATTCCAAATTGGCACAAGATCTGTTCAGTTATTCTTAGCCTTCCTGACACCTTTTTGCTTTTGTTACATTAATGCATGGATGTGAAGAGGGAAGGGACTCTGGCTTCTGGATCCTGTTCCACTGAGCTGCTAATTCACATTAAGAAAGGTCAAGTCTAATAGAGCACTGCCTTATGCTGAGGCCAAGAGGAAAAGGAGTTCATTTGAAAACTCACTTTCCAGGTGTATTAACCCCTTCAAGTGCCATTAGGCTGTGTATCTGTCACAGCAGCAGCTCTTTTATGGAGGAGCCCAGATAAACTGGCTTATTTCTCAGCTTTCAGCTCCAATTCTCTCTAGCTCAGATCACATCTCTGCTACGTTCCTGCTGCTGCTTAATCTCACCTTGTATCAGGCTGCTGCCTGCCAGGAGTAAAGACTCTCCCCCCTACCAGGGTGTGGAGCCTGTACATGTCTGTTTATTTATCAGGGCGCTCTATGCAGAGTGAAAAAAGGCAGCAAAACCAACTAAACAGGATCACTTAATCTAATATTTTTTTTATTTTGGTAGCAAATGCAAAGGTACCTTCATGGGTGCAGTTGGAAGGGTTTTGCTTCTTGGAGAAAGCTAGGAGAGTGAGGGGATACCATGCACACGGAAGCTGATCTTTGCTATTTGTATTCCAGCCATGAAATACAAGACCTGGGTAGCCTAGAGGTGCTGGCTTCTGCCTGACACCCTGCATATGTGATTGCAAAATATGATGACAAAAGAGAGGAAGGCTGGATGGCTGCTCAGAAGGTGCTCAGGGAAATGGAAACAAAGTTCATCAGCTGACAGACAGAAATACATCTATTTATCTTGAGCAGAAGCAAGAGGTATGAGGAGTGAACAAAAATTTGCTTTTCTTGAAAAAAAGAAATATAGATCATGGTATTTGGCCACAACACAAAACCTGAAGCTGATTTGAACACTTTAAGAAAACAGAACTCTGGGCTCAGCCTCAAGGGAAAGAACAAACAATTTACTTTTCACTCTGTCTCAGTTCAGACCAAGTTAAGAAATGGTTTTTCTGTGACAGGGACAGTGCGTGAGGAATGAAACAAAGCAAAACTACCACTCTGGGGTTGTGGGTGGTTGTGCACAGAGCTTGGTCCTGACCTGACTTCTGCAAGGGAAGAGCCCCAGGCAGTCTAGTGAGCATAGATGCACAGCCAACATTGGCTCGCAGTGCCCAAATGAACTTGTTAAAATACAAAAAGACTGCAAAAGGAAATGAAAACAAAACAAGAGAGATATCCCAGCTGTGTACATTCTACTCTTTCAGGATGTCTACTTCTACAGGAAACCTTTTTCCTTAACCTCAAAACAGTTCATTTTCAAATATTTTTTTTGAAGAGGAGCTACTTTAGTGGTGAGTTTTTCTTCTAAACATATGGTGTTGAGTTTATGTCTCACAGTGAGACTACTTGTGTGATATTTTTCATATATATTCCTATGCACATGGGAACATAATGGTTCCTGAACCATTTAATGGAAGCTGTGCATGGTGACCTTTTCCAAAGCTTCTCTGGACGGTGGTAATCTCAAATAAAACCTAGAGCTAGCACTAACACTGGCACAAGACACCAGATGTCCCTTTCTTTACAAATATGGACTGGTGAGAAGCCACACTGACCAAGGTGACACAATGGGGGGCAGCAGCATCAGTGATGCCTGCTGGAGAGCAAAGGGATGAATCCCAAGTTGGAGGCACATGGTGCTCCTGGTCAGCACTGCCATTTTCCAGGCAATTTGACGACGCCCCATGAGGCTGGCAGGCACCCTCCCTCCAGGAGGGGAACTCCCTCAGTGTTGGCTGGGAGAAGAAATTCAAGTCTTTGCCCTGTGTCCTTCGAGAAAACAAGAATCTCTCAGTTTGCGTTTATGAGATTTCACATTTGATTCCAGCTGGAGGGAAATAGAGAAAAAAACACACCCTTTCCTTAGCCAGGCTGGAGGTTGTCTGCACACACAAACTGGGACTGTAGGTTATTCCACAATGGTTTGAGTGTGCCCCACTTCCCAGCCCTGCCAAGAAGGTCTTGATCCCAAGGGAAAGCAGCACATCCTCGGGTGTAAAGGCCTTGGAGGTGGGCAGAGCATGAGGTGTGGCTGAGACAGGCTTCGTGCCACTCCCTTTGGCACAGCTAATGACAAGGTTCCCCTCTGGCTTGCCAGGAGGGGCTGCTGCCTGCAGAGCGCCTTCAGTGTGGAGCTCAGCTGTGAGAATATGCATGTTGGGAAAGTCTGCTCGGGGCTTTCGTCGCCGGTTATTGGTTTCATGAAGGCCAAGGTATTTTTTGCACAGAATCAGGAATCCTAGAAAGAGTCCCAAAGCACAAAGTTGTTCAAAATCTGAGCTATTTCTGGGGGAAGAGGCTGAGTGCAGGCTGTTATAGACAGAGGATGCCAAGTCTGGATCCAAAACCAGATTTCTTGAGAAAAGCTCATGTGTGAGAGTGCAATCTCTTCCTGAAAGGAAATAAGGGTGAGATATGCAGTTCAAATTTTGCCACACCTTATGTGTTTGTAAATGTGAAGCTCCAGGTGAGACATCTCAACTTAAATCAAACAGAGTCTCCCCAGGTGCAGGCATAGGATAAGAGCCAGAGGTCCAGCTGGGCTTGCATCCCTCTCCAGCTTTGAAGGACAGGATCTGCTTTGGAGAGGATTGGGAACCCAGATGGGAACCAAAGTGGGCACAAACTGTGCAGGAGTGGGAGAAAGCAGGAGGACCAAAAAAATGTCACCCTGAAGTCCCAATTTCCCCTAGTTGTCTTTAACATGCTGCTGCGAGTCAAATACCTGGAAAATGGCATTTTGTGTCACCTCTGTCCTGCTCACCTTTCTGCTGCTCAAGAAGGGAGCATCTGTTACAGCGTCTGGTCTGCACTAGTGGGTGGGGTAAATGGTTTCATGTAGTACCAGCTGTGGGCTCCAGCAGGATTATGTTTAAACCCCTCTATGCTGTTTTCTCTACCTTCTATTGTTGTCCCACATTCTGCTGTGGTCTGCAGCAAGGCTGGGGAGGAGGGCAGGACAATTAGATGCAGAGCATTAACGATCATAATAAGAAGAAGAACCGATGCTGAATGCAATTCCCATTTCTCATTACTATGCTACTGTAGCTCTGGTTTGGCTGTCCTCCTGGCCTTGGCAAACACGATCCACTTCATCTCCTGCTTCTCCTGTTGGCCGGGCTCCCATCCTCCTCTTGGCTCCTGCAGCCAAACTCCTGGCTGGCTGCAGTAATCCCACATAATATTTCACGCAAATTTATATGAAGCCCGTTACAAAGCTCAGCAAGGAGACACTGTTTCTTTTTCTTGATACAATTAATCACTTGTAGCTCCGCTCCAAGGACCAGCCTGTCTCCTGTGTGACTGCTCCTTTCTGTCAGCTGGGCTGAGAAAGTGCAGTACCACCGAGGGCAGGGAGAAAGCCGGCTCTCCCTCCCTCTCCCACAAAACCTCAGGTGAAATCACTCTCCTGAAAAGGCCCCCTGCCTCCCTCCTACCTGTCTCACCCAGTGCTGGAGGGAGTGCTGGCAGAGACCCCCACCTTGTCCTGCAGCACACCCTCCCTCCCTGCAGCCTGGGCTGCCCCTCTGTGGGTTCAACACCTTTGTGACCACACTCCAGCTGCTCCCCTTTCTCATCATGTGGCTGGGAATCCTGCATGGGATTGCTCTTGCCTCCTTTGGTTTCCATTGCTTCATGCTGTCTACTTAATCTTTTGGTACACAACTCCTTCTTCATCCCTTCTTTCACCCCCTTCCCCCTGCCCAGTCTTTTCAAGTCTTTCTAGTGTTGTGGCTGTTTTGGTTTTTGGCTTTTACTGTTTTTGTTTTTTTTTTTTTTTAATTATTATTTTTTATTTTTAAATACCCCAGAAAGTTAACCCACAGTCTAGTGTTTCTGTGGCTGAACAGAAGACCCAAGTCTCCGGGCTTGTCAATCCAGGACCTCACACTACTACTGAAATTCAGAGAATCAGGAAAAGAACCAAATCTCTTTTCGGCTTGTAACTGTGGGTGTCCACTTCTTCACTCGACACTTCCTTGCCTGAGTCCATCTGACCCGTCTCCCACTTTCTTGGCTTGCTCCTTGTCTCAAGTATAGCAACAAGAAAGGAATTAACAAACGCATGCTTAATAAAAGCCTATATCTCCCTTTTTAGCATCAGGCCCAGAAAGCAGCTGAAAGATGCAAGCTGTTTTCTGCTATTCCTAAAAAATTTGGGGTGGTCTTTGGGTTCAATAAGATATAGTAAAGGAAAAAACAGTTTAATTATGTGTTTAAGAATTCTTATGACAAATGCTAGAAAAACTGTCTGTATTTCTTTTTTAAGCTAAGTACCCAAAATGTCCCATTTTCTCTCCCAGAACAAACTCAGGCCATGTGTGGTAAAATAAGGAAACTAAATAAGAAGTTGCTTATTTCCCACTCCACAGATTCATTATGGGAATGTTCTGTATTCTCTGAAGCACAACCACTGATTGCTGCAAAGTGAAATACTCTCTTGCCCAATAGCTGTGGTTCCTGTGTTCAAAGCATATTTACAAGTTCCCAAGGAATTTGGGGAACAAATCTATTATATTACAGAAATATTTTCCAGTTGTCACTGGCTTACCTGCCAGAGAAGTATTTCCTTTCAGCAGAGAGTTATCTTTCACTGGCTCTTCAAGTTGATGCATTTCAGGAACCTGTTTGCAACCTGAGATTAGAACAATAATGAAACCAATGGGAAGGGACGTTGCAGTCACATCTATCAGGCAAAATAATTTCTGGAGGTCAAATCTGCATGACAGCTTTCTCACACCTTTTTTTTTTTTTTTTTTTTTTTTTTTTTTAATATGATACAGTAATTTCCTTCTAAATTGATCCAGTATCTGGATGGCTGAACAGACAGCAATATTTGGTAGCTCTTCTTAACAAATTATGGCATCACAGTGAATGAAATGTCAACAGAACAAGCTCTGGGAGAAAGCCATGGTATGAATCTGATATTTATCCAACAATTTGTCCTCTGATCAGGAACTCTTCAAGCCATTGGCTTCCAGAGGATGAGAACACATACCAGGGGAAAGATCACACCTGGAAGAAATAGGCACCTGTTTCTTATACTTTTTTTTTTTTTTTTTTTGTAAGTAGATAATAATTTCCACTACCAGAGACAAGATATGGGGCCTGAGGAACATTTTTTGCCAGCCTCATTCTTTTATTGCCAAAGCTACAAAATCATTGTGTGTTGTTTTATTTTGGCTTTTCGTTTTATTTTTTTAGGTTTTTGAGAGTTGGGTTGTAGGCTCTTTGTTTTTCAGTCAGCAGCAAAATACTTTGCTGTCAGTTGCTTTTTTTTTTGATTATTAGATGTATATTTCATTCGCACCATTTTCAAATTTTGCAAATTTACATTAAAAATAAGAGATGACTACTTTCCATATCTTTGTAGAGCACTATTTACCACGTTCAGGAATGGTCTACACAGGAGACTTCTCTTTGAACAGTAAATAGTAGAGAAGTGAATTTTCATAAAAGTTAAAAGTAGAGAAGTAAATTTTTCATAAAAGGAGAAGGAATTGAAGCTAAGATATAGTGTCATATATTTTCACTGATGTGTTTTCGGAAGATAGCAATTTCTTACCACTCTTTTAGTAAGAAATACCACAATCTTTTACTTTAGACTTAGACCTGACCAAAGTTGGGATTAAAATGGTTATTACAGGACCTTGAAGCAGACAGAAGTTTGAGGGAGACTTGCTTGTATATTTTCCATATTGCAAGAATTCCCCTAGAACACCAAAAGGAATTCCAAAACTCCAGAGCTAGAGTTTATGAGAACCTAAATTAAAGCAGGGATCTTTTTAAAATATAGAGAACGAAGGTGTTCAGGTTAACAAATATAAAAATAAAAGGAATTTGACAATAATTCTCCCTGCCCATTGGAGGAGGTGATAGTTTTGCTCAGGTTAGCTCAGAGCATGTCAGGAATTTGATGTGCACCATCTGCTTCCTGGGATACAGCAGCTCTATTCAGGCTTCTCTGGGTCCCTGGGAGCAGCTCCTTTCTTCCCATCACCTGGGAGGCCTGGCTCTGTGCCTGTTGCCTGCCCTCCTCAACAGCCCATCATTTTCTCCCTGACTCAGAGCTGATGTTTGCTGTCCCCCTACTCCAGGATTTATCTGTTCAGATTCTCCCAGGAAAGGAGCAATATTCCCAATTTCCCTCTTGTCCAGCAGTCAGGGCAAGGAAAAGGGACAATTCTCCTTTCTATTGCCCAACCACTCCATCTGAAAGATATACCCCAAGGAAGACTGTCTTGTATTTGGAAATAATGAGTTGCCAACAGACAAAACCAGAAACTTCCTGTTGCAAGACAGAAAAAGAAAAAAAAAGCTTATGCTTTGTTCTTTTGAAATAACATGTTCTATAGAGAGCACAGCTTGGTGTCCCCTCTTGCTTCCTTTAGCTTTCAATTTATGTATCCTGCTCTAAGTATCTTCGCAGGATAACTGCCTGGTAACTGTGTTATTTATTGGAAAATTCTTCAAGTGAGAAAATGATGCCAGTGTCTGTGTTGTCTCCAGTGTTAGACTGAAAATTGCAGTGACAAGCTGTGGCACTTTCATTCCTGCACCTATGCCCTGAAGCCTGCCCGAGACCACCTTCAAAAGTGAATCACAAGAGGCCTGATCTTCCCAAAAGAATTTCAAAGATATTTTTAGGATGTCTGAGGTTTTCTCTTTTTGTGTGGTAAAGAGAGAGATAGCATTGCACAAGAATCTGTTGATCTCTCAGCTGGAAAGGAGCAGTAATTGTCTTTGAACGCCGCGGCTGGGGCTCCTGGTTCCTGCGGAGTGAATGCTGCCAGATGTGCCTGACCTGAGCCATGCTTAGGGAACTGAGGAGGGGCTTCTGGATGTAAACCTGCCAGTACAGTGTAAGAGGAAGTAGTTAGCCCAGCCTCTATTTTTGAGCCAACTGTGCATGATTTCTGGGCTACCCAGAGACTTAGCTTAAGTGCTGTCTTCCGTACATCAAAGCTGTGAATCCCGGCTGGATGATAGAGAGAGCCGTGGCCTGCAATATGATCCAGCATCCCCTTCAGACATGCTAGGAGGCCCATCTGTTTACTTAACTTTTTTATGAAAGCAGTTGGGAGGAAGAGCTTCTATTTGGCTGGAGAGTGTTATTTATTTATTTTCTCATATCTATAAAATTAAACGAAGAGAAGAAATGCCACTCTTCTGGTGACAGAAGTTACCAAAAGAGCCTTTCAAGGATCATTGAGAACACCAAAACTTCCCTACAAAACATAACCCACCACTGTTTTTACTGGTGAGTTACCTTTACTGCCCTTTCTACTTCTTTTGCCCTGAGGTCATATTTTTTTCCCCAAGACAAAATCTGAGCTTAATTAGGCTTCCAGGATGCTTATTAGCAGGATCCTGGGGAAGACTGGAAGCAGGAATACACAATACCTCTCTGAGCAGAGGAAAGCAACCTGGAAAGCTGGTGTGCTTTCACAGGCTCTATCTGATGTCAAGCTATTTGATGGTGAAGGACCATGGTAGTTCAGATGAGGGACAGGAGTTTCAGGGGACAGTGGCTGCAGAACAAGCACCTGTCAGGACTTTGACTAGAAAGCACATTCTAGAGCAGCACATCACCAGCTACACTGCTGTACTGCTGCTTTTTCAGTATTCTGGGAGCCACAGGCTCTGTTTGTGAACCTCGAGCAGTTCATGTCATGCTGTAATAATTTACTATCCCATCTGTCTCTGGACACTGACAGAAATTCCCCTGGGCATAAGCTCTGACAATTTGAGATATTACTTCTCCCATGGATGACCCATCCCAACACAGGGCACTGCTGCTCTGTGGCAGAGATAAAACAACGAGCTACAAGTTGCTTTGCATCATCTCCACTGATAATCTATTGCACCCAGGAGAAGGAAAGCTTGAATTAATTGGACCCTGCAATGAGCAGTCTGAGCCAGAGACATTTGTCCTGTCCCACCACTCACTTTGCTTGGCAGCCAACCCTTCCAGATGGCCCTGGCCTGGGAAAGCCACGATGCACGTGAGTCTGTGCCTGGGATAACTGAGCAGAGGCAGCTGGCTGCTGCACCAAGGACATCATGACAGTCACAGAGCTCTAGTGAAACATCACACTTCCCTCTACATCAGCACTGCTTTGAAGAGCTTTTTGGGAAAAAACAGAGAAGGTTGTTGCCATGTTTCCAGTAAGAAAAGGAGTTCACATTTGTTGGATGTTAAAGGATTTTGGCCATAAAAGAGACTGTAGTTATTTGCACAATTTTACTTGTACGGACACCCAGGTACAGATACTTTAATGGAAACTCTGGCTACATAACAGTATTAATTTTGTCTGAGTCCTGAGACTAATTTTGGGAGCTTTCAGAAACTTACAGGAAGTACCTTTCATTTTCATTTATGTATGGATTGATTGTTATTTTTATGTATTAAACAAATAAATGGAGACACTTTTGCTTTGCCTCTACTAGATTTCATGCTAAGAAAGAAAGGGTGGTGGAGGGGATAAAAATCTTGGCTGAACTAATTCAAAAACAAGGCTCATGGAAACCCAGAAGTTGAATGCTCTTTCTAGAAAACCTGGTCTTAAGAGCTGTGGGCTCCTCTGAGACTGCCTGGGCTACTGCTTGTGTTGTGGCAAAGCAAACAAACAAAGTAAAGATGAGAGGGCCCACTGAGATTTGGGTCTTTCACTGTCTCTTTCATGAGTAATGAATGGGGTGACCGCACAGACTTGGAAAGCCCTGCAATGCTTGAAGCTGCTGCTGACTTTCAAACAGGCAGAGTGCAGGTTTATCTGGGATTCACTGACAGCGTTGGGGAGTCAGTTTGAGGGGCTTCAAGGCAAATCAGGAGGAAAAATTTACCTGCTCGTCACTCTCATCAGTGGTACATAAGGAGAAACTGGAATTATACAAGAGAGTCCCAAGAAACTCCTGGAAAGTGTGTCTCCCTATCTTGGCTGCCTGGAGACCCTTTTATGAGTGTGAACTCAATTCTCAGCAGCAGTAGGGAATCTCCTATTCAGCCTGAGGTGGCCATGTATCCAAAGTACTTTCCTAAAAATCTGGGTGGTCTCAGCCCCCCTAGAAGGAAAACTTTCTGCTGAGCAATGACATACCAGGTACAAGGAGCATGTGTTGGCCAGAAAAATGACACAAGGTCTCCAAACACAAGCATGCTGTGTTCCACTGCTCATGGCCCTTTGCTCTTGAGTTTTCTCCTTGAGTTCTCTCAGCTTGTTGCCTGAGATCTGTAATCCCAGTTTAAGAACTTGCTGGAGCAAGTTCTTCCAAGTTATATATGGAAAAATGAGAAGAGCTGTTTACTAGGCAAAGCATATCTAGTCCTGCCCTCTATGCTTACCTGAGAAGACAAGACAAATTCTTTTGACTCCACATTATGGCTACAGCAATGGTTCCCCCTTTGCTGCCAGAAAAGTGCTTGGATATGGCCTCTCTTTTCCCATTTAAATTTTTACCTTTCTGCTTCGTTACCTCTCCTGAGAGAGCATTAGCAAAACTTTAATGATCATACACAGGCTTTGAATGTTTCTTTGTCTTTAATCAAGACACTCTGTTCATGAAGGCAAAATACATTATTTTTTTTTATCACATAGAAGATTATATGTTATTTGAGATACTGGTGAAGATGGAAAAGTTTCTAGAAGTGCCTTGTGTTGTAGAGTTCAAATAGGTACCTTAAGGGTAGCAGAAAGAGAAAATGTCTGTCTCTGGTGCTGTCATGGTCTGGTACATTTCATAAGCAGCAAATACATTTTTCAAACCACTATAAAGAATAAAAAGTCAGAGCTGATAAACTTAAAAAAAATATACTAGGAAAGAAATCCAGCAGCAAAAACATGCCATGAGAGAAATTCAATTCCCTTTGAAGCATGCAATGGTATCATAAAGAGGGAAAAGTATAAGAAAGATGGAGAAAACTGAATTAAGTTATTAATGACTAAAAGAAAACCCAGCCCTAGAGCTGAAAAAAAAGGAGGCTGCATGCTGAAAACCGTACAAGTTAGAAGAGGAATTAAACCAAAACCAAACAATAACTTTGCAGTCTTCTCTGCTAGCACAGAGCTTGTCCTGACCACAGTGCTCTGTGCCCTGTGGGAATGCAGAACAATGGAGGGCTTTGAAGATTAGTGGTTGTTAAAGTCAGAAGGAGCTTGTTGGACTTTCCACAGATAATAAGTCATGGATCTTCAGCCAGCAAGAGGCCACAAAATGTCACTCAATATGAAGCCTAAAATATAAAGACTGAGGCCTTAGATTTGTTCTGTTTTCAACTAACTATAGGTTTCCTAAAGGAAATTAGATAGCTAGATATAGGAAATGTATAATAGTCAGAATTGCCATTTGTGAAGTGAATCATAATAACTAATCCTTAATGCATTAGGCTGGCCTTACGTATTCTTTCCCCAGTTGCAAATGGAAAAGATGTTATGTTGTTTTTGGTTTTTTGGGGTTTTTTGGTTTTTTGGTTTTTTGGGGTTTTTTTTGGGGGGAAGGGTGTCAGAAATATTTGACTTTCAGAAGAAAATCAAATTTGCAGAGAGTCAAAAAATTTTGAGACCAAATTTGAGACAGTTTTTTGAAGAGCTTCTTTTCCCCTAAACACATTCAACCTATAAAATTGCTGAGCTCAGATGAATATCAGCTAAATCTCTTGATAGCTTGGAGGTAGATAATTATTCATGTTTGCTGTGAAAGTAGTCGGGACTGGTGAACCTTTGCTGTGAAAATAGTAAGGAACAGTGAATCTTTGCATTACTGCTGCCATTAGGAGTACCCTCTAACTTTAGAACAGGGTGATGGGATTACACACATGCTTTCAGTTCCTAAAGGCTTGGGAGAAAAAGAGAGTTTGCTCATTACAACTCTGAGAAAAGACAGAAACAACTCATTAAAAAAAAACCCTCAAATCAGCCTGATTAAAAACCTATTCACCTGGAGAGGGCTGGGATAAACCCTGTACGAAACGCTGAGGAAAATCTCAGCTGTGCAGACACCATGATGTGACTCCAATTCTTGCTCATCCTTCATCTGTGCTTGGCTGGAGTGGACATGGCCACAGTTCAGCTGAGCAGTGATTTCAGAGCAGCAGTTTAGTGCTGGGTGATAACCAGCAGCAGGTGATTGTTGGGTGCTGTGGAGGATGAGGAGCAACTCCAGCTGTGTCAGGCTTCCTTCCCTGCATGAGAAGCTGACACTCGGTGCTAGAAGAAGCTCAAAATGCTCCTCTCTGTCACTAATCAGAGGTCCAAGATACAGCAGAGTCACTTTATCTGCAGTGCTTCTATGACTTCCTGCTCTCTGGATCAGGTGCATTCATAAAAAGGATGTTTTATCTTATCTGGCATGCATGCATTGTTCTCTTCCCATATTCCACCTCAGGTGGATGATTTTCTCTGAAAAATAGCATGCAAGTTTTACCCTGAATCAGATGCACAAGGCCTGTGTCCATAGTACACAACATTACTGCAAACTAGATGGGAAGCCAACTTTTATTCCTTAGAGCTTGCCGCCTGCCGTGACATCTTGACTTGTTCCACATGTTCCCTGCACTATAAACAGAGCCCTGAGTAACCTGACACAGTGTCACAAATTAGAATAAGAAATACTGCTTTAATTAAAACACTAGAGTGAATTTGTTCAATAATTAGCAGTTGGATTTGTCGGGGAGGTGGTGGGGTCTGCTGTGTATGTTCAGAAAGGGACCACAGGCTAAGACATACACCATCTCCCTTGAGGGCATGAAGTAAATTGATTAAACAGTGCCACAGGTCATGCTAAGATTTATAGCCAAGGTCTCTAATGTGCTTTTTGAATGAAAGAGTAAAACCCCTATGGTTTTCACTTCAAAACTTTTGGCAAGCTCCCTATTAACTCCACTCACACGCCAGCATGGTGGGCAGTACTGGGAGGGTACTTTATTCTAAGGTACTAAAAACTATGATTAGGCAATGATTTATGGCTTTCCTTAAACTCTGAAGTGACTTTTTTTAATAGGAGTATTTTTGGCTGGGCTAATTGAACTAAAAGTTGACTGATTTATGATTTAATTTACAAAACCTTTTGCCACACCTTTAATGATGAAACCGCTTTCTTTTTTTTTTTCCACTGAGGCATATTTTCCATTACTGCTATGCCAGTATAGCATTAAAAAAGCAGTTCCATCTCAAACATCACTGAAAGGCTCCATTTCTTCATGGAAGCTGTTTAAATTACATATTTAAACTCATCTTTCCTCACCTTCCTCTCTCCCCAAATGGTAAAAGAAATTATTCCTGGTGCATTTTTAAAGCTTGCATGAAGCCTGAACTTCTGTCCTGCCTAGAGCCAGTCCATGAGATTAAGGCTTGTTTCATTATTTTCATTATTTTCTTTACAGAATATGTGAGCTTCTCATGCTATGATACATACACCCAAGGGGGTGAAATCACTCAAGAGCAACCTCTTTAATGCACCACTTCAAGCTGCTCTAAAGGCATAACAAATCTGTTTATTCTCCTAAAGCACTATAGCGTGGAAGTCACCAAACTGTTTCCATTTATTGATTTCATGGTGGTTTGTCTGAAGTGAGAGGAGAGCAAAGGCAGGAGAGCTCTTTGTCTGTTCCTTTGGCCTCCAAACTGAGCTCTGGAAAGTCAGAACTGGGATGGCAAGCGCTCTGCTGGAGAGTGACAGTGGCTCATCCCTACCTGTCCTTTTTCCTGGCAGCTGAAGCAATGAAGGATGACACAGAATGGACTCTGCAAAGGCTAAAATCTCCTGTTTCCCTATTTCAGTTGTGTCAGCTCCGTGTCTTGAAAAATCCTCCCAAACCTTTTGGAAATCTCTCCAGCTTTAATTCTGCTACAGGCATCTCAGATACTATGGAATGCAATTCTACTCTTTTTAAGACTTCTCACCATTCACTTCTTATAGTTTCTCAAGGTTGCTGCTGTAACCTTCAACATTCACCATTCAAGCAAGCAGCCACAAGGACCCACATTTTTTTCAGAGTCTACCTGAATTTTTAGTTATATTTTGTGCTGCCAGTAAGATAGCACTTGAAACACATCTCAGTGCTGTGTAAAATGTATAATATCACCAGTAAAATTAACAGAGTAATTGAAAAAGCAGAGCAACTCTGGTCAACTCAAACTCTCTTAGGTGTATGGAGAACAACAGATAATATTTGGAACAGCACATTAGTCTGTATATGTGAACAAAAGACATCAACCTCAAAGACACCCCCAGATGATAATCTGATTTTTTAAAGTGATCATTTTCATGTACTTGCTGTTTTCAGTAGTTTCTGGCTATTTTGTTACAGAACAGTATTAAAACATGAGAAAGGGTAGGACAATCAAAAAAGGTTTAAAAACAAAGCTATAAAACTTGTTGTTTCACTCCTCTAAGGAAAGCTCCAAAGCTGTAAAAATGGGCCTGGGGGAGTGTTGAAACAGGGATTTATGTCAGAACATCTTGCAGAGCTTGTCAGAAGTCACAAAAATCAGTAAACAGATCTGTGACACACATAATACTCCAAGGCAATGATCAGTATTTGGAGAAAGACAATAGAACTCAGAGAGATTTGACTCTCAAAGATTCACATTCATCAGATGAATTGTTCACAGCCAGAATTGACCAGGAGTCTGCAAATGTTTTGTTTGGTTTTGTTTTTTGTTTTTTTTTTTTTTTTTTTTATGGTTCATGCAGAAAACTGTTTTATCTTTGTAATAAAATAGAACAAGGTAATAGAAATTACATATGTGAAACTATAGACATATATAGAAATTATAGATAAAGTTAAAATTATAAACTAAAATTAAGTAACATCATGGAAAAAAAGAACAATTTCTGATATCTCCTGGGCTAAAAAATGAATGATAAGTTACAAAAAAAAGAAATATTTTTAATTTTTTTTTTTAATGAGGGTGAATCCACTGAAGCAGGAGAGGGAAGGTTTTCTTTGAAAAGTGTGGAGAAGAGAGAACTCAGATGTCCCATGCTATGCCCCTTGTGAGTGTGAAGGAGGTATAAGGAAGGTAGTGTTTCAGATAAAGTCATTCTCTGGGGATTAGGCAAATGATGGAAGAATTTACAGAACAGATTACACAAACTGGTAGAGAAGATACAAATAGCCCAAGAATGCAGTCCTCTCCATGTGTTTGGAGATGAGCCTCATGCCAAATATTTTCCTGTTTTGTGTGTCTTTCTATGCCTGTGACTGTCCTGTGAAAAACAAATCATCCACCTGTGTGCGCAATGAGTTCCACTTTTGGACAGCACTCCTGAGGCACTGTGGCAGTAAAGCACAAAAGCCAAACTATCTGGGTATATTCCCAGAGCTGTACAGCACAAATAGAGTTCATAAATGTAACAACTGCTTCTGTTGGCATGGATATCCATGCCTGAGGCATACCCAGGGATGATACTGATCCTTGGTTATTGACATGACTGACAAAAAAAAATCTGGAAAATCATTAAATGTTCAATCCGATTGTTAATTACTGCTTTTGTGCCAATCTTCCCTGGAAAGGAGCATGTGAGGACACTCCACTGCCACAAAGCATCAGTGTGAAATTTTTGGAAGCAGCTGTGGGAGGCTCTAGCACACAAGAACAACTGCAGCTCAGACACTGAGTGAGACTCCCAGTCTGTGTTTGCTTTGCAGGTATCCATGGATCCTTCTGGTGGGTTCCTTTGCTCTGGCTGTTATGGGCTCATTTGGAAAGGTAAAACTCAAAAACAACTGAACTGAACAACTTGAAGACCTATCAGGCTCATCAGTGTTAGGGAGATTTAAAAATCAGATTGTCTGGAAAGAGTAGTCTTAATTACTGCTGTTATGTGAAGAAACACAATAAACAAATCTTCAACGCTTGTACCCTTTAATTAAAATCCTCAGAAAGTGCATCCAGGATCCAGAAATGTCTTACTCTATGTATGTAGGTAGTTGACTCTTTTAATTTAATAATAACTGAACAATTATTTCAAACTTGGCATTATTTATAAAGCTTGACTATAGAAAGTAGCATATCTTGAAGATTTTTGCTCCAACCATTCTCAAACTTCTTCACAGAGAAAGGATAATCTCTTTTTTATCCTTATTGTGTGTGTTTGTCTGAGAACTCAAGAATGAGGGAATGGAAACACATTTCTTTATGGCATGAGTAAAAGTTTTGAAAATTTCAGTTTCAGAAAATAAATGTATGAGCATCTGAAAAATAATAAAAGGATGAGGTAGAACTTGACCAGAGCAGATGTTCTCTTCACCTGTTATATTTAACCAAACAAGATTAATTTTTAAATATCGTGTTTACCTCCTGCTTCTCTTTAGAGATTATTCTGTGACATTGCAGATGCAGGAGAAAAGGGGAAGTACAGAGCAGCAGGTTTGTGGGTGCCAGTCAAAAAGGCCTCATGGAGTCTGTAAAAAGAAGTAGTGCTGTTGGGCAGAAAGCTTAAATTCTAACTTTGGGAAGTTAGTGGCAGAATTCCCATTACCTTTGATGCTGTTATATCTTCAGCCTTTCTTATCAACAACTATGCTCAGATCTCAGATTTTCAATGTGAATTTTGCCCCAGTTTGATTTGGTAATTTTGAAAGATTGTACAGGCCAATTTCATACCTGCAAAAGACTAGATAAGTCATGGTTTTTAGTTCCAGAGGAACTAAGACTGATCTTTTTTCACTTTTTTTTTTTTTTTAAACAAAACCCCACTTTCTACAAGGTCTAAATAAATGTTATATTTTCATCACCCCTTTTCTAGGTCTTGATAGAATATTGGAAAGAATGCATAGAGGGAGAAAAAAAGGAGAATTCTGATCACAGGGTTGTTTTTTTTTTTTTGTCTGGTGATGGAGAGAGCAGATGATCAGTCAATATTTTCACAGGACTTTACCTCCAGTGAGTGGAACAAATCACATATTTCCACCCAAGTAATTTTAAGGAAAAATTTATGTCAAGTAAATAAAAATATTAATCATAAAGTCACAATAATATTTTTTAATACATTTCTTTAAAAATGTCACTCAACAAAACTTCTGGGATGTTTGCCAAAAACATCTTAAATTTTTCTGAGAAAACAGCAACAAAAAAAATTCTCTTTTATCCCCACTTTTCACAGGACAGGGGTTATCTCTAGCAAGAGGCTCTGAGCATACATGCAACCTCGATTGTGTACATCTCCAACATGTACATCTGGGCAGGCACGGGCAGATTTAGCCTTGGGCAAGACACATTCACATCAGAGGGCCCAGAGAATGCACAAAGCATTGGGTCATGCTGCAGAGCAAGCATCATGGTTCAACAGCAAGTTCTGAGCAAGAATTACCCAAGTGGTGATTTTTAAAGTTTTGTCACCATGATGTTTTCTGAAAAATCCTCTTTGCCCAGGATTTTCTCCTGGGAAGCTGAGAAGCCTCAGAGAGGAATGAAAACAATAACTATGTGATTGCTGCTCCTGTGTTTGCTGCTTTGGAATGTGGCTTGGACATTGTTTACCAACAGGTGAATGTTTGATTGGTTCCATGTGAACTGTTTTATTTAATGACCAATCATGGTCCAGCTCTGTCGAGGGTCTGAGGAGTGACAGACTTTTAATATTCATTCTTTTCTAGCCTTCTGATGTATCCCTTCTCTTTCTTTAGTATAGTTTTAGTATAGCATAATATAATATAATACAATGAATAGAATAGAATAGAATAGAATAGAATAGAATAGAATAGAATAGAACAGAATAGATAATAATAAATCAGCATTCTGAGAACATGGAGTCAAAAATCTCATCTCTCATCTCATCCTGGGGACCCTCACAAACACCGCAGTGTTTGATGGCACTTTTGCCTATAAACCTTACCGGGGCCATGTTTGCCTTAGAAACTTTCTGTGGGACACAGAGACATGGAATCAACAGTACCACATCAGGCAGACCATGACACTGAGTCTTTCTTCAGACACCTCCTAAACTCCGCAGTTTTATTCTCATGCTTTATCTGTTTGATGTGAGAATTTTAAATCCAGAACCTCCCTTTAACCTAGAAGCTAAATTATAATTATTAAAAGGCCTTGCTACTAAGAAAGTGCAAGGTTGTTTTCTCTATTAGTGGTGGTCCTGAGGACAGTACTCAACCAGCCAGGCCTAAACAGGGAAATATAACAATCTAGCAATTTTAAGACAGTTCAATTCTTACAGGGACCATTTTTCATGGTGGATGAAAGGTTTGAGGTGAACCTGATTTTGTATTTGAACAGGGACAGCTACCTCGCTAGACTCAGAAAAGAGGAAGGGAAATTGTTTCATGAATAGAAAAAATATCAAGCAGGGATGTTCAATACAGAGATAGAACAAGGGGAAATGGCTCCACCCTGACAGTTATTAGGTTTAGGTTGGATATCAGGAAGAAATTGTTCCCTGTGAGGGTGGGGAGGCCCTGGCACAGGTTGCCCAGAGAAGCTGGGGCTGCCCCATTCCTGGCAGTGCCCGAGGCCAGGCTTGGAGGAGCCTGGGATAGTGGAAGGTGTCCCTGCCCATGGTAGGGAGTGGGACTGGATGATCTTTAAGGTCCCTTCCAACCCAACCCATTCAGTGGTTCTTTGAGGATTCCATGAATTCCCGTTCATGGAGAAAGGATGGCTGTGGGTAGAAATGCTTTGTCATTCCACAAACATGGCCCCAGAACCACTTCCCCACGGACTTCTGACTCAGCAAAGCATCACATCGTGTACATCACTGTACACAGATTTCACTGGTGGCCTTTGCTGTCACATGATTTATTCTTGCAGCTGAAGAAATGAGAGAGTTTTTAGTTGAAAATATGAACACATTGTCATAACTGTATGGAGATTAAAAGAGAAAGTATTAAGGTGATATCCCAATATGACAAAGAATACTTTTGATAAAGATCTCTCCATAACAGTTCATTATTAGAAGCTGTTCTTTTTTTATTCCAGTCTCAGTGGAGACTTCTCATTTAATTTCTGCATTACCCTCCCCACACTCTGAAGAAAGAATTTATGATTCCTGTTTTCTAGCTGGGAGAAAGGAGAATTCCCCCAAAGGTCATTCAGACCAGATTTTGCATGGGATCTTTAAGAAGTGCTCAGCTTTGAAATTTAGATAGATGGACATCTTTGAAAATGTTTCAGGGCCATCTGTGCACATTTATGTGACTCTGTATAATAAACCCCCCCAATTTGGCTTGAAATGAGTTGAATACCATTATGAAGTAAATATTAAGCAGAACAAGGCAAAAAAGCCAGTCTCCCAAGTCCACAACCAGTTCTTTCCTGACATTGTATTTGTCAAAGAAGCAGAACATTTAAAACCTTTGTGTATGTTTATGTCTGTGCCTGCGTTTGTCAGTGTCAGCAGTACTGATTTATAAAAATCTCTTTAGAAAATACTAAGTCAAAAACACCTCTGCCATACTTTATAGATCTGACTGGTTGCCCAAGGAAATAATCAGACCCAGTGAGATTCAAAACATATATTTTTAAATAGCTTTAGGAGGTTTTTTGGTTTAATTTTTGTTTTGGTATGTGGTGGGGTTTTTTTGTTTGGGTTTTTTGTTTGGTTTTTTTTTTGTTTGTTTGTTTGTTTGGGTTTTTTTTGTTAGTTAGTTAGTTAGTCAGTCAGTCAGTCAGTTACTTAGCTTACTCCAGATTTTAATACAGCCTGGAGATGTGGCAGCTTCTTGCATTTGTGCAATTTAAAGACTAAAAAGTTTCTGGGATTAGCAAGACACTAGGTTACAGAATCTTATTATCTGTCAAAGTTTGGAGCAGTGAGAAGCACTAACTGCTGAGCCTTGGCTGCATCCTGTCTATGCTCTGGGCAGTTCAGGGTGTGTGTACTTGTGTTTGTTTTATGCATGTCTGTCATAACTTGCTTTAGGGATTCAACCAACCATTTGTTTGCAGCCTGGCTTGGTAATAAGTAAGTCAGAGGAAGGAGGAGGTTCAGGGGGGAAAAACGGTAAGACCCTACAGAAATTTGAAAAATATAAACACTAGAAGAGAAAGAAATTACTTAAAGGGTTTACACTGTAATCAGATTAAATTCAGCTGGGAAAGACTGATGAGAAATAAGGAAAATATTATTGCCACTAAAATGACATTTACAAATTGCTCTGGACAAAAGTATTACTAAATGTACAGAATGAAGGCAGTTTAATTAGGTTTCCTGATTTTCTTATACAGCCTTTATTATAATTATGGAGACACACATTGAAACGAAGAGATTCAAGGCCTCTTTCTTTCTCACAGTCAGACTACTGTCCTGCAGTTGGGCAATTGCTACATCATCCAGGTTTGCTTCATCATCCAGCCTTTACACATGGCATATTTGCCTGTCAATCCATCTATGGAAAAACACTGGCCAGCATCCATCTCTTACCTCACACAAAAAAGGCTCTGTGATCTAAATGTTTTCAAACATGCATAAGACATGGAGTAAGTGCCTTGCATGATTGCTCTTCTGCTTGCCCCAGGGTTTTGCAATCCATCTATCCGTGCCACAGCCCCTTTTCAGCTGGGAAGCTGTGCTGTTATGGCTCCTGTTGTCCCTTTATTAGTCCCTTTACAGTGATGGTTTCAGGGGACAAGCAGAAAGCATGTCTGTCCTTTTTCATGAAAACATACCCCTGGATATGTTGATGGCCAGGGTGGTCTACCCCTTTGTTCATTACCCTATGCAATATCAAATAAACCAAGAGTCTCTGTGAAGTCTGATGAACAATAGAGCAGGCACAGCAGCTCAGCCAGCTGGCTCCCTATCTTTGTCTCAGCCAGCAGTCACACTGGATGCTAGAAAGAAAAAGTAAAGTAGCTCAAAGCAGAGACACTTCTTCAGAATGCTCTCCCACATCTCCAGCAGTTTGTGGCACAGAGGTTTCCTGAGCCAGAAGCAGTGGGGAATGCAGGAGCTCTCAGCTTGTCCTTCAGAGACTGCCAGCAGAAGAGACATTGATGCACCACAGCTCCCAGGCACCCTGATGGAAGTGAGCCCCGAGTGAAGGAAGGAAGAGAAAAAAATATGTCCTTTCCTACAGGATGCAAAATACATAAAATTTGAGGAGGTAGATGATGGGGGGAAAAAAGTGAGAAACGGTTGAGACTATTTGCATCTCTTCATTCTACCATGAGATGTTTAAATTTTTTTGCATATTCATACAGTAATTGATGCTTTCTCTAACCATTCTGGATGTTATGCTGTCTTTTCTGCACCTTCACACATAAGAGCTCACACACATATTTTAAACATATAGAAATTATATTTCAGTCTTCCTGCCTAAACTGTGCTTTATCTGTGTCATGATTTCCCTCTATTTTACAATGTAACAGAGCAGAAAGAAATTTTTATTGTCTTTTGCAAATAAAACAATGAAAACTAGACCAAAGGCAAGTGAAGGATCAGTCAGTAGAATTACAAAGTGGAACATTGCATAGGTTTGTCTCCTTCAGTTATAGAAGTTTCTGTCTTGTCTCCAGACGGAACAGTCATGGAAAATTAAAAAAAAAATAAATTATTTTCTGGGTGATACCCTGGCTGCCTGAATGGTCCAGGACTAAACTCTAACTCAGCAGGTATGGGGACAAAGGTGTTTCATGTCCCAGGTTTCACTTGCTATGTGTCTATATTGAAACAGAGCAAGTCAACATCTTGAGTAAAACACTTGTAAATTAATGGAAATAACTGAGAAATGAAGCTGGTATCCTTGTAACACAGGTTTATATTGTTATGTTAGTAGAGTGCGCCCTGAACTTGTAAGCTCAGCCAACCATGTCTATAAAATGCAGAAAAGGCTCTACTAAATGTGTCAGTGATTAAAACGTAGTAGTTTTAATCAAGTGTGAAGGTAAATGTTGTCGAGGAAGAAAACTAGATATGCTCCTACAGATATGCTTGATGGCAAAACAACTGCCCCAGCTTGAAACTGAGAATCCTTGAGATCAAGCCAAATCTCAGAGAGATTTGTCCTGATTTAGGGGTAAGTAGTTTCCAGGGCATGGCTGAGGTGGCTGTTAAGTGTGGGGCAAAAGTTTTAGCAAGGTGAGCAGCTGAAAAGATGACACTTCAGCCTAGGATGCAGAGTCAGATTTAATATACGCTTTACCTCTATTCACAGCTTTGCTCAAAACATTTTAATATATCAGTTGCAGAAATAAGAAAAAGAAAAAGCCAAACCTTGGTGCTCATTTCTGTGTCCATTGGCTTTTTTTAGGAAGGGCACATTCAGTCTCCAGTCATGCTGGGGTAATTTCCTAGGAACTTCACACCAGACCCAGATGGTGGATTTGGGGAGGGCAAGGGGGGGATGAATGTCTCCTTATTCCTACAGTGCCAAGAACACTTTGGCTTCTACTGCCCAATAACCAAAACAATACCTAGCAGGATCTTTGGTGTCCCAACAAGCTTTTGTAGGAACCTGGCTACACACACAGCTTTGCTGCACGGCTCACCTTGATCCAACACCTTAGGATGACAATGCCTGAATGGTCAAACCTCATTTGGTTGACCAGCTGGACTCTATTTCTTAGCCAAACAAAGCTCATTACCAGATCACTCTAAATGAATTTTCATGGTCTTTAAAATCAGGAACAAATGTCATGATACGATAAGGACTATATCAGGCCCACTAAGCCTCATTTCCTAAAACACCATTTTCTTTGATTCCTCCTCTGAAAGAAAAGTGAAGGAATTAGGGAACATCACAATGAAACAGTGTGATTTCCTTATCTCCTGTCTAGATTAGAAGTTAAAACCTAAAGTTGCATTTATTATTATCCAGTCCTCTTGTTTTAGGAACTGAATAGTATCGCTGCTATGAAATGTGTTTCTTTCCAAAGAATTATTTATCCAGATATAGACAATAAAAAGACAACTGTTTTAAAGCCTTTGATATAATAGGCAAAGTATTATCAGTTTTTTTCTCCCCTAATTTTCTATCTATGATGGTGAACCTAATGAAAAGCAGATGATTTATTGATGCCTCCTTCATATCCAGGGGGATAAGGAAGAAATTTTGCTATTAAAGAATTAAGTGAAATTCCTCAAACCCCCCCCCCCCCCCTCCCTGCATTGTACACATCCTAGATTATTTCGAGCTCTTTAAATCAAAACAAAGATATAGAGTAGTGGGTGCTTCATCATAAGCATTAAACTATTCTGTTTGCATTGCATCATTTCTTACACTGCAACAATTAAACTCTCAAAGACCTGCCCAAGCAAGCTTTGAGCTTAATTGGTAGAAAACTTGAGAGGAATTCTCTTGAGGGACAATCATTTGTTTGTCTCTTTGGAAGTCACTGAGGAATTAGAAGGGGATTTATTGTGAGCACTGTGCTTAGAATAGGAAATAACCACATGGTACCAATGGGCAGCCTGTTTCTGAGGCACAGCCATGTCCTGGGAATGGGGAGACAGAAGGCGAGCAAGCAAATACTCTAAAATATGGATTCCATTCTATCATTCCAGCCATGCTGACATCTATGGTGGTTTTCTTGTACTTCAGTACTCTGAACCAGTTTGCAAAGAGTAGAGCTAGAAGTTTATTTTTCTTTTTATTTCTTTGGTAGGGAAAGAAGGAGGAAAAAGATGGGGCAAAAAATCTAGCCCAAAAATGCAATCAGTGCAGAACAGATCGGTACTTTTGGGAAATGCCTTGCTTATAAACTCTACCTTAACAGTGATACCACTTCTTCAGTTCGAGGGACATGAAACGTTGACACTGCACAATGAAGCCTTTTCAGACTGGTTCCACACTTCAGCAAGGAACCAAGGCCAAGCACCATGCATCCAACTGGTAATTTTGTGCTTCTGTGCATGTTAAAATACCCGATATGCCCCTGGCACAGGCAAAGCAGGTTTGATAGCATCCGCAGGAAGGAGGCCACTTATTTTTTCATGCGTAATTTATCACCACAGGTATTTTTGCCTACCTATGTGTCCTCTGCTTAAACCCATGGCAGCACGTACGTTTGCAGCTGGACGTGCTGTTGCTGTAGCAATCATGCTCCACCCTTCAGTTCACTGGCAGATCCTGAAACAGGATGTCAGCATGAGCTGCCTCTCTGCAGAGCTACTCTCTATCAGAAAGAAACAGTCTTGAGACACCCTGTGGGGCACTTTTTGAGAGGAACAGGGGTAATTACTTAGGATATTTAAGTATAACATTAAATATTTACTTCTCCTGAGAAAACATTTAAAGTGGCAGTACTTTATACAATTCCTGCAAATGCAAACTCACAAGCTTGGCCAGGGCATTTCTCTCTTATTCTTCATAGAAGTAGAATTCCACCAGATATATATTCCAGATATAAACTTAATCTATATCTGCATTTTTAAAGTTTATTGCTTCTCTTAAAGTTTATAGCCACCGTACCAAATTACAATTTTTGTGAAGCAAAAGAGAACAGTTCTGAAGCCTTCTTTTCATCCCAGTCTTGAACCTGTTTGACAAACCTCCGTGAGCTTTTGAGGGAGTTTTGCTTCTGACCAGCACGACAAGCTTTTCATTCTCTTTATTTTAGATGTAGGCACACATACCCTGTAATGATGGCTGTGCAGTTGATTTTGCTTTCTCTCACTGCTTTTGCCTTGCCTTATCATGAAAGGTCATGGGATAGAGTCGTAATGATTGCTGCAAAGGAGTTGGGATGCACTTGAAACACAACTTGTGGCTCCAAGTACATGTGCATGTGCACACACCCCTTTGCTCCAGACATAACTCACTGTTCTTTACAGGCCTAACCAAATCTCACTGCACCCTCTTCCCACACACTCCAAGTACTTCCAGTCTGACACGTTATCTCTACACAGCTTCAGTTGTGAACAACAGTCCCCCACCTTGTATTACAGACTTTAATAGCTGGTGTCTGTTGTGAAAGGGCATGTGACAAGGAATAATGTCATAACACGCCTATTATGTACCTCCCTCCACCTAGGAAGATTTTCCTCCATCTATTGTTTTGGTGATTTGGCCTGTGTGGGAAGATTCAGGGAGTGTTGAGACATGGAAAGTTAAATCTCCACTTATCCAGAGGTTGTGACAGTCAGCCAAATTGTGTGCTTCCCTTTCCACCTCTACACCCACTGCACTGTCCTGCTGCTGACCCTGAAATGGAAAGACCACCCTCCTTCGAAATGAAATGAAATCCTCAGAACTTGCTCATCCTTGGTCCTCTCCCAAAAGCTCGTGCTGCCAAACGTGGCTAATTTCTGCAGGAGTTTCATAACCTGGTGGGCTTCTACTCTCTTGCGACCTCAGCTGAGGTCATTGAATTCATTTCCCTTTACGAAGTTGTCTTGCGATTGAATCTATGCTGTCCCAGAGGCAAATGTGTGTCTGAATTTTTCCCACTGCATATGCACTGCCCTCCTCACACAGATGAGGTTTTTCTGGCAGCCTTCTGTCATGTTGTTATGCTTTGAATAATTATTTTTTTAAAAACTTCTCTGGCCCAAAGTTCATTTTTTCCCCTTCTCTCATGCTCTCCCCCCCTCTCTCCTTTTTGACTCCATAGCCATCCTCAACCCCTCCATTTTATCTCTGTGTTATTCTTGGCCTGTCTAGGTGCCAGTTGGGAGCTAAGTTAATTTAGGTATTTGTCTGCTTGCCTGTCAGGTTCTATCAAGAGTAAAAAGAATGGCAAGTTAATAAACCCAAAATTATGTCAGGCATGAAGCAGGCTATTAACCCATGCTGTTTATCTGGTGGCAGGTGCAAAAAAGACCAATAAAAGAGAAGAAATACGGCCTTTCACATGCACACACACAGACACACACATGCACACGCTCTGAAAAGAGGGTGAATGGCTGCGTGTTTCTGTCAGGTGGCCAGCACAGGATTAGCTGGTGGTCTCAGGCCAGACTTTATGGGGCAGGTGTCCACGTTACAGAAACCACAAGCACCATTCACGGGCTCCTTGGCAGCTGCAGCGCGAGCACTGATGCGCACTCTCAGCGCTTCGGGCGAGTCACACGGTAGGAATTCAGGAATGGAAGCGGGGAGGAGAAGAGGGCAGGTTTGTTGTGCTGCTGGTCAGTCACCATTAAGGAAACACATAGACAACAGCCTGGTTTTGCTGGGAAAAGGGGAACCATGGAGGTGGCCGGGCCACCTGCATGAGATTGTGTTGTGGACTCATAAGACTTGGAGCGAGCACTATTGTGCTAGAGACAAAAGTGACAAGCAACACTACACCGGCTTCTGGAATCATGGGGATTTTGTTCAGCTCCATTATAAAAGATAAGCTTAGCTTTTTAAATATATTTTAGTTCAGAACAATATGTTTTGGCATCAATACTAAAAATACAATGCTCTAGGATGGCAAAGTTTAGGAATAAAATGGGTTTGGAGATGTCTAGAAATCTACCTTGATGCAAATAAGACAGAATGACCTACATGGGAGGAAAGCAATCCTCCCTTATTTTCCTCTTGGTTTTCTTTATTGAGCTCCACACCTGTAATTTCCCTTTCTCTTCACCATGAGAAGCCTAATGTCCTGCCTCCCAGGCTTCAGGGCATTGTGCTGCTCAGCCTCCTTCCCTCAGCAGATGTTATGGGTTTCTCTTTACTCATACCTTCCTTCTCTACTTTTGCTTCTGGAAAAGAATGGCAAATTGTATCTTTCCATATAGCTTTGAACAAAGTGCCCATCATGATCTTGAATGGAACTCATACCCAAGGAAAAAGCTGTGACTTCAGGCAACCTGAAAAGCAGTGTACTTTTTGTTTCTGAGTTCTTTTCTCCTTCCAGTGTCTTCCTATTTATGAGGAGTTATCCTAGGCAACTGACTGACAAAATCAGAGCCTTGCGACTCAGTGAGAACATCTTGGTGATATCACCGCCAGTGCATCCAGCTTTTCAGGACTAAACTACTGAACTGCATCAACAATCCAAATTGCCAGTGGACTCTATGAATGCAATATCAGCATTTAACAGCTGGGTAGTTACTGAAAAATTAAAGCCTTAGTATGTGGAAAGACTTCGAAGGTTTGGCGTCTGTAGTGGGTGGCAAAACACACCTAATTAATTCATAGATCACAGCATGCCTTTCAGCAGCATTGCACATTATGTTTGATTATGTATTTTATCTGTGTTTATATGTGTATTTATAACGCTATAAATCAGACTTGCATAATTATATATAATTACATACCTTTGTTTACGTTTTTGACTGGGAGTTTCGAATAACCACTGCTGCACTTTTGAAGTCACTCACTCGTTGATAAGGATATAAACATCTGGAAGTTTATGCAGAATTTCTTCCATTTAGACACTGGAGGAACCTTCTGAAAACGTTGCCATTTTATTTGGTGTGCAGTTGCATTCAAACCACGAATAGCATATTTGGTGTTTATATATATTAAGCTCCTACTTATTTTTAATATTCTAATTAATTCTTAAAACCTGGCAGATGACTGATAATTGCTCAAGGAGAAACCACAATCTAAAGAATTATTTTCTTTTTTTCGAGGTTGTTCTTCTGTTTATATTTGTTATAGCTTCTTTTTAGTTGACTTCCTTAACCTTATTGGTTTTTCTTTTTGTTCCAGATTTCCTATCTGGTCATGCTGATCTTGCTTTTACCAACACCATGGCTTAAAAGTGAACAAATGGTGTTCTTAAAATTCTCCTGATTCCAAGTATTGCTGTTCATAGTGGTGACATATTTCAAGCACTTAATTAATAACACCTGTCTTGCAAAATGGGCATTTGATAAGGTGACAAAGTTTGCTCTGAAGGCAAAAGTGGTGGAGCAACTACAGTGAAGGCTGTCTTACCTCAAGAATATAAACTAGCCTGGTTTCCTATGCAAACAGACTTCTTTACCCATCATACCTGTTGGACCATCTGCATCTTTCTGACAACCTTTGAACCCAGGTCTGGATCCATCAAGTAAACCTGACAGAGTGATAGTGGTCTCATTATAGACGTAATGGAACAGTAAGCTGTCATTACTTGGAAAAAAGTTCATATTTAAGGAACAGGAGGAAGGAAGACACCCTGACAGAACCCTAAAGGGAGGACTCAACCTTCACTCACTGCCTCTGCTGAATGTCACAAATAAGAAAGAGCAGTCAGTCAAATGACAAGGAAAGCCATAGTATGGCACTCTCCCTGTACTGCCCATCTCCTGCTGAAGTAGCAAGGCTCCCAAAAGCATGTAGGAGGTGAAAAGGGATGAAGATGACATGGGATTGGCTGGACTGGGAAAGGTGGAATGAGTTACTGTCACTCTTGGGAAAGTTTTTCCAGGCAGTGGGGAAGGTTCCTACAGTGTGAGGATATAGGGCATAGTGGGTATGCATTAATAAGAATCTTTAGGCTTCGTTGGTCCTACTGCTCATAGACCAGCTTCTGTTTCCAGGCTGCTGGGCTCCAGTTCATCACCACGCCATGGTGGGTGATTTGTTTTATGCTACTTAATGACAATAGTGGCAGCAGTGGGGCTGTTCACTGCTCACAGGCTTGCTGCAGAGCGGTGCTGGAGGATGGCCACAACTGACCACAACAAAGAGCTGAGCTGTGTCCCACAGATAAAAGATATCAGTCCAACATGTGTAAACAAGCCTAGTGTCTCTTGCATTGAATTCCACTCTTGTTCAACATATCGTTTACAGCACCAGACCTCATCCCTGTGGAGCAATTTCTTTCCCACTTGGTCTGCTTCTGATTAGTGTAAAAGAATGACGTATAGAAATGACACTGTAATAAAGATGATGGATAGTCAGTGAAGCAGCTGCAGATTAGGAGAAAAGGAAGCTGACTACTGAAGGCTGGCTTAGCAAAAAACAAAAAAAAACAAAAACCACAAACAACAATACAAGGTTCTAACTGTGCATACAAAAGTCACTTGAAATTCTCCTACTGGTATTCTTACTGGCATGCCACTCAGAGCATGCAGAACAGTAATTTCCCAGTGGAAACAAACTACCCAAAATCATGTTAGGGGACTAAATGCCTTTTAGATCTGGCCTTTAGATCAAGCACTTACCCTGAAATGCCTTCTCCTCTGAAACTCATACTTCACAGGGAATAGGAAAAAAAGATGAAACAGCTCTGAAAAACCCAAACAACATTCTCTTTAGATAAAGCTGTTAGACTAGGGTGTTAGTAAGTCTGTGGCTTCCTTAAGCTCATACATGGATTTTACAGACCAGGCTGAGTCAGTCTAGCGTGGGATGACTGGATGACTTTATATCCTTAATCAGATCTTTAGTGAATAGTTATTTTCCTTCTGATTGCACCTGAGGAAAAGCTTACAAGTGTTTGCATTACCTTCTAAGCAAACAAAATGAATTGGGCAGCAGCAGCCTGGAATACTTTACTGTCTGCCTGATTCTGTGGGGCCCTTTCCTGCTTTTACTGTCCTTCACTAAGAGGTACCTTTCATTTCAGAAGGTGGTTCAATATGCCATTTTGAAAATGGGGAAGTGAAGTAGAAGAGAGGATGAGACGAGGGTGGGAGGGGGGCCCCAGAAATTTTTACTTCATGAGTCAAGTAGCTCAGCTGTCCAAAAATTTCCCAGAAGATAATCACTACTTATGTCTGTGTGAGCTCCTACAGAAAGGAATGGAATGTGCCATAGTTTTCCATAAAATCCTCCAAAAAAAGGATTGATCCACTGCTCTGTGCTGTGTTTATCCCCTGGTTACAGCAGACTACACTAGTTTTAGGCCACAGACTGTTTGTTGAGTTTCTTGAATCTGACAGATATTCTCATAAAAGGATTTGATATTATATTGCTCTGCAGCAGAACCAAAGATGATGGTAGCTCAGACCAGTTTTTTTACTCTTTTTAATACTCTTCAGTGTACTGACGTAAAGCAAAATCAATCTCAATCTGCCATCTCTGGATATATTAAAGAAATAATTTTGTCTGACCATGCAAAGCAAAGAACCACACACCACATTCAAAAGGAGGGCACACCACAGGGATAGGAGATGTCAAATTATTTTAAATAAATCTATTTGAAGAAAGCAGTTTAGTGCCTGGTAAAGAAGCTGGTTTGATGACCCAGTGATGGACATCTGATTGACAGGGCAATCAATCAGGCATTAACTTTTCAACTGCATAATGAGGGATGCTGTTGGGTAATTTGTTTCCTCTGTGAATTGTGAGTTTTTCTCCAATGGAATTACTGTAGCTAAGATGTTAACCATTCATTCTTGCACTTTCTCTTCAGATTTCTTAACACAATAGTTTATGCTAATGATATGAATGCTAAGGCAAAAAGAAGATCTTTAAGGTGGTTGCGCCAACCTTTATTTCAGATAATTTATTGGATCGTTACCATAGATTTCTGCTTTTAAGTCATTAGTTTATCTGAACTTAATTAAAACATGTTAATTTAAGTCAGTTCAGTTCAAGTAGTTGGCTCCTTGTCCCACAGCTGTAATAAATTTTGACATTTTACTGGGGTTTTGTGTAGTTTACAAATTTCCTGTAATTCCTTATTATGCAGCTTTAATAGTTGAGACATTGCTAAAGGTTGTTAGTGGTTTCTCTGTTATGATTTTAAAATCAAAACCAGTGCCAGCCAATGTGTCATGTGTCTCAGCACATGTAACCAGTCCCTAAAGCAAACTGATCTTCTACTGGAGCACACATGAACAGCGTTGCAACAGCCCTGGAACAGCACAGCAGCAGGGAACAACTCTGTTTCTGGAGTTTCTGGAGCAGTGCTTATGACCCACTGAAATAAAAAGATATTTATAAATAAGACACAGATTTTTCAGTTTCAGGATTCCCAAGAGCTGTTACAGAGCAGCTGAGGGTGAAAAAATATCATTAACCATTTAATCAAGAATAACTCCAAAATCCTTTGGATGATTCTGTGCCTCATTAATGAGTCATTTTAATCAGTAACTTTTTGGTAGCCGAAACACCCGGGTCATTCATGGAAATTCATCTCATGCTGGTTGCTGATCAAGTTTTGCTGTCATCATTACTGGTTTTGTTCAGATGCAGAAGTGGTCAAAAGTGAAAAAAGCAGTCTACACTGACATCTTGTTTAAAAATAGTGTTTGCACTACCCAGTCACTAAACATTCATTTGTTTCATTTTCTTCCTATGCAGCTGTTGCAAAAGGTCCATGGAGTGGGGAGTGCTTTTCTTCTGTGTTTTATTCTGGGAAAGTCTGAAGTAAAGGGAAAGTGTGTCAGAGTGTGAAATTGTAATAATGATAATTGTCAAAAGGCTGCTGACTTTACTGGATTCCAGGTTTTGCCCCACGATCTAAGCTGCACTCCTCCGAGCTGCTTCAAAGATCTCTTTCAGTGATCACATCAGGTTCCCAGTACAACTTCTTAATCTACTTTTTGAGAGGCCAAAACTAGGCTAACAGATGTTCTCACAACTGGCTGGAGCAGAACAAGTGGGAGAACAAAGATTGTTGAAACAAAAACTCCAATGTGCCTTTTTTTACAGGAAAGTTTGTCTTGCATCCTTCCACCTCTGTCCTGCTCCTTAGTCCAGCCTACTTTTGAAAGTGGAGGAGCAAGGAAAGTTTGATGATTTTTCTGGAGCAGCTGCTGCAGAATTTGATCCTAACCTCATGAGGAAGTTTACTCCCATAAACCATCCCACTCAATTCTGCAGAACAAGAAAGACTGAAAGCCTTGAATAAACTGTAAAGCTGTCAAAACAAATGTTTCAATGGTTCTTAAGCTCTACCTATGGATCTTTGTCAGGTCATTCATTATCACTGTTTGCCCATTTAGGAGAATAGAATGAAATAGATCCCAGTAGTTCAGTAGAAATTATGTGAGCCTTAGTGACACACACTGTCTCATTTTCCTTCAGGGAATATCGAGTGTATCACTGGATAATCCAGGAGCACACACCATGGACTTTGGAAAGCAGAGAGAATTGCTCCAGATTCTCTCTGTAGTATAATAACATTAAAATTTTACACTGCATCTCCTGTACAGACAAAATGCTGTTGAAAACAGGGGGTACTTATTTAAAATAGCCACTACCTCTCTGTAAGGGAAGTCAAGGGTGTCAGAGCTGAGGTCACCAGCCTGAAGTTGTCAGAGAGAAGGATGGTGGCACCAAGGTGCTCCACCTGTACCAACACCTAAGTCATATCTTGTTTTTAAGATGAGAGATACTTGACAGCTTTGAGGTCACATGAAACTACTTAGGAACCTACCTGCCTGATTGTGGGGAAGCTGCTTTAGTAACTTAGGCATGGTCCTGTGCCTCATATTTTTCAAAATCTTGGCTGATGACTGTTGGTAAAAATGCTGTGCTTTCAGTAAGGGAGGTGGAAAGGGTCATAATTTGGTCATCAACATTTGATGCATCCCAGAAGAGGACCTAAAAAGGTATCCTGCTAGGAGTGATGTGTTGTTGTTGGCTGTCCTTGTCCCCAGCTGGGATTGAAATGGATTCATCATTTTAGGAGTGAGAATAAAAAAGTAAATTGTCAAGTCCCTTAGCTGTTTTTTTAACTTGGTTTTTAAAATTATGAACTACTGCGATTTCAAGTCTGAGAAGAGACTATTTTGTATGTTTGATTGCTTTAAATAATTGTTAGTGAGAGTTTTTCAGTGGGAAAAAGAACATGGTAGATGTCTTATTTTGCATACTTAGATTTAAATAACATAAGGCACCTTGCTGCCTTTCTGAACTTAAGCTACTCTCCATCTAGATGTAATTTGTAGGCAGCAAGGCAGCCAACAATCTAAAGTGGCAAAACAGAATCCATTCTTCTCACACTTTCTAAAACCTGACCTCCCCTGAAGTTTTTCACCTTGTCTGTCTCTACAGTGACATGTAAATAGGAGAAAGCCTTGTTTCTCTTTAGTTTCCAGTTTCTTTCTTTAAAGTTTTTTGGTTTTTTTTTTTTTTTTTTTTTTTTTTTTTTTTTTTTTAGTGTGCTATTAATACATTATTGATGAAAGATGCCAAGCCAGGTGTGATGGACAGGCAGGTCAGTTCTCTAGCAAGACCAAGTCTAGTTTTTGCATTTCAAGATGATTGTCTAAAGTGATGGCCTGAATATATTCCCCTTATCTCACACTTTTCCACATAAATCCATTTTCCCTTTCTGTCCCCTCAGAACACATGACCTGAAAAGGATCAGAGAACTTTGTCATAGCTGTGTGCAGCCCCCAAGTCACAACCTTGCTGCATGCATCTCAAAAGTGAAATATGCTGCAGAGTGGCTGAGCCTGCATGGACTGGCAAAATCACAGGGCTGGGAGTTCAGCTGGGGCAAGAAATGGACTTTTCTCGGTTCTTTGAAGCTAATACAGAGTAGAAACCAGGTTCATAAGTCCTTAGAAAGAAGAGTATAAGAAGAGACATGAGTCTGTGTTGGGGTGGCTGTAGGTCTAAAAGATGATAGTTGTATTTTTTTCAGAGGGATAAGAATTCACTTACTTCTTGAAGTATTGAATTGACTGATGTCTCTGCAGATTCACTTACCTTTGGCTGCAGAACTAAAAGGAGAATATAAAATGGTTGAAAAAAACCAGTTGTGTGTTGCATTGCCTTTCTCATGTTGCCTGTCCTTCTGAGGGGTGCTGTAGCACTCCATGATACACAGCTCCATGTGAAAGCACTGGGTGTAAACTCTGAGATGGACTGGAGAAGCAAACTGTTCATGTATAGGTCAAATTTTACTGTTTTACTATCTTTTATGGCACAAATGCAGATAAATCCTAAAGAACTCCTTCTATACTTTTTTTTTTTTTTTTTTTTTACTTTTTCATTGCAGAAGTGGGCTCAGTGGGACTACATGCACTACAGAAAACTACATCTGAAAATTCAAACCAAACCTAGTTTAATTAAGACTTCGGGTCAGCCCTAGGAAGACAAATTACAATTAGAATGGTAACATCCCAGAATTAGAATGGTAACATCCCAGAACAAATTACAATTAGAATGGTAACTCTTTGATTAGATGTTGTAAATTGTGGTCAGTACTTGAAATATTACATTTTAATCAAGAGAAGGAACCAACAGGAAGCTTTGCTGTCTTAATAACATCCCTGGGCATTAATGTTAGTGGTGAGTACCACCTCTCTACAGGATGCTGTAGTTTGCTTAAAAGGTCAAATGGTGACAAACACTTGGTTTGTTAGATCTGAAGAGATTCTGCTGTGAAGTGGATGCATAATAAACTGCTTTGAAATCTTTGACCCGAGTCACAGAACAAAAATAACTGCAGTGCGGATATTATACATGGAGTGAAGACATAGAAATAACTTTTATTTCCCACCTCATCTGTCTACCCACAAGCTCCTCCTTCTAGTGGAGAAAAGGCAAACTTATTTCCTTTTTTTCTGTGCCAGTAGTCAATCTTGTTTTCCTTGCATGACAGCAGATGTGTTGGGAAGACAGTAGCCTTGAGGAGCAGAAGCTGTGACTGCCTGTGACCAAGATGCAAAGGCATTCTCACAGCTTTTCAGCTTGGGGCTTCTTTTTAATAATTTAAATGTGCATTGGGTTATTTGGGAGTAGGGAGACTTCACATGGGGGCAGGGAACATTGCTGGGTTGCATTTGGAGATTGGATTCTTCCTTTGTAGCCTTGTGTACAAGGTGCAGGAAAGTCACAGAGGGGACAACCAACTATATCACAGAGTGAGAAGTGGGTGGGATTCTTGGGGCTGTGCTGTTCAGGGCCAGGAGCTGGACCACAACGATCTTTGCGGGTCCCTTCTAACTCAGGATATTCTGTTCTATGATTCTAGGAGCTATAGAGGTTCTTGGGCAGGTACAGCCCTATTTGCATGAGAACCAGAGTCTGTTTTAAGTCTCACTCTCCATCACTGAAACTTGTCCAGTCTGAATTGTGCCAACAAAGGAGTTCTGCTCTGCTTCCCTCCTCCATGTGCAAATTCCCCCTGCTAACCTCCTCCACCACCCACTGTGTTTTCCATGTCACTACTGAAAGCAAAACACCCTCAAAACAGAAATAAACCAGCAACAATCAATGGCTGTGCTGGATATCTCACTACCCATCTCTCTGCCTCTGTAAGTGTTCACTTTGCATCCCAAAGTCAGACAAAAAAGGTCCAGAAGTCCAAAGATTGTCCTGGGAAAGGAGGGTCACAGCAAAAGACAGTGAGACACAGACTGAAAATGTGTTTGTGCACTGTCAGTGACAATACAGAGCAGAGGGCAGTGGTGCAGTCCAAACATGTCCTCAGATCTAGAGCACATCCTCTGGTGAAGGCATGGCATGGTGAGAATAAATGCACAGAACTCCAGCTCCTGCCAAGACAACACAAGCTCTTCTGCAAGATAAGGATTACCCTCCCTCTCTTAAAACTGACACAAAAATCTTGTAGGTATGTCACAGGATTTTAACAAATGGAAGGGGCCTTAAAGACCATCCAGCCCCAGCTCTCTGCCACAGGCAAGGACAACTAAACCAGGCTGCTCAAGGTTTTAGCCAACCTGACTTTGAACACTGCCAGGGATGGGACATGCACAGCCTCCCTGGGCAGCCTGTTCCAGTGCCTCACCAACCTCACAGTAAAGAACTTACTTCTAATACCCAGCCTAAATTTCCCCCCTTTCAACTTGCATCCAGTTCTACCTCTGCAGTTCCTGATGAAGAGTCCTGTGACTGTGTTCACAGGGGTCTGAGGATGAGGGAAGAGACAAGGATCTGACTCCATGTTTCAGAAGGGTGATTCATTATTTTATGATATATATATTATATTAAAACTATACTAAAAAGAATAGAAGAAAGGATTTCATCAGAAGGCTAGCTAAGAATAGAAAAAGAAGGAATGATAACAAAGGCTTGTGTCTCAGACAGAAAGTCCAAGCCTTTGACTGTGGTTGGCCATTAATTAGAAACAACCACATGAGACCAATCACAGATCCACCTGTTGCATTCCACAGCAGCAGATAATCATTGTTTACATTTTGTTCCTGAGCCTCTCAGCTTCTCAGGAGGAAAAATCCTAAGGAAAGGATTTTTCATAAAAGATGTCTATGACAGAGTCCCTCTTCAGCTTCCATAAAGGTCCCCTTCAGATACTGGGAGGCTGTTACGAAGCCCCCCTGGAGACTTCTCCAGGCTGAACAATCCCAATTCCCTCAGCCTTTCCCCCCAGCAGAGCTGCTGCATCCCTCTGATCCCCTTGGTGTCCCTGCTCTGGCCTGGCTCCAGCAGCTCCCTGTCCTTCCTGAGCTGGGATCCCAGAGCTGGAGGCAGCTCTGTAGGGTGGGGAGTGGTCTCAGCTGAGTAGGGCAGAGGGGCAGAATCCCTCCCTCCCCTCCCGTGCTGCCCATGCTGGGGGCTCAGCCCAGGACACAGCTGATTTCTGGCCAGCTCATGGTGAGCTTTCCATCAACCATCATCCCCCAGTTTCTTCTCCCAGGGCTGCTCTCCATCCCTCCTCTGCCTAGCCTGTCGGTGTGCTGGGGATTGCCCTGACCTGGGTGTAGGACTTTGAATTTCACTTTGTTGAACCACAGGAGGTTCACACAGACCCACATCCCCTGCCTGTCCAGGTCCCTCTGGATCCATCCCTTCCATCCCAGCTGCACCGCACAGCTCGGTGTCATCAGAGAACCTGCTGGGGGTGCCCTGATCCCATTGTCCACGTCACTGACAGAGCTGTGGAGCAGAATCAGCCCCAGCACCAGCCCTGCAGGACACCACTCACCACTGGCCTCCATGAGATGAGTTAACATCTGAAGTTACTGTCACTTCCAGTCTTTTCTGACTTTCCCATCTCTTTTCAGTAGCTTGCCTGTTTGAAGAATGCAAAGATATTAAAAAAATCAGCTGCAAGTAATTTCTCCATAAGAAAAACAAACAGAAATTCTGAAATTAATCCCAAGGCAGCAGCAGGCTATGAACTAAGATCTAGTTCAAAGCCGGATCTCTATCTGCTACTAAAGCCAGTTCAGCCAAAATAAATCTTTATTTTCACCAGATGCTACATGTGGCTTAAGTATTCCCACACATCTGCACTGGAATAATGTTCAGAGAGAAGATAAGTCCTTTCTTGGACAATGAAAATGTAGCTTTTTTGAACTGGTCTTGTGATGATCCTTGATTTTCCAGTCTTTTACACAATTCTCTGGCCTTTCAGGGATTAGCACATTCAACAAAGGTGGGGTCACCTCCCAGACAGAGTTGACTGTTGTGCCCAAATGATTTCTGGTCATGATCCAGACAGGTTACACCGAGCCAGCTGACATACACAAGTGCAGTTGAGTGAAGCAACGTGACAAAGCTAGGGCTAATAATTTTGGTGTGTTAGTCACATTTTTTGAAGGGCTTAATGAATTGAGACTTTTAAATTGCTCTTACTTTTTACAGAGAAAGAAAATGTTTCTGGTTTCTTTGAAGGCCCAGTCCTCAGTGTTCTTTTTCTCATTATGATCTTAAATTGAACTGAGAGCAATACTCTTCTGACCACCATAGCTCAATAAATAAAAAATAGAGAAAGCCTGAAGGCATCCTTAATTGGCTTGCAACCTTAAATAAATTAGTTCTCAGAACATTTTTTCTTTAAATCACCAGTTTCTTAAGGAAGAAATGTTGCTTTCAGGACAGCAGAAATGAAGACAGAACCTGGGAAAAAACTGTATTACATTTTACATTAGGAGAGGGAGTGCTGGAATAGCATTCAGATGTATTGAATAAGAGTTTCCAAGACTTCTTGTTCATTTTGTTCTGCCCCACTACTCCAGGATCTTCCTTTCCAACATGCTGCTGGTGTTTGGTGCTTCACCCCAGGTTTAAGTATGTTAGCACTTACCTGCCATAGGGGTATGAAAATGAAGACAATGATCTCTAATTTGATGTTGAAGGGAAGAAACAATGAAAAAATATGAGGGTGAGGTAAAAAAGATCTGACTGCCTCAAGGGGACACGTCAGTACTGAAAACACTGCACAGAAGAAAGACAATAAATTTTTAAAAGGGTTTGAATGATGTGAACTTTGTCACGAACTTTAATTCTTTGATTCTGTGTATCGAGAAAATCTTAAAAAAAAAAAAAAATCCAACAAAAAACAACCAGGCCAGAAAACCAGCAATTTTGACTGACAGCTTTAGCAGTGAATGAAAATTCCCAACCCTTCAGTGAGATGTGGTGACTGGAAAAAGTAAATATTAATGGAAAAGTTATAACGAAGGACTTCAGGGAAAAGAGGCAGTTGTCATCTATCCAAAATGTCTGTTGAGCACTCTGAAAATGCAAGTTTCAGAGTCCCCAAGCAAGACTTCCAAGCCTCTGGAACAGCCCAAGCCACATGAATGTTAGGGAAGTGTACAAAACCACTGCTTTCCTTTGGCCCATTCACCTAGAGTTGTTAGAGTTTCCTGCCTAGAGAAAAAGAATCCACTACAGGGAATTCAGGAAAAATAGCTGCCTGGAACCACTGTAGCTTTTTTCCTAAAACTATAATGATGCCCAATTCACAAAAACCCAAACATGATAATGGAAGTATTTTAATCAACAGCGGGGGATTTCACTGATTCCAACACAAAAATACTGCATTCATTAGAAAATCCTTCAGAAATAAAAATATGTCCCCACAGCAACAACAAAATATAAATGAACATTTAATTCTTTCTCACTCATAAAATGTCATCTTTCTGTGAATCACTCTTCCTGCCTCTCTTGTGTACTAGATATGAGGCCACATCCTTAAAAAAGCTCCAAGAAAAGCTGGTACTAAGAAAACGGGTCAGCACAAGGAGAGGGAAGACAGACTGCAAGAAAACAAAGTACCAAACACTGCATTTCTATTATTTGCAAAGAGTTTTTGACATCAACACAGTGCTCAAGAAGACAGTGCCAGAGTGTTGGTGGCCAAACCTGTATGCAAATCACCACGGGCAAAGCGCTGAATGGCAGCTCTGGTTTGCTGAACCCGTGTTGTCCTCTGCAGCCCCAACAGCTTCCATCCCCTCCTTATCCAAAGGAGTTCAGTGAAAATGAGGAGTGAAAGGCACCATCTATTGCAGAGCCACAGGTTGTGCAGAGCTGGGAGGAACACATGCTTTGAGACTGCCTTTTTCCAGGGTTTGGTTGGTGATTCTTATTCCCTCTTCACCATCAGATGGACAGCTGGATACTCAATGTCGCCCTGTTTTTTTAGGATTTTCTAAGCCTTCTGATGTTTATATTCTTGTAATGAACTTTCTCACACATTTTATGTAAATAACTCTCTTTTTTTGCAATCTTTTATGGAGGAGGAGAAATTTGATAGACTGTTGGTGTGTCCAGTGTCATTGGAGAGGTGGCACTGTCACCCTCCAATCCACTGTCACTTTTGGAAAACTATAAATGTTGGAGTTAGATAATAAACCTCCCGTTTTTCTTCACCTTGCGAGCAGCAGTGTGCGCTTGTGTTCTTTCATGTCCTATAGCAACAATCTATCCTCTATTTCCTGAACTATCCCATCATGCCTGCCTCAAGCTTTCTTTCACATTATTTAATTTCTATAATTTTCCATCTCCTCTACCATTCTTCTCTTCCTGATGGCGTCTCTTCCCACAGGCCAGAAACTACTTTGTAAATATCCTTCTACCCCTCTCCCACATGGAGTTAAACACAACACTGCAGGGAAATCTAAAATTTGTCTTGAATTTAAAATTCTGTGGCCTTTTGTCTACTTCAACCAAAGCTCCTGAGTGAAAAAAGTTCGTTCAGAGGATGAGAGGTAGCATTGGGATAGCTTTTGATTTCTTGCTGGGGAATGCACAAGCAAGGGTTGAAATGGGAAACTGCAAAAGTGTGGCAGCAAAAACACATCCCTGTGAAAATCATGTGTTCACTGAAGGGAAATGAGGGGCTTGCCAGGAGGTCCCAGCAGCCTATTGATGCTCTGTCAAACTTTTCACCCTCACCCTTCCACCACACCCTATTTTAAATCCCTGCTCAGATTATTTTTATTTTTTTTCAAACAGCTCATGATTTTGTTGGGCCTACAGCTCAGGGAGGCTGTGTTGCCACTAAAAACACACAGCTAAACACAAGCGGGTAGGGTTCAAAGGAACAGAGCAGATATATTTATTTATCATCTATTAAAAGACTCTGAATACAGATTAATGTTCCTTACTCAATAAAATTTTTTATTGTTTCACCTGCTATACAGTGGGAATTGAAAAGGCTCTCTGGTCATCCAATCTGGCTGTATCTGCTTGAAGTGTCTGAGGGTTCTCCGAGGAAATATAAACTAAGAAACCACCCACAGTAATACTCCCCAGCTCCTTCTCAAGGTCAAGGCTCCCTTGGGGCTGCTCCAGGCTCCCCCAAGTCACAAGAGAGCTGCATCCCATGTCCCCAATGACAACCACACCTTCTGCTGGTGTTTGCCTGCTTGGATCAGAGAAGGTGGCACAGATATGTCCTGCAATTCATGTTATGAGCCAGGAACCTTATCCGGGGCTCCCCAAAAATTCAAAGTACTTTTTTTTTTTTTTTTTTTTTTTTTTTATACACAGGTATCATTTTTGATGCTCTGATGGATTCTCTTGCCCTTCACCACGCTGACCATCTGGAGGCCAGAAGAAGCAAGCTCAGATATGGTTTTATTTCATTAATTCTTGCAGGCACACAGGGCCGTATTTATGGAGTCCCAAGTGCTGTGTGTTGTTTGGAGTTTTCTGTTAATTATCCTCTCTTATGCTCTTACATCTTCCCTCCAGGCTCTCATTCCTTGTTTGTTTTCAGGTCTGTCTGGTATATGTAGTTAGATCATGATGGCTCCTCTATGACTTTCTTTTTCTAAGGCTATCATTCAACCTTACTTTTGTAATTTCTGGGCCATCTCCCTGTTTCCAGAGCCAGTGTTGTGCTATTCCTAATGCCAGAGTTCGATATACTGTATTTGGTAGAGGAATCTTGGTTTTTAGTATAATATTAAAGAGCTCTGCATGCAGCCATTGTTTTGCCTCTTAGCCTAAGCAGAAAAAAAAAGCCAGATTCATGTTTCACTCCACAGTGAAATGTTTCCCACACCTAAACCAGCCTGCAGACACATTGCCCATTGGGCACACATGGAATCTATATAATACTTTTTTTTTTTTTTCTGATTTCAAGTGCCAGTTGTCACCAGGTATCTGGCCTTGGGATTGGCTGAACATTCTTGGCTTTATCTGGAGAAGAATAATTCATGTCATGATCAGGCTTCCAATGGTGAAGAGTATTTCTGAAGTAAAATAAGGAAATTTCAGCAATTAAAACCATTAGACCTAATTCTACTGAGGATGGAAGCCCGGATTTTTGTTAGAGGAAAGCAGTTTCCTTTTCCTTTTGCTCTGGGACTAAAGAATATTGCATGAGGCAAGCAGGTTTTACAGAAAAAAATTCAAACTATAGCACAAAAACTAATGAAATGTCACTTTGGGGTTCAACAGCTCTGTAACAACAGTCCTGCCCAACTGGGAAATTATATATAAATATATATTTTTTAAATACAACAGAAAAGGAATCTCTTGTGAACTTTTGAACCTTTAAACTTTTTTTTTTCAATAAAAATATCTAAATTAACAGAGGAAAAATAAAGTTTCTAAATAAAGTCTTCCCCTAGGATGGCATTTTTGTCCTGCCAAATTAAACTAACCAAAACTTTTGTTTCTCTAGCAATTTAGCTTCCCAAGAAAAATACACCTGCAGCTATCAGGAGCTTAGCTTGAACATGCAGGCCTTCTGTTTCATGAACAACATTTGAGGGCACTTCTGCATTGTGGGAGGGTTCAGCCAAAGAAAGGGACAAGCCAGACCTTCCTGGCTGAAACATCTGAATTCAGAGGCAACCTGAGGTCTGTTCCAGCTGTACTGGGGTTAATAACTTGCTCTGCGGGCAGCCTCTTTGATCCTTTCGAAGCTGATCCTGAAGTAAGGCACGACCTGCTGTGAGGGAAGGAGGGACCTGGGGTTTGAGAAGCAGGTCAGTGGTCCAGAGGTGAGGCTGAGACATGGGCTCCCGTCCTGCCTCCCATCCCTGTGCCCCTGCACTGAGGAGACCTCACCCAGGGCTTCCCTGCTTTGGTGTCTTTCAGCACCTGGCGCTCTTACAGCTACCTTTGACAAAGGCAGGTGATTAAGTTATAATGTCTGCCTGAACTGATAAAAAAAACCCCACCAAAACCCCATCAAAACCATATTTTCAATCTGGGTGATTATACAGAATAACCTGGAGAGGAGATCTAAAACCCTAGAAGTCCCTGGAGGGGAGTGAGAACTCAGCTGATGTCGTATTTGTGGGGTGCCCGTGGCAGGAAGGAATGATGCATCTGACTCCATGTTGTTACAAGGCTAATTTATTGTTTTAAGATACTATATTATATTAAAGAATACTATACTAAACTATACTAAAGAATAGGGAAAGGATACAGACAGAAGGCTGAAAGATACTAAAGAAAAACTCATGACTCCTTCTAGAGTCCCGTGAGCCTGACCAAGATTGGTCATTAAGTCAAAACAATTCACATTAAAACAATCAAACAATGACCAGTTGGTAAACAATGTCCAAACACATTCCAAACCAGCAAAACACAGGAGAAGCAAATCAGATAATTATTGTTTTCATTTTTTTTTCTGAGGCTTCTCAGCTTCCCCAGAGAAAAAAACCTGGGCAAAGAGATTTTTCAGAAAATATGACGGTGGCAAAATTATGTTTTATTTTTTTTTTTAATTCCACTACTTTTAAGACAAATTTTCTTATTTTCTTATTTTTAATTCTTTAAATTTTAATTTTTTAAAAATTTATTAAATTTATTTATTTTTAAATTTATTTATTTTAAAATTTATTTATTTTTAAATTTTCTTATTTTGAGGGTGCTCACATTTTACAAAAGTTTCAGGTTAACAATGTTGGCAAAAGCAAAAAAAAAATTATCAATATAATTAAATAGCTCTAATTTTTCTGAAACCCTGTAAGCAGACTTTTCAATATATGTTTCTCTTCAATGATGTCATCTCTTTGAAAGAGATGTACAAAGGGCTCATTGAGTTAATTTTCCAGTTCTTGAGTTTATTTACCATTCTTCAAGGCCTGACCTACAGGACTGAGCTCCTGAACCCAAACTGCTGGGGAAATGCAGTTGTGATTTACTCAAAGTCTCTCTCCCCATTGCAAGGCTGGTTTTCACAATATGCCTGAAGAGCAGCCTTCAGTGTTTATTATTGTACAGACTAACTGGCCAAAGTCTGCTTGGTTCAGGCATCAAAATCCCATTTGCTCTGAACTTCCCCTTCCTCACTCAGAAAGCCAAGGAAATGTTGTGGGACCTGTTTGAATATTTCCTGCCAATCTCCCTGTGGAAGCAAGGAAGCAAACAAAGACGGAACATTGATGGGCCTTTGTGAAAACAGCAGCCATTCTTTTCTGGAGTGGATGACTCTGGCTTCTTCAGGGAGAGCTCCAAATTTAGACCTGGAATTCCAGGAATAAGCAATTTCTTACCAGCATTTGCTTATTACTCAAGCCATTCTTAACACTCAGCCTTCTCTCTAAATACTGCAGCTGCACACAGAAATAATGGAATCGCAGAATGGTGTGGATTGGAAGGAACCTTAGGGACCATGTATCTGCACCCTCTGCGGTGGGCAGGGGCACCTTCCACCAGAAGAGATTGCTCCAAGTCCTGTCCAGCCTGGCCTTGGACACTCCAGGGATGGGGCAGCCACAGCTTCTCTGGGGAAACTGTGCCAGGGCCTCACCACCCTCATAGGGAACAATTCCTTCTTGATATCCAATCTGAATCTCTCCTCTTCTTGCTTAAGACTGTTCTCAGTTATCCTATCACCATGTGTACCAGGTCACTCAGACCTGGAGCCCACAGGGACTCCCAGCAGGATGTATTGTGTGATTCCCAGCAGGATGTTTTTCCTTGTGTGCTGCCTCATTTGCTGTGGGGGGCTGCATCCCACCTGGCACCACTTGCGCCGCATCCACCAGAGAAACAGTGAGCGCAGCTTGGGGTGGGGGAGCAGCTTTCTCAGGCTGTGACATTTCCTGGGCAGGGGTCCAAGCTTCACTATGGCAATGGACATTCAGACTTAAGGTTTTTCCTGTCCTGATCCTGAAGCCATCATTCCATATTTAGCAAAAAATTTGTGAAGCACGGCGAAGGAGAGGTAGGAAACTTCCCTCAGAAATAATTGGTCAGCTCTGAAGATGTTGCTGTCTAACTGAGGCCTGCCTTGACCCACATGAGAGAAGTGCTGCAGAAATAAGACATTAGTCCTACAAAGGAATGGTGGGCTTGTTTTGTCCAGGCACAGGAGTGAAGAACAGCCTTGTAGCTGTGTCTCTGAAGCTGCCTGGTACAATGCATGCAGCTCTGAGGGAGCACAAACACTTGTGCATCTGTTCTTCTCCATTCAGAAACCTGCCTGTCCCTCATCTTGGCAGCCACTCTCTTCAGGTTTCAACCATCTGATTCATCCAGCAAAAAGTCTCCCCATAGAAAACATACTGGCTGAACCACTTTGTTTTTCCTAGAGCAGTGCAAACAGTTATTGCAAGGGGAATTTCAGGAAGATTGTGCCTGGCAAGGAAAGCTCACTAAATAAATACATGATGTTAATTATCCTTTGCCTGTTTCAACTGAGCATTTCAAAGTGCTTTGCAAACCATTCATTAAGCTGCAATTTAGTGCCATGTGGTAGTTAAATATTATCAACACTGTTTTCTGCAGGTGGGATGCTATGACACAGAGGGTGAAATGACCTGGATGATGTCTGTTAGCAGAAGACCTGAGCCCCAAACCTACTAATTTTGTTCCACCAGCTTCCTGCTCCATTAGACCTTTGTAACCATGAAAAGATGTGGATATCTTGTAGGCAATGATGGTTTTAAGTCCTTCCTTTGATACACTTCCCATCAGATGCTACATTAGTTTCTACATTCTCCCACCACCTTAGCCAACCTTCTTCCTTAGTTTAACTGCCTGAAGGCTGCTCTCAGTGGAAATTCTAAATGAATGAAAGGGAAAAAAGAACAGGAAAAGTTAAGGACATTCAGCTTTGAGTATTTGTTTGTCAGAGGGACATTTACAGCAAAGACAAGTCCAGGTGCAAATGCTGCAGAGCTCCTTGCGCATTCAGCCATCCCTCTTTTCTCCTGTTGGTTTGTACCACTCTGGGCCATATGGATATTTGGATTAACAGAGATGGGCAATATGGCAGATGGACAGATGTGGGGAGCCACTAGATGGGGCTCCAGGAGGAAGAAGACAGCTGTGGGATCCTAGGCAACCCCTCAGGATCAAGCTGAGCTGTGTGTTTAGTATCCTGGTCTGTGTGGGATCTTTATTGGAAAAGATCAACCATAATAGCAGCATGCAGCACCTGTGCTCTCACCACGGGAAGGGAAGGAAGCGTGCCTTCCAAGCCAAAATGCACAGTATTTTACCAGGCAAAAAAACCCCAAAACATTGCATCCCTTCAATTGTAAACTCTGGGTGAATGTGCTTATACATTCAGAGCACGAGGCAGATGGTAACAAACCACATGCTTGTGGATTATCCCACTTTTTCCACATTTGCATTCTAAAAACCACTTTTGGTGCCCGTGGCTTAACCTCTGTTTCCCTAACTTCTGTTTATGAGTTGAATGGTCACATGTCATCATGTTGAGTGGGAAAGTGTGTTCAGGGGATAAGGAGGCAGAAGTGGTTCCATATGGGGAAAGAAGAGACTATGCCAAAGTATTAAGAAATATATAGAAAGAGGGAAAAGCAAATGTAAAATATTTTTAGGAGATCAGGAATCTAAGATGCTTGTGGCCTCCTAGGAAGAAAATAGTTGTCTGCGCCCGAAAGGGAAATTTATGATTTGAAATGCTGATAGTATAAATTTCAGTGTTTGGAGAGGGTGAATGTTAAACAGATTTACCTTTCTCTGCTCTAGGCATGGTTCAGGCTGAAGGCTGAAAGATTCCAGTCAGAGGCCACTGAGACACCGTGAAACTACCAGCTTCAGTTCTTCCAATTTTAATCTATTAATCAGAAAAAAAACCCAAAAAAAAAAAAAAAAACCCCAAAAACGACCCAAACCCAACAACAACAACAAAGACCCAAACAAAAAAAACAAACAAAAAACCAAAATTCAATAAAAAGCAACCAACAAAAACTACCAAAAAACATGTTAAAAAATCAACTCTGTTCACAATAGTATTATAAAGTTGCTGGCATGTTATTTAGTGCATGCTTGTAAAATTCTGCTAGCAGAGGAGTCCTTATGCTTCAGGGAAAGGCAAACAAAATACAACGGATGCCCTCTACTGAGAGAGCAGCAAGGGTAAAATTTATTATAATAGTGGATAGGAAATGAAATAGCAAAAAACTATGAAAAAAAAAGCCCAAACTAAGGAGAAATGGCTCTTGTTTGTTTGGTTGGTTGGTTTTGTAAATCTGATGTTTGAATAAAAAGCAGAAAACAGTATATTATTCTTGGGCAGGAATTTGATATTCTCTGTCCTGGCAAGGCAAGCTTCAGAATCCCTTTTGCCACCATAATAGGTTACCAGTTCTGCTAGTTTTACTTAGAAAGACCAACCAATGAAACATGATTGAAAATTCAAACTCAAATCATACTTGGACCATATAAGCATTCATTGGTGTTGTGTGCCATCAAAATTTATTAAAAGAAAGGATATTTCAATTACCAAAAGTGTCTGAGGTAACCAAACTTTTATTAAGTGCCATGAAGCAACTTGAGAAATCAAGATTTTTAGAAGTAGGGACCTTCTAAAAATCAAGTGTTTCTAATAGATTTCCAGCTGGGCACCTAAAAGGCAAAGTATTTCTGCATATTCAGGACAAAGGGAAGGACTTTGCTTTTGAGAACCAATTATGTAATCATAAGCCAGTCCCAAAACAGGGTTCAAGACTGGATCAGCTGGCATTTATACAGTTAATTGCTGGTGGTCCTGAGGGTTGCAGGCTTGAGTTGGGAGTGGTTTCAGAAGTGAGACTAAGAAAAGCTGCTTGTGGTTCCAAAGCACTTAGCTCTGCCTTCAAGGGGAAGCAGACTTTGCAATAGTCTTTGCCAATACAGCCGATGATGCGTAGACATCGAGCTGAAATTCCAATTTCTCTTTGCCATCAGCTCCAGTGTGGCCAGGATTCAAACCCAGTTATTTTAGGGACACGTCCAATACTCATTTTATCAACTCAAAGACTCCCATTGACTTAAATGGGAGATGGATCTCAGTCTCAGAAGTCAGTATACTCACAATGGCAGCTCAGGAAAAAGTGTGCCACTTCATTAATTCAGAAGTGGAAGTAGAGTGGATTAGACTGGAAATGGGGGAGAAAGCAGAATGATACTCACAGGTCCAGACTACTCCAGTTATCCCCAGGGTGGCAAACCCAAACTTGCTTCATCCCCACAAAAGAGAATTGGATCTCACAGCAGGCCTGAAACTTACCCCGAGGCAGGTTAAAACCTGCAAATTGTGCAGAAACACTTTCCATCCAACAAGACATCCTATTACAGACCTGTTCTATATTCTGTAAAGCTGGCTGTGGGTGGCTTTCTGTTGACTTCCTCCCCACATGCTTTGCTGCCAAGTCAGAAAGACGAAAAATCATTTATGCTTGCATTCACCAAGTGATCTCCAAAGCAACTTAATACTGGTTCAAGTCTTCCTTGTCTTATAAATCGGATTCTTTCTGTAGATTGTTTACCTACCACTTCTAGTGTGTCTCCAATAAATTAAATCCTGCTGAAATGGTAAAATATACGAAAGATATACTGAATGGTCTGCAGGCTGTACAGTGGAGCCATTATTTTAAGAGGAAGTAGGAAAGGCAATCATAAAATTTTGAAAAATTATGCAATAACTTTGTAGTTATTGCCCATCTGTATTCATTACAATGATCTACTTCACAAGCATATAAATAGAACTGGCAAGTAAAAGATGTGCTGTTTGCCTCCAGACATGGCACTAGACTTCAGCAAAGGAAATTCAACTGAAGACTTTAGAAAAAGTGCTGTAAGTGTTCATCCACAGATGGAGACTAATCACCCATCTCCCCCAGCTTCCCCTCTCCCTGTCCCCCCTCCCCATTTTCCATTCCCCCATGCTTGTTCTTACCCCCAGTCAGGATACCTTTGTAAGAAAGATGACAAAATTTAATTGCTTCATTTGCAGGGCAACCCTGATACACTACATGACTTCATTCTCACAAGGCAACAAGTCCCATAAATCACACCTACTGAGTGCACCCATTAGAGCTCCAGTATGACAACTTTATGCCTAATACTCTCCAAACAAGGACCACACAAAACTAAGACTGTAAAATCACTGTTGACTCACAGCAGCTTTTATAACATGCACTCAGCTCAAAAAGACTTAACTTATACGGGGTTTAATCATATTTGGGCATAGGAGACCTCTCACTGATTCAAGACAACATATGTTTAAAAAAGAAAAAAAAGCAGAATATATTTGGCTTAGCTCTTTCCCTTGCAGTTCTCACAGAGAAATACATCAGATTAATGGAAAAATCACTGCTATATTTTGTAATGAAAGAAGATTCTGAGAAGTGTTTCTTCCTAAAATTTGAGGGGGAAAAAAGGGTATTTTATGCTACCATAGCTTGGGAAAGGTGTAGGAAAGGTGCTGTTTCTGGGCTGGGTGCTTCACTGGTGTATATCTGCACAAAGCCTTGGAGGCAGCAGAGGCTGCACGCCCTTCTCAGCAGTCCTGGTGCTGCCAGGTGATGTGGCTTAGTCCCAGCTGGCAGCTCAGCCCCGCACAGCTGCCCGCTCCCTCCTGCTCCCCTGGGCTGGGGGGCACACTCAGAAGAGCAAAAGTGAGAGAACTCCTGCCCTGAAATAAAGACAGTTTAATAGGTGAAGCAAAAGCTGCACACACCAGCAAAGCCAAGCGAGGAATTCATTTCCCACTTTCCATGGGCAGGCAGATGTTCAGCCATCCCCAGGAAAGCAGGGCTCCAGCACTCCCAATGGTGACTTGGGAAGACAAACTCCACCACCCCCATACCTACTTCTTCTCCCAGCTCTATATGCTGAGCACAATGCCATTCCAGTGGTCTGGAATGTCCTTCTGGACCACTGGGATCAGCTGTTCCACTGTGCAGCCTCAGCCTCCTCCCTGGTGGCATGGAATGAGGTACAGGAAAAGCCTTGACACTCTACAAGCCCTGCTCACCAATGAGGAAAACATCCCTGAGTTACCAGCCCTGTTTCCAGCTCACATCCAAAACACAGCCCCACACCAGCTGCTACAAAGAAAACTGAGTCTGTCCCAGCCAAAACCAGCACAAAGGGTACATCCTGCCCCAAAAATATTTGCCCTATCAGGCCAGTGGGCAACCTCCACAGTAATGGCCCCACTCATCCTGACTGCATGTACACAATTGCATCATGCAGCTGCAGCAGTGTGCTAACACCAGAGATGAGTGAGCCCTGGCTGGGGAGCTGACTGATGCTATCCACACAGTTAGAGGCACAACTGGCCTGAAGCCCTGGGAATGCAAAAATATCCCATCCGAGCCATCCCGCGAAGCCGGGAGCCTCTGGACAGAGGCTGTCACTGCAGGCTCCTGCATAAACAAAGGGTGCCTGTGAGTGTATCCAAGGATTTCCATGTGCTTCAGAGCAGGGGTCCCATTGCTTCTCTCCAACAATGTGACATGCATCACTGAGAATCTCTTATTTCTTTGCACAATAGCTTTTTTTACCCCAGCCTCCCTACGGCTACAGAGGAGACAGAGGGGGTGAATCTTGCATGCCGTCCAACTGACTTCCTTGCATTTGGAAGGCAAAACCAAGAGGTTTATATAATCAGGCTAACATACAAACCAATTGAAATTACAATGGTATGTTAGAGTATATTCCTTGAGTATTTAAACCACAGGGAAAAAAAAATCTCTTCCACTAAACTACAAGGGACTGACTGAAACCCGCAAAAGCTGGGAAACATGGTGAGGTCTGACTGAAAGCTTGTCCTCACTTCACCCCTGAGGAAAAGAGTAGAGAGCAGAGATAATACTGGCTGCTTTCTGGTGGGCCCTAAACATATAGCAAATTCCCACAAAATAAATAGGAAGCTTGCCACCATATCCTCCCTCCCATTCCCACACAGCCAGACTCTAACTCACAGGCATGCAGGGCAGCTGCTTTCTCTCTGCCCAGGACTTTGTTGTCACAGGCATCAGTCTTGGCTCTGCTTCCCTGTTCTGGAAGTTTCCAGTTAGCACCTGCTATGCTCTTCTGGCTCCCTGCCCTTGCCAAAAAGGGTTTTGATAGCACCAACTCCAAACAAAACAACACCAAAAAAAAGCACACAGAACACAGAGAGCATCTTTGGATTCCTGGTTACCTGTGGACTCTTCCCCAGTTCCCAAATTCCCCATTCCCACCATCTTTATCCCATCCACAGCATCACTCCTGCTTTCCTTCTCCATGGTGGCAGTCTTTATGTCTTAGCAATAAACTGGGGCAGTGGTACCAGGTATTTTAGGGCAGAGCATGTGCTGCCTGCTTAGCTGGTTGCTGCTTTTTTAGATGCACAAGGAACTGAGCTAAAATTACCATTTCCTCAGTGAAAGAACTATTCTGAATCTTCTTTCTCCATCCTGCTACCCCTTCTCAGGAAAATTCACATGCACCCATCTTCACTTTCATGCCTCTGACAAGCTGAGCTGAGTAGTGACTTCAGAAGTTATCATGAGGGGTGGATGAACACACTGTATGCTCACAGAAACCTATTTCTATAGGAAACCAACCTAAAAATAGCCCCATCCCAGAAGCCTTTAAGAGCAGTACTAAATGAACAAAACTGTAGAGCTACGCACAGATGCCACTGCAGACACAGGGCGTTGTGTTTTCATCTAAGATTCACATAACTAAAGCTATTCACCTGTGTAAGCCTCCCCAAAGTGTCTCTGAGTCTTCTGAGATGGCTACCAGGGCGAGCAGTGAAGGGGGAATTGGATTACTTTGGGTTTCCAATCTAAAAGTACATTAATGTATTTTTACACATGCATGAATCATGTACATGCACATGTAGAGCCCTCCTTATTTCTTTGTAATTGCAGGTTCTAAGCTCTTCAACATGTTTTATAGGTTTTTTTTACAAACTATATTTTCTACTCTCTAAGGTGCTAAAGTACTTTTATTTCTGTTTGTCAGCTGAAGAGCTAAAAACCTTTGAAAATCAGGATCCTAATACAGTAACCAGCTTCTTTGGCTTTCAGGAACATTAAATTATTTATAAAATAATTAGAGAAATTAAATAAAATTCGAGAAAAAGAGAAACCCATAGAAAGGAAACTTCATAGGAAAGAAAGGACTTGGATGTAGCTCCAGATTCATCCAGTTCCAGATGAATGCCCTGGTGCCATCCTCTTCCATCCATCCCTCCTTTAATGAATTACACAGCAATTAGCTGAGAGTGAAAAGAAAAAATCCAACCAAAATATCTAGGAAAATGAGATAAAGAAAGGTTCCAATTTTACTTGTACAGTTTTCCAGTTCTTTGTTACATTTGGTCTAGACTCAGCTGTATTCTGAGAACACTTTAAATCACCGTAGTAAATCGGAGAGGTCTTGAATAAGATGAAGTAAAGAGGCCTTGGAGAAGACAAAACCTCTTTCTGCCTTCTCAACCCCTCCCGCTATTTAAAAGTTACTTTGGTCTAATGAAAATCAGACTATAAGCCTCCATGAACCCCCCAGATTAACATCATTAGAATATGATTTTTTCTATGATGCTATCTTCTGAAGGAGAGGCAACATGCTGTACAGATGGAAGCAGCTTCAAACTCTGCTTGAAGCTGCGGGAACAAATGTCTCCCTGCAAACAAAAAATCATAAATTAAATTTAAAAAGCAATATTTCACTTGCTTTATGGGTTGGCATGAGCCTGCAGGCCCACAGTTTGAGTCATTAAAACCATGGGTGCACCCCATGAAAGGCAGCCCAAAAGTTCTGACACTGAAGCATAATGGTTAGTGCTGCACAAATATTTCGTCTGTTTTTCTCTGTTTTTAAACGAGTACATGAAAAATACTTGAGGGTTTTTGTGGTTTCTTTTTTTTTGCCCCTCAGAGCAAGAGATGGTATTGTTTAGCTGTTAGACAACAGAGCTGGGAAACCTAAGGACACATGGAATAAATAATACAGAAATTGGTATAAAGCCCCTTATATCACATGTGGTCTTATCTGTAATCAGCTCTGCCTCAGAAAAAAGAGGCAGTTTTCAGGTTGGAAAAACTAGTTAAAAAGAAAGGATTTCTTCATTTTAGAGAAGAAGTAAATAGCAAGGGACTAGAGACTACAGAATGTCACAACCATTTCAAAGAGTGAGAGCAGTCATATTCAGGAAAGTCAAAGGGCAAGTTACTTAAATATGGTGAAAATAACCACATTTTAGCAGAACATGTAACTATGTGCCTGAGACAAAGAATTTAGCAAGATGAAAAGTTATGCATATGTATACATGAATAACAGCCCCTCTCACTGTCATTTCGGGATAAAAGGCTTAACAGTATAATTGTTGGGATTGGAGAGCTGGATAAACATGGTTAGTTTTTCACACGTTTGGAAAATTTAAAAGTCACAAGAGACACTCCTGCACAGTGTCACTTATTGTCACCCCCACCCCCTCACACTGCACACAGACACTGGAGCAGCAGAATTTCTGGTCCCAAGAGAAGGTTCTGAGCATGGTGAGGGGAAAGCAGGAGAGACTGGATCACTGCCAGTGCCTGAGGAAGGCCCTCGCAAAGACAAGGAGGGGAGGAGTGAAACTCTCATAAAGGTGTGGCTGAAGTGCCAAACCACAAATTTAGGGTAATAGGGTTCAATCTTTTTGAGTGCTTGCCCTTAAAAACGTTCGTGTGGAAGGGACTGGGGAAAGACATGTACCAGAAATACATTATTTGCCAAAACCTCAGTGCTTACTAGGATCTAAGGAGAGCTCTCAAGAAAAGCACATCCTGCAGGGATTTGATGCTGGTTTTTTGTGCACCATACCCAGATCTTCTGGAAGATGAGAAACAATGCTTCACATAAAGCTTGCCCAAGATTCTGGTTTTTCCCTACATCCTGCTCCACTTTTTGTGCATGTTCCGTAGCTTCAGCTGATATTTTTAACTCTGCCATTAAGTAAACTGGGAAAAGGGGAAAGAAATCACCACTAATCCAGGGCATTTATGTAGAGAGGAGGAAGCACTCCAGTGTTTGCCATGGTGCAGATGAATGTATAAATGTGCCATGCCACTGTTGTTGAAACCAAAGTTTATTAAACCAGATTCCTAAATCCCAAGCCTTGCTGAAAAGCATTTTTCTCCTAAAAGTTCTTTTAATGCTGTATTTGTGTATCAGCATTACTGCTTTTTCTGTTTGAGCCTTTTGAAGTAATTTTTTCAAGCTGTTTTTTTTTTTTTTTTGGACGAAGGACATTGAATACCTACTCATGTATATAGCAACATGTAACAACAACAAAAGACAACAGAACAGATGATGTTGGAAGCAACATTCTTGCCTAATTCCTCTAAAACAGGAACTACTTTCTGAGTGTCTGACACTGCACTTTCAGAGACCACAGCCCTTTCCATCCATCAAGGAGTACATCAGAAAAGCAAGGGAAATACATTTTTTGTCACAGTACACCCTCTTGAAATTAATTTTGTCCTTCTTAAAACACTACTTATTGAAAATACTTGTTATTCAATATTTAATCCAGTTTTCGATCAATCACAGAACTGTGGAATAATTTGGGACCTTGAGGATCATGTAGCTCCAACCCCCCTGCCACAGGTAGGGACAGTTTCCACTAGGACCTTGATGACCCTTGTACATTCTGGAAAATTCTCCTTTTTTATTAACTATATCACACTTTTGTTGTGTTTTGAATGCTCAGTTTATCAGCAAATATATTTGATGAATAGTTATAAACAGCACTTGCTTAAAAGAAATTTTGGAAAACACAGCTTGTATGTGAGACAACTTCAGCAGTTGGTCCTACCAGTTAGGAGGTGAAATTCTCCACTTGTTTTATAACACCAGAGCTGTATTAAAATTTTAGTTTTTATAGGAGGCAACAATGGATTTAAGTAATACCTTTGATCTCAAACTTCTGCTCTGAAGAAGCTAGAAATCCTTTATAAGAAAAAAAACTTTCAGTCAATTTCCTCTCAAATTAAATTTCTCTGCACATACATGCGTATGCAATCACAGTATGGAGTTTGCACGCTGCATAGAACTAGAATTAATTTTATTGTATTAGATTAATTAATTAGAAGAAATCTGTCATGAAAATGCACCAGATTTATTTGAAAAATGCATTCAGACTTTGAACTCCAGGTCTTTTTCCCATTGTTTGGCATGGAATATTGAAAGTCATACCACTGTGGAGAGCTATGGCCTTGGGGTTGTAAGGAGAAAGAGATTATAAGAATACTTATTGAAAAGTGCTACATAATTATGATAATATCTGATCCATTAGAAAATCACATCTGAAGTGGAAGAAAATACTTATGGGTATTTGTTGAAGGGCTTGCAGACAAGTTTTAGAAACGGGAAAGTGAGAATGATGAAACCATAGGATTTGCAGGACGACTCAATGGACTGGGCAGAATATGTCCCTTCTGAGGAGCACAGCTTGCTTTTAACTGCACTGCCCAGGCCAGTTGTCTCCTAGCACATCCTCCCAGCTGACAATGAGATTAATTAGGTGAAAGACAAAACTTATGAGCAGGAAAGAGCAAAAATCTGCTGGTTTCATCCATGGAGAAGTGGTTTTCATGTTTGAACCACTGTATTGGACTTACAGGGAAAGGTTTTGGTAGTGGAGGAAGTACAGGGGTGGCTCCTCTGGGAAGCTGTTGGAAGCTTCCCCCCATCTGACAGAGCAAATTCCAGCTGGCTCCAGGATGGACCCACTGCTAGCCAAGGCTGAACCCAGCAGGAATGGTAGCTATGCCTCTGAGATAACACACTGCAGGATGACAGGTGATAAAACATCCCATTTTGCACCTGCAGAGAGGACTTGTGAGAGGAACAGCTCTGCGGACACCCAGGTCAAGGCAGAAGGAGGGGCAGGAGGTGCTCCTGCAGCTGAGGCTCCCCTGCAGCCCATGGAGGGCACAGGGGATGCAGAGATCCACCTGCAGCCCATGGAGGGCACAGGGGGATGCAGAGATCCACCTGCAGCCCATGGAGAGCACAGGGGATGCAGAGATCCACCTGCAGCCCATGGAGAGCACAGGGGATGCAGAGATCCACCTGCAGCCCATGGAGAGCACAGGGGATGCAGAGATCCACCTGCAGCCCATGGAGGGCACAGGGGATGCAGAGATCCACCTGCAGCCCATGGAGAGCACAGGGGATGCAGAGATCCACCTGCAGCCCATGGTGGAGCCCATGGAGGAGCCCAGGCTGGAGCAGGGCCATGCCCAAAGGATGCTGTGACCTGTGGGAAGCTCACTCTGGGGCAGGCTTGTTCAAGATTGTGACACTCTGGAGCAGCCTGTTCCTGAAGGGCTGTGGAAGGGACCCACTCTGGAACAGTTTGTGCAGCCACTGGGGAGGACTCACGCTGGGGAAGTTCCTGGAGGACTGTCTCCCTTGGGAAGGACCCTGCGCTGGAGCAGGGGAAGAGTGTGAGGAGTCCTCCCCCTGAGGAGAGAGGAATGCCAGAGGCAATGTGTGATGGACTCACCACGACCCTCTCTCCCTCTCCTCCTGCACAACTGTACAGGAGGAAGTAGAGAAAATTGGGAGTGAAGTTGGGCCTGGGAAGAAGGGATGGGTGAAAGAAAGATGCTTTTAAGGTTCGGGTTTATTGCTTGTTGTGCAACTCTGATTCAATTGGTAGTAAATTGAACTATTTTCTTTCTCCAGGTCCAGTCTCTTTTGCTCATGATATTAGTTTGTGAGTGCTCTTTCTCTGCCTGTGAGCCCTTCGTTTTCTCTCCTCTGCCCAGCTGAGGAGGGGGAAATGATGGACCAGCTTTGGTGGATACCTGGCATGCAGACAGGGTCAAGCCGCCACAAAAATTTTTCTCTGTGTTTGTGACATTCCTAATGAGGAGCTCAGAGCCATGTCACACTGTGGGAAGGGATATTGGTACCCCATTGTATTCAGCAGAAGATTTACAGCAAGACTTGCCCATTTTTCCCTTGATGTGCTTTATGCCTTCATGACGCTCCGGAATGAGCTTCCCCTAACCCTGCCTAACCAGTTTTGTGGTGTGCAAGGGCTGTGCTATTCTCCTTGGAGTGCTACTGGGCAGCCCAGTAATGAGCTGTGGATAGGGCCCCTTAGCAAGTCTGTCTTCCTAGACTGCTTGGGAATGTCCTTTATTTCTGACACGCTCCACCTGTCCTGCCTGCCCTGGCTTTGTTGGCTCCTTCATCTGAAACAAATCATCTCACTTGCTTGGCTTTGGTAATCACTAGAGAGTTAAGAGTCACAAAACCAGGGACTGAGCTGCATTTGGGAAGGCCTTACTAAAAAAAGCCTCCAAACTCCATCTGCTTCCAGTAAGTTTTGCCTCTTTGACAAGTGCAGAGAGGGGCAAGTGCCCCTTGGAGCGGGGTGACTTCTCACTCTTCCAACAAGTGGTGGCAGGACAATGAGAGAAGCAGCTAAAATTCAACCCTGGTATTGGGAGATCCATCCTTTGAAGCCTAAAAAGGCATGTTTGAAGAGGGGAAAAGGTTCTGGCAGATTTAGGTAGGGGTAAGTTTGTAAAATAGCCCTGTGGGCAGACTGGTGAAGATTTAAAAAGAGATGGGAAAAAAAAAACATTTGCAATAAACAGCTATCAAAGTTTGAAAATATCCAAGTACTTACAGGACTGGCGGGTTTTTATAATTCTCAGTCATGTCAGTGGTACTTGGGCTGCAGAATCTGTACCTATACGTGGGTAATAGACTTTTTTATTCCCAGTACCTTTCATGTAAACCCATGATTCATCCATCATGTCAAGAGCATCTTAATAATAAATATGCCACCATGGCTGGTGTTTTTCACTGAATTTGGCAAGTGTTCTTAGAAAGAAATGAAACGAAAATTTCAGGAATTTCCAATTGGGCTTGAAAGCTGTGGAAGAAGAGTGATGACTGCTATCAATGTAAAGAGTTATGAGCTGCCTGGTTCTTCTGTTTTATGGAATAGCTTAGCCATAGCACAGGACCTTCTTCTCTGCCACTGTGGCCTGGGCCTGGCCGTGGCCTTAATTTTTCTGAGGATGTTATTCATAAATGTTCTCTTAATCAAGCTCAGGCCCAGAGTTTTACTGTAGAGGCCAAACTAATTGCCAGGATACATGAGAAGCCAAACACTAGAAGGTAAAGCTAAAATTTGTGTGTCCTGGCTCAGAGAGCCACTATGTTTCAAACCTGAAATAAAAAGTGGGTTTTTGCATTTCTTAAATAGTTGATTTTTCCACTTCAACAATTAGAACTCTGTGCTCCTCAAAGAATTCACACTGATGAACTACATTTCCTTAATTTTTAAAATTTGACCACAACAAAAATCTCTCTTTTTAATTTTTTTTAAGAGAAAGAGGTAAGGATTTATTCCAAAATTATCCCTGGCTGGTGTGCATGGTTACCACACTGAAAGAGACAGCAGTTTTCTGGGTGGAATGGCATTGCCCTGTGTGCCAAGACCCACAAGGAAGCTATGCCAAGGACTGTGAAGATTTTTATGTCTCTCCTGCCATCATAAACACAAATGTTATATCTTTCAACGAGACAGCTGGCATGTACCCCATTGATTACACCCTTTAATTGAGAAAGGGAGAGGTGAATGATTTTCTGTATTCTTTTCACACGTAAAAGCTTCTAGAGGATTAGCAATCTCTTAGTTTTTGATCAAAATACAGGCTCCAATGCAAAATTCTGTAAGATTTTGTAATATCTTATGTTCATAATATCATGAAACCCTTCTGCTGGAATAGTCTCATCCATCCTAAAGAGCTGAAATGCTATTCAATAACTGACATAACATCCATGGTGGGGTTTTTCAGTTCTAAATCTGCCAGCTCTCACTTCTGTGACAGTGGGAAACATTTTGCTTGGTCATCCTCAATCCCACGTGTGCGAAGAATTGAGATGAGGAGACAGGAGGTGCATTGCCTGGACAGAGGAGGTGAGGAACCCGAGAGCCTTTTCCTCTCTGTGTCATCCCTGGGCTCCATAAGAGAAAGCCACAGCTCCCAGCAGACCATGCATCAGATCTGTGGGCACAACCTCTCCGTCTTGAAAAGCTTTGCTGCCTGGGCCCATGGCCATCTGGGATAAGGCACATCCAAAATATCCTCTGGTTGAGATGGTTGTGAAAGAGCAGCTCTGGAGCAAAAGCTGCCTGACTGTGTGAGGCTTCCTTTTCTTGGGAACCACTTTTGTGCTCAGCCCCTTGACTCTCACCTGAGTTATGTTGCTGGTACATCACTGCCCAGTTTAACACCTTCCAAATTTTAGCCCTAATCCCACAGATTCAACTTTCTATCTTGGTCTCACACCCATCTTGTCCCTTTGTACTTTTTGAGCAGTTTGAGCTATGAGAGTGTATGGGATTTTGTAACCTTTAATAAATGAATGCTACTGATGCAATAGGAATCCTAACCTGTCATCAGGAAAGATACACAATCCAGCAAACCACTAGGCAGATACATTAGATAGATATCGTCATCCCAAAGGAGATATTCCTGCCCACACCATTCTTCCACAAGGCAAACTTGAAATATTTCACTTGTCCTCTGGAGCTCTGGAGAAGATTCTTCTGTTCTGTGCAGATGGTTCAGGGCTCTGAAGGCTGGGCCGGATGAGGGAAAGCTGGAAGATTGCACCCAATGAAGAAAAAAGCTGTAAAGAAACCCCACCAAAACACAGCAGAGAGCAACAAAAAGAACTAATTCTATTTCCTTCCTATTATCTTTCCTTTAATATGAAAGCCAGAAGGAATTTTGCCATAGACTTTACTAAGGACTCTTGAATGTAGAAACATGCTCTCATCAGCAGTTCTTAATTTATCTTTGCCTGTATTCCAGAGCAGTCATTTAACATTTTGACACTAGCTGCAGGATTGCATGTGGTTTGAGTATCAGGAACCATTTGCAGAAGGCATGAATTAGACTTCAGGCATGTCAGGAGTAGGCTCTGCTGGAGTTAGATCCAAAGCATTCATGCTGGAGGTTGGGTTCCTCTACAAAAAAGTCCACTCGAGGCACTACTGCTTTTCGCTGCCCTCTCTATCTTGAGAAGTGGTGTCCAAACTTAAAATATAAATCTTGCTGTGATCTCAGATATATGAATCTTAACATTGCAGATACTCTTCTCACAAAGGTATACAGATAACCAAAGATCAGTTTTAGTGCCTTAAACCATGGTCACATCTTGGCAGCGCAGACAGGCTTTTGTCTTCTGCCCTTATGCTGCCACCTCAAACCCACTTTCCCACTCCTGCAGGGTCATAATGAAACCAAGGAACTAAATTAGGAAAAAGCTGTGGATTGAAAATTACCCATCAGGGAATATAAGAGTTGACTGAAAAGGATAAATCAAGGAAGTCCGCAAGTAATTGTTGCCAGAACAATAGACAGGGCAGTCAGGGAACGGAAATGAGCAGCTGGTCTTGGAAGGAAGGGAATGGAACGGCTTCAACTGATTTTCTCAATGAGAAAAATGTCTCTGGAACTGTGATGTGATGCAGTGTAAGCATCACTGACTTCAAAACTTGCAACTTTGGGCACCATTTTCAAGATAAAGCCACAGGTCCAGGGGGTCAGAAGTGTTACTCATTTGCCACAGAAGTAAAAGTGTAGATTTGAGCTCAGTATGCAAATTGAAATAAACCATTTAAACAGTCATTTTCCCTCTTTCCATTTTTTTCATGATAGAATATCACAGAATCATAGCACATCCTGATTTGGAGAGGACCCACAGGGATCATCAAAAGATGCCTGAGGACAGCTTACAAAATTCTCATCTCTGCTTTAATTCAAAACATTTGTGAATATCCTCAGCAGACTGGTACTGTTGTGGAACATTGCATGCAATATAGATAATTTCCATGTACACTTACAACGTTAGGCACTACTGGCTGCATGGTTGAATGGAAAATTGAAAAGTCACACTGCTTTTGGCTATGCAGCGAAACGTTACTGTGGACAGCTCAGAATTCAAACTACAGTAAAAAGAATGTGTTTTCCATGAGAATTCTGCTGGGAAAGCTCAACCATTCAGTAAAAGTGTACAATGAGGGACACGAAATGCACTTTTGAAGCTAAACGGATAGCTATATGACAGATAAAGTTTTGTTTTATTCATTCAAGTCTATAAACATACACGATATTATAATAATAGATGAATAGGAGGAACATTGTGTTGTTGTTCCAGATAAGCACTCAGAACTGTCATTTCTTATCCATTTATCTGGATCATTTGGGCATGGAAAAGCTGGGTGGGGAATTGCATGAGATCAGGGAAGAAAAGAGGAAATCTCATGAGAAAAGGGCTACAAGAATTGCTGCTTAGAGTGTTTTGGCAGCTTCTCAACCCAGAAGCGCAGAGCAAATGAAAACCAGCAATAACAAACTGCAGATACTGTTGGGAATTAACCAAACTGCCGAGAACAGGGCAGCTTCTGGGACCCTACGCACAGATAGAGGGCTTGTGGCATGCCATGCTCGGCTCAGTTGCTGGTATAATTGTCCAGGGATGGTGTTTACTGCCGACTCACGCTGGCAGACAAGCCTTATTTATTCCAAGCACGATACCAGAGGGTTTGGAGTGTGCTGGCTGTAGCAGGGGAATCCTCCAGAGAGAGATCCAAGAGCAGTTGAGCTTGAAAAGAATAGCTGGACTCTGTCCTTACTGTGTCTGCTGAAATGACAGAAGTGAGGGGGATTGCCTCAACCTGCAGCATATATTCTGTTCAGAAAAGGGTGGGAGCTTCAGCTGCTTACAAACACTTTCCTGACCTGCATCACTCATTTCTAACAAACAGATGAATCATTTGCAAAAGCAGAACGTGCTTGTTTGCTGTCTACTCTAACCTTTTGCATCATACTAGCACTGATTTAATGAGCTTCAGTTGCTCTCCCTCTGACACATTCCCTTGTTATGTTGGAAAGGGAACTTTGAACACAAACAATCTCATGTGTTACTTGTTTTACCTTTGTCCTGCATTGAGTAGAAATTATTACAAGAAGTATCGGACAAAGAAACTCAGAGTCTGAGGGTGTCTCGTGGCAGCCTGGTGACCTTCCAGTTTGGTCTTCAGGATCTGGTGATGATCTCTTGGTAAGAATCCTTCACAGATGGAGCTGCCATGAAAGGAATTTGTCCTCACATTGGGTGTTATTCTAGAATGACACGGCTTGGCACAACCCCAGTAAGTCTGACTCTCTGGAGAGAGACTCTTGGCAAGGGCCCGGAGTGACAGGACCAGGGGGGGAATGGCTTCACACTGACAGAGAGCAGGTTTAGGTTGGATATCAGGAAGAAATTCTTCCCTGTGAGGGTGGGGAGGCCCTGGCACAGGGTGCCGAGAGAAGCTGTGGCTGCCCCATCCCTGGAAGCACCCAAGGCCAGGTAGGATGGGGTTTGGGACAGCCAGGGATAGTGGAAGTTGTCCCTGCCCATGGCAAGAGGGTTGGACACTGGATGATTTTTAATATCCCTTCCAACCCAGACCATTTTGAGATTCCATGATTCTGTGATCCAACCCCAGGCAAAATTAGCAAGACAAGGCCAGCAGCAGGAGGGGCAAAGAAGCCTCCTACAGCATTCATGTAGAGTCCTGCAGCCAAGTCCTGTGAGCAAGCAGGAACAGCCGGGCCTGGACACATGATGGGACTAGAATTTTAAGTGCAGCTGCTGGGGAAATGGCCAGGAGGCAGATAGGCAGAAGCTTTTGGTGCTTTTAGGGCATGGGTACTTGAGTTACAACAGAAAACAAATGTTTATGTGAAATTGTGATAGAAATCTTAAGCAAGCAGGCAAAAATATGCTGCTAAAAATTTGTCTCTCTAAAAAGAGCAAGATGTTCTGCTCCTAAGTTTGATGACAAATTCATAGTTTAAAATAGCCTTAAGGAAAATGGTTAATTTAAAAATTGTACTCAGAGCTAAAACCACATCAGTTTCAGGGTATGTGCCACACTGCCAAGTCGTCAGCACAAAAATGGCACGGAACAATGGACAAGGACTGTGCACATTAGTCTGACCTTCCAGTGTTTCATACTTTCACAAGTAGAGCCCAATGAAATAGTTTAGTCCATTTTACTACCATTTACTTTACTTTACCACCATTTCTACTATTCAGATCTAAAAGGAGGTGCCTTATGCTTCTGAACAGGCATTACAGTTACTTCATATGACAAAACAATGGGCTGCAGCTTCAATATGATCACCTTTAGATGAAAGAGGAGTTAATTTATTACTAAATAAAACTCCAGTTCTTTCTCATGGCACTGATTCTGACTGTCTAAGAGTCACTTGGTTTTGAATGAGAAAGATTCTCCTCCATATCAATTCTCCTCCATATCATCCTGGAAAGACAAAGTTCTCCCAACATGTATTTCAAGCAAATGGGAACTGTCATCTATGCTGTTGCTGCAGTACTTTCAAACAAAGACATCAAAATCAAAGGAACAAGGAGAGGAAGAAGAAGAATCTCTTAGCTAGTATTTCTGTACAATATTTATATAAAATTATTGAAAACATCTCTCAGAATAGCTAAATCAAATTATGTATACTGTCTGAAGTAAACCTCTCAAGTATTTTGGAATATCTCTTCTGCTATTGATATAGTGTGTGTGGGGCAAAGGACATTCCTGCTTTTCTTTATATTAAGGAATGAATTAATGAATTAACAGATTTGAAATTTTTCTGATGAGCTAGTGTAATTTCAAACAAATCTGATACTCAGCATGATTATTGTTTTGGAGACAGAGTAGATCAGGTGTAGAAGCTGCTCTGTAGAAGACATTAAGAAGACATCTCCTGTCCTGTAGGCATCCAGCACTGGTGTGTCTCTAGGAATACTTACAAGTCCACTTGTGGCTGTTTTCAAAAGAACTTCTGACAGAATATTTGTGCTATTTGGAAGCCATCATCAAGCTGTGACTTTAACCATTCTGTTTCTCCTCGGGTGAGATGGGTACATTTCCTTCAAACATACATCTTGAAGTTTTCCCCCACTTTGGAATAGTTCTGCCCAAACAAATTCCACCTTCATTCAATACAAAACCAATATACCAACAATTTATGGGAAAATAATAAAACCCATAACAGGATTGGGTTTTATACTTTCTCCACAGCAAAAAATCTCAGCAAAAAAACCATGGCAGAATTAATGTTTCATAGGTTACATCAGGTTAGCACTTCACTCAGTTATGTGTGTGACTCCTGCTTGTTCATTCATATAATCATGACTGCTTTGGCAGGACCAGAATACATCTGAAATATTATAAACACATTGTGTTGCTCTCCACCCACTACATATGAGACTGTGGTAGTCAAGGTGCCTGCCACACTCAAAAGTTAAGAGTGGAATTGGTATTGGATCTGAATTCCCCTTCCTGCTGGTGGATTTCTTTACTTCCCTTGATCACTGTGCTTTTTGTGCTGCCACAAAATCTGATGAGAACAAATTGAGTTTGTCTCTTAGGAATGCTTTGGAAATGTCAAGCAGTTTGCCAATATAAGGAAAGCTACTTCTACCCAACTTCATGTTTACTCCCAATGAGTTTTTTTCCCCATCTTACTCTGGAACTGTCATGCTTTGCTTCAAGTACTGATGTGGCCTTGCCAGACACAATGACCGAGATTTCTTTGCCCTCTTTGGTTGCCAGTTGCTGCAGCTGGTTGAATTTTGTGCCTCTACTGAATGCCTGGCCTAGAGTCCAAAGGCTGGCTGTTATCCCTCCTCTGAGTGGAATAGAGTTAATTACTAGTCCTGCAGAATAACAGGAAACCCACAGAATTTCTTACAATAAGAAATCATAATAATTTTACCATCTGCGGAAGTTTCTTGAGCCACAGCCCTCCAAAGGCAGGATTTCTGATCTAAGTCCACCAGGTATTCACAGCTTTAATTTAATTAAAAACTGTAAAACCTTTTACTCCACTGGCCCTGGGCATGAGAAAACCTAAATTACCCATGCTTTCAAAACACAGAAAGATCAAATGAATTTCAGGTTGTCATGGAAAAAGATTATTATTCCAATAGCAGACCTCTGTAGCTGCAGATAATTAACCTTAATTACTCTGACCTACTGTTACCAAAAATATTTGGCTACCTATGATGCTTGCAGCGCATAGTTTTGACAATTGTGCTCACTTGGGGCTGTGTGGTTTGATAGCTAAACATATTTCACTAGCAGACCTGACACAGAAATTTGACTGTGCAGCATGATAGCATTTTAGCAGCCATGCTCAGGCCAACAGTCCACCTTCCAACATCTCTGTGTCTGAACACACTGAGCTTTACATGTTGAGGCAAATTATTCAGGAAAAAAAAAAAGTGGCAGCTTCATTTATTACTCTTGAGGGGTTTTTTTTGCCAACAAATATACGCTATGCATCACCTAATTCTTCTTCTTTACTAGCCTGGCAGAATGAGGAGGAAAACATGTTTTTCAAGTTCCAAATACCAACATGAAAAGCCTGGAAATCAACCCTGTATTTTACTTCAAAATGAAAAAAAAAATCAATTTTGCCTTTAAAGAATACTGGGATAGTGACACAGGAACAACAAAAGTCACACTGCTCCCAGCTAAGACCAAGAGCTTTTCTACTGCCATTCTGAAGATCTAATTTTTTTCTCCCTTTTCCTCCTTTTATGAGACTCCATTTCAAAGGCCGGCATGCCAGTCTAAACCCCAAATTTTTATGGCTAGTGCAGAATTGAGGTACAACTTTTATGTGAAATAAAGTGGTTTGGCAGGATAAGGTTAGAAATACAATTTTAGTAGTTAATTTCTTTCTTCTTGTGATGAGTAGGATCCAGTAATAGAAAGAAAGAGTTTAGGGTTCAGGTCACATTCCTGACGCTGACTTAAGACAGAAAATGGATCACCTACTGTTGCTTGCGGGGTATTTTAGTTGCTTGGTCTCTGTTTATGTTTTTCTCTGCTTTCTAAAATGTTCCCAGCAGCAACTGAGGTTGTGCTACCTTCTGTAATTTGAGCTGAGGATATTACACCCCAGGCCACACTTGCCTCTCCACCTGAGCACCTTTATTAAAATTGTTTGTCTTTTCTTTCAAAATAAGCAGTTCTGAACCCCTCATGGTGGGTGCAAAGATAATTCATTCCTTCTCATGGCCACAACACAACTGTAAAACTCAGGCCACCAAAACACCAAAACTCATATGTAACTCTAATCATCAAAAGAAGAGGATCACCCTTGTTTTAGAGTTCCTATCAATCTTTTCATTCATTTCAGCACCTTTCTCAGATAATTCTCATGAATTTGTAAAGTATATATGTCTCAGAAATGGATTAACTCAAGACTTTTAAAATCTGCACTATTAATATGCGACTTGTTTTATGACATTATGGAAAACCCTAGTTAAAGGTTTAAAGTTCTGAAACCAAATCAAAGAAGAATATTAGAAAGATTCTAGTAAAAGCCTTGTCTAGAGAAGAAAAATTGTTTGCCACTCACAGTTGGCATCAAAATGAACACAAATAACAGGCTGCTGTTTAGATCAAAGTGCTGAGAATAAAATGTATTTGCAACCCTGTTCTGGGATAAATATTGCAAATAGCTTGCCTTTCCCTTGGCCTGCAGAGAAATTATCTTCAGTGTTGGCTATGATGTTATTTTCTAACAGAGACAAAATTTGGAAGGATAAATGCTAAAACCAGAAAGTTCCACCTCAACATGAGGAAGAACTTCTTTCTATGGAGGGTGGCAGAGCACAGGAGCGGCTGCACAGGAGGTTGTGGAGTTCCCCCTCTGGAGACATCCCAAACCCACCTGGATGTGTTCCTGTGTCACCTACTCTGGGTGACCCTGCCTGGGCAGGGGGCTTGGACTGGATGAGCTCCAGAGGTCCCTTCCAACCTCAGGATTTTGTGATTCTGTGAAATGACTGCAAGAAATGACGCTACTGCAGCAGTCCTCATGCCTTTGTTTTGACTTTGGAAACCTCCATGGGAAGGTCATGCACAGTGTTGTAGCCAATCACTCCTGTGGCTGCATGAAGTATTTTGTCCATTGCTTGCATATTTCTTCCAGAGAAACAAGCGGACTTGGAGTAGGAAGAACTGGCTGTTGAATTTGACCCTTATTCAGGTCTTCTTTTTCCTGGTTCCTAATAATTTAACCCCCAGCATGGCTTTTCAAGATGTGTTTCCAGTGGTGATCTACAACTTCATCTTATTTACAGAAAGAGGAAAAAACGAATCGTTTAAACCCTCAAGGCTGAGTTCTGACATCAGCAAAGATGTCTCATCTTGTGACATAAATCTTTATATAATACCAGGATATCTTAAATTAGATGTCACTTTGAAATGAAAGACGTGCATTCCAGAATAACTGATACACCATTAAAATGGAATCATTATTTAAGGTCATTATTTATTCTAGGCCGGAATGGGCAGAAATGGTTTTTGATACATGTCAGAGTGTGCAGCATCTTTGGGACCAAAACTTTTATACTAATATTGTACAGCAGAAGGGAAGAACAGCTTTTGGATTATCCTAAAACAGTGTGATAATTGAAACTTGAATTAAGTAGTATGCACATAAAATGATTTGTGTTGGGTATGGCACTGCCCATTTTTGTTTCTTTCCCATGAGTGAATCATATGAACACAATTTGCTGCCATGAATACTCTCAATAAATTTTGAGGAACACTAAGAGAGCATTCATAAGAAGCAAACTCCTCATTCTGACAGATTGAATGAATTCAGAAGGAATTCAGAATACTCATTCAGCACAGACCTACTTGAGACCAAACAATGCCATGTGATTCATGCATCCAACTGAAACTGGAAAACAAAGATTATATTTCAATTTTTAACAGGGAGTGTCTATCTAAGCCATTTATAGATGTGGTTTTACAGCACAACCAAGCAGAAGATGAATGGATGACCATTGAAAATTCCTCATGGCTGTGCCACAAAATGTAAGAGAGAGTAAATTGGGTGAATAGTGGTTGTTTAGAATGGAATAATATAGTACTTGACAGCAAGGCATTGATTCAGACAAATAGGGGAATTGGAGGCTGAGAAAAAGGTAGAATTATGCAGAGTGATTCAAAGAAAGCCTGGCTTCCAGCAGCCTTGTGTCTCATAATTGAATTCCTTGGTGTTTAAAGAGGGAAGGGCTCATAACCCACCCTTTCCCTCAAAAAGGCTCTTCCTAACCATTGTCAGAAAACTTGGTGCAAAATTCCTATGGGTAAGACTGTGGCTGCATGTCTGTGCTCAGCTCATGGTTTCTTATCTGGATCAAAAGAGCACCAGTAATCACAGAATCACAGAATGGGCTGGGTTTGAAGGAACCTCAAAGATCATCTCATTCAAACCCACCTTCTACTAGACCAGGTGATTCCAGAGCCACATCCAGCCTGGTCTTGAACCCTTCCAGGGATGGTGCAGCCACAGCCTCTCTGGGAAACTGCAGGATAAAAATATGCACACACTTTTGTGGGGTTGGTCTCAGATGCACTGCTGAAGTGTGCACAGCGCAGGAAAAACCTGGTTTAAATGTCATTCCTCCCAGGGATGCTGTGGGCTCCGGCAGACTCCAGCTGCTCTCAGACACATGGGATTCTTGGGGCGTCCTGCACAGGGCCAGGAGCTGGACTTGATGATCCTGATTGGTCCCTTACAGCTCAGGATATTCTGTGATTTCCTTGACATGGTTCTTGTTTCTGCTGACACACAATCATCCATGAACCCTCCACATGTTAATATTTTTTTTTTTTTTGAGAAGGACAATTCATCCTAAGAAAGATCTGAAAAAAAAAAAGTATTAAAAATGTTTATTTCAAGTGATATATTTATGGATCTGAACTCTGAGCTGGCATTGCCATGAGCCTGGGAATGAGATTATTACTGCTCTTTGGAGAGACTGTGTGATTTCTGTTGGGTATTTCTAAGCATAAATGTTCCAGGCTGGAGAGTTTTTCATAGTTATTCATTAGGTTGGTTGCTTCTTGGGAGGGCAGTTAATCCCTTCCTTTACCTCTCTTCCTCTCAGCCTCCCATAGAGTTGTCTCCAAACAGCCAGGATGCCCTGCCTGGGTGTTACCACATGGAAACTCACAGAATTCCTCCACAGGCTTTCCTGTAGGTGTGGAGAGGAGCAGACATGATGGAATGGTGGCAGGATTACAGCTCTGGAGCAGTGCTGCTCATGGAGGTGATTAGAAGCATGTTTTCTACCACCTACAAGAGTCACTCCGGGTATCCTGCTGGACCGATTCCATTTTCCTTAATACATCCTTCCAATACAAATTTATAAGGCCACCAGAGGCCTGTTAGCTAGAAACAAATCTCGAATCATTAGGATGCTACAGCTATTCACTCTTTATTATGGAAATAAATCAAAAGCAGGCTTTCAGCAGAAGAAAATCCCCATGGCTATAATAACGACTGCCAGGTCCCTGAAGATGCCAATGCCCCAACGCCTTTCACATTTCAGGGTAAGTTTGGGCCACTGGATGCTCAGTTTTTCAATTACGGATCAAGAACTCAGCTTCGGGTAAATTTCCCAACCTAGACAATGAGATTCTTGTTCTTAATGAGAAATTTTATTTATTTAAGCTTTAAATTTGCATTCATATTTGCTTTTAAAGAGTGCAGTGGTGCTGGAACTGAACTGTATCATGTTTAAGAAAAAAATAAATATGGGAACTGTATTGAAAACAGAGCAAGGGAGTCACATGAAGATGCTGACAATTATGTATCATAGGACAAGTGGCCACTTGGGAACGGAGAATTTCAACTCAGATGGATGTGAGGGCACTTTTGCTTTTTTGCTGTCTTTACTAAGGAATCACATTCCCTGATCAAACCCAATCCCCAGCTCCCTACAGCCTGTAGGGAACATTTTTGCACCACTGTCATTGAAAATAGAGAAAAAAATAGGAGAACCTTTTTTTTTTTTTAATCAGTCAGAAAAGTAAGTATACTCAAAAATCCACATGGGAAGAGTTCTTGGACCTCATATGCTGCTCTCAGGAATAGAAAGGCTTTGCTACAGTACAAAGTTCCCAACGAAGCAAACCAGATTTTAGCTGGTTCTGGGGTACTGAATGCAGGTCTCCTCCCTTCAGAGGAATGTTAATAGTGCACCATGAATTGCAGACCATTTACCTACTTTTATACATTTTCAGGATGACTCTTCCAGTTCACAGAGACACCTCTGGGCCCCCTCCAAGCCCTTCCCAGTCTGCAGCAGTAAAGTTGAAACCATAACCTCCTCTTTTGCCCTCTTTGTATTTAAGTCGTTTTCCAGCAAGAGCTGGAAAGTTGCAATGCCAAGGGAACACTGGTCAAAAGTGGAAGAGAGAGAGAAATTAATTTATTTGTGATTATTAAGAGAGCCACAGTGATATCAGTGGGTGTAACACTGTAGAATCAGGAAGGATTATTTTCACCTCCACTTTAAACTCAAGAAATCTGAGTATGACAGTGCTTACCAGAACCAATTAAACCACAAAAAATTGTGGGTAAGATCATGTCCTGTTTTAAAATTATGTCCTGTCAGAGCCTATTAACCCTTTCCTATCTTCAAATATTCTGCCTATAAGCAAAATACTTTGCTTAGCTTTGGTAATGAGTATTTTAAGACATTTGTATGGGATTTCAAGCCCTCCTTTGAAGCAATTATGGATATCTCAAATATCTGAACTTATAAAGTGCAGTTGTCATTTGAAGGCACTCAGGAATTCCAGGTTCTTCACATACTTTCCACTATCCATGTGAAGAGTTCCAGTATCCATATGAAATAAATAAAGAGATTGTTGCTGTGGAGAAGTCTGTGGTGAGTGACTGGAAGTTGCTGGTAACCCTGCATTTTAATACCTGGCACCAAAAGAAAATATCTGATTATCAGCATCAATGATTGCAGATGGCTTAACAGCTACAGTTAATGAGACAGGCAGGTCAATGTGCACCCTGCTGCACTTTCAGAAACAAGAACCTTGTGAAGAGATGTTAAGAAGGCTGAAAAATCAAAGATTCCAAAACACAGACAAGGAAGGTTGGAGTTTGGACCATACAGAAAACCTTCCTTTCAATTCAGATTGTTTCAAAGGAGTAAGAGCTTGCTAAAGTTTTTTATTATTATTTAGTATAGAATACAGATTGCATTGAAAACCGCCTTTTTCAGAATACTGAAAAGAATTGTGCCTTTCAAAACCATCTGCTAGACAGAAGCAGAATAATCAGTGTATCTGTGCGGTACACATCTCTAATTATGAGGTAATTCCCTTCTCTACTTGCAGTGCTCCCTCACATCTCAAGTCATTCCAATTTCACTCATCTTTTTTCAGCACAGCAGATCATTTTACAGGAAAAGGCCCAGATAAAATTCTGTACTGCACCGAAAGATATTTTGTACCCATAATGTGACTTCAAAGGTGAAAACTGAGAGAGGTCAAAGAAGTTTCCATGGTGTTATAGTCCCATTGTCTGTGTTAAAAACTCCACACCCAAGGGTTTAGTGCAGCTTGGACAGATCTTAACAAAAGTGATGGCAAGCAGGAATTTGCAGTCAACGAGGACAGGGAAGTGAGCATTAAACAGCCTTTTATTTCCTACAGCATTTTACATTTTCTTGATATTCTGCCTGATTTTTTTCAGTTTTCTATAAGATTCAGACTTTAAAAGATTCAACCTTGTTTCTGGAATTTGTGAGTTTTATTTATACAGTATATACTCCAGAAAATTATCACATTCTGACTATTTTATATTCTTTCGCTCTCATTTCCTAAATATAAACCCAAGTAATTTATTTAGATATAATACTAGTTTCTATTACAGTCTCTTTATTCTTGATGACTTAAATCCCACAACTTTCAGAGAAATTTAATATTCTTAGTCATTGCTATAAATCATGACCCTGTTGGTTGAGTACACTGAATATGTTCTGTGCAATAACTGTTGCCTGCTTATTTATAATTTAACAGTAAGCCTAATTTTATTGGAAGAAGGATCAAGGAAACAGATACAGTCTCTTTCTGAGGGTTAAATAATTTCAACTTTGTGTCATTTTCTACTCATAGTCCTGATTTAGACACGTAAACATTCTGGTTGTGAACAGGATTGTAGGATTTGCTGTAAAGCTGTTTTTATTTTTCTTCCCTCTGAATTGTGTGACTATCATTTAGGTACCTTGGAATGATGTAATTTAAGTAAGGACAAAAAGAATGATAATTTAAATGACATAATTTAAATGAGGACAAAAAGAATGATATAATTTAAATAAGGACAAAAAGATGAGAAAAATAAGGAAGCACCCAACATATTCTTTAAAATAGGGGGTGATAGTAAATGTAATGTTAGATGCAAGGTAGATGTAAACATTACAACTGCTTGAGTTTGGCTTGCTCTTTAGACATTTCACAGAAGGGTGACTGACAGATAAGCAATCTCCAGAGCAAAAAGCATTTTCCATACACTTCAAAATTATATAAAATTCTCATCTTTATTCCTCAGATATGAGAAGCCTCTTATAGCTCTGCTACCAATGCCTATGAGACTGGAGCACTGCTGTTATTCACTTGGAATCTCATGTATTCGATTTGTGGTTTCCAACACTTCTCCAATCCCTCCATTTGACAGGGCAGAGAAATAAAACAGAAAGGATTGAAAGACCAGGTCAACCAAAAATTTACAGTTTAATGCTGGAGTCCAACAAATTGCTGGCCAAAATTTCAGTTTCTTTAAATAACAAACAATCAAAAAAATTGCAACATAAAAGAAACCTAAAGCACAAAAGTTAACATTGAAAAGGCTGGAATGGGACAACTAGGTGATGCAGTTCACAATATAGCACTTCATTGTGTTCATTAGTGGTAATAGTAGTACAAGCAGTGCTAATATTTTGATTATGGGATATAAAAAGGTGGTAACCAGGATGGGAATGCCATCAAGCAACATACTGTACGAACAGGGGAGGACACAATGACATATGGCCTCCTGCTACTTACACTGCTCAACAGAAATTATTTTCATGCTCAGCTTCTTCTGAAAACACACTGCTGAGTGCAAGGTGCTGGCTCTGTAGGTCGAGGCATGGATTTCCAAAGCCGTGTAATTCTGAGCCCACCAAATTATGAGCTCAGATTCTGCACATTTTTTCAGTGTTATACATTGACAGAGTGTTAAAATAAATTTTAAGCACAGAAACGAAGTGATTGTCTTGCTAGGTTTGCACCATCTACTGCATCATAGATTTGAGGCTACATCCTTAGAGTTCACATTTTTGACTGGTGGCTGAAGATGATGAGCACACCATGGTGCCAGATTTTACGATGCACTTTAGGTCCTGCAGACATGGGAGATTTTTTTTTTTATGATTACATTTCTACTTCTGTTCCCCTCTCCTATTTGAAGGTATCAATACTTAAGGTCAAAGAGCTAAAAGACAAGTAAAAGAATGCTAAAACATTTTTCCAATCTCATGATTCATAAGTCCATCCTGTGATTCTGGGAGGATGGACTTCTGACATTTCAGGCATTCAGATTTAGCCAGTTCCAAGAATAAGAGAGTGTCTGTATGTAGCTATGAGAAATAACATGCTGGGATGGGACACTGCATCTTTCTGCAGGCTGGAGCTTAAGGTGCTAAAATGCCACAGGTACCAGAGGGGAATCTGCACCCCTTGGTAAAGCCTAGAGCTAGCTAATTATGGGAAAGTGAGCAAGCATGTATGTCTGTGTAATTATAATGGTGCATGCTGAAGCAAGCAGGCGCTTAGAGTAGGAAAGTCAAATCCATTGGGCACACAATTTCTCTCAAAAATGTGCCTGGGGGAACAGTAGAGGCAACTGACTAAATAAACATGAAAAGACCTTATAATCTGGAGAGAGAGGAAGGGTTTCTCCCTGTTATCCAGTGGCTTGAAGCTGTAGAAGACTGGACTTGGTGTCCTCCTGTGTGGTTCCTCCAGGTGCTCTATCCTATCCCATCTGAGTGTGGAGCTTGGTGCTGCATCCCACTGAGTTACAGAGGACAAAAGGCTGGTCAAAAACATCTGATAAGCATCTTGAATTCTGCTTCTTCCACCCGTGGAGGTTTTTTTCTGGGGAGCCAAGCTGCCAGTGCCCTGATATTCCAGAATTGGAGCTGGGTCTGGACTCCTGTTATGAACTGTGGACTCTCTTGGTTGGTCTGAGGGTCTGGCAAGTCATGGTTACTGAAGAAGCTCCTTTCCAAAGAAGGCAGTTCATCCCCTGAGTATTTCTGGTACAGCTCCACATATTCATAAGAATATTTAAGACCCAAAGCTTTCTTAAAGCCTTTTTGCAGGCCAAAGAGTGAAATCATATCAAGGACTATCGAATGATCAATTCTGTTTGAACCAATTCAATGTCCATTCATTCAGGTGTCATTGTGGACTGACAAAAGATGGCAATGGGACCAGTTGGAACAACTGTCAGCCTCAAAATATGACCAAAGCCAGAAGTTTTTAAAATAAGATTTCCTATTTTTAAAAAAACTAACAAAGTACTTACATGATTTTAATTTTGTTCAGAAAAACTGCTTAAAAAAATAAATTGCTTCCCAATATCTGAAATTCAGACCTTTGAGAAATCAAAGTGAAATCACTTCAAGCTAGTTCAAAGCTAATTGTGCCAATTTTTTTCCACTCAAATGTATGCAGATGCAAAAAAGAAGAAAAATATAAATTAATTTAAAAAAAGACCATCTGGCTTTTAGATGGTCATGTTGGTTAATTTCAGTAGTTATTGTGATAAACAGAAGTCCTTTTTTGCTCTCCTGGGTGGCTTTGAACATGAAAGAAGGTATGGGTTGAGCCACAGCAGCACATGGACCTCACTCCAGCCATATTCTGCTCAAACCAAGCTCTGATGACCTATATTTATAATACCTCTTATCATTTGCATTTTTTATAGGATAAAATTCCTGCTTTTGTAACAGAAAAAAAAAAGATGGAAGAGCATTTACATGGATTTTTTTAAAGCATCTTGTTTTTACTTCGCCTGACATGAGGCCAGGTGCCTGATTGCACTCCTAAGTATATGTGGGCTAGCTTGGGACAGGGTTGTTCACATTTCATGTCTCTGAGGAGGAGAAAATAGCTGTCTTCTGAAAGTGGAAGATACCTGTAATTCAGCAGAACTACCATTTCTTTGTCCTAATAATTTGGGGTCAGGCAAACAGTTCTGAACCTCCCCAAACGACTATGAACAGTGGTTCAATCACATCTTTTTAGCTCTTTCTTGGAAGTTCAGGTTGGCAGTTGTAGTAATTAATCAGTCAACAGGAACAGCACTTTAACAAAATTAGCCTCTATATTTGGCTGTTAAGCTGTTAATAGCCCCTACCTCTGTCTCTTCATGCACTCCAGCATCCTCTCTGGGCAGTGATGCTACACAGCACAGATATTCCCTGAAGTCACCTCTGTCATGACTCGAGTAGCTCTAAATATTGAGTTTGCACTGCTGTGGAGCAGCCTCCAGGTACTGTGATTCGTATCACATGTGGATGGAGTAGCTTGGGTACCCATGCATAGGAATGATACCCTTGGTACAGGACCTATGAGGTTCCCAGGAAAAAAGTTCCCTTATTCCAACTAGCAGACATGAAATAATTATTGTCAGCTGAAATGGAACAGCTTCTGGACGAGGAGAGCAACAAATGAGTAACCAAAGAGATGAGAGATTACCTCTATTAGCTGGTAAGTTTCCTGACACAGATATTGTGGCCAGATTATAGGTGTACCAAGACTCTGAATTCTTGTGTAGATTCTATTGGATACTTGCTCTCTGTACTTCAGCAAAACAATTACTCGGACGATACGGCCAACCGAATGATTACTTTGTCTCTTGCATTTTCACTCTATAAAAGATTGAAGTTTGGGACAGCCCTGGTAGTATTGGCACCTATTTCTTCCAAGAAACATTTTATTTTGAGGTGGATACTGAGAGAACTGAAGTCAACCCTTTAAGTGTTCTGTTTGGGATATTTTACATGATCTCCTAGGAAACCAACTTTCATTCTACAACCATCAGCCTCCAAATTTTACTTTTACTTTTGGAAACATGCAGGTTGTTCCTGGAACTCTCCTTCTCATCCTCAGCGCTCCCACTTTTGGTATAATTGCTCTTGAGAAACAGAATAATTTTTCAAATTACCCAATCCTTTGCTCAACTAGCAGCCAATGCAGTCTGGCAGCAAGATACATACTTCAAGTTGGAATTGTTCGAGTGTGAAAAATGAGCTCAGAAGTATTTTTTTTCCAAAGTGATTTTTTTAGTTGTGTATATATATATATATATATATATATTTATATTTATATTTATATTTATAAATCTTGGCTATGAACCCACTGAATAATTTCTTTAGAGGTTTTTTGCTAATGTAATTATATTTGTAGAGACAAAAGAGTCATCCCCTTGCAGGAATTCAGGGCTGTATATCTGGATGTTCCTGCTCACAGAACACACTGTAACAGGTCTCTTTCCTTGGCCACAGAGCTATGGAATGACACAAAGCAGACCTTCTTTTTTGCAACCTAGAGGGACATGTTAATTATTTATACCTTTCCTTAATGGACCACCACCACGGTAAAGCTATGAACCAAGCTGTGAAAACACGACTGACTCATATTAAACTCATGTTTAGACAGTGGAAGATGTAATTTTTAATAAGCCTCACCCTGTCTATGTTTTTTTTTTTATTTATTAAGGTTACTTTAGTAGCCATAAGTCTATCACTTGGAGCTGTAGAAGCTGTGCTCTGTCTAAATTCAAATGAAACACTGCCTCCACTAGCAACATTTCTCAAACCATTTTTTTTAAATTAGAAAGTATTTTCGAGAAAATACAAACCACAGTTGGTTATCATCTAAAAAAGCCTTCCTCTCTGGATTTATGGCTTATTCTGAGCATGAAATGGAGTTGGCACAGGCAGCACATAAGAGAAGGACAGGATGTGAAAAATCTCATTTCATTACAAATGGACTTGTCTGTCTTCTGGCTGTGGAATGCTAACAATGAGAACAATTGGGGTGCCTCTGGCCAGTTTTCAGACAGGCACAGATGAATGGAAGCAGCAAGGAATTTCCTTAGTGAAGAGGAATGAATTCATAGCTGTCAGAAACAGGGAGTCTAAATTTGGAAATTGGAAGTATGACCTAAACACCTGTTTTCAAGCCCAAATCTCATTAAGAATGGAAGCTGGAGGGAAGCAATGAAATAAAAGGGAAGAAATTCCCCTTCATGGAAACATTTTCAAAGACAAGTCCAGGATGGGAAAACTATCGAAGTAAAACTTTGGCTTAGAGGAGGTCAACCATAAAAAAATCCCCTTACCTTCACTCCTGGAATATTGCGCCTCTTGGACAATTCTAGGACTGTAAGAGCTGGAACAGGGCATGCTGAGTAAAGCTTAGGCAAAAGCCTCAAAAATTCCATTATTATGAAAGAATATTAACTTAATGACTTTACCAGACTAACATCAGAGGAATTTTAAATTAATTTGCCTTCCCTACAGCAAAACCAATGTGTTGCAGTGGATAAGTCCCTGTACTTCCTGCAGCTGGTGTGACAAAGCAAATTTTAAAATTGGGGAATGTGCTATAATGGCCTGGATGGCAGAGGCTGCATGGCGTCAGCAGCCCAACATGTCTTGGGTTTTGTTAACAGAAAGAAATGTTTTATTCTGTGTAGCTGAGAAAGAGTGCATCAGTTTGGCTATGAGAGTTCAGACCTGAGCCTTAGCCTGAGAGCCAGACTTGAGATCCCTCGTCCCATCTCTGAGTTTCCAAGCTGGAGTGAGAAGCCAAGGTGTGAAACTCCCAGGCAATGCCCTTCTTTGGAAAGCTCCTCCTGCTGAAAGCCTGGAGAGAGGGAGCAATACCCGAAGTCTGCCACTCAATTAGGGTGCTCTTGCTCTACCTGCACATATTTTTAGAAGTGTGCAGAGGATCTGATTGGAATGGGGTTAATTTTCTTCCTAGCAGCCTCTATGGCGCTACAGCTTGGCTGGGACACTCACACAGTGATGATAGCACATCAGTGCTTCAGTTCTTGCTGAACAGCCCTTTCCCAGCCTCAAAGCAGTCTGTCCTCATTCTCCATGACCAGTGAGGAGGCTGAGGGCACACAGGTGACACTAAGTGACTGAAGGAATTGTCCATACTATATGACATTATGCTCAGCAATAAAACTGGGGGACATTTTTTCCAGAGTACCTGTTGCTCCTTTTTGAGTGTGAGTCTGTTGGTGGTGACTGCTTTTGCACCTCTTGTTTCCTTGTCCACCTTTTCCCCTCACCTTTATTAAGAAAAACTGCTTTTCCCTTTGATCCACAAGTTTGTCCCTTTTCCCCTTCTGGTTCTCTACTCCATCCTGCTTTGGAGGAGTGAGAGAGACAGGGTGGGGGCTTAAACTGCCAGCTGAGGTCAATATGCCCCAAAACACAAAGTTCCTATAACCTTGTTTTTAATGACATTGAATTAATTGCGTATGTAAAAACCTTGTTTATCTGGGACTTTTGTTGATTTAAGGTAGGGTTAGGTGATGAGCAAAATTTCACAGACCGTATGATGAGAAGTGCTTTAAAAGTACCTGGAGTAATTTCATCAGAAATTTACCTGTCTCTGGATTTTTGAGGATGTTTAGGAATGATTTCCATGGATGCCATTAATGATGTTATTCCTATGCACCTTGATGACCTCAGGGGCTGACAAATGATAATCTTCAGTTCAGAATTCTTCCTCTCATCACAAGCTTAAACCAGTGACATTTCAAGTGCTGAATTCCTTCATTTGAATATACATATTTTTGAACTGGACAACCAAGGCCGCCTTTTACCTACAGAGCTGGCAAAGCAGGGTAACACTCATGGAATTCATCTCTTCTTTCAGTACATTTTGCTGATGACCTGAATGAAGACATTTTAAAGATGCTACGTCCATGAGGTGGAAGCAGCTTCCTCACTTGAACTGCCTGAACCAGATTAGAGGTGAGCAGTTCCTTACCACATGGCCAGTCTCACAACTTGTGTGATCCCATTCAGCTTTCACCCCTTTGATTTTAGCAGCATTAACAACAACCTCTCCTCTTTAAACTAGAATTAAAACCTTTATTTTTGTTTTTATTTTATTTTAAGAACAACAAAGCACACGTGCCAGCAGTGGATAAGACACAGGCCAAAATCTACAGACTTCTGGCACTGTGGCCCTGCTTCTTCCAGCTGAGGAGTAAGAATTTGACACCTTTGAAGCAGCAAGACCTCATATTCTGACAACTGCAGCCTTGTTCTACAGCTCTAAGCCATTCGAACATGTGACAAAAATCACAGTCAGCAACATCCATAGTGGATTTTTTTCCCATCTTAGCAGTTCTTTCTCTCCTCTGATGTGGGATTGGAGATATACTCTGCGGTATCACTGTTAAGCTTTTCATTTATTTTTCCACGCTTACCTACACAGAATGAAACACTCCTTTTTAGACACCAGTCCAAATTATTCAAGAATACTTTTGGCAGCTGCCAAGTAATTTAGAATGATACCTTCTTAACACCTTCTCAAAACAGGCCTGACAACCCTGAAGAGTAAAATTCCCTCAGTTTTAACCATTTGGTACATACTGAATTTATCAAGGCTGTCAATTTCATTGAAACACTCTTTTTTTTCTTCTTATTTGGGTGAAGGGACTTCATCCTTCTCTGGGCTAAAATGTACGTTGCTATTTAATTAGTATAGTTTTCCTCCAGTTGTCACCATGAAAATCCACAGTTTGGCTGGTGAGAACTGAACAGGCTGGGAAGTGTTTTAAAGGATATATTTTCTTTCAGAGAATGTCCCCTTGAAACGCTTGATGGGTTCTGCAAAAAAACATGCAAGGTACTGAACTGATCAAACTAAAGTCTTGCTTTCAAGACCCCGATTGCGCCACTTTTATATTTACAGTGCAAGAACTACAAAGCCACCTGATTAGTTTAATTCACCTTCCTATCTGGGTGACCCCTCATTTTTATTGCATCAATCTGGAGTAATTTTTTTTTTAATAATTTTTTAAAAAATGAAAAAAAAAATAAGGTGGGATGCTGGTTGATTGCTTTTGCAACCCTGAGAATTGGGCTATGGGTAGAGCAGGAAAAACCTGGCATGTGTTCACAATGAAGGCTGTCACAGGGGGTGGCTCACTATCAATAAATATTAATAAAACATGTAACTTCAAATGGAGCCCTCACAACGATCCCATTAGAGGGCAAGTAGCCAGGAATGCTTTTAGGTATGTGGTCTTCTTTTAGTGCATGTGGCCATGAGCAGAAATCCTTGGGGGCACGAGTATTTGGTTCAGGAAGCAACCCCAAACTGGAAAAAGAAAAAAAAAAAAGCTGCATCACTTACCTAAAACAATATGCCCCTGTGAAATACATGGATATATAATACCTAGGCAGCATAAACCATGTGTTCATCATTATGGATAAATACATCTCTCAGCACTAGACATTTCAGAAAGGAGATTAAAAAAGAAAGCCTCAAGCAGTGTTTAAAAAAAGGGTAAAATTAAACAAAACCAAACAAAAACCCAGGAAAGACCTGTCAGTGCTGCATCAATTAACTCTTCTACCTTATCCCTCAATCCTAAGCCCCTAATGACTATAAGTCCAAGAAGTAGCAAAACTAAAATTTTTATACATATGTACATGTATGTATGTAGCAATGAGGAGCAGGGCCAGGCAGGCTTAGGTTTAATTTTTGGTGAAGACATTGCTTATTGAGCTGGTTTCTTTCCAGAAGGAAGCTGGGCGTTGACGTGGAGGTGTTAGGAGAGCAAGACAGCAGCTCGCACTTCAGACCAGCCCTTGAGAGCCTCAGATCCTGTTCCCTAGCAGGGACACAAGCTTTCATTATTGCAAAGGGTGTTACAACCAGAAGTGCACCCAAACCAAGCAGCACTCCCAGGCCACCAGCAGGGACAGCTCCAGGAAGAGCAGAAAGAGGAAAATTTGGTTGCTCTGTTTGAACAGACAGGTCAGATCGCGGGTGATGCCTGTCCCCCTTCCCTGTTCCCTAAGGAGTGGAGCCACCAGAAATCATGTTTCAAGCACTTGGTGTGGCACAGGGATCTGTAAGGAGCTCTTCAGCAGCTGGAGCAGGCTGGCACTTGCCCTTGAGGGAGCAGGTGAGGACAGGGCTGGGGTCAGCCGTGCCATGGGTGATGTGGTTCCCTCTTCATCCAGCCCCAAGCTCTCGTAGGCACGGTGGGGTCAGGTGTCTTAAAGGCACACAGAGATCACGGTTATCAGCCAGCTGGGATCTGCCTCCCTTTCTAATCTCACTCACAAGACAAATTTGCAATACCTGATCAGATTGCTCCTCTCATTCAAGAATCCAAGGGCCAGACTGAAGAGGCTGCTCACCACAGCAGGCTCCCAGGAGCACTGCCTGCTTTTCCATTAAGTATTGAACTGACAAAAGCCAATCCAGACCTTTTATTCTTTCATTTTATTATGCCAAATATTTTTTGGTTTTTGTTTCTTTCCTTTTGTTTCTTTCCTTTTCAAACTGCAAATATGAAAGCTTGAGGGTACACTCTTTAGAAATACAAACATTTTTGGTTTTGTTGCCTTTGGGCAGTAAATGCACCTCACTCTTCCTATCTACAGACGTCTGTCCTAATGTATGGCCAGTGATTTCATAATGCAGGGTGTAATTTTTTCTACACACATTCTTCTTTATATAGGGATGATTGCTCACACTGCCACACATACACACCAAAACCTGACACAAGGTGGTAGTGGAGAGAAGGGAAAGAGGAGGGTGAAGGCATTCAGAAGTATTGTAGGGATCAAATATTTTATGTGTTTTCCATGTAGAAAGCTCCCAGCAGACTGGAAATTAAGAGTCCAGCAATATGAATGTCATATACAACTTTTAAATTTATGTGAAAAGCTTGAAATGTTTGAACCAGAAAAAAATAGCATTGATTGAAGAAATAGTGTGGGAGTCAATGTTCTGGACATTCCCAAGGAGTGACTTTGGCACAGGATGAGAAGCATGATTGCAGAGAACTAGAAAATTAAATTTAAATCCTTAGAGTTGCAACTGGAATAAGAACGTTGTAATCCTAAAGTTGGAATCCCTTTGGAAAAAGAGCGTGGAGGGAAGAAGAGGGAGAGGGTCGAAAGAACATGCCACACCCAGCAGAAGAAGGAGAGTATCTCCTCAAGGCTTTCAGAAGCTTTCCCAAACCAGTCAGCGCCTTGGAACAGCTACATGCTGTCTAAAACTGTGACACAACAAAGCATATCATCTGCACAGATATCTGGGGGAATTGTTTGGAACAGAACCTTTGGTATTTATTTATTTGTTTGGAACCAAAGGATGAATTTGAGAGTAGGGATACTTGACATTGATGGTACATTTTGTAGGCTTCTTAAAAAAAAAAAAATTCTAAGATCAATTCACATTATAGAATCATAGGATCATCAAGGTTGGCAAAGACCTCCAAGATCATCAATGTCCAACCTTGGACTGAACACCACCTGGTCAATTATTCCAGAGCACTGAGTGCCATGTCCAGTTATTTCTTGAACAATTCCAGGGATGGTGAACTTCACCACCACCTTGGGCACTCCGTTCATCCTGTGCAAGCATTGCTCAGTGCTCCTCCCTCAAGGAACAGACAAAGCTGAAATAACTTACAGACTTTCTATCCTTTTATTTTCAATACACAAATGCTGTTGGAGAAGAAAGATGAAAGCAGGGAACTTTGAACCGGGAGCAGGACACAATGAAGTTAATAATAATTTTTGGTGCATGGGATGATTAATTCACTGGCTTGGGACAGGTCCCAAGAAAACTAAGTCAAGGTCCCAAGAAAACTCCGTCATTCACTCAAAGCAGCTATTTCTGAGCAGATCTGCTGAGCAGGTGCTACTGCTTCTGGTAGGGTTGTAAGGTAGTTGTGACTACCCAGTTTGAGAACAGCTCATGATGTTGTTCTGGCACACCAGAGCCCTGACAAGCTATCAGCAGAGTCCAAAATGGTTTTGTTCGCCTTTCAAACTTTTTCAGAGCCTGTGCTCCAATCCTGGCCATTGCAGGTGCCCTGGTAGCAGCACACGTGCTCACTACAGGTGATGAAAGAGGAGCTATACCCATGCTTTGAACTGGTCCCTTAGGTGCTCACATCTTTGAACATGACTGGGAATATGTCATTTACATTACTGCAAATAGATAAATAGATAAATATATGAATATGTGTCCAGTGGCTGCCAAGTCAGCACTGCTGTCCTCATACTGGGTGTGAGAGGCACATGGGAGTCCCTGATGCAAAGAGCTCTAGCCAACTTGAAGTTCCTTGCTTCAAAAGAAGACTGGACAAATGCACTGAGGAGAAGAGCTCTGTAAGTAACTGGACAAAGTGCATCAGACTCAGAAGTTACCTTAAGACTGGGAGAAAGCATTTGGAGAAAGTATAGTGCAATTTGATCTTGGCTTTGCTAGTTGCGCATCTGTTTATGGCCGCTGTTGGAGGCCACTCCCTTGCCAGATGGTTTCAGATGATCCTTAGTGCAGCCATTCTTGAGCAGTCACTTGGATTCTCTGGAAAGAGAGATGGATGTAACAGGACTTACATGCAGCATGTGTAGACAATGCTTGTGCACATGGGATTTGGCTTGAGACTGAACAGAATTCATGCAGGAAGATTCCTCAGATGCAAAATCTGACTGGCATCAAGGAATTTCACTAGCTTACTACAGCCCTGTGCAAAACAGGTAAAAAATATGCTGATTAAACACTTCATGCTCTGAACTTCACTAAGCAAATGGATGCAGTTAATAAATTATTTAATTCTTGGGTTTGGCATCTGAAAGAAACATTTAAAATGCTTAATGGAAGTGCTTTCTACTTTTGGATAAAGGCTACTAAAAGGGCTGACTATGAAATATTTGAGAAGTTTGGTTTGTATTAATGTTTAAAGGTTGAATTCTTATCCCAAACCTTTTGGATATTCATGGGGAGTGGATTGTATGTGAATGAGCTTTCCCATGTGGTTTGTAGGCCTTATGCTTGGCAGTGTTAGGATTACCACAGGAAGAGCTTTTTCTCATGGCATTTTGGCTTCCGGTCACAGGCTCAGCCTGGAAGTCAAGAGGCGTGGGAAATTAAAACAAGAAGGGAAACAGTTAACCAAAATTCTCTGAAAAGGCTTTGGATTCACTGGAAATTGTGGGAGGGTCACTCCTTATTGTATCCAGATCCATTCTCCCATGCTTAATAAATAACAGGATTAGGACAACCCAGTTCAATATGTAAAGAAATGCTAAAATGTCTTATGTCTCTCAGTTTGCAAGCTAAGGACTTTTCAACCACCCTGTGGCCTCTAGAGCAGCTGAGACAAATGCTTAACACCCTAATTAAGAGAATCCTTATTTTTTTCTCTTGGGAGTCCATATCATAATTAAGTTTGTAGCGCCTCAATGCTTTTTTCCCCTCTGGTACTTAGCAATATTGGTTAATTATACTGAGTTTTAATCTAGTTACTTCTCTGAACTCCTTTGGGTTTTATGGATTTAGCTTGTTACATCTCTGTATAGTAGGAGAACATATTTTCATTCTTACAAAATGCATAAACTATGATGTGCAATAGACTACATGCAGAAGCTGAGACAAGTCAGGCAATAGAAGTCAGTTTCCCAGTTTTTGAATAAGTATTTTAACTCCAAGTTCATCCATGTGCTGTTGGAAGATCCAGTTTGGTCCAAAGAGTTGTTCAAAACCACATCTGATTTAGAAATCCTCCATCCTGCCCCACTCTCATCATTATCTAATCAGATGCTCTTGCCTTGGGAGTGTACCCTTCAATTTTCTCCTGAGAGAAGATTTGCTTTATCTGTAGCGCTGTTTTTTTGGGGTTTTTTGGGTTTGGTTTTTTTTGTTTGTTTTTTTTTTTTTTTTGGGTGGCTGCTTTTTTTTGGTTTTTTTTTTTTTTTTTCAAAGATTGCCACAGAGCAGTTTTTCCACCAGGGCACAGATCATTCTGTGTCTTCCCTTTATGATTCCCACCTCTGCATTTTACTGAGCATGAAAACAACGTCAGAGTAGAAAGAGAGTAATAAAGGTAGCTTAACCTTCAAGTTTAATGGAAATTTGAAATAAGAGGTGTGAAAACTTCAGTAATCCAGGTCAACTGGAAAGCTTGAGTTTTCTGAATTAGAAGACCTTTTCAGAAGGGATTTCTAAATTGTCTCTTCATCAGTACCCCTTGACCCCATAGTATGGTTCTACCTTGTTTCAATAAAGTCAATCACCCAAATAAGCAAGATATCTGTTTTTGTGTGGAGGGAAGTAATTTTAGAGAGGTGAAATTTGGGTGTGTAAAAGCATAGATCTGATTTGGATGCATATTTATTTCCAGAAGTATGCAATCTGGAAGTCCAGCAAAGAACAATTGGTTTCACCTTCAAGCATTATCACCAATTCCGTTCCATAGAGGGTTATGTTTTAATAGTATTTGGAAAAGTAAGTGGTACAGACAGTATTTTCCTCTTCTAAAAAAAAAAAAAAGAATATTACACATATTACACATTATGATAGGGAGAGCTAACTCATGTGAAATATTCAAAAATCCTAAAAGTTGTAAAAATACAGGAAGTCCACCTCATATATGAGTTGAAAGAGAGTGGCAACTAAAGGAGCATTTCAGTAGACCAGAGTCTGGGCTGTATCCAAGGGTTTCTGCTCAGCAAAATGAGCTAAAGGGATCCTGTTCGGCCCTGTCCTTCCCCATAGGAGAGACAGCATCTTCCTTTTACATCCCCAAGCTGCTAAAATCAGCTGTTAACATCAGCATAAGCTCCTGGCTGCGAGAGTCATTGGCCCAGAAGAAAGGGAAGTGGTGGCGCAGTTACGCAATGACAGTTTTCCTTGGGAAGTTTTTGGTCCTTTTGATTAAACTACTCAGCATTCGTCTTTCTCCTGGATTTATTGCAACAACTGTCTTTTAAGAAAGACTTCAGGGTGATGGGATATTGCTCACAGGATGCAGGTGAGATAAGAGGGTCTTTGTTGGGGAAAAGGTGTGGGAGAGGGACGGTTTCTAAATGCTCTGTTTTGGTCTCGAGTCCCATGGCAGTTGGAATTATTGGTGTGCAGAAACAATAGATTTCAATCAAGATTTTAATCTTTAATCTTTGTCATGGAATTGACAGTTTGGGAGAGACGTCCTTTTCAACCGATTTGCTATAAATCAAATATTCCTATATGGAAATAGCATTTGTTTAGAAACTGCTTGCTTTTCCTCAGCAGACATAAGGGCTCTGGTTTCAGAGCATCCGTCTTAATATGTTTATCTTCAGAGACATCCAGAAAGTTTTACCACAGAAAAGTGATATGCAGAGATTAAATGACTCTCCCAAAGTCATATAAGAAGTCTGTGGCAGAGCAAGGAAATGAATCCACATCTCCTGAATCCTTGGCTACTATCTTAGCCACTTCTTTTTTTCCCCTACAAAACAAATTTTATGTTAGAATTTAAATTTCTGGGTGTACCTCAAGTCTCATTGGGAGTCCAGCTCCATACATTTAGTAGGGTCACTGTAAATTTTATCCAAAGCTCTTCTGACTCAGAAAGTGGAAAAATAAAGTAGGTCTTTTATGTAACTGTGTCAGAGGCAACTTAGACAGCAGCCAAGCCTTTCAAGGAAAGTGGATTTCCCTTGTGTGTTCTGGCTTATAAATCCTGTCTCTTTTATTTTAGGAATATAATTGTTGCACCTTCCAAAACAACACACAAGGAGCCAACTGCAACAGTCAGTGTCTTGTGTGCCTGTAATGGTCTTGGCCAATGCAAGGAAAGACATATAAAATTAATGAAAAGGAAAGAGAAAAACCAAAACAAGTGGGTTTAATCACTACAAATAACTCACTTTTGGCAAGACATCAGCTGTCGGGTGTACATAGATGAGTAATTTTGCCTCTTGTGATCACTCTAATCAAAGGGGAGGACTGGACCCTTCCTGATGCTGATTCAGTCCTCCTGAGACAGGTTTCTAAAATCAGTGAGATGAATCATTTTCTAGCAGCTCCTGTCTCCCTTCACTGACTGTAGAGCACCTTACAGTGCTTGTGTCCATGACTTGGACACAAGAGGAAAGCCAGACATTATTTCTGTCATGTAGGTGCCAGTTGCAAAGCTTGTCCTAAGTTGTAGGTAAAGCAATTAAGGCATCTTGGTATTTTTCATTCTGATTTGCTCCAGTCACAAGTTCATCTGTAGACATTGCCTAAGAGGAAAAAAAAAAAAGCAAAACACAGTGAATGAAAAATGTCCAAAATCTTTAAATTATGCAGAAGACATTTTCTTGTATATAAATATCACTTCCGGACTCCATGTTCATTTAAAATTCCTCATGAAAGCAAAATCTGTTTAATCACTTAGCTGCATTTCTTCTTCAGTCAGTTAATGAAGGAAAGTGACAAACATGAAGTAAAATCAGAATCTACCCTGAAAAGACACTGTGCTGTAGAATCTTTTAGCTCTCCAGGAAATCCTGTTTGTCACTTGTCAATATAGAGAAAGAACATAAAAACTCATGAACAGATGAGCTGTTGCATCCTTTTCCGAGGACACCAGTGACCAACTGCTTCTGCTGCCTAAGGTAAATAAGTTCTTTTAGCGAAATGAAAAGAAGTACCTTTCTCTAACTTCCTTTCACTTTCCAGGCTAGCTTTCACCCAACATTATCTTTTTTAAGGTATCCATTTAGGGCATTTTTCACTTTAGAATCTTTCTTCAACCATTTGATTTGAGAAGAAATAGCTTACAATTCATACTGCCTAACATCTAGCACAGCAGCACTTTAATGTTTCTGAGTGCTACATATTTATTATTAATTATTACTAATATAAAATAGTATACTGAAATGGATTTAACAAATATAAATGTTACTATTAATAAATGTGCTAACAATTAATATTTTAATAAAATACAGACATAAAGTAAATGAAAAATCCAACCTAAGTGGCAACAATACCCACAATGCAAAAGCCCGTTGCAACACCAAAACCCAGTTTTGATCCCATGATGTTAGGAGTCTCATTCCTACTTTGAAAGTCTGTAGTTTTCTGTAGGGTTCTAATATCAAATGAACCTTTGAGAAAACTTCTGCAGAAATGCACTTAGGACAAATGTGATTCTTTCACTTTAAATTCTAGGAGCAAAATGGGAAAAAAAAATCATACTTTGTCTGTAATGATTGTGCAACTGCAGAACAAGCACATAGTTCTTTGCTACTAGTTCTTTAACAACCCCGTTTTCCCAGGGAGCTCTTTCTGCCTTTATCTTTTGCATTGTTTACATTTTTGTCCTTCCTTTCCTAGCTGTCCTGCTGGTGCAGGTTCTTGCACCTGAGCAGCACTGGGAACCACCCACGCTGCCTCTGATGAGCTCACCAGCCAAGCTGTTGACTCCAAAACATCCTCTGGCCTCAGGATTCCCTTCTGGCAGCACAAGACCTGAGCTCACATCGTTGGGCAGAGACAAAACAAGAACCCAGCTTAAAATAGTAGATGATGCCATACAGATTGTCTGGATTTTATTTTTAACTGGGCCAACCTTGTGCCAGTGGAAGTGATGGCTGAGATGTCCATTTAAAGTCATAAAGTGATCTGGGCTTGCTGGGGAGGACCTGGATCTCCCTCCAGGCTGTGCCAGGGTAGCCCAGCCCAGGGCTACTTCCAAGCCTGACCTTCCATTTTTTCTCTTAATATCTCTCTGTATCTTTGACCATATCTACTATTTGCAGTGTGCCTCAGTCCCAGCTCATCCCTTCTGCCTGCTCTTCCTGTCCTGTCTGTCCCTCAAATCCCCTCTTCTCCCTCCTGCTAATTCTTCATAGCACTCTGACACAACTGCAGGAAGGTGCTTCCTGTATCCACTTTGGAATAAATAATCCCCAGTGATTTTGTCTGCAGCACCGTGGGTCACTTGGAGATGAAACTGAAACATTCTAATCCTCAACGGGAAATTATCAAGCCTGGAGAAGAAAAAGCAGATGTGTACAGCATTTACAGTGCACCTGGGTTCTCTTCATTAGGAAAGCAACAGGCTTATCCTCTTTTTCAATGAAAATAAAGGAGGTATCCATTCTTCAGACAACAGATATTAAACTGTGCTGATTGAAGGAAACCATAGCTTTTACGTGCAGGAACAGATAATTTGCACTAAAGAGTACTTAAATGATTGTCCAAGGATATCTCGGAAGCCTAATTAACATTGTTTTTAAGAGAAAGTGGGACACCAAGATACTCTAGAGGTTTGATAAGAAACTGTTAACATTTTAAAATTCAGTTGGGACAGGACAAGATGAGCCTGACACTGACCTTACCAAAATCACAGAGAGGCTGCTATGTGACACTGTCCAAAAGGAATGAAGAAATTGTAACATAAAGATGAAAATTATGCTGCCATAAAAAGGTTGTGATTGTTTTCTGATTATTTCCTTTCTTTTCAAGACTACAGGGTGGATAGTTAGAGATGATTGTGTAGACATAATTCTTTTTGTACTCCCAAAAAATGCAATCCTGTGTGACCTGTTTTTATATCTGAAAAATCAATAAACAATGCTAGCAAAAGAGAACATTAATGTAGCTCATGCAAACATAGAAAAACTTAAGAGATTACATCAGTTTTTGTGAAAATGGGATCATCATCCACTGCTGCTAATGCTGGTGTTCTTTTCCTGGCTGACTGCTATTCAGTGTTTTTATCAGAGTTCTCAAAGGCTACAGGCAAAATAAAAAATATGTGCATTAACAGGTGTTGGAACTGCAAGAGTGATGCCATATTAACCTGGGTACAAATTAACAGAGATCAGAGAGTAGAGTGAGCTTACTAAAACAGGTGTATTCTAAACCCTGTGAATGAAGAGAGGTGATCATGCCTTTAAAATACCCAAATCAACAGCTCTGGAAAACATGAGGATTCTAAAAAATGGTTATTTGTGAGTTCTGGTGATGTGTTGAGACTGTCTTTGCTGGTATAAATTTTGGTTACAAAAGGAGCAGACAACTGAGTACAAAAATAAATGGAATACTATTCTTCTATCTGGCACCAGGGAGAGCTTTTTGGGAGTCATCTATCCAGCTGGATGTCTACCCTGGCAAAAGAACGTATAAAAACTGGAAGTGTTTAGAAAGAGCTGTGACAATGACCTGAGATTACAAATACCGCTTCAGAAATACCACAGCCTGAAAGCAATTTCATGTAATAGATAGCTTTCTAATCCAGGACAGGACATAAACAAGATTCAGTGACTGGAAGCTGCAGTTAGACATAATCCAGACTAGAAATTTGCCTTTTTAACAGGGTGACAACTCAGCCATTGGGATTATGGTGCTTGTCTCTCAGCTGAGATCTTGAAACACAGCCTGGGCCTGGACACTTGGCCTTTGTCAGCCTGAACTCTGGGCTTGAAGCAGAAATTTTTGGGAGAGATGCTGTAGCCTGTACTATGTAATAGACCGTATAATTTATAATTTTCCTGTGCAGCATTTGAGAACTCTGAGAAATGCTGTTTACTTGTTGTGGGAAACAGGACCAGAATTCTTGTGTCTTCAGGAGATATGTGGCCATCCACTGAAGTGCACTCTGCAGAACCAGAGAAGGGGAAGAGTTTTATGAGGAATGTGCCCCACTGGATTGTTTAAACTCACTGCATCTGTGGCAGACCTGAATGAGGTTTTAATGTACATTAAAATGATTCCGTAGGCAGTTATATACTGTGAAGCCAAAACATTTCCTTTCCTCCCCCTTTCCCTCCTCCTAAGCCCTAAGGCTTTTGATTTACAGTAGAAAAATGGAGCCAGTAAATCTATACTGTTCTATAAACAGGGCAGCACAATGTGTGTTAAAATTCTGGGCAATTTCTTGTAATTGTATGTACTTAAGTAAAATTTACATGACCATTATGGGCTGCTCTTGGGCAATGGCTCTTTGTCAGCCTATAGTGATTAGCACATTGGTGCTGCCAGGACAAAATTCTGTCAGCACCACAAGAAGCAATTTCATCAGGTTTCTTTTTACGCAGGCTTGCAGCTCGCACTGGTCCTGCAACCCACTAGAATTATTATTTTTTCCCTCTTTTCCCTAGCCATGCAGTCTGACTCTTCAGATGGAAATTAAAACAATTTCAAGAATGAGGAGTTCTATCTTCTTCCTAAAAATAGCCCTGAATCTTCAGCAGGGGGTGTGATTCCTCAGCCATGTGCAACAAAGATGACCTCTTTGTCAGGTCTAGCCTGCAGCAGGAAGTGTCTGCTCCTGCTCTACTTTTACATGGGTTCAAAAATAAACAGGCAGTTCCTCTGGCTGGCCTCCCTCTCTGAAGGCAGGCAAGGAACATTCTGTACAAGCAAGCACTCACAATCATTCGAGGGGCCAAGCCTAATGAGGTTAATTGATGCATCAAGGACGTGTGTTAATCATTTAACTAACATGTTCATGGGTTGCACAGCTACATATTGTGTCAGGGCACAGTAAACAAGGTGCTGTACATTTGGGATACCCTACGGACGTGAGTTGAAAGAGAATGCATTTATTTTTGCAAAATGGAGTCTTTGTGCTCAGACCTGAAACTTATGTAACATGCCAGGGACACCAGAATATATCACTTTTCTAAAAACAGTTGAGTAAACCAGAAATGTGTGTGATATTTTACAGGAAAAAAAAAGGCAAATTTAAAAAAGGGTCACTTGAGTTCTATATGAATTACATCTTTTAGAAAAACATGACAGGGAAGGGAAAATTTTAAGTTAAAGCAACATGAAAGCCATTGCAATGTGAACATGGTGGAAAATTAACCCCTTTTTAAACAATCTTTAGTATCCAGGAATTAGAAAACTACATTACAGCAACAGGCTCACTGGAAGAGCAAAATTTGATGCGAAGAATGGGTTTCCAGTGCCCCATTCTGGCAATGCAAAAGAATTAACTGGGATAAAAGAAAATCTTACATTAAAACATGAGAGAGATGCTCAGTACTGTTAGAACAGGAATCTGGGTGGGTCAGTTTGACAATTAGCTCCATTAAAATGAGTGGTGGCGCTAAAAATACGTTAAAATGTGATCGAACTTCATCTCCACACAGACAGAGGTGCACAAGGAGGAAAAGGCACGGAGAGGAGCCCAGGAAAAACCCTGGCATGGACACTATCCCAGGAGACATCAACCCCTCAGGGCCTCATCTGCACACACAGGGAGGAACAGAGTGGGAGAGCCCCACAAACCTCCTCAGAGAAATGAAAAAGCAAACCTCCTCAGAGAAATGAAAAAGCAAACTTCCTCAGAGAAATTAAAAAGCAAACTTCCTCAGAGAAATGGAGCCTCAGGCTGACCCCTCCAAGGGCAGGCACAGGGGACTGCCAGCCCCAGCACCCTCCAGTGACACCAAGTGGGATAAAATCACCCAGAGCATCTCTCCAGGCCACCTCACAAACAGAGGGGTCACAGCCTGGGGGAAGGGGACACTTTACAGGATGCAGGGGAAGGGCATCTCGGGTCTGTACCAAACTTATGAGGTGCTTTGTGAAGGAAACAAAAGCTGGGAAAGGGAGAAATTGAGGCGGTTTGGGAAGGAGGAAGTGTGGAAATTAGGGAGGAGGAGGACAAAAGGATGTAGGCAGTTGATGTAGACAGTTTCTTGCCCAGATACTTTTCCAGCAGTGTCCTCTGCCTGGCCATCCCAGCCTGTCCCAATACACACATTGCTCCTGAGGGCTTACCTGTGTTTGGAGGTCTGAGTGGCAACCACTGAGAGGAGGCCACTGGCCCAGGTCACAGGCAATGCTTGGTGGTTCTTATGAGGAGAAGCAAAATCTACTTTCCCTGTGAGGAAAGCAGATTTTCTTCCAACATCTTTCTTCCAACAGTGTTAAAATTTAATTCAAATAATTGCAGAACTTAGTTTTGTGGTGTAACGATTGAATAAAGAACTTGAACACGAACCTCAGCAGAAGAGACATAGACAAGTACCCAGAAGAGTGAGTGTGACTGTAGGGACATTATTCAATGATTTTCTGGGTCTCTCTAAGTATATTTTTTATTTAAAAAAAACCTAAGAAACCAAACAACCCAGTGATTTTGGGTCACTTGGCACATCATATGGAAAGCATTTAGCAATAAATGTTGGTGTCATCATATAGACATTTGAACAGAGAGTGGTAGAGTGAGTCCTTCCTCTGCTGCAGTCTTTGAGTGTGAGCTTAGGTCTGCTGTTTAAATTCTTCACACGGTGGTTCTCCCATTTGTAAAAGTGAGATGCAACTGCCCTTCCTTAGCTTACAGTCATTGTGTTTGAGGCTAAAAGATGGTGTGGGGCGAGGTGCTGAAAGCTGTGCCACTGCAAAAGACACAAGTGGGTAGGTAAAATGACAGTCTGCATAAAAAACCAAAATCTTTCCTAATGAACTCTGCAGAGGGAGGTGCTTGGACAAGCTGGACAGATGGAAAATTAGGTTCTTGTTGTAGATTGTTATTTTATAAAGTTTTTAATCAGTTTTTCTCCACTTAAGCATTCTATTTATCTCCATGTTTCCCATTTTCTCTTTCCCATTTTTTTCTGGCACTTACACCACCATTAGGCATTTGAGCCAGAGAATCACAGATCTAAACTGTTTCAAAGGCTGGAAGATGAGGGATGAAAACAGAGTTTTGGCTCCTAAAATGTAAGGTCAGCTGGGGATTCAAATTCCACTGAGTTTCAGATTGTGTGATTGTGAGATTCCAGTTCAAGCCCATCTCTCCAGTCATAAGGTGGAATTCATGACATTAAAATTCTTTCCACAGCACGAAAGGGATGTCATCATAAACACTACATTATGACTTCCCTACAGGTTGCTGCAGAAGAGGAAACTAACCCAGGAACAGCAGAGACATTTAAAAAACATCATGACCTTTGAGTAACAGAAAACATGGGAAAATCTAAGTCTTAAAGAAACTAATTTGATTCTGGTTTGGCACTCTGTGCAAATCCCTGCATAAAGAGAAGTTTAGGCCAGGGATTTCTACTCTGCTGCCTCTTTAAACTTCAGGCACAGTTTTGCATATAAATGTTCTAAATCTGAGGTCTTCATTTACCCTAAACCAGGCACTGATGCTTCTGAAGTGTAGCAATTAATTAGGAGAGTGCCATTGTGAGAAAGGCAACCACAGTAACACTCACGCTCTGAATCTGGACATGGAAAAAATAACAAAGCAGAAACAAAAACAAAGAAAAGAAACAGAGACTGTGTTGGAGCCTTTCTAAAAATCATATGCAAGATTCCAGATGGAGAGAGTGCTGGCTGCTGTTCATGTCTAACATGATCAGCAGATAGATGAGTGGCTTGGAGACGTGAGAAGTGGGCTAGAGAAAGTGCCAGACTGCTAGCTGGGATTTCAAGGAGTGTTTGTGGTAAGCCACAGCTCAGATCTTTTTTTTGCTGTGGCCTGAGTGCTGTCTTAGAGACCATGAATGGAAACTTAAGGACCAAATATTTTGGGGCTGGTCATGATTTCAAGATAGCGATCCCATTTTCCAACCTGTAAGCCATTTCCCTTTTAAATCTTGTGAGCACCACTGAATCAAAAAAACAAGCCAGTCTCACTTCACCGAAATCCTTGTAGCGCACAGACCACAGCATTAATAAAGAAAAGGTCTGCATGGGTATTCTCCTCTTCCCAAGTTTTAAACTTTTCTTGTAATTATCTTTCAATTCTCCTCAGCCTTAATTACCCCAGGGTTTGAGCTGGGGAAAGTCTCTTTCTCTTTGCATCTCCCTACCCTGCCGCTTTGGCAATGCCCTCAGCCTCCCAGCTTCTTCTCCCAGTGGGTATTTTATGTTTTAGTGGTCACTTTCAGTCTGTGAGATTCTGTCCAGGCTTGCCCAAGTAGTTTAGACTCCTTTCTTTGTCCTTTCACCACTGCTGTTATGTAAGGAGGCAGTGAAAGACAAACCTGGTAAAATTCCTGCTGTGAGTATGTGTGGTCAGGCTTTTGTGGACAAAAGTGGTGGTTTCCTATTCCCAGACTTGCTAGAGTGCAGAATAAAAAGGATGAAAGCCAAAAAGGACATGCAGTGTTCATGCCATCCAAAGCATCTCAACCCTTTGGTTGGTGTCAGGTCCATTGACTCAGCCACAGACTTTTTATTATTTGCTCAAAGAGAGAAGCTGCAATTACAATTTCTCAGGTGACAGTGTAATCTTCCTTGCTTTCTGTACTGTCTGGAATATCCAATACTGCTGGAAACATTACTTGACATTCTGATTTGCAGCAGAACCTGAACTAACCCAGAAAGCGAGGAACCAATTGGCCTTCAGCTTATGCTTTTTAATCTGCTAAAAATTCTCTACCAAATGGGAAACACCGGGAAAGGCAAGGTTCCCAGATGTTGGAATGATGTTCCAAAACCCCAGGGAAAAATAGTCATTAAGGCCTGAGCATTTACTGCAGATGTCAGGTTGTTTTATAGGCTTGATTCAAAGCCCATTAAAACCAACAAGCATCTTTATCTTGACAGGTTTTGGATGAGGCCTATGCATGTGAAGGGCTCTAAAGCGACAGCTGGCCTGATCAGGACTGATAAAAACTCTTTAGAAAGTGTCATGGAAAGGGATTTCCAAGCAGAACACCCATGGAGTATTTCTGTCTCTATACTCATGCCATGGGTTACACTGCTCCAGAAAAGGGCCCAGCGCTCTGTGTCTCAGTGCTCCAGCATCATCTACGAGCTGGATAGGGAGAAAAGCCCTTTTCCGGCTGGATTTCCCCTTCAGCACAGCTTTATGTGCTTGTATAATAGGAAACAGCCCTTTCTATTTCTGTTCAAGCTCCAGAGGCTTGGATTTCCCCCAGAATTTTTGATTAACAGCTGAGCCTAAATCAGATCTGCCTGGGGTCTCCTTTGCCTTACTTGACACACATCATAATATCCTTTCATCTGCTATTCCAGCCAGTCCCTGGTTCTGTCAGGCAGCTCACTCTCTCCAAGGGAGACCACGTCAGCCCCTCTCTCCTTCTTAGACCTTCCTGAGCTGTTCCAAAGCAGGATTTCCATCACAACAGGGAAAACCTCTTTGTTTGACTGCCTCTGAGCCAGGCTCCAAAGGACACCAGACCATGCAGGGTGTGAGATGGATTTTGATAATGATAATCAGCTTCTGTATGCTCAGCTGCACTTCAAGTTTACCTGGGTGGCTCAGGGGCCAGCACAGTAAAGCCACAGCAGCGGATTTTCACAGTATCTCATGTAAATTAAAGCACTCCTGCAGCACTAGCTGGGATCTGTACATCACTCCTCACCATCAGTCATACAGAGAAAATCCCTCTGTGTGGTTTGAACTTGAATAGATTCATTTCTTGGAGGTGGAGGAGACAAGGCTAAACCAAATAGAACTCGCAGTTTTATATGGGCTGCCATTTAATCATCCCTGAATTAACTGAGTCACTTAGGATTTTTTCTGCTCTATTTCTGTAAGCTTGGTGCAGCTTGATAGGACTGGCAATGTAAACAGCAAAAACTGTAAAAGGTGAATGGCAAAAATGGTAAGATTACTCATGTGTGAATTGCATGTGTGGGAATGCAGCCAGGGCAAAGCCAAAGCTCAGATGGCTCAGATGGCTCAGATGGCATTGAAACCACCAAGGAAGGTAAGAATGAGAAAGTTTTGTGTGTACATTGGTGGAAGAAAGGGCAAAGACAGAATGAATCCATTGCTGAGTGGGTTCACAGTCCTACTGACAAGCTACAGGGAAAAAGATGTAATTCACAGCTCACATTTCACATGTGAGACCTGTCCTCGGGCCTCCTGAATTTCTGAGCCTCCTATTACAGTCTGCCAGTACCCACAGGAAAAAGAGCTGGGGATCCTCTCACCCAACAGAGGCAAGTCCCTCACAACACATCAGGGGCATCCCAGGCTGCTAAAGGAGCAGGCTGATATCACTGAGGAGATCATTTCTATCCCCTTTGACAGGTTCTGGCAATGAGGGAAAATTCCTAATGCCTGGCAAAAGGCAGGTGTTGCACTGACCCCAAAAAAGGGGAAGAATGATCCAGGGTGTTTGTAGCTCTCCATCATAACTTCTGTCCTTGGGAAAACTGGTAGCAACTGCTCTGAGAAGCTTCTTTTTAAACACATGAAGGATGAGAAAATAACTAGAGGGAGCTGGAATGGATTTACCAAGGGAATGCCTGCCCAGCTTCATTGCCTTCTACAATAGGGCCTAACATTGTGGGCAACTGGAAGGAGAGGAATGCTGAATGCCCTGATTTTCATCAGGCCCTCAAAACAGCCTCTTGCAGAATCATAGTGAGTTATGAGATATTGTGAGGTACAGCTGAATGGGAAAACTGAGTAAGCTTTTACTATTGCTCTTTAGCCTTGGAACTCAGCATATCAGACCCTGAAGCATTCTCTAAATGACATGAACAGTCCCTTTGCACTGTTCTTCATTGTGGGGCAAGATGGACAGTGGCTGTTCTGAGGAAAGTTAAGACCTTCCCAAATGCAGAACCTGCCACCTAACTGGAGCCATGTGGAGACAGCAGTAGATGAGACTAGAAAGACAAGAGTGTTTAAAATGCTTTGCCTTCTGGTTATCCTCAGAGAAGACTACGGTTAAAAAGGAAATTTGGGCCAGAATGATTTAACAAAGCACTTATTTAAGCTGCACAAATGTCACCCAAACTCATTCCTACCTCCCAGTAAGCGCCAGTTAAAGCCAGAGGAACATAATGATGGTGGAAAACCATCTTCTTCCCACTCTATCAACCCAAGTCCAGCACTGAGGAAAGCTCAGCCAACCCCCAAGCAGTTGTCCCAACTGGATATTCTTCCAGAATGTCACATTTATGCTTTAAATGATGCTGGCCATGTTTTCTGACTTTTCCCCCCCAAGGACACACATCTGTCCATCCTGCCTCCTAATGACTCATGGAAGTTTCAGATGTTTCATTAACAAATCCATAATTGACAATTACATTGCTCCTTCTTACACAAAAAAGGACACTCAGGTAATGACTTCAACCATAAGCTCGCTCAAATTGACGGGAATGTAAACAGAGGCATGGAACAAAACTATGGAAAGGAAAAGAGGAGGAGGACATTACTGTAGTGTTAAATTTTGTCTGGTTATTTAAACAAAAATAGGGATTTTTTCCCAAAAAAAAAGCGTCTTCTCACTTCACATTCAACACTTTCATTACATAATGTCAAATATGTCAAAACATCTCCAAATTCCTTCATGCTGACAATCAGGTTATACTTAAATAAAGTTTGTGTGTGTCCTTCTCTGGCAGATATCAATTAAACGTCACTGTTTTAAATGCTGTTTTTAGAACTGGCTTTTATTTGTTGCCAGATGAGGTCACAAACTGCTTCCTGTCAGTTGCTAGACATTTTCCTAAAACTCAGAACTGACAGCAGATATGCTTTCTGCTGTTTGCTTGATTGCTTTAGGTAAAAGGAAGGTTTTGGGGAGATGAGAAGCCATGGGACACTGGTTAAGAGGTTGGGAAATGTTCATCCTCTCAGCAGTCCTTACAACCCAGGAATGTAGCTGCATTTCTCTTCACAGAGATTCTTCCCAAGAATTTTTCTGGGATTCACCTTCTCTGAACCTCAGAGAAAGTAGAAAACAATTCTTATCTCATTTACTGCTCCTGTGTTGTTCACAAGTAGAACGCATTGTAGAAAATTGTTTACCTGAAGGGAATTGGTAATTAGATTCTAGTGTAAGTGTTTTGGTTCACTGACCAATAGAATCCATGTGTGTGTGTCAGGACTGTCAGGCTGACAGTCACAAAATTCTGTACAGTTAAGTTGAGTTGAATGCTTGTACAAATTCAATTTAAATGTAGTGTCAGATAGTACAGAATAATAGCAAATAACAAAGTAATTAATTAACCTTCTGACAAAATAGAGTCAAATGCATCACTTTCTCTCTCCCTTTTTCCCAATACGGGAAGATTTCAGCCACTCCAAGTTCCAAGCAGACAGCTGCCTCACTCCAGGGGTGCATCTTTCAGGATGTCAGGCTGCTTTATCACTGCTTGCCACAGTGCAGCCTTTATACCTCACATGAGCTCTTCACCCAGAATCAGATTCCTCCATAATGCCCATCTTTTGCCCAGAGGCAAAGCACCAGAGAAAGTTCACAGTCCTGTGCTGCAAGTACAGCCTGCTGACGTGACCCTGGGATGCTTCCAAGGAACTCACTTCTCCCCATCCCAGCAAGACTGTAGCACCCCATCACTCTCAAGGTGGGTGTCAGGATACATCCCAGCATTTTCCCACTCATACCTTCCATGGTCTGTTCATGTGAGGACCTTCTGTTTACTCCCCAGAGTCCCTGTGTGAGCTAACACTAACTCTTGATCCCCTGTGCTACAGGCAGCCCATAACTCTCCCAGGCCTGGGAGTGAAGGCTGTGGGAACATCTGCCAGCTGAACCAGATGATATCCCCTGTCACACCCACTCTAGGACTCTGACAGACCAGGTGAAGTGTGATATTGGCATCCACTACATCTGCACAGGCTGACACAGCGCTTTAAAATGTCTGAGACATCAAGATGAGACCCAAGGTGACAGCATGAAAAAAAATAGTGTTTTTAAAAACACAAGAAAAATTAATTCCTCAGCAAATTACATTCTATTCACTGGGAAAGGGAAAGTTTTCCCTCAGTACTTTACCAAAAGACAGCTGTCACGGCACAGGGAAACTCAAGCTCTCAATTTGAGTGATCAGCGAGCTCCGTTTATTGATTAGAGCCCCAGATATTTATTTACAGCAGTAATAAGCTCATGAATATTCTGTAATCTAAACAGTCTATTGGTTATGCTACAATATCAGTTCTCCCTCATTCTTTAGGGGTTAGATCTCTTTTTCTCATGTCTCTTTCACTACTTGTTATGGTACTACAGCTATGCCCAAGGACACAGTGTTTTGCAGGTGCAGAAACTCAGATTAGCTGTGTTCAGTACTTTTCCAGTCTTTAGTTAGCTAACATTCTAACAGACAGCTAATCAAACACAGCTCCTGGTATAAAGTGCAAATCAAAGCTTCTCTGAAGCAACATTTACCAGATTGATTCCATATACAAAACAAATTCTCAATGAAAATGCCTTAAGACAGTAAGTGAATGGATGTAGTACAAACTAGTTGGGTGACCACCTGATCACAGTCAACTCATCCAGATGAGATTTTGTGGGATGCTGTAGTGAAGACAGAGGGGTTTCTATTCAGTCTTTTTGGAGAGTATGTGATCTTAAAAAAACTGTCATTGCTCAGCACGTGTCTCTCAGCAGGAGAACTTAGATGGCGTTGCTCTTCACTCCTGCCACAACAGTGGTCTCGGCAAGAATGAAGCTGAGGTGCTTCCAAGAAATCAAAAGAATAAAGTGACATTTATGCCATGAGGGATAGCAATGCAGTACTTTCCTTCAGAGTCCCGTGCAGACCTTTGCAGACAATTCACCTTTTTCCCAAAACAGCTATCATACCCAAGTTGATGAATTGAAGAGGAGATGATGAATCCAACCTCACTGAGGGCAGAGAGGAGGGAGATCTGGAGGGATTGCAGATCCCTCACAGGCAGAGTCAGACTCTCAGAAGCTACCAGCTAATTCCAGCACCCAAAGGAGGCTTATGAAGATGGTGAAAGACTAGAGGAGAAGCAATATGAGGAGTACCTGAGGTCACCTGGCTCGTTCAGATAGAAGAGACTGAGATCAGAGCTCACAACAGTTCTGCAGCTTCCACATGAGGGGAACAGGAGGGGCAGGCCCTGAGCTCTGCTCTCTGGGAACAGGGACAGGAGCCAGGGAACGGCTGGAGCTGGGTCAGGGCAGGGTCAGACTGGAGATCAGGGAAAGGTTCTTCCCCCAGAGGGTGTCGGGCACTGCCCAGGCTCCCCAGGGAATGGTCACGGCCCCAAGGCTGCCAGAGCTGCGGGAGCGTTTGGACACCGCTCTCAGAGATGCACAGGGGGGATTGAGGGGTGTCTGTGCAGGGATTGAGGGGTGTCTGTGCAGGGATTGAGGGATGTCTGTGCAGGGATTGAGGGGTGTCCGTGCAGGGATTGAGGGCTGTCTGTGCAGGGATTGAGGGCTGTCTGTGCAGGGATTGACGGGTGTCTGTGTAGGGATTGAGGGGTGTCTGTGCAGGGATTGAGGGGTGTCTGTGCAGGGATTGAGGGGTGTCTGTGCAGGAATTGTTGGGGTGTCTGTGCAGGGATTGAGGGGTGTCTGTGCAGGGATTGAGGGCTGTCTGTGCAGGGATTGTTGGGGTGTCTGTGAAGGGATTGTTGGTGTCTGTGTAGGGATTGTTGGGGTGTCTGTGCAGGGATTGAGGGGTGTCCGTGCAGGGATTGTTGGGGTGTCTGTGCAGGGATTGAGGGGTGTCCGTGCAGGGATTGAGGGGTGTCTGTGCAGGGATTGAGGGGTGTCTGTGCAGGGATTGAGGGGTGTCTGTGCAGGGATTGAGGGGTGTCCGTGCAGGGATTGAGGGGTGTCTGTGCAGGGATTGAGGGGTGTCTGTGCAGGGATTGAGGGGTGTCCATGCAGGGATTGAGGGGTGTCTGTGCAGGGATTGTTGGGGTGTCTGTGCAGGGATTGTTGGGGTGTCTGTGCAGGGATTGAGGGGTGTCTGTGCAGGGATTGAGGGGTGTCCATGCAGGGATTGTTGGGGAGTCTGTGCAGGGATTGAGGGGTGGCCGTGCAGGGATTGAGGGGTGTCTGTGCAGGGATTGTTGGGGTGTCTGTGCAGGGATTGAGGGGTGTCTGTGCAGGGATTGTTGGGGTGTCTGTGCAGGGATTGAGGGGTGTCTGTGCAGGGATTGTCGGGGTGTCCGTGCAGGGCCAGGGGTTGGACTGGATGATGTCTGTCTGTGCCTTCCAACACAGGACAGTCTACAGTTCTGACTCTGTGAACTCACTACAATCCCCACCTCTGTGTGTGCCAAAGCACATCCCATGGTTTGGTGCCTGCCGTGCTGCTCAAGCTCTTCCCAGTTCAAACCAGCACCGTGCACCAGTAAGAGTTCCAGCTCACAGCTCCCCACCAAAAGGATCTGGCAGAGTGCACACCCTGAAGTTTTCAGTCAAACACTCAATTCCCACATTCCTTGCAGCTCCCCTTTGGTTCCAGGCCGTGTGGAGTTTGTGGCAGGAGTACATCAGCTGTTTATGGACCACAGTGGATAGCTGCATAAAGATAAACCACATAGAGCTTCCTTTGTCTCACACACATACCAGGCTTTTCAAAAAATCCACTAAAACACACTCACACATCATGAATTTGGGATTTTAGGAGTATTGGGGATTATTATGTTAATGCTTTTCACTCACTGACTCCCACAGCATCTCAGGATCTGGATCTCTCACTGAACCCTCCCCATAACCAGTAATTAATCTTTTCACTTTTTTCCAAGCACTTTGGTTGTACTGGAAATATTTTTAAAGTATGAATATACTTGACTTAAAGTTGTCTTTCTGCTCATTTTAAATCTGTCCCTCAATTCCCCTTGGAAGTGCATATGCAGCAACAGGGTGACTGAAGGAAACAGCCATGCTGGTCTGAACATCTATGAGATGGGAGAGAAAAAAGAAAAAAACAGTTCAAGTTACCCCTCCCAAAAAAAGTGACAGATGTGAGTAAGAGGTACCGCTCATGAGACACCTCTGTGGAGTAAACATTTTGGAATAATATTCCAGGCAACAACTACAGAGGCTCTAACAACAGATTGACCAGCCATTTATTACATTTCAAACAAAATGACTCAAAGGAAAATGTTCCAAACAGGCACCACTGGGCATTTGACTCAGCCCAAGGAGTGTTTTAACTATTTCTCTGCCACACAGCATGCACGTGTCTCCTGTAACCCACGCCCTTCTACACAGGCACAGCACATCTGAATAGCTTTCCCACCAACTTTCTAAAGCCTGTAGCCATCACAGGGTGCTACCTCCCAGTGTGGGATGCCAGGTCCAAACTAATTATTTAGCTATTTTAAACTTTTTCTTATTTTGTTTCTTTTCTTTTTTCCCCCCTCTTTCTTAAATAACATTAGCATTCTGGGTTAGCTGAAGAGCTAAAACCTGGTTTTAATTTAAATATAAATAAAACCAGAAGTGACTATGTGATTGTACTAAAAATAAATTGGTTTCTGTTCTAAATGTTTCACTGATCTTAAAACTGGGGGAGGAGGGAAAGGGGACAGGATGTCCAACTCTTCTTTAGTCTGAGGGTGCCTCAAACCCGTGGCATTCTGTCTCTAGAGAAGTGGGCTATTTCTGAGATACTATCGCTTTATCTGGAAATGTATTTACCACACTTTACCAGCACATCTATTCAGAATGTGGTTCAGAAGTCATGAGGGGAAATCACACACTGTTAAGACAGAGCATTCTTGAGTGAGCCCCAGTTATGGCAAATTCAGCAGCAGAAAAAGAAGCTGTCGTGAGCGCAGTTACTGAAATTTTCCAAATAAACACAGCAAACAAGTTGCTCCAGGAACAAACTCGTACCTATATGATTTATAGCAGCAGGAGCTGGGCCATGCAGGCAGGATGAACCCAGTGAACCAGCAGTCACAGGCCACCCGTGGGCTGCAAGGCTGCCTCCTTCGCTCCTTGTGCCCAGTGCGTGACAGCCGGGACAGACCTCATCTGCTCCCAGGTGTGTGGCTTCCAGTGGGGCTCAGCAGCCCCCACTGCCCTGCAGGCTGCTGATGAGCTCCTATGTGGGTTAGTATCAACAGGGAAAAAATATAGGGATCCTATTTACAGCCTGCTGGCAGCAGATAGGTTAAAAAAAAAAATTCCTTCTCCAAAATCAATGTTTGCTTTACTGAGGGCCTCCTTAGGTGTACATTGGAAACAATTCTGTCTGTCTTCCACCACAGTTCAGTCACCCTACAGTTTAGTGTGCCAGCCAGTAGTAGTTAGCAGTCCAGAATCAACAGGTTTCTGCTGTTTAGCAGTACCAGACCATACTGGCCAAAAGCAAATGGAAAATATTAAGTGTGACATAGCACCTGATGAATGGTGATAAAGAACAAAAAGTAAAGTAGGGACTATGGGCACCTTGGCTTTTTTTTTTTTTACCCTATTTGTGGCATGACACACTGGCCCACACTCTGATGTGAGGAGTGCTTCAGCAGCATAACTCTTCCCCTGCAGCATAAATCAGCTCCTCCTCTCATTCCTTCTCATCAGCCACTCTAAGCTCAAAGGATGTCTCAGGATTGATTGTCTGGGGCTGTCACTGTCACCCTGTGCAATCATTTCATCCCTGGCAAAGCCACTAAAAAAAAAAAAAATCAGTGTGAACTCTCAGTTAATTTCCTTTGAGAGCAGGAGATTTACCCCTGCTGTTCCAAACCATGGCTGGCCATCCAATGCACAGGGAATGAGGGAGAAGTGCAGTCTCTGAACACAGACCAAAAGTAGGACCTGTGTACTTTGGCCCCTTTCAAATTATCCTGCCTACATGTAGTTCTCTGTGCCTGCACCCCTGCACATGAATTTTTCAATGTGAGAGGCTCCCATGTCCGGAAACTGTGTGTTACTAACTCTTGGCATTCTAAGGTTAAAATAATTTTTACCTTAAATTTTTTTCTTTACTGCTTTAAGTCATGCTATGGGGTTCCAGACATACTCCATGTCCTTTCTGACCTCATTCTTTGGATTCTAGGTGCTAATGGAAAGGTGCTATTAAGGCCCTTGCTAAGGGGTGTCTGTTTTTTCTCAGCAAGTCATTGGAGTGACCTTTCAGAACCACAAACTCTGTCGTGTTAGATTTGCTGCCTGCTTTTCCAAGTGGCAGATGCTCCTCAGACACTGCCTTCCCTTACAGGAATGTGCCCCTTGTTGATGGAGTGACAAAAGTAACTTTTGTCCCCTTAGAAAGGAAAGAAGCCCAGAAGTTTCTCTCCTCGATTAGGTGAAAAAGGCATTTCATAGGCTTGGGGGACTTCACCTCAAACTTAAGGACAGCTAATTGGACAGGAGCCAAAAAGTCTCACTTGGGCAATTTACTAGAAAAAAGAAGAGAACCAAGAAACTCATGGCTTTTGTAAGGTGTTTTACCAGGAGCAAGAACCTCTTGCACCCAGATCAGTTTTTCTCTGTAAGTAGTTTGTTATTTTACTTTTTCTTAAAACCTTTTTGTTTCCAACACTGCAATGGAAGCCATCTTGCTGATTTTATACCTCCAAAGGTAGCTGAGCTATCTTGGGTGAGGAATAGACCTCTGAGAGCTTGTGAGACCAGGCTCGAGAAGGCTCCTATCACTTTCTGTGACAAAGGGTTTTGTGCAGGCATGGCGATCTCTGTGTTTGCTAGCACAGCCCTACACCAGCAAAGCACCTGAGAACCAAACAGCTCTGACCCTGCTGGAGATGTGGTGCTGTCTGGTGAGGCTGCCAGATGCAGGCACAGAATGGGACAGGTGATGGATTTCTGGAGCTGCTCATGAAGCTAAGCAGCCCTGGGCAGTGAAGGCAGGGATGTGTCACAGACATCTTTTATGAAAAATCCTATTTTTAGGATTTTTTTCCTCCTGACAAGCTGAGCGGCCTCAGGAACAAAATGTAAACAATGGTTATGCTGCTGTAGAATGCAACAGGTGGATCTGTGATTGGTCTCATGGCCATTGGTTTCTAATTAATGGCCAATCACAGTCAGCTGGCTCGGACTCTCTGTCTGAGACAGAAGCTTTTGTTATCATTCTTTCTTTTTCTATTCTTAGCTAGCCTTCTGAGGAAATCCTTTCTTCCGTTCTTTTAGTATAGTTTTAATATAATATATATCATAAAACAATAAATCAAGCCTTCTGAAAGAGTCAGATCCTCATCTCTTCCCTCATCCTCCGACCCCTGTGAACACAATCACAGGGATGGACTTTGATTGATGTGATTTCATTGGAGACAGAAGGAAAAGCAGTTACTGGCTATCTAAAAGGCATTTTCCAGCATTAGGTCCCCTGGCCTTGTCCGGGGCCAGGGGATGAAAGTGCCATCCCAGAGATGGAGTGAAGCCAAAGGGACTCTGCACCACTCAGGCAGAGCTGATTTAAAGATCAGGCTGCTGGTGTGGCAGGGTTTTTGTGCCACTGGAATCTCGGTGTGGGAGGCTGGAACTCCAGTCCCTTGAGCAAGGAACAACCCATGCAGCGCAAGCTGACTACAGGAGGAGAGTGTTTGGAAAAACTCCTCCCTTTCAGTGTGCCACCAAAGAAGCCAAACTGCAGGCCAGTGGACAGAGATGCTGGCTTGCTAAAATAGCTATTTCACCTCCAGCTCACTGGTGGCACTGCACACACCTTCCCCTTGGTGTTCTGCTAACAAACAACACACTCCTCAGGGCCTGACCTTCTCCAGGCTGGCCAGGGCTTCATTTATGCACCTGGCATGAACTTCAGTGAGCCACACTGGAGCAGGCAGCTAAAACAGGCTTTTTTCTCCTCAAAAAGAGAAAAAAGGGTTTGTTGCGAATCATTCCAGCACTATCAGAACCTCTTTTCCTACCCACCCCCATGTCTTACTAAAAGGAACGTGCATGGTTATTATACCAATTCCACGTTGTCGCAATTAGATCCTGAAAAGAGTGTCAGATGTGCTTTTCCACATAATTTACTGTTTCCCTGTGATTCATGAAGCCACTTTTCACATGAATAATTGGTCACTTCTTGTTTATGTATCACCATGGTACACAGCTCCTAGCAGGCAAAAAAATAGTAGGAGCAAAGCTGACATTTAATCATTAGAGCCACATGCAACCTTTCCCCCACCCTCACTCCCAGCTTTTTACCTCCTCCCATAAAAAGAAAGCACAGATTTTTTTATGGAGGAAATAGTTCCTAAAAAATAATCCCAAAACTTTTACCTTCCTTAGCACTCATTAGCAGATTTTTTGTTCCATGCTTATTTTGCATTTCACATTTTCCAGTGTAAAGAAAACAACTGAAGAGTCCCTTACAAACAAAGTGAGAAGGTGGAGAAGCAGGAATGTTCTGAGTGCATGGCTGCTGGGAATGGCAGCTTTCCAAGTACAAAATTGTTAATTTCTCAGGGGAGATACAGTCAGGACATCACTTACCAATGGCCACCTGAATTAGAAAGCACCTCAGCATGTTCTCAGAATAGCAATTCAGCCTCCAGACACTTTAATGACACTTAGTTTTTACAGCGCAGTAAACTGAGGTACAAATTAATTTGTTTACAGTGAGTCACTGCCCAAGCAACTCTGCAGTCAAGCTTTGATTTGCAGAACTCCTCCTCTGTGTTCAACTACAGCTTCTTAAACAAGCCTGCCCGATTAGCTCACTGTGGCAATATCTGTGATGGGTAAGTGTGGATCTCTGTGTGTGTGAATATTGGCGCTTCCTGCCTGGAAAGTCCAGGACCACCTTGCGCAGTATTTTGACAGTATTAAAAAAAATAAAAATCGAGGAGACAAGTCTATTTATCTTGACAGCATCATACCACGGCAGGCCGAAAACACATCAGAAAACAGAAGTCAGCAGGGACACTTAACAGCATAGGAAAAAAAATATATTGGCTTAAAAATATATTGGCTATCAATCCAGCCCAGTAGGTCATGTGATTCTACAGAATGAATGCAAAAAAACTGAATGCAAAAGAAAAGAGAATATTTGTTGAGAATACACGAGGGCATTAATCTCTTTTACCACAAACCAAAGCAACATCAGGTTTTAAGGCTGGAGAAAAAACAAAAAAGCTAAGTGGTTTTTACCTCATATAGACATGAGACAAAACCAAAGCCTCAAGATCTGATCTTGTTAAAAAAACAGAAGGGTGAGCTGCGAGTTTTTGTTTTCCTTTTATTTTGGCAGCCAGGTAGAAACAGAAGGGAGTGAAACTTTCGTGAGTGTGGGGGGCTAGGACATGGGAGGAGAGAAGAGGACAAAGGAGAGAGAAAAACAACTGCTCAGAGTTGACTTTTCTGATTCAAATACACCTTAGCAGCACTGAGTGGAAAGCAGACTCAGAAGTGGAAAGAATTTCTGGATCCAGATCAAGACAGCAGAAATATCTTAATCTTTGCTGGGCCATAATCTCCTGAGAAGGCTTGTGAGAATTTGATCCTGTCATTCCCAAACTAGAATCTTAAAACTGATTTGGACCAGAACTATAGTTGGTTTGAAAATATTATTACTTCTTCCTGTGGAAAAAAAAAAAAAAAAAAAAAAAGAGGAACAAAAATGGAAAATAATTCAGCCAAACCCAAAGTGCATGGACTCATTACAAGCTCAGGAAATCAACTCTATTTAAATCCCTTTCAGCACCACTCTCCAACTGTAATAGTGTGTGAGTGGAAGCAAACATTACACAGAAGTTCATCCCGGTCTCCTCCTCTCTGTCCCCACCCCAACCCAAGTTCTGCATATCAATGGTCACTATTTGTTTCTTCCTTCTGATCAGCCTTGTCAAGCCTTTCTCTCAGCAACCACCATTTCCATTCTTTTTGGTACTGCTCACTCCAAGGTTTCTGTGATCTTCTGTACCTCACCCTTGCACTCTTGTCTTGGTCCCACTTCCAGCTTTGTTGATTTCCCTGGTGCCAGCTCCCAGTGCTGTGTGCTCCTTTCTTATGAGCTGCTTTGCTGATCCTTATTTTGCCTTTTCTCACCCCACCTTCTGACCTTCAGGATGGAATAGCTCAATGCTGGCTGAGTTCACCCAACTTTCTGTTTGTTGTTCTCCCGTGCTGCTGGGACCCTCATCAGGAAATGTGCGCTGAGGAAGGAAGGACTTGGGAAGAAGGAGCAGCCTTTCCTCTGGCACTGGCACTGGCACTGGCACTGCATGCCAGCCTCTTCCTCTAGACTATGCCCTTCCTCCCTGCTTCCCCTGTCCTTATTCTCCCAGCTTCTGATGGCAATAGAACAACAGTGTGAGATGATGAAATAGCTGTGGGAGACTCACATTGGTTTTCCAGCCCTGTTGACACCACTGGAGTGGGGATCCACTTAAAGGAGCTGTGACTGAGGTTCCAGTGCCAATGAATGTCTGGTGGATTGTCCTTGGCTGGCCCTGGATGCCCACCCAGCTGCTTGCTCACTGTCCTTCCTCAACAGAACAGAGGGAGAAAAACAAGAAGAAAAAGTTCATGGGTCAAGGTACAGGGAGCTCATCTTACTGTCAACAAATGAGGTTCATCTTAGGGAAAATGAATTTAATTTGATGGCAATTAAAATTGAGTTGGATGGTGAGAAACAAATTGAAAAAGCTTCTCTCTCTGGCCTGTCTTTTTTTCCCCGGGTTCAAATTCCCCTGTGAGGACACGCAGGCTGTGTCTGGCACAAGGCAGCCTCTGCAATTCCCCTTCCCCAAAACTTTGACACCAACACCCAGTACAGTATGTATTTTACTATTTTATTATTTTGTTATTATAAAGCTCCAGGTTCCAGCATCTAGAAGTTCACCATTCGTTCTGAATCAGCTCTAACTTCTGCAGGTGGATTCACTGATCTATACCTCCGCAGGTTGCTGAAAAGACCGAGGAGAATTTGTAGAACTGTAAATTAGTACATTTGTTTCTTTTCAAAGACTAGCAGCATGTTTCTTATTTTGCTCATAAATGTGTAGCTTTGTTATTTTAATTTCATGCTTAGTGCAGTTTTCGCCTGTGCCATCTCTTGGCCTTGGACTGTCTTTATGTTTAGGCAATTTTTTCTCAGATGCTCTTCATTTCTCTTTAGTGTTTGATACTACTTTCTTTAGGGAAATAAACAGTTTAAACTAGCCCTGAAAGTTGATAGCCTCTGTGTGTTGATAACTAAAAATCACTTTTTGCAATAATTGGGGTTTTTTTCTGTGCCTGACAGGTAACTCTCAGATACTGAATTCACTTTGAAAAGAGCGAATCTCGTACATGAGTAGAATCCACATGGCTTAGAATTATCACAGCAATCCATGGTCTGATCTGGAACTGGTGAAAACACCTTTCCCAGGGAACACCAAAACCCTGGCTACCCTGAGCAAGTTTACCTAGTTGTTTTTTAATTTTCCTCTAAGCTAATGATGATGAGCCATTTGCTCCACCTTCCTTTTGCTCCCTGCAGTGCTGCTGTCCTGGGGAAATGCATAGCAGCAGACCTACTTCAAAGGACAAGAAGAATGAATTTCCAGAATGGCCATTTATTCATATTTTCCATTATCTTACATGTCAAATATTGCAGCATTGGAAAAAAGAATATTCATATTTCACATTATTAACTCAGTCTTAGTCCAGTATTATATCATTATTTACTTACAGTACTAAATTAAATCTTCTTACACTGCTGATGGATCATTATTCTTCCACAATTTTCCCTTTTTTTCTATTGAAAGACATAAGCTGCCTTTTGGTATTGATTTGTACAATGAGAACCAGTAATTTTCTGCTACTTTTCCAGTCTATTCAGGGTGTGAATTGCATGCTCTGGGTCCTCTAATGAGTCAAAGTCCATTGCATTGTCTTTGCCTTAATGAACTTTAGGAGGACACAATAAGCTTTGAAAATTTCTGTCTATGTCTGCTGAGAACCTGTGATTAGCCACTTTTATTTATGTTGTTTTTAACCTTAGTTTAGATATCCATAGGGTAACCAACAGGGAAAAGGGTTACTACTTTTCCTTAGCAGTACCAAGCTTTCCTTCTATTCATTGCCAATCATATTTGAAACACAATTGCTGAGATGTAAGTCACAGATCCTTATGTTTTGACCACTTTATCTCTGCACATTTTGTCTTGTTCTATTGTGTACTGGAAACTTGGAATTTCTAATGTGTGGAAACCTTCCCTTAACAGGACCACTGACAGAAACCTGACACATGGAGCACGTGTCAGTTCCCACGTTTTTGCTTTATCTGCATCTGAGCTGCCTAGCAGCCTGTCAGCTTTGTGTGGAATGAGCTAGACAATACGGGAGTGATTAATTCAGGGTTTGCATGATTTTATTCACATTTGTGGCCGACCATCAACTGGTACTAGTGAGGACCCCACACTCCAAACACAAAGGCTGCTGTAGGAGCTGCAGCAGAAGCAGTTGGACAACTTTTTACACAAAATTAAGTCCCTCTGTTTTCTAGTGTATCCTACAGCAGTGGCATTTGTGACATTTTCTTCTGCATAATCTTAGTAAAAAGATGTTTGCCAGGAGTTTTGAGGTTGTACGATGTAGGACAACCTGACAGAGCGGCACATTGCTTGTGTTGTCTCATTAGTACCAGAAGACTGCAGGATCTGAAATGAAGATGTTGTTAGTGGAAAGCCACTGTGCAAATTAGCCCCAAGCCCTCAGCCTGAGGGGCAGGTGAAGTTATGACCACATCACTGAAGGACAGGAGAAGCCGGGCAGAAGTGTGACAGCCTCCTAAAGGAGAGCCACATTCCAGCCATGTCTACTCACCTGGCGATTTTATCACAGAATTTATAATATTTGATGTTTTCTTTAATACCACACCTCTTGCAATCCTGGACCTCTCAGATCCCATAAAGGGGAAAAAACACTTTACAGTACTTGCATTCCCAGTGGAAAGCTTGAACATAAAGGAGCTCAGAACCACAAAGCACAATAAAAAAGCAAGATTATTTATTATCAAAATGACTAAAGCCACTCTGTGACTTTTAAAAATACATTAAGATCTTGGCATATTTCATGATAATGTTTGACTGGGATTTTCTAGCATTGTCAAGCATATATATATTGGGGCACTAGTTTACAGGCCATTTAATGAGAGGAAAACACAAGGGTAGAAAATGAGCAATTCCTCAAATCTGTTAAAAGAACTCCACTAATACACCACATTGCTACCAAATCTGAGCCTAAAGTTGAATGATATGTGATACCATTTCTGCAAAATTCCCAAATTCCTAAATTGAGGAGGAAGCATTCTTTCCCATCAGCCAATTTTAAGCATTAAGGACAAAGGACTTGTCTTTGAAGATGTGCAGTGAGATCCACACCAGACCTGTCACTAGAAGAATGGCGTAAGTCTTGCAGTACTGACAACCTCCTCCTTTTCTGTGCCAAGACGTATCAGAAATTTTCACTAATAAAAAAAGAAAGAACAGAAAATTCAAGAGTTATCCAAGTTTTCTTTCAGTATAGTATCTGAAGTGAGTTTAACAAAATGCACAAGAGGGAGCTCCAGAAAATTCAACATTAAAAGGCCAAGACAGTAGCACAGCACCTCAGGAAGCACTGCTGTGTACCAGATGTATCCCCACTGTGCAATTGTGCTAAAACACTTCCTCTGAGACTCAGAACACCACAACCTATGCAAAGTGAGGGAGTTTCCCCCTGCAAATTTGGAGTAAAATGACAGATTTGGCTAGAGAAGTTGACAGGATTGTGTCTTTGGAGATGGAAGCACCACGTTCCCAGCTGGACTCTAGGCTGTAATACTTTTCAGTGGTTTTCTTCATCAGGGAGTCCTTTCTGAGGGTGGTATAGCTGACTTTCCCTCAAAGCTCCATTGTGAAGAAGGCAAAACATTAGCTAGAAACAATGAGCAAAATCCCGGCCTTGGTATTTAACAGCAGGAGTAACATCCACTAGCAAACTTTGACTTGTAAAGTGGGCACACACATCTGTTTTGGTCGATTTCTGGACGCTTTCATAACAGTAAGTATTCTTTTCAGAGCACTGTGAGAAACACGACTGACCAACAGGCTTTCTTGATTAATAAAACCAAACCAGTTGGCACTCCAGTTTTGCCTTCTTTAAAGGAAAAATGCGTTCATTTCATGGAGCTCAACAACAGGAAGTCTACAAAGTGTAGATCAACTCTTGCTATAACAAAGAAAACCTTTTTTAAAGTTATTAACTGAAATTTCTAAGCTTTGTCCTGGAGATGGTCGTGTTTAAATTTTGCATAATACCAAGAGTATACGAGGGACATAAAAGACTTCAATCCACTTAGCAGTTTAACCAAGAGGAAAAACTTGATCAAAACATATAATTGCTACAGACAACTGAGTTACACAATTCCTCAGTAAAAACCAGCACTAAATTTTGGATACTTATAATTTAAAAAAAAAAATCAACATTTGGACCCAACATGCAATCAGCCAATCAATCAATCAATCAATCACCCTTCTGAATATTTCTTAAATGTTGTGGAGAATGACTGTGTCATCCCTGCCTTCAACTCACCTGTTCTTTGAAAAATTAGTTGAAGAAAAATCGTGTTGAAAATGTGCACACACATTGTGACTATGACATTTATATCACCTATTGATATAGCCAAACAGAGCGCAACTTGATGCTCACCCTGCTTGTGATAATCTCTATTCTTCTGTCTTGCAATTCCTATGCAACCATCAGTCCTTTGTAGACCTTCTGCACTTGCTGTCTGGAGCTTACAGGAATTTTTGTTCCAATCTGTGCAACTGAAAAATTATTTAATCTGAGAAGCAAACACATTTCTGATGCCCAAGAAGGTGATTAGATGATACATTCTCTTATAAGGAAACATGTCGATCCTCTTCCATTTTATTTGGCGGACACATAAAGACTTCTCTATTGTGTATATAACTTTGTTTTTAATACTAGTGTGGCAATCAAGCAAGAAGATTCATCACTCTGATTCAGTGTTATCCCCAGCAAGTTCCATAGAAGCTCCTAAAACATTCTGCTCAGGATGCTCAGGAAAACATTGTCATTTGTCAGAATAATGTATTTGAGCATCCACCTTGCAATGCTTCCAAGTTTTAAAAAGCCTAAACTTCCATTTTAAAAATTTACTTAATTTAATTTAAACCATTTTTATTTTAGTTTGGGGATTTGGATGTAATTTTGAAGTAAAAATTCTCATGTCATATTATTTTATGAGCAGTAGTGTAGTAATAATGACACACAAGTTTTTCCTTCACCAATGTCTCCAGCCAACACCACCAACAGAAAAAGTGCTGACATTTTCTTCAGAGAACTGATCACAAAATCTGCTCTTAATTTCTTGGTATGTTACCAGAACCATGCAAAGACAGACCCGTATGCATTATATTCATCAAGGTCAGAATTGCAAGAAATGTGGAAGATATTTTGAGCTGTAAATAACCACCAGCAGAATTCCTGCTGACTTCCTGGGAGCCAGTGCTTCCCAATCATGCTCTAAATATGTAATCTATGATCATAATAAAAGACTGGGATGTTCAAGTAATGGAATATTTAAAATTATTGCCACAAAAATAGAGACTGACCATATATCACCATGACCAGCCATCTTCTGGAAAATTTATGCAGCAACATTGATGTGAACACTTAACCAGTGCCCTAACTTGGTAGTAGCACAAGGACTGGAATATCTTTCAAAGTGCATTCAGCAAAAACAGTTCTGTTTCTCCCTGGGTTAAAGAGCCTCCTACAGCACTGTGTAGAGGGGGTCAGTTAGGACAAGTTTCTTTTTAAATGCAGAGAGGCATTTGATGACCATCAGTGGACCATTGCTGAAAAAAGAACGCCATTTGCTTTGGCTTTTGAGAGAAGACAAAATATTTTAACATGAAGAAAGAGACCAAATGCCAATGATTTGACTTCTGACAGTGTTCTATACCTATTACTACAGATTCATTATCAAATCTGAAAAAAAAAGATAAATTTCTAGCATTGTTTTGGGAATCATATTTTTAGGATATGTGTATTTATAAACATCTCATTGTTTTACTAGCGTTCACTGCTGCACTGTTTAAAATTGTCATCTGAAAAAAAAAAGAATAGTTTGAGCATTTATTCAGTAATAGTTTGGGCATTGTATTATTCATTCCAGATAATGGAAAGCATCCAAAAAATGCTGGTTGTGTAAGTCTGAAATGTGAGGAATTACAGGCAATATAAGCAAATGTGAATCTTTGACGCATATTAAAATGGTTACAATTTCACAGCATTTAAGACATGGGTAAAACATCAATACCACATCTACTACAGAAAAATATTGTTGCTATTATTGCTACTATCATAGGATAATAATATAATTATAATTATTATCACAAGAATGATGTATCACGAATGGTGAAACAAATACAAAACCTGAGCAACTCAGCAAACACAAAACTTGATAGTGCAACTTGGGTGGTTTTCCTGTGATGTTCTACTGTTCAAGCATGACTCTAATTCAGCAGCAGGACTATTAGCTTTATGTGGGCTTTAAAATTAATAAACAATGAAAACAATGGTAGCAGATGAATCTTCTTGAAGCCCAAAAAGAACAATATTCTTGGACAGAGCACAGAAAAGAAAACATTTTTTTTTTGTCAATTCCCACATGAATATTAAATTGAATGCAAGGCATGAATTGTACCCATGTAAGAAGTGTTTTCCAGTGTTTCTTTGGCACATTTATGGACCATTGATGAAAAAAGAATGCCACAGATGTTATAAAATCTTTCTATGCAGTATTCAGGATGTCCATGTAAAAAAAAATTAAGACAATCCCATCCACACATTATGTCACTCTTGCAATGGAGTTTCCAGTACCTAAACTAAGTCCATTTGATAACTGCAATGACACTGTGTGTGATCTGAATATGAGTCCCCCTGATAAACAATTTATATTGGTGGCTAAGTCCTTCCAGGAAATAAGACAAAATCCTATTCATATTGCCTTCTTCGAAGGGGTGGAGAAAAATCTGTAAGCTCAAATGTGGGCAAAGGAAATAGAGGAAGAGCAGGGTCTCGAGCGTTGTAAGGGAGTTTTGGTGTGAAAAGGAATTAGGCTCTCTAAGGTCATGTCTGCATGGATGATTCCAGACAGTCAGGAATTAACCTCACCATTTACTGAGCTGGCAGGACATGACACACTTCTGATCAGAAGCCAATGTAAAGATGCACAAAAAATTCAAAATACTAAAGTGATCTCAGCCTCTGGAATGACTACTGCTTCTTCTTTGTTCTGCCACCTAATGATGGAAGTGAAGGAATTCAATGCTTCAAGGAATTAAAGGGTAATTTGTAAATGAGATTCTTGCAGCAAGGCAAAAATTCAAATATTCCCATATTGACAGTATACAAAAAATATTGCCCATTATTCCCTTTTGTGCATGACTTGCACACACATGGTCTCACTGCCAATCTAGAATCCTGTAGTGGAAGCAGATAAGGAGCCAACAGAAATCCACAGAAATATAACACAAATGTGTTGGACTGTATGATGCCACAACGTTCAGTATTAACTCTGTGTAAACTATTGGCTACAAATCACATAAATCACAAAGTCTAGAACAGCTCAGCTCCAAACCATGGAGTAAAAGTGTTAATATAGAGTGACCCTGACTTACACCAAGGAAAGACAACATTCTAAACACTGGACCTACTGTTGCCCTGCTTTTTAAGTCACTTCTATTACACGCTGTCGGTCTTTATGTAACAAGATTTATGGTTTATTTCTAATATGAAGTATATGACCATAGACATAAAATGTTTATTATATGAGCTTTGTTGATGTTCTAGTTCTGGTATTCTGATTCTGAGGATTCATTCCTTGTTCCTCCCAGTACAATCCTGCCAATATTTAATACTACCAGGCAGGCCTCAGAGGCAGATAAAGTTCTACCACACAGACAAGCAACATGGTATTTTCTCTTTTATGTCATTCTCCAGTATGTATGTAGGAATCAAGAAAGAATTTAAAAAAATTTAAAAAGATTGGATTTTGCAAACTTGTCCCTGCCTTTAAACTGAAAGAGATACACATTAGATATGAGGAAAGAATTCCTGTCTGTGAGGGTGGGGAGGCCCTGGCACCGGTTGCCCAAAGAAGCTGTGGCTGCCCCATCCCTGGAAGTGTGCAAGGCCAGGCTGGATGAGGCTTGGAGCAATCTGGGATGGTGGAAGGTGGCCCTGCCCATGGCCTCTTCTAATCCAGGCCATTCTGTGATTCTGATTCCCTTCCCCCAAATTTCTGCAAACTGCACTCTCCTATGGTTAGATAGAAATAATGAAAAATATCCCTAAGTTTTAAAGATTTGGGTAAGTTATGGAGAAGGTGGAAGTTATGGTATGCTGCAAAGCTCACCTACTGAATAGGTCTGGTTTTGCTGTATGAGTAAATTTGCTCTCTGAGACTTGGAGTTCTGAATGTAACCCCAGCTCCCAGTCTGGTCTAGTGGTCTAGTCTGTAATTTTGCTTGCAGGATAGAGAGGAAGATAAAAGGACCAAAACTGTCAGAGGTAAGGAAAAAATACGTACAGTTCTGTGTGACCATCACAATGTTCAAGAGCTGAAATTAAATAACACATTCAAAAGCTGAAATTAACACATGATCTAATGGGAAAGATGCACCACAGTTGCCAGTGAAATCTAAGTTTCTTCAAAAAGTGCTTCTACAAAGTGTTGCAAGTCAGAATACAAATCTCTCCTAATTAGGAAAAGGCTGATAAACAAGCTCTGGCTTTGAAAGGGAACACTTGGATGTCTTCAGTAAAAAAGGAATATTGTTTCATGTACAGGCCTAGAACAAAACCAAGAAGTTCAATTAGGAATCTGCTAATATCACATTTCCACAACTAAACACACACTGGCAGAAAGCACTAGTCATTCAATTTCCTTTTACAGTACCTCAACATTCAACAAATCCCATGGGGACATCTATGTCATCTTTGGTGCAGTTACAGAGACAAAAACTTCACTGGTTTAGGAACAGAAAATGAGTAGGCAACTCATTAACACTACAGGATTTTCTTGTCAGCCAGAAAAATTGCAAACTGATCAGTCAATCAAGTGTCAAATAGAAGACTGGATTTTAATCCATTTGTAGGGTAAGGTCATCATCTAGTAAAACCAGCACTGGCTACTTCTTCAGTGAACCTTTGTGTATACAAAAGACAAAACCTTTGGGTTTGATTACAAAAATGAAGCACAGAAAAGGACTTAAATAAAAACTTTAACTTTCTGCAATACATATTTCATACTGCCAATACATGTGCAACCATTTGGTGTTCCTTATTACTACAAGAAAGCAATTCATGAAAAGTGCTGATGAAAAAAAATCAGTTTAACAAAAAAAAACCCAAAACACCTCCAAATAAGAAGAACCACACTTAAAAAAATGTCCAGAAGCTCACTGTAAGAGAGATCATTCTTAGTTTATTTACGTACCTAAGCATGAACACTTATTTTCCCTTATTTCATTCAGAGCCCTTTTACAGCTAAGGCCCCAATTCTACAATCAATAGAGTGTAGGCACAGAAATTCCATTCCATCTGCTGTCAGCAGGTCTAGAAAGACCTATGAGTGATCCAAAGTCCAGTAATGTCACTGGGGAATTTTTCTACTTCCTCGGATGCACTTAGAAAGGGCATGTGAGGTCAGCAGGCTGCACTCCTTGTTCTGTCAGAAATTCCACCGAGGCAGTGCAGTATCAGTCTCCACATAATTACATACATCTTCTTCCTGAAACTGAGGTCAGTCACATTAATCGTCGTTTCATGAGAAAATGACTTTTGGAATTGAACTAGCTCTGTAAAACAGAAATAAAATACGTACTATACATTGGTCATGGCAATGTTTTACGCTAGCCTAAACAGATGTGCTGTTTAGTTTTTAAATTTTTCTGTTCCTAGAGCTGGATTTGTTTATAAATGACTTTAAAAATGCCTGACAACACTCTTATGTTTCAGTACTGATTCTTCTGTTCTACATCAAAAGCAGTAAGAAATAATAAGCTACTCAGGTTCACCTGAGGCAATGGATTTGGGTAGATACTTTGGAAATAGAGACGGATTTGTACCTATAATCAACTAAATGTTTGTCTCCATTTTTTTAAACATCAAAAATAACGGTGAATCACATTAACACATGGTGCCAAATTTAAAACAGACATAACAGGGAAACGTTATAATTTCAGACATAACACAGAAACTTTTGACATGGGCTACTAGAAAATATAATGAAAGCAAAATCCTGAATAAACAAACAAATCCTAAATAAACAAATCTTTTTTCCAAGGATTTTTTCCCTCTCATATTTAATACCTGATAACAGTAGTAAAATAAATAAATAACATCATCCACAAACATTTCTATCAATTTTAGATCAATCTTGACTCAATGATACAATCCAAAAAGATTGGAATATATTCATCATTTGCTAGATGGAGATTTGTAGCTTCACAAATCACACTCTACCATCAGCACTGAGAATGTCAGTCTCTGTTTTCTGCTGGGGTTGGCTCTTCCTTTAATAAAACATTTAACTGTTTCTGTGCACATGAAAGGAAAAGTTCCAAACTATGTAGATTTCTCTGACGGACAACTTCATCAAGCTGTTGAAATAAAAGACAAAAAAATACCATCAATCAACTTTAAGAAAACCTGAAAACAAGTGCCAGGGTTTGTCAGCAAAAAACCAACCATATTAAACAACAAAAATTCAACAACTAAAGAACCTAAGTAATTTCAATGCGTATCATTTAATAACAACTTTTCAATGGAGTATTTGATTATCTCCAATATAAAATGTACACAAGGCTAAAAGTAACTTTAAAGCTGTCAAATTCTACACAATCTATTTGAGAATGCTAAACAGCCTAACTGCCATGCTAGGTAAAGCCCCACAGAAATCACAGCTGTTGCTTTTATAGAAACACTGCTTCAGGTTTAAAGTGATCACTACATATGACTGCATATTCAAATTTTCAAAGCCTACTTGTAATTTAAATGGCAGCATTTTAAAGTAGTTCCTGGAGGAAAATTTCAACACATTTGCTATTTACTTTGCTTGTTCCTACATTTTATCCCCTAATGCCAAACAATGTGAGCTATATATATATATAAATATATCCTTACTGTATAGACAATCTTCCCCACCAAAAAAGATAAGAACACCATAGCAAGATTTGACAGGGTTTATCATATAAATGACAAATATATGGTTTACTGGAAAGCATTTGAATTTTTTAAACTTTAATTAATAAAGAAAATGCACTGCAAAATTCCTTCCATTTGAATGTTGAAGTTCAGACATCAAACAAATATTATCACAACTGAGAGATCTTTTCAATCTGACTATCCTTTAATCAGCCCAAATTCAACTAAATACCCATATAATGACAACACAGGGTGAGACTGAAAAGTAGTGGTACAAGGCTAATATGGCATAAAAATTATGTCCCTCAAGGGAAAGGAAGTAATGGAATTTTGAAGAAGTCAGCACTTCTGCCAGATTATTGTGCGCAGGTTCATGTGCAATGGAAAATGGAAGGTTTTTCAAAAAATGTATCCTGACTCATATATTTCGGACTCACAGCTTTAATTACAGCTTTCAACAAAACCTGATCTGTTTATCAATCAGCAGTCCAGTTAATTGCTCGAACAGTCACCTGAATGCCCATTTTGTTTTGTAACAGATAGCCTTTTCTTAAAAATATCAACACAGAATGCAGGGCAAGGATAGTGACAGCTTCCCATTTCACTTTGAAAATGCACTCAGGAAAAAGTTGCAGCACTGTGATTTAATACACAAAGGGAAACATTTTTATGACCCTGTGCTTTTCTGCTCCACAAATCCCTCTAATTTATGGAAAACTGGGTAGTTAGAATATTCTGGCAATTTGTTGCAACAGAGATGAATGTATCAAATCTAGCCACCAGCAGAAAACACACTTATTTTCTAAACACCACACAATCACAAAACTCCCCTTCAGTAACAGAAGCACAGAATCACAGGATGGTTTGGGTCGGGAGGGACTTTAAAGATCATCCAGTTCCAAGCCCCTGCCATGGGAAGGGGCGCCTCGCACTGGACCAGGTTGCTCAGAGCCCCATCCCACCCAGTCTGCCTGTGTTTCTGCTTCTGCCGTTCAAAATTTTGCATCTCTCTGCAAAAGCAGGCATGAGGGCTCCATACACAGCCTGATGAGAACCTGGCCCACTGATTTACAGCAGATCTTAAAGCAGATCTAGTTCAAATAAATGTAAAAAAAGTCTGTTCTTCATATATTCAACTAACAGCTGCTACTGACAAGAAAATGGAAAAACAGCAAAGTAATCTCTAAAGAAGCAGTATCTGGAAGAGTGTGGAACAATGGAACAAAAAACCCCACTCTGTTGTGCTGGGGCATTTTCTCTGATTTGAAAAGTATCTTGCCTCCTCTGTATCTTCTGGACCAAAACATTTTGCTGGGGGAAGCTTGCAGATTTTTTTTTTTGTGCTTGTGATCCAAATTTCTTTGAGGAATGAATGGACAGATACAGCACAGTTCACATAATATTGTCTGTTGCATGTTAAGAAAGAACATGAGATACCTCTTTCTCTAATTAATATAATTCTCACATGATGTAATCAGATTCTCTTGCTTCTGGCAGGTATATCAATTGGAGAAGCTCAGCATAAAATTGAATTTTGGTGGTTTCCTTTTATTGCATGTTGTATCATTATACTCCTAGGCAATTCTTTATGGAGCTTTGACCATGAGGCTTGGCTAAACTCTCCATTTTCTTTTCATGCAGCCTTTCCTTGCAAATTCTGCTTTAAAGGGACCAGAGCAGCTCACCAGATGTGTGTTCTGATATGCTGCTGTTCAACTTCTTTACCAAGGCTGCAATCTCAAATTGTATAGGACCAAATTTATTTCACCAAGTACTAAAGTAAATGTTTAATGTGTGTAGTGATTGGCTGCAGCATGAACAAACCAGAATTTCTTCAGGCTTGAGCAAGATTTTAAAAGTCTCAAATGAATTAAGTACACATTTGAGGAGCCTTTGTTGAACTCAAGTGGTTAGTTGGTAGTTTCCATTTGTGCATAAGATAAGTTTATTGTTTGTTAAACATTTATGTAAATGCAATAACATAAAACTTGAGAATTCATTTTCCCCCTTGTTTGCTCAGTTTATGAATATGCATTGCCTTGAGGAGGGCATTCTAAAAATCTTCAATGCTACAGTAAATGACAAAACAATCCAGAAAGACTTGGGATCTTCACATAACACAAAAGAGAAGTAATGATGCTGTCTTTGAAAATGGTATATTTGAATGTATTCAGAAGGAGAACATGCTTGTTAATGGGAAAATTTGCTTGGCTGGGAAATAGAAACAAATGAAGCTTTGTTATATAATATATTGTTTAATGAACTGTTAGCCATGGACACAGCTTTTTTGAAGAGTGCCTCCACATTGCTGTGCTCCTGCTTGCATAATATACCACAAAATGGGAAAATTTATAAGATATTTAAAATCTCACTTTTCCAAACAGTCTTCTCTCTGTATTTTTAGGTTCTGCTCATTTAATGGAATGACCTCATGATTAAAAAAAATGTAAACAGACATCTGGCAAATTCAAATGTGACTTTTATGCAAATGTAATTGGTATGAATAACATATTTGGGCTGGAGCATTCACACAACCAAACCAACCCAACTGTTCTGATTCTATGGATGCTGAAAAATGCATAATACATCAAGTTGGTTCAGATCTGCCAAGAAAGGGTATTTTCCTACACCATATTGTCACTGTTGTCATTGCTAGTCAGTATTTCTCTCTCACTCTATGAAATCTATTAGTTCAAAGTTCCCAAATTATTTAGACTGTGTCTAGTTGATGGAGCTTTAATTTGCTCAAAGCTTTAATGTTCCAGACCTTCATTATTTTAAGTTACCCAACAGTATATTTTAATTCTGTACAGATTTTTTTTTCCTTAAGAACCAGAGGTTGTCTCTCTGGGCACTTGTATGGATCCTGCTAAAAGAGTGGATTTATGAGATTTGGAAAAAAAAACTTCTTGAATTCCTCTCCTTAAATTCCCACTATCCTTCAGACATTTCATTTACCAAAAATGACAAGAGTCTTGCAGGACCATCCAACACACTCAGTGCTGTTTGTTTCCCTCTCTTTAAAGCCTCAGTCCACTTCTCAGATCTAAGTGCATTTCCACACTGCTTCTGGCCAAAGGTGCCTGGATGAGACACCCTCAGATGTGGGGTCTCACCCCTGTCACATCCACAGGCCAGCCAGGATGATGTGCCCTGGGGCCAGGCAAGGCATGGCCTGGAGGCACAAGCCCCAGCAGAACTCCTGAGCCAATGCAAGAACTGGACTTGGGAAATGGAAAAAAAAAAAATAATAAAAATAAAAGGCACTGTGTTACCCCCAGGAGATTGCTTCTACCCCAGCCTGCTCTATTTCTCTTTAAGTCAACCCATCCTTTGAAATTCCCCTGCATCACTTCAGCCACCCATAGCTCAAACCAAACCACAGTTAACAACCACTCTTAGCTCTACATTTTCCTAGATTTATCTTGTCTTTCAAATTGTCTGTGAAATGGGAAAAAAGTCTACATGAGTGATGCCTGAATTAGAGCTTAGTTTCGTACACAAACAACTGATCATGCACATCCTTCATACCTTCCCCTTGCAATATCTACTTGCAAATAGGTTTGTTTTCATGGCATTCATACTTACCTTCCTCTATTAAATACTCACCAACTTTTTTAAGCACTTCAAATTACTAGAAGAGAAACCCAGACAGAACTCTATAAATAATTGCTGTATGTCAGGATTGTACTCTCTCTTTCTAGGGACTAACAAAATTGCACATGGAAAATATAATTTTAGGTTAAGCACTGAAAGATATGAGATGAAATCCTGATCTCACCTCAGTAAAGGTATATTTTCTTATAAATCTCACTATGGCCTGAAGTTCACCCAGAAAAGTGAAGAAAACAAAATTAATGTTAAATATGGCCCTTCAGTTTTCCTGTCTGTATAAATATGACTGTTTAAAAAAGTGTATTTTTCAAAATTATCTCTCAGATAACACAACTTCCCAATATCAAATGTATTTTCAGCTGTAGGAATAGCAGCTACCTTTATTCAAACACATATTGAAAAATGTACCTGTACTTCAAATGATAACTAGAGGATTAATGTATTCAGTAGCACTACACTGCATTCAGCTCACTACACTGGCTCTGTGATACTAACATGAGTCAAAACTGCAGTCTTCTTTTCTTTTTATCAGGAAATTCAACAAATATAATAACCAGAGATTTAAAAAGAGCAAAGATGTTGAGGAGGAAAGCTTTTAATTGTACTTTTATTACTGGTGTTTTTGTGGTTGACCACACACAAAATAAATAAAAAGTAACACTATTATATTGTCATGAAGCAGAACAATTTCCCTAAGATCATAAAATCAAAAATAAGTTTTTGAGTCCTGCTATTTTTCTGGGAAAAATGCAAAGAAGTTCACAAAGAAACTGTTCCAGCAGTGATATTTACACTTATATTCATCCATACAGGAGGAAGGGGCAGTGGGGGAAGACTTAAAATCCTCAAAAGTATCCTTGTTACACAAAGAAAATCCTGTTCATGCAAAGACAGGAAAATTTCAAATGCAAAATGAATGTTTTGGAGACTTGAAAACACAGAGATGGGTGTGTGAAGAGAATGGGTTCTGAAGGTGGATTTAAGGGACTGATAATAAGGATTTCCATTTATTTAGTGTTTACAAGTAGCTGCTGGTTGGCTCTTGAATAGGATTAATCACCAAGGCATTTCTTTGAAGTTAAATATTTATTAGCCACAGGTAATTATTCATAGACATTAGTCTGACATAATTTCATATTTTCCAACAGACTTGCAGTATAAGCATTCTTATATATTTCCTGTCTCCTCTCTGATGAATGTTCAATAGAAAGGGGACATTTTGACACCAAAGGTAAAAAAGCTTTGTTTTAATAATTGGTAAAGTAGTTTGCCCTAGTTAATTTAGTCTTAATTTCTCTAGGTATTTTTATTGCTGATAAATATATTAAAGCTTTGGCTGTTTGGTGTTTGCAAACTGATTTCCATTTGCTATTAGTCTGTATAGTTTTGTATTATATAAATTTACTAATTAAATTTTTTTTCTCTAAAAGAAAGAAAACAGAAATTGAAGAACGATGACAGGCATACTTCAGACTACATTTTTTTTATAAGTTACTTAAATATATTTTTGGAAGAAAATTAATATAAGACTAAACTAACAATTCCTATTTTTACTTGAAAATACTCTGGAATAATTTTTCATTTTAATCTATAGTTCTGATTTAGCACTGTTTGAGCAACACTTAGGTGGATGTGTCCATGGAGAGCAGAACACCAGTAAAAAGTGCTGATGATGACAGACTGCTTTTCTAAATACTTCTATACTTACTTATTAAGGACTGGAGGAACAAATTTAAGTCCCTTTGAAATCAGTGAAATCAGGAATACACATTACTTAAGTATAAGGCAGAAATTATAGCAATGCTTGATTTGTTCATGAATAAAATATAATTTACTAAAAACTTTTGTCAGTGGCACTTCCTCCTCTGTGCAGGGACTTGCTTGAAAACAACAACAGGTAAAAATACCCTGGGTTGCTCCTGGAGCAGGGGATCCAGATGTAACACAACTTCTTGCTCAGAGTCAACCACTGATGTTGCAACTGAATTTGCCTTCAGGTATTTCTGTTTCTCCTAATTACCTGCATATCTGTACCTAACAATAATTACCTAACAATAGGTAATTATTCTAAATTGATTTTGGCATCAATCTGAGCTATAAATTACAGTTATGGTCTTTCTGAACAATGGTCTGAACTTCAATTCTAAGTGAATAAATGGTTGCATTTTAAATATGTGATACTTCCTAAATATTTTTAGAGACAAAGTGTTTTGGAAAAATAATGGCTTTTCATGTATGATCAAAACCTTAACTTTTGCAGGCTCCTGCTGGCCCAATGGATGGTGAAAACTCTATTGCACCTCAGTGCTAAGATTCCACTGTGCTGGACATTGGCCAACAAACACAGTCCAACAGACCCTTGCAGTGTAATTAAACACTCATCAGTGTCTTTTCACTGCTTGATTGGTCAATGCTCCTCTTTGAGGAAAATTCAAAGACAAGGGCTTTGCTTTGTACAATTTTTATGATATACAGACAGGTTTTTTTCGGGTTCTTCTCCCCCCCACAACTAACGCAATCCAGTGAATCCATGAGCCTGACATGATCCTGAAAGGTTCTGTAGCTGCAGAAATTCAGCCCCATGCTAATGTTTTCTAGTAAAACTATTGGTTCAGAACTCTTTCTCGGTACACTAACATGAACTTCTCCCCACAGATTCAACAGAAGGCTTTAAAAAAATTCCCTAGCACATTAAACAGACTGTACAGAAAAATTATTACCTTGAGGAACCTGCAAATCTGAGAGTTGGATGAGGAAACAATGAACTACTTCCTCTCATTTCTATAATGGATGAGAAGGAAAACAGATCCATATGGTACATATGTGCAACAGAGCTTATTTTAGAGTTAATCCCAGGACAGGACATTTTTGTCTGTCCACCTGTGAATTTCTACTATTGATAACACTTACTAAGTGTATAAAAACAAGGTTCTTCATGGCTGTAATTTATGCAGTATCTCCTACACATTAGAAAGTCATCAGTGTTCAAGACAACCTCTAGGAAAGAGTGATGTTTAATAAAATATATTGCCATGTGAAAATGTTTGGGTTTTCCCCCCCTCTTTAAATAAATAATGCTGCAACTTCTAAACCTTAAGGATTTTATGCTTGGAATTTGATCATTAAAATAATACCATATGTTGGACACATCTTTAAAACAGACTTGCCTAGTTTGCTGAAGGTGGTGGGAAAACAGCCTGTCAAACCTCTCAGAATGTCCACTGTCTCCCAGCTGGACCCAGGAATGTAAGAAAATACTAACTTTTCTTCATATAAAGACAAAAAAGAAATTTGCTTTCAATCAAGGAAATTAAATCAAGCGCAAAAAGAAATAAAAACCATTGCAGCATCTGCTCAGATTACTGTAGAAGGTGAAAAAATAGGCATTTTCTAAGCCCACAAAAATATTAATGAATATTTATGTGCATTAGCACATGAAACACCTCTGCAGTGACCTACCTACTTAACAGGTTACAAACATGGGGTTTGCTCTTTTTGGAAGAAAAATTATTTATAAACTATTGCCATACACTAAAAATAAGATTACCATAATTGCTACTATAATTGCTGATTGGTCCAGCAATCTGATTGTTGTGGTTTTAAGTCACAGATTCAAGATTCTTAAAACAAACATGCAGAAACAAATGCAAACAATGCCTTCAAAATCTCTGACTGACAAATGGTTAATATTTGGCCCTGGCAGATGCCCACACAGCTTCTGAAACACAATGGATTACAGTCTCCACAAGGCAGGCACGAGCAGAAGACTAACCACAATGTGGCCAAATTCATCAGATCACTTCCTCTGATATGAAAAAAAAGAGAGCTAGAACTTTACAGCAGCACCTAAATAAAGGATTTATAGGTGACTCAGACTGATTTCTATCCAGGCTTGTCAGAGCCTGAATGCTCAGAGAGTGCAGAAGTCCTTAATAGTTTTCTCCTAATCTCCAACTGTTTTAAGTAACCAAATCAGTCTTGGGCACTATCACATCCTGATTTAATACAGCTACAAATGACTTGGCAGAGATTACACAGGGCTTCTGTGGAGCTTCACAAACCCAAACTGCCACCTTTCCAGGGAAATGCCTGCAGACTATCAGACTATGCTTCCTGAAAAGCCCTGAGTGCAGGGCTGGGTGATAGATCTGGTATCAAAGATCTGTTTCATTTGTCGGTATGCAAACATGTTCCTAATTAATCCACAGTAACCACGCTTGGTTAAAAGCAGCAACAATCTTCCTACACATAAAAACTGCTATTGTGATCCAGCCAAATAAAAAGGTGTTATCTGATGGGCTCCTGTTGTGTCATGCTCACAGAATTGCCTCACAGTACCCAGATGATATCTACAGAACTGGATTAATTAAGCCTAACTGAAAAGCAAACAGCAAACACAGGCATTCATCAGAACAACATTTTTTGTTACTGTGAATATGTATTTTGCATTATCTGTGAATAAGTATGTAAAACAGACATTATCATTGTATCACGAAGTGTTTGCAGTGCATCCAAATTGGAAAAAAAATACCCTAATAATGTGCACGACTGTGAAACCACAGCTGTATAACTGCTACTCCATTGCCATGGGTGCTTCCTAAACATCTATATCTAATGAAATCCTTCATGAACAGAAGGCTCAGCAGGAGCACAACTTCCTTGCCTCTAAGAAGGGTAGCAGGTGGTTGGTAACACACATGGCAGAGAATCACTGCTTTAGGCTGGGAGGTGAAAAAACTGTGTTATATGGAAAGCTGAAGCTACAAATAACATAATGAGTCAGACTGTAATCTACCTAGATATCAAGGAGACTGCAGTTGCATCATGATTATCTGAAGGTTGCTGTGAAATTTTGACACTATCAGCCACAACCTCTAAAGCCAAGTGTCCCCTAACAGCACACTGGAGTTTGGTAAATAGAAGCAGCAGGAGAAAAATCCCACCTCTTGGTTCTGAGGAACACATGATTTAACAGCCAGGTTTTCATTTCAATGAAGCTTTAAGACGTGACAGGATGAAACAGGGCATTCCAGAAGTCATGGGCAAAGGTGATATCACATGAAATACAGGTATCTTTCTAAAATTACCATTGTAAGTTACAGATGATGGATTCACATGAAGAAATCAGATGAGGAAAAACAGCCTGAAGCAAATCTGTGATAAATTTAGCATTAAATCTGTGGCAATATACATGCATTAGGATAAGCAGTTATACATTAAGGTTCAGGGAATACAAAATTAATGTCCTACTATTCAGACAGAATTTTTTGAGCCCACATTTACTACTGGACTTCTTCAGTATTGAGAAGATTGAACACAATGCTTTTTACTGACAGCAACATTTTACTGGAAAACTCCGTTTGGAGTTTGAAGCCAAGCTACTGAAGCAAAATTCAGGGCAGCTGCTGGCAAAACAGTTCATAAAGCTGCAGCTGCAGCACTGTCATCAAAGGCAAGACCTCCTTGTTTGAAAACACACACAGACTGAGTACCCAGGCTCTCAGCACGTCATCACTTACAACACCACAGGCAGGAGGATTCCAAAGGAGGAGGGAGAAACAAGCAGCAGGACACAATAATCAGCAGGTTTTCTGCTCCATGCTACTCCAAATCCTTCCTGCAACTGCCAGCCAGTGGAGACTCCTCGACAGCGGGGACAGAGTGCATTCCCCAAAGCAGTTTCCTCTGGGTGCCTGCCTGCTATTCTGCTGCTTTTCCAGATGCAAGTTCATGTCAAAGGCTTTCCTGAGGAATTACAGCCTGAACATACAATTGTTGTAGGTGAGATGGTCACAATACAAAGCAACACTCCATTTTCAGAAGGTTTCAAACCCTGTTTTATTATAGCGTGCATGCTTTTTATACATTCCTACAAAACTCCCAAGTTTACACTTTACCCATTGGTCAGGAACGACCAACAAAGTGCTCATTGGAATAGTTGCAGGTTTCTCTTATTTATCCTTCTTTCTTTCTTGGTTTCTATGTCAATGACCTTGGTAGAAAATTCTTTCAGGGGTAAATGTGAATCCTCTTATCACACTTCTCTCTGGCTCACAGAAGTTTCTGTAAAACCTCTTCCACATACAACCACAAAGAGAACAGCAGTTTTTCACATCAGCAATACCATGTTTCACATTAGTAAAAAAAAAAAAAAAAGCCAAACAAAAAAACCAGAAGAAACTGTTGCTTAGCAGGGTGGGGTGGAGGGAAAGGGCAAGGGAGAAAAAAAATACTTGACCAAATTATATGAGTCAGTAGCCTGCAGCCAAAGCACAAAAATAACACATATACTTATTAACTATAAATCATTGAAGCATCTTGCTGAATTTCTAACACACAGGTAAATATTTGAATGCAAAAAGTAAACAGGAAACCATATCCCTATGCTTCATCTATCTAATCTTGCTACTGCTGTAGGTAAGAAAATTTATTTCTTTACACGTTTCTCTAGCTTCATAGACAACTCAATTAAGTCTCAAATTTTGATCCCACTGGCTTTGCTGCAGGAATCCAATTGCAGGAAATAATTATAGGAAAGATTCATCAAAACAGAAATGGTAAGGCCAGCTTGCCTATTTACTTTTTAAAGATCTGAGTTCAGCAAAAGACATACCTGAAAAAAAAAAAGAGCAAAGCAGCTGCAAAATTTGGGGTAAAAATACTCTGAATTTTCCTGCATATGAACAACTATGAAAAGTCTCAAATAATTCCCGAGCTAAAAGAGTAAGCAGATAAAACTATTGAGGTTCAAGTATCTCTACATAAAAGGACTTGGGTGGAAATGAGAAGCAGCACAAAAACCCCAAACAAACCCTGAACTATGAATATTCTTCAGCTGTAGGAAAGCACAGCTCAGAACAGAATAAACCATCCTTATACACAAAGTTATCTACTGATTTTACTTGTGCAGTGAACAAGAGAAAAAAAAATAATTTGCTCTCAAAACTCTACAGCCAAGACAATCTGCCAAGTAATGTGACTTTGTGGTGGTTCTGCAAGGACTCTGGGCTTATCCTGTCCTGGTACATGGACAGAGAAATTCCACAGAGCACCTTGTTAAAATGACTGTGATTTCTGGACCTTTGCAACACAAACACAGAGACCACAAAACTGCCCCTGCGTGTCACGGAAACAATGGAGAAAAGGGGCTTCTGTCTTTGTCTCTTTGGGCCTCAATCCCAGCGTAATTAAAATGGTATCACAAAAATCTAGGGATGGAAGAGACAGTGACCCAACTTCTGATCTCTGCACTGGGAACTCATAATAAAATCAATCAGAGTGGAACAATTCTCTTCTGCAGTGTGACAGCCTTGCAGGTGCATGCCAAAAAGCCTTTGCTGAGCACGGCCATCATTAACTTCTAAGACTCTTTAGGATCCCCTCGGTGCTAAAAGAATGGTACAGCAGGGACTTGGAAAAAGCCAAGAAGTTGACCTATGACTAAGAAAATAAAACTGCAGATGATATTCTTAGCTTTAATTAATCCAAGTGATCATATTGAAATGATTAAACTTTCCATCTAGTACAAAGCAATGTAAAAAAATTACACCAACCTAAAGATCAAATTTATAACTGCTGTTATGTTACAAAAATACCTAGTTGTACATTCTCATAAATTCTGAATCACGAAATGACAGTGAAAAACAAATACAGTTACAAGCATATGGCTGAATTTGAAAGACAAAAAGAGCAAATAATTAAGGTTTTATTTTCATAGGAATGACAAAAAAATCCCCAAAGTCCTCCTCCTCAAAACATTCACTTACTCAATCTAATAGAATATTAAATGTTTAAGCTTCAAAATTCAGCTGACCTAACTTTCTCACTAGGATGGCAAGATAAGGGTATTCATGTTCATTTGCATACATGGATGCATAGATTTTTCTGGAGTTTGTTGTTCTTGTTCCTTTTTTTTTTTTTTTTTTCCTTTAAATTACCTACTCTTGGTTAATCAAAATATCTCTTGAAAATGCTCCTGGACAAGAGTCACAAGTTGCACTAAAAATTATTAATCCCACACACACCTAATCAAGAACTTTGAATTTTTTTCTCTACTCAATGGCAAAACATATTTTGAGAAAGTCATACAGAACACAAAACAACCGATCCTCACACAGATGATCTGGTTACAATTCTCATGTTTCCAGAAGCACACCACGAAATTCTAACACTGAGGGATGAATCAGGAGTAACACAGGAGAGCCTCACTTGCAGGGGGCCGGAGGTGTGTAAGGATGCCTCGCTTCCTCCTGTCACACACAGCCTGCCTGATGGACAACAGAGACTTTTGGGAGCCTCCTCTGCCTTCTGATCAAATACCTGCAGAACAGAGGGACCCTGGATGTCAGGTCTTGCCTTTCCCTGGAGCTCAGGTGGTGCCCAATCACCTGATGATGAGAAAACCACACCAATCTCCCCTGACAGATCTGGGTGACATCAGCACAGCGCACACTGCAAGTCTTTATTCCTGCGAATACTCCGTATCAACAGAGACAGCTGAATAATTATGTGTTTGCAGAGCAAATCCAAAGTTAGTCTTACAGTAATTAAGATGATACACATAGGATTAAAAACACGATACATCTCAATCACAAGAGTAGCTTTGAAATAGTGGAGTATCCAGTCATCTCCTTGCTGAACATTGTAATTCATCCTGTTATTTTTTTCCCTTTTTGGCTTTGATAGCACAATATTTTCTCAGTAACAACACCACTTGATTTCAGTTTCAGCTGGAATCTCGCCTGACTAAAGAGTACAGGCATAATCTCAGCCTTTGTAGATTAATACACTGTGGCACAAAAGGATATATGAAACAGTTTTAACTTAAGTAAAGAATTTCAAACTCTGGCAATTTTACACTGAAGTAATTGCAGAAAACCCTACAATAGGCTATGTATGTAGTTTCAACTAAATCGCTTTCATCAGCATAAATGATCACTCAAAGAGTTTGGAAATTATAATTTTGGTTATTTAACAATTTTCTTTGTATTTCAATGAAACTAAGTGGCATAGAATTGTATTTTTCCCCCTTTCCATTTGCTAAAACCAGAGCACTACAATTTCTAGGAAAATAAACATTTTCTTGAACGCATTACGTTTTGCTATTGAAAAATGGCAGAAAAATGTCAAAATGTCCTCTGAAGAAAAATTCCTGATAGGATCTATCAATAGAAATACTGCATTCCTTCACAGGAGACTATAAATTTCCTTTTAATATTTGGAAACAATAATTTCAAAGCTTATAGAGAGCTAAAAGTTCAGGAAGAAATGCCAGGCTCACTTCTGTATCCCCTGCAGATACATCCCACTGCTTCAGGATCTTTATCCACAGAGGAGAAAAGGAGAGCCAGGTGCACCAAACTCATCTTACACTACAACTTCCCATAAACCCCAGGCCTAATCCTTTGGATTTATACTGCTCTTTGAGCTGGGTGAAGGAGCAGTGTGAAAATGCTCCTAAAACATCAATGTAAATGTTTCTTTAATCCTATTAAAGCCACAAAACAGGCCCAGCTGAAGGAGCAGGAAACTGAGCTGAGGAACTCTCAGTGACCCCATCACTGGAGTCTCTCTTGGCGCTGCCCTGTTGGTCACAAGTTCAGCCTGGGCATGGCACAGATGTCCTGACACCAGGTGGATTCAGGACATCACCATGGGGACCCCTAGGGCACACTGGATGGGGGTGAGCTCTGCAGTAATGCAAAGTTTTGCACTGGTACCTTGCAGCAGCTGAGTTATTAAAATAGCCGATGCAGAAACAGAAGACAGGACTAAATATTTTTGAACTCCTGTTGCTTTACACAGAAATTTACGTTCCCCAAACACAACACTGAATTCAGCCCAGAATGATACAACTTCATTGCTTTTCTTTAAAAGTCAGAAGAAGGGGGAAAAGTTGAAAGAAAAATACTCAAGGTGACACCACACTTTAAAAACTGGGAAACTGGTCTGTTAAAATGTGTTGGTGGTAACGTTTAGGGTTTGGACTCCCATTAATGGGGCCCCAGGGAAAATATAAACACTCTTTCTGAAATTAAATCTTGAGTTTGCCCACCGCAGTCTTGTTTTCAGCTTCAGCTGCTGGCACGTCAGCCTGCAATTGAGGCCTTGCATCAAATGCCAAGCCAAACATTCAGCAACAAGAATGGTAATGACACCCTATTTTGTTCTAAGGCACATTAAAATATAGCAAGTATTATAAAAAAAAAAGGGGCAAAAAAATCACTCATTTGAGATTAATAACATAAAAGAAACTGATTTTCGTAACCTCTCTCACTTGCACTTGTCTTCAAATAATAAACCTTCAGGAGAAAGCTGTGCTTGACTCTTGAAATCAAGCACACTTGCAAAACACTAACACATATCAAAGTTCTGATAAAAACTGCCTAAGGGCATAAGCTTTACCTACAAGAGTTCAAAACTAAATTCCCTGGTTTTGATGCACGATTTTGCAAGTGACTTAACAGGAATGGATCAATAAATGGAAGTCACTAATTTGTAACATTATTTTCTCAGGTGGGATCTTTCCTATCCACAGAGATATGACATACTAGTATCAGAACTCTGTTACTGGAACACCTGCTACCAGCATCTCTTTAAGTTATCCCTTGTATTCCCACATTGTTTTCCTAAACTCTGTGTTCAAGGTGAGTGTGTGTTGCTCCAGCTATTAGTTTTTCTCTCTCTCTCTCTCTCCCAAATCTCCAGCCTTCTGCAACCTCTCCAGGTTGATGGAACTAGAGTAAGGGATGCAATGTAAGATACAGCCCCTGTTCCAGGTAAGGGATTGGGACCTCATGCCTGAGAAGGGAACAGTCAGCCCTGCCCATCCTAATCCCAGTTTCTGTGATGTCTCATGATGCATAGGAACTATACCCTGTGTGGGAAAAATTGCAGTCTGGATCTACAAGGGATATATGGAGCTTCTAATATAAACACTGCTCTAAGACACTCAATCCCTGATGCGAATCTGGGTTGCAAATTGATCTGACTCAGAGAGAAGACTGTACCCATGACTCAAACCAGGGATTAACAATAATTTACCTGCCATGGGTAGGGAATTTGAAGAAGCTGCCAATTTACCAAGGAGACAGAGGAAAGGGTGCATCAGGAATTGGTACAGGGACTTGTTCCACCACTAACACACAATGTTGATTTGAGTAATATAAGATACAACATACTCTAGCCTGCCACACAATAAATGGAGTGAATTCCAAGCTTTATCTTTAAAATCAGCCCCTCAGTGTGAATAACAAAGTGAGACCAAGGAGGTGTCAATTCATGGCCTAACCAAGAGCACTGTTATTTGCAGACTGAATGGATTTCTTTAATCAGAAGGTGGTGAGACACTGGAGCAGGTTGCCCAGAGAATCTGTGGATGCTCCATGCCTGAAAGTGTTCAAGGCAGGGTTGGATGGTGCTCTGGGTCAGTGAGAGGTGTCCCTGCCCCTGGCAGAGGGGTTGGAGCCCAACATGACCTCCCAGGTCCCTTCCAAACCAAACCATTGTGATTCCATGATTCAGGTCTGAAAGCAGCAGATTTGTGTGTTTGTCGTGCCTCCCCTGGAGGAATTAGGAATTAGAAAAAGGGCAGAGTGCTGGATTCTTATTATTGTTCTAAGCTAGAGCCAGAAATGGTTGCAGCAGACACATTTAAACCATGCAAGCACATCACTCCTCAACAGGAATCACATCAGCACTCCTGCTGGAACCATAAAGTCAACCATAAATTTTAAAAAACTGAATATTAGATGTAATGACCTGCATTAACTACAATACCAGTCTAGTTACTGAAGTTAATGTAGCACTATATGGGAACAGTTCTTTTCTGTTCAAGACATTTGTAGTTAATTTAGAAGACTTTCAGAGCAATAGTTTCACATTCACATGGAGTACTTTTCTGAAGGGCAGGTATAGGGGCTTCTTATTTTATTTCCATTCATTATCATGTCAGTTGTGTAACTATCAACTTCATTAGAAATAAAATAATTGAGCAAATTTACTTAAAAGAAAATATATACTGGATGTGCGCATTTGAAAAAATCAGGCAATTTAAGTAAAGCAAAAGCAGTGATTCCTAATCCAAATAAGATTAGCACCTGAAGAATCTGAGCTCTTGGGTTTAAAGCTACATTAGGATTCACTTTTCAAGAGGAGATTTTGTGGAGTTGCAATGGTTACTGCCAGTAGATGTATCACAAAAGGAGTTACCATCATGCATGGAAGCACAGAGAGGAATGCAAAGGAGCAGTCAACAACAGAATGTCAAGGACTTCTCATCTAAACAGAGATGTTACCCATAAAATGAAAGTCTAGAAAGCATCCAATTCAATAATTTCAGGAAAAACAAAATACAGATAATCAGTAGTTGAACTCTATGTCAATTCTTAGTTGGACAGAAAGCCAAACTGCTTTTTAAACCACTTTTTAATTTTAAAAATTTGCTTTGATTGCAGTTAGGACACTAAGCATGAAGACTGGTGTATGGGTAAAATGAAAATGGGTTTGGCCTCCTGACACTTCCTCAGTGGCAGAAACACAATTGCATACAGAGATTTTTCTACAACGATAAAGTCACCTTTGAAAGAAGGAAATTAAAAATCAATAGCAAGAAAAAACACAGGCTTTTTTTCTTTCTGATAAGAGGGGCCAATAAGCCCCAGTTATTTCCAATTAAACTAATGTTTGAAGGTGTTTTCTGGTAGTACCATGCTTTCAAATCCCTTTTTACAATCATAGCCAGTTTCAGCCACCAGACAGACATGTTATTTCTTGTCTGCTGTACTGACCTTCCTCATTATTTTGATCTAATTCTTACTACAAATAGGGCTATAAATTACAAGGTCTTTATAATGACTACATGACCTATATGATAACTAAGGCATTTATGCCAATATTGTAAAGAACTAAAATGTTATTTCAACTGCAGCACTTGAACTGCAAAGGGAGAAATTTTAGTCAGGTTTGTTTAAGAAAAACTTAAGGAAATTGACCATTTTCTGTGACAGTTCTGATGGATGAATAACAGAGTAACTATGCAGAGGTGCACATATCTGCTCATAAGGTCAGATTTCAGGAGTGAATTACAGACAATTCCTCAGACAATCTGAAAACCCAAATGAATTTGCAGCAGCCTCTCCTCCACAAGGTGGATAAATCTAATTAAACTTGTGCTTCATGTATTCTTTTTCAGTCTTTACCTTAAATAACTAAACGTAAGACAATTGTTTTCATCATAAAATCTTCTCTTAAAATATCAAAGAATGAGGAAATTGTACAGAAGATACTCCACATTTTAAGGAAAAAAATCTATATAGGTAACAGGGGTGATAGCAATTGTAAAATAGATCACCTTCCACAATCTGTACTGTTAAAGGTGCTTCAACAATAGATTTAAATAGGCTTTGCTGCTAAATGACAAAATCAAACATAAAACCCCCAAGAAGTTCTAAAAGTGCATTCATGATAAATCAGATCTGCATGAATCTATTTAATTATGAAACACAGCACATGCCACTTAAAAAAAACCCTGAAATGGGATTTTTGTACCATAACCAACCCCAAAAATCAGTGTATCAGTTAGAAGCCTACTCAAAGGTTCACTTGTTTCCTTCAGACAAAACAAGCATACAAAATAAACTCCATAAACACAGTATGCTATTAGAAATAACACTGAAAAACAAGGATAACCATGGAGGAAATGAGCAGTTTTAATCTGATTTACTGTCAGATTATTGTCAGTTATGTCCTGCTGTCTTGGTTATAAGTTGATCACTATTTTTCTTCCCTTCAAAAGCATTTTGACTACACTGCATCTGTGCACAGAATGAAATGCACAGTTCCCCTTTCAAGTGGTAAATATTTGTTGCATTGCAGAATAATCCCACTGAAAGTGGGTAAGGTATTACTTGCTCTTGCCTGGAATAAGCTGACCTTTTATAAAGGTGTTTTATCAGGGTAAAACAGTATTTTACAAATATTCCAAGTCTTTTTCAGAAAAGAGCAAAAATAACTCTGGTTCTTCTGGTTATGTGGCAAAGAGCCAAGCTGCCTGTCCTGGCACATCCCACACATCCCTGGGATGAGCCTGGAATTCTGTTTCCTAAAAGCACCTGTATTATTACCAAACTAAAGGGGTAATTCTTCTGTGAAAAATCAGAAGAGAAGCTTGTTGGATTTTTTTTTTTTTTTGCTTTCCTGTGAGACAGACATGGCTTATATCACCTTGCCAGTGATTCTTAAATATAAATACTGTGGTTGAAATAGGCCCTTATTTTCTGTAGTATCAGAAAAAAATTATCTATTAAACACAAAACCCCCAAAAGTATCTCTTTGGCTATTCTCAGTTCTGCAGTATTTTGGTAAACATTAGTCAGAGAAATGTTTAGTTCTGTTTTCTTCTAAAGGTTATGAGGCACAGCTGCACAAATCATATGGGAGCACACAGTAGTACAGAGAGTTTTGTTATAACGGTGACATCTCCGCTCTCAGAATCCGACCCTTAAATCAGGATGGGAGTGCATTTATGGCAAGTGTCTGACCTTCAGGGAAACAGGGGCTGCATTAAAAACAGATCTGTCATTCCAGTGATTACTCAAGCCCCAACACGTAGTTTTTTCCTGACAGGCCAAAATATGTCCTTTAAGGCCAACAAGAGCTGTGTACAATTAGCAGACAAAAGGTGACTGATTAATGTCCTCAGCTTTGCTGTCAGAAAACAAGCAGTAGATTTTCCTGAGGGGAGATGAATGTCAATGTAAATAGGAAAAATTAAAATTTGCTTGTTGGCTAGCTACTCACCTCATGAAGGGAATCTTTGTGATTTAGGGAAGTTCTTTAAATAACCTATTCAGCACAAGATTTATTTGGTAGAAAACTTTTCCTCTTGTAACTTACTCTCTCCTTTGCATATCAACTTCAAAAATTATTTTTATCTCTATACAGCTAATGGTCACAAAAATTAATTAGGCACAATAATTTTAGATCTTTTTTTTTTTTTGTCTGCTCTAAATAAATAAAACATATTGAATTAATATTTTTAAGCATTCAGTTGGAGTGAATAGGCAGTAAATTACTGAACTATGAACTAATAATAAATAAATAAAAAAACCATATTGAATTAATATTTTTAAGCATTCAGTTGGAGTGAATAGGCAGTAAATTACTGAACTATGACATTTATAAACAACTTGCAACCTGCACCACAGGCAAAATACCTGAGCATTATAACAGAATACTTTTGTAAACCTCTATTCTACAAGACTTCCTAACATTTGTGTGATTTTAGAATTAAAAAGGCTTAGTTTTTAACAAAAGGTTTTGTTGAAAGATTTTAACACTTGCAGATTAAGTTCAAGAAGCCAGAACACTGTCCAAATATGAAACAATGAGAAGCAGAGCAGAGAATTTCCTGACCTTTCTAACAACAAAAAATTGGATACAGATCTTAATTTGAAGTACAGTAGTCATCAATCAATTGCCTTGATCATCAGAATTATTATGAGACACCTGGAAGTATAAAGCTCCACCAGAATTCTCTGGGTGACATTCTGGTCTGTATAGATGTCCCCTGACAAACAGAAATACTTGCTTAAAGTCAGTATTACATAGTTTCCAATATTTTCATTCAGTTATTAGAAAAAAAAAGTATCAAATTTGTGTCTTTTACTTCCTGTCTGCAAATTAATTAAAAAAAAAATCTCAACCAATCATATAAAATGTTACTGTATTTCAGGAATTGTCTTCGTAGAATAGCAGGAGTTACAGAAAACTGCACATCTGTAGGTTCACAGTATGAATGCAAAGAAAAGGCCAACACACAGCCTCAAAATAAGATTAAGAAGCAAGGAGATTAATATACTGCAATACTGATATTATTCTATTCAGATACTGCTTAGCTGCTATTTTACTATTTATTTTCAAGCTTATTTCCAGTTCAGAGAGGAAGCATCACTCTCTTAAGTCAGCTGGCTCGGCTTCTCTCAGACCAGCGGATTCTGAAAATTCACCTTACTACCTGAGAGCAATTCTTGTCCTTCACTCTTCATCTCCCTGGGCCATCAGGTGCAGGCAGCACCTCCTTCACCTCCTAGACCAGTGAGAGGAGACAAAGTGCAAGCAGAGGGCGAGGGAAAGGCTGTAGCCCACTTTACACTCTCCTTTGGTCACAAATCTGGACTGCTTGCAACACACGTCCCAAATTTCAGTCGACCTTGGAACTGCAAACAACAAATGTGAAAGTTCCTCGGAGCTCTTACAAATTGCAATTTGGGAAAAAGCTTTGTTTATATCCCCTTACTTCAGCATCAGCCAACTGAAGCAAACTGTTTTAGTAAATGGGCCAAAGCCCCATGTGAAGTCCATAAAAAGTGGAGCAGGGATAGGCCCAGCCTGAGCTTTTTACTCCTAACAGAGCAGCATGTACCCATTAATCAGATTTTAACCAAAAATACTGCAGAATCAATGCAGTTGTACAGGTTGGGGAAGGGCACTGATACGCTTCTGTTGTGTAGCCCAGGGATCAGGGTTTGGCAGCTCTAATCCTAAACCAGAATTTACAGGATATTAAGCTCTAATCCTTGCTCTGATGCCCAGGTAACAAACACAAACATGGATGTACACACCTACACTTGAGAGCCTATGTACTGACATGTACATATATTCCACCACATCAGCAAGATGTCTGAGCAAAATAAAACCTTTTAATTTTTAATCCTTTTAAAAATTCTAGTGTTTGTTTTTATACTGAACGCTTGTGGAGGTATTTCCTTATACGAGATCGTTCAGCTCTGGAGTTTTTTAAAGGATTAATAGTTAACAATTAATGCAAAAAGCTGGCAAACACTTCCTGCACTCACTAAGGCACAGCCTGAGGGGCTGGAATGTTCCAATTAGTGCATCCTGGGACAATTAATGTGCTGGGGCTCCTCACAGGGCTGGGTGCTTCCAGAGCACTCAGGTGATCAGAAACCACAGTGCAGGGCCAGAGGTTACAGCATGGTGAACATCAGGCAACAAAAGACAATACTGATAAATAGGTCTGTGAATCTTGAGCTTACATCAAAACAGATGAACTTTGGATGCTCAAGGACAAGTGCTTCATTACTCAATTCTGTCCAAACTGAAAGATTTTGCTTCCCTCTCCATCTCAGATAGATCTCTACGGCACATGATAACGCATTGAATCCAAACCAAAAACAACATTTGTTTGTATGACAGAAGTGAAAGAAGCGGCTTGCCACTTAGCCCCACTTCAGTGCTGTCCTGGATTGCCAAGCAAATTGTATTCAATTTGCCATCTGTATGGCAGCTGTCTTCTGCAAATTGGGCAGTTTTCTTTATCTCTTCCACAACCACTCCTCCCTTTGGGGAGCCACCTGCTGATAAGAGGCTATTGAATATCACTGCATGACTGATAAGAATTACAGCATCCCACTGGGAGAGGTGAGCCCAGAGGGAGGAGCCAAGCATTGCTACCTGGATATAAACTGAGGTCCTGGGACAGTAAGACAGCTTCTCCACTGCATTGTTTATTTTATCTTTTTATTTTCTTCCTTAATAAAGAACTGTTATTCCTGCTCCCATATCTTTGCCTGAGAGCCCCTTAATTTCAAAATTATAATAATTCGGAGGGAGAGGGTTTACATTTTCCATTTCAGGGGAGGCTCCTGCCTTCCTTAGCAGACACCTGTCTTTCCAAATCAAGTGCCTTTTTATCCGTGTGCTACTCTTCACCTCTGTCCCCTCAACGTCCACCCCACCAGCAGTAGGTTGAATAATTGTTTTGTTTTCCTGATATTTCTTGCAGATGAAGGCAAAGCAAGACTACACAGTCAAATACACCTTCAGGCAATTAATAAAGATAACTTTCTGGACATAGTGTGGATGGACCTTTGCTGGCGGAAACAATTCTGGATAACGTGCATTTGAATTTGACTCAGATGGATTCTTCAAGGTGTTACAAAATGTTGAAATAAATCTAAAAGTTCGGTAGCTATGGAAAAAGTCTGTGAACACACAGGACAGCCTGACTCCAGTTCAGTTTTGACACCTGATTTGGAATGGTAGTGGTTATGAGATAATCATGACATAACAAAGAGTTATTGAAATTCCTTTCGCATCTTAGATATCCACATTCTAAAGGTGTTAGCTGTGGCAAGAATGAAAAATCCCCATTTTTCTACTATAAAAATCTTCATTTATTATAGAACAGAGAAAATAAAACCAAGACTGAAGTATATAATGAGAACTGCTGCCAACATAGTGCTATGTATCTGTAAAAAGGTGGGTTCATATGGCATAATTACAATGGATGCCACATCTTCATTAAGTGTATGAAAATACCTGTTTGAATCAGGGTGGTTTTCTTCTTTTTTTCCTCTCTTTTTTTTAGCTTTAGTGTTCTTTTTTTTGAAGGTGGAAAGACATGCCAACAAATTCTCCCCTAGTTTTGGTGACTTTTTCAGCTTCAATACAGAGTTGTTACATTTGTTCTTGTAGGCATTCTAGCATGATGCCATTGTTGCTTTTTGTTAAGCAACTTTCTACTCATTCAAATAATCCCCTGCTAACCAAGTAAAAATACTGCTGTGCCCATGGTTTGAAGGGTTCTACAAACAGATTTTAAAAACAATCACGACACAGAGTGCCCACTACCTTTGCAAGTTTGTACCTGGGATGCCCCTGTCAATCAAAAAAACACCAAAAAATCTCTCCAAATCCTAGACAAGGCATTTTCCCTGATTTCTTTCCAGGAATTCCTCACATAAGCTGCTACTTCTTAGCACAGTCCATAAAGTATATTTATACTCTTACAGGTGTATGTGTTTTGACCATTTCCTCTGCCTCTTATGTACTTATATAAAAGCTATTATGCTACATGATTTGGAGTTAAACAAGTCTTTCAATTCCAACCTGAATACAGGCAGTCTTTATAAATCTTATGCCAGAAAAATCTAGTTCTCCTTATGTATGATTTAAAAAAAAAATAATGGATATGTGTCAAGTGATCAAAAAGAGAAAAAGGTTGGCTGAAAAATTTGAATATGCTCTATGAAATGAAAGGAATTTATGCTCTACCAGATAAAGATTTTGTTTCTTTGAAGGTGATATTTTCATATATATCTGCACTGGAGGCCTTACTGACCCATTTATTTATGATATTTATGATAAGTTATGATAAGTTATTTTAATAGTAGACCTACTTTCACCTTCCCCACAGCTTATCCTTCATAAAAAACTGACTTCAGATATGCTCAAACATCCTTATGGATCCATGTTTTGCACTGGATTCTGTTTAAATTGTCTTTCCAAATCAAACAAATCCTGCTAAAAGGAAATGTCTCCACACACAGCTTAATGGAAGGAACTCATCCAACTGCAATCCTAACTAATAGCAGAGTGAAGCTTCTGAAGGTAAATCCTATTTCCCATAGTATTATTTAACCTATAAAAGCAGGGAATATAGAAGCAGAGGCCAAACTCATTATTTCTACTTCCTTCTCAGGACAACATTCCCCATTAGATTCAAGCTGAGTGATTTTGTTTATTGAGAATACTGAAATTTGATCTCAGGCTGCTACTGCCATATGAAAGAGGTTTTTAAAAATTATTTTTTTGCTTATGTTTTTATAAAGAGCTTCAAAGGGGAGAAGTGTGTTATTTTTTTCTCCTTCTACTGAAAGCAAATCAAAGTCCCTTGAGCTACATTTTACTGTTTATACACAAGCATTAAACTGCCAGGATATAGCATGAATAGAACATCTGAAAACAACTTTCAGAACATTGCAACATTTCATAACAAGACCAATGCACTGACTATAAATCACACTTAATAGAATACCAGTATATTTTCAGGTTCTCAGATAATATGGGTTGAGAGGAAAAAATTAATGGCCTTTGTGTGCATAAAAACTGCACAGTAAAGTTCATTTGTGAATATAAAATAACACCTATTATTTGTACTGAAATATTTTCTATGATCTGAGCTCAGATCACAATTTAAATCTGAGAGACAGCATTTATGCCCCATCTTCATGTTACTTCATGTAATAAGAAATGCTATAAATTTTAACTGAACCATTAATGTCTGCTTTTCAGCTTGTGATGGACTTAAAAGTCTGCCAATATATATGAAGAAAGGTATCATAATAACAAATTGTTTGAAAAAATGAGTGTAAGATCTGAAGACCTAACTCCTGATTCTGTTTTCCTGTGAATTTTAAGAGAGGTCTGAGGTTTAGCTTTATCAATTTCTCAGTTCTTGATGAAACCCATTACCCACTGGTAACTCACCCTCTTCTGCTCTTTCATATATTCCATCAGTTCCTCTGTTGTCCTTTTTACTGCTTCTTCAATTGCCTTTTCACTTCGTTTCTGCTCCTCCATTAATGCTTCCTTGACAATTTCCTTTCCAAAAGAAAAGCATGTAAGTGTATATGAAAGAAATAAAAGTCACAAATGTGATAAAAGGTCACACCTTTTCCTCCTGCTAATTTTTTATTGCCTCTACGCTCTTTTCCCAGCTATAGCTATCCTAAATGTGTTTATAAAAATTGATAAATTCAGTACTAAAGGGTAAATAAGAGAGAGAAAAAAAGAGAGAAATAATCACTTTAAAGCTATATTAATAGAAACACAATGTTCCCTGAGAGCAGAAAATAATAAAGCAATCCGGGTTTTACCTTCCATCAGGAGCAGGGATGGCAGGGATTTACCAGTTGCTGTTATCAGGCCAGACAACTTCAGCTGGAAGAGACCTACAGGATCATCTGCTCCAGCTGCCTGAGCCCTTCAGGGCTGCCCAAAAATTGAATTATTAAGGGATTCTCCACCAGCCTCTGAAACACTGGCAGTCTCAGGGCATGACCAGCATTCTGGAAGCCTCTCCCAGTGTCTGACCACCCCCTTCCAAAGAGGAGTTTCACAATGCCCAGTCTGAACCTCCCCTGATGCAGTTTTGAGCCACTGCCACAACACCAAAGCTGGTTTCTAACCTGTGATGCAGATGATCAAAGCTTTGCGTAAACTTCTACAAAAACTTGTCAAAATCCTTAATTTGCTTCCAAACTTGGGAATTGGCAGGGACATTCTGTAATTGCTGGGCTTACTTGTTTCCTTAAAACTGTCCCAAAACTGAAGTCACAGCTTCCCAAAGCCACTCATGGAATAAGTAATGACATCATTAATCCAAGTGTTCTGTTTCCAATATTCAGGAGAACAAAATGACAAGACTCAGATTCCTATAAGTCCTGAAAATGTAACATTTTCAGAAAGAAAAAAAAAAACAAACACCCAATAAAAGTAATCACATGATCCTAAATGATTTTTCAGGGGGATCAAAAGGAAGATGGAGAGTGCCTCAGAAATCAGGGAGAAATTGACAATTCCTATGCCTTTGTTCTAGACATTCCAAATTGGAAGAAACAGAAACACTAGTGGTGCACCTGAAGAATTAAGCAGGAAATGGAAAAAAACCTCAGAGGTTCAAACAGGAACACAACATGACTTCTAGTGTATTTATTCACATACATGATTTATGATTTTTTTTTTAATTTTAAATCAAAACTTTTAGCAAATCAAAGGCAAATATAAATGGATTCCTTATTACTCTTCGCTGGTTGGACACAACACTACAGTACCCACAGATTTGTTTACAGGCTTGCTTGACTGCAGAGCAATACAGACATTTTATGATACAAATTTGCAACTTGGATTTCGGGGAGTGGGGAAGGTTGGCTGGAGGACAGGTGGAGTTCTAAGGTTTTGGAAATACAAGATATTTATGAAGTTTCATAATTCATCTGTATATTTAAGAACAGCATTTTACAATAAGCTATTAGTGTACAAAATGAATAACCCACCCAAATTGGACCAAACTAATTTTTTTTAAAGAAGTCCCTTCAGTAGAAGGTATTCAACTGAAAAAGAAGGCTCTATTTCTTACCTTTAGTTGTTTGCTCTATTTCAGCCAAAATGGAATAGTTTCTGCAAAACTACACTTTTGCTATTTTTATAGCTGAAAAAGTCTAAAATCCCAAATTTAAAAAGAGTAACTATGTAGTCCCCACTGTTCTGGAACACAGTACACATGAAAATCAGTTGTGAAAAGTGATTATGATTTTTTTCTATTTTAATTCAGTTTACCAATGAAAAATCCTGAGAAAAAGGTTTCTTTCACTACAGGACTCTGGCAAGACTAACAGAAAAAGTAGCAGAAAATTACATATTACAGAAATATGCTGTTCTTATAATTATATTCTCATGCCAGTTTAATTTGTCAAAAGGTCCCAAAATACTGTCTTGTGTTAGAATGGAAAAAAAAATCCCATTAAACTCTTCAAAGCAAATTACGGAACTGATAAAGTGCTATATATTAATATCTAGAAAATTTTACATCCATAAAATATTTACAATCAATTGATGTTAATTGCCCTTGATACAATACTTGAAACACTACATACTAAAAAGTCCAAACAAAAACCCAATTAAATTCTACAAGTCAATGTAAGAAAACAGAAACCACTAGCAATACCCTTATGGAACACTAGTTCATTACACTGACATTAAAACAGAAAAAAGTAAAATTGGAAATAATTATTTTTCATTTCCTCTGGTATTGCCACAAGTCCCCAGGGCTGTGGTTAAATCACCATCCCTGGAAGAATTTAAAAAATGTGTAGGTGTGGCACTTGGGGACATGAGTTAGTGGTGGCCTTGGCAGTGTGAGGTTAACAGAGGGACTCAAATGATCTTAAGGGTCTTTTCCAACCTAAGTGACTCTATGATTCCTCTACCACATTCCAGTTAACCAAATTAAGTGCTGATGCATCTTCCCAATTTATAAACAATTCTCTGTTTCAGACAATGATCACCTCCTGTTGCCACCTGAAAATCATCTCAACACTTACTGTCACCAGACAGATCCTGTGGCCACCAGACAGGACAATCTCATGTGGCAACCCAAAAAGACTCCTGCTTTAGTGGGCTTCATCCCAACGTTTGGATTTACCAGGCTGCTGGCAGCTGTCCACAACACTTTTGATTTGTTGGGGTTTTTCCGTGATTATTCACAGGATGAATCATACAGATCTGTTTCTCTGAGATCCCAATATCTGTTTCTCATCTGAGCTGAAATATTACCCTGCTGACTGGATTCAGGAGAAATGAAATGGCTCCATAAAACCCACAGCTTTCTTCACAGGTTATGTCTCAAAAAACATAACCCTGCAATCTCTGATAATGCTCCTGAACTGGCTGATGGGGTTTGCACTGTCCCATGCCTGCAGTTCAAAATGGGCACACATAGAGTCCTGTGAAACAATGACACTCTTTTGAGACTATCAAAAGACAGCTTTGCTGTGATATCAATAAATGGAAAGAAAACTCTTTCATCCCTTTCACTAATGTTCAGAAAACTTCAAAGAGCAAACACTGCACAATAGTTCCCTAGTCAACTCAGTCATATCCTTCTGATCTTAATCATTTATATTAGTTTTTCCTTCTGTGACAAGAATCCTCATTTCTTTTATATGAACTTCCACTAAGTGCTCTCCTCTAGGTACTCAGCCATTATCTGTCTTTGCTCTGTTTCTGTCATTAGAGTAAATTAGCAACTAATATAAAGGTATTTAAATTCAGAAATTACCTATTATTGTTGAACAAAGCCTTAGCTGCAGGTACATTCTCTCAGCATGTGTCTACTTTTCCTTCATCTGCTCTTTCCTCTAATGCTATATCTAGCTTTAGATTCTATCCTAACTTAGATTTTGGTTGCAAAGGTAAAAATTGGCCCTTATTTCATCTTTAACTAAAAAGGGTAGAGTGTTATTTGAACCTCAGTGCTATTCTAATAGACTCAAGAAAATGGAAAAACCCAGTTTCCTGTAAGAAGGTAAGGAAGAACACTCCATAAAATGGCACTCGAGGGGCAATTCCTCTCTCTCCTCCCTTTATTTTTTTTACATACTTGATCAGTGGCTGGAGTACCAAATTATAGTCGCAAAGTTGGCTTCGTTACATGACTCTCTATACATGTGTTTGACATGACACCAGTTAGAAGATTAAAAATACCTAATCAAAAATAAAATACAGATATTCAAATACAGATATTCAAACAGTCAACCATGTATTAGAAATGACAACCACACAATCACAACACATAAATCTGTATGAAGACAGAAAGAAAAAGCAGTGTACTTGATACACCAGAGAACTCCAGACAGTATTTAAAAAATAAAAAAAGCCATATGTTGCTTTGCAATTTTATAGGAGAATTCATTTGTTTCCACACAAGGATCAGGTGGCAGCACTCAACTTTATCTAGGAAATGCAACCACAGACTGCAATGTTAGTGGTTTTTCAGAAAATAGTAACCCTCAAATTATAATGTCTGTGGTTACAAACTACTACAATCTACTTCTGAACTCAGACATGGTTAAGGTCTGTATGCTGTGAACTATTTCTTTTCCAGACTTTGCAAGCATATTAAAAATAAACTCATCTAATGGCAGGGATCTCTTTCCACTCAGCCCTACTGAGCTGTGTCCTTCCTCACACATTCACGATTACACAGAATTTTCTTCTAATGTGTCTCTGCAAACACTGGCCATACTCATGTTTCTGCAAGATGGTGGAAAAACAAGAAGAAAGTAAAACTGAAAATAATGATTTGCTGTCTTCTTGAGAGAAATGTAAGCACACACTCCACTGGAAGGTGAACAATAAAGATAGGAGGAATAGAAGAGGTCCTTTGAAGAGCAAGTTCTTCTCCAGCACATTGGGTGATACCATGCTATCAACAGACTATTTAGTTAGGAATTGGGAAATAGAGGAAAAAACCCAACAACTTCTTGTATGAGTCCACAAAATACTGAACACAAAGAGCGATGCTACAACAGTCCAAGCCTGTTACTGGAAAAACATTTTGTCTTCCAAAGATTGGCACAGAACCACCCAATCAAAATTCTATGGGGTCGTAAAAAGTTATTTCTGAAATGATATTAAAAATATGCCACTTTGCTAAGTACTTCAGAAACACAATAGAGGGAATATTTCAAATTCAGACTCCTCCAAAGGACTCTGCAACCCTTGTAAAAGATGAAAAAAATACCAAGTGGACAAAAGAGATTGATAAACATAATAGTTTGTATTCCCTTAACTGACAATGGCCTCAAAGCTCTGTAGATCATAAACACAAAGAGTTTCGAGGATAAAGAAATTTAACTTCAAGGAATTTAAATTATGATTGCATCATGTTAAAATCCTCCCTAGTAAAAAAAAAAAAAAGTCATAGAAGAAGGGCAAGCAATGCCAATATAGGTAAAACTTGATCTTCTGGTAACAAATACTATAAACAGAGTGATTAATGAGGGAAAAGAGACAATAGCAAACCCTGAAACAGAGGCAAAAAGCAGTTTATAGCCTATTTAACAGAGAAAGTGTGATGGAGTAAAGGGCTGGAAAGTTGCAAGAGTACAGCAGTATTTACAAAGGAGAGGAAAAAGATGCATTAATAAAGGAAAAGTGGGAGCTTTGAAGATTGAACCTTGTTTGGAGACTGTACCTTTCTTTTTAGATATAATATTTTATCTCCTACAGATATGATGCCAAATGCATGCTGTAAACCAAAAATTATATTTACAATTAGATCTGAAACAAAACCGTGATTCAGTTCAGAGCAACAAGCAACAGGGTTTGTCTTGAGGGTGCAGAAAGTGTTGGGAAGTGGGAAAGGGCAAAGAAAGACTAAGAAACCTTAGAGTGATAGTGGTGCATTTATAAAGAGACATCACAGAGATTTATCAGGGTTTTCATTGCGTACAGAAATAGCTCACAAAGGGGCCATGGAGGAAAAAGTGAGTTAGGCTTCCAAATTTGATATGAACCAAGAGGCAATCTTGTACAGAACAAATTTATTGGACAATGAAAAGACAAGACAGATGTATAATCCCCACATATTTCCTCTTTTCCCCTTACAATGTCCACCAAAAAACTCCTTCAATACCTACTCATTTGATGCATGAGAAAAAGTGAATTGGTTTTTTACAGATTACAGAGCTAAGAAAGGGCCATTTAATAGCTTATAAATCTGACTGAAAGCTAGAGTGGGAAATAACCTTTTAGAAAACTCTTCTTTCCTTCTTAGTCCTTACAACCTTTTCAAATGCAGGGCAGTGGGGAAAAATATTTAGACAAACAGTAATTTTCAACAAGAATTTAACAGCTACTTTTAGCACTTGTAGAAACGAAAAGATCCTTAGGAACAAAGGCAACAGCTCCATGTTTTTTATTTACATATCTTTTATTCCCTTACACATCACTGGGTATGGAAATCCTTGAGAATTTCAATACCAAGTTCCTTCAGGCTTGCCAAACTACCAGCAAAAGCACTCCCTCAAGTAGAAGAGAACTAAAAAAAGTTTTGATAATGTAGCAGGTAAGGAGCCACTCATTTCTTAGGATTTAGGTGATCTATACATTTTTATTTTAGGATTTAGGTGCTTTATACATTTTTATTATGCCTTCTAAGCAATGGCATACGCTGATATTCATAAATCCATGGAAAATCATTAAAAACCATTTAAATAATAAATTCGTTTTCAACTATCTAGATGTTTGCCAGTAAAATTGTATTAATGCTTTCTAAGACTATAGATTACAAATTTATTGCTCTGCAAAGAACACAACATGAACCTTCAGAAATGTGAACATACTCAATTGTCTTTAATTCTTAAAAACTTACTCAGCAAAGGCCACTGAAAAGTTCCTTTTTTTCTTTTTTCTTTTTTTTTTTTTTAATAAGTGTTTCAGTTAGCTGCTCTTGCAAAAATATTTTTTCTTTGTATATCTCAGTATATCTTAGTTGTGGCTTGGCTGAATGAGACACCACAGCCTCAGTTTTCCTGAAATACTTTCCCATTGGTAAGATAATTTTGCCTTACTGCTTTTCCTCATGTCCAAGAGGAAGCAGAGTTTATGTTAGTTCTTTTAATAAATTAAAGAGGTTTTTTTTCTTTTCTTTCCTAAATATTTTCAGCTTTCAGAACACTTGAGCACTTGAGTCTCTAATGGATCTGCTGTGTGGATTATGGCAGAGATGAACTCAGGCTCTTTTTCCCTGGAGAATTTGGGTAAACTACACTAGAATATATACAATATCTTAAATTTAAGCCTTCAGGAAATTACAAAGGTGATTCTTTGCTTCAAATGCCTTAGCAGAATTATTTATTTCAAGCTATGAGATGGACTTAAATTTCCAGGGCTCACCCTGCAAATGCTGGCTTTCCTTTTACTTTTAATGAATTTATTTTAAAACAAAAATAGTGCTGCATAAATTCTCTTCGGTTTTTTTTTGTTAATTCTCTTCCACACCACCATGGATTTCACCTCCTTTGTGTAGCTGAGTATTTGGGTCTGTAAAATGATAATAACTGCCATGCAGAGAGCTCTGTGCCTTATAGCTATGGGAGCTACTCTTCATTCCCCATTAATTATTAATTTAATACAGCAGCCTTTACTCAAAGTTGTATAGATATCACCATCCTATATCCCCAAAGAATTTTTGGACTTCCGTTTTTCAAATGAGTAAAAATAAATGTAAAGAAGGATAGAGAGAATTGTCCATTGTTTTTTCAATTTAGATTTGTACTTCAGGAGCTTCAGTGCAATTTTGGATTCTGGGATAAAAAGCTCTTGCCTCAGCCAAACTACCTCTTATATTGTCTCCTTACCTAGAGGATGCCCAGTTTTTATTTAAATAGGTGTTCTAGGAAAAAAAAAACATTCTAGTGGAGAAATTTCACCACTCTCAACACTGACAACTACCAGACATTAAACTCCCCTTGCAGGGAAGATGCCACTGTAAAAAAAAACAGAAAAAATAGAAAAGAAAACACTGGAGACATGCCAAGCTACATCTAGTCTGTTAAACAGATGAGTTCCCAATCTATGATGAGTTTTCAATGTGTTGAAAGAGGATCACCAGGTTCCTGTGCAAATGAACATTATCTTCAATCAAAAGACTACTAGTTCTTTTCAAGGAGAGCTTGTTCTTCCTGATTTAAAATGCAAGCCTGCTCTTCTCCCAAACTGAGAATGCTCTTCTAAATTAAAAAAAAAAAAAACAACAACAAAACAAACAACCGAGAAAACCACAAAAAACTCTAATAAAAGCATGAAGCACCTGAAAAACACAATTATAAAATCTGAAGATGCTGCCAGTCTCAACCAAAATGGAAGTCATCTGGACTTTTACTACATCACAACCTCAAAAGCATGCTCTAAAACACATTTTTCCATTTCCCTGGTGATGTAAAATATTTCATTTATCCCTTTAGAGTTATAAGGCTTCAAAAAATTATACCTTTGCTTTAAGTACAAATACCATGTCTCTAAGTAAAGACCCCAAGTCACTGGAAAAGTCAAAGCTTTCATGAAAAGCTTTCATTAAAAAAAAACCCAAAACAATATTCATGTTACTGTAATCCTTTAATTTCTTAAAGAAAAAGCAAAGAAGGTGGTATGTCAAGGTTGCTTCATCAAGTTGAAATATTAACTCAGTATGTTTCAGTTCCTACTTTCACTATAAGTTTATCTTTACTGGGCTGTTTCATATTTGGTAACAAAATATTTGATATTAAATATGATTTCTTTATTGAACTGTCTCTAAGTCTCCCATTTTTTTCTCTGGCAATGTTAAATTAGTATAATAAACTTTAAATGGAAGTAGTATTTCCTTATCTGCAGACTTGACAACAATTTGAGGACAAACATTTTTTTAGGACAAAGTTTTGTCAAGCATGAATTTCTCACAAGTAGAAGGCATCTGCATAAACCTTCCAGATTTGGATCCCCTCTGGGTCTCCTTCCTGGCCACTCTGCAACAACACCCCCCCAAAAAGTCTAAAACAATACCTGGATCATCCCTGCAAAGGAAACACTCATCTTCTCTTCTTTTAAACAAATTATTAAGTGATGAAGGAAAATTTCACTGCCTAATTCAGCGCAAGTGTGATCTTCAAACCTTTATTGTTCTTCTGCTAAAACTGCCTAACCAATGAAGTGTAATCAACCTATACTTTAATGCTTTTTTCCATTTGCTTTCATATATGTAGTCATATAACTTCTCATGCATGTGTTTAAAAACTGATGAAAGAAACCAACATATTTTATTTTAATAAAGAAAACTAATGGATGGCAAATTACTCTTTTAAACCAAGGAATCAAAACTCCTAATCATGTTTCTCTAGTCTAGAGGGTAAAGGAGAAGCCAACAAATTCATTCCACTTTTATATGGAAATTTATTTTCCCTCACCTTCATAACCTAAATGTTTTACAGATACACAGTGGTGCTACAGCTTTTAAAATACATCTTTTATAAACCCTTGCACCATGCAGATGAAAATGCCTTTTTCTCTATGGGTTTGAATCTCAAAGAAAATAATAATATTTTCAATGTTTTTGAATTTTTCCATTAATTATTCCTAGAGTTATTTGTGGCACTTTGACTATAAGCCATTCTGCCTCACCTATTTGCAGAAGACCAGGCTGACCCTTTGTGATCTCCCAATTTCACAGATTTACTCCATCAGTGAGGGAAAACTCCTTCCCTTTAATACTATGCTGAATTTCTTTTTTAGTTCAAAACAATAAAGCAAATCTCTTTAAAATGATTGACAGCAAAATAAAATTTTATTCTAGGATTTTTTATATTTCATTGTCTAAAATGTTAGACTCTGTGTTTGCATGTTGGCCTTTACAGAGCTGACTTAATATATTGCCTAAACAATAACTACAAGAGAGTCAAGACTGCAGTTATAGCTTTTGTAAGACAAATCTTACAGAAAACAAAACATAAATAAAAGACAACTCTGTGTGGAAGGCTCTACACAGAAAAAATTACTGCCCACACACTAAGCGCCTTGTAGGCCCAAGTGTTTTTCATTGTTAAACCAAAGCTGTATCTGACACCACATATAAGTTATCATTTGGCACATCAGCTCTGCAGGACTTCTTTTGCTGACAGAAAATTTCTGTACTTTGTGTATGCTTATAATTGCAACGGCCTAAAGGACATATGCAAGTCCTTGGCATAGGAAGAAGGGAAAATTTCTTAGAGAAACAAGGTTCTCCATGAAAGTCCATCCTCCCCAGGGAATTTGTACTCATTAATTAGAGAATAAAGAATGTAACTTCATATATACATAGATTTATGTGATAGAACTTTGGAAATCTCAAGAAAAATCTGCATTTTTCCTTAATTAAAAATAGATCAGGTGTTTGAAAAATGAACCAGGCATGAAGGTGAAATAATCATGCTATAACCAGATAAGAAAGATTATTCCTGTTACAATAAAAGTTGTTAGAGCTGTTTGGTATTAAAAGAAATGGAATTAACTAATGACACCACTAAAGGATATTTACAACAGAATTAATCTCAAGGGCCTCCAACACCTCAGTGCTGCTCACCATCCCAACAAGTACATCACTAAGTACTTCCACACTAGGAACTACTTGATCTAAAAGAAGTTTGAGTGGAAAAACCTGTTCCTTGGAGAGGCCTGAATCACTTCCTCAGGGAAACTCAGACATGGCAGTGGATCTAGGACTTCATCAAATATATCTATCCAAATTAAATTACTTCTAATGTCATCCTGTCTTGTGACAACTTCAAAGGCAAGATCAACCATGAGAGAGTCTGCAGCACCCTGCAGAGTGAAGGCAAACCTGCCTCAAGTCACTGGCCCAGCTCAGCCCACATCTCTCCCATGCCCAGGACACCCAGTGCCCCCAAATCCATGAGCACAGAACCCTGGCCGAACTCCAGCACCCAGCCATGGGAATCTTCCACCCAAAATCCTCAGCATCCATCAAAACCCTTCCCAAACTTCGTTACCATAATCCTCCTCCTCCCCATCTCTTCATGTTCCACAAGCTACCATTAATTCCATTTCTTTTAATACCAAGCATTGCTGTCTTTACTGCAGTAAAAGAACACTTTACCACTCTCCCTTCCAGGGACAGACTCTCTACACCACTGGAACCAGTTGTCCTTCTGGATAGTCTGAATGATTTGTATCTAACTAAAGCCCAAGCAATTGTTCTCAGCTTGAATTCAGCTTTGAACTCAGCTGTTAATCCTTCTGCTCTGAAGAGGAGTTTGACTGCCTGAAGGCTCGCTGAAAGTCCTGAAAAGTGACATTTCACCATTTGATACTTTACATTTGAAAGAAGTAAAGAAGATATAAAAAATAAAATCATTCTATTTACATTAGGAATTTAGGCAATACAGAGTCTGATAATGGCATAGCATCAAAACTTATTTTTTGGTAGCTGATTAGGTATATGAGGTTATTAATTTTGTTTAACGCTGGAAAGGGAAATGGTGTCTGATCCAAAGAGTACTTTTATTTTACTTCAAGTTCTTACATTTTTTATGCAGCACATAAAAAAATACAGCAATATCAAATTACAATACACCAATGAAATATATACTCCTTAGATTTCTGAAGACTATAACATTCAAATATGCCACCAAAATATCAGTGAATTCACAGGCTGCCCCTCCAAATATTTCCAGCATCACAGACCACAAAATGCAACTTTCAGAAGAGTAACTTACTTGCAATTTTAACATATTTCATTTGCAATTTGTAGAAATGCTAGAAACACTGTTGGGAATGTCTTTCTCAATTTGTGTTAAGTGACATACATTTATTGTTACAGAAGCATTTCTCCAATGATTAGAAACATTTCTGGTTCATTACTGGTTTATGTTTCCCGTTTTTGTAACTCTCTCTTTATTTTGTACCTGTTCTATAAGGAACAAATGTAACATCTTTAGTCTGTGAACTGATTACAGCATAAATGCCACTCTCTGATCTGCTCATCCTGGGCTCCTTTTGAAGTCAGAGGAACAAAATCAGGCATGATTTACATCATTTCAATATATGTACCTTTGAAAGTCACAGGAATTTTGTTCTGTGTGTGTCAGCCTCTCTCCATACACACAGTCTAGGTGAAGATAAGCTGCTTGCTGTGCATTGCAAATATCAGCTAAGTGACAGATGTCACAGGAAAATTTACCACAACAGAAGACATACAAAAGTAAAACGAAAAACACACAGAGCAGGTGCATGGAAGAGTAAAATACTAACCTGATTCTGTTTTCTTTGCTCTTGCATGGCTTCTGAAACAGCCTGGGCAATCTTCTCTCTATGACTATCACGTTCTGCTTCCCACAGTTTTCTTTCTTCTGCATGAATCTTCTCCATATTTCTCCTCTCCTCCTCTACTGCTTTCAGAACAGCTTCCTGCACTACTTCTTTTTCAGCCTTTGAAACAGACCAGGCACAATTAGATGAGTAACACACCCAACCTGAAGGACTCATATTTATCACCTTCACAAGATATGGGATGTGAATATTTTCACTTCTGAACTATGAGGTTCAATTCATCTTAGAGTGCTACCAAGCATGTATTACCTCTGGGCAATGACTTGTATAGTTACAGAAAGCAAAAAGAAGCTCTTAAATTCCACCTACTGAAAACACAGGCATTCATAACTAGTTTGGTTAATGCAAAAAAAGAAAAAAAAAAAAAAAGAAAGAGCGGCAAAACCCATGCAAGAGTGCAAGAGTAGGCACATCATGGGCTTCCCTTGATATTCTCATGTAAGAAATATTCCAGCTCTTATCTACAAATATCTGAAGTGCAAAAACTGTCTAAGTCTTTTCTGTAGAAAATAAGCCAATATACATTTGTTAAAACAAATGCCTTCCCTCCCAAAGCTCCTTAGCCCTGTTACAAGAAGTACTGTTTTATTCTTATTATTTATTATTATTTAATATTAGTTATTTTATTATTTTATATTGTTTGCTCCCCAATCAACCACTATCTGAAATAACTGAGAATTTGAAGCCAACAGCTTCACACATGAGTAGCCACACTAATATATTTATCAGCAAGACAACTACTGCATAATATCTACAAGTAAAAATTGGCAAACTGAAGTTCAAAATAAGCGAACATGGGCTAAGAAAACTTAATCACAAATCCCTCAGCTTACAAATACTGTATTCATCAGATACCTAGATACCTACACTTCCAACTAAAGCTGTTTCTTTCGATTCACTGGGACTTGATTTTCTACTTAGATATTAAAAATACAATAATTAAATTAGGATGGTTTATTATACACACATTTTCCTGCAGATATCAACCACGTAAGAAACGTTTGTGATACCATTGAATGCTATTCAGTGAGGTGCTCAGCCAGTGTTCGTATACTACACAAGAAAGACATACAGAAAATTATAATATAGCCTGACGAACTGTTCCAGGTAATACACACCCCTAGCTTCCCCAGAACATTACATGCTACTGAACTTTTGTACTGGATTCTGCACCAGTATTAGAAATTAATTCCAGCTTAAAATTTACAAAATTATTGTCCTAACACCAATGCACTTAATAATGAAATCGACAGGATAAATCATATTTAAAAACTGAATAGTCACTTTTAGCCAAACATCAGCTTATATAAAATAATTCAAAACCTGTTAAACTGTCCCTGATTGTATATGATTTTAGTAATAGTTCTCTCCTCATTGAAGATGACCATATTCAATGAAAGTTAAATAAGACATGATTGTTTTATTAAGTTCATCAGTTGACCCTGAGACCTAGCTCTTCAAATCAAGATGCACTGATGTCAAAGGACAACAAAAACAAATATTTAGGTAACAGCAGCAACTGAAGCGCAATTTTGTGACTTCTTGTTATAAAAAATTCAGATTGTTTATAAACAATTCAAATTGTCCAAGAGAAGGCAGTTACATCTCTGCATCAGGGCATGGGATATAGCAGAGATGTTCACCTTCAGTAGAATCAACTTCTTCTAAGCACAGATGAGAACACAGAGCTTGATACAGATAGTTATGAAACAAAAGTGAGTGCCTGGGCTTGGCATTTCTAATGACACACATGGAATCCACATAGCATGTCCACTAACTGATGAGAGATACCTTTGCAGCAGCTGCCAGAGCCTCCTTGCTTCTCTGTCTTTCTTCATCCAAACACTTGTCCAGCACTTCCTGCAAATTTTATGAAAAATTGAACTGCAACAGACAATAAAGGAGTGACTAAAAATAATTTCAAACAGCCAAAGTGCTGAAGAAAGCTTCCTCTTCCTGTCAATAGCTGTGACAAGATCATTCCCAATAAACTCCATGATGCTGGAGTCTTAATTTTGTTGATAAACAAAAGCAGTACCTTGTGCTTTTGCGACTGCTGCATCATAGCTTCTTCTATCTTTTCTGATAACACCTCCTTTTCTGCTTCCAAAATGTCAAGAAGTCGCTGATGCTATATGGAGAAAACATTCTTATTTTACTAACCATGGCCAGTGAGTAAAACAGACAAAAATAATTCATCCAAGACACTCAGACTTGTCAGTTACTGACAAAATTACTTCAAATGTAAATTCAGTTAAATTACATTCACAGCACTCCTTTAAGTGATTTCATGTAATGGAAAAATTACAACAGTAAGAAATATTTAGTTTCCTGAATAATTAATATTTCCTTTCAGTCTAAAAAGTATTGTGAAATAAGTTGAAAAATGAATCACTATGTAAAAGCAACACTTAAACAATTGATAAAGTTGGTCTAAGCAGCGCCACACTTTACTTCATTTAAACAGTTTCAGAATTTAAATTAGTCTTGCACTACCTGAGTAATATGTACAGAGAGTAGAAGGCAAATGTATTTCTTTCAACCATTTGTGATATCATGACCCTGGAGAGCCAGGAAATGTGAAAAAATGATAATTCTGCTTTTTTGTCAATTTCTTGGCATCCTAAACATTTTTTCAGGGAGAAAATGAATTCTGAAGTGACCATGTATTCTATATGCAGACATAGAATGTTGATAATCACATCATTTTTTTTTCTCTGTATCAAGTAAAGAATTTGCAGGATGTGGGTTTTGTCTCTAAGAGCTAAGCTGTTTCACAAAACCAAAAAATTATGGCTGGAAGTTATTGATGCTACATATTTGTCATGATATAATTGCTAGCAAGTCATTACAATTTTTTACAAGTTATTTAAGAGATGATCTATTATGACCTGAAAGTACAGTATCAATGCAATAACATTTTACAAGATCACCAAGAGGAAAGTTACAGTAGAGATTTTATAAGTGTATATAACAAACATAAATTTTTTACACATACAGTTAAGCAGGAAAATCCCCCGTTTCTTCCTAAGAAACAGGAATTTCTGTTTCACTAATTTTATTATGTTTTAATTTCAAGTGTCTCTAATGGCAGCTAGAAATACATTACCAAACTGTAATACTATGTTCTGAAAAATATTTGAAGAATAGAAAACTTTAAGACTGCTTTATAAAGTAAAACGCCTATCTGCCCTTCCAGGACAAACACGTAAAGAGGCATTTCCTTGTGAATTTACTTAAAATAGGTCTGAATGTGGTAGACATATTCTAATGGAAAACACCTGTGGAAGGAGTAGCAAAATTCACATCATGTTTATACTTAATGATGTGTAACTCACTTTTCTTGATGTGTTTTCAGACATCAGCTTTAACTATCAGGGCACTTACAGAAATTACATTTTCCCAGCAACGCAAAGATGAAACAATAAATGGATTTTGTTAGTTAAATGCTCTCCATGACTCTTCACTTGAGTAACTGCACAGGTTACAAATATGTTATTTCACAATGACACAATATAAAACAAAAATGTGCAAATATTTTTGCAGATATATGCCACAAATCCGAGCTCACTAATCATGCCAAGCAAAATACTGAATCTTTATTTTGCTTGTTGAGAATTGGCACAGGAGATTCTAAGGAGAGTTCCTTAGAGAAAACCACCTCTATCTTGAAAACACCTGCAACAAAATTTGCAATAAAAGTCAGTTTGTTCAGTGAGATGAAACTTTCTTGTTCACACCTGGCAGGCAGTGAATTCCAGCTAGCCTCTGATCATCTGATTTCCAGGTTTTATATGAAGACTGTCCATCAGATTTCTGGGTTACCTGTATCCATATTTCAAGTTGCCACAACAGGCCAGCTACCAGATGTATTTCAAACCATTCTCAATGGGACCAAAATTTTCAGCTTCTAAACTCCAGAAGAGTTTTAAAATTTTATTTTCCATGTACTTTTAAAAAGGCATTCAAGTCCATCCTGGAAGTCCAGGAATGCAGATATTTGCATTAATACAATATAGAACATGTACACATGGCCAGTGGAGAAAATCAACATCAGTCCCCCTTGATGATGAAACAGTTTGATGACCAGAGTGCTTCACATAATCTAAACCTCCATGCAGAGTTAACTTCCCACTAACCTGTCAGGAACCTGCAATCCTGCAATTTTTTGCAGGATAAATACAAATATCACAGATACCACAACCAATACTCTAACTACAAAAAAAGTTGCCAAGCAAGTCAACAATTCTAAAAACCTGAAGGCTGCTGTGACTAAAATGTGATTACTTTGATTAATCTAGGCTGTCCCAACTTCCATGGGAGACTAGAAAATCTATATGGTATTGCACTTGGAGTTTCATGGAATTCACAGAAACTCAGCAAGAGCTTCATGAAGAATTGCATCTGTTTATAAAAACGTGTTAGTTCATATTTTTCAAGATACCAGAGGCAAGTATTTGTAAGGGCATTTAGAATGCTTTCTAAATGTCCTTACAAATCAAAACCCTAAGTACAAACCCTATTAGCTTTTGAAATAGAAGCTAATAACTTCTGTCCTAATTCAATACAACTTATTTTACATAAAATAGTATCACTACTTCTCATGGAAAGACAGAATTTATAATTTCAATACTGTATGTCTCTTGTGAATAGCCAGGTATGTCCTTTCCTGTTGTAATATAAATGCTTATTCATGTGGAATAATCCTCCCATAGACGATTACCTTCATATCTGAACTTCCAAAAGATCATTTATCATCACAAACGTTGCAACAGCTGTCCATACAACCCAGTAAAGCAAATTCTCTTGTATTAGTCCCAGAGAAATACCTTGGAGAACTGTTTATTTGGCTTCAGAATATGTATTTGGTCACTCTTGTTTTTCAGAGAGAAACATACCTTAAGCTATTGCATTACATAAATTATATGGAAATAAATTAAAAAAAAATTAAATGGAAATGGAAAAAACAGAATAAAATATTATGTGAACTACTTCTCCCTCAAACAGATCTTAAGTCCAGAAAACCCATATGACATAATTAGTATGGGTACCACATGAAAGCTTCCATTCTGCATGTAATTAATATGCAGTTTAATTACTAATAAAGAATGTCTTGGTTTTCTCCACAGTGCTATGCCCCACAGCAGTGTTAGTCCTCATACAGAGGCACGGCATGTCCTGGAAAGATGTGCTTCTTAAAATGATGTGGAATTATTGGTGGTAATATTAATCCATTTTCTAGACAAGAATGTACCCAAATGCATCTGAATTTCTTATTTCAAAAGCACAGATCTTTCAAAGGCATATTCAGGGATCTTGGTTACGCATATCACTTGAGCAGGAAATCTTGGAAGTTATGGATAGTAAAGGCTTCTGTCAACAAAAAAGTTTTAGTTCTTTCTGTATAGTAACTGTTCAGACAGACTTTGGCAAAAAAAAAAAAGAAAAAAAACAATAATTCAAAGAAAGTTATTAACAATTGATTCAACAGAATTCCAAGCTGTTAGTTTCAATGAATCTGCATCACAAGCTATTCTAAGACTTTTGGAACTATTCTTCATTTTGGGCAGCTAGGCTTGTATTTCAGATTTTAAAATAATCCATACACCCTTTTTAAGCAGAAATCATTATAGAGAAGCATTTGGTACATTGAATTTCTAGACATGCAGAATGACTTTGGAGTCTGGTACTAAATGCTCATAGTGAACTTTACACACAATCAGTGCTCCCTCAGTTGCTCTTTCAGACAAATTTATTAAAGGGAGTTGAAGGTTAAAAACAAACAGAAGGTAAGAGTTTCACTTCAGCACTTCCACATTTGAGAGCTTTCAAGTGTCCTAGTATTTTTAGCCAACAGGAGATTACAAGAAATTTTAGGCTCATTTATTTGGCTTGTAGATTGTTGTTCTGCTATGGTAAAGGCCTCTGAACAAGAGAACACTGCAGAATTAAAGATCTCTTGAGTTAAATGGCTACAGCTAAGCAGCTTTATCTCACAAACCCTCCCTTTCTCACCAGGAATTAAAGCCAGACAAAGGGTGGGAATTGAATGAATCTCATTCAGCATTTGCACTTTCCACAGGTAAGAATTACCACACATTCCTCTCTCTCACAGACAGGATTAAGGGAATAATGGAAGAGTTTTGAGACTTCAGGTACCACTCTGAGCTATATATATCCTGAACTCTAATTCCCAAGCAATGCAGAGGCCACTTTCTCCTGGTAATTGTACCTGTCAAGAGCACACTGCCCATGCTTTAAAGAGTAAACCTAATAAAAGCTTTCAAGGCAGGATGATCTGTCTCCTGTAAGCAGGATAATGAGCTCATCAGACCTAATGGTCCTGTGAAAAGTAACCAAGTGTCTTCCAGGTTTCCTGTGAAAGTTAGGATGGTGATTTACAAAGGAAGCCTTAAATTTGGAAAAAAGCAATTAATCCCTGCAAAGATCCATGAAGTTTTTAAACAGAAGTTGAGGTGATGGTTTCTTTTAATAATCAACAGCCTAAGAAGCAGAAAAAAGGTAAAAACCAATCTAAACATGTTGGAACTTTGAATCCAATTATCCAACTGTTAATAAACAAATATACCTTACTGAGTTTCTGGAATGAAGAGCAAAGATGGAAACTCATAAAAAGTGATGGCTACAGAACTGAAAATATGATGCATGAATCACTGAGGGACAAAGAAATGCCAGTCAAAGCTGCACTTTGGTGCACCAGGGAAGTTTTCACCCAATTTTCAAAGCTACCTAGGCTGCACATTCACACTGTGTGTGTTATCTATGAGGCACAGCAGAGAGCTGAACACTACATAGAGATACCCAGAAAGATCTAAAAAACCTTTAGCTTAGGTACAACAAATACTTCAGCTCTTCAATCCATCATTTTACCTGGTTTCCTTAGCCCAGCACTCTCACTTCCTTCCAACAAAGCCATAATTTACCTTCTTTTATTCTTTAGACAGGGAATTTAGGGTTAAGAGTGCAAAATTCTGAGTCGTAAAAATTCTGAAGAGCAAATTGTCTCATGACATGATGGCTCAATAAAACATAGGAAAGAGATTTCCAAAAAAAATAGAAGAAAACCCCCAAACTTTTCTTAGACATAGTATTCCACAGTGGAGAGAAATACTAGTATTTCTACCCTACCCTCTGGAAAGTAGCATGAGAGGGTCAAGAAGAGTCTTGTGAAAATCAGCTTAAAACAAAAGGCATTCAAAAATAGGTTATAATGTTTTCCTCCCTGCAAGAAGTTCTCTAGGCAATGATTCCAAATGAAAATCGTTTGATGTAGATTCAAATATAAATACAGAGGTCCTGTGGTTTTTCTTGATTCCTGTAAAAAAGAAATCAAAAAAATCTTTCTTTTTTTTTCCTGGAATGTGAGTCAGAGAAGACATTGTAAACAGACTTAATCACAATAGCAACTAGTCCATCTTTTTTGTTATTTTTATATATTAAATTTACTTCTAAAGAATCGTGGAATTTTTTTCAGGTAATTTGAAGGATTACATAGAAGATATTACACAAACTTATGGGGTAAATGAAATAACGCATGAGATGAGCTCCTTTATAGCTAAAATGATGCATTAAAGCTATCAATAACTAATTCTAACTTAGTGCAGTTATAAATCCTTGCATATTGCTATAAATCCTAAACTCTAAATTTAAAGTAAAAAAATGTGTGTGTCTTGCATGAACTGGAATGCTTTTTAAAAAAATTGTTTCTTTCTGAGTCCTGTCCTGTTTAATTTAAAATGAAATGTGTCCAGGATTTAATCCATAAATAAAAATGAATTTAATATAGTAATGGACATCTAATTTTTGTTTCTGCAGATTGGTTTTTTCTCAATATTGAGTATACCATCATGAAAGGATCATCAAATTTGGCAAGGATTAATCAATTTTGTCAGCTGCTATTCATAGCTTATGTAAAAGTAGTAAATTATATAATAATCCACAAATATATAATAATCCACAATAATAATACATTATATAATAATCCACAAATAAAACAGCAAAGAACATCACAGAAAAATCAAAGTCAATATGACTATCCTAAAATTAAACAGGAAAAAGAGTCCTTGCATTAACTGGTGTATCACTACAACAAGTTATTGGTGTCTCCCCCTTCCACAGATCTTTCATCTGAGGAAACAACTGTCATACACTAAAGAAATTATACTTGGAAACTTATTTTAATGCCATCATCACCAAAGCCAGTATGAGACATTCATATGTCTAATTCACCCTCAGTGAAAGACCAGTTTTCCTTTTAACAAGTATCTACTGAATTTTTTAATCTAATGAAACTGCATTGTAGTTAATTGTTTAATTAAGAAAAAGAAAATAGTGTCACTTGCAATACTGGGGCTTTTTTGTACCTTCATAATATATGGACATAGAACCATCCTCCTCCCTCAAGACATGTGGAAAATTATCTTCACGAATATTTAGTAAATGCTTCAGCACTTCATTCACCAGCACGGAAAATAAAACACTGGATGAGGCTTTTCAAGAATTCAACACTCCAAATCTGTTCCCCTATTTTAAAAGAAACCTTAACTCACTAAGTTCTACTTTGATTTCTGTCTCTCATGAAGGGGGATCTAACAGTAGGAAGAAACAACACAGGTCATGGGAAACATTATTATCTATGTGAGAGGAAGGTGATGTAACAAAAACACCTCATGACTTTGTAATGTTATCAAAATATTCCCATTTCTACACCCTATTCAAAATATTATCCTGAGGAAAAAGGCAACGTTATTAAAATACTAGTAACTGTTTTTTGGTCCTTTAAACAAGGCTGTCTGCATTTAACAGCATTTTCTTTTATACTGCACCTTTTCTTCAGCACTGCTAAGCTCTGCCTAAGTCAAATGACAAGGACTGGTAATTGTAACTGGTTTCTTACACTGTCCTCACTATCTGTGGCATCTCAAATGTTTGGCAGTGCAAGGTGGAAAATCTGCCTGCAGAATTCCAACATCTGGTACATATTTCCACTTCCTCAAATTATAACTTATTACTGCATGGTTGAACTGCATCTTTTTGCCAGTTTGAGGTCCAAGTGTCTACTAAAGCAGCAGAGCTTTTCCAAGAGACAGCTCAGGAAACAGCAAAACATCATTATGTGAGAAAAGCTAAAACAATGTAACAATAAAGAAAAAGGGCAATAGCAGTAATAAAATAACTAAGATAGGCTTGTACTCAGGGTGCCACTCGGCAGCACACAGTGAGTGCACAAACTGTATCATTGGAGCCACATGAGAGGGTGAAATTAGGTTTAAAACATTTTGCTGCATAAGTACTTCATTGTTTTTATAAATAACGTAGGAAGATATATAAAGACATCTAATAATGAAAATACTTTTCTTGGAAAGCATACACAGTAATAGATACATACATTAAAAACCCAACACGCTTCAAGCTCCTGGGGATACAGAGATAAGCAACTTCATAGAAATGTGACAATAATCAAAAAGTATCAATGACTTCTTCTATTTTCTGATCTAATTCATTTCCCATATGAGTTCTCCACAAATTGCTCCATTTATCAGGAAGAAATAAAGGAAATGAACTCCTAAAACGTGACCAATGTAAACAGCGAAATATTCAATAATGAAAGACAGCAAAAGAGAATAAACCCATGTTTTTTTCAACTACAGCTGACAGAAAAATAACTGAGGAGAAAAATCATTCTGTATTGCTTAGAGTTCAGAGTATCAACAGGAGTTGAGGGTGTAAATTCCTAACAAGTAGTGAATGTTTGAAGATAACAAGTTATATAAGCAAAAGAGAGAGAGAAAAAAATCACTCTAAAGAGCTACTTTCAAGTGCCACTTGACAAATTCAAGGAAGCAAATGTAATTTCCAAATGAGATTTTTGGTGGGGACACTAAAAGTGTCCTGGCTGAATTAACAGTGCAAAGGGACTGCAAAATCAACCCCCAACTGACATGTGAGAGTATGTATATTGAAATTGGGTTAGTAAGCTCTGGTAAGGGTTTATATTTTTTAAAAAAGCTACCAAACAGTTCTGCCTGTTACCAGTTTTTTTCCATGGAAGGACAGAATCTCAGAATGGGTCAAGCTGGAAGGGAGCACAGTGGGTCATCTGGTCCCACTTCCCTGCTCAAGCAGGATAAATCCTGAAAAAATTTCAGAATTAGGAAAAAGCAAGCAAGGAAACAAACAAAAAGCCATCCCAGCACAGGAAAAGCTGAATCTTGCTCTCTTCATTTTGATTCTCTCTATATACATGGAAATCAAGGTGGTTTCAGGAATTCAGAAATACATTTCTCAAATTTGCCACAGGATTTTAATCAATCCTTGTTTTTTGCTCCTTTAAGTTCTGAGAAAGTGTAACTTCACTCTTGGCAAAAGAGCAGCAGACCTGAAAACACAGAACTAGATGAATTATGTGAAGGTGAATTACATGAAAATGTAACAGGAAGGACTGATTGGAAGTACTTGGTTTTGAAGGGAATGAATAAACAAATATTTCTACAGCAGCAAATGACAAGATTTCTGGGAATTGAGGGGAAATGCTCAAAGAAGGGGACATGGTAAATACTCTAAATAATTTCCAAACCTATCATAGTTTGAATTATTGACCTAGAAAGGTTATGCCCACCGCAGTGTTAGTATTTTCAACCTGCAAGTCTTTAGCATTACTACTCTCACTGCAGAAATTTGGCCAATGTCTCCTAAAAATGCAAATATTCACAAGACTCTACGAATCTAGTTTGCATGTGGCCCCTTCAAGATCAGGCATTAAAAAAATTTCACAATTACTACAGTCAGATGGGAAAAACACAGAGCCCCTTTCAACAGAACAAAAACATAATCAAAGTTCATAAAATAAGCATTATTAGAGAAACATGAGGCGCATTCTGAGTAGTCATAAAAGCAATTATTTGGAAGCAAAGAAAATTATATCTCCTGTGAAACTAAGTTTCCAATTGAAGTAAACATTTTCCCTGGCATACAAACGATTGCTGTAAAAGAATAGTGCTCCCTACATTCTACATTGTAGGAGTTCTTGGGAGTCATACTGGTACTTTTCACAAAAAGTTATGGAAAACACATCAAAATTAATCATCCAAATACTAGAGAAGATAGGATACCTATCACCTTACAGCAGTTCATGACTATTGTCACACCAGTTTCTTGCTTGTCCACAGGCTGTTCCGGAAAGCATCATAAACTTCAAAAGATGAGCTCCAGCCAGTGGAATTTTCATTCTGACTGACCTTTCAGCAGTTGTTTTCATGTTGAAGATAAACCTCTGAATGAGTCTCAAAGAGACAAAACATTTCATGCAAGAGATTTTTGAACTACTATTTATCATACAAATGACAGCCAATATCATGATACAGCATTGGAAAAAGCATTAAAGACATGGGGATAACTCTAGTTGTCTTCAATGCTGCTGCATTTAAAATTATGAGATGTTTCAGACACATAAAATCATCATGAAAAATAACTGCTGTAGGTATTTAAGATTTTATTTTGATACACAGATCACTGACTGTTTTAAGAAGAATAAAAAAGTGTACCTTGCTATAGACACATTTTAACACCATCTGCTTTGACTGAATAGTATGACAAATTTCTGAGTATTAAAAAAATATATTCAAAAATTTGTTGATTATGTTTTTCACCATTATTTTCATGAAGTACATGAGTAAAACCATGAGATCACAGTTGATGTTCATTTTCAGAAGGCATCAAAGGTTTGTGTCTCAGAAAAAGATGAGGATGGAATTTGTGATTTTCCAACTTGTAAAGAACTGATATGGTATTTTCTGATATTGTCAAACTCTTGAAAAGTAAAACTGACAAGCGTAGTTTTCCTACATACTCAGCATATGACATGAGTGATTTCTGGCACAGAGAAAAAGAGTTCTCTTTGTCCTGCTCACTGATGGAGGCCACCACAACACTGGCGTCCCTGAATGTGCCACAAGGATGTGCCTGGTTTGCTTTGTGAAATGTTGGCATCATGGAATCACAGAATGGCCTGGGTTGGAAGGGACCTTGAAGGTCATTGGGTTCCAACCCCCTGCCACAGCCAGGGACACCTTCCACTAGCCCAGGTTGCTCAGAGCCCCATCCAGCCTGGCCTTGGGCACTGCCAGGGATGGGGCAGCCACAGCTTCTCTGGGCACCCTGTGCCAGGGGTCACCACCCTCAGAGGGAAGAATTTCTTCCTGATATCCCATCTAAACTTCCTCTCTGTCAGTGTGAAGCCATTCCTGTCACTCCAGGCCCTTGTCAAGAGTCTCTCTCAATCTTTCCTGTGGGCTCCCTTCAGGTGCTGGAAGGCCACAATGAGGTCACCCCAAAGATCCTTTTCTCCAAGCTGAATAACCCCAAACCATTCCAGTGATCATCACCCAGGATGCTGCCTAGAGAGAGTCAGATTGCTCACAAGCCTGACACATAATGATCAAATATCAACTGCAGGTATTTTTCCAGCTGGAAACTGGGATAGGACAATGCAATGAGGTCTTTCACTTCTTTCCCCATCCTGGAAAACACAACCTTGTATACTGAACATTATCAGCAAGATAGCACCTCTCTGGACAGGATTTTAATCTGCACCTCCATCTGATATAATTAAACCTCAAAATCAGAAACTTCAATAAAATTTAACAAAAGGTTAAAGGCAAACAGAGAAAAACAGCCTTTCTTCCATCTCAAAGAGAATTGTGAGGGAAGGGTGTGGGAATTTAGGGGGGAAATGAGAGTAAGTAGAAGGCGTGACAAAGGAGTTATCATGACATAATCTTGTTCATGTGGAACTAGAAATAAAACAGCAGAGAATTTAAAAGGAATGGCAAATGAGCACAAAAAACTATGTGGTTTGACAGTTTTACACAGGCTTAAAACTTTGAAGGCAAAATACTGCTTGTAAGGCACACATATTAGAAGGGAACAAAAACTTTTTTGTTGAGTGTGTACTTGCACTGTGCGATTACTGCTGCACCAAAAAAATTGTTTACAGTGATACAAACGCTCACAGATCACCATGTAAAGGTGGCTATGCATGTACAATCCCATAACATAAAACAGCAATGAAATCTGTGTATAAATATCAGCAGTAATTTCATTAAACTCAACTTCTGTTATGTTAGCACATAACAAAATCATTTGAAGAAAAAGAAGTGTGAAAATATACATGAAAACATACATTTAAGAATAGATGGGTTCAAAAAGAATAAAAAGCATACCACCCGTTTCTCAGATCTTTCAACAAAGTTTTATGAGGGAATAAAATCTGCCAGTATAAATGATATTTAATTAAATCTGATTGCTCAACCACAAGCACCCACACTTGTCTATTTGATTAGGCTTCAAAATCCCAGTGTTACATTACAATGAGAGGTGAAAAACCTCGATTGTATTGAATGAGAAATGACTTGAAAGTTAGTGAACAAAATTTTCTGGAATCCAAAGGGGTGTTAAATGCAGACATGATGTGAACTGCGCACTGCATTTTGTTGTAACCACTCCCTGTCCTATGACCAAGAACAGTTTTTTACTTTGTTGGGTTCTCCCCAGGTAAATCTGAACCTCTTCATCATGTTTCCACACTTCTGTCCCATTTTTGGGGTTTTGATGCACATCTAACTGATCACATGTGGAAGTCATTGCTCAGTCTGTAAGAACAATCTCAAAAAATATTCCTGTGAAATTTCTGCATTTCATGAGGTTCATTCTTTTTTAACATTCTGAAAGTGATATCAAGTTAGCAAGCAATTTGCTTATTTCAAAAACACAAAACTTTTTTAAAAAAATTTCATATTTACTTGCTCTTAGACAGAGCTTAATAGCAAGCAATAAATAACTGCAGTTCTGTGCAATAACCTCACTCATGATACAAACAATTTCTCCACATCATGACCTCTTTCCTTCATACTGTTTACAATGATGCTTATATATTTAACAGACATTTGCACTAGGTGTTAATTGATATGGTTAGAACAGTCAAATGGTCATAAAACACTTCTGGAAATAGTGGAGTCCTTTTCGTATATTCAGGACTAAGATACTCCAAGAAAATTTTAAAAAATTAACCTTGGTATTTTTTGCAGAATTGTTGCTAACAGTTCTTAAAAGGTAACTTAGTTGCAATATTAGCTACTAACAAATTGACTTCTTGGTTTTTAAACTTCCATGCTCATGGTCATTATTATTTTGATTCAAGAGCTGCACTTCAGTCAAACCAAGATCTTACTGATAACAAACCAGGTTGACACTGTTCAGAGACTCACCTCTAATTACTCTCATCCCAAATACTTGCTGTTCAGTGTGCTTTTACTCCAGTCTTGCTAAATGAGCCAATTTAGGCCATTAATGCATATATATATTTCTGGATATTATATAACTCAAAGCTTTTTATTTTTAGGTAGGATTTCTATTAAATAAAAGTAGGTGCGGACAACATGTTTTCATCTACCATCTAAGAACCATCTCAAAATTTGGACCAAAAATTCATGCTAATCCCACACAATCAAATCCTTCATTTATCTACATAAATAAAAAGTAATTGAACGTTTTTTCCAAGACCACATAAAATGGCAGCTGTTAAGAAGTATTAAGTTGCTCTGAGACTTCTTCTCAGTGCTACACTCTCCTTGAATCTGTTCCAAGCAGGCTCCAGTGTTATAGAACATTTTTGATCCCAACAGATGAAGAGTCTCTATTTATGTAGCATTTTTAAATACTTGTGTTTAGTGGCATGCTGAGGAAACAAGGTGAGAGAGGGATCATTTTTTTGAGGATCGTATGTGTTAATATGTTTTTCAAACAGGAAAGAATTGACACTAAAAGAAAATCATGGAAATTCTTGCATGTGCACATCCATACCTGAGCATCAAGGAGCTCCTGACATTTGTGAGAATGCTTTTCAATGGTTAATATATATTGCTTTTCAATAGCTGCTTCTTGCTGCTGAACTGTAGATTGTAGCAGTGCCTGCAAAAAAAAAGCACAAAATGCTCAACAAAGATATAACTGGGATGTTTATTGGTAACTGCAGATCCACTAAGACTCATCTACAACCAGAATGTGGAATGCTGTTATAAATTTGGAATGTGCAATGATTAAAGTACCTTTCTGTGTAACACTACCTTGTTTTCAGTCATGACTAACATTTTTTGTATCTCAGATTTCTTATACAGTCTGCCTAAAAGACAGCAGCACACAGAAGATAGAGAGGGAGAGTATTTCTGCTAAATATACTCAGTTTAGTGGGACCACACAAGAAGAGGAGCATATGAAAGCTGCTGAAGAGAAGAAAAAAAAAAAGAAAAAAAAAAGAAAAAGCCAGACATATTTCCCTGGCTGACAAAACTCCACATCCTCTCGGCACTGTGTAAGATCCCATGGGCCAAGCATGATCTTCACAACCACAAGTCAAGTAAAAGCAGATGGAAATTCTGAGTAACATAAAACATGAAAGAATGCCCCCCCAGGATGTTCACACTTGAATGTGAAGCAGTGGAAGTCGAAGTGTGGAAAGTCAAAGCACCAGGGCAGCAACAAGCAGCTGATGGGAGCAGGAGCTGCGAGTGTGCGAGCACGCGTTTGTGCACACGCCTGAACTCACACGCGCGCGGCTGAGCCCTGCAAAACCTCCAGCATCTGAATGCAGAAAGAGAGACAAAAAACTTAAAGATATTAGAAGAAACCAAATTATCATTTGGAGAATTTATGCTCAGGTTTCCCTAAGCAATGATGGCAGCTAAACATTTACCTGGCTCATGTGATTTAAGCCTTTTTCCCTGGTACTATAAAGTCTTCTGGTCACTTTCCAAATATTCATCAGGCTATTTATACATAGTGTAAAACCAAACTATTCTTAACTAGTAATCAATATACTGAAATAGTCAAAATGACTGGGTAAGTTAAAACAGACATGACTTTTACAGAAAACAGACCTTTGGCCCAAATGCAGACAAAGAAAAAAATCCCCATCTTTCAAACAGTCTTTATTTTAGAGATACATTTACTTCATGGAACATAACACACACATCAAATAAAATTTTGAATACTTTAAAAAAAGCACCAAGCATGTATAAGAAAGATAAAATCTTCTGACAATTTTTCAATTATCTTTCCAAATTTTTCACTAACTATCCTCTTATGCCAAAATCCCTGTTCTTCAGTAATTCTGTACCATGGTAGCCGTTCTCAGCAAAAGCTCAGTGTTTAAAAAGGTTAAAATTTGTGCTTAATCAAGGTATAAGAATACATTTACTGGTTTTTGCAAGGTATTTAGCAAACTGTATTTAGCAAACTGTAAGTTTACTTTCAAAAAAGCCAATTTATTTCTTACTAAATTAAATTCTTTCATTCATAGAAATTTGAGCAATCAGAAAAACTGAACTCTCAAGGAAATGTAACCTCTGTACATGAATCTTTATACTCTGCCTGAACTAGAATAGCCACATATCACTGGCAAAAATTAAGCCTGGACCTTGGGGTTAGGGGTTTTTTTTGACTAAATTACTGTAGCAAGAAATGTTTCATGTAACCAGTACAAAAGAAAACAAAATAATTCTGTTCTTAGGGAACACAGTTAGAGAATGGTTATTAGGCTGCCATGGCATTTCTCAGACAGATCTTGCTCATGCCAAGGGATGAGTTACCTTATGCACTTTGCTGTGCAGCCTTCACTGGCAACTGCTAAAATCCTATTAAACTGTATAAAGAACTTTCAGTTTTCAATGAAATAAATATTATTCACTGAATGGCATGTAGAGGCTGTTAAATTTTTTAAATTAACCTATTATTACTGTTTTTCTTTGGAAAATACATAAAGTTCCACATTTAGAAAGAAAAGTCTTCCTTTTCTGCCATACTCACTATTAACACAGTTTAAATAGTACCACAGGGTTGATGCTGTATTGGACTGTTCCACTAGTTGGCCAAGGGAAGAGAAAGAGAGAAAAATTTCCCTATGTAGCACAATACTACAGGTTTCTCAGGGGAAATACAGCACAGATGTTTGATACCCATCCAAATCTCTGGCAAATTTCTAGATAATCAACTACTCAAATTTAAGATAATTTCAAAAAAATCATTTACCAATTAGCTCATTTGCTAAACTGAAACACACATTTGGCTGCCTGATGATCGGTATCTCTATAGAGATGACACTAAAAGTCTTTTGATTAATTGCTATCCTTGGCAAATACTCTTATCACTGCTGAAACACCCTTAATTAGTTAAGGAGGAGTTATTAATTATGCTGCTGGGCTGACATTCCATAAATCTACGGCCAGTGATGTAATATCAAGCTGGCATTCTTGAAACAGTCTCCTTTTAATGGAATAATTTCAAGTAAGGTTACAGCAGAATGAAGCCTATGGCACCTGTTGCATAAAGTCAAGGGTAGGATTTCAATATGAGTGCTCTTGTTAATTTATTTTTCCTTCTATATATTTTACAATGAACTTCCTAGACACTGGTTGGGAAGGATCATCATAGAATCACAGGATCACAGGATTTCAAGGGTTGGAAGGGACTTTAAAGATCATGTAGCTCCAACTCGCTGCTATAGGCAGGGACAGCTTCCACCAAACCAGGTATCCCAGAGTCCCATCCAAACTTGGCTTCTTCCCCACTTTCTGATCTCTCTACCAACCCAAAAAGACTGTCAGAGAATTGACACTGCTTTTTCTTCAATACCAAAATGTCATGGTGGTTTCTGACAGAACAAATAAAGTGGAACCCCTTAAATTCTCTATGGTCTTCATTTTACTTTGATATGTGCTGCATTATAAAAATCATAGAAAAAACGTTATTTCCTCAAACTATTATAAAAATCTTCACACATCTAAATGACTGAACAAAACATTCTTAAATTAAATTAGGTAAACTAAGTAAATTAGTCTGAACCCCTTGTTTGAGCTCAGATAAAGAACTAACCTTAGCTTTAACTTTCATACATGGAAATAAGTTTAGAAGACCTTGAGCTGAAAGTAAATTCAAATATCATAAGATCCATGACCACTTTAGTCCTGGAACTGACAGCACACTACCTGTGTGGTGGGAATCCTGGAGAACAGCATTCCTGCACACACACCAGGGACTGAAAAACTGCACTGTGCCCAATATGAGAAGAAAAGCTTAAAAACCACAAATGATCGCAACACTTCATCCTGTATTTCTACAGTGTGTTACAGGAGTATTTCTACATAATACTGAGTAGAAATTATCTACTGATAATTTCTACTGAGTACCAGATTATCTCTAAAAGTTCTCCTCATACATAAAAAGGCAAAAGTGCAGGAACTACGGTTTTGCTAAAAGTGGACACCGCAGCCTATTTTTAATACAAACCTACTTGCACAGCCCTAGTGCATAATGTGTTCATTCCACTGGCAATAGAAACCACAGCTACTTGCCCAGACAGAATTTATTGTAAGGCCAGAAGCTAGAATTTATGAGAAACCCTCTTGAATTAAACAGCAAAATAGGACCATTATCCCAATTCTTCCCGAATTCCCTAGGAGTAACAAATTACCAAACCCCTTTCTTTCAACTCTTTTTACTACAGGAAAAAGCTAGTCAGAATAAAGGCGACAGGAAAAACAAAGCAGAGGTCATTATCCTCTCCTATCTCTTTTGAAAAAAAAAAAAATTAAAAGCAATTCTGACCCATGCAAAACATAGGCTTCCCAGACACATAGCATTGTGTGAAAATGTTATATGTAACATCAGTATGAAATACAAATCATGATGTACACGTTGCTGGGTTGTGTTTTAGAATGTTCCTTAAAAGCACCATATCAAAAGCCACAGTCAACACAAAAGAATATCCTGCTTGCTTATCATTTATCATTGTTTATCATTGGCTTGTTTAACTAGCTAAATGGAAGTCAGTACATAAAACCACTTCTTTACTTCAAAATTGCTGAGTCAGGATGACCAAAACAAGTCATCTTTAAAAATAAAAGTTACTAAAGAGAAGTTACCACACCGCTTCAAACATGCGAATTGCATTAAATACAGCAATAGTACTTTGGAATTTTTATGCTTTATAGCATTAGACAATGATTCATCTAATTCAGCATACTGTCTCCACCATTTAATAACTTGCTGCTACTTAATTTAAGGGTGAAATGCAATTAACCAATTGCTGAACGATAAAACAGAGCCGAGGACACAATGCAAATTCTTTCCTAACCCGTGGAAAAGATGCATTAACTCAATAAAATGCAGTATTTGACTAGTTGGGTTTTAATTCAGCTATTAGCTAAGACAAGAGATGATGCAAATAAAATTATTTAGAAGAAGTATCTTTTGCAGTGATACAAAAAAATCAATTTTTTAATTTGTTAAATATTTGTGGATATTTGTTGAATATCCACAAGCACATTCAACTGCTTGTGGTAGAAACTGTGTTGATCCATACCAGTAAAGATCAACAACTTACAGTTTGAATACTATGCTGGATTTATCTAGATAGTTCAGTTTTACTGGCATGTGAGGGCAAAGGATTTATTTTCCACAAAACAATGTTCTCACAGATTCCTTCCAGAAACAAATGGCAAACTCACTCTTAATCTTCTATTACCCTTCCAATTTTTATAATATTTAACATTCTATTTATTATCCTATAGTCAGAAGCACATACAAAATTTATCCTTACTAGAAGGGGAGGGAGAGCTTCCTTGCAATTTTTGTAATTGCTTTCAAAATGTAAAGGTCATTTAATCAGTGATAAAATATATTTGCTAGCCAGATCTCTGAAAGTATGAGACTTGATTGCACCTTGCTTTTATTGGAATTCTGTACAGAGACTTCCATGGTAGCATCACTATTGTACAGAAGTACTCTTATAGTGTAAAATCCCAAGGAATCTCTCCTTTTCCAGCCACCAGCTCTCCATGAGAAAAAACAATGTTATTTTATATTCTAGGCTCACTTGAATTCTAGTGTGACTTGCACATGAACAAGCATAGAAGTTGGAAATGAAATACAAGCCCTTGCAACAATTTTGGATTTGTCCTTTTATTCATGTGTCAGGCTTTTCTGAGCCAGGATGTCAACTTGGAAACTTAATAAGCTAAGCTGATGTTTAAAAGAGCTGAGAACTGGCCACATTTCAGAGCTTTCCCTCACTAGGGATAAACTATGTCTAAAAAAAGATATCCTGATTCTAGATTAACTTCTTTTGTAATTAAATCCTTTAAAATTTCCTTTGTTTATTAGAGGGTAACCTTTCAGTTCAGAGGTGTATTATTGGCACAAATATTTTTGAAAGAAAATCTGATGGTCCCCACATATTCCATGCTTTGAAAATCTGTCTGTTCTTACATTCTGAAAATCTAAAAAAACCCCACCACCTTACATTGAAAACTGGTGGACAAAACTCTTACTGCACCAAGGGCTGGGAAGAACTTTGCACCTTGAAGTTCATTTCTATAAAGGGAACACACATCTGATTCATGCAGATTGTCTTTTAGAACACTATTAATTGCCTAAAATAATCTAAGGAAATAAAACCCATCAAAATAAATACACCTGTCTGTAACCTCATATTCTTTAAAGCTTACATTAGAGGATACTTCATAGGATGAGAAATAAAACAGATTAAAACTATTAACTCATCTATTTACAGAACTGTGACAATTTCAGAACAAAAGCTTGACTAAACAAGCACAGGAGAAATTCTTATGTTGCTTGTGGTAAATATCTTCAGATGTGATGTGATCCCACAAGCAAAACTTCCAAGATCTACATTTACTTTTCTTTACCGTGGTTAATTACCAGGGATAAAAGTTTAAAACAACAATGTCATGAAAGACAGAAATTAAACAAAATTAGGTAAACATAAGAAGGGGAAACTTGGCCTACACAGAACACTGAGTTAATTTTTAATTTGCTTTCCTGTGGTTTTTAATACAAATTTCGTGACTGTGTTGTGGATGGTTTATTTGTTGTAAGGAAGATTAAAATGTGAGACGCTTAACAATGGCCAAGGCTTTTGAGGGTTTGTGCTACAAAGCATCTAATGGTCTCTATTAATGGATTTCCAAACACATTCAACAAGTGAACATTCCAAAGATAACTGAATTTAATTCTAAGGGCTTTGGTATATCCAGGTCCTTGAAAACAGGTCATTAAATATTTGGCTTCTTGTGTAAGCTGCATTTTCAGCACTGCTGCCATATTAAGAAGGAGCAGTCAGGAGTAGGAATTGAGGGGGTTTGTCCTCAAACTTGAGTACCTGGTCTGCCCAGGGACACCACACTAGTGACAGATCCAAGTGGAGAAATACTGTCCCTTTCACAACATAATAAGTCCCCAAAATGCAGGAAAGGGTCTAGAAGGAAGTGTAAGCCACTTTACAGGAAGATACATCAACAACAACAGAGGTCTGCAGCAGCACATCTGGAAGGAGTGGACTTAGCTCTGAATGAAAGAAAATTCTGTTTTTCTGGTTACCATCTTGGCAGCATTGGACACAGAAGCTACGAAATGGCAACTCTCTTTTCCTTTGTAAACCAAAAGGAAGGCACATTCACAAATCCACCAACAATAACACTTACCTATGCCAGGAACACAGAAAAGATAAATCAACTTTCTTCCACTCAAGGCTTCAATACCTGAGTTACAGGGTTTGGGGTTTGAGGCATCCTGGGGATTATTTCCTGGGGCTAAGGATGAACTGCTCATATTTTCAAAGCTATCCTTAAACAACCCATGTTGGGCATTATAAGCTGTGCTGTGGCTCTGCTTGGAGCAACACCACAGAATTATAATTGACCTGTTTCTGAGAGGATTAGTCAGAATTCCAACACTCCTGATGGCAACACAACCTAATTAGGGCCTGAGCAATCCCCTGAATGGAATAACCCTCATCAGTTCACCTTACTAAATCCCCAGGAATGCAAAATAAACTGTTTTCATCACAAACAGGATCTTCCTTCTCATGTCTTTTTAAATGACCCATAGACTTGTTTAGGTGAATTTCCACACTTAAGGTAACATGGAGATTAATTAGATAGTACTTACAAAAAACCTACTGAAAATGGAAGTTACTTCTGCATATAAACAATATGTATTAGAGTAACACAGTCTAAATTCTAAAGAAGACATACTTCAGCACAAAATTAAGTCTGGCTAATCATGAATAAATTAGAAGAGTTAATGAATCTCACAATTCTGTCTTACACTAAAAGGACTAATCTGATTTAATTTTTATTCCTAAAAAATGCTACATTAGGAACCCTTATTTGATTATCTACTTGCCACCATACCTGAAAAAAAGAATAAACTTCTAAGGATCTAAGCAGTTAAAAAGCACCAAGAATGCAAGATACTACTTTTAAAATTACAAAACTACATTTGACTTCCTTGCTTAAGAAAAAATAAATCTTAGCCCTGTTTCATACTGAAATATTAACAATGAATTAACATTTTAAAAGAATCCATGAGATAGTTTTCTCAAAAAAAACCCTACAGAACAGATTTTGTCTCCACTGATGATACAGTGTTACTTTTTTATTTAAAGTACAGGGCAAAGGATTACAAGAAAGGTATTAAACAACCAACCCAAAAATGCCTGGGTTTTTCTAAAACATCTGATGAATAAGTCACCTCATGTTTGCAAACAGGGCTGATTGCAGTAATTTACTCAGAGCGTGGCACATCTGAAATTATTTCTCATCAGAGTGTTCAACTAACCACACGAGGCAGCAGGAAGGCATATTCATGTCATGGTTCCATGGCATTAAAGAGTGGCTTTATGTAACTTGAATATAAACATTCTATGAGAAATAATACACTAAATATAAACATTGTTTTAGAAACACAAGGTTCAATTAACTCCTTAATCTCTTGTGCCAAATCACTGAAACTGATAAACATTAATTCTTATATTCCAGAAGGCATGTCAGATCTACCCAGCTGCTGCTGACTGGTAAAACAGCTTTCAAAAATTGCTATGGCTCATAAATGTATTCTTTTACCCAACTACACAGGAAGAAATTATTCCTTTAAAAGGCCAATATAACCCATGCAGAGCTCTCCTTTAGTTCACACAAATCCATTAAAATGGTGAAAAATTACACCCCCAAATCATTCAAAACTTTCATTCAATACCATAAAATTGTTGGATTTCACAATTTGCTTATATTTACAGAACTAAAAAGAAGGAAACGTAAGTGCAGCAATTACCAAAAGCTCAGAAGCTTTTTCTAATATAAGCCCACACAGGAACAGATAGACATTTTACATCTATCTAGAACAAAACAGAAACTAAAAATGCTGCCTTTGAAGATGTTCAGTGGCACATCCAAAGGTGCACACTCCAGATAAAATTCCCTTCTGAGAACTTCTAAGGCAAAGGGGTCCTCAAAGAATTAAGGGAAGAGGAGCAAAATTCTCCCACTGGAGAAGTGGGACACCTCCAGTGGCCATGTTTAAGTTTTCTCAGGAATGGAAACTTTTGAAAAGTTTTTCTGGATAGGTTCAGAATGAAATTAGTATAAGTCATATTGATGGAGACAGACATATTTGTACAGAGAGCCAATTTCAATATTAGTTAGAACACTACTAACTGTTACTATGAAGATTATTAAAAGGCTTTCTTATTATTATAAAATAATTATTATTGGAAATGATTGCTAAAATCATCGAGTCCAACCCCTAACCCAGCACTGCCAAGCCCACTACCACATCTTCCTGCCCTCCATGCCAGATCATTCTTTGGTTACAAATTACTGCTACCAAACAGTTAAAATCTGAAATTCCCCTTCACTAACTAACTACACTGTCAGATCTGTGTTCTCAGCTCACAGTTGCCTCCCAGGTCTTAAGTTTCCCTTTTCATTTTCAAAACCAGCCTTAATTTCCATTTCCTATTATCAGTTTTAAGTCTAATTAGAACTCTTAGCTTTACCTTCTCCTCCTAACTTGATTCAGTTTTTGTCTTTGTTGAGTTTCTTACCCAATAGTTTCCATAACAGAACAAAAGACACAGATTTATACTCCATGGCAACATCCAGGTCTTTCATTTTCCAAGCTGACAGGAACTAAAACAGCATGAAAGAAGAACTACAGATTCAGCTTTATTTCATCCATAGCTCCCTCCCTTAGTGCTGTGTGGATCAAAACCTGCTGAACTGCTCTGTGATGCTGCTTTCCTGCAAGTGCAGCTCTGGAGACTGAAAAGGTCCAAAACGTGGATTTGTGATAAACAATCCAACCCAAAGTTTACCACAACTGACTGAGAATTTGGGGTTTGCTCTGGTTTTAAGTTTCCTTACTGAAAATGGCTAACCAACTCCATCAGAAGTTTTCCAAAGTGCAGACTGGGAAAACATGTCATGCAAAATTTCAAACCAAACAATCTAAATTGAAAGCAACAGAAAAGACAGCGAGAGAGGTCGAGCAATCAGCACAAGCAATACTAATAATTGTGCACTGCAGGCACTCATCCTGTTCACTACTACAATAACACCATTTTGGAAATTGTGTTAGCTTGGCAACTCCTTTACCTTGAATTCTTCAACAATAATAGTTAAGGCTTCATGTCCAGCTTTTCTCAGGTCTTCTAATTCCTGCTTATGCTTTTCCTGTACAAAAATACAGAAAACATTAGCCACATAACAATTTTAATTCAGGAGAATAAATAAATGAATAAATATCAATTACTTTCCTGTTTTGGTATCTTTCATTAAGAAATGCACACAGCTTGATGCTTTACATATTATATATATAATGTATATGAATATATATATATGTATATTTATATGTGGGTGTTTATATATATATATATATATATATATATATATATATATATATATATGCTAAATTCAAGTAGGTTCCAGTATTAAACTTATTTTTATTTCTTAATTTTACTTTATAGACGACAGATGGTTCTAAATGGTTCTCCAATTTTTTGGGGTTTTTTTTTTCAGAACTTTCATCGTTTTTTGGTATACCTGTGGATGGCAGGACTTCCAAATCACCTTCTTAGTAAATGTTATTTACTGCCTCTACCAATAAAAATGTTGATATAAAGTAGTATCAGATTGAGTTTGCTTAGAAATGCACATTTCTCCTACTTGTTATGTGGCTCCTCTTTTATCATTTGTTTTATTCTTAAGATTCCAGGGAAAGTCTTCTTGCAAAAGAAATCCTAAATAGATTTTTCAAAAGAAGATGCATTGTTCACCTTTTATTTTCTGCACAGTTATGTAAAAGGAGCCTGGAGAGAAACATTCTAGCATTTTTTCCTTTACCTAATAGCTTGCTAAGGCTGCAATGTGAACGCCTCATTGGATTTTCACCAGCATTTCCCCCTTATCAATAAGCAGCAGCACTTTTTCCAATCACCAATTAGTAAGAAGATGAAAAACATTCCCTCCCTCCTTATTCTTTGCTTCAGGGTCTGTTCTTGTATCAGCTCATATGGCAGGATGTAGCTGCTTTAAATCATCTTGTATTTAAATCATTGGATTTTCTTGGTGCAGAAAGCAGAAACACATTAATCACAAATGTTACTTTGCAGTGATCACAGGACAAAACCATACACAAGTTAAACTATATAATCTTTTCTTTCTGGGTCATAATAAAGTTGAAAATAATTAATACAATTCTATGCTCCCTAAGACCTGTGTGTTTGGAATAGGAAAAACCTAGTGTCTAACAAAGCATACAAGACCATTAAAATTAATTAATTGGACTGTATCTGTATTTAATTAGAGATTTCTGCTCTGTCACTCAATTCCTTCCTCCTGAGTCATTCTTAGCAAAAAATAGGAAACTACAGCTACACAATCCTCCTACCTGTGGCCCAAATCTAATGAGACATCTGGATTTTCTTTAATAAAACTGTGGGCTTTTGAGAAGCCCAGCAAGAACAACTGCTAAGTAGAAGAAGAATTAAAGATGGAAATATTTTGCTTTCTGTTGAGTTCTTATTTGAAGATATAAATTTTTCCTTCAATTCACCCAAGTGCAGAGAAAAAATAATAGTAATACTGAATGCAAAGGAGAAATGGAGGTAAACATGATGAAAACCAATGAGATACTGAGGTAAACATGATGAGAATCAGTCCATAATGGCTAATTAATATACACACTAGAGTGTGCTATTGTGTATAAAATAGAGGTTGGTCACTATTTCTGTTCATGTGAAATGAGAATGTGAGCTCTCCAGAACTAAGACACAGGAGCATCTCCGGGTCTCTAGCAAAGCAAGTAAATCCACTTTGGTCCTATCAACATCCTAGTGACAGATACAGCTAAGAACCTACAGATAAGGAAAAATACAGGGAGGAGAAAAAGATTTCAGATATCCCAAGATAACCAAAACCCCCACATTATACACAACCTTAAGCGCACCGCAGGAAGCAAGGAGACACTGATTTATTTCATACAAGTAAACATAATTTGTACCTGAAGCATAACAATGGAAGACTCTGAGGTGAAAAATGAAGTGAGGTAGCAAATAAACTTTCACAAGCAACTGCCTAACATCGTGGTGGTGAGGACATTTCCTGCTGAGCTAGAAATGAGTTGAGCCAGAGTTGAGTGAGTGTGAACAGAGCAGCCTGCTGGGAATATTATGACTGATTAAATGTGAAGAACTATGCAAAGGAAATAGTATGGAAGAGCCTGCACATGCCCCACACTGAAACAGAATTACAGCTCCGACACCACTGTCTGAGTATTTGAGGGGCATAACAAGGATCTCCACCCTGTCACATTTAAGACATTAATATTTTGCGAAGAACAATTATAGTTTATATCTGCTCTTTCTTCTTCCCTACAGGATCTGCATACAGAGACCCTCCACTGAAGAGGAGGACATCAAACAATAAAAAGAAGCACTAAAGCTAAAGTGCTGTTAGTATGAAAGCATATTTTACTACCAAAACTGCATGATATGGTAAATAGCACCTACACTTGGCTCAGGAAGCCTTCTCTGCCTTGAGGTTCTTAAAATATTACACGGATAATTCTTTGGGATGAAGCTACAAATGTGCTATAGCAACTTATGTCCTGGATACTTTCATACTTCCCCACATAATCTAAATGGTGGGACAGGATAGCAAGAGGAAGCAAGGAAGGAGGAGTGACCAGGAGAACAATGCCAGGGAAGCTGACAAGAAGAGAACATTTCCATTAAACAACACAGTAAGCATAAAAGGAATTCTCAGCTTCATAATGATATTTTTATGTCTCTTACCTCAAAAGCATCAGTATTCAGATCAAATTAAATTCCACCGTTGTCCATAAAGAACAAAATAGTAATTTGGAAAAGGTTGCCAGCTGTCATCAATGGCTACTGATATCAAAGCCAGTTATAACATCCACACAACTTCACATAGTGCATGTATTTAAAAATCTATCAGTAATTATTTACTGTATTATAGTATTATAATTTTATTTATAATTAAATAATTATAACTAGTTACTGATTATAATGTATCAGTATTTTCTTACTGTAGTACACTTCATGGTACATATAGATATGTATGAAAAAATACACTTGGAGACTTTTCCTTCTTTCTGTAGACAGGAGACTGACCTGCACATTGCAAGGGTCTGGAAAAAGGGCAGCTTAGGGAAAGAGGATCATGTTAGGAAATACTTAAGCAAGGAGGACCTAATTAAGTCCGTGATGCCTGACAGGATGACCCCACAAGTGCTGAGGGAGCTGGCAGATGTAATTGTGAGGGTCCACTCAATACCTGTGGGCTGATCACAATGACTGGATAAGTGTCTGAGAACTGTCATCCCCGATAAATGTCATCCCTGCCTTCAAGAAATGACAAGAAACCACAAGGCGCTACAGGCTAGGCAGTCCCAACTCAGGACCTGGGAAGGCAATTGTGCCTGTTTTTCCTGTGGCAGAGGGGAGTTTTTCACAGGAGGGGGCTATGTTTCGGATTTGTGCTGGAAAAAGTATCCATAACTCATGGGTATTTTAGTTACTGCTGGCTTTTGACACTTCTCTCACGAAGAAGTGTGATCAGGAGAAGTTGAAAGAGAGGTGGATTGAAAACTGGCTGAATTGCCATGTCCAAAGGGCAGTAGCGTGTCCCAGGGGATGAGAAGCTGAACGTGAGGCCATCAATCCTGTCCTGCATTAGGCTAAACATTGTCCCAGGTCACACAAGGTGATCCCACCCCTCCACTCAGCACTGTTAGGGCCATTCCTGTGTCCAGCTCTGGGCTCCCCAGAACAAAAAACTACATGGGCATATTGGAGAGAGACCAGCAAAGGGACACAAAGATGCTGATGGGTCTGGATCATCCTTCACATAAAGAGAGACTGAGACAGTTAAGATTTAAGTCTGGAGAAGGCTCAGGGGGATCTTATCGATGTATATAAATACCTGAAGGGATGATAGACAAAGAGCAGAGTCAGGCTCTGGAATGGGCTGCCCAGGGAGGTGGTGGAATCACTGTCCCTGGAGGTGTTTGAATTGGCACTCAGTTTAGCTGATAAGGTGCTGTTAGGTGATAGGCTGGACTTGACTATCTCCAAGGTCTTTGCCAACTTAGCTGACTCTGTAATTGTTTTCACCAAGTCCTAATACATTAGGTATGGATTCTGAGACTACTTGGTTTTTCTCAAACCTTTTCCACGGAAAGCACTAAAAAAGACCTTAAAAAGCAAACAACAGTGGAGTGCTGCATATTTATCACAGGTGAGCCCTTCCAAAGGACCCACTGCATACAGCTCACCACAGTACACATGCTGTTTTCCAATATTTATTCTGGATACAATCTTTTATTACCAGTTTCAAACATACGAAATGTCAAATGTCAAAACTAATAGTAATCAAACCCACAATTTATATCAACAAAACTTAAAGTAGAGATGCCTTATGCACCAAAAATTGGTAACAGTTCCATCTGCAGCTCTGGTAACCTTTGAGAAGTAACTAACATATGCTTTAGAAATATAACCAATTGAAAGAATGTATATTGAATTTTCATAGAGTTGTACCATTCATAACACATACTGATGTTCACAGCACATTCCTAGAGGATACCTTCAGTCTTTTCGTGGATGTTTAAAAACCCAAGACGGCTACAAAGAAACTTGACACTCAGTCAAGTAGCTTCAAAAGCATGCAGGAATAAATTTCACTTCAGCATGAGTAAAAACTTTCCAAGATTTACTTCTAAAAGATATAAAAAAAGAACTCACAGCATCATTATATGTAAATAAGAATTTTATGTCGAGCTGTAAGATCACCATATCTTTGAAATTTTTCCAATGTAATAAAAAACCTAATTGTTTTCTTCCTTGTTTTTGAAGTATAGAAAATAAGTTTCATTATAACATAAACAATCATACTTAACACAAAATCAAGAAAAAGGTAAGTTACATCTTTACATTTGAATCTCCTCTTCATTTTCAGTCTGTGAACTATTTTCTTTGTCTGCCTCTTTAATTAAAACTCTGGGAGCAAACAATGGTGATGTACTTGTCTCTTCTTTTCATTTTAACGCCTTTTCTGATTTGTAAATATATTTTGGAACACTAAAAGCATTCCAAAGCAGCCATACTATATGAATACTAGCTGATCAACAGCTATTTTCCCATCAAAGTACAAGCAAAGCAACCTCAACACAAATTGTTGCCATGCTCATTCTGGGCTACAAACACATTTTTGTTTGTTGCTTTCCAGAAGACAAGTGATGATGTGCAAGTTGAACAAAACTCAGAGAATTCACTGGACAACCAGAGACACAAGTATCCATTTTTGCATCAACTTGCTGTATTTTTTTCATAAGAAAATTGACAAGAATTTAGATCAAAAAGTAAAATAACCATCAGCTTGGGAAATTGAGCATCAAATCAAAGAGTTTGGGATAAAGAAAATACCAAGAAATACAGACACTGAAGATGACAATACAGCCTTTTAAATTCTTTCTTAGCTGAAGATCTGCATGAAAAGCTTCTCTTGACCGTGTTGTTTCAGAGAAAAGAGGGATATGAAATAAAATCAGATGCTCATCAGTTAGACCATATTGTCCAAACCAGAACACAAACATCATCTGCAACTGAACTCCCAAAATTTTCCTCCATCAGAGAACTGCTATCAAGCTGTCAACTTCAAGATTAACTTGTTGGTTATTTGTTGTACTTCTTGAAAAAGTCAAAAATAGTCTAAGCACGAAGGGGGGGAAAAATCCAAAGAGATAGAAGTTGCACCTTTACCAGAGAAAACAAGTAAGTACATAAAGAAAAGAGGAAAACTAACTACAGCTCACTTATTTTAAGATACTGCTATGAATTCTGCAAGAAAGGGTTTTTTGCCCAACCTCAGAAAAATTCCACCTGGAAGGAAGCATCTCCCACAGACTAGAAAAAGGTATCCAAATCATAGATACAGAGATTTTATAAGAACACTTCCAGTGTATCTTAGGGAACTTGTAATGCAGCTGAACAACTCGATTTTGCTTCCTGTAAACCCTCACATTGAACATGGATAGGTTTCATAGTACAAGCTCCTATTCTTACATGGCAAATACACTGAAAACCACCAAAAATGTTATATTCCATACAACAATTATTTAAGTTTACAGTAACTGATATTTTGACTAGTTTACCATTTCAAATACTGCATTAATCAGATTTTTGGTTCAGGCATTCCTGACCCTGCCCTTAATTGGCAATGAGGTAGGCCAGATTGGAGTAAAATATTCCAAATAATTCAGCCTGGGGAATATCCCCTGGACTGGACTTATAACTTTAGTGACTGGGAGTAGGCTATTTATTTTAATCAGTTTGTGACCAAAGTACTAAATCACAAAATCACACAATCATTCAGGTTGGAAGGAACCTCTGGAGGTCATCTAGCTTAACCTCCTCCTGAAAGCAAGATCAACACTGAATTCAAACCAGATTGTTCAGATCCTTGTCCAGTGAGATCTTGAAAAACTCTGAAGATGGGGATTTCACAACATCACTGGCTAAGACATCTTAATATTTATCTTCATCATAAAATAATTTTTTCCTTTTAACAAGCTGCAACTTCCCATGCTTCAGTCTATCATAATTTCCTGCTACACACCTCTGCAGAACATGCCTGGCTCCATTTTTCTGACAACTTTTAGGTATTGACCTACAAACCTGTCAGGTTTCCTCTAAGCCTTCTCTTCTCCAGACTGAGTCAGTGTAAACCTCAATCCTCTCATCCAAAATCTTGGAGTTTCATCACAGAAGGCAATCAGGCATAATTTGTCTTTTGGTAAATCCATGTTGGCCGTTTCCAATCACCTTGTTCATGTGCCTGGAAATGGCTGCCAAGAGCACCTAGGCCATGATATTCCCAAAGACCAAGAGGCTGGTGTGCCTCGATCCATCCATCCATCATCCTTCCTGTCTCTTTCCAACAACCAGCAGCTTCCCCCAGTCTCTGAGTGGATGCAGAACTCTCTCACAGCCAACTCTCTCATCACTCCTGAGCTCTGTGGGCTGAAGCTGCTCATTTTTACAAACGACTCCTCTTCTCTCCCATTCCTTTTTGCTGAGCTGGTGAAGCCTCAGGTTCTGCTGGCTACCCAGACACCGTGTATTTGTATGTGTACACTTGGCATGGGTCCCCAGAATCCAGTCAATTTTTGTGCTGGTTGAAGCATGAGAGCCTGTTTTGGGTTATTTCTTTCACCACCTCCCACCTCTAGAGGTGACTAAAACCCCACTTACAAACAGACATCAAATTCACACGTGGGAGGAGAAAGAAAGCCTTGCTTTGCTCTTTTACAAGCAACAAATAATATGGGCAAATCAAGATGACAGTATTTAATCCTCAAGAATGTGTTAAAGAACTTGGGCTTGATTAGCAAAGATGATGACAACATCCTGACATCATCAAATTGCCTGACATCAATGAAGTTCCAATTCTACAGTATTTGTAACAAACAAACAAACATCACCCTGATGTCTCCCACAAAACCCCCTTATCCTTTGGAGCCTAGATATAAACCTGGGCATCTAAAGAGCAACCAACCCCAGGTGAAAACTATAACACACATTTATTAATGTCTCTATTTTAATTACTGTGAAACACTAATGGCACTGAACTAACCACAAAACTAGTTACTTCAGAGGAGAAAAGTTATGTTTGAGGATGTAGAGTAGGTGGTAAATCTAATCAGTCTCTTTAAAAAAAGATAAATTTAGCCTAATCTCTTCCTCAAAGCAAAGCAGTCTCACTAAAATCACTAAGCCAAAGTCAAAATCAATTTTTATTTTCTAAATTAAGCCAGAAAACATCAGATGGAACATTCTGAAAGAGTCAGCAGTGATTGACATCACATTAAGTTTCTCAGAGGTAACTAAAAGCTATGTTGGGTTTTAATTGGCTTTTGGTGTTTTGGAGGTTTTTTTCAATTAAACTGTGATTAAAAAAACACAGACTTATTAAATTTTAAAAATTACAGATCATCAAGCTATGTCAACTAATCTATTTTTAATATGTATTACTATTGACCACAAAAAGCTAATGGATTCATACAGATAAATATTCAGAATTTTAAAGGTACAGATAAATATTCAGAATTCTAAAGTGGAATTTAAAAAAATAGACATATATCCTGTGCTTTTCAAAATATAGCCTAAGAGTAATACAACTCAAGATTCTTGACATTTTTATACACCCCGTTTACTTCTTCATCTCGATGATATTAACAATTAAAATCATCACTTTCAATTTTTTGTTGAAAGAAATAAATTGAAAGTTTATTGAAAGAAATATTCTTTGATAAGTGCATAAATATGAGGCAGGTACTGACTTTCCCATTATTGTAACTGACAGTCATTCACTCTCCAGATTTTTTCTTGTTGCCTTTTCCTTGTTTCTAGAACACCCCTTTCTTCCACCCCTCACTCTGTCTTTCCCTCCAACGATGTTAAAACCACGATTCTCATATTTGATTTTTTTTATTTTGAATTACAGTAATTCCACAGCTCCCTCTTTAATCTATTCAATATGCTGCAGTTAAGAACAAAAAGGCAATCTCCCCCTTTCCCCCCTAAAAAAAAACCCAAAACCAAAAAAACCCACCAAATATCCCACAGCAGCCAAAACTTTCCCTCCCCAGTAAGAATCCTGTTGTTGCTGAAAGAATGAGAGGGAGAAGCAGAGGGATTCTAATTTGGACACAAACATTGTTTCCTCTAACTCTACAAACCCAGACCATAAAAAAGCTGCCCCTTTCGAAGTCCCTCAGTTTCTTTCTCCAAGCCAACTGGCAAGGAGGCAAAAACAAGCTCACTCTTCCTTTGTTGTACATGAGAAATTAAAATGTAAATACATTTGAAAAAGGCTGTAGCATTAGGACTGAATTTGATAGAAATCTTGAGCTGTGTTTTAGCTTGGTTTGAAACTTCTTGGTATTTTTACACTACGTCAGACCTCCCACAAATTGGCTTACCCAGATGAGAAAAATCATGATTAAGACACGTTCTTGTTCTGAGCAGCTCCCCTCTTCAGAGGGGCACAAACATTGCTTACAGTAAGGCTCTTGGCTAAAAGTGTTTGCAAAAAGGGAAAGCAAATCCTGCTGTAATACAGCCTTCTCAACTGGATGTATGCAGATTTATTAAGCATATGTAAAGGTATTTAAAGCGATGGAGGCCACATTTAAAAACGTAAAGTAGTGCAGCAGCAGTTAAAAATACAAAATATCATAAAAAATGAATAAAAATTTTATTCTTACTTAAAAAATACTACTGTGCTTCTGTTGTGCAATGGAAGATTCATCAGCCACGTCAGTGATTGGTACAGGAGAAGGCAATTTAATTGGGGGTGATAGAATGGGACTGTGCTGAAAGTCGATAAAATATTGTCACAAGAGTTGCAACACGCTTCAAAGAGCTGCTATTTTTATTTAACAAATAATCATTTCTCCAAAAAAAAAGAGAAATTTGATGTAAACAGGATGGCAAGTGCCACTAGACCCCCATTCATGAGAGAACTCTCTAATGAAAATATTATGCGAAATATGAGATATTTTTAAACTATTCCTGCAGCCTTTGTTAGCTACAATATCCCCTTTCTTCTGGCATGGGAGATGTCCACTGCATTTCTGGCTGAATTCCATAAAGCCCTGAATAATTTTCCTCAGCTGACAACTGTCACCACATTTATAGAAAATAACAGCATGGGATATCTAAGACAAATCTATCTTAAACCACCAGTGAACGTGTTAGAGTGACACAGAGTTGAAATGTGTCTTTATAAGCAGTGAGTCCAAGCCCCAGGGCCTCAGGGAACTCCCCAACAGCCCAGCTGAACCCAGCTGTTTTCCCACTGGGGATTCTGTGCAGGTAATGGAACTCCCAAGGGCCAGATGCAATCACACTCCATATGAAATCCCAGAACTGTTCCCTCTACTGCCCCTTCTCTGATTTTTGTTTTTCTTTGCTTTATTTACTCTTTTCAACAAAGTACTTCACAAAAGTATTTCACAAAGTATTTTCACAAAAGCAGGCATCACACACTGTGTGGAATTAGGTTTTAGCTCAAAAAGATGGAAATGGATCTCCTCTTCTGCTTACCACTAACAAGAAGGCTCTTCAAGCATAAAAATTACCTTTTCAGTCATAAAGTTTGAATACAAGGGAGCTTCAGGATATTTTACATTCTTTGTTGCTTATGAGCTCAATAGGTGTTTTACTTCTGAGTTTCCCTGCAGTTATCAAGACTTATTGCAAATTCTCTGCCTAGCAAGTCAATGGAAATTTGCTTTTCAATGACACACTCACTTCTTACTTATCTCAAAAGCCAGACAAACTCAGCCCTTTGAAAACCTAGCACAGAAACTTTATGTTCTCCCTACACAAACAGGAAGTACATTGAGCACAGATTTACTGGCTGAAATTATTCTTAAAATACATTTAAAAAGTTATAATAACTGAAGAAATTCAGAATTTCTCTCAGTCCTTTATCGCAATGCCTTAGATTATTTTTTAAGCATTACTCAGACCTTCATTTTCATAATTTCATTTTGTCATGGTACTCACTTCTGGAAATTAATGTTGATCCTCCTAACCAATTATGTGCCTGAGAATGGTTTAATTTGTAATGCATATCCAAAACCAAAACACTGCATTGTGTTTAAAAATACCTTCAAGTGAGGTAGGTTTATTTTTAAGGAATTGCATAGGACTGGGAAAATCTGTTTTATCTCAATATCCTCCAGGTTTAAGAACAGATGTTCTGGTTTTCATTAATATCAGCTTTCTTTTAGTGATAAAAGTTTTGCCAAGAATAGTAAAAAAGTTCTCAGTAGTTTAAGTACATGATTATTTTAAATGTCACATGCCCTTCTGGACTTTTTAAGTCTTTAGTGAGGGAAAAAACCTTATACAAGTCTCAGCAGCAAAATGTTTGTTATTCATTTATTTAAGAGCTGCAACAATAAAGTAACCAATACTTTATCTCTAGAACTGCTTTCTCAATATCAGGAGTTATATACAAGTGACCTGTTACACACCTTTAGTAGTGGTTTAAAATATTAGTTATTTGTTGAGCCTTTGCCTACATATTGACATTTTGGCAGTTCACTCAAATAAAAGAATGTATAGCCATAATTAATAAGGAAGTTTCCAAGGGAACTTAGAAGGATTAATAAATTCAATTTCGATATGTAAATCACATGAGTTTCTTGGCTATAACTTCCAGTGTGTGAATTATTTAGATTAGAATACATTTATATAAATAAATTTGCTTAATACATGGCAAGTTATACATTTAAGCTGGGTTTAGAAACACAAGTAAACTGTGTTTCAACACCAAGTGTATACTACAGATTAATAAAATTTAATAGAGATTGAAAAAGTAAATGTAAAGGCGTAGCAGGTTAATTTAGCAATAAAAGTTTTAGTAATCTATTAAGTTGCATTCTGCAGTGATTCATAGTTTATTAATGAATTATAAACCAAATAAGATGATTTAACAGGTAAAGGACAATGGAGGGACAATCCTTCAAATTTCTCCCCAAAGCATCATCCTGACACTTGCTCTGCATCTTATGCCTCCATGTGTATCAACAGGAAGTACAAATTCTTTTAAAATACTGACTAATATTGGCTAGGATTTACTATTTTGGGGGTGATTAATGCTCAGGTACAATAATTACCCTGTCTCAGAGGCCTCACACTGAGCACAAACAGGACTGGAGTGGACCCAGAGACATGGAGATGCTTTGGCACAATTCCCCACATTTTTTAAGGGGGTGCATGTCAAGTAAGAGGTAACTGTCCTGCAAGCATTGCAACATTTCCCTTTAACTGCTAAATCAGCTTGTCTGGCTCACAGTTCATTAATAAACTATGAGAGGCTGTAGATTGATGAAAATTCTATAGCTCATTAACCTGCTGCACCTTTAAACCTTTTCCATCTTTATTCAATTTTATACATGTAACAAATAACTGGCCTTAAGTATTGTCTTAGCAATACAGCTACTCAAGTTCCTTTCTAGGTTTCTTTTTAGATAAATTTTTGCACGTTTTCATTATTCCCACAAAATCCAACAAGATACTACTCCTACCTACAAAAGAAAAATCTTGATGAGACAAGACTGGTGGTAAAGAACTCCAACCAACCAATGCTAAATATATCTGGGCATTTCACAACCTTCTTAAGTAGAATTTCCATATCAAGCAGGAGAAGAAGCAAAAGATGAACCCCTCTGAATGCACTCACTGTGAATGTGCAAACAAAGATGTGCAGCAGCTGTCACAGCCTTTAACACACTGAACATAAATCAGTAAATGCACTCAAATCCAGGATGCACTGGCAAAAACCAGATCAGGACACAAAACTTGGTTTAAGAAAAATGCTTTGCTTGTACACTAAGAAAATGAACATTATTTCAGCACAATTTTTTGAATGCTTTTAAAATCAGGGAGGCAAAGGAAGCACATAAGTGTAAAAACAAATGCTTGTCATGCCCTATGACTGAATATCAGATTATAAGGCAAGTTGGGCATCTCAAAGCTGTTAAATAACACTACAACATAAGAGAGGTATATTTTTAAAACAAAATTAGAATGCTTAATCTTACATCCACTCTTCTAATTAATAATCCTGAAACAAGACAACAAAACAATTAATAAAAGAATTTAAGCTTAAAAGGAAAACTTAAAGCAAAAGAGCAGAATATTTCTGTAATACAAATAAAAAATTATTTTTCCTCATGAATGGAAAAATAATTTAGAGGAAATAAGACATCAAACCTGGGAGGGGGGGAGAAGAGGGGCAGTGAAGGCAGGGGGAAAACAGGCCAAAATGTAAACAGCTCTGAAATTATTAATAAATATAGACTTTGAATAAAAATGAGTGTCTGAAAGAAGAGTACAGAGAGTAACATTAAAAATATTAAAGGTGAATAAATAAACGTGAGGTATCTGGCACTCACTTGGAAAAGAGGTGGGCAAGGGATTGTTGCCATATCCATAAATACCTTTAGCAGTTCAGCAAAAAGATGCACTGCTATCTGTTAAAGTGTCTTTTCTGAAATTCCCCCTTTTTTTCCATATTCCATAATTTTAAACCCTGCTGTGACCCATGAAATTTCCTGGAATCTCATTTATAAATTTGTTTGCAGGTACAGTACATAAACTTTTTTTTCACACCTATTTTTTTTTTGTTATTAACATTCTGTCTCCTCTATGTCTGCACCTAAAACCAACCTAAATATTTTCTTAGAAGATAGTGTTTAACAGGATGTAAGTCATATATTAGTTTTGTAAGAAAACATACATTTTCTAGTACTCCAGCCATAAAAACCACCTACCTCCAAGACCTGCTTCCAGCCTCCTGCAGAACACCTTTTCCAGGATCATAAATGCACTCCACTGGAAGGAAAGGCCAGGAAGGCGATGACAGGGTGTGCGAGGGAGGAGCTGCAATGTGTGGAGCTCTGTCTTTGGCTTGGGGATCAGTGAAGGATTTGGGGGTCAGGATTAGCAGGCAGGGCCAGCAAAGTGGGAATTGCTGCGCCAGACAGTCTCCAGAAGGATGAGGGCAGGTGAGACCTTCTCCAGACAACAGGAGGGAGCCTCATGGGATTCCTCGCAAGGAACATGTCCAACCCTGTAGCATCACATGAACTCACCTGCCTTGGCCAACTCCCAGGCCCTCAGCCCTGGAGACAGCAGTAACCGTAGGGTTAGCCCTCCTGGAGGGAAAAACAGACTCCCCCATGGACTTATGTGTCACAACTTCCCCTAGTTTCTCCTTTCCCTGTCCCCTGACTGGCTTAGCATCCCTGGTGGCCAGGCCCCTGCCCCTGGAGGCCAGTCTCCTCTGCCCAGCCCTTAGCTCTGCCTCCCACTCTGTCCTAAGTTAACTCTATGATGCTTTTATCCCCAGCTGTCTGTTGTTTTGCACCTTTAAGACTTGTGGGTGGCAGATAGAGGCAGGGGGGCAGGGAGATAAACCAGCAGCTACCCCACTCACTCAGGCTGCAGCCAACACCCCAGCTACTCAGGCTGTAGCTAGATCAGACAGTGACCCTAAGCCACTGGCTGTTCTCTCCCAGATTTGCCCTAAACCAAAACAAATACACACCCCTTCCCTTTCTAAAGCTGCCTGCTCCAAGTGGTTCCTCCTCCTTCTCCCTGGATTCCCCTTCAGCTGCATGAGACCCTACTGGAACAAAACCTTGCACAAGAGCCTTTCTTGCCTCCATGGCTGAGCCAGTTGTGGTGAGTGTTGAGTAGAAGTTTGACTTCATTGCCTGAATGTTAACTCGGCTTGCTTTTCACCAGGAGAGGTTGGCTGGGGACAAGGAATAGGCAGCAGCACCTACCAGCCTAACACCTGCATTTTTATAACCTCAGAATCTGCCAGTGGGACACCACAGTGATCCACAAGACTCCTGGGGCATGCAGATAAGAAGCCTTGGAACACAGGGCAGCTGACGAGCAATCCATGAGGTACTCTGCTGGACCAGAGCCTTCAAAACATGGGAGGACTCTCTGAGAATGTGAAGATCCGCCCTGACTGCAGTGACCATGCGATGGTGAGTTCAGGAGGAGGACAAAACCAAGGATCACAACACTGGACTGGAGGGAAGAAGGCTTTGGCCTCTTTGGGATCTGCCTGGGACATGGGACACCGCTCTAAAGAGAAACCCCCAAAGGAGCAGGTTCCTGCTCAGGGATCATCTCCTCCAAACCCAAGAATGGTCCATAGGGACAAGCTGGCAGCAGGAGGTGTGCATGGATGAACATCACTGAACTCTGATATAAAAGGGAAGTGGAAGCACTAACTTCAAAAACAACGAGACAGACACCACCAAATATGCATCCTGGTCCATGAATTTCTGAATTTGTGTGATATATGGGTCTAATATATAAAAACCTCCAAAACAACAAGAGACATTAATCAAAATTTTTAAAAAAAGTCATTCTTCACAATTAATAGGGAACAAACAGGCCCAAAATTGCTGGTTTACCATTTTCTATCTTTATAACTGTGTTTAAAGACTTTTCCTCATAATTTGAAGCTGTATAATTTAAATGTGACATTTGTACAGGTACTCAAATGAAAAATCTCCCAAAACACCAACAGCCACGGAAATACATAAATGAAACAACACCTGACACCTGCAATGATTGAACTTAGGTTATTGTTACCTTTAATCCCAGCTAGGTGTTCCTGCCTGACCTAGTGAACTTCCTTTGGATCATTCTGTACTGTTTTGTCAATGCTTTCCTTAGGATAATCTTCCTCTCCTGTCTTCCTGAAAAGCCACTCAAACGAGGAGTCTATCTGACCTATTTTCTTACACACAAAAATGTTACATAAAGTGAAGTCACACTAGCAACCAATTCATTTCCAATCACAACTCTTTGCAATGACAGTAATACTGCTACATAAAATAAGCATATTAAAGTCCCTTTTAAAATAAAAATTTCTAAGATGTTCCCTAAAGAAAGATGGAACAATGGTTTCCAAAAGAAAAAAAAAAAAACAACCTGTTGGTGTTTTCATAACAACTACAGGTTTGGTAAGTTGGAAGAACAGAACTTTGTTGTCAAAAGATAAAGAAGTTTATTTCAAAAAGAAAGGTCACACCACAGCAACTATATTGTTCTTCAGGAAAATAGCCTGCTTAACTTCCAGAAAGGGATGATGATGGGAAAAAATGTGTAAAACCGCAACAAGAATTTTCCAGTAGCAACGCAGCACTTCAAATGTGAGTGTGTGGTAAATCAAACAAATAGCAGTGTGAAGTATGATCCAGTTCTCAGTGAATCATCAAAACCAGTTGTCTGTAGACAGACCAAACATCAGGGGCCTTATCAGCTAAGCAATCTGTGCCAAGAATTAAGTTCCTGTGCAGAGCAGTGGAAACCAGGCGCGACTTTCCCTTCTCAAATTAAGTGTTCCCTCAGTGATTTGTGAACAAGAGAACATCACCTAATTTTGCTATTGATGGTTTTCACTGTATTACAAATTGGAGTTTGGTAGTTTTAAAATGCAGCCTTTGCTTATTTCTACAACTACTTGTAATGTGGCTACCACAAAATTTTAGATTTCTAGGATTAAGTGACCACTAAATCTGCATTATCTCCAAAACCTTGTATGACTTACTAGCCCCAAATGACTTAAAAATATGTAGCAACTCACACCTGAGGAAGAGCTGAAGTTAAAAGTTGAGATGAATATATAAACTCTGATCCAAAAAGGGGAAAAATACAAAACTGACCTACCCAAGAAAATATAACAATCAGACATACATTTGCACCTGTTTCTCTGCTGCCTAAAATAAGCAAGGAATTATAAGGCGAAGACTGCAACTTTATGGTTGCAACACTGCACACAAGTCAAACCCCCTAAAATTTCACTTCCCACAGAAATTTTAACTCAGTTCAAATTTGCAAGTAAAGAATTTAGAAATATACTATGTTATTCTGCCTCTTAAATAGTACAAACACTGAAGCAGGAATGTGGGAATCATAACTCTAATTTTATTAGCTTATATGAAGTCAAGATCTCAAAGAGACCATTGCATTAAATATCCAAGCAACTCTATAATACCAGTTAATAGCAATTTGTTTATTCTGTTTATGAACCCACTGCTGCCCCTTTACTGTTTCTGGTTGTTGCAGTTACATATGGAAATATTGTTAAGAATGTGAAAATACTACATGGTCTGTTCAATCTCGATTTTTTAAAGCTAATTTTATTTAGATTAAACACAGAACTTTTTACTTTTTGGTTTTACACAATGATAAATGTGGTATGATAACTCTATTGTCATCCATTGGTTAAATGTTAACACCATAGCAAAGATTTGGAAGTCTGCTTCCCATGCTTAGGAATAGTGATTATCACTAGCCTTCAATTCTTCAATTTTTCAGAACTACTAAATTCAGTTTAGGGCTTTTTTGTACACCTATGATGAAGAAAGTTTGTGACTAGTCCAGAACAAAACTTGCTTCATTAGAATGGTAGCCCACTCAGAGAAAATATTTTTCTATTCCTGACTTGCCTTTCAAAGTTGTTTGGTTTTTTTTTTTTTTTTTTCTGTATCAAAAAACCTAAAACATATTTAATTGATGCAATTTTGTGAGAACAAAATTGTGGTGACATAACTGTCACCCTCGACTGAGGCAGAAACCAGTAGGAAAAGATGTAAAAAAAACTGGATTAGTGACTTAGTTGACAAAGATCACTGAAAACTCTCAGAACTAAGCACAGTTAACTTTTTCTTCTTAAAAAAAAAAGGATCTTCTCTCCTTGTTAAAGCAAAGTTTTAACAGATTAACTGACTGGCTTTGTTATATCTAGAGCAGCTTTTGAGAATTCCCTACCACAAGTGCCAGAAGCCAGTTAATTAGTAAATATAAAAGTGCATGAAACAGTATATTTTCATGTAAAAGGCAGTAAGAAGTCTGCTGAGGCACGGGTTTTATACTTTTTACTCCAACATTAACACAGCAATTTCGTTTAAAAGGAATCAAGTCAACGCACACCTACAGCTTTGGGTGCTGTCGTCGTTTCCATCGGAAATCTCATCCTGAGAGTTCCCAAAGCTGTGCCAGAGGCGCCACTGCAGTCTGCTTTAAAGCTTTTCAGGTCAACAGCACTGATAACCAGCACTAATAACCAGCACTGATAACCAGCACTAATGACCAGCACTGATAACCAGCACTAATGACCAGTGGAAAAGGCAGAGCCAGGGACAGACATCCGTCCCCAGGAGCTGCCAGCTCTGCTCCGTGTGTGGCCACAGGTGGTGACCCTCATGCTGCAGGAGCCAGAGGAGAAAGACAAAAGAAACCGAAAGCTGCAGTGACAGAAGGCATCCACAATTCAGGTCTCATGGAAGTAACTTTAAGAGGCAGCTCTTAGAAGCATGATTCACTTTCCTCCTCTGGTGTGATTCTGGCTGTAGCCAGAAGACATCAAGAGGAAGCACATGATCATTTCTACCAAGTTAAAGGTTACGACCCTTTTATTGCCATTTTTGAAAACTGCAGCACCTGACTCAAAGAGTTATGATATAGGCTGATAGCTGCAAACCTCAGTAGCATTTTCACTATTCAAATTCACAGTGATGTTCAAGCAGAAGTAAGTATTAACAACATGAAATCCACCCATTCTATTGTTTAGGATAACCAATAACTTTAACCACTGTGGTACTCCATAAATCATGAGGGTTTTAAGTTAAACATCCTTTTATATCATGGTTAAGCAACATTTCTTTCACTGAGTAAAGTGTTACACACAAAAAAGGAAAAAACCCCAGTATTCGATTATTATATTACTGTAAATTCCAGAATGTACTGCTATAAGGAATTCAAAACAAATTACTACAGCAGCCCTTTAAATAAAAATGAGAAACAATGCAATAGCTATTAAAGATCATCCACAGCAGCAAAAAAAATTAAGCGAAGCTGAGTTACAGACACAAGCTTCTGAAATGCTGAAGCATAGTTTGCTTCCCTCTAACACTGGAAGATGACTGAAAACTTCAATGAAAATTTTCTCTGGAATGTGAAACTTTACACATGCATTTAATGGAGGATGTTAACTTTTACAATGGAAGCAATTCTAATTCCACTGTCCATCATCTAATTACACTTAATTTTTTATTATGATTTTTATTATGCAGCATGAGTTATTCCATACTGAAGTTAGCTTAAACAGCACAAAGAGCTGGCCACAACACTCCAGAACATGCTAAGTCATGCTGTTAAACACAACCACTGAGCAAAGTGGTTTCCTTTTCATCTGTTTTCTGAAATAGGTCCTAATAAGAAAGAGTGTTCTGAGTTACAAAAATGCATTTAGGCAAGTGGGATATTAAACTCACATTCCTGCTAATGTAAAAAATCAGGTTCTGATCTAAAAACCTTAGAAATTCTTTAAATACAAAATGCTTTGGAGCAGGCCCACAGATGCCAAAAAGAATATTTGTTGGACATAAATATACTCTATAAAAAATCCTCCTGAAAAACAAAGATACTACAAGAAATAAATTACCTGGAGTGTCTTGTAATGATCTTGATGTGGAAGCACTTTTTCTTTTTTTTCCTTCAAAAAATCCATTTCTAGCGCACTATGTTTTTCCAGCAAATATTCCAATTCCTATAAAGTTTGTAAAACAAAACACTTGAAATTACAAACATTTGCAAATTGTGAAAATACAGATTCATTAAACCATTCAAACCAATTTAATTTCTGATAACTGTGATATTTGCTCTATTAATTATCACAGAGATAAAGGGTTGTGCAAGAAAAATCTGACTTCAGTCTTTAAATTGGCACAGTATTTTCAGGTGTGAGGTATTAAAAACCCAAGGCATGTCTCATGTATAAGGAATGACCTATGTGAAGTGGCCAAGGTGCCCTTAATAACATCCTCTAACAACTTCTGAACCCTGAAGGGTTCAGGCTGCTGGACCTGTTGTTACAGGTCCCTTCCAACTGGAACTATTCTATTCTGTTCCAATTATTTTCATATTTTTAGTATCTTGCTCTGCCTTTCTGCTCTTGAAAAGCAGCATATTAAATGTACTGTCAGCAAATGTTTTCACTGAAAAGGCAGGAATCCTATGACATTTATGCATGTATGCAATGATCTCTATCTACATCTCCAAAATGAATAAAATCTTAAAATATTCTGGGATCTTGCAGAGAGCCACTCTGGAAGCCTGCCCAACGTGAACCTATAGAGAGGAAGGAAAATAACACAAACTTCAAAATTATTTGCTGCACAAAGAGCTAAATATTTTTATTTTTCCTTAATGCAGCCATTGCTGTTGTACACTGCTGGCACCCTTTCAGTTGCTCAAGAGCAATTATTTCTCCAAGCCATGCAGGAAGCCAGTATAGAAACAAACGACCTGCCAGGTCACTGCGCAGCTATTCAAACAAAGGCGCGACTGGGAGGGTCATGAGGAGGACAGAAAGAGCAGGTCTCCTTAGTTCAACCCTGCTTTTGGACAAAATAGTCAAAACAGTTTGAGAGACTTCACTGGTGAGATAGAAACAGACAGTGGAGCACCAATCTAAAGCCTCTCTCTCCACCTGTCTCCTCTTCCAGCCTGTGTTCCTGCTTCCCTTTAACCTTTCCTTCACCCACTTAGCAAAACCAGCCCATTGCAGACCTCCTCATCCTTGGCTCGAGTTATTCACCCTCATTTTCAGTTCCAAAAGGCTGTTTTCTCCTTCCCCAGCACAGCTTGAGGCCTCCCAAGAAACAGTATTAAGAATAACAGAAGTTAAACTCACTCTCCCATGCCTCGGTGACCTTTAGCTAACTCTAGATGTGTAACTGCAGGCACAGCCCTGCTTGGTGCTCCTATTGAATTCAGGTCAGAAGGAATATGAAGAATTTAGCTACTAGAACTCCCACCCCAAAAAAAATCAAAACAAAGATCATGCTGAGAAAGCTTGGATCTTTTTTTTTTTGTCCCTTTATTTATCAGTTAGGCTAAAAACGTGTTGTTTGGGGTTTTTTCTGACAGTTTACAAAAATTCAGCCTAAAACAGACACCAGACCTAAAAAAAAAAAGTATTTCAGCTAAATTGAGTGGTGTGCCCAGCTCTAGAGAGCATCCAGAAAAGGACAATGGAGATGGGGAAGGGTTTGGAGCACAAATCTGATGAGAAGAGGCTGAGGAAAAACAAAGACTCAAGGGACCTTATCTCTTGTAGCCAGGTGGGGGTCAGGCTCTGCTCCCAGGACAAAGGGACAGGACAAGAGGAAATGGCCTCAAGCTGTGCCAGGGGAGGTTCAGGTTGGACATCAAGAGGAATTTGTCCATGGAAAAGGGAGTCAGGCACTGGCAGGGGGTGCCCAGGGAGGTGGTGGAGTCCCCATCCCTGGAAGTGGCACTCAGTGCTCTGTGCTGGTGACAAGGTGGGGATCTGGCACAGGTTGAACTTGATAGACTCGGAAGTCTGATTCTAAATTTGGCGAGTTTCTCTGGAATTTGGCTAATTTCTATGAAAAAAAAAATAAAATTAATTTTAAACTTCTGCCAGCTACACCTATACTTAATTCCTATATAAATGCCAAATGTTTACCGTCAAAATGACTATTCATACCTTTTTGATTTTTATTTTTTCTTCTTCAGCACTGCAAAGCTTGATTTCAAGGTTTGCAACAGCTTGTTGAAGGCAGCTCTTGGGTTCATTTGTCCTCTTTGTCTGAACATCAGCTAAAGTCTTGTCTTCAGTTACATTTGAAGTGGCAACTGGAATATCTGCTTGAGCCTAGTTCAGAGGAGAAAAGTGGAACTGAATCATCTGTCTCAGTGCCTCAGGGAAACAAACTCTCCTTGGATTAGTCATTCCATGTTTGCACTGAGTGCACACTGCAATCAGTGGTCACAGAGAGGGAATACAAAGGGTTTATGCTAAAATATAAATATATCTCATCCTTAGGCTGGACTAACAGAATAAAAGTAATCCAGACATCTCTAAACATTTTCGACTGCTGTTTCAGTAAACTGTGGAAGTACAGAAAAAGGTGAAACACTGATGGTGTGTTTCAGAAACACACTTTCAGAAATAAAGTTGTTTAAGATGTTTAAAACATTTTGTGGTATAGATAACAAAAGTCAAAGCTTTATTTCTCCCCTTTAAAAAAATAAAGGAAGGGGCAAAAAATTTGTTCTTTTCACCACAAAAGAACTCCAAGGCAAAAATTGGTACATTAACTCATATGCCACTTTTTCAACAACCTGAAAGCCAAGCATGTGGCTTTGAGGTTTGGGTGGTGAAAGGAACATCTCAGTGTCTTTATTAAAGAGAGGTTTGACTGATGTGACCTCATCCACCCCCTAGCACCTTTTATTCCAAACATACATTTAGATAATGCATGGTCTTTCCCATAAATATCTCTCAAATTACTTAAATATAAGTAACAAACAAAACCAGCTGAGAGCTTGACTGTACACAAATATATAAGATACAGCAGACAAAACAGACAGAGAGAAAACTGCAGTTTGTGCTCTGAATTCTCCTGTAAGAAGCAAAGAGAAGTCATATGTGCCAATTCCATTTCTGAGTACTACCCAAGATTGAAGCCTGGCACCACCAAAAACTGTGAGTATGGAACCTGTAGCAGGGAAGGATTTTTTTTACCTGAAACCTCAAGAGGCTCTGGAGATAGAATTATAAAAGAATACAGTTCTACTAACTGTAACTAACTACCACCCTCTAATAGGGATAAGAATATTTTATTTTAGTTTTCTGCCCACCATTTTCCTTTCCTTTACTCCTTAGAGCAAATTTATCTCCATTTCAAATTAATGTTAAAGGACCTGCTCTCAACTCTCTTCAGCAGGACTTGCTAGTAAAGCTTTTTAATTTTGACTATTTCCTGCATTACAGAGAATTATTAGAATGATGGGCCTCTCAATAGTTTAACAGAACAAGATGAGAAAAACTGAAACATGAACCACAACTAGAATTTGCACACACACTTAGTCTGAAGTAACAAAGTGTATTTTTTATTTTACTGTAAGATTATCAAACTAAATGACTTTATAGTTTTAAAAACTACCCCTAAGCCTTAGTGTTCTGGAATAACCCAAGTGCTCTTTCCAGAGAACACAAAAGCTAAAATTGCTGGCCTAGCTCAAACAAGAAAGGTTGAAGGTTATTCACTGTTAGCCAAAATTTAAAAAGGCAGGATCTGTGGTGGCTGAAGAAAATCACTTTTTGATCATGCTTCCAGTAAAAGAAATTTACTTATCAAAACTTTGTCAAAGAGCCAGATGAAGAGCCTTCAACACAGAAAATTACCATGGCTGGCATCAGGCAAAAAAGAAACAAACACTCCCTCCTCTCAAGAAAAAAAACTCATTAACTTTTGGACTTATACATTTCTTTGATATCATTTGCATCTGGGCACATCTTCACTTTTTAGAGGCTTTCCACAGAACATTAGCCTGGGAATGAACACAAAATGGTAACTTACTAATTAATTAATTCACAATTTGTGCCACAGTGTTTCTGGAAGTGTGAACCTACAGATGCCCCTCAAAGGAAAAAGGTAAGGCTCAATTAAACCCAAACCTGTATTTTGTGAATTTAATTGAGTTCTCACACTGCAGATCAGAAATTTACCTGTTCTTCAGGAACAGCTGGATTTATCACACTCTTGCCTGTTTGAATAACTGTTGCCACATTATCACTTGATAAAATGAAAGGGTCAGAAGGAAGCAGGCAGGAAGAAGGCACAGAGTGCTCCAGGAGAACATCAGGAGGTCTATGGACTTCAGGTACTAGAAAGAGAAAACACACACACTATGAAGAAACACCCAAAAATTAGTTTTGTTTCTGAAGTCCATGCCTAGAGAAACCCATCACAAGTCTAGTCATACCAATGTAAGCTTCTGTACCTCTTATAATTCAATTGCACTGAAAAGTAATTCCACTCAAAGTGCCTGTGTTTTTCAGTAGTATCGACTTAAGGACAACCAAAATCAGTCACAATAAGGTTAGACTTTTAATTTACACAGAGGTTTTACAAGACAACAGCTCTCAAAAGGATCAGTTTTCACTCTGTCTCTTTTGATTCACACAGCCTTACAGCTTCAGCATGATCTTTAATCAGTTTCAGTCAATGGGAAAACTATACTCATAATTTCCCAAGTTTTATACATTTTGAAGTTAAAAAAATCCACAACTGTCTTAGAAGCATATAAACAGTTTGCCAACACACACAATAAAATAGCTTTACATTTTTAAGAGACAAAAAGACAACAAAGTAAATAACTCTCTAGCTAATAAACTTGAAGCGGAATCAACTCTGGACTGAGAGTTCTTCTATACCAAATTACAATTAAACCATAAAAAGCTTCAACAGTGGATCAGCATTACCAACCCAGCACAACAAAAAATCTTGGTTTTAAAAAAGATATAAACTAAACAAACAAAATAAAAAGAAAGAAAAAGATAAAGTTTTGCACACATTTTTGATTTAACAGCAAAGTCTGGCGAACTTTGGCACGGTCAGTTAAGATGTGTCCTTGCAATAGGCAAAAAAGCACATCCAATTGTTTCAGAAAAAGCAGCTCCCATTATTATTACAAATCTGGCAATATGTAGAAGATGCCACTAGCCTGAAGCAAGGCTCAGCCTCTGGATATCCCTGTGTAATACTGCACAAGTACTCAGCACAAACCAGAGGCTGTAACTGGCCCCGAGGCATTCAAAAGGACACACTAATCCTTGAATCCAGGCCCTCTCTGTCCCATCTTCTTCACTGCCAGTTCTAGGATTCAGGCATAACACAGAGGAACATGCAAACTACATTGAATGAAAATAAGAAAGAAAATAGACCATGAGGCAGAAAAGTATCAGTAGGGTAACTGCAACGACAGTAGATCTCGGTGTGGCCAAAAAAATAGAAAAAAAAAAAATCACAGTTCAGCAGAAGATGGAAACTTGGCTGAAAAGCCTAGAGGAGATATTTCAGCAAACAGAACAGGAACCAGTTTAGGTAACTGCATTTTAATAGTTAACTCTTCTCCAGAGCTGGAAATGGGACTTTTTTGGCTTTCTTTTAAGCACCTTAAGATAAAACTGCCCTCCCATTCCAAATGTCTCCTTTCAAAGGTAATTTCCTACGACAATTACCTACTCTGTTAGCTCAAGAGGCAGTGAAGTGACATAGAAAATGATCTTTTTGTATCTAAACAAACCTTAAAGTCTCAGCTTAATTCTGTCACTTAATGGCCTGAGTCTCAGTTTTAAATCAATTTCCATCTGATTGAAAAACAGCTAAAATAATGTTCCAGACAATTTCTGACCATGATCCTTGTGATGAGAGTGCTCAGCATTTGGTGATGATTACCATAGCACAGGCATAGTTCATATATCAATAATTTGTCACAAAAGTAAAAACAGCCATGGAGAGTGGGCACATATGAGGAGTGTAGACTTGCTGAGATTAGAGCTTTAGGTATTCGCATATTTTGGGGCGTCCAATCCTAGAGATAAAACTCCATTTTTCAGGTAGTGGAGTTTTATGTGGAATCTTCTACAATCAGGTGGAGCTTTCAGTAGTTTAAATATAGTAATGAATGCCTTGCATCTTGCAGGGGAGAAAAAAGCAAACCAGAAACAAAACTCCCACTCCTTAAATTGCCAAAATGAAACCTAGGAAATGAGGAGCAACCACTGGTGGGCACTTCTAAACATTTTGGTTTAAAGTTTTCAACTAAACACATGACCTTGCAGAAGACAAGAAAAGGTGGCAACTCTCCAAGGTATCATTCAAACATCTTTTTTTACAAAACCTTTTCACTTTTCAGCAATGCTAAAGATTCATAAATTAGACATTCCTAGAACTACATGTGCTATGTCTGTAATTCAAGCTCTCTTAATTCATTCCTCTTGTGTATATACTGGTGAAATTGCATTTAATTCAGCTCAAAATTCGCTTATAAAGAGAGCTCCTAAATCATTCCTGCTTACCATGCCTTAGTTACCATAATGGAACAGTTTCACAACCCCTAAAACAAAAACTTGCCTCTGTTGGAACTGCTTGACCTGACTCCAACAGGCTAAGTCTGATGAATTTTCAAATAAATTTATTGTTCAATGATCAGAGCTGCAGAATTATAGAGAAAAGAAGCATTCACTTAATCACAGGTATATCAAAAGTCATACACCTAAAAAGGCTGAAATAAGATGCAGATATAATTCATTTCCAGCATTGTACTTTAAAAGTATCTAATAATTTCTGAAGACCAGGCTTCCCAATATTAAGAATATTCTGTCATAAGTTTCTATGTAAGAACAGCCAGAACCATGCAGTTTGTTAATAGCACCAGAGATCAGGGACAGCCTGCAATCTTGCTAATGCAAGGAAAATTCTGTGTCTTTATGCTGGTAATGAAGCTTAAACAATTATTAAAAATTCCCTGGGGGATCAGAAATTCTGAAAACAAAACCAAATGGATGAAGATGAACTGTTAAATCAACATTCCAATTGAGTCTTATCCTTCGTACTGAGTTTCAGAATGAAGACATCAAATATCAAATGTATCACATGGGTAATATTTACTAATTGGATGTTACTTATATCTAGCAATTAAGAAGTAGTATGACAGCAGGGCTCTGAGAAAAAGACCATATAAAAATTATTTGATATATTTTTGTAGAATGTTGCAAACTACTTGTAGCACAGTTCCCCTACATGACGGTTTCAGCTGTTAAAAATAAAAAAAAAAAAAAAAGAAACAAAACCAAATTTCCTTCCTCAACTCCCCTTTCTTGATTTTATAATTCAAGGACACTTTCAGTTATACTGCATACACTGAAAACTCAATCCCTGAACATTTTCATTAAAAGTAACATTCAGGTAGAAAGTTTGAGTTTAAAACTGTTTTTGTGACCACAGTGGGAAAAACCACTCTGATGCACCCTCAAGATGATTTCTGGTAACTCACAGTACAAAGCTCTTCCCCACAATTTATTCCTTGGAAGCCAAACTATTCTAGAAGAAAAGTAATTGCATCTACTATCCTAACATTTTAAATCTACAGCCATGTGGTCCATACTACCAAAAAAATAGTAAGAAGCCCAAGACCAATTTCAAGGGCAAAATTGCAATGAAGTCACCATTGAGGCCTTAGAAACAATTTCTGAATTCTGCCTGCACGCTGAAAAATACAGTCACAGGCTTCAGTGTTTTGTTTTATAACTTTTTAAACAGCAGATATGTAGGAAATTCACAAGATTAATAACTCCTCCTCTGGAAAGTTTATCAAATCTTGGGTGTATGCAATGTTATCACCCCCCAAATTTATCAAAATCACCCCAATAGCCCCATAATACATTTGAATTTTTCAGCAAGCCTTACAAAGAAATTTCTAGGGTAAGACAGGAACATTTTTATATATAGATAACATTGGGCAGACAATTCAGTTATTTCTGTTACTAAAAACATGCACCTACAAAGTCAATGCCCAAGAAGCACTTGGCCAATACTATTAAAACCTTGCTTATTGCAATAAACCAATTTATTCACAGCAATATTTGCATGAAAAAGTCGTGTAAAGATTTTACAGTAACCAAATATCCAAAATATAGGAGTTTTCTTTTAATTTTGAAATGCTTAAAATACCTTGGTATAACTTATCCTAGGACTTCTGTGTCACTTAAAATCATACAAAAAGCTTCTGTATTATTTACAAATACTTTCAATTCTACACACGTTACAGGATTTTAATTGGACTTCACTGACAGACACTGCACAGCTCTATTGGATTTAATTTATGAAACACATTAAAACATGCTGCTGAATTTCAGCAGTAATTTTAAATATCAGTCAAAATGACAAGATGAATAATAAAGTTATTTGGAAAAATATTGTTTCCTTAGTATTTCTTTTCCTCTGTTTCAATGACAAATAAAACTAATTATTCTGTAAGAGATAAAAGCCAGAAAAAATTAATAAAAACATTTTAAGAACATGATTTATAGAGAGCTCATGTTAAGAAAAATCCCTGCCTTATTTTGTATAATTTATTCTTCATAACAATACAAAGTGGGTTGTCGGTCATTTTTTCCTGGTGCAACAAAAGTGCTGTTTTGTTTTGTGAAAAGAGTGAAATCTGGACCAGAACAAAATCAGTAAGACCTCCATAATATTTTTTGTTCTACTGATAATATATATTTATCAATAAACTTTTATCAATTTCCTAAAATCCAGACAGGCACCAGGCACTTGTATAAATAAATACAACAGTTCCCTAATGTTTCTACTTCTGCTTGAGATAAAGAATATGTAATATATTTTTCAACTATATAAATGGCTCAAGTAAAAATGAACATTCTCTTCCCCAAAGCAACTGAAAGACTTCATCACAATCCCATTTTTAACTTTTTCTGTTTTCCCACAATTTGCAATAGATGTTCCACACTCAGTAGAAAAGAATATCCTTTGAATGAAGAACTTTCATTCTTTTTCTACTGTATAAACCGATTTTCTCTTTCATTCCTCGATAAAGTTTAACTTTGAGAAGTGCAGCTTCCCAAAATAATTGCTCAGGAACGTTCTTATGCTCAAGTTTTGACTGCTGGCTATTCTTTTATTGCGCATTATTTTATTGTATACACCCTTCTTAGCCTTGATTTTCACACTGAGTACATAAGGACAGGAAGAGAATATTAAGATTTTTTTACAGTGATTCTGTCAATACCTGTAGGAAATGCTGCCCAAGCAATAGCAGGAGATGTGGTCTGCTTTTCACCATTTCCAAACTCGTAACTCTCTGCTGCCTGGAAACAAGAAGAAACTGTTACATATTTTACAAAATGCTATAAAGGTCCATAAAACAGTTGAAAATTGTTAAATTTCAAAGCAAAGTTATCCAAACAGCATACCTCAAATCCTCCAAAGTCATCATCATCCATCTTTCAGCAGGCACTAGAACACAAAAGAAATCTTGATTTTAAAACATTTTCATAACCTCATCCCCCGCTCGCTCCGAAATGAGCATTCAGTCCTTCCCTCCAGTCTCATCTGCACAGCCCACCTGAAGTCTCCATCATTTGTGAGTCCTGAAACAGATAAAGGTGCCTAAATGAGAACTTTTTCACACAGAGGATGCAAGGCCAAGAATTGCAAGATCTCGCTTAAGAAGAGATTTTTTACTGATCGAGTAAAATACAAAACATTGGGTGTTTTACAACAGAACTTGAGTAACTTCAGGGGAAAACATAAGCACTGCCCATCAACATAGTCCAACATCTTTTGAAAGCAAAAATGCAGGAAAAGCTTCCTCATAGAGGAAAATAGGAAGATGTTACCTAAAGGCTATATCTAAATATTTCAGGTATAGCAAACAGCTCCCCAGTACCTCAACAAATGGTACTAGAACCATCAAATAATCTAGTCTGGATATATATAAAAAAATAAACAAATAAATACATATATATGTCTAGGAAATAGGATTTCTGACTACCAGATTGCAAAATGAAGGGTTGGTTATCTTTACTCATAAAGAAAACTATCTTAATGCAGTCGTGATGAACCATGGACCTCGTATAGTTTTGTGTTTATGATTTAAAGCATAAAAAATATTTTCCATTGTTAAGTTGCTTTTCCAAATCAGCACTGTGATTAAATCCAAAAAGATTTCCTGCTTTTCCCATATCTTCTTAGCTGTCTGGCAACATCAGAACAAACTGCAGCTTGGAAAAAGACTGTGGTGAATTTCTGGAAATTTTTCTGCTACCACAGAGGTCCGTCCCTAGGTTTCGTGGAGGGACTGATTAAGATTTTACAAACTGATCAGCATTTTTGACTTGCAGCCCTGAATTCTGTGGCATTTGGATATATTTATAGTTGAATTGCAGTTCCTTAAAAAAAAAAAAAAAGTAGGCTAAGCTACTCAGCTAATGAAACTAACTCAAGATATTCAAAGCTGTTGAAAGAAAGGTATTATGTGTTAATAAAATATATGTATCTGTAATTCTGAGAGAAATTAAGGATGATCCAAAAAACCTATATGGTCTTTATAGGATGTTAAAATGTTTATAAAGCAAACTGACTTCAGTTAAAACAGTCAATAGGCTGGATGAACTTTCATTACTGCAGAAAAGATGGAAAGGGATTGTTTACAAGCGAGTAGGCTCAGATTGGATGTCAGGAAGAAATTCTTCCCTGTGAGGGTGGTGAGGCCCTGGCACAGGTTGCCCATGGAAGCTGCGGCTGCCCCATCCCTGGCAGTGTCCAAGGACAGGTTGGATGGGGCTTGGAGCAACCTCTTCTGGTGGAAGATGCCCCTGCCCATGGGACTGGGTGATCCTTAAGGTCCCTTCCAACCCAAACCCCTGTGATTCAATGATAAATCATCACTATCACAGTGCAACTAGAAATATTTGTCTAAATTGAAGTATTGTTCAATAGTCTCATGTGGTATAAGAACCAAGTATCTTTCTAGGGACTAGGAGGTGTTTTGTTGGCTTTGAGTCAGTTGGGTTTTGTGCTGGTTCATTTTCCAAGAGAGAAAGAAGGTAATTGGGTATTTTTCCAACCAGTGTTAAGGTTGAGTGGTCAAACATTCATGCAGTCTATCAACATCCAGAGCTTTAACACACAGCTCAAGAATGCAGCAAGTGTGTGCACAAATGATGGATGGACAGCACAGGGCTGCAGATGGAGACAGCACAAATGGAGAATGTCACTGTATTCATGCCACATTCTGGGGAAAACCACCCAAACCAGACTGGTGATTGACACAATCACTGCACAAGCCAGTGTTCAGGCACCAGGCAGAGCAGCCAGCTGGAGAAAGTGAGCCTTTAGAGAGGCAAACAGGTATGTTATCTATTTTATCTGTGATACATTCTGTATCACATCAACAGGTCTTACAGGCTCTACACAAAGTTCCTTCAAAGCAGATTTTCTCCACAAAGTGCATGAGACATTATTCCCATCATCTCAGAACTGGCTCTGTCTCAACCAGGGAAATTACATTCAGCACTGTATTTTAAAAACACAAACTGGAACAAGTTCAGAGGAGTTCAACGAGAATTAAAGCAATTTTGGAAAGGCATGCTAAAATTGAGAGTCTCTAAAAAAATAAAAGGCAAACAAAAATAGAAAATATGTAAAATCATGTTCTAAGAAGTGATTAGCTACTTTGATTTCTCTTCAAATACAACACTGACCTGAGGCAGTAAAGACAGAAGGCCCTGTAAGAAAAACATGTGAGGATTTCCATTTCTCCTTCAAGAACATTTATAAGAAACTATGCATAAATAAAACAGAACTTTTGATAGAGAAAAAGAATGTAGGGCAGAAGAAAAACTGGAGAGCAACCTGTTATTGAATCCATCATCTTTTTTACTGCATTTCATATACAGTTTTTTAAGCCTGGTAACAATCCCAGGACTATTCTGACCTAAGATTACCTTTACCCCACAAATTTTAAATGTAGACATTTTGTGGCTGCAACAGCATGATTAATTTATGAATTATTCTACATATCACTCCAATGGAATAAAAGATAAACAGGCCCCCAGCAAGTCTCTGTAGGTGAGAAATTGTTTTCACACCTAGATGCTGATCCTCCAATTTCCAGTTCTTCAGAAATCCCACAGGAATTCCAGGCCAAGTGATTCTCCCTCAGGTGAGAGAATTTTAGGTCTATTAGCTCTTTGGGTGTGTATAATATATATTCATACATGTACAGGCACCTCTGTTTCAAAAGGAAATCCTGATTTGTTTCCATGCTTTGATTGCTGTGGACGAAAAAAAAAATTGAAAAATACCAGAAACTGGCAAACTCAACGTGTGTCATAAATATGCAGGCAGGAGATTAGGATAGAAAGCATGGAATAAATCCTGAGGGATGCTGATATAAAGCAATTCCAAAAACTCAAAGGCTGAGGTTCTCTTCAGAGAGTCTTGGTGCAAAAGTTCTTAATAGGCAATGCATTTCCCAAAATATGATCTCTTCTTGCATAAAAAGGGAGCCTTCTGCAGGGAAAAGGGCAACATCAATGCTATAGGAAATGTTTAGAAAAAGAAATAGGAGACATTCACAGTCCTCAAAGTACATGTGCATTTAGCTCTAAAAATGTATTAATAATGCATTATAAATTTGACTGATAACAATGCTGAAAATTTGACCAAATACAGTTCTATTCCTTATTCTCATGATGGAAATGCATTTCTGGTACAAATAAATAACAGAAGTAGCCTAACACTTCTCCTTAGAACTGCAAAAAATCTGGGAGCAAGTTCTTTTAATCAACCATTTATTCCAAAATGGGGAATCAGACTTTTCTTTCCTCACTGAGTAGGAAATTATTTGTGGCACCGGAATAGGAAAGAATACATTAAGTGCTGACAATCTCCAGGATTTGGAAAATACCAGAAAAAGACAAAACAACCCACACAGTCTTACCATGACTAAATGTGGTCTCTTGAAATATGCCCGATACTGGAATTAAGTAACTGTAAAATTGGGCAACAAGAAGTCAACCTCAAAATTACAGAGTCATAGAAATTATGGTTGGAAAAGACACAGTAGGTCATCCAGCCCAGGTCATTTCCAAAACATCGCAGTTCTCAGACAGTCATGTCCTAAAGGGCTTGAGAAGTTCTCCAGTCATATGCCGTGAAAGGAAGGAAACTTTCCATGGACAAGGAATATGCAAGCCACTGAATTTCGAGAAGGTTTTATCAACAAGTTTGAATCCACCAAATGGAACAGTAAATTCTGCCAAAATCCAAACCAGCAGGTCATCCAAGCCAAGCTCCTGCTCAAAGCAGGGTCAACGCTGCATTTCAGATGAGGTTGCTCAAGGCTTTCTCCTGCATGGCTGGTAAGGCTGTGTGATGGATTTATTCAGGTTGATGCGCATCCCTGAGAAGCTCACAAGAGCTCCTGTGCCAAATACAGTCACCAAAGCCTGGCCAGCAGCTTAAAACAGGACATGAGAACTTTGTGAAATGCACTAACAGACACACCAAAAGCATGTTTTCATACACAGGAAGATCAAGAGCCATTCTCAAGAAATAAGGCAGAAAAACGTAAGCTGGGGAAAAAAAGGCCCCTTTTCCCCATTCCAACAGTTAGGTGGAGAAAGAACTTTGCAATCCCACCAGAAATCCTGGTATTCTTCATATGCAAAGGGCAAAAGCGGTGGAAAGACCAAATGGTGAATAAGGAAGAATTTCTCATTCACGTCCACCTCTGGTTAGTGAGAATTCAAATTAATCAAGTCTTGATAATCTAAATTTGTCTAGGTAATAGAGATCTGATTCTGCCAGGTACAATCAAGTGACTTCTGTACAACCTGGCCTGGAAGTCTGAGGCCAAATTTTGTACATTTTAATGGACCAACTGACAGAATATACTGCTTTTTGTTTTGTCAGAACGGTGTGTGTGGAGCTGCCTGAGGGTGGGGCTGCTGCATTTGTATTTCTGGCAAACCCCAGGGTAACTCCCTATCTGTGACAACCTATCAGTTTTATTTTCATTCTTACGTTTCCTAAATGCCTCATCCAATGTGTTCAGTCCAGGACAGGTTATTAGCTATCCCTTGACTGGACATAAAATACACCACAGCAATTGAAGAATAAATCTTTGGCCAAAACTGCAGGTTCCAAAAAGTCTACTCAGGATAAGTATGAGATTAAAAAAAAAAAAAAACAAAAAAAAACAAAAAAACCAAAAACAAACAACCAAACCCAGAAAAGAAAAAGAAAACCAAAAACCCCCAATAAAACAAAACTAAAAAGACATAATTTTGAAAGCACGTACAGTGGCAATACCTTTGTGGCAAAGAGCAGGGCAGATGATAAATTTCTGTATCACCAAGATCTAAGTAGCTCACATGCACTTTTCCCCATGGCTTTCATCAAAACTCCAAGTACCACTTACAAATTTTAAAATTCAGGAACAAACTTCCTTATCTTTACCCAGCTGATACAGGCTTTCCTCCTGATCTACACCAATTACAGCTGCAGGGTAAGCATTTCCCATCTTAAGAACTTATAATAGCTACTAAGCCATTAATTGGAAAAATTTAATTACAGAATACACATATCCCAAAGGATACCTAGCTCAAGCAAGAACAGAGTATGAATGCAAAGCGTGATGGAAACTAAAATACATTTAGAGCATTTGTAGAATTTCCTACAGAAGGAAAACCACCCTAACAATTCTGCATGCTGTGTGTCCTACTCCATCATAAGACAGTGAAAACCAGGCAACACCAAAACACCAGTGTGGATCCCATCATAAACCAGGCAGCTGTGGGAAACCTGCCCTGCCAGGAAGCAGAGTGCTGGTCACCTCCCAGAGTGGAAGGCACAGTGACAGGGCTGTTAGCACCTTCATTTCAACAGGGGACAGGAGCCTGCCCACCCACACACTGAATACTTCAAGGTTATGGGGAAAAAGAAGACAACACAGAACGTGTCACAGCAATTTTTCCCTGGGAACTGAGGCTGGTTCATGTAGCCTGGAGAAAAAGAGGCTCAGGGGAATATTATCAGTCCTTACCACTCCCTCACAGGAAGGTACAGAAAGTGATAGGAGAAGAGGAGACGGCCTCAAGTTGTGCCAGGGGAGGTTTAGATTGGATATCAGGGAAAATTTCTTCACAAAAAATTTTGTCAAGCATTGGAAGAGGCTGCCCCGGGCTGTGGTTAAATCACAGTCCCCAGAGGTATTTAAAAGACATGGAGATGTGGCACTTGGGTTCAGAGGTGGACTTGGCAGTGGGAGGTTAATAGTTGGACTCCATGATCCTAAAGGTCTTTTCTAACCTAAATTATTCTCTGATTTCACTTCCAGTACTGACTCAATAAACACTTAGTACATTAAGTAATGTTAAAATTTTCTAATAGAAAAAAAAACAACAAAACAAAAAAAGCCAGCAGTTGCACACCCACCTATTTTGCAGTGGTAGCTTCTTATACCACAATTTATTACATCCAAATTTATGGTACTTTTAATAAAAAATTAAAGCCTGGCCCATTGTAATGAATTTTCTTCCACAGCCCAAATAAAGCAGCTCAACATTAAAGTAATCACAATTTAGTTTGCAAAGCCTCTCAGGACAACTGACGCAACCCAACGTGAAAGCAAGGCCAGCTCTGGCACTGCCTAAAGCCACACACAGTCAGGTTCAGAGTATCTGCAAGGACTGAGACTTTGGTCTAAGAAGCAGCAGCAGTCAAGCACCGGAGAAAACACCCAGAAAATTTTCTTTTCCTATTCACCTTTCAGGTCTACCCATTGACCCACTTATCCTGAAGAGTTTCCAGAAGGTTTCAATGCTTAGAGATGAGAACAGCACATTGAGGAATGAGACAATAAAAGTCAAGGATCAATTTACACAAAATAGAATTTATAAATGGAAGGAAAAGAAGGAAAGGAAGGAAAGGAAGGAAAGGAAGGAAAGGAAGGAAAGGAAGGGAAGGAAGGGAAGGAAGGAAAGGAAGGGAAGGAAGGAAAGGAAGGAAAGGAAGGAAAGGAAGGAAGCTTTTTTTACCACTTAGTCCTTTTGTCAGGAGACCCCCTGAAGTGAAAGATCCAGATCCTGCAAAAAGCATGCAAGATTCCATATCCTATGATGGGATGTTCCACACCTAGCATCACCAATAATTTTGAAATAACTCTACTTTCACATGCCAATGCTGCAAGTAACACAACAGTTACAGAAAAAGCTGTAGCATTTGTATCAGCTTCATGTACCAAGACCACTTTACACAATTTGTAAGACTTCCATAACTACCTTTCCCAATTAAAAGCCTTTTTAAAAGGAAAAAGAACCACATTGTATAAATAAACACCTTAGCTTCATATAGCCTTTAATAAAGAAACTTGAATAATCGTTAGAAATAATATTCTCATCTTCAAGGTACTGAATTCATATGAGAAAAAACCTCAGAAACCCCACAAAAACTGGTATTAAGATAATCTACAAAATCAGTTCCACAAAACTTTGTGGTTTAGAATTTGAGGGCACTATTCTTCAGCATATAGCTTTTGGCTTTTTTAAACCGTGACCAAAGCACAAAAAAACAATGAAGCACAAATTTGAAATCCATTTCACTTCCATGGTTCAAACACAACCACACAAAAAGAAATTAAGAGCTCCACTTTTATCCATAAGAGAAAAATGAGCTCTGAGAGCTCCTACAGAGAGGGCAAGCACTGGTTTTCAAGTTCACTTATGACATAGGAGGAGGGAAAAAAACCAACTGTCAATTCCTCAACCATATCCTTGAAGAAACTAACAGAGAGAACTGAGAAACCCACGTTCCATGAAGTTTCCCCCAACTTTTACAATCGTCTTCTTAAAAAATACCAGCTTCTTCTCTCTAGATATTCAAAGATGGTTTCAAGTAATACATTACCTACTCCAGCAGAAATATTAAAATATGGTATTATTCAGCATATTTCAATACCTGCAAAACCTATCTTTCCCACTACTTAATTCTAACAATTTCAGGAACTCAAGGGTTAGAGCTTCAGTCTTCATCTTCTTAGATCTTCAGTCTTCACTGTAATTGGTTTCTTGTGACCAGAACATGAAAAGGCTAGTTTTTGCTTTATAAAAATAAGAAATCACACAGTTAACCATTTTTCACATTTCTCTATTGGCCTTCTCTAAGCTTTCCCTATCACAAATATCCTTTTACTTCAAAAGGCACATATTTTTACAAAATGCACGTAAACTTCTGTGAGAATTCTGGCAAAGTGGATACAATTCAAACATACTGTGCTTTGGAGGAAATCCCTTTCCTTTCCTTCTCCCCACTCACCTCCAAAAAAATCTCATAAAGCAGCTGGAATTAAACTGGAATTAAGCATTTTTGTTAAGTACAGTTAGGCAATTCATATAATTAATCAACATCCAGTCCAGAACAACAATCTCTGAAACCTGATTCAGATAAATGATAATCAGAAGGTCTGGAATTTAGTTTGTATTCTACACCAATAACAACAACAACAACAAAAGAGAAAGGTGAGAAAAGCCTGACTTGTCATGTGCTAATTAGGTCACAAAGATCAGACACCATGAGTCCCACAAAAGCTTGAGGAAAAGTGACCATGGTAGACTAAAAACTCTCTTACTTAAAGTATTCTAATTTTACTGGAACCCATAAATTCAATACAGACCTCTAAAAGAGACAGGCTGTTCTCAGAGCTGCACTGGGATTAGAACAAAACCCTTAGGACAGAAGTTGGAATAGTGAAAATTGTGACCAGATATTGGAACAGGCTGCCCACAAACATGTTGGACCTGAGGATAATAACAAGGAATTACCCTGAAGAATTACCCTACCACAAAGAATTATTCCTGAGGATAACCACAAAGAATTTGACTGGACATGGCCCTGACCCACCTGTTCTAACCAGATCTGCCTTATATAGTGGTTTGGATTAGAAAACTTCCAAATGTTCCAAAAACTTCCAAAAATTCCAAACTTCCAAACCTTCCATGGATGGTCTATGTTGCAATGTATTCAGTTTAAACCACAACACTGTCCTTAAAAGAAAAAGTGAATCCACTTTTGACATTGTTCTTCAGCTGAACTGTACTCGTAACTACCACCATCTGTCCAAGACCATTTCTGACTGGGTTTGCTGATGACAGAAGAACCAACCTCAAGAGAGGAGCAGGAAAGGGAAAGAGTAGCCCAAGAACCTTCACTGCTGCAGGAGGAATAAAAGGAATGAAAGCCTAATGAAATAGGGAGCCCACAGGGAAGATGGAGACAGACTATTGACAAGGGCCCGGAGTGACAGGACAAAGGGGAATGGCTTCACACTGACAGAGAGCAGGTTTAGATGGGATATTGGGAGAAATTCTTCCCTCTGAGGGTGCTGAGACCCTGGCACAGGGTGCCCAGAGAAGCTGTGGCTGCCCCATCCCTGGAAGCACCCAAGGCCAGGCTGGATGAGCAACCTGGGATAGTGAAAGATGTCCCTACCCATGGTAGAGGTTAGAAATGAATGAGCTTTGACATCACTTCCAACTCAAACCATTTTATGATTTAATGTTTTTAACAAATATTTTCATCATGACTTCAAAGAAAAAATGTCTTACATAAATCTTTGTACCCAACAGAAATGTTTCTTGAAAAAGGCTGAGGTGAATTTTTGACATTAAGGAGAAAACATCCTGACAAGAAAGCAAAACTGCATGAGGATGCTTCTTCTTTGGAAGTAATAAATTACTTTGTAAATTCATTAATTTATTCAAAACCTTTCCTGGGAATCATTACATCCTACTATTTGATCATGAACATGGCAAGACAATTACAAATAACAACTCTTTTTCTCAAAAAGAAAAGTCTAACGCTTCATAATGAATCAATGGCTCTTTGAGCCAGGTTCAGTAGTCTCAGCCTTTATCTTCCTCTCAGCCTTTGAACAGACACAGTGCTTTGCAATTCAGGGCTTCCCTCTCAAGAGAAGAGCTGATATCAGTTCCAAGAATTGCATACAACCAGAGACTCCAACTATATGCTTGATTTTTCTACTGAGATTTAGGAACACAATCTTTTTACTCAGAAGCAAATAGAGGGTACAGAAACACCTCCTGTTAAGAGTTTGGGAGTGCCAGAAACTGTGGCCTTTCATCTACAGTTCATGTCTGATAAACTTAAGAAATGGATGGTTTAAAAGCAAAAAGAAAGGGTCACATGTTTCAAATGCATTCCCACTTAAAATATCATTGAGCTTCAAGAACTCAGACTGACAACTGAAATTCTCCTGCTTCTCCATGTTAATAAGCAGCATTAGCAAACACAATCAATTCTTTTTACCTGCAAATCACAGGTAATGTGCTTTAACAGAACTTAAAAAGAGGTGTCTGCACAATGGAGAAGCTTTCCAAGAGTAAAAGGCACCAAGTTCTGCCTCAAGCGAACTTTGTCACAGAACAGGTATGTGAAAATAGAAGGTTTGACACAATCTTAGTAACAGTAAGAGCATCACAGCAACACAATTTAATATAACAACATGTCAAACAAAAATCTAGGTCTTTGAATGCATGCTCATATGGATGTGTGGTAACTTGCACTAATAAATGTCATTAATGTTATGAAAAGAGTGCTCAAGACCTTTCACATTAAAAAGGAATATATGCTTCACAGGAAAATAAAAAGTAGAAAAAAACAACTAAACAAAACCCAACCCAGGGTAATACCAGGTTTTGGCACAGTGCACTACCTAGGAAAATCTGGTGCTGAGTGAATCACTTATTCTAAAAACCAACACTCCTTCACGAGAAGAATCTTTAAAGTAAAAAAAAAAAGAAAAAAACCCAACCTTTAACAATTCTGTAGATCATCTTGTTATGCACTTAAAAATGAGGGTTTTTTTCTCTTAATTAAAAATAAAATAAGATAGTAAAAGTCTAAATATAAAGGATCATCAGTACACCTATTTAAATATTATGAAAAAGATACTCTTTAACTCACATATAGACAGTTCATAAAAACTGAAATGTCAGCATGTACAGGTTCTCATTCTAATCTGTCAGAAAAGCTGACACATGACCATGGATAATTAAAACAAAAAAAAAAACAAAAAACAAAACCAGGAAACCCAAAGAACCAAAAAACCCCACAAAATCAGCAACATGTGGTAAGAGAGGATAATACTAAATAAATACATTATTTAAGATAGGATTGTACTAAGTAAAAATATACAGCATTCTTTTATCATTCCTCTATGTCTCCTAATGGACTGGAAAGACTCACTTTTCCAATTAATAAAACAACTCCCCTCAGCTTCCTCTAAACCCTGAAAGTACAGCACCTCTCACAGGGAAAGGTACTCATTTCAGGTAAGAAAAAAGATCCTAATCTATTTCTCTGACATGACATTATGTCTCAGATTTTCAAATCCGTCTGATTTTATATCACTCAGTTGCTGGTCTTGAAAAAGAAAATCTTAAATAACACTAATAGTACTCATTTCGCCCCAATCACCTATTAGAAATTCAGATTTTATGGAAGTTTAATGCAAAAACTGAAATACAACACAACTGGTCATTTAAAAAACCCTTTTAATCCTTTGTTTGCAAGCTCTAGATATACTGTTAGAAGCAGAAGAGGCCAGATACTACTCTCCCTCCCACACCGAAAGAAGAATATATCATCATTACACCTTTTACTCCCTTTACTAATACTTAAAAAGAAGACTTGATGACTTTTTGTTCACATATTAAGCAGATTAACTTGATTTTCCCTGCTCTCCAAAGAAATGATCCAGTTCATGAAGAAGCAACTCACGATGTGACTTAAAATTCCTTTTCATATGACTCTTATGAAGCAAACTGAAGAGGTTTCACATTGTCCAACTCCCAACTCATAAACAAGTAAAATCAAAATGCTAATGTGCTTTCCAACAGAAAAAACTGCTGCCAGAATGTCTGTGCACATTATCTTTCCTTTTTTCATCTTCATTTTTGCTCCTAAGCATGCACCACAACACTTTCCATCACATGACCTTTGACCAAATGGATATTATCATAATTGTACGTTCTCGGTTGCAATCAAAAAATATAAAATATTTATTTCTCGCAGAAAGGGCTGACTGCCATCAATGCCTTTGTAATATGCTGAGGGAGATGCAAACAGAGATTCCAGATTAGGCCAGAGCGAAAACAGGATTTGAGTTCAACACCTACATGCTTTTCTTTTAATCAGATCACAATACTTGAAAATAATTTATCACTTCAGGTTGGCTCTTTATGCCTACTATGCATTTTTAGAATACAACTCTTCTCTAGGCCCAAAGCTTTTGACAAAGATTTGTCAGAACTACCAGGCCCTTCTCAGGAAGAGGGAGATGTTTCCCAAGAGGTTTCATGCTCAGCAAGTTACTGAGATGTTTCCTAAGAGGTCCCATACTCAGCAAGGACATTTAAGGACCAATTAAGTGAGGAGGGGACATACCAAGAATATCACGTCCGTTAACAATTAAGCAAAAATTATTTCTCATTCAAGAAGAATTAAACTCACCCCCAGCCCCAAACAAATAGACAAAACCAAAATGCTCCGCATCTTCCCGGTTTAAAAGAAACCAATTGTTCCTTCTCCCACCTCATTTATTTTAAACCACAATTTTGTAAGTCCTCTAAGACTTTTGCTAAACTGGAAGTAAATGCATGCCTAACAGATATTTATCCTAAAGTATAAAACTTCCAGGCATGTAGAATATATGTAAAAGAACAAAACAGTAACAAATCGTAGTGGACAGTTATTCATACAAGCACACAGTGAAATTAGAAATAATATACTTGAGAACTCATGAAAGTATTTAAGGTAATAAGGGCCTTATATATTCACAGAGCCTAATGGCTTTTGACACCAACAGTGTTTAAAGAGAACTACTGAAATTTATTCAAATTACGATGCAAAAGTACCCCTTCTGGCAATGCTGTGAAAACCAACAGAACGTTTGGGTTCTAAAGTGCAAACTACATGTAGAGTGATATCTTTTAACTATGTTAATTACTGGGCAATTACACAGTCTTCAGTCAGCAAAATTCCCAATGAAACAAGTTCTGCTTGACTAAAGTCAGCAAGAAAAAACTTGAAAATCACAACAATAACCATTAATGCCCTACACTTACACTCAATAGTAATAATAATAAAAAAATCACATTAAGCAACTTAAAGTTTCAGGTGATAGCTATAATTTTCTGTAGAGGCTTTGACAAAGAAATGTATGTGAATGGACAACCTCAAGCTAATCCAGCCATCTTCTAAAATATATGATTGTAAAAAAAAAAGAAAATCAACTGAAAAACTCACAACTATCTTCCTTCACTCATAATTAATCAGTTATTCCTGTCATCAAATGACTACTTTCCCCAGGACAAATATTGCACACTGCACAACTTACACAGAAAAATTAGTATTGCAAAGCCTTTCACTAAATAGGAACAAAGAAAAAACCCTTTTGAATGCCAAAATAATTTTAAGAAATTCAAACCCAGTGCATTTCTTGAGAGCAGCTGCTCAGGAGGGAGCCTGGCTGGCTGGCACCAGAATTCTGACCAGGAGCCTGCCTAAGACTAGTTCTAGTCTGCCTAAGACTAGAACTAAACTCAGCTCTGAGGCTGCTGGTCTCCTTTCAGCGTTCCCTCATTTTTTTATTTGTTGTGTGGGTTTATAATTCAAACCTTCTGGAGGAACCTGGACTGGATTAATAAGCAAAAACTAATCATTAGCCCCTGCTGTACCAAAGATACTGTCAGTGTTCCATCCTTTGTTAGCTTTACCAACTTCACATGTTCTGCAGTCATGTAGAGTTAAACCAGGTTAAATACACATAATTTTTTAAATACAATGATTTTTCCATGGAATTCAATGTTGACATAAAATTTAACATAAAAAAATCTTTTTTTAAAAAACCCACAAAACCCTTATGCATTAACTAGAGACTCTAATCAGATTATGGTGTATTTTACACCACGAGGAAATTGAAAAGATTTTAGCCTAGATGTTACTGGAAGACAACCATTTAAAATCAAAATGTATTCTGTTTTTGCACCAACTTTGTTAACTTTTTTCCTTTTTTTTTTAAAGAAAAAAATATTCAAGTATGTTAGAAAGATAATTACTTCATTTCCGAATGTGTTTTACAAATACTACATCTAGATCATAACTTGTAAAAAGTGATTTACATTTTTTGTAACTATTACTATTTCTAAAACTACTCTTGCTACTCACTATTCAAGTGTTTTACTAAAAACATGTCTTTAATAAATTTCACATCACAATAACTCAATAAATTAACCTCTTCCATCTTTCCTTAACACAGTCTATAACAGACAGTTTAAAAAGCCAGTATCTTGTAAAAACATTTTGAAATCTTTTACTGGTAAATTCATTTTTTAACAGTATTGCCTTGGTCCCTCATAAATGAATGACAAAGGCGGTTAAGTGCTATGAAAATACCAGGGATTTACACTGCATTATTTCAGCTTACTATAATAAAAAAAGAAAAATAAACAAAAAAACAAAACAAAACCCAAAGAAATAACTACTAACTTTGCTCAACTGTGAAAATACCACTGGGGCAACATAGGTGTGTGTACCTAGATATAGGTGTGTAAATATATATATATAAAGAGAAAGACAATGAACACACTTATTTTCAGACAGAAAAATGAAAGGATCAAAGTCTTCAGGGCACACAGTCAATTTAAATGAAATAGTTTCCAAATATAAGTTGACTCAGTTTTTGAAATTTTCAAGCATATTAGTTCTTGTCTCTTCTCCACTTAAAGATTCTTAAACCAATATTGTTCTTTCAACCCCAAAAAGAGGGCAAGTCAGGCCTCTTTATAAACATTAAAGGCAGTTCATAAGTGCATTTGTAAGGATAATTTAACTAAATCCCAGGTACATTCAATATTGATGGAAGTTAAATAGCTGTATCACACACTTTTTGAGCACTCTTTAATTAGGGAAAAGTATCTATGAAAGTCCTAAATCAGAACCTATTTTTTAGCTCCTAATAATAAATTTCATCTGGTCTTGGAGCATCAGTATCTCATTTTATCATTCATCACACTGTGATTAACCCTAAATTTCTGCAAGAATATTTTTTAAGTGGATTAAACAAAAGTGGTTTTAAAGTTCTCAGTTTCTGAGACCCCTTCCAGAGTCAGTTTACAATGCTATTGTCCATCAGTGCTAAACAACTGAGACCCCATCCAGAGTCAGTTTACAATGCCATTGTCCATCAGCATTAAACAAATGTGCAGGAACTTGTCCAGAGGAAAAGAAAAAAAAAAAGAAAAAAGGGGAAAGGGGGCAGAAAGTGTTTTGGGTAAAAATCAGAGGGAAGGTGACCAATGCAGACATCCCAGTGGGAGTGTCTCACACCAGGATGGAGACAGATGAAATATTCTCTGAAGGACTTGGAGAAGTCTCATGATTGCTGGCCCTTTTAGTGGGTGTCTGCCAGAAATCCAACCCAGCAGAGGGGAAACAGGACTGCGAGGAGGGCAAGAGGCTCTGCAGGGAGGAATTCAGGGGGGCCCAAGCCAAATTAAAACTTAACCTGGCTAGCACCATAAAAGACAATACAAAAATGACTTTATAAATACAACAACAAGAAAAGGAGGGCTAAATCTCCATCCTCACTGGATGCAGTGGAAAATAATAGTGAGGAAGAATGAGGAAAAGGCTGAGGTACTTAGTGCTCTCTTGGCCTCAGTCTTCAGTAGCAAGACGAGATGTCCACAGGGCAGCCAGCCCTGAGCTGGAAGAGAGGGAGAGGGAGCAGAATGAACCCCACATCTTGCAGAAGATGATGCTGCTGTGCCTCTCTCACACACACACAGATCCACAGGGCTGTCTGGGGGATCCCACCTGAGGGTGCTGAGCAAGCTGCTGAGAGAGCCACAGAGCCACTTCCAACCATGTACCAACAGTCCTGGCTATTTAGGCAGTTGGCTGGACATTAGAAAGTATTCCTCCCACCTACAAGCAGAGAGGGAAGGAGGATCTGACCTGATCTCCTGTGACAAGGTGACCTACATTTTGGATGAGGGAAAGGCTTTGGATTTTTTTACCTGGACTTTAGCAGAACTTCTCTTTTTCCAATGTCTTCAGGTGGAGAAACTGGCTGCTCCTGGCTTGAACTTGTGCACTCGTTGCTGGGTAAAATAAATGGCTGGCTGAACAAGCCCAGAGAGTTGTGAACCGAGTGGCTGACGGAGCTGGGAATGTTTGGTCTGGAGAAAAGGATGCTTGAGGGGGACCTTCTGGCTCTCCACAACTCATGAGAGTTCAGCCAGATGGGGGTCAGGCTCTGCTCCCAAGGAACAAGGGATGGGAAAAGGCGAAAGAGCCTCGAGCTGCACCAGGAGATGTTTAGATGGAATATTGGGGGAAAAAAATCTTCCACAAAAAGGTGGTCAAGCACTGGAAAATGCTGCCCAGTGGTGGAGCCACCAACCCTGGAGGCATTTGAAAGACAAGGATGTGGCACCTGGGGACATGGGTTAGTGGTGAACTTGGCTGGACCCGGCCATCTTGAAGGTCTTTTCCAACCTTAACAATTCCATGATTTCAAACAAAGTACAACTTTTCTTCAGTCTGTAGTGGATCAGGCCAAGATACTGATTTTTCACTGTGGCAGTTTGTGAACGAAAAGCAAGCTGACTGTGGCATGTGCATCTCTTCAGAAACTCACTATTACACTATTTCAGAAGCTGCACCCCATGGAAAGTCCTTTTAAAAGCTTAACTGGCAAATGCATGCTAAAATATTTTGGTTTCCATCTAAATCTACACTAAATTCCAATGTTCAGAGACAGGATTTCCACTTTATTTCTCTCTATACACACACGCTAAGCTCAAGAACGGTAACACAGTAATGTGTTGTTAAAATTTTGAAAAAACTAAGCCTAGCACAAAGAACTTGACTGTAGGTCTCTCTTCCTCAGAAATTTAAGAAAAATCCCAAACATCACTGTGTTCCGCAATAAACAGAAGATACTTATATGAAAACATGGGTATTTAATATAAATGGATACTAAAACAAATTCAAAGTAAAGCAATTCCATCTTTCTGTAAACCCACCTCAAGATAAAAAAAATTCCAGCATTGGGTTCTGGCAAAGTATTTGGGAATAAAGAACTACAAGACCAAGTTTTTGCAACAATACACAGAATATTGGATAGCTTTACCTGCGTTCACTTTATTCAGAAACCTTAAGGAGACACAGAATGAACTCATAATATTTAGTACATTTATTTATTTACAATCTAACGGAAGTTTAGATAACAAAATAAATTCTAAACCTTTGGAAGTTTTGTATTACTAATATTTAAATTTTATGGGGAATCATTTCACTTGAATATGAACACCTGGGAAGGAGACAACAAAATTACTTATGAGCTAATTTTAAGGCTTGTAAGGTTGTTACAAAGAATCCTTTCATAATCTTGTATATTGAAATCAAATTGCTTATGAATTGATGTAATGGATTGTTAGTTTCTGCTTCCCAGATGAAGGGGGTTTGTTCAGCTGGGTTTTTAAATGTTAAACTACTCCCAGCACTAGGTTAGCTCCTGTTTTGCTGCAGGAGATTATATTCTCTTTTTGTGAGCTTGGTTATTAACTGATGAAGCACCTCTAAACCTGTTCACCTTCTTCAAGATTTCTTCTGCCTCCAGCTGATGTGCCCAAAAGCACATGCGCAACAGCGAGGATGTCTACAGCAGTGATTTTCCTGAAATGTCCACAGCTCCGGGCAAGCATCTGTCATCCCTTTCAGCTCGTATTTATTCAATATCCTCTCCCACAGCTGCATCCCCTCCCCAGAGTGTTCACAGAACAGAACAGTTCCAGCTACAACAGACCTACAACAACCATCTGGTCCAACAGCCTGAGCCCTCACCAAAAGTCAGAGCACATTAGGAAGGGCATTGTCCAAGTGCCTCTGAGACATGGACACGCCTGGGGCACCGTCCTGGGAGCCTCTGCCCTGCCTGGCCACCCTCATGGAGGGCACCCCTCAGCCTCCCTCTCTCCAAACTGGACAAACCCAAAGTTTGTCTGGCCGCTCCTCACAGGGCATGCCTTCTATCATATCCGCACCAAAGTATGGAATTTCCACTCCATTTTCATACACGCTCGCTGTCACTTGAAAGACGTGATTGCCATTTGTGAATTTTTCATCTTCTACTCAGATCAAAAGATGCAGTGCTTTGGTGTGGCTGTGCTGAGCTCCCATGAATGCCATGGTTCACGGCCAGAGTGCAATTCTCCAATATGTACAGAAACAAAACCCAATCAGCCAGCAGGCTCAAACACTGATAGCAATGTCCCTGTGAACTGCTTTTCCATAAGTGACACAACACATTAAATCCCTTTTTAAGTCCTTTGTTGAAGGAAAAGCAACAGCTCTCGTAACAGATCCTAGGCTACAGCCTTGGAATTACTAGTTTTCACACTGGAATAATTTGAGTTTGGATGTTTTGCACTTCAAAATGTGCTTGCACACCCTAAATCCTTCATTTCCAAAGATACCAAGTTTTAAATACCGTCAGCCCTTAGTGGCAGATTCCAACCATATTCCTGCAAGCAACCTACCCTCCAGCAGAGAATCCAGAGGAAAAATGAAGAAAAGCAAAAGTCTCAATTTGGAAACACTTCTGCTATCAGCATTAAATATTTTAATTACTTTTTCTGAACGGAAACAAACAGCCCCAACCATTACTGTTGCACAGGCACCTAAAATCAATTTATGTACATGCACAAAAATTTGCCATCTTTTCCAGGACTGCACTAAAATGAGAGGAATATTCCTGGAGTCTATGGAAGAATGGGTCTGAATGGGTCTTTGGAAGAACGGGTCTGAACCTGACTTTTTGTTTCATTGCAAGTGAAGACTTGCCTGACTATTTAATATTTGAGTATTATGATGCCATTTGTTATCAGATAAAGAGGTTCAAATTTGGTTCTTCAATCAAGGAAAATGCTGAATAGGTGAAAACTCTACATTCTAAAACTTACCCCAGTTGTTCATGGGAGCCTAAAATCAGGATTTAGCACTATATCATTTTTACTGAGTGGAAGGTTTTTAAAGATCTCAGAGTTCTACAAACTGTCTGAGATTTTAGGGGTTTTTTGTTTGGTGGTTTTGGGTTTTTTTGGACTAAATTATCTCTATAGTTTAAAAATGCTTGATTTTCTTAAAACTAAAACTTAGAACTTCTGCAAATACAACACAAGACATATTTTTAAGCTAAATCCATTTCCAAATTCTTCTCTGAAAGACATTCACATTAATGAACTTTTATCATTGCAATGACAAATACAAAAACCTGCTTTTCTCTTATGGGCATAATATAGGTATGATAACTATTTCTCTTTCTGAGGATCCAAAATAACTTTATAAGTATTATGCCCATTCCTCTAGCTGTGATTCAAAGGATGGGAACATCTACTAGGCAGTGTCTGTAACAAGGTGATCACAGGAAATTTCAGCCTCATGAGCGCCAACAAACTTAAGGCAGACACAGATGTCACATAAATCTGATAGGAAACTGCAGAAAAACTCAGTAAAAATTACATCCCTGAAAACCACTTCAGGAACATCTATTGCCACTTGTATGTGTAAGTAAAAAAAACTTAATTCGCTTTTTCTTAATTCAGAAAGTCCACTGTGATTACTTAGAAAGAAATTTATGGGTGCATAATTCTGTTTCTCCAACCACTCCCTAGAATGGAATTTACATTTTTAATGGTTTAATTGAAAGAGTGGACAGAACCCCCAGAATTCATTTCAGTCACTCCTAAAATAAATCTGCCAACTGAACAATGAAAATGAAAAAAAGCCTGCTATGTCAGAAAAGCAAAATTCTTCACACTGGTCAATCCCAACTCTTCAGGATAAAGTAATATAAATCCCACTGTATACCAAGAAAGTTTAGATAACATAATTCTACATCAAGAAGATTAAAGAGCACTTGATTTTTATATGTAAAAATAGTACTACTTCTGAAGACTCAGGTCTAGGGAGCAGATACCTTTGCTTAAAGGATCCAAAGTAATGAGGGAAGGTTAGGGTTGCAAGAGACCTTATCAGAAAAGATAAATCCAACCTTCAAATTTAAGGTATTTATTTTTACTAACACCAGCAGGGTTATTTCCACATAATTCTTAAGTCTTTAGAAGTATGAGGTAGAAAAAAGAAAAATAAGTCCTGCATTTTTAACTTCTGATGTATTCTTACATTTACAAATATGAAAGTAACGAAGTGATGAAACATAACAGATGTTAAAACACAATGCCTGAAAGTCACCTTGAAACACTTTTCAGATGATCTGCCACTTACACTGCACTTTTAGGTAGATTTAGTCCACATGACTTAAAATTTAGAGTCTGTAGCCTGAGACTTGGAGTGTACTGAGGGGAAAGCCCTACACAAAAAGCAAGCAGACAAACAAAAAAAACCCCAGCTGTAAAAGTTCTGAGTACCAAGACTGGTTTAACAAGAACTTTTCTTTTTCATTATTATAACCAATTAGTTTTCCTTGAGCAGAAAGGACTTCCCTGTAAGGGCACTTGAGCATGAAGCACTGCACAGATGGACAGCAGCAGATTCCACCCCACATGAGGATATGGGGCCCTGCACACACAAAACACACCTGGAGTACCTGAACATGGACAGGAGGGCACTGTGAACTTTACATTTAATGACTCACAGAAAGTGTGTTTCCATCATACCACAAACCATTCCCTAGTTGGTTCTGCAAACTTTCCTGGAAGCTGGGTTTTCAGCCAAGCCCTCAGAGAGACCACGCTTGGGTATCTGTCTCAGAGCTCCGTAAAGATTTGGGGAGTTACTGCCCTTAAGATTGCAATCAACTGTTCCTCTGGAGCAGAAACATGCTTCATAGCATAACTGCATTTTGGCATCTCTAAATCTGTGTGGTTGTCATCAGCCTGACACCACTGAAGCGGCTAACAGTACCTAGACAGCAGATACTCTTCACCAACTCTGGCAGTAGCTGTGTCACTTGGAAAGAAATGTGAAGGAGCTGGCCCAACAGCCCATGGTTGTTTTCAAAGACATGCAGAAAACAGTCAAGGAGCTCCTAATCAATTGCAAAAGGACTAAAACTGCACTGGGAGTTCTAGTGAGGCACGGTCTGATCACTGTGTCTCCAAATCCTCACGGAGGTTTCCGTGTGAACGTGACAGAAGCAAATGTGTCATCTGGCATGCTCAGTTTTCAACCACTCCAGGTAGAATCAAACTGGTAGGGAGCCTTAAACTTAATTATAACAATGGTGAGAGAAAGATCTGGATGAAAACAAATCCAAAGGCAACAGACCCTATTTTAATGCCAATTGTCTCAATCTGGTGCGCACATGACCCACCCACCCCCTCAGCTGAGCTACAGTAAAACACCATCTCAGCTTCAGCGTCCCAGACTAACAGCAGAAAGTGTTACTGGTGGAACAATTCACAAAGACACATTGAGGATAAGAACACATAGACTTATCTCCTGTATTTAATTGTCTTCCTTTCAAAATATGCTTAAGAATCTCCTTAAGAGGCTCTGAAAAAAGGCTCTGGGATTATGCACCCTTCTTTGAGCTTCCAAGCATCACCTGTTTGAACACTACTGTGATTTTCTTCTTTCAGATCCTACCAGCTTGAGGGTCACTACTGCACTCAACAGGCACTGTCTGCCCTGCAGTCTGCGTTTGAGGATGGTCAGCAGTCTGCTTCCAGTATTAGGGAGTGAGAAACTGATAGCCCCTGAAGGAAAAACAAGGAAGTAATTACAACACTTGCATCAACATCTACTTTAGACAGTCAAGCCATGGATGTGGAGGCATTCAGATCATGGTCATATGATCAAAAAATATATGTGGAAGAGCAGAATCTGAAGAACAGACAGGCAAACGGCCAGGAAGTGCTGAGAACAAAAACTTTTAAGAAGGTTTTACTGAAACAGATGTTCAAGCACTATGACAAACACTACCCATATTTCTACTAAAATGCTGCAGTAAGGTGGCAAAAGATGCGTTCACAGTGTGCAATTGACTGGCAAAAAAGAATTGCTAGGAGAGAAAAGAAAAACTGCTTATAAACTAGAGTCTACTGACAAGAACCAAAGCTGCAGGCAGAGCTCATCATGACAATATCCCACAGCAGAAGGGTGGGCTTGGCGCTGAGGTGTCAAGAGGACACAGTCAACCCTGTTACACACATGAGAAGCCTCAAAACTCCTAGAATATTTAAAGACCTGATTTACAGAAAGTGGTTTAGATGCCTGAAGTTTCTGAGAGATTTTTAGGAATACTTCAACACCTAACTCCGTTTACAGTAACAGATACTAGGCGCCCACGCACCTCTGAAAAATCACGCAGGATATTTCACAACTAAAAGATTCTGGACAATGTTTGAAAACTTGGCCACATACAGTTTGGCCTTGGAAGCAGAAGAGCAAAGAACTCATAGCCAGAATTTCTAAACCTCTGGGCTAGAGAACTACTCCAAGGGTTGACAAGGACACTAATTTTCTGGTGCAGAGAAGGAAAACGCAGGGAAGCAAGGCAGGCCCCTGCTGCTCCTCTGAACTAATTCTAAAATCCCCTTTTGTAGCAATCCTTATGCCCTGTGAAAAATGCGTGTTTTATAATTGGCTTTTCGCAAATATCAAAACGAGTATTATATGTGTTGTGTTAGAAAGTAACACAGTATTAATTCTCTTAAGTAGTGTGTTAAATATAGTTTTAGGTTATAAAAAATAGAAACTATGCTATGTAGGATACTTTTTTTAAAGAAAGGACTGGCAGCGAGATAGCAGCCACAGCCTAAATCTTTCAGAGATAAAGAATTCATTGTCCTCTTATCAGAAGAAATGAACTTCTTCCCGCCTCGAAGGCGCTGTTAGGATTCTGAGGAAGTTGAAGATGACCAGACAGAATTCTGTATTTGAATGGAATTTATGCATCATGTATGAAGTGTATGAATACGCAACAGGCTGTTGTTTTTAAAGATTGATCCTCTGTTAACATGTGTCTCTGTTAACATGTGTCCTTTTTCGGGCTCATGCTGCCCAGAAAAAGGTACCCACACGTCCGCAACTCTTTGTCTCTGTTGTCTCATTGTCCTAATTCAAATTGTCCAAATTATTATTACTCTAATTGTATTACTATTTTTATAACCATTTTATTACTATTAAACTTTTAAATTTTTAAAAACAAGTGCTTGGCGTTTTTCACGCGCCCCATCATTAAGGGCATCACCAGCGCCACACACGCCGTCAGTGCTAAGGCACGGGGAGGGCTCGACGGGGCAGGCAGGTGAGGGGGCAGGTGAAGGAAAGAGAAGACAGGTGCAAGTAGGAAAAGGCAGGAAAGGGCAGGAGAAGGCAGGTGCTGGCAGGAGGAGACAGGTGAGAGCAAGTGAAGGCAGGTGGAAGCAGGTGGAGGCAGGAGGAAACAGATGAAGCTGCAAGCAGCTGGAGGCAGCAGAATGGCGGCAGGTGGAGCCGGACCTCGAAGGGCCCATCCCTGCGGCCACGCTCCGGCCGCGCTCTGCCGCCCGCTCGGCCAGCGCAGCTCCTGGCTGTGACCGGGGGCTGGCAGGGCTCGGAGCCGGCTCGGAGCCGGGGCTGGCAGGGCTCGGAGCCAGGCGGGAGCAGCCCCGCTCCTGCCGGCCCGCCCGGCCCGTCCCCGCTCCCCGCCGGCGCGGCCTCACCCGGATGTGGATCCGGCCGCCCCCCCGCTCCCCGCGGCCGAGGTCACCTTGATGCCTCCGAGCGGAATTGTCTGTCCCCAGGCTGGGCTGTCTCACCTCGTGTAAACGCAACTGATGGCGTCAGATAACTTCTACAATACGAGTTGCTTAATGAAGGAAACAACCTTGTGTTTGTAGCATTGCGTAAGATTGCATCACGGGATAAATATGCATTAGGTAGGCGGAGAGCGTGGATTAGATAGGCGGGTCCATGTGAGTTCTGCTTTACAAAAGATTGCGAGTGATTACCACCTGAGCGTCCCTTGTGGAAAGCCCCACTGTGCGCCCTTTGGAGAATAAACACTATTAATTCTGTAAACTTTCTAGACTGCTCTGTTTGTGTTTAGGGAGCTCCTGAAGTCGGGACCAGCCCCCGCAGCGCCGGGCGCTGCTGCTCATCCCGGCTGGGCTCGGGGCCGCCCCCGCCGCTCACGGCTAGCAGCACAGCTGGAACCACGGCTGGAATCACAGCTGGCTGGAATCAACCCCGGCATCACCCCCGGCCCTCGATGGAGCCTCTGCCCCTTGCCCTTTGGTTCCCAGTCCGTGTTTGTTCACCCAGCCCGACTGTCGGTTCGGTGAGGGGCAGAGCACCGGCGGCGTCTCTTCGGTGTCATCCCAGAGCCACAGGATGCTGAGGGTTGGAAGGGATGTCTGGAGATGTCCAGTCCAACCTCTCTGCCAGGACAGGGTCACGCAGAGCAGGTGGCACAGAGGAGGTGGGTTTGGAATGTCTCCAGAGTGGGAGCATCCAGTGCTCTGGATGCTCTCTCCAGAGTTCCAGTGCTCTGCCATCCTCAATGGGAAGAAGTCCTTCGTCACTTCTTCGTCATGTTAAAATTAAACTTCTCGTGTTTTAGGTTATGGTTTGCTCCTCATATTGTCAGTGGGTACCGCTGGAAAGAGTTTGGTCCCTGCTCTTGGCACTCCTTTGAGACACTTATCTGCATTAATGAGGTCCCCTCCCAGTCCTCTCTTCTCCAGAATAAACAGCCCCGGCTCCCACAGTCTCTCCTCACCAGAGACCTGCTCATCACTCATCACCTTTGTGGCCCTTCTCCTTTTCTTTCTTGTGCTGAGAAGCATGGAAATGAATCAGGGACTGGCAGGACAGTGAAGATCACGCCAGCCCTGGGCTGGGCAGGAGGAGATCAGCCTCAGTGCCGTTCTATGAAGGGACATGGCATAAAGAGGCCAAAGTAAGGGCAGGCAGCTGAGCTGTGAATGACACATTGTGATGAACTGGGAAAACAACTGGTTAATTTCACTACAAACCTCTTTTTTTCTGAACAGAACTGTGTCAGTATCAAGTGGAAAGATACTTAATGAACAGTACTTTAAAGGTCATAGAATGAAAAAAATGGAACATTATGCCACTGGAGCAGTACCTTGCAGCAGTTTCCTGTTCCATACTACATGAAAAAAAACATAAGATCACGGAATTACAGACTGGTTTGGCTTCCAAGGGACCTTAAAGCTCATCCATTTCCATCCATGGGCAGGGACACCTTCCCAATACCCCAGAGTGCTCCGGGCCCTCTCCAACCTGGCCTTGACATTTCCAGGGATGGGACAGCCACAGCTTCTCTGGGCAACCTGTGCCAGGGCCCCACCAAAATATTAATAAAATGAAGAGATATTATGGTGTAGGCTTTGTGTCCCATTACACCTGACTGCAGCATTCCTGAAGGTAGCTATAGGACGTGATTTTTTGGAGGGGTAAATAGCATACAACTTTATCAGTCTTCTTCTAAGATACACCACGGAAAAAAAAAACCTTGTGCCTGTGTGCTGAGCACTGTAAAATTTGACAATTTGATAGCAGTTTCTGAAATCATTCATACTCACCAGACAAAAACAGCAATTAAGGGCTTGTTTTCAGCATTAGTTAATCTTCTCCTGCACTGTTACCCCAGCTAAAGACCCTTATTTCAGTCAGTCAGATGGTGGAATTTCTTCTTGGATGTAAAGAAGAAAAAAATCTCCCTAAAAACACCTTCTCAATATTCTATATTAATGTTGGTACATTCAATAGGGTTTATAAAGTTTTACTCAGTAGTTATTTGGTTGGTTTCTGTAATGCTAAATGTGAATGTTTAGATTCTCAGGACTTCAGGAGGTTCTTTCCAGGTGGTGTTCAAACCTGTTCTGAGGCCTGGAGTGCCTGCTCCTGTTTTGTCAATAAATTAAAGATTTCACTTATTTTTACTATCAAGATATTATTCTTTTTTTACAGTAAATTTAGATTACTGAAGGCAGTAATCCATAAGTAGGTTATTTATCATCAATGTGTTCTTGTATTGCATCTCTAGTGTGTTCCTTTTCTGTTTTAGAATTTGCTATACTATTTTTTAAAGAAGGGATAAATGTATTCTGGGCAAAAAGCCAAGAAAAAGTAGCTCTTACCAAGCCAAATTAGATAATTACAATTTCACTCTGTCTTTAAAGCACAGCTGTGCCTTTTGGGTTGTGAAAATTATTATTTAATGCACATAACTTTACATTTTTCTTGTTATCAAAAGAAAAATGTCCCCTCAAAGTGTAGACTCCTCTAATTAGCTTATTTTCTCCATTTTAAAATTTAATAAAAGTAAATATATTCCTTGTTACAATATTATTATTATTATTATTATTATTATTATTATTATTATTATTATTATTATTATTATTCCTGATTTTATTTAATCTTTTTATGACCAATACCAGATTTCTCTTACTTTTTTTTCCATGTCAGAATTTGGTAGATGAGAAAAATGAAAGCACTTTTGTTTTGATTTTCCACTGAAACAGCTGCATTGATTTTGTATCTTCTATCCTTAAATTCATATACCAGGAGCACAAGAGGAAAGTGTGCCTAGTATACTAGAACTGTTGCAAAAAAGAATTCAAATATTAAGATTTTTTTGTGTATGATTATATTTATCTTGTCCAAAAATCCATTTCAACATCTCTTCCACACAATTTAGATCTTTGTGACACAGGCCTCTATCTTTGGTTGGGATTTTTTGTTTACTTGTTTATTGGGGTTTTTTTAAGGCTATAACCATTTGTCTCAGCCTCAGACTCATTCCTTGAAGTGGACAATTTATTAAGTGCAAATTCAGCAAGTAGAGAAAAAAGCAAGAGTAGGAAAGACATTGGAAATTATACACTGATTACAGCTTTTAGAAGGAATCAGGAAGAAGTTGTATGGGAGGCTTGTATTTTGGCTTAAGGTTGATGTAGTAAATAGCAAAAGGTTGCTTGTTTGTATTTTTTAGCTGTACTCAGCTTTAAACTATGTTTCTCTCTAAAGCTTTATGAAATATGAAAAAGACCTTTCATAATACTGAAAAACAGAAGGTCCAGCATAATTGCACCCAAAATAGTTTGAAGCAATCCAAGACCAAAAAACATCTTAATTTGGGCTGAATGTTATTGTTTTGTCTCCTAGAGAGCAAAGTTTATAGAGATTCCTGTCAGTTCTGGAGCTTTTTCTTTTTTTAATTCATTCAGCCTTACATGGTAACACTGGGTGGTTATAAATAGGTGGATGATACCCCCCTTCATTTGAGCATTTTTGTGTGGTATGTAGCCTGTCATATTTGTGGGTCTTCCAAAGGAAACAATGTTTGTAATGCTGTTGGACTGGAGGCTTTTTTTAAATCCTAGTAGAGAAATAAGCAAAACTGCTAAACAAGCATGATTTTTAAAGTAGATATGGATTGATTTACCACTGTTAAATGCCATCATTAACCTACAGGGCTGACTTCCATGCTGAGGGAAGTTGTCATAGAACACAACAAAATGAAGTATTTACTTTTCTTACCCTGAAGCAGATGGAGACAATGGGGCGTGAGACAGTGAGATTCTTTGTATGAGAGGTAACCACTATTTTTTTTTGCTTTCAAACACAGCCTAACCTTAGGGAATCTAAAGTCTTTATGATCCACTGTTTGCTGATCAGCAGGGAAGAATGGATCAAGTTCATCTTGTTGCCAAACTACCATATCCACAGCAAGAACCAACATCCTCTCTCATTCTTGTGGCCACTATTAGGAACAATGTCCAGTCAGCTTGAAAGGGCAGGGGAAGAAAATGCTGTATTAACTGTGAAAGCAGCCATCATGTGTAGGATAATTTAGTCTGTTTCAACTTAAATCTCTTATTTTTACCCTACTGAGGTACTCACATGCTAAAGATCTCACAATTGGCAATAAAGCATAAAGTTTATTTGTTGCTAGACCACAATCCAGCTTAGCAAAATTCTGCCACCCTTTTTTCTACCCGCTAAAAAACCCACAGTCAAGGCATACCATACTTGTTTGCCTTTTAGGGTTTTCTAGGAAAAAAAACATAGCATGGAAGTCATTGTCATTTCCTTTCAAGAAAATTTACTGAAAGTAGACAGTTAAAACTCTTGCTGTAAAACAAGAACCACTATAGAGTAATATTTCTCCTCTACCTATTAAAATATATTTTTTCTCTTAGATGTGACAGTAGCAGAACCCAGAGGCCACATTCTAAACTGTTGGTTTTGGGGTTTGTTTTTTCTATTTTTCACCATTTATAGAATCTGTTTATTGGCAGAAATGCCAAGGTTTCTGCAGCTTCACCAAGAATCATTCTGGTAACATGTTGTACTATACCTGACATCTCGAGTCATGCATTCTTGTCCTTGCAGTCAATTAGTAGTATCTGCCTAACTAACCTTCTCTAATTATCACAGCTTTTGTGCATCTAAATAAACACTGTACTAGATGGCTTGGTCGTTTTCTGGGTTGGGTGTTGTTGTTTTAAAAATTGAATCCTGCTGTTTTTTAAATCCTGTGGAAGTACTTTTGAATTTGTAATCAGTGATCTATATTTCAGCTCCCTTTTTTCCTGGTTTAATTGATTTATATGTTAAGTGCATTTGTATAAGCAGCACTGCTACACTGGAGATATCTTTTTGAAATCATGTTAAAAGGTTTAAGACAGATTTTGGGGTCACAAGCACAATTCTTTTTAAATCAGCTTTTGCTTACATCTGCAAGAGCAATTATGAACGGTGCTTTAACTTCAGGTAGTAACTTCTTAAAGTATTTTAGCTTCCCTTATTTAATGTCAAAATATATAAATATTTGAGTTCACAGGAACTCCAGTGTAAACAATATGGCACAAAGAGGTCACCTAAAAATCACAGAAAACTGCACAAGTGCTGGGAGAATGGTTTAGCTGTGAGGGAAATGTCCAAGCAGTTCTTTTTAAAGCCATTATGAACATACTTGGGGCAGTTAAAATCAGCCAGACCTCACCAACAAGAAGTAGGGCTGGATTCTTCAGCTGGCAGCTAATGTACACGTGTTTTGTGGGTGTTTGAAAGAGTGGACAAGCAGGGTCCATAAATTCTCTCAACACCTAGGGTAAGAGCTCCCAGAAGAAAGTGGTTTTGAGGACAAAAGTATTGCCACTTGAAAACAATTCTCTTTTCACACTTGGCTTTCTTAGAGCTTCAGTATTCAAGACTTCTATGGATAGGATTGAAACACAACTTTATTTATAACATCATCAGTATCTTCTCCAAAATGTTGCCAAAATACATGAAGTTAAGCATATGTTGCAGGTAAATGTCCAGTAGCAGAGAAATTCAATGGACCAAAAGATTTTCCTCCTCTTTAAGTTTTTGCTGTGTTGTTGTTCTTCTGCATTTATTTTAATTTTTAATAAATACTTGAAAAGAAAATGGCAGACTTTGCAGGACTACTGGATTTGTCCTATTGATGCAGTTTTGTGGAGACCAACTCAAGAAATGAGAGTTAAATCATGCTACTTCCTTACATTTAGTTCCTCTACTCAGAGCACCTATATTTGAAAGATAGAGCTTCATTATAGGAATTTTGGTTGTTTATTATTATTTTGCTAAATTTACTTAGAAAATTTATAATAATAAGTTTGCTATTAGTAGTAATGCCTTGAAACAGACATTAGGTAATCTAGGAAATCATGCAGTCCACCCTGAACTTCCCTTGAGGAGGAACTGGCAATTTCCTCCAAACTATGGAAACCCAGAGCTGAATCTCAGAATTTCTAGAATCTCAGAAATGTCAGGTAAATGATCCAACAGCTAAAAAAAGGTGGGTGTAAAATATTACAGAGAACTTGCATCAGCAACTATTCCAGTTACTCAGGGGATGAGCTGGAGCCCCGAAGAAGGACAAATACTATTGTTTTGGAGCAGCTGCTTGGAATTGTCTGTCCTACTGTGCAAAGCATGACTCTAGTGCAGTAGCTGAACCAGATGCAGTGCCACATTATTCAGTCCTGGAATCCTCTCTGACCAAACGTGCTGGAAACAGGTACTGCCTCAGATTGTTCAGTATATTAGCATGTAATTCCTTATAGGTGTCTTAATATCCACTGTTAAAAATAGCTTGTGGTAAGACCTAAAAATCTTCAGACTGAGTGTCTGAATGCAATCCTGGAGTTATTTATACCCACCTATGAATTTGTTATGTTTGAGACAGACTCAGGCAAACAGCCAGAAAGGTTCTGGAAGAAAAAAAAAAAAACCTCAATTAGTACTCGTTGTAAAAAGTGTGCACCTTTTTGTGAGACCTGGACTTTGTCAGCAGCAGTGGCTGCAGCCATCCCTGTTGGACAGCTCTGAGCCAGGGAATGGCATTCCTTCCACTGGCAGTCAGAGGGGACTGACCATTCCTTTCTCCAGCAGTAATCCAGCAGTGCTGGGCCATTGCACCGCCAGGAATGTCATATCCATGTCTACATATAGTCAAAGACTGAGCTTGAAATTACAGAGCTAAAAGGAACACGTGTTCCTGGTCCACGTCTCTTTCCTGAATGAAGACATGTTTTGCCATCTCTTCATGCTAAATTTTAGGGGGAATGATTAACCACATGATCCTTTTTGGGGGGATAACATCCTAGTCATAACTGGGGGGATAACATCCTAGTCATAACTGTCAAGCAAATAGGTGATCAGTATTCTGATCCTGATTATTCATTCATATACTAGAGTTTGTTTTTCTACTTGAAACACTTCCAAATAGTTAAGCTGCTATGCAAAAGTTTAATTAAGACCATAAAAACATTGTTTGACTAGATATTTTTATTGAAAATAGGTAAATGTTTGCTAATGTGCAAGCGTATCAGAGAAACCTCCTGTCAAGCAAAGAATTACGAGTAGCACTGGAGACTTTTGGTGCTCATAAATTACATTGTCACACAGGGAAAATGACTGAAAAAGACACCCCTAATGATTATTTTTTAAAAAAGATTTTTTTGGGCAAACCCAGGAATTGCTAAGCAGGTTCTAAGTGCCAGCAACTCTACTGTTTTTAGAAGGAAAATCTTCTGTTGATGCAGTTATCAAGATATTGCCACTTCAAAAAAAAAAACCACCATCCAACATAAAACCCTGTTAACCATTTAGCAAGTATTTTAATTACGAAGGAAGAAGTAAACAATTTGCTATGCTATAAACTAAGATTCTTGCATCTAATCCTCAAAAGATGCCATTATAACATTAGAAATTAACCTCTACTCATGATCTGTCAGTGGTACTTGAAATGCTTGGCACTTATTTTTACCAAAACAAGCAATTTAAAAAATTGCATTGTTTTCTTTCTGGTGATATATTTCAGTGGGCAAATTGTGATGGCCGCTACTGTTGGTGGTTTTCATGAACCAAAATTTTCATTTCGCAGTGAGCAAAAGAATATTCCTGTTGGGAACACTACAGATAAATTCATGGCACCAGAAAGTTGGGTCCCAATGTTTTGTAGCTTTGTACCCATTAAGATCATAGAATCATTGAATGATTTGGGTTGGAAGGGACCTTAAAACTCATTCATTTCCAAACCCTCTGCCATGGGCCATATTAATTGCATAGAATTACTTTGGGCAATCAAGAATTTTTGAGAAAGTATTGAACATCTGACATGGCCTGAAGTGTTGCAATCTCTCAGTTCACTTACAAGATGTTTGCTTACAAGACAACTTATGCATATAAACAAAGTTTGCATTTTTCAGTTGTACAAAAGATTATTAAACTTTTAAAGTAATTGAAACATCTGTCTTTTTGAAAATATGTATTAAGAAATGTGTCCACATGGTAAAAAAATTAGGATGAGTGCTTGCAAAATTACTCAAGAGAATTTTGACCTTAATCCATTGATCCACATTTTAGTACACTACATATTTTAGAAATAACATTATTTATTAGCATATTATAGTGGAATATCACACCATTATATTGTTTGCATGAGTGAAGAAAGCAAAAATGTATTTCCAAACTTGAAGATATCATGATTTAAACAAGAGTCTTGGAGAAGCAGTTGTGCTAGAAAAGTCCTGGGAGTTCTGGTGGATAACAAATTGAACATTAGCCAACAGTAGGCTCTTGTGGCAGGAATCTCAGTTTCTAGTGTATCAAACATTTTACTTTTTCTTTTGTAATTAAAATACTTGCTTAATGGTCATCGGGGTTTTTTCTTTGGTTTTGGTTTGGTTTGGTTTGGTTTGTTATTTTTTTTTCAGTGACAATAGCTTGATAGCTGCATCAGGTGCTTACTAGCAACTGAGTATTACCAGCAGCTTGAGGGATGCTTCCTCACAGATCTGGTTTTATTAGCTGGGATCAAAGGAATCACTGGGAAGTTTCATGTGGGAGAGATCTCAGACTGTAAAAAAGGACTATGCTATCTGCTCCTGCTGACACTCAGCAGGTACTTTTCTGTTCTGTGGATTATGAGCTAAGTATCAGGACAACGCTCAGGTTCTCTTCATTGTGTCAAAACACTGCCTTCTTTGCAGCTGTGTATAGAAGATTTCTTCTTCCAATGCCCCAAAGCAAATAATCCAGCACAGTGGTTTTGTGGCCTATAGCTGAGATGGGAACAAGACTTGAGTGTTAAATACAAGAGGATCAGATCTTGTAACACATAATCACCTCAAATACTCAGTTACTATCAAATGTCTGTGTATTGCTAAAGGAAGGGGATTTCTGCTCATTTGTTAGAGAATGAATGAATGACTCTATTGTTAATTAGAATCAGATTGCAGAAAGTGTTTGCATTGCTGTGAACAAACTTCAGTTTGAAAAGTGGCTGTTGCGTCTTGCCCAGGGTTTTGTGCACATACTTTCTGAAGTCAGCAAGTGTTGGCGAGCTCTGCAGTGCATAAATGACACTTGCATGTGTGTCTCGTGTGAGATTGACCCCACAGGCTGTAGGGCTTGCCTCCACCTAACCCTTCACATTCCATATCCACTGCAGGGATAAACCCAGCTCGCTCTCATAAAAGTGCCTGTACTTTTTAAAGTTCACTGTTAGTAAAGTTCTTCTATGGAGCTTGTACACTTATTTGTGAAGCAAGGTGTGATATCCCAGGTAATGTACATTTTCTATTCGCTCAGGTTAACTTTGTGATGGTTTTCAATTTATCACACTGTTCTAACTAGGTTTGTGGAGAATTCATTTTCAGTCATGCCAAGGAAATTAGGAAATGTATGTAGGAAAAGAATTTTTACCAGATAATTGTTTAAATACCTGTTTTCTATAGTAGGATGCCTATTCTCTTGTACTTTGCCTTTCTAGTATGTCCATATTTTTGTGTTTCACAGAGATATGGAAGATCTGAAAGGTGCAGCCCCCAGAGTTGTGCACAGATTGTCCCCACAGCTTATGTTTACTCATCCTGGGATCAACCACTTAGAAAATTTTCACAATAAAATTTTAGATTTCCCAGTTTTTCCATATGTGCTGCGCCTTTCATGACAGACCTCACACCTGTGCTCAGCACTGCAAACATCTGCATTACACCTGTGCAGTCAACAGGGTTTGCTCTACAGGACCTGCAGTGATGGTCTGCAACTGAGGCGTGTGTAGGATCCACAACTGTGGCAGTGGGATTTCCAAAATCCACCTTGATAGGGTCTGCTGCCCTGTGGTCTCACACTTTGAGTGCATCGTGGGGGATATGGCCCAACTTACCTATTTCACTTGTGGTCCTGCCATTGGATTACAGGGGCTCAAAAATTAAATCAGGCAGGTTATATCCACCCTGCTTTCCATGGAACAGGCACGTGTGTCCCTGCAGGGCTGGTTGATATTGAGGATCTGTATGGACAAATATTAAATTCTTCATTTTTTAGTCTTGTATTGTATTCTCCTGTTGCATCCAGATCAGAATTATATTCCCTCTGTGGCCTTCTTTGTTTGGTGGTTAGAGGAAAACTTTTTCTTCCTTTAAATATTTTCAAAAATTTTATTTTTCTCCTAGGCTCACATAATTCTCTTCTATATTGTAATTCACTAAACTGCTTCATGTAAGAGCTACGTAATCCCATAAAGACTCCCTCAGGAAGCACAAGTGTGTTTCATGCCTAACAGATTTTTAATAGAATTCTGAGATTATGTTGCTATTGAGTCATGGTGGAAGGACATGGCAAGCTGATATGGTTTTTGGAGCCAGGACAAATTAATTCAGCCATGCCCATTGCTTTCTGTAACAATAGAGCTGAATCATAAATCAGATCCCAATCCTCTGACCGTGTTCCTTCTCCAGCACAGGGTTTCCAGCCAGTGAGCATGGTGGTATATGTTGAAGCTGAGTCTGAACATTCATTTACACACAGACAATAAAGCTGTTGCAGAAACTACATTTTAAGCTTGAGATTGTGCACGCATGGCAGTGCAGGTCTATCCCGAGGAACCAGGAAATTTTATGCTGACAGAAAGCATCCTTTATTCAGGAGACAGCTGTCATTCTGAAGTCCACTGACACATTTCAGGTCTACTGCTCTGTTCTAGCAGGCATTGTAAGAAGCTGTGAGAGTAATTATGTGGTACTGATAGAATCTATCCAGCTTCAGGAACACAGGACCCAACCTGTTCTTAGTTTTGGGAAGGGATTCATTCTCAGGGATTCCATTTTGTTTAGGGTGGGTTGGTTTTGGCTTTACTCCAGCAAATATCCTGAGGTTTGACTGAAGTCAAAATTTACTTTTTTTTTTTTTTTTAAAGCACATTCATTAAGTACATTCTTTTGAAACAAATGTTAAGACTTACATCAACACTGCCAGTTATGATTCTTTTGTGCAGCAAATATGAAATGAGAGAAGAAAACCCCCATGAATGATGTGTAGACAGTGTCTGGTTGGGACAGACTGGCAGTGGCAGTCATGGCTTCTTATCAGGGATTTGAAAGGAAGGGTATTGTCAATAATCATACCACGGACCTCTCCAAATAACATTTAAAGGCAGGGGTTTTAGTGGGAAAGTGCTTATGGGTTCCAGAAAAGGGTAATAACTTACTCTACTGAAACTGAAGAATCTTGAAATTGTTCACGTCCTGTATTTTTACTTATATCTAATTTTACTTCTTTTTTACCATTTTTGTTTTTATTTTTGTTTTTTAAAGCTGAGTAGTTGAAAGAGGCCTTTTCCTTCACAGAAAATCAAATATCCTGCCCACAAAATCCCCCAAAAGATGCTCTTCTTCTCTGTAAAGACAATAAATAGAGCAGGGCATCTGTGAGACAGGCAAGTGGCAGATGCTGATTTCTATACTTGATTTGTGTTACCATCAAGGAACTCAGATATTATTAATTATGATTAATTACTGATCACCTGATTATGCTGCCCTGATCAACCTGAACCATTAGTGGTTTAGCATTAAATAACATGGTGCTGTAGTAATAACTATTATATCTACCTAAAGTTTATGACATTTATTTACTGTATCTTTCCCCTGCAAATTACTTTAAAGTCAATGCCATTCTCATAGACAGATAGAAAAGGAAACATTTAATGTGTGGCTATGGGTGTGCCATAATAAAGATATTTTATATTGTTGGACCATTCTCTAAGTAAACTTCAGGATTTTTGAGCTTAATAACAGTAGATAATAAAAAATGTTGCCACAACACTAGTGAAATACCTTCATTTTTTCAGTTGGAAGGGAAATATTCTCATGCTAAAAAGAGGTATACTGTTATTCATACTGCATTTAACATAATTTGTTTATAATTGCTTTCCTTGATTGCTCTTACAATGCTTTCAGAGAGCAATAAAAGAGAAAAGCACTGTCAAAATATGGTTATCATTATATTTAAGTACTGGTATTTCAAGTTCATTCTAGAAGCACACTGAATTTCATTCAGTTTTGCGCATGGCACATTTAGATTTTTGTTTCCTCTGGAAAACAAAATAATCAGTCAGTTTGTGAAATGTTTTAAAACAAATCTGAATTGCAGTTTCCTTTTCTGAGCCCATTTTGTATTTTCAGTGGAAGCGTTATCAAGTTACATTTCATTTCGGATGCATGAAAACAAATTTAGCAACCACTTTCTACCAAAATAAACAGCAGTAGAGGTGATTTGTCATGGAATTATCTACTTAGCCCACGCTGTTATCTGTGTAGAAGATGTGTCTGAATGGCTTCCGTAGAGCTTGAGAATGCAGCATTTGTCTGCAAATATTTTAGTTGGGGTTTTAATTGAATATAAACATGAACTGCGTGAACTTTGGCACTTGAAGGACTCCTGAGAAAAAGCTACCACCAGGAATATGGAAGTGTAAGTGCTCATGTATTGTAAGGATATTGCATCAAAGCTGTCGCTTGGTAAGCAGATCAGCCTTTCACTTCTGTCTCAGAAACCAACAGGATGCTATCTAAGTGTGTTTAGCCAGCTGAAAGCTATCAGAGAGTTCCTCCAAACAAACATTGTTTGAATTAATATGTTATTTCCAAACCAGTTACATTGGCAAGGTATAAGGTAACATGTGGTTTAGAAAAATAAACCTAAATAAAATGAAAACAGAAGCAGCAGAAACTCTGTTTGAGTCTTCTATGAACTGTGTGTGGATTTCGTCTCATATGGCAAATGACCGAAAATTGGAAGTGATATTCTGAGGAGAAAAGGTCAAAACACACAGGGAAAATTTGAATACAGTGGAAGCACCCATTAGGTCTTAGTTAAGTGTGGAAGTATACATTTGGTAACGTGTCTGTGAAATTGCTATACCTTGTTATATAGGTATTTTTCAGTTCTCATGGTACTGCTGCCACCTGTTTAAACAGATTTCCCTTACATTTGAGATGTGACCCAAAGGCCAACAATGTCCATGGGTCATTTCTGTGATTTCTAATGGCCAAAGGTGAATATTTAGGGAAGCTGAGAGTATTGTTTGTAGATCAAGGATGACTGGCAGTCAGGCTAGACTACAGACACCTGGGTTCCCTGCAGGTTCTCCAGTCCTGCCTTCTTCACCTTTGGTTCAAGGTGTTCTCTGATAAAGCACTCGTTGATCAGAGACTTCTCATGCCAGTAGCCCTGAGTTATGAATAAAACAGGATTGTGAAAATTACAAGAAATACCCTAAATGCAGATTACAGTTTGTTTTGTTTTGGTTTTTTAACCCGAAAACATGGTGAGGATGGTGATAGGGGAGGTTTAGGGATAACTGGGGAATGAATCTATAAGGTCACATTTCTTTCAAGACACTTTTTCTATACAACTGTAGCTCATTCAGAAAGATCTGAGCTTTGGAGCTGCAGCTTGAAGGATCAAACCAGTAAATAGTGTGAGAATGGGAGATGAAAAACCTGACATACCTCCCTTCCTTATATAAAATAATATTAATGTGGGAAAGGTTAATGGAACAACAACTTTCTATTGGATTTAACTGATTTTCTCTTTGCGTGTGAACTCCTGTTGATAGTAAACATTAATTTCTGGAAAGGTTAATGTGGGAAAGGTTAATGGAACAACAACTTTCTATTGGATTTAACTGATTTTCTCTTTGCATGTGAACTCCTGTTGATAGTAAGCATTAATTTCTAGAACCTGTACAAATACTTACATTTTGAAAGGCTCACTGAAAATAATTTATATTCTCTAACAGTTGCTACTTTTAAAAAAATGAAATCACATTACTTTAGTATTTTTCATTTGGTGGAATCTGTCAGTTAATGACATGATATCTTTAGCATTCAGTAGATACCAGAGCTCAGTTGCTGATAAATGCATAAAAGCATGTTTGTCGAGAACAAGGCACTGTGCGGTTTTCAGGACTTTTTTGGATTTTAATTATTTCTATTAATGTACAAAGTTTTCCTGTTCTCCATTTCATTATGAATTACATTTCTTTTCATGGCCATGAAAATAAACAATACAGGTGGACGCTCAAAATGATCTGTAAGAAACCATTTGTTAAAAAGGAAGAATGTGTTCTTAATCACAGACACACACAAACCAAATGGATATTTATTGTTTTTTAAAACACCCCTAATCTTCTCCATATATCATCTCCCACCACAAAACTGTTTCCAGAAACTATTTGGATCCCTTGATGAGAGATTGTGCTTTAACATTCTTAAAATAATCAAATCTATTGTAATATGTTTAATCTGTTGAATTAAAAAATGCTTCTTTCCACTAACGAGAAACCAGATCAGTGAAAATATGTTTTATTTTGTTTCGGTTTGTTTCTGAATAATCTTCCTTGTTTAATGAAGCACAAACTAGTAAAGAATTAGGGAAAAAAGGCTGAGAGAGCAATTAAAATAAAGAAGGAAGAGGTGTAAAGTTGTGTCACCCAATTTCCTTCAAGTTGTTCAAACACTGCTTTGCCCCTTTTGGTCTATTTTGAATTACACAGCAGGTACTAGAGGGGAACTGACCCCTCGGTTTCTGATTTGCTCTAAGCTTTATTCTGGAAAAAAGTCTAGAGGGACCTCAAGTTTTGTTTGAAACTATCTGCATTTATCTAAAGAGTCTCTTACTGTCCAGGCATGCCACTTCCTTTCCATGAAGCATTTCTCCCCCTGGAATCAGAGGAGTGCAAATTCACTGGCTAGAAATATGTGTTCAATAAATTTCCAGTGGAGCTGTCCTTGGGAAAAATAGTAGTGTAAGTTACTACCAGAGAGTTAAGGGAATATATTTCCAGTGTCCCCTTATCCTTCCAGATCTTACCTCTTTTTTTTTCTGTACTTCTAGTCTTAAAAGAGCTCTCTTGTACAACATAGATGTACAAACTAGGTGGCTTGGTCTTTTTTCTGGGTTGGGTGTTTTTGTTTTAAATATTGGATCCTGCTGTTTTTTAAATCCTGTGGAAGTACTTTTGAATTTGTAATCAGTGATCTATTTTTCAGCTACCTTTTTTTCCTGAGGAAGCCAGTGATACAAGATGAGAAAACCCAGGAAATGACAAAGAAAGTTATTCTTTGACAATGCTGTAATTATTCATCCAAGCCTTATAGGCATGATTGTATGTCCATGCTGGTTTTAAATACCACTGTTTTTACACCATCTTTTTGAGAATTTAAGAATTCTCTGGGAAATAATTTGAATGATTTATCAAGCATGGCACATTTATGAAATCTCTTTTCCATTTTGCCGTGTATTTAGTGTTCATTCAATTTCATCACCTGCTAAAAGATATATTTAGAGAAATTTAGATCAACCAGTGAAAGTTTAAATTTCCATCATCTTCCCTCTAGACCTCATTTTGATACTGTTGCACATTTTAATCTTCCTTTGGTTACTGTGGAGTGATGACTGCGCAGGTAATTCCATGCCATCCATTACATGTTCCGTGCTAAGGCAAATTGTTTAGTCAAATGGTTCTTCTGCGTTTAAAGAGGTTAAAATGGCCTTGGAACAAATTACTGGATTTGTTAGAATTGTACTCAGCAGCAAAAATGGTAGCCAATCTTTATTTTGTAGTCAAAAACTGAGACAGCTTTGGTCTGAATGTGATGTCTGACTGCTGTGCCTTGCTCTCCAGAACACTGGTTTGAGTTGTATCTTCCTCTTATGGACAAGTAAAACATATTAAATGTTGGAATCCACATATTTAAGCATATTGCTGCCATCATATGGCTACATACTTATTTGTCAGAATGGTATAATCAAAGCAGTTCTGCATCTGAAAAGAAAGATTTTTACATAAGGGAGCATAAAGCTGCACAGAGAAGCAGTAATGAGTGTTATGATGTTTCTAATCCTTTTTCATGTTTAGGCTGTAACAACTCTGCCTGTCCCAGAGTGTGAAATACTTGTCTCCTGCAGCTAAATGAGTAAGATCTGTGTGATCCATAACAAGGTGACATGGAGATAATGTACATAAATATTAGTCAGACCGTGGGAGAGAAGTTAGTGGGAGTTTTGCCTGAATAATGAGTGAATAAAAACTAGGAAAAGCTGTCAGAACTCATCCCAGGTTGTTACAAAAGTAGTTGTGTCAGTGTATTACAGTAATTTAAATCAAATTCACTCTTATTCCTTTTGTCTCTGATCATCCCCCTTTTTTGGAGCTTCTCATGCAACTTCCATCAATTCATATGTTGGCAGTCTTTGATTTAAAAAAAATGAAATAAATTGTCTTTCCAATCTCAGGCCTATATTTGTGCTGGCAAGCACAAGTCATGTTGAAGCAAACTCTATTTCCTTTCTCCTTATTTGTCCCATAAAGGTGATAAGCACAGCCAATCTGGCAAACACAGTAACAGTGTGGCTAGTAAGGAAAAACAGAAAGGATGGGGACAGGAAAGGAAGAGTATACCCTTATGAATATGTTATATAAAAATGTACTTGGAGTAGGGAAAACTCTTTCCAAAATTAATGCAATTTTTGAACATTTTTGGAAATAATAACTATCAGTAGGATGAAAACGGTCAGTAAAAAATTGCTTTTTATCTTTTAACTTCCAGTAGTATAAAATTTCATATGACCAGACCTGTTCAATTTACCTCAAATCATCTACCCTGCATTAATTTTTACCACATATTATTGTGTATTTTGAAATAATTCCATAGGAAGTGACAGACTAAGGGTTAAACTAGATGGTTCATAGGGTTGTGTGAAATATATCCAAGATGACTTACTCAGCCATCATATTATGGATTCTGACTCTATAATCATATTATAGGAAAACAGTAGAAGAAAAAAGTGATAGGAAGGACAATAATTAAATATTCTGGTCCATCACTGTAATGAACTTTAAAAAGTTCAAAAAGACATTTATGTAACATAAGGATCTATCATTTCCACTTGAGCTTTTTTGGATTGGTCCAAAATTCCAGATCAACAGAACAGTGCATTCAAAGGGGTTTAAATCCCAAATAAAACTGCCAGACTGAAGCAGACAACAAAGATAAGCCCAGCTCTCACATATATTGGAAACAGATGTTGAAAGGATGTAACAGTTTTATAAACATGAGTTTGGAATTGCTACATTGCTCATAAGTGATGAAATAACAAGTGCAGATTCTCATAAGTTTGCAGGGTTTTATTGGTCCAAAGAAAGGAATGACAGAAATAAAAAATATCTCTGTGATGGTGTTCTCTGCCTACAGAAGGATTTCCTTCACCTCTTTTTTTCTTTTTGTAATTCATGGGGTTGCAATCTGAAACTGGTTTTGCATCTCCCATTGCCTGAATATGCTCATGTAGTGGCACATGCCAGGCACCTTCTGTGTCCCAGGTATCCTCAACATTTGTGTTTAATGAGACTTACAGGAAAGCACAAGAGGAAGGCTGTAAACCCTCTGGCTATCCCTGCCATATATCATAGGAATATCATCCCAAATCTCCCTGAAAATCCCACTCCTGTGGCAGTCAGCTGAGTACTTCTGGCATGCAGTGGGGGTCAGGAGGAGAGGAGAGTGGATCCTTCCCAAGCTGAGGGGTGTCAGCAGAGGATACTCCGTGGGTAACCTGCTGTCCTTCAAGTCAAGAGAGATTTTCCAAAGATATTTCCACTGAGGTGATATTTCCAGCTTTTGGTGACTTGGGCCAAAAACAAACAGTGTGTCTACTCAGGCCATGAGAAGCCAGGTCCTCGGGACTCACAACCAACACCTTACAGCCAAAATCAAGTTCTTATATTCCAGCTAGGAATCATTCCACAGCAGGGAGCATCAGGGGCATATACTGATCTGCTAACAGCCACAGATCTTCCTCTGGTGCTGTGTTTTGTAGGATTTTGGGTTGCACCCAGCGTAGTTTACTTTGAGGTAGTCCAGTTCTGAAGTATGAAAGCAAGGATCCTAACAGGAAATTCCACAGTTAAAGGTAATGTTTCAAGCATAGGCAATACAGCATTTTGGTAGCTTCTGCTGTATGATCAGAGAGCAGCTGCTATCCATCAAAACCACAGGTTTACAAAAATAGTGAAACAATGAAAAGTTTAGGGGTTTTACAAATTCAGATGCAATGCCCAACCATGCCATCAATTTAATCCCTGTTGCACTGGGTGCATCAGCAGATTTCACACTTCTGCAGTTTGCCCAGACTTTTGGCAGGGCACTCTGATCGTTGGAGGAGTGATAAAATTGTGATAACACCCTAGAAGCAATACCAGGATCCTAGGTGCCTCCCTCTCACCAACAGTCTCAAACACACATTGGACAGGAAAGATGACAACGCAGATCTTCAGTGCAGTCCCTCCTCAGAGAGCCTTCAGGCAAAGGAAATGAATTTTGCATGAGATGTTCGGGGAAGAACAAATCAGGGCAGAAAAAAGCAATTCCAGAGCAATGTTCACCACTGTTGTGTAATATAAAAGCTAGTGAAATGTGGAAGAGAAGCCTTGCAGTGTTGCCATAGCCATGAAGCCATAATTCAGCCTCAGACTGATGGAGCCAATGCAATTTCCATCCCAAACCTGAACAAATAAAGAGACTGAGATGTATCATGGGGCTCTGACATAGAGAGGTCTTTGAGATTTTTCTTTGATGTGATTTTAATGTAAAATAGGGTGCAAATAATAGATTGGAAGTTAATCAAGTCACTAGACATTGTGTCAATCTTTCTTTGTTACAAAAGAACAGTTTTTGGATATCGTCACACATAGGTGAAATTGAGTTTAAAGCCTTAAAAGTTTTTATAGTATGATGAAATCATAAGGTACCTATGCTGAATTTTGTGTCACCTTTTGTATATCCATTGAGACTGTGAGATTGAAGACCATATGGTTTTTTATTTTCTCCAGGGAACCTCTGTCTCATTGAGGACAGAGGGTGGAGAGATTTCAGTTAATGAACAGGCATCTTTAATACAGGGTTTTCTTCAGCATGTGATTTAGTGCCCTGTTTATTGTAAGCCTTTGAATCCCTGATGTAAACCCAGAATTGTTCCTTTCTCCCTGGCCTATTTTGTTTAATATTCATGCCTACACTTTATGAATGCTTCACAAATATTTCTGGTATAGTTTTCACAAGACAGTCTCATGGAACACAGTATTATGGGTAGAGAAGCACAAAGGTCTCAAGGTCAGAAGTTTTCACTTGTTGTGGGTTGGATCTTGCATGCCTAGGAATCAATCTTTTCAGAACTATCCAGCACTTCATGTGCTCAAAGCACAAGTCCCACACATACCCAATGTGGTCTTGAGATGCAGGCATTTCTGTAAACCAAGCAGACACCTAAAAAATGGAGAACATACTTGCAGATCATCTGGGAAAGACAAATTTAAGTCAGCTGTCTGATATTCCATGGGAAGTACCAGAGTCTAGAAGAGAATCCTCCAGGCTAGTATCTGATAGTCATTAGGACATTCTCTTAAACTGTTTTCTCTGCCTTATGACTCCCTTTGCCTTGGACTTCTGCTGTAGCTAAAGTTTCCTTCATTATGCTGAAAAAAACCTGGGATCTTGTGTATAAATAACTCTTCAAGTATGTAATTAAATATGATATTGCAACCCTGCATATGGTGGCCAAATGAAGGTTGCATAAATAATTCTAGTTTGGGCTTTTCATAAATGTTAACAGTTGACATTATGACCCTAGTGCATAATTGCCATGTAATGTTTTGTTTCTTCTTAAATTTTTAAGAAATGAATTGGAAAAAAGTACTGTATTCTGGCAGCATGTGAAATGTCAGCAGGATTGGAACCCAAATCCACTGTACTGCTTTGCCCTACATGAACTGACAAGAGTGATTGATTGCAGGATGACTAACCATTGTCTAGGTGAACCAGCATAAACAGAAGTAATACTTTTTTTTTTCTACCAAAGTAAGAACATGGTGCCTGATAAATCCTGATTCCATTCAGGATCAGTCTCTTGCTTCCCCTGGGATTTTTTTTTTTTTTTTGATCCAGATTGACTTTCTTTGTACAGCTGCTGAGAGGGCCAGCAGATATTCACTGGACAGTTGTCCAGCTCTTTCTCCTCTCAACTCATGCTTGTGTACATCCAGCACACTGGGAATATCTAGACCCAGCTTTCCTTTAGCTGGAATTTCTGGCAGTTCCAGTTCCAGGTCGATGGGAATGACTGCTTATCAATCCCTTCCTCTGCTGTGCCCAGACCTCACCAATATCTTCCATAATATGACTTTTCTTCCTGTCAAAGGCCAGTTCAGGACTATTCCTTCCTCCAGTCTTCCACAGTTTAACCCTTCTTCTTCTCGTCACCATGTATGCAAGCATCCTCCTTCCCTCTCCCTGCCTTTCCTTACTAAAGGGACAAAATATTTTGAAATGTGCCTCCAGGTTACCTGAACCTGACCTATATGGCTAGCACAAAGCAATCCTGGCAAATCAATGTGGCCACTGGTTCTCCTTCCAGTACATCCCTGTTTCCCACAGTTTCTGTAAATAGATCATTCTGGGGTTTGTGTTGCTTGGGGTTTTTTCCTCCCCTCTATGCATTTTGATCAGCTGCTTTCTTGTTTCACCTCCAGTCATCATTATTTTGGCTTACCTGTTTTCAGACGTGTACAGGACACTTAGCGTGCTGTGAAGTGGAGTAAAAATGCATTCTCAACTAGATATAATCAAACTTTGATCTCTGCCTCATGCTGTAAGTTTGAGCAGGACTGGTTCTATCAGTCCTTCTAGCCCCCACCTTCCCTGCGAAGAGAATGAGATTTTACATGCAGAATAATAGTGTGTAAGTTTGAGGCAATGGATTATCTTGCCTTTATGGGATTAAGCTTATAAAGAGGTGCAAAGAACTCCCACAGACAAAACCTGGTGATTAATTAGGTATTGTGGGTGCTTGATGTTTTTAATTTAGGCTTTCAGAAGTTCATGAGCCCTGCTGCCCTGTGGTGAATGTCTTTCTTCATCACAGCATAGTAAGTATTCACAGCTTTTGAGCCTACAGACTACTGAGTTATGGAATTTTAAAAAAAGAAATGTTGGTCTCTATATTTGGGAACATTAGCCCTTGCATTCAGACCAATTTTCAACAAAACTGCATTGAAAACTCTACTTACTTGATTTTTCTGTTACTATTTTGAAGTGAATGGGGCGTTATTCATCTGTTTCAAAATCCTGTATCCTATTAAATGAGTGCATTTCGACGGGCTTGCTTTATGAACTCAGCTTCTTTCCAGCAGCAAAAAGCCTGGGAACAGCTGCTCTGCAGCCACAGGAAGGCCTTTTGGAGAGAGCTGGGGGCAGAGGAGGGGAGGCAATGTCAAAGGTGCTCAAGGTTTTCCTCTCCTCCCGGGGAGCAGCCAGCTCATCCTGAAATTGCGCAGCAGAGTGAGAACATGTCCCCACTTACTGCACATCCTGGCCAGAGCAGGTTCACTGGGACCCCACCCCTCTCTCTGGTTGTGGTGACTCTTCACATGCTTTTGATTGCCTTCCCACATTAAGCAGATGTTTTTATTAAGCTCTCCAAGGTGACACAAGGGTCATTTTATTGGGTGGTTACTGTTAATTCAAAATTCAACAATGTGTGTTAGTAATATCCTTCCAACACACCTTATTTTGAATTTTCCATCATGAACTTCCTCTGCCATTGTGCTGCCTAATTGCCTAGGTTTGTCCTGACTAACTTAAATAACTGCTCAGTTAAATAATTGTTCCTTGTTTAAAAAAACTGTTCCATGGCAAATCATGCCACCATGCTGATTGAGGCCTTTTCCAGGACAGCCATGAATGCGCTGAAGTTCTGTCAGTGCTCAGCTGCAGACCACTGCCATACTGAAAACTGAGCTTTTCATTCCATTCTGTTCTCTTCCAGCTAGCTTGTGATCAACACACAACTACAACTCCCACCTCACAACCTCTCTGTTTCCTTACTAGCCTCTTGTGAGGTATATTGTCAAAAGTGCTTTCAAAATCCCAATAAATTATGTCAGTGAAACAATTCTTGTGCCTCGTCCAGCTGAATTCTTTCAAATGTTCTCTGAAAACTCTCAAAATGCACTAATCTAATTCAGAAAAAGAGTCAGGAATGCTAGTAAATTATGGTTGACTTGCTTGTTTTTAGTAGTTGGCAGCAACTCTATTGATGCTATGACTGGCTCCAAGCCATTTAGATTCCTGTCAGAAAAATTAGCAGCATTAATTGTTGCTCTGGGATTCTGCTGAATCCCAAACAATTTCCGGTACCAGAGGGAGGCACAGAACTCTCTGCACACCTGGTCTGTCTGGGAACTCTGTGTTCTGGGCAGTAGCAGCACTGGAGATGCTGTGCTGGAGGTCAGGGAGCACTTTCAGAGACGGGATGAGGTCAAAACTCTGTGTGAAGTGAGTCCCATCACAGCCCACAGTGTCTGCCTCCCCACTGCCAGGAAGAATTAATTGCTTCCATGGAAACCTCTCACAGCTGACCCAACTCCTCACTGCCAGCTCCCTGTGTGTCTGGGGGACAGGAAGTGTTTTTGGCAGGGGGAAGACAGAGAACATGCTGAAGGTACTACAGAGAAAGTGCAGTCAAAAAGGGCTGAAATTATTTTGGCGGAGTTGTTAAACAGGTGGTTGGGCTAAGGGAAAGTCACCTGGTTCTGCAAAAGATAAGATGTGAGATAGGAGTGATGGTATCATCTTTATTTCTAAGAGATGCAGTAATCTTTAGGGACAATTCCTACTGTCTATGGGACTGAGTCCCACTGAGCCTTGCGATTTCCAGAGTTGAATTGACATTGCACATCTCCCCTCAAAGATCTGGCCTGGAATGTCTGCGTCGTATCAAAGTGCTCTGAAGAAACAGTCACAGCTCTTTTAAAATTTCATTGTCACTCATCAGTATGCACATTTGCTCAATAAACTTTCCCAGCTCCACCAAATACATATATTCGAAGCAAACCTCAAAAGGGAATAATTTAATATCATGGAAATAATTACCAGGAAGTCATGTTATGCTTCCTGCCAGTTCACAAGAACCCTATTTTTCCAAAATGTGAATGTTATATTGCTGCTTAATAGACTCTAAACTTCAAAAGAAATGATGAAAATCTTTTATCTTGGCAGAGAAGAGAGGCAGCTCTGCCATACTCCCCAGCTTCAATCTAGAACTGCTTTAAACTGAGTATATGATCCAAACACTGTTAAAAACTGGAAGGTGAAAATTGTCTAGACCGTCCTTCTGTATACCTTTAGTTTTGGTGATACCAGGGAACACTGCTCTCAAATTTCATTTATTTGCAGTTCCTATTAAGTCAATTTTCCTACAGAGAGAAAGTTAGCTCTTTTTTTTAATGTACATATAGATGATACACTACTCAAGTTTCATCTCTTTGGTTTCTTCTATCACACCACTGAAGCCTCCTAGAAGCAGTTAAAAATGTGGGGGTTGAAGCCTGGCCTCTCATGCTGAGAGGAGTTGCACCATCAATTTCTTTTGAAATGTGATTTATCAAAGGATCAGGCAGTGAGTGGTTCTGGTGCAGTGATGTAAAGCAGGAGCAATGCCACTGAGGTTCTTCACGCAGTGCCAAAGCAAAGTGGATGGAAACCACTGCAAAGCACAGCTGTTGACTCAGTGGCATTTGTTTTTCTTTGCTAAGGCATCTGCAGTTTTGTCAATAAGGGGCAAGATAAATTAGTGTTTGTTGAAATATTTGCTGCCCTCTGTTACACATTACTGGCAGAGAAGCTGAAGTGCCACCGGTGCTCACAGCAGAGCTGCTCCAAACTTGCTTGGGAGCATCCCTGTCGTGCTGCAGGCAAGGGCTGTGATGGATTGTCCTTTACCTCTTTTATTCTTGTTTTAACACAGAGGGTTTTTTCATAGTCCACAGATGGCACCTGAAAGTACAGTATGTGTTCCAAAAGAAATTCCAGGGCTCTTTTTTTTCCCCCTCATCTTCTTCCAAGAGAAAAAAGTACACATATTTTTTTGTGTGTTATGGCCTTCTGTGGGACACCACCCTCAACCTCACCCTTTTTTCCCCTTCCATGGATAATCTTTTCACAGGGTGGAGAGGGGATGGGATGGGATGGGAAAGAAAGAGTTGCTTTCATGTTTTCTAGCAATGATTTTGTCTGCAACTATTTCCTTCTTGACTTCTTACTCACTGTTTATAAAATCTCCCTGTACTTTAACAATAGTATTGTTGCCACAGCTGCACTGATTATATTTCTCTAACTTCTCTCATTTTGGGGCTTGGAATCAGTGTGGTTTGTTTTCATACATGGTAACTTGGAACAGCCTATAATAACATTACAGAAAGCCTTGATAATATAATTGTAATGTGCACACACACTACTTTCTCTGCTTTTTTGTCTCCGGGATCAAATATCTAATTTGTTGGGGTTTTTTTTAATACTCTGCCTACAATAAAAAAGTGAAGAGTTGATTCCAGATAAGACAAAATGTAGAGCTTTGGCAAGCATATTAATAAGGGGTCAGTGGATGTTTTAAGTGTTTCATTGCATAGCCATGTATCCATGTATCCATGAATTCATGATACATGTCTATGTATCTATCTCCACAGATGAGATTTGTGTTGGTTGTTTTTTGTTGTTGTTGTTGGTTGGTTTGGTTTGGTTTGGTTTGTGTTGTTGTTGTTGTTTTTGGGGTTTTTTTGGCTTTTTTTTTTTGTGGAGGCGGGCTATTTATTTATTTATTTATTTATTTATTTTAATCTGCTATATCCATTCTCCTCTTCAAGATTATAATAAAATAACACCGAGAAAACATTTAAAATGTGTAATGTATTTTAATTAGTTTTCTTTTAGGTTATAAAAAAATCTTTTCCTTCCTAAGGTGCTACTCAAAATGAAAATATTGCTTATAGTGAAAACCTTCATGAGAACTTTTGCAGGACAAAGGATCCTGATGGTGCAAAGTTCCTTCCCACATGGTTGAAGTTCAACCTTTGAACTTCAGGACAAGTCCCCCTTGGCTGGAACACCCCTCAGTGTTCTTGACATCCTTATCTTGATTCTTATCTTAAATAAGAAGCATGTATATTAAATATGTCAGATCAGAAAGGCCTTCACTTGCTAGATTATGACCTGGAGGTGTGGAGGTGTAAGAACCCCATGAACAGCTTGTGCAATCAGCAGCTCCCCAGCACAAAAATATGGGTTATGGGCCATTCATTTAGACATGTTAGGTAATGCAGCAGGTCTGTCTCCCTTTCAGATTGCATCAGATACCTGTGCAAGTCTTAACACACTGAATTCCCCTTTGTTTTGGGGCTGATTAGTGCTGACAGACGAGGGCTCACTGACAGTCGGGGACGCGGCGTTTCCTTAACCTGCAAAGCCCAGGCGGGGTGAAAGGAAGTCAGGACATCACCCTCCTGTCCTGCTTTGCTGCACAGATGCTCTCAGAGAGTATTAAGGGGTGTTCTGGGCTGCCCTGCTGCAAACCAGCCTCTGGGATGGGCACTCAGGGACAAAAACCTGGAACGAGCTGGACAGGCCCATTGTCACCTCCAGGTGAGACAGAAGGAAATATCTTCCAGCACTCTCCTCCATTAAAAAGCTCACTCCTGAACACTGATGTCACCTAGAAAAGCAAAAGGAATTGGACACTAATGGTATTCCATTGTTACCACTGAATCAACCAGACTCAAACAAATATCTTAGAAGCAAAGCAGACTGGCGGTTTTTTAAATTATTCCATCAATTATTCCATTCCTCATGTTTTATATAATCCATCCCAATTACAATATTTTTCCTAGCATGTGGGATATAAATAAGGTAGTTATTAAATCCAGAGTTGATGAATAGCTTTAAATGCTGGCTTGGCACCATTTGCTTTTAGAGATGCTCCCCATATGACGACTTCTAATGAGCCAGAATTGCAGAATTCACAGTTGCTTTTTCTGGTGTCACTGCAAATATTTAGCTGATAAGAAGCAGGAGGCAGCATGCTCAGATTCCTGGTACATTAAAGGAGAAAGTGAATTCAAAATCCATAAGGCAAGTTTTTCTGCCTCTTGCTAGTAATTGCTTCTTGGCAAATTCTATTTGAAAGAAGAGCCAAAAACTCTTTAGAACCAAGCCTGTGAAACAAGCATGTTTCCAGGTTAATCGATGGATCAAATCACCAAATGCTCTCAGGCACTGTCTAGCAGATTCCAAAAACCCTTAACACAATTAAAAATCTGGATTGTCTGCACAGGCCATGATAGATTTTACTCTCAAATAAGTAGCTGGTTAAAAAAAAATAGTGTCTGATGTTGAAAGAAAACATTTGCACTGAAGGAATTAGAGAGGTCATCAGTCAAGACTCTTTAATACAAGTCAAAATATCACTATTGCAATAAACTGGCAAACTGAACATCAGTTTGAGTTATCTCTTGTTGTAAGCACACAGGTTTTATGTGCCTAAGGGAATCTGTTGCAACTTGCATATACTTAAATCTGTTTCAAATGGTGTTTTAATTTTATTTTATGAGCAGAGTTTTCTATTTCTCTTCACAGGTTGGGTTGCTAGTTACCTTATTGAAGGTGTTTGGGAAGTACAAGATGCATGTCTGCCGAGAAGCCACGCTGGTGACTGCAGGCTAAGGCCAAATTATTTATTAATTATTGCTGTGAAATCAATGTAATTCCTAGGAATACCTTACACAAAATTGCTTGATTTTTATTGAAGTCCAGAGCTTTCTCTTAATAATGGCATTGAAGTTTACAATGCCCCTTGGATGCACTGCTGTTGTTACTCCAGTGGAAAAAATCCCAAGAACCAAATGTATGTTACACTTGGGATTTAAATATCAACCAATTGTCACAGGGTTTGAGCACAGCCTCAGTTCACCTACGAGCTCTCAGCAGTTCATTTCCACAATTCCCTGGCTGATCCCTGCTTTTGCAAGCATCCGTGCTTCCTGCTTTCACCCAGTATTAGAAGCAGGAATCCTGGCGCACACTGGAACGGCTCAGGGAGGAAATCATGCTGATTTTCCCTCCCCCCACTAAAATTTCAAAACTGCATGCCCAAGAAATCTGGGCAATGTGTACTTGCTTACTTGTTTTCCTGAACATGAGCTACCAAAACTTTCAATGCTGAGCAGTTTTAATAATGTAAGGGAATTCTTCCAGAAGAGGCACTCTTGCAGAGGTTAATGTATAGGTCAAGGGGTGTGAAGGTCTCAGTCCTTTTTCTTCCTCTTCTGATGTTCTGAAGAGAAGGACCTATGGCATCCCTAGGCTGTGTTCTATAACCCTGGTATTGACAACTTGGGGAAATATTGCAAAATTAGTTCCTTCTCAGTGTTCATGAACGGGCACCAGGAGGTTTCTCATTTCTTAAAGGCATCCCAGAGCTTTAATTCTGTGTAAATTAGACCTTGGTCCCTTTGGTACTCAGAGTGTCTCTCTAGAAATTTGGGGTAACTAAACCACTTAAAAGAAAACACTGACACATTCGACTTTGGGGCTGTAAATGTTCCTGCAGATGCTCAGCTTTAAGCACATGAATTTATTCATTTATGTTTCCTGGTCCCAGATGCAGCAACTCAGAGGTTTATATAAAAATATAAATATTTGCAGGGCAGGAATTTTATTTTCCCAAAATCAAATAACATTCAAGGCATTTTGGAGGATGTTGGGAGCTATGGATATGGATCCCTTTACAGCCTTCTTAAGGTGTGATGTGATCAATATTCACAGAAGCAACATCATTTGGTGTAACTCTTACAAGCAGGATTCAAATTTGAACTCAGAGGTTCTGGATGAAAAGATAACAGCTTCTGCTATTCTGTGCTTCTGCTTAATGAGAAACAATTGACTGTGTTCATTTATACCCTCATTTGGTGAGGAAGATCCAGCCTAAAAGGCAAATTCTCTGTATTTGTCTATTTTGCTATTTGAATGTATGAAAATAGTTGCCACATGATAACAAAATTGCCAGTTTTAGAATGAAAATTGCTACTGTAGGCCTAGGAAGAAACATCTTTTTTAACCCATATTAGCCCTGGCTCAGCCTGATCTGTGGCAGAGGATGTCCCTTATGCTCATGTAAATGACTTGGGTAGGGAAATATTCTCCTGCTCACATTACCAATGTTTACCAAAAAGAGAAAGAAAAGGTTACTTAATATGCCATTTGAAGATCAAGTCAAGATGCTCCAAGTGTATTGATTTTTTTTTTTACCATTGTAAGGGGATTCTGAGTTGTTGGACCAATATCACTGCCTATGCTGTTTTGACAGTTTCTCCAGTATTAGATGCACATTTTGTTTTCATTTATAAATACATTTATAAATTTTAGATCTGTTTCCCTTCTAGAGGTAAACGTTGCACAGCTTGACTTTGTAAAACAGTGAAGTGGTGCTGTGCACCTTTAGGGCTTTACTTCTGTACCTGAAGGTATCCTTAGGAAAGACAACTCTGCTGTCTACATTCCTGTAATTACCAAATATTCTGTCTAATTGGAAAGAAGCAATATAGTGCTTATTTTAAAAAGATATTACAAAGATTGTGGTATTATTTTTGAAGCACAGTTAGAGAGAGGCTGGAATTATTATTTTTCAATTATAAAGACACAGGGAGTGGCATTTTCCTTAAAAGATAGGTTTAGATTTCCCAGGAGGACTCTGAAATGTGGAAATTGCTACCAAAAGTTTCAGCCTTAAGTAGTCACAATGAGTGATGTGCTTTGCAAAAATACAGGGGAGCAGGTGATGTTCATAGAGCCCCCTGTGAGAGAGGGTAATTGCAATTTAGAGAAGTTTGTGTGGAGAAAAAGGAAGATCTGACCTGGCTTTGTTGCCGTGCCTTTGGGAGGGCAGCGCAGCTACTGCAGGCAGCCTGTGGGGAGCCTGGCAGTCCCTTAATCACCTCCCCTCTGTGTTTCACTGCTCAGACATCCAGGCTTTGTCAGGAGAATGTTATGACTCCTTTGCTCCATCATTGCCATTTACCTTTGCCAGACTTTGCTCTATCAAACTATCTGTCTTCTATTTCACGCTGCAGGAAGACAAAAGCCAGGGATGAGTCTCGTCACTCGAAATCTATCTCACTAATCTCCAGCTTGTTTCAACAGGAATCTGCTTTCCAATAATGTTACCACTGGGGCTGGTGTTTTCACATCACTTATCTTGCCTGTAGCAAAGAACACACTAGAATTTAGATATGCCACAGAGGTAGGTCTCTCAGAGCAGCTTGCGCTGCACTAAATCACAAAATAATCTGGAGGGACTACTCCAGAGCATGCTTCTTTTTGGAGAACAAACATCCTTCTTCTGCTCTGCCTCGATGAAGTTAAGGACTGTAGAGCCTGCTGGTGTTTTGATAGCTATATTTTTTTCCTTCTTTGTCCAAAATGACATGGTTAAAAGTTCCATCTTTCTTCCATCTTCCCCTCAGTTATAAAAGAGCACTGGGGGATTGTGAGCGGTCAGGCAATGAAGTGATTATATTTTCATATGCCATCAATAAGCATTAGGGTTTCTTCTGTAAAAAGAGAGATGGTGAATATTGGAGATGTCAAGGAAATTTAAATACTTTTGTAGTACTGAAAGTCTCCTTCAGACATGCTGGATCTAAAAAACATATGAAGAAAGGGGATTACACAGCCCAACCATTACCAGCCTGTCTGCTGCCTTGCAAAGAGGTCTCAGCGTCAGTGAGGGAGGGCTTGGCTTTCTTCTGAAGCCATCAGTTACCATTACACATGGGTGGGAATGTTGCTGAGTAAATGAATTTTTGAATTTTAAGGAATTTTTAATGAATTATGAATGAATGAATGAATTAATATCTTCCTAGCTGGATAAATGATTAATGAATTTTTTCCTACCTGGCTAAATTATTAGAAAGAAGAAGTGCCTGAGGGATTTTGGTGCTTACCCCAAAAGGGTTTGTACAGAACCATTGAGAGACCTGATCTCTTCCACAAGCACATCCTCCCTACCCTGTGTCCCTGTGGTGAGGATCCCTGGTGGGGATCTCACCACAGATGGCCACAACAGGCAGATGTAAGAGGAAAGAAGACACAAGACTGTATCTGCTTCACTCTTTGCTCTGATCTTACTGATTACCTCCAATGTTTTTATTTCTAACTCCAGTTCTAGCTCAAATATGTTCACAATAGTGATGGAGTGGGGTAAAATCTTACTAAGAGTTTCCACATCTCCTGGCTTTGATCAGATTTTCATTAGTTCCTGTTCCAGCATGGTCAACATTGGCACCACCTTCAAGGTTTTTTTAAGTCCTTTTTATGCCTTCATGATGATCATGGAATATACTGCTCGCTCTGTGGGAGGAAGATGAAATCACAACAATGAAGACTGGAGTTATATGGAAACAAACATGGAATCTATAGAGAGAGGAGGAAAAGTGGAGGAAATGTTGAGTTCAAGAAACTTTCGCAGAAGAGTGGGAAATCTGTGGGTTCACAAGAAAGGACTTCAAAAATAAGGTTTTGAATATTCAAAGACATAATAAATTACATTCTAATAATTATTCTTAGGGAAAAAAAAAAAAAAAAAAAACAAAAAACAAATGGGGGAGAAAAAACCCCAACAAACAATACAAAAACCAGAACAACCCCACTCTCCCTCCAAAAAACCAGCAAGGACAAATAACACAGAGTAGTTATTTATGGCTGTCCTGCCATGTTAGTCATGCTGCATAACCTTAGTTTGCATTTAATATTTAATAAATAGTGCTAGTTTCTAACCCACAACAATTTCCTCTGTTGTTTCAAGGAGGGGAATGTTGTATGGTTACTCATCACTTAAGATCTGAATTCTTTTTGATCAGTATCAAAAATAATAGTGAAAATCAGATTTTCTGACACTTGCTTAGAGTTCTAAGGTAAACTAAACCACTTTCTTTGGATGCAAACTTTACTTTTCCCACACAACTTCTAAATTTAAGTGAGGACAATCAACATCCCTGGTAAGAACTCACCTCCTTTTTTGGCTGCAGATATTAACATTTTTCATTGCTTATTATGTTACAGCAGTTTTCCGATGGCCCTTTCTGTGAGACACATTTCATGAACACAGAGCTCTTGTCTTGAACAACTTCCAGTCACTGGATATTTGGACTGACCCCAAGTAACAAGGAAATAAAGCCACCACTTATAACACTGAAGAAAATCAGGGTGGGAGCACTGGTACAGAGTCATTATCAGATTTTGCCCCAAGCCTGTACACATATCCAGAGTTACATTTAAATAATCTTAAAGGATATTAATTTCTAGAAAGTAAAATCTGAGAGGAACCTTTTTCTTTTTTTTTTTTTCCTAATGGAATCAGGAACCACCCAATACTGCCATGTCTGGCCTGCCTGGATCTTGACAAGTATCTTTCATGATTGGTGTGCAAAAATAGAGCTTTCATGTTACCCAAAGCACCTTAAACAAGGGGGACATCAGAAAATAATAGTAGACTTGTTCATATTAGGGCAGAATGTATAAACCACAGTATCTCTGTGAGGAAATAGACTTCCTGTCTGCTGGTTTTGTGTGTCTAATTAAGTACAGATTTTTTGGCTACTAAAACATTTTTCCAGAGCTACCAAGAAATAAAACCTAAAGAAGTCCAGTAAAGCCATGAATGGATAAATACTGTGGGAGTCTTTCACAGTAAACCTTGAAACCCCCACATGCAGGTGAGCCCAGTTCTTCTAACATGGCTATTTTTCAATCATGGTATTTCTAACAAGCTCTTACTTAGCTCTCGTGGGAGAACCATCTCTAAGCAAGTGTTATTTGCTCAATAAAGTCAGATCAAAACTCTCCTTTTGATCCTGCAACTGCTTCCATTTAAAAATAAGTGCTTGTACCAAGCAGACAATCATGCAAGTGTCTTCCAAGCCACCTAGCAGATAAAATAAAATAAAATAAAATAAAATAAAATCATGGATAGAAATGGGCAGTGGGAATGGATGGAGCAGAGAATTAGGGCTCCTAGTAATGAAGATTGAGGTTCTCCCCCCACCTTGTGAATTCCTAGGCTCCATGGAAAGAACTACACAAGTATTTGCCCCCTTTAGCTGACTGACATCACATGGAGCAGGGCTGTAGTCCCTGACTCCTACAAGAGCTCTGAAGGGTGAAATGCTGCCTGGTAAATCCTCCAAGCCCCTCTGCACTTTTGACAGGATGACTTCCTCTGCACACCACGTTCCTGCAGTACTTCTGCACATGTGTTCTGGTCCATCAGTGAGGAAAATCACACGACTTCACAGCAGAGCTTTATGCAAGTCTTTTCCTCCCAGGAGATATTCCTGTGGCCCTCCAGGCACATCTGACTTACAGATGAGGCTGGAGAGTACATGAAGAGGTTTTCAGTGAAGAGAAAATGGTAGTGTTGGGAAGCAGTGGGGTTTCCAAAAAAGCATAGCTGACATAAATCAAAGGAAACAATTTACAGACATTTTGAGAGTACTGTGGAAATTGGGAACTCTGGTTACAGTCCTGACCACTGTCCTGTAGCAACTTATCTGTTCAATTTGATAGACATAGGCTGGTCATGCAGCACATAGAGATTCCCTTTTCTGGCTCACGGGTGACCACCTTCTCTCCCTTCAAAATACTTGAAATGGGTTTTGTACTGTTTTCCTTGCCCTCTTATTATGCAGCAAGCACACCTGAAGGAAAGAAAAACTCACTAAAAGGTTTTCAAAACCTGATTACCACCATTGGCTGATGGAGTATTTTTGCAGAAGGAAACAAAGCACCAAACTGTCCCAGAAAACATCTGAAGTGATTTGTGCCTTTTCTAGGAACTCCCACAGAACCCAAAGCAGAAAGGCTTAAAATGCTGCTAATGACAGCAGAAAGCCCAATCTTGGGAGATTCTCACCGAAGTTCTGAAGGGAAGAGGCTTCTTACCAGTGATGTCAGACTTGGTTTTACAGAGGCATGTGGGAAGGGACACACAGAGAACCTCAGAGAGCTGACAGATTTCTTAATCCAAATAATTCTTATAAGTTTATGCAAACTGATGGGTCAGGGAGGCACTTAGTGCTTAAGATAAGAAGTCAAAGGATGCTGTCCTAAAGGAGGAAATGATAGCAAGCTGTTTTTCTTGCTGGTTATCCACCTTTCAGTGCCCTGGGACATCCTTGCACTTGCACAGTCTCACAAAGGGTCAGGTCCTACTTTGCTCCTTAATGAAATAACAAGTAGCTGCTCATTAACTCTTCTGTTTCCAGTTCCAAGGCTTTCAGAGTACAATGGACTTTAAAATGAGGCTTTTTCTTACTTTTGTAAGATTTTCACTATTGGCTAGGGAGCAAGTTCTCAGGTGAAAGTTTGCCTCACTTACTCTACTGTTGGACTGAGAACTTCATTGAATCTTCAGCTTTCAGTTTTTACAAATGGGAAAACTGTAAACAAATATCTTACCCTGAAACTTGGAATTTATCTATTCTGCATCCAGACAACATCAACAGGAGACTAGTCATAACAGTCAAGCTACTAATTTCATTTTCAGATAGGAGTAAGTTGAGAACTTGGATGCAAAAACATGGGATTTTGAGTATGTGTGGTTAGTGCAAGAGTGAAATAAGATGAAAGGTTCATCTTATTCATCTTAATAAATGCAGGGAAAGCCACAAATAGTATTCTCATGTTCTTTTGTTTTTGAGCCATGGGCCTAAAGGGTATTTTTAATGCAGAGGAACGTAACCATGCTTGTCCAATGTATTTTCCATCAGCTTGAAGCTGTATATCATTGTGCACATTTACATGTATTCAATCTTTCTGCTGTATCTTTGTGGCTGGTAGCCAGTGGGATTAATGGAATGTACGAAATAGCAGAGAAGCTGTGTAGATTGAGTCCCAAAAACAAAAGCTAAAAGGCAGGGTGGTCCTCTGAGTTCAGTTTTCACTTAATCTACTGAGTCATTTGGTGACCTTGGACAAGCAAGCTGACCTCTTGGCACTGTGGTGAGGCCAAGTGTAAAGCAGGGCAAAACCAAGCAGGGAAGATTAATTGCTGCAAAAAGAACTGAGTCAGTATGGCAGGGTAGTACCCCCAAAGCACCCCTCCTGCTCATCAGAGAAATCCTAGATAAGATAATATACCAATTTGTGTTTGCTTGTGTCTGTAGTGATCAAATTTGAAAAAAACAGTTATTCTTTGAAAGGACTTGCCAAGCCTTACAGAGCTGCTTCCTCTCTCTGCACTGTTTCTTTTCTAGAGCTCTTCATTGCCAGATTGAGTTATAGGCTCAATGAAAAAAAGAGGAAAAGATACATATCTGCCACCAGGCCTTCTGATGATCCCAATTTTCCAAACTTGGGAATCAGAAAAGCTGTATCAGAGGAAGCTAATCACCAGCTTCTGAAAGCAAAATTTTGAGGTTTGAGGGGTCCCTCTGGTTTTACTTGTTTTTGGTTTTGATTTTTAATGTCTGTGAGGTGAGCCCAAGGCCAGACTGAGGATTGCATCAGGAAAATGGAAAGATGAAGAAAAGAGAGAAAGAATGGCCTCAGCCCTAAAATAGCACTGTAAAGGGCGTTTTACTTGGAACTTTCTTCAGCTGACATCAGTCAGAGTAAGAAAAAAGATATTAGTTCAAAAGTGTAAAGCTAAAACAGAAATTCAAGGCTGGAGGTAACACTCCTATCTATTTGGTGTTGTGGAAAAAAAAAAAAAGATGTTCCACCTGGACCATAAAGATGTTCCACCTGGACCAGAAGCTTAATGTTTTTTCAACTTCAGAAACATTTGTTTTGTTTGGATGTCTTTGACCCTGGACTAGACAAAAGCACATAAAGACACACTCAGAAAAACAAGACGAACTGAAGTGCAACAGAAGCTATTAGCTTTTTTTTTCTTTTTTTTCTTTTCTTTTCTTTCTTTTTTTTTTTTTTTTCATTCCTGGTGAGCTGGAAATTTCAGGAAAAGCTAGTTTAGCACAGGAGGTTTTCAAGCCAGGCTTCTGATAATCTCTGATGTCCAAAGTCAATGCCAGTGGGATTTTTCCATCAAAGCCAACAACGCTGAAATTTTTCAGTGTAATATATAAACAAGAAACTATTTTCTTTTTGTCCAAAAACTACAGTTTCATCTGTGGAGCTCCTTCAGCCATGACTTGTAAACCAAAGTGGGTTTTTAATACATATTTTCACTAAGCAAGTCAACATAGCAGGCCTGGGAGCCACTGTGGCTGCGCTCCTCAGCAGGAAATAGGTTTGTTTGAATCAATATTTGCAATGATGCCTCTAAGGTCTACCCCATGCTCAGAAAAATGAATAAAACTAAATAAAAATAATCCCTTTCTTCCACCAAATTGTCTGTCACAGATTCAGATTGTATTGCATAAAACTGACAGCAACTTGCACGGGAAATCTCACCGAAACCTCAGCAGTGAGCAGCCTCCCTCCACCAGGAGCAATGGGTGGGAAAAACAATGCCAGCATCATGTTCCTAATGGGAAGAAGAACAACAGCAGGATCTTGGTCCAAGCGATGAGATCCCTCAGTGATGAGAGGATTTGTAGTTGTTCATTCCATTATTTTGTGTTTCTCATATGGTTTTATGCACCTAGAGGTGGTTTTTCAACCCTGAATAACTCTCAATGGGCAAACTCCAACTGTAAAGGAATGCTGGAAGAAGTGTTCTCAAAACAGTGTCAGCTGCTTATTGTAAAACAGCTCCTTACAAAAATTATTGTTACCTCCAAGAAGTTGGTTTCTTTATCCACATAAGTCATGGGGATGACTTATGTGGATAAAGTGATCCACTGACAAGTGAACAGATTGAGAATTTGCTGATCAAAATTCTAACAATTGTGCTACTCCTTCTGTGCTTCATCTTTGTACTAACATTAAACAGAAAAGAAGGGGTGAGGGAAAAGGAAAAACAAGTCTTTTCTTAAGGCAGGTTTGTACATGTTTAGCCAGCTCTTCTGTTCTGGTTTTAGGGCAAAAGAAAAAAAAAAAAGCACTGAAACATAAAGCAGTGCGGATTGTATGGAAAAATTGACTCAGATCGAGTGCCTGGCCAACACCACAAAATGGACTGGAGACAAATCTGATAATTAGAAAAAGCAGTGAATAACAAAATATTTTTGACTCATGCCATATCAGGCAGCCTCTGAGAATTCCCAGAGGCAAGAAAACAGGGTTTAATTCCCTGCAGCTTATTGCAGTTTTATGTTAGAGCAATGCCACTGATTTCAGAGGCATTATACTTGTGTAATACTGGAGCTGGCAGGTAAGCCAAAATTCACCTTATTCTTCCATGACAGTTGATTTTGACAGCAATTTGCCCAAACTGCACAAACAGCCAGGTAAACCAGGAGGGACCATACTTGCGTCAGCTTGGTACAGCTGACACAAACAAGGTCAGAAACACTCCTTATTGTATTAATCTAATTTACAGTGCCTGAGGTTTGTTTTTGGTTTATTTTTGCACCAGGTGGCCAGGGAAAACACATATGCTGACCAGGCCACAGCAAGGGTGGGATAAACATAGTGACCATCACACCAGGGATGCCATATAGGGGTAAGAATGTCTGATGCCTGTTTTTCATCTCGCGCTGCTGCCGCTGCCTCTGCCAAGTCCAGCAGGTAGTGGAGGCTGGAAGGCACGGTGATAAGAGCTAGAAAAGACAAAAGACTTGCCAGAAAACAGTCAAATAGGAGCAAGAGAAGGGTAATGCCTGAGAAGGAGCCAGCACACACAGCAAGGACAGCACAAGGAAATAGCTGGACAAGGCAGTTAAGTGAAGGGATGAGGGAAGCCTCCTGGAGAAGCCAGAGCTTAGAGGAGATGAAGCAGGAGGAGGTGTGAAAGGGGAGAAGAAATGCCTGAAATTCAGGTAAGAGGATGCACAACAACATCTTGTCACAGCTGTTGCATACTGCCTTAACTCCGTTCAGGAAAGCAAGATGAGAGTAGCTGTCCTTACCTGGGTGCTTGAAATGGCTACAGAAGGTTAAGGTCAGTCTCTAGAAAGGAGTTCTGTGTGTTTCTGCTTGAAGAGAGTCAGAGAAATCCAGCATGGTCTCATGTGTCACTATTTTTAATGTGTAGAAATATTAGGAATATATATTAGGATATATTAGGATATATTTGGATATATTAGGATATATTAGTCAGGTGAGCAGCAACTGAATTCATGCTGTCCCTCTCATCAGAATTTTTGAATTTTATAGGATGTTCAACTGGATTTTCTCACTTTCCTATACATTAGTGAGCAATCAATGCTGGAGATGAAGGAGGAGGAAGAGGAGGAGGAGAAAGGGGAGGTGCTTTAGGCAGCAGACAAGAGATTATTCTGAAGACTGGGAAAGAGACCACAGTGGAGCAGATAATCACCGAGCTGATGGAAAGAACCCTGTTGGAGCAGATTTCCACGCTGCAGCTCATGAAGGATGCCATTCCCCCTTTCACCATCCCAGGGGTAAGGGGAAGGATATGGAGAAACTGGGACTGAAGGACAGAAATTGTGATTGAAAAGAGAAAAAAAGAGGGGTGGTGGAGTTTAATTTTTTGTCTGTTTCCTGCAATAAATTAATTTTCTCTGTTGAATCCGTTTTGCCTATTGTCAGTAACTGGGAAGTGCTCTCTGTATTTACCTCAACCCATTTTTTTCCACCTTGGGGATGGGTAGGGAGAATGCCTCTGGATGGCACTGGGCTGGCAAACAAGGTCAGCCCACCACAGTGATACACAATCTTGTTTTGCCCCTCCCTTCTTCATCTCATGTCCTTTACCTTCCTTCCTCTGAAGGAATACTGAATCCTGATAAATAAAGAGAGGTACCTCATGATGTAGTGCCCAAAAAGCACCAGGTAACCTGCAACAGAGAGCTCAATATGTAAAAATGGATCAAGATTTTGATTAGGACCACATTCAAAAATAACACATAAAGCAGATAAATGACAAAGTCTGAATAAAACTTCCCCTTTGTGAGTTGTGTCCTTGTGCTTCTAGTGTTGGATGCAAGGGAAATAATTTTTCCAAGTGAGGCAGAACTAAACAGTCACCTGCCAAGAGCTAAGTACTCACTACTTGGGAATGCTCACTTGCAAAGCAAGTGAAGGAGATGTAGAAATGCTCTTCACCTTCAGGTGCTGTTCTGCCATCCACAAACGTCACACATGGAAGCAGCAATGCCAAATTTGAAGAGAGTTTTGGCTCACAATTATTAAAAAGAAAAAAAAACAACAAAAAACTGCATATGAAATCCAGTAGATGGAATTCAATTGGATCCTTCTGAAGCTCTACTTCAGCTGTCAATGCTGAACCCTTTCTATTACCAGTCTTTCCAAAGCATTTGTAGTGCTGAGAAAGTACCCATAGGAGTCAGGAAATTTGCTCCTTTCAGACTCTCTGGATGCAGGATATGTCCATGGCACTGAAGCTGTTGGAGGTCGACTACACTAGAAGGCATTTAGATGTAAATTTTGGTGTCAGCTTTTAAGAGCTGTTAATTCCCATCCATTCCCATCCATTCCCATCCATTCCCATCCATTCCCATCTGCCCTACATACATTTGTGTGGTTGTGATCCATGACTCCTTCAAGATTTCAGCTCCCACCATGATGTGCTTACAACCACATTAGGCTTCTTTTACCTGGACTCCCTTGAAGTCTGCATTTCTATCAAATTAACTGATTACCAGGTGGTTGCCACTAAAAACCTAAAAGTCTCCATCACCTTCCATTAAAAGATATTAGAAATGTATTTTTACTTCTACTTGCAATTATTCACAATTTTATGACTATGTTTTTGTAAGTAATTTGCTTCTGTAAGATTGCTGTAGATATTCTAGATAGTGACTAGAGAATGCTGAATCGTAAATTTAGAGAAATAAATTAATTCATATCTCCATTTACAAATATAATTTCCATATCTCTATAATATTATTTAACAACTACCTTAGATTGCCCAAAGATTTATGGTTGAAAAAATTATTAAAGAGAATATGCCTGTGGTTCTTTATTCATAGAAGGCTCTCCTGAAATGTTGCAAACACCTTCTGAAATCTTTAAATTCGCTATCCTGAGGCTGGCCTGACAGAGGCACATTCTAAACCAAATACTTTTTCTTGTCACTCTCAGTTATTCAGGAGTACACCTAGGAATGTTTAACAAGTGAGAAGAATCTGCAAATGAGGCACAATGTTTGTTAGAATACCTTGTACCATGAAAACAAATTGAAAACTGTTTAGCAAGCAACTATTCCAATTAAATAAAACTGATCAGCTTCAAAATAAGTCTCTAGTCTTTTCATCATTTGTGGGTTTGACCTTTTCTGAATCTCTATTAACTCTGCAATAAGGGACTAACAAAATAAAGACATTTAAATTAATATTAATTGGTCAAGTATTTATGGGTTTTTTTTTTATTTTCTACATTTTAGTGTAGTATTTTATTTAATGAGTCATAATTTCAATTTCTCCAGTGTATCTTGGATGACCTTGGTTTCTTGATGTGTGGTAGTTCTTTACATCAGACTGACAAAATTACCAGTATCATAAAATTATCAAGGCTTTTTGACTTAATTCTGATTTGGATGAGAAACTAAACATGTCAAAATTCCATGTGAAATGGAAACAAACTACAAAAAAAGATTATGGGAAAAAAAGTAAAGTTTTAAATCCAAGAATCCTGTCTGAATGATATCTGTCCAGATTTATGCAATGAATGTTACTCATGCAGCATCCAGATCTCGCTGAAGTCACTGAAGTGGTGGGAGTTTTTTCACTTATGTCACTGAAATTTGGATGACACCCATAACACTTTATTAGCATCTATAAAATGCTTTAAAAATAAATGAGGTAAGGAAAATTGTCAGTTATGGAGTTTTTCCTTCTCATACTTTGTGTCAGAAGCAAAGAATGTATTTCTGTGTTGGGAAGTGTTTTATTAGCATATGTGAGGGGTAGATGGAACAAAGGTTTTAAAAAGCAAAGGGGTTTTACTATTCTCAAATCAGGAATCAGGGTACAGAAAGTGGTTTCTTTGTGACTGGATGGACAAATTGTACTAAATGGTATAAAGAAGGTCTGGTTCACTATGAAAAAATAGTAAAAATTAAGTTAATTACCACTTTTGACTTGGCATTATGGCACATTTCATGATCATAGGATCTTCTGAATGATGAAGCATTTTGCAAATATTCCTGCACCATTCATCTTCTTGAAATATTGCAGCCTTCTACATGTTCAGTTGTATTTTCCCGACTCAGAAAACTTTCTATTCTATGTCTACTGCTACATAAAGGTAAAACAGAAGGTGGAAAAGAATGGATTTTTTAGACCCCTTAGTGCTGGGAAGGCACAGCTTTCTGGCGTGATCTAAATGCTGAGAGGGCAGTCGTGCCTGCAAAAGACATTCTTCAGATTTAAAGGCAGAAAACAGGAGAGCAGAAATTGATGAAGACCTTTCCTTGTCATGTCTTGGCTCCAGACTTCCTCATCTGTCATTTTTTATCCTCGAGCCAGCTGTAAAAACGTGGGTGAAGTCCTTCACCCAGCCTGTGAGCTCCTTGTGTCACCTTGGTGGCTCCACACCTGTAGTGTCACCCACGTCCTAGGGAGATAACTCTCCTTCATCCAGGTCCTCTGCCCACAGAAGCTGGATGCTGGTGTTTACAATGACCTCTGCTGTCATTGCTTTGAATAAATGGAAAGAAATAAAATCAGCAGTCCTGCCCTGAATTTTCTGTTGTACTTCAGTGGAGACAAGTCTTTGCAGGAACATTATTCTTGGGGCAGTTGCAGGCCATGCAGACTTTGAGTGCTTTTTAGAGAGCAGATGGAGTTAGGTCAAAAATATCTGGGCTTTTTAAGGTATGTCAAGTATATAAAGAAGCTGCTGAATTCTGATCTGTGGCACTTCTGCTATTCTAATCTTTAATCCCCATATGGCTTTGCTAAAGCGTCGTAATTTTAACCAACAAATAAATCAGCTGCCGTTGAGGAGGCCAACACCACCTGTGGGTTCTCAGATGGCTCTTTCTTACATTATAAAGGAAAACCATACAGTTTATACCAAAGTAGATCTATCTGACCCGTGTTACTACTAGGTTTTTCTGCACTTTGCTTTTGCTGCTCGCTGCCACTTGGGTTACGGTTCCATGATCTGCTTTGAGGCGATGGCTCCACGTGCCCCGCTGTGACAGAGTCATAGTGTTACAGAAATGGAACCATTTACCTCTCCAAAAATCTGTTAAAATTATCAGGTGTGACTTTATTATTTTTTCCCTAATACTAGATGTTTGTAAAAAGTCAAAACAATACACTTTAAAAAAATAGCAAAAAAAACCCCAATTTTTCACTTTCAAAAAAAAACCCCAAACCCTCTAAGGTCTGTGTCCCCTGCCATGAGATTTTTGAGAGTAAAATAATGTAATCAAGATGTGTTTCAAGTTCACCTTTCTTGCTCCTTTAGCTGCCATTCTGTTTCACTAACACCCAGCAGTTACTGAATATGTGAGAAATTATATCTAATTACAAAATACAAGATCTTAAAGTTGTTTACATTGCATTATTTACAGATGGGAAGGTGACTGAAAAGGACAGCTATGATGGTGCATAAAGCTGAAGCTGGTAAAATAGGAAACAAAAAGCTGAACATTTTTATATATATTTGCACAACCTCTCTTCCTACCAGTTGTTTCCAAGTTCTGGTCAAAGCACTTATTTTTATTTCAGCTGAAGACTGGCCCTTTTCCTGTACAGGCATTGCCAAATGTGACAAACCATAAACTGTTTGTCAGCAATTTAGAACATGGTGAACACAGGGCTCCATGCTGAGTTTATGGGTGAGTTATGCTGACTGCTCTATTAAAGAAGTCTGTACTCAATCATTTAATCAATTGAAAAGAGAAACACTTTCAATTTTCATGTGATCAAGCCCACAGTTATGTCAGACTGACAGCAGTGCTTGGCAAAAAACTCCTTTTCCCTTTGGAGAACTGTAAAGGAAAAATGAAGTAAGTTAGAGAGCAGGGCTTTTTGCATTGTCAGTGAACAATGGCAAAACAAAGGTGAATTCTATGCCTGAGATACAAAAATGATGATAAAGGAGTCGAGCTGAAGATGCTTGCCTCCGCTGAGATTGGAAATGAATTCCTAAATAATGGATTAAAAATCTGTTTCTGATCTAGTGTGCATGGAGACCACAGAAGATGCCATCCATGAAGAACCACACTGCAATCCTGATGTTGACCCTGTTGGGACAGGCCTCTGGCTGCACTTTGGACCACTCAGGATGGGCAGAACCAGGAGCATTGAGATCCCAGATCTTTGTGAGCTGCTTTAGGGCCACTCCCACGACTGGTACCCTGCAAGCAGCTTCAGCTCATTTCCTGACACAATGCTAGGTTGCATAAGCACAGCTGCTTTGCTGTAAAGCAAAAAGAACTCTGGAGAAGTCTTGGAATAAAACACTCTGGAGCTGAAAACCTTTCATCAGTTTGCAGCAATATTTTATGCTGATACTATTAAAGTATTTATGTTTATCTGTCCAGTTTTTCACATTTTCCCACAATACCCTTACAACTGCCTTTCATTTGATGCTTGCAGTTATGCTCTCAGGTCAGAGCCTGATTTATTAGCTTGTCCTAAATAAAAATTGAAAACGTTTGGTGGCTGGAGCCTGCCACATTTATGCTGCACAGTTGTGGAATCAGCCTCTTGTTTATATCCGGAAATCAGAGTCCGATTCAGTTTTTGAATCAAAACTGTAGGGCCGTGTTTGCTGCTGGTTTTAATTAGCTCATATCTGTGAAGTTTGCTGGGATTCTTTCTGAATGATGGTGCAAAACAACTGTGGTGAAAGATCATCACCTTCTTTTAACGATTAGGGCACTGTCAGACCTGTGGAAACGCAGAGCAATACAGAAATCTCAACCATTTGTTTGCATTAAGTCTATTTTATGCAGGAGGAGGTAGTAAAATCAGATACCAGTATTCTAATACATAAAAGTTCCATGAAATATGGCCCCTAAGTACATAGATGGAAAAGTTTCTGTAATTCTGGGTCATTCTGACACAAAATTAGCCCGCCTTTACAAATAAAACCAATATATCAAACCTTAGCAAAACCTTGCCCTAGATTCTTATCTCCTTGTTAACTATCTCTACTCCTGCTGAATTCTCTCCTCAGAAGATTTCCTGGCCTTTTACTTTTCTCCCCAGCCTCCCTGGTTTTCTCTCAGTACAGAAATCATTTCTGTACTTAATACTATTTAATTCTGCATTTCTGTTCGTGCAGAATTAAATAGTATTGAATGGCTGGAAAGCCTCATCTGTGAACCTAATCTGGGCAAGCACTGGCTTGAAATTTCAGCATCAAGTCTTCAGCTTTGAATTTAGTAAAAAATAGCCTTTATTATTATTATTTTAGAATTGTTCCATCCTTATTAGGTGATGACCCTCTGCGTGTGGCACCTGGTGGCTTTCAGAGGAACAGACAAGAGGGAAAGAGCAGCAGGACTATTTCATGCCATTGGAGAGAAAATGAGTTGTAAAATAGATGTCCAAGGAGAGCTAAAAAAAAGGACCAAGCAGTGATAGGGAATAATCACTCCTTCTGCTGTGGAAGGGAATCCCCACCCAGCTTTGCAATTGCTGCCAGGGACTTGCCCCGAGCTCCCTGTCTTCTTGTAAGAGGGGAAGTAGGGAAGCAGTGAATGACTAATTCCAATAAGGTGTTTGCCTCCATTTCTGCTAACACATTTCCAGGCACTAGAGCCAAACCAAAACTTTTTTTCTCAGGGTGATATGCTTCTCTCTAGGTTCTTTTCAATGCAGCATTTTTTTAAAGAGTAAATTCTTGTGTCCCTTCCTGAAAGCTGCCCCTCAAAAGAAGAGTGATTAGAGCTAACAGAGAGCAATGTTAAATAGAAATGTAGCATAAAAAACATGATGAAAGAAACAGCTGTCACTGGGCTAGACTAAGTCCTTTCAAAACAGCCCCAGGCAGGCTTTACTGGGAGTATATGAGGGTATAAACTGAGCTCACTGAATTCCCCTAACTACCCTTTCCCTCTCCACGAGAGAAATTGCCCATGACAATCACCATCTGAGGGCAGCTGGTGGGAAAAGCAGGATGGGGAAGGAGCTCCTTCAGTATGTCCATCGGGTACTTTTGCCAAGATCGAGACTTCAGCTTTTCATCCCAGTGCACGTTTTTTTCAGCTGAAGAGAAGAAACTTCATTGTTCCCAGGCTCTCTCTTAGGTTTGGTTCAAAGACAAAGTTTTTGTTTTTAAAATATTTAAAGCTCTGTAGGCTATGAAAGAAAAAAATCACTCTTGAATGCTGATGCCATCTCCTTATGCAGAAGGCAATTGCTACACCTGCAACAGAAGTTTAGCCAGGACTAAAAACAGCAAAAAAGGAAAAAGAAATCTCTCACAGCCTACTACATATTTCCAAGCCACCCATTCATTCACCAGAGGTGTGTTTATTTCCACCCTCCTGTCTCAACAAGACCTACAGAAAAAAGCTGAATGAGACCGTAGGAATGCTGGAAGCATTTACTCATGGAAGACCTTTGTGGGAAACATTTTACAAAGAGAAAAAAAGAAAAAAAAAAAAAAAGATCTGATGGGAGATGTTCTGGACTGAGTCTTGTTCTGTTTTCACTGAGCTCTGCGTGCAGCCAGACCCAGCTGCTAAGGTCAGAGAACCACAAAGTGTGTGCTGTTGTTCCAAGATGCCAGGAGCAATGGCAAAAGCACATTTTCCTCCCAAGGAGCCATGATAGACAGGTGTTTATGAGAGATTTTGGAGTGCAACATGCATGCCCTGTTTCCTAATAGGCACTGCCAGTTCCTCAAGAACAGCAGAAGTCAGAGAAAGGGCAACAATGCCATTTCAGAAAAATCTATGGAAAAGTCTCCTGAGCTTCATCTTTCTCTCCATCATTTTTGGCCATGAGCTTTTGGGAGGTGAAGAAGCAGCTTTCACCTGCTTGTGGCAATTGCAGCTCGCTCCCTCGCATGGCTGATAATCCTTCTAACACTGGTCACACATCTGACATAAGCAAACCATGTTGAAACCATGTGGAAATTAGTGTGCATGTATTGTTGGGTACAATGTGTGTGTATAAATATATGCAATATGTAAGTAAATAAGCGTGAAACTATTAATAATAGGTTTCTGGACTGCAGTGAGTTGTGGCAAGGCAAAAAGCAGATCCAAAAAGCAGAAGGCAGGTCTTTGATTTGGCATCCTGGGGAATGAGACAACAGAGTAGTTAATCCCTTTGTCCCTTCTTGCCCTAAGCTTGCTGCAGTGAGAAGGGTGTGCAGATTCAGGCATGTTATGATTCATTCTCTATGTGTCATCTGGTAGAACTTAGCTGTAAATGCAGCAGTCCAAATTACCACACAGTTTATAACATGGCCTGAAGTGCTGACCTACACTACTTCTCCCCTGCTTTTCCCCCCTTATGGCTTTTTATAGGATTTGTCAGGAGTCAGAGGAAACCAGATGATGCCTAAGCCTTCTGGGAGGAGGTGAGAACTTAAGGCATGGGCATCATGCCACCCATGACTACCTGACATAGCCCCAGTTTGTTTCCCATCAAGGACAGCAAAGATATAAAACCAGATCAAAGATTTCTCAAAGGAACAAATGAATGCCCCGCCCTAATTCATCACAGGAAAATTACCCTGTCTAATACTTCCTGTCATTCTGTTTCTCAAGGTTGTTGAAAAACAGCAGCAGTCAGTCTGCCAAAGCAGAGTACCTGTAGGAGAAGGAAGAAAATTATTCATGATCGCAGTCAATGAGCTCGTAAAGACCTCATGTGCCTGGTCCAAACTCCATGGAAAGGAACAAAATCCTTTCCATGACTTGCTGGACCATATTTACATTCTCTCCAAAATCTGGTTCTTACTGGAAAAACAGAATAATAGCAAAACACTTGAACAAACTACTGCACCAAGCACAGCGCGAGTGTGCCACTGACAGCCTCCCAAAGGCTGCAGCTCACCTCAGCTGCTGCATTCAGACATGCCCTTAAACAAACCAGGAGCTTGTTCTGCTGTGGCTTGCTTTGAGGTCTCTGAGTTTGGCCTCACTTCCCACTATCTGGGGTTCATTAGCAAGGATCAAAGAGCTGCTCTTTCCAGCCTGAGCTTTGGGAACCACAACGTAACCACAGGTAAACTTTGAAGCAGACCACATTGTTCCCCAGCTAGCTGGTGCTTCAAGCCTTCACTCTGCGATTTTGGCTCCTCCTGTGCTTTCAGACTTTGGTTTTTGACACCAGACTCAGGTGCTTTTTGATTCCTGCTTCATTTGTTCCTCTTCCAAAGAGCAGCAATGGACCTGGCGAAGGGTGTGGAGCACAAGTCCCTTGAGGAGTGGCTGAGGGAGCTGTGGGGGCTCAGCCTGGAGAAAAAAAGGAGGCTCAGGAGCGACCTTATTGCTTTCCACAGCTCCCTGACAGGAGGGTGTAACAATGTGGTGTGACAGTGTTCACAGGGGTCTCAGGATGAGGGAAGAGACAAGGATCTGACTCCATGTTTCAGAAGGCTGATTTATTATTTTATGATATATATTATATTAAAACTATACTAAAAGAATAGAAGAAAGGATTTCATCAGAAGGCTAGCTAAGAATAGAAAAAGAATGATAACAAAATCTTGTGACTGACTGAGACAGTCCGGACAGCCGGACTGTGATTGGCCATTAATTAGAAACAACCACATGAGACCAATGACAGATCCACCTGTTGCATTCCACAGCAGCAGATAACCATTGTTTACATTTTGTTCCTGAGGCATCTCAGCTTCTCAGGAGGAAAAATCCTAAGGAAAGGATTTTTCATAAAAGATGTCTGTGACAAAGTGGGTGTCAATCTCCGTTCCCAAGTGACAAGTGACAGGACAAGAGGAAATGGCTGAAGTTTGCATCAGAAAAGGTTTAGGTTGGATGTTAGGAAAAATTTCTTTGCAGAAAGAGGTATCATGCTTTGGGACAGGCTTCCCAGGGAAGCAGTTGGGCCACTAACCCTGAAAGGAATCAAAAGATGTCTAGAAATGTCACTTGGGAACATGCTTTAGTGGTGGACTTGGCAGTGTGATGTTAATAGTAGGACTTAGAGGTTTTTTCCAACCTAAACAATTCTATGATTCTATGACACCATGATTTTTTATTTCTGTCTTGGCTCTGGCGCCCCTAGATCTTGTGCAATAAAAGGTTCTTCTTCCTTTCATGACTAGTTTCTGTTGTTTTCCTTTCAGGTGACCCTTGCATGTGTGTGTTTCAATATTTCAGATCAGGTGTTTGGTGTTTGCCAGCAGCCTTGGAAAGGCACTGCATTTGCAGATGTAGAAAACTTTTCCTTAAAGCACTCTGGCACAGCAGGGCCAGCAGGCTCAAGCTGTGTTTTTATTGACTAAGATATCCCCTGAGCAGGGAAACAGTGGGACTCAGATTCCCTTAGGGAGACTCTTTCAGCAATGCTATCCACTTCAGAGAACAGAGATTGGCAATTTGAGCACTGATATTCCCGTGGGTTTTGCTAGAGAAAAATGAATCTGTTTCCCAGTGAAAGAAGACAATCTGAGAAGTCCCAAGAGTGAACATCTCTGTAAGCTCACAGGAGCTGTGTGACACAGGGAGCAGAAGCATACACTCCATCAACTTCATTTAGACAGTGCAGCTGAAATTTGCCTGGACAAACCTTATCTAAAGAGTAAAAGAGTAATTTATTCCCCTTATTCATGAAATCATTAATTTCTCTGAAGCTGCCTGAGGAAAAACTAGCCCATTTCAGCATGGATTATTAATGATACAGACAGCCTTCTACTAGAAATTGAATAAATTCTTACGGGCTTACAAACAGCTGGGAGGTGTTTGGCATGATAAAGGAAGTACCAACACAGAGCTGAAAACACCCTGGTCTTTTGATAGACATGATGTTCCATCATTTTCTAATATGGAAAATCTAAAATGCTGGTTTAGATACCTTTCCTCTTTGTATTTGCAATCCCACTGCTATTAAATGGTTATTAAGTTGGATGGGCATTTTAGTTGGATGGTCTAAATCTGAAATACTTTGGCTCTCTTGTTTAAGAGTGCAGTGCTCAGCATCTTTGCAATGGTTTTATGAACTTCTAGAAAATTGATTTGAACCTGGTTCCTGTTTCTATTTATGTGTCCTGAGAAAGAAAAGTTGTTTACAACAAGTAATGGCCAAGCACTTGTTTAAATGATCTGGTTAGAAGTCAAGATCTGCCTGCACGTGGATGTGACAGGAACGTGAGTTTACAAGGAACACTTGAAGCTTATAAAGATGCTGCTCCAACAGGGTAACATCTTTGCTTGCTTCATTTTGAAATGTGATCTCACAGTCTCGTGGCCTCTCAGGGAAGTGAGGCAGAGCTGGCTCTTGAAAAATTATTGCTTATGTTGATTTCAAAGAGTAAAGTCAGGGCTGGGGTGTATCTCTAGCAGCTGTGGGGATGGCTTTGACTGGTAGGACTCACAACAGCTTTGTAAACAGAAAGTGTCCTTTTCTGTCTCATAACTAACTCATATTCTTCCATTCCCTCTCAAATCACAGTACATAACAAACCTCTTATTTCTGATTGCACACAGACATTTTCCCCTCCCTATTAAATCTTTCTATTGGTTTTCTGCAGAGATTTTTGTGGCAATATTTTTAACGGATTTTTGTATAAAAATAAAAAGTACCTTTTTGGTGTTTTCAGCTTCAACCTCAAATCATTCTATAATGATATTATGAGTTAGCATGAATAAGCAAGTCTAGTTGTAATTGTTTCTACTGTTGACAGTAATGTGTGGTTTACACATCCTGAAATAAAATAGTATATATTGCTTCAAGGACTCATGCCAAGCACAAAAGTAAATTGTGTCACCCTTTTAGCCACAGTGGTTCCAAGAAAGCACTTTTATGGATTTAACTTATGTGTCTAATTACCAGAAAAGAGCCCTGAAGGCCTGTGTGTCTAATAAACCCCAACCATTCTGCTTTAAAACTGAGTGCTATAAAAATGGCACAATATCCCATACCTTGTATAGATCTTACTTAAAAAACGATTTCATATTAAGAATCCAGCCCATGCAGAATAATTTATTTAAAAATCCCTGATATTTCTTTCAAAATACAAGTACTTAAAGGTCAGGACCACGTTTCTTCTGACCCTCTCTGGGTTTTCCCCAAGGATACAAAGTCCTTGCAAGGTCTTGCAGCGAGTATATCTTTTACAGCCAATTTCTTCCATTGCTCAAAACAACGAGGCACAGTCTGGTGCATTTTTGAAAGATGAAAAAAAGGTCTTGAAAGATTTTTTTGGGGCTGTTAAAAAAACTATATATGTAGAACTGGGTAAAACGACGCAGTAACAGTCTGTGAATAGTCAGAAATTTGTGAACAAGGTCAAAGATGTAGCTGCTGTGTCTAGGATCTGAATGGTGCATGAAATACCTGGTTTCTAATCTGTTGACTGGTACTTGAACTCTTCAAATGTGAGGTTGTTTTCATTGGAGAGAGGAATATTCTAAATTTGGAAGAAGTGAAGATAAAAAACAGGAAGATGGGGAATTCCCAAAGAACTCTGTGGCAGTAATCCAGGGCCACTTCCATAGAGCCACGGGACAGCTGAGGTTGGAAGCAGCCTCTGGAAGTCTCTAGAGTAACCTCCTGCCATCTGTTTTGTAAATAAATTCAGTTGCTCAGGGACTTGTCTGACTGAGTTTTAAAGATTTAAGGACACCAAACAGGTTCTGTGGGTACCTTTTCCAGTGTTGTGCCTCTCTCAAGTGAGTACATTTTTCTTATGTCTAAGCAGGACCTCCTGAAATCTGTTGCACTTCACTGCACAAGTTTGGGAAGAGCTTTGTGTTCTCAGTAACCCTTCTCCAGGTACTTGAAGACAAAAAGGAAAAGCCCTCCCATCCTCAGCTCAGCCTTTTCTTCTTCAAGGAGAACAACTCCAGCTCTCACTGCCCCTTTCACAGCTCCATGGACTGACTGCAACATGCCAACATTTTTCTTGCATGGGAAGCCCAAAACTGGACCCAGCAGTGCAGGAGCCGCCTCCCAAGGGCTGGGCAGAGGGGAGGAATCACCCACTGGCAGCACTCCTGCTCATGCATCCCTGGATGTGTTCAGCCTTTGTCATCTCAAGGACTTCATCAGCCATGGCGGTACCGGCCCAAATTTGGTGTGGGGGTGGCAGGCAATGGCAGGCAATGGATACCTGATAGGAGATAAACATTATCTTAGATAAAGATAATGATAAAGATAGATAAAGGTTTGGGTTATTATATTGCTTGGAAATTTTGAGGCATGAAAAACTAAGACCACTGTCGCACACCTTTATCTTTCAGGGCAGAAAGAACAATTTCTCCAATCAAGTCAAACTGTACACCAACGAAGAGAGATGCCTTTTCTGGAGACACATGGGCATGTCTTTCTTCAGGGACAGATCTATTTAAGATAGAGGTTCCTCCAGTATCAGGAGGTAAGAGTTAAATTCATTAATAGCCTTCATGAGTTCCCTTTCCCCATATGAATTATTTGTGCTGAGTCTGGTTATTCCATCCAAGAGTAAACCTTGAATTAGATAACTGAAACTCAGGGAGGATGATTATCCCAGGCCACAAAAATAAACATTTCCAGCTTTATTGTTTTCAAACTTAGCTCTAAGCTTTTTAAACACAAACACAATAGCCCTGAGAGGCCATATCTGACCTATAAACTAAAGGCTGTAGTGAATTAAGTGTATTTGCTTTGTTCTGCAGATATTAGAAGGATTGCCCACAAAATATGACAAGTTCAGTTAATTTTATCTTAGACAAAGTAATGAGCATCTGTTTTGATTTTTCTCAGTCACTGATACTATTCCTTTTGAACTTGATACCAGTTGGTTTATACAAGTGTGCAAAAGTTATAAGCAGCCAAGGATGAAGCTATTCCGGAGCTGAGGAACATTTATTCATTCCACTGTTATACTAATAAATATAATAACAAATTAATAAGAAAAAGAAAAAGTCAGGAGTACTTCAAAACACAGCAAGGCATGTATCTCTAAATAGGGTCCTGTTTGCAGAAGTGTTTTATGTGTCTTTGTAAATATTATATATACAGCATGTATATAATAAATGTATTCATGGTGTTATCCTCCCAGGAAGATAAAGTGGAGAACCATGCATTCCATAATATTTATAATATGGCTTCACAATTTATTATGTGCTTCTGCAAACCTCATCTGGCCTCTCCCTACTCACCTCCCTCTCCTGGGACTATTTCTACCATTCCACGCTTCTTGGCGCCTTCCAACAGCTGTTCTCTCCTCTCTGGGTAACCCACAGCAAAAAGGTGTGTTTTTTCCTCAGAACACCCCTCTGGAAAATTGGGATTCCTGCCTCTCAGCTCCCTGAGGTGGGACAAGCAGGTGGCACCATCAATTCTGCAGGTTTCCTGAGCCCAAGTGCCAGCACAGCCCATGTCTCTCATCACTCCTCCCCTCCCACACCAGGTGGGATTTGAGTGTCATCCCCACTGCTGGATCCCTGTCAGCACTCCACAGCACGCACACACACACAGAAGGAAATGGAGGGGCTGCTTTTCATGTAGCCACAGAGTCTGGACTCTGCTAAATCGTGGCTGTGAGACACCACAATGCTTTGTGCTACTGAATGTAGGGTTTTGACCTGCTTCCAATGCCTCCCCTAAAAAAAAACCCAACCCAAACCTCCTATACTATTCAAATTGTGGGCTGAGAAATGCCTGTTCCACAATTATGAATCAACCAAATGTAAGCTGACATTGTTGGAACCCACAAAAGACACCTCCCTAAGCTGGGATTTGTCCTTCCAGGAAATTTTCAATCATACTGTGAGTGATAGAAATATTAGGATAATAAAAAGGGATGAGTTTATGTGTGCTTGCAGGCATGAAGGTGCAACAGTAAATACCACTCTTCTGACAACAAACACAGCGGGGAGAAGAACACTAAATGTCTTCCCAGTGACTTGTGATGCAACATCAGCTCTGACATTAGACATTGCATTTGTTTGCCCAGCATTTCAAAAGCTCCTGGCTAGAAATCCTGACCACATGGCAATTTTCAATCCCTTTGTTCCATATCTTTGGGGTAAGGAAGGCTCATTCAGTTTGCTTGAATGCACTCAGCTCTTGTGAAGGGGAACCACTTTTCTCCCTCCCCCCCTCCCATTCAAATTCCAGAGGATCTTGAGAACAGCTCAGAGGGAAAATGAAAGATAAAGAAAAGACAGGGAGATAGACAAGTAGCATGTAGATGAACAGAATAGAGAGGGACATAAACCTGTAATTCAGAACTCACTCCTGTATTTTGTAAAGAATGTAGATGCTGAAATATTCTTGTTCAGCATTAGTGACAATAGATGATGAAGCCACTGATCCCCAGGGAATGTATCAATCCCTATTAAGGTTTTATCATTCTTGCTGTGACCCTCAATGGGTGAAGAGACTCTGTGCTTGATTTCTACTTACAAAAAATAGAAATAGACCCAGTTACTTCACAAACAAAAATTTTGATACATAATAAAATGCTTTTTAAGCCATATTTTTAGAGCTACTGTCTCTAATACATTAAACCTCTTTTGCAAAGGTGCTGTTTGCTTTCCTTGCTTTCCTTGCTTTCTTTGCTTTCCTTCCAAACCAGTTCAAGGGAAGGTGTTATGATTGTTTTAAATTGTCTAGAAATGGCTTTCTCCTTTGAAGCTAATACCCATAATTGAGACTTTGTTTATTTAGTGGATTATCATGCTCTCAGTTTCCTGCAGTAGAGATAGGTTTTCTTCAGCATGTTTATTGCGTATGGCATGGATTTTGTTTATTTGGGATAAATAATAGTCTTGCATAGGGAGGCAATCTGTATTGATAACGGATCAAAGGGAAAAGATTGTGAAGTATTTATTTGTGTATTTCTTTGATTTAATTGCTATGGCAATCCTTTCAATCTGCATGGGTTTTTTTCCTTTCTATTAAACTGGGTGTGTTATATCTGCCATCTATATCAGCCACAACTTGGCCCAGTAGTTGTGCGTTTTGCAGATGAACAAGAAATATACAGATTGAAATATCAACAGGTTGCCTGGCACAGATTATCGACCTGAAAAGGCTGTGGTTCTTTCTTCTTTAAGGACAAATGGGACAAAAGAAATACATATAGAATCCTATACAGTGTGCAATACATGAGATATAATCATCTCCATATAGGACAACACAAACTAACACTCTCAATACTCAATTTCATGTGTCAGTGTAACCAACTTAGATTCTCAAGGGAAAAATTAATATTTGTTTGTGATTATGTCCCAGAAGCTTTATAGGTAACTATTTCTTTCCTCCCTAGCAAAGCTTTTTTTCTTTAACTGGGAGTCTTGTACATGGTCCTGTGTGATTACAGGGTGATATCCCTATTAACTGGTTGCATACTTGAAACCTGTGGAATGAACCTTCATTTTGGTAAAAAATGTAAACACAAGTACCTGAACCGAGATCCCAGCCCTGCAATCAGATCTCTGCAGGGGGCCAAGTGAATGCAACTTGGAAATGCAACCTAGAATGCAACCATGGGGAAAAAAAAAGGCGGCTTTGCCATTCAAGGTAAAAAGTCTCTCTAGACAAAGAAAATATTTGTTAAAGAATACAAATATGTGATCATATCTTCTCAGAAGCAATACAATTTTTCAATGTGTTCCATGTCATCTCTTGCTGATATGGAACGAAAGAATATATCTTGATTCTACTTGGGCCATTCTTAAGATTAATAAATGTTACTCTCAAGGAAAGGCCTTTCATGCCTTGTTTAGGGGCATATTCCCTCACTTTTTTCAGCCTTCTGAAATAAATCAAAAATTTCTAGTTAACAACCAGATCAATGAAAGTGCTGGCAGCAAAAAGGGCTCTGTTTTACTCACTGGCCACTGCTACCTGTAAACCCCATAAAGCCTTCCAGCTGTTAGAGCAGACCCATGTTAGCACAGCTCTTTAGGATTTATCACTCAGTCCCACTCCCAGAACAGCCCACTTATTTCAGTGAAATGCAGCTTTCAGTTTCATACTGTAAAGCAACCAGCCTCTTCTATAAATTGCCCATTTTTCTGGAGTAGAGACCTGCGTTTCCTACGCAGGGTGTGCTGAAGGAAACATTTCTGGAAAAGGCATTCTCTTCCTGTTAGAGGCACTGCTTCTGTGGAATTAGTAAAAATGTAAATCTTTAGGCAAGTTTAGCAAGCATTTTCCCACTTCTTTGCATCAATCTTCAGTGGCTGATAAAAAAGAAATGCTGTAATATTGATGTTTTAAATAGCCATGTGAAATGAGGAATGAGACAGCAATCTACACCTCTCTGTCTGTCTTTGTAAGGATTCTTGACTGATTGCTATCTGATGATTTACACAACTCCATCCATGGAAATCTCTGATGCACTGTTTCCACAATTCACACTCCATTTCCAGGATTCATTCATTCATATTCAGCTTAATCACATTAAGATGCTGTCTTCAGGAGCATGTTCTCTCTATTAGCATATTTCTCCTTTCCAATTAGGAGCATATAATCTGCTAACAAGTCTTTCCATGTCATTCTTTTTGTTAAACTGAGGAGTAGGAGATCCTTTCTGTTAACCATTTATCACTCATCATTCTCCTGTCTCCTCTGTGAAACGCCTGATTTATCCACATTACACTTTTATTTTCTGGTCCAGATGTAGTGGCTGTGTCTGGTCTCTTCTGCTAGAGGCTCTCTCCTGTCTCCTCTGTGAAACACCAGATTTATCAACATAACATTGTTATTTTCTGGCCCATTCATAGTGGCTGTGTCTGGTCTCTTCTGCTACTGGCTCTGCTCAAGACAGGGTTTTGCAGCAAATCTTCTGTCTGGTAGGATTCACTCCACCTTGGTGTCATGGCTCTGTGATTTGGTTCTGCCTCTCCTCCAGAGCCCTTTTTCACCTTCTCCTGCCCCCCTGAAAATTTCACTAAGCTTCTCCAAACTGGATCTTTCCTTGCCATAATGTTGGGAAGCAGGTGAGTTGACCTGCTCATGCCAGAGTTCCATGCTTCCTTTATCGAAATTACTCGTGGATTAAACAACACTTGTCCCCTCCTGGACTCTTGATACTCGAATTAAAATGGAGAAAAAGGTTTTTCTTCTCACTGCCATCCCCAACTTAGAGAATTTGCTTGACAACTCATCACATTGACACCCAAAATATTCAGCTATCCCATCAGTGTGATTCCTTCCTACCCCAGTGTAATTCTTTCAGACATGCCTTCCTGTTAGCCATAACCATGGATAGAGGAAGGAAAAGCCATGGTCCATGTTTAACATTCCACAAGACAGGTGGAATCTTACATATCTGCCAGGTAATAAAATCCTTCGAGAGGATGCTCTCATCCTGTTCTCAGCCACATAGAATTTGCATATTAATTAACTTTGTTTCTTAATTGAAAGCAAAGCGATATATATTAATATTTTCAATATATTTTCAATTGTGTGGCTAGATCAACATGTGTTACCATTCCTTAAAATTCCTTTGAAAAGAGGTGTGATGAAAGTGCCCACATTAAATGGTTTTTGCTATTGTACAATGAAGTTTGTGTATATTGCCTTATAATGTATACAAATGTACTCAGTTTTAGGCTCTAAGGTCCTGTTAAGTCCTAAGAAACACTAACAGCTGTGGGGCAGATCTTTCTTGCAACCCTCTTTCTGGATGACAATATAAACATTTCCAAAGAAAAACACATTTTGTAAGAGTCAATACTATTCATTTGCCATTAAGCAACACAATAATTATTATAATAAAGTGTAGCTTACACCAAGTGACATTGTGGTTCTTAAATGTCTGCCTGGCTTTAGTAGTTAGAGCCAGATTTTGCTGCCCCTCAAATCAATGGGGAATTCTGGAAAGTTCAGTGAGAAAGAGGCTAGAACCTCCATCAGCTGCAAAAGCTTCTTTGTCTCTTCAAGAACCATCGCTTTCAGTTGTACACATCTGAAAACTTGCAGCTTTCTTAACTTTAGTCAAGCAGGAAAAGATTCCTAACGATGCCTAGTTAGTTATCTTCACTGTACTTTTACTCCTGAAGGAAATTTGAACCCCTCCATGACTCACATTGCAATTTTGAGGTCTTTTATTGTGGGTTAGCAGCAACATCTAACTCTTGGTTCTTACCTGCTGCTCTTTGCTGATTTCTTCTCTAACACTGAGTTATTCACTGAAAGAGCCAAACTTTCATACTCCACCTGATGTGAAACAGAGGGGACTTTATTTCTGGAGAGATGGCCCAAATTCAAGTATCTCAACAGCAAGCCCTCTCTGCTGCCCTCCCCAAGGAACGATGATGGGATGCATGTCAGCGCTGAGTTACACAACAAGTGTCCAAAAAACCCTTCTGCATTCTGTGCTTTTCCTGCATTAATGAGAGGGTGATGATAAGGGTGTTACAACACACGTGTGCAAGACTGGGCACTGCTTGTTATGACAGAAGGACTAGCCAGGTTCATTGGAAACAATCTAACCTCTCCCTACCAGAAGAGTGAGTTCTTAATTAGCACGATGGGCCCAAGTTTCAGTCACCACCTTGGAGATTTACAGACCCTGATGCTTGTGTATGTACAGCACTAATTAAAGATCCAGGCTTGCTGGCTGGGTAGTGTAACAAAGCCACACCACCTGCATATTGGCCAAAAAAGGAAATTTGTAGCACAAAGCTACCAAAAGTAGACATCCATTTTGTTTTATCATCTGGAGGTGGAGCTAATCTTTCTGAGTGCCCTTCTTTGTTTTCAGCAGGAGACAAAAAATGAACCGGAATGTATTTCTGTTGAAATAAGATGTGTTCTCAAGAAAGGCCACTTTACTTCTTACTCTTCAAAGGATTCAAGAGAGGCTTGGTAGCATCAGATAAAGCTTTGGATTTTATGATGGTAAAGATTTAGGTTAAAGACCTAAGGTGGCGAACCTCTTTTTGTTCACACTGTGATTAGCTTTGCCAAACCTCTGACTCTGGAATGTGAATCAGCACACTGGTACCATTTTCAACTCTTTCATGACTGATTCCAGATCAGCTTTGGTCACCAGGCAGTCCAGGCACAGCACTGGCACTAAGCACACCACAATCTTGCCAAGGACCCTAAAGGCTCTTTCTTCTCTGTGAGAGGTGTTGCCATGGGGCCACAAGGGCACATCAGAAAAATCCCCATCTGCTCCTTCTGCAGGTGCATTCACCACATGTGAGCAAAGAGAAATTGGGTAAAAAATCTGGTGAGGATGAGGGACTAAAGCCTCTGAGCCAAGAAGCTCTTGTGTGAAAGAGGAAGCCGGGAGCATTGGAGGGGAGGAGCACGGAATCCAGACGTTACCTCAGGCATTAACGCCCTGAGGGCTCGTGAGAGATATGTTGGTGTGTTTATAGAGACAGATTAAAATCAGATTTCACACATAGATATCTAGCACACCAAGGGTTATGAAAATCCTCCTTGACTGGTGAAAGAACAATAGACTCGTGGTTGGTTGCCCAGCAAACCTGAGGAAGCTTGGCTGTGCTCCATGCCAACAGACAATACAGAAACCACACAATGAACAATTGGTTTTGTACTGAGCTGAGGAAATCTCAAGTGAAGGAGGACAAGATCTGAAAGGTAAGCTTGTAGTTACACAAATCCACCCTATCTTTTACGTACACCTCAGTAAACCATTACTCAGCCCGTGAAACCATGCATTAACCTCCTGTGCCTTTTCACAGCAGCGTCACACACACTCAACCGCTTCTTTAAACCTTTGAGCAGCCTCTTTTTTTTTTTTTTTTTTTTTTGCTTTTCCCAACATCCTAAGCTGACATGGTGGGAATGCTGAGATGCCATTTGGTCTGCAGGCCAGGGCCAGCATTACATGTGCCTTGAGCAGCTGCCAGCCCAGCATGCTGGCTCTCCCAGCTGCCCAGAGCAGAGGCAGCCAGTGACCAGAGTGTGGTCAGCGCTGAGCACAGCTCAGGCTGCTGGGCCAAGGATAACAACGCTTCTGTCCCAGCTGAGCTCGTGGAAGCTCCATGGTGGCTCACTCAGTGGCCCAAACAGACTCCTGTCAGCCTGGAAAATACCACACGTAGATAAAGCCAGAGTAGCTTTCAAAGGGGGCAAGAAATGTGCGTGCTCAGGGGTGGAAGAGCAAGGTCCTCACAAGCCACCTGGATCTCCAAAAGCATTTAGCAGGTGTGATGCACACCAAGTCACTCCATCTGGGCTCATGCTCCAGCAGTCATGTATTTCCTGTTATTGACTGCACAAACACTCCAGCAGGCAGACCCGAGGGCTCTTAGTGAATCCATTTTTACTGTCTGCATCTCAATTACGCAGCCTATCCACGCTCATAACTGAAAATAATGTGGGGCTTGGTTACGACATGATACCAGAAGGAGTTTCTCCTAAAAGGCTAGCAAAAAAGAGGATTTAGCATCTCTCCTTCCTCCCAAAGTTACAAGAGTTGAAGCCATACACATTTATTTTTCAGTCCTAGAAACTTACGCGGTAAAATTAGCCATTTCAGGGCTGTCTCCCAAAGGAGCACTTCTGGATGTTTTCCATTAAATAAAATGAAAAGGCAATATTTCTCATTTATGTTTTTTATGTCATTTCAGCTCAAGAAAACTCATAATCATGAGTCCCACTGGGGCCAAGAAGCAGGTATGACAATGTCTTGAACTGTAGGGGACAATATTCATGTCCCACGGGCAAGAAAAAAGAGCATTTTCCTATCAAATTCCTGAGAGCTAACAAAACCATGAACTCATGGAGATGCACTTATAGACAGTCAAACCACAAAGCTTAACTCACCTTAAGCTTAGGGAACATCAGTGAGGCCAAGGGAAGCACTTACATATGGTTAGATGAACTCGAACACTGTGTCACAGCTATAAACTATCTGACTACGCCTCAGCCAAAGTTTTCTTATTAAGACAGCATCTCAACCAACTTCCTCTCCTGTTTTTGTGCTTTGCATGAGCACAGATATTAAACTCACTCTATATTGTCTTTATGGACACAGAACTTTCAGTGAAAAAATACAACAGGTCCATGAGTAGAAATTTGCATATATCTGGAATATTCAAAATGGGTCATAAAAGAGTGATTCTGCATAATCTCCCTACCTGGGACCAAGTAGCTGCAAACATTTTGTAGAAAAATTGTCAGGGGATTACATGTCCAAATGTCAGTAAAGTCATACAGAATAGTCCCTGGAAGAGGCCTGGGTGGGTTATGGTGTATTTCCTGCTGCCCAAAACAGGACTAAGCACCTTCAGCTCAGCTGAGCCATCTCCAGTCTCTTCTCACAGTTACTAAACTCCAGAAGTAACTCTTCCTAACATTAGGAAGGTTTTTTTCCCAGTATCCAGATTAAATACTCCTCAATTGAGTTTGACCTATTTGAGTCCTAACCAGTAAAGATGTAAGAAAATAAGTTATTCCCTTTGTCTTTATAGAAATTTTTGAATATATCAAGACAAGCTGCCTTGTTTTGTTTTGTTTTGGTTTGGTTTTTTTTTTTTTTCTGTAGGCTATTCATCCATACTTCATTCAATTTTTCTCTATCCGTTTCTAAACCTCCAATCATTTTTGCAGCTGTCCTGCTGACTTTTTCAGCCTGTGAAAAATCAGAGTTGGAAAAGGTTCACACAGCCTAGTAGGAATCTTGACCTTTTTGAAATTGTATTATTATTGACATTTTTCAATTTGTAACCTCTCACCTATAGTGCCTCTGTGATCCTTTCAAATACCAACTTTATCTCATTCTTCAGAAGACATTCTGAAATTTTTCCCCTTTGTTTTGCAAGGGGTTGCAATAGATTAATTAAATTTCAGCCACATAATTTGCTTCTAACACATTAATCCATCTTCTTTAATATAGGAGATGGAAACCACAAAAGAATCTGATATTCTTGCAGGAGGCTTAGCTTGGGCAGGGTTCTGTCACAGGCCACAGCTTTTGTACCTACATGTACAAATATATATATAAACAGGTAATTATCTTAAAGTCTGATAAATTGAAGCCCTCCAGGGTTAGATAAGTGAACTTTATATCTTTTGGAAGAGAGAATTTCCCAGCATCCCTGTGAAAACACACAACTGTTGCTTCTAGCTATGTCAGAGCCCAAAACAAAACTAATTAAACATGAAGACCAGCGTAGGTAAATTTCTTCTAAAAAATAGCCAAAAATAGTCAAGTCTGGAAGATCTGTGCTATTTTATCCTGCTCTTAAGTTTCACATGTATTTATAATAGATAGGATATCATATGCTCAAAGAAGAAGGAAAAATATATTTAAAAGCTTTCTAGAAATTAATTCTTTTGTAATTTGTGCACATATTTACTTTTTTTAAAATTACTCAGCCAAGTTTATCTCCACATTTACTATTGCTTATTCTCCCTGATCCAACCTTAGATTTTACCCATCAACTTGATCACCACATATATGCAAATATTTTAGATATTCAGACATGCGATTGATGCGCAGGGAATTGATGTGCTATGGATGAAAATTTCTGAATCATTCAACATGTAATCTTGATTATTTTGAAAACATAATCCAATAATTTTCAACATGTGCAAGGTCAAGTAGCACTTCTTTGTGCAGCGATTCTTCTAGAAGCCCTACAGCTGAATGTATCGGCTTTTTAACCTGCTGCATGCCAGACTAGGTATAAATTCTTTCCCATTTTTGGGATATGCCATCTTCATAATTGTTTTTAGTGCAATCTGGGCCACTTCTGTGTGGGCACTACTTATTCATAGAAGTACAAAAGTAATTAACAATTGCAATGAAGCATTTCAGCTTCATGGTGATCTGACCTTTACCTCTGTGACATTTTAGGCCTTTACTTTCCATCTCCTTTTCCTCCCAAGGTAACATTAGCAATTTGTACAGTAGAACTAACAATTTCCAAATGCACTGAATTAGTTTGAGATATAAAATTATACTAAAAAACTCTTTAAACAGCAAAATATTTGTTTGGAGTAGTGCACATCCAGCTTTTGGAAGCACAGCCTAAGTCAAAGTACCCATGTAGTAACTTCTCTAAGGTCTCCACTTCCTCAGTCTGAGCAGCAGCACTAAAGTTTTAAAGTCTTTCTGTTTAGTACACTCTTCCAATGATTAGAAAAACTTTTAGTTTAGCGCTTTTCTTTTGAGTTTACCTTAGAGAAAGGTGAAAATAGAAAAACACAAACTGTGAGGATAATTCATCTGAACCTTGATGGATACCAGAGATGCAAATGAGCTTTTCTGTCTTCAACAGTGTTTGGAAACAGTGGTACTGTTTCCAAAAGTGAGTTCCATAACAGTTTGGTCTTTCCAGTACATTTAGGGTCAGTAAGAGAAAGAATTCATTGCAGTAGATCCAGTGTAATTAACAGTGCTCAAAGGCATCTCCAGCAATCTCTCAGATGGAATGAAATGTGCTACCTTATTTCTGTCGATCCTGGCACATATTGTGTTTGAGGTTTACCTTCATTTCCTCCCAGAGAAGAGATCTGACATCAGAAGATGACTTGGAAGGTGACTTAAATGGGAATTAATAAACTTTACTTGCACACAGACATGTTACCCATCTTGTGACTCCGAGTTTAAACCCTTACTGAGAGATACTTGCATAGAAAACAAGTAGCATACAAAACATGTGTCCTGGAAATCAACAAATCTTCCTTCTTGCCCTTCCTCTCTCCTTTGCTTCATTTCTTCTTCCAGGTTTCAATAGCATAGAGCTAGGAACTGCTCCAATGTGTTTGGAAAACTGCTTTGCTCAGCAACCATAACTTTCACAGAGAGGCTGCAAGATCCCCGAGCAAATCCCTGCTTTGTCTCCTTCAGATCAATCCCTTGAGCCTGCATCATCTGTGTCTGGCAGGAGCCATGTGGGCCAAGGCATTTCATTCTTTTAATCCCTTTTTCTATTCTTCTTTCTGTTTCTGAGAATTTGTTACTGATTCTTATTTCCTCCCAACAAATGTAGCTCCACAGAAAGAACCACTTCAGCAGGTCAACAGTTTCAGCAAACAGTAAAATAACTAGTGGCAGGTAATTCTCCAGTAGCTCTCTAAGTGTTTCTCCTGATATCTCTTTTTGGATAAAACATCTTATCCCTGTGACTCCAGGGAGAGAAGATCTGTGTTTAGTTCATACAATTACTTGGAGCACGGGAGCAGAATTTGGCCCAAGCAGAGGAGTGGAAGGGAAGTATGCAGCAAAGTACTTGCTTCTCTTGAATAATATGAACCAGATCTTAGAATAAACAGTGTCTCCATTAACCAACAGGTCACGCTTGTTCCTTCTCCTCAATCTTAAATAATGCCACAAGGAAACATCTTTTCTTCCTTCTGCAAATGCCATTCAGAAAGGGGAAGTAGCAACAAATGGTGAACATACAGGTGAAGAAAAGTGGATTTGTTTGGGTTTTTTGATGGACAGGCTGGCAAGAGGCAGTGACAGTGTCAGAGGAGGAAGAATAGAAGGAAATCTGGGAAGGACACCAAATCCTTGGGATTATATTCATCCAGTTCCGAGCAGGATTTACCTAATAGCACCAGAAATGTATTACCTAGAAATCCCATTTCTTACACGTACCCGAACTGACGTTGAGTCAGTTATGAGATTTCCCATACCACTGTTCTGTAATCACTCAGAATAGCAATGACTTCAGCCATTTCTTGAGAAATAGCCATCATGATGTTTTAAAAATTGGCAAGAGATTCTCGAAAACTACTTTCACTGTGGCAACTTTAAAGGGAAACTGGATTACTTCAAAAAATGCTACCCCTTCAATCAGTATGGCAGCCGCTTGAGGACTAGACAAACTGGAAAATAAAAGTGGTTTTTGAGCCTTAATTTTTCAAATAACATCCCTCATGTTTGGCCACATTTTAAATTGTGTTTTTCTAGTTATTAATCCCTAGGAAATGCCCATACACTGGTTTCTCGGTTCTTTTCTTGCTAATTTCTATTCTACAGGGGGAGAAAAAAAAGAGGTGGTCTAAGTTTTTTTGGTTCTTACAACTGGTTTCTCCCCTGATACTGCACAGAGGCGTTCTTAATGAAACATTGTGTAAAGCACAGATTAATATCCTTTCATTCATTCAAGGAAATGGCATCTCCATCTGCTCTGAGATGAAGTGAAACAGTGAAAGCAAATCCCTATTGCAAGTCTATATTTTATATGGAGGGAAATGGGCCACATAAAATACAAAAAGGATAATAAACCAGGACAGTTATTAATTAATAAACCAGAACTCTGCCTATTATAAATATCCATTAAGCCTTTTTTTTTATTCCTTGCAATCTTTTGAACTCACCACGTACCAACTTGATGAAGTCCAAACACTTATTATTACTTTTAGAAAGGGGGGAAATAAAAAAAGACAGGGGCCATGAGAAAAAAAGAAATTTTCTACTTTGCACCACACAGAACAGTCAGGATACTTCTTTGTTTTAAGGAATTAAAAGACTAGGCAATATATTTAATGTGTAAGGAAATAACTTATTTGGTTGAGCTGCCTTGAAATATGATAGATGGCAATTAGGTGAATTCTAGCCTACAGGATGATACATTTTATTCATTCACTACCAAACAAACTCAAGAGTTGAAAAGATCTGAAAGAATACATTTCGCAAAGCCAGCACAATCCTATGTGAAGCTAATCTCTGCTAACAACCCAACAATGTTATCCAAATTGCCTAAGGTGAAGAATGAATATAAAGGGAGAATGCACATTATGTTTCACTAAAGAGAATAGATGTTAATTTAATTAAATAAAAAGGCTTCACAGTTCTTTCAAAGCAACCACAAATGTAAACACATTTAATCCCTGGGAAAGTGTCTATTGTGGTAGGCAGTGCAGCTCAGCCAGCGAAATGCCACGGAAGCATGACCAGAGCCTCCAGTGGAAGCAGCGCTGACCCAAACCCCTCACTGCAAAGTAACCCTTGTTGTGACCCCAGCTTCTGGAGCTCAAAAGGACCACACTTGTGTCACTGCTACGACCACAGCTGCTGTGGGAGGGCTTGATAAGAGCAGGGCTCTTCTCAGCCACCAGAAGCAAAACCGACGCTTTGGGTGTTATTTTTATTTAGCCCTTATGTGTCTGAGAGCCAAATCTGACCATACATCTGTAACACAGGAATGTATTCTTATGTCACAGAGTCAAACTAATACCCACTGGCTCTAGAAATCTGTTAAATGTCCTTCAAGTTATACTCCAGTTTAGCAAAAATGATCCAACAATGCTTAGGAGAAATGCATGCCTGAGCAGTGCACCAACATAATGCATCTAAGCTCCATTAAATATTCAAATTCAGTATGAACAGAAAAGATGCCTTTACTTCAGGAGCCCTCTGTATAGGAGCTGAAGCAGGGGTTACTAAAACAGACCACCAGAGGACACCAGAGCTGAAGCAGGGGTTACTAAAACAGACCACCAGAGGACACGTAAGCATGACTGGAACAAGCACATAGAGCTTTTTGTTCAGGTGTTCCCCTTCCCTTCCTTCTCCAAAACATTTTTAGTGTGATCAGCAAGGACCAGATTTTTATTATCTGTATTACTGCCATCTCTAATTTGGTTGATCCTATTGGTTTTTTCGGCTGCAGAAAATAAGTATTTCACAAGGCTCTCTGTACCACCGTAGGGTCACAAGGGGAGAACCTACCTGCTTGTGCCCTTCCAGAAAGATTTAATAGAGGAGAAGGAAAATGCACGTGGACCTGCCTACACAGAGATCCTGTACATACGCTAATTGTCTTTATTCACATTGCCACGGCAGGATAGAAGAAAAAGAGTTATTTTTCTTTCATGTCTGTAAGTTAAATCAGCGAAGTCACGTGTGCCTGTGGAATCTTAGGAAGAAGAACAAGGGAGGTGAAGGGAAAAAAACACTGCTTTGAAATGTTTGGGAGTTAAATTAGCAAAACTGGTTCAGTGATAACTAATAAAGCCCTTCAAGAATGGAAAAATAGCCATCAAGAGTTCACTACAGTTACTAGTCACCACCATATTGAAATTTCTAGGGCGTTTTGAAGTGCAAACAATGAAAGGCAGTTGTAGGTGCCCTCCAGCACATTCCCCCACACATATTTCCCTAATGTTTCTTTATTGCCATTAAAAGTAAACCTCTTTCAAAATGAATGCAAACCACTGAGCTGAAGGACAGCTCAATGTCATTCCTAACTTCCACACTGCATCATCTACAATGGGCGTGTCGTGCACAAGGATCTCAAAGGGTGGTTGGACAGCTCCCTTCCCCTCCTCAGCGATTCTGCTCCTGGCTATCCAACAGGTCCTGGGGCTGTCAAAAGCTCTTCATTTGCAAGGCCTTTACTTGCTAATGGAACAGAATCATTTGGGTTGGAAAGGACCCTTAAGATCATCAGAGTCCAACCAGATCCAGATCATGGATAAAGATATTGAGCAGAACGGGCTTGGGGAGCACTAGCAGTGACTGGGCACCAGCTGGATCCAACCCTGCTTCCCACCCTCTGCTCCTGACTATCACCATGATGTTTTCTGAAAAATCCTCTTTGCCCAGGATTTTCTCCTGGGAAGCTGAGAGGCCTCAGAAAAGAATATAAACAATAATTATCTGATTGCTTGGGAATGTGGTCTGGAGATCATTTACCAACAGGTCCGTCTTTGATTGGTTCCATGTGAATTGTTTTTAATTAATGACCAATCACCATCAGCTGTGTCAGACTCTGAGGAGTCAGTCATGAGCTTTCATTATCATTCTTGTTATGCCTTCTGATGTATCCTTTCTTTAGTATAGTTTTAGTATAGCATTTCTTTTAATATAATAAAATATCGTAAAATAATAACTCAGCCTTCTGGGAACATGGAGTCAAATTCTCATCTCTCACCTCATCCTGGGGACCTCACAACACCACACCTGACCATCCAGCCACTCTTTCTCCAGCGAGCTGTCTACCCATCCCAGCCATGAGCAGCCAGGAGAGATTTGTGGGAGAAAGTGTCAAAGGTTTTATCCAAGTCCAGGCAAGCAACACCTACAGCCTTTCCCTCATCCACTCAGTGGGATGTCTTGCCATGGAAAGGGATCAGACCAGTCTTTTAGAGCCCTGGGCTGGCTGGGGCTGATCCCCTGGTTGCCCTGTGTGTGTTGTGGGGTGGCATTCAGGAGGATCTGCTCCATCCTGTGGTGTTTTGGACTCTCTCCTGAGCTGGGCCACACGTACCTGGGCACTTTTCCAACACTAGAGACAAACAGCAACAGAAAATGAGAAGCCTCCCGTTTCCAGCACGCTCAGTTTTGTATTTGAACAGGCTCTGCACTAAGTGTAACACAGCTGCTCCACCCTGCCCCGGGGGCAGGGAGTTAAATACTTCCTTTTGCCAAGTTTGCCATGTAAATGAGAGTGGGCTCCATCACCTTGGGAATGCATTCGGTGTCCTTGTCCTTGAATTCTGACATTCCGGGCTCTGCAGTAAATGCAACAGAGTATTTTTAGTGGAAGAGGAGACTGGGCACTGTTTCCTGAGGACTGGAGGGACCCAAACTAGTTTGAAGTCATGCTCAACTTAAAAAAAAAAATAAAAAAAAAGACATTAAAAAGGTTCTTAAAAAAAGGAAAATAATAAGGGCAAGGGAGAATAGTGAGGAAAGGGATGAAGGGTGAGGAAAAGGGAGAAAAGGGCAGAAATGGAATAGGGGAAGAGAAAATGGGGGGGGAGGGGAAGCAAGAAAGAGAAAAGTAAGAAAAGTAAAATAGAATGGAAAGGGAGAGGAGGGAAAAGGGGGGAGAAAAAAAGGCTGGGGAAGTGAATATGCAAGTAGAATTCCAGTCAAGGCAGTGTAGATTTGTACCGTTTTGGGTCTCACCTATTTTTAATGTTTATGTTTATCTATTTGGAGACCCTGATTGCTTTTTTGTGTAGCGTACCAGTCTCTCATCCTTTCAAAATGAGTAAACACACTAGGTCCCTGCACTTCCTGGGAGCCCAAGTGAAACATAAAGTCCTCATCAGTCACCAAGGGATTCTTCCTGCTGCAAATACAAGATATAATTTTGATAGCAGAGCTCCTGCTGCATAACCTTCCAGAAAACCTAGAATCTTTCTGACTAGCCCAGCACAATTTATTGCAAGGGAGGAAATCTACCTGGACTTTTATTATATATTTATGTATGCTAAATCTCAGGAATTCTACCTTAAGATTACTTTTGAGCCTCAGGTGTTGCATGAGCCCCATTCTGACTTCCAGCACAAATAGGAATTCCTTTCTCACTCCTGGAAATTCCATTCACTGCTATTCGAATATATATTGTTTATAAAATGGTTTCCTTCATAATTTGTCTTCATATACACAAGCAAATACACAGACATTTATAGATTAGCAAATGCCAAGCGTTAAAGGAAATACTCATTGATTAATTCTTCAGTGTGGCCACAAAGCAGAGTTTCAAGAGCAATTAGTTGATGCAAAGATTAAGACTTGGGAAGACAAAAACATAATTCAGAAGAGGTGTGGCAAAAATGAATTAATAAAACAATTCTCCCAGACTTTCATGTAGATGGACCATGGCCAGAGGCCCCCATTTCCACCTCCTCATTCTGTTCCTCCTCAAAAATCCCAAAACCACAAAACCTATTCTGAAATAAAAAAATACCTTAACAGAAACCAAGACTCAGCATGCATTCATTAGCATGGTTTAACAAGGCTATCACGTGCTGCTTTTCTTTTCTTGTTAATAAAGTTTGATAGCTTTTATTTAAATTGTGTAAATGTTAGAAGATATTATAATTGGCATTTCAAGAGGATTCTTCAAAAAATTAACCATAAAAGACCTGAGATGAGGAGAAGGAGGCAGGGAAGTGAGAACTGTACAACTGAGTCCAGGATTTACTTTCTCCAACTCCTTCTAATTTTCTTTTTTTTTTTCAAACTGTAGGAAGCAATGATCATCCCAAAAATAAAGAAAAGTATCAACTGGAATGTACTTGTGTGATGAAATGGTCATGGCACCATTCGGTGGAATCCTATAATTCCACATGGTATTGAGGAGGTGTAAAATAATAGTGCAGACCTGGCATAATTATGACAATTGCTACTTCAGTCAAGTATTAATTCTGAGGTTTCTCATGAGGCTTTTTTCTTTGGTTTTTTTTTTTTTTAGCAGTGAGTAATGTCCCAGACCATACAACTCCTCTGTCTCCATCACCTCTTTAAATCAAAACTGCTGTTAGGACACAGTTTATATTTAGAAATAATAATGTATATAGTCACAGGAATCCATGAATGAACACGGGCAGGCAGAGTTTTCCCTACAATCATGCTTGCCTGGGCAAAGTACCTTAATGCAATAGAGCTACGTGAAATTCTTGTGCTACGTGTTGCTTGAAAGTCTTCTCCTTTTTTTCAGCATAGGAAAGATGGCATGTGTAGATAGTTATTTTTCAAGCTACCCTCATTAAGACACCAAAAGTCAGTTGCAAATGGTTTCCCTCCCCTTCCTCACCATCTGTTATCTAAGTATTTCACCTAAACCCCAGGAGGCTGAGGGGTAGTGCTGGAAAATTCCCCTCTGCTTGAAGGTCTGGATTTCACCCTCTGCCAAATACAATTTAAAAAATAGTGATTTTTTAAAAATCAGCTTCACCCTGTACGTCTGGATTGAGGATCTTGGCAGAAACTTCATTGGGATGCAGAGTTCTAGTAGCCTGCTATTGCATTCACAGCAGCTGGAATTGCAGACCCTAATTTGGAGTTAGAATCTAATGCCGTGAAGGCAAATGCTTATTTGGGTTTGGTTACAGCCCTTCAGCTTTCACAACATCTGTCCCCACCCACACAGGGACAGTTTCATCTTACAAAAGCGGGGATAAGCCCTGTTACCTGTATCCTTGTGTCAGGAGACATTTGCAGGACCTACATTTCCAGACTCTGCTCTGGCAATGACCCTTCTAGGTGGATTCCTGTCCCCTTCAAGGCTTAACTTCAGCAAGCTGCTTGTCATTTCTCAGACAATTCCCATTTCCAGCCAGCCCTGATCCTTGGCATCACTGGTCCCACACCCCCAGCTCTCACTCGCAGAGAGCGCAGCCCTGCAGCGTGGGGACCCTGTTTAACATGGCACAGCAAACCCTTCTGATCTCACCAGCACTTTCTTAACAAGGGGCCCTTCAGCACTCCAAAAGAAAAAAAAAAAAAAAAAAAAGAAAAAGAAAAAAAAATCCCACCAAACATTAAAAGCAAACAAACAAACAACTCCCTTGAAATTTTAATAGCTCACTTAGTGGTGGTGACAGATGTCGGATTGACAGCGCTGCAGAAGTCAGCTTTCAGTGGTGCATGCACAGGTCCTGCTGGGGCACTGATGGCCCTTTCTGCCTCCTGTGCCATCCCCAGACCTCCCCTCATGAATGCAACACGGTGCTGAAGCCATCACCTGGAGAGACCACCTTGAAGGACAGTGTAATCCCCATGCCAAATTAATGCTTAGGTTCCTGGCTGACACTGCCAAGAGAGGTGCCAGTCCTGATGGTCTTTTTAATGTAGATACCTGCCACCCACTGAGAGCCAGACTGAGAGACCATCAATTCATAAATTTATTCTATTTATTTTATGACATCACATCAATTAAACTTCTATTCCAAAACCTCGGGTTGTAGCTGAAAATACCTCTAGGCAATACCTTCACATTTAAATTAAAAAAATATCTCACTTCATCTGGCTTCTTCTGTTCCTCCTTCCCCCTCATTGTGGCTCGGAAATGACATACAACAGATGAAGGAGTATGGAAACAAACTGAAAATCACCATTTTAGACATTATCCCAGCAGGTGTGCATGTTTTTCTTGGAACTTATGAGAAGCAGTAAATATTGCTAACTCACCTCTGCCCATCTTGCTGCAAACAGTGGCCAGCTTATAAACACCATCCCATTGCCACTGGACATGGCAGTGGACATGGCCATCAGAACCCACTGTGGGAGACTCTAAAGAGCTAACACCTTCTAGTATTGCCTCCCATTGATGCTTTAAAATTTTCATTGAAGTTTTGGGTTTTTTAAAAATTTTTCTCTGTTTGAATTAGCCAGCAGCAGAGCAAATCTCATGGAAAAGTAATGGTTTGGGGCCCTTTCAATTCAGATGCGAATCACTTGGCCTAAAAAAGCAGCCTGTCACTGCTGAATTTCATTACTCATTTCCTGTCATTAAATTAAATGAGATTAATAAATAGAAACTGAAAGACAGTTGGCCAAATTCAGCCCTCCAGTGAAACTCATCCCCAGACAAAGCTGCGAAGGGAGCCCAGTCATTCACTGTGTGTGCTGTGGGGCATTTCTTGCACCTTTTAGAGATGCTCAAGCAGAGTGTGATTGTTTAATTCCATTTGTCCCAGGTAGGCATCCCAGCCTGACAAAAAGCACTGCTGCACACCAGACAGGTTTTGACACAAATGGGAAGAGAATCCAGCCCCACAGTAGAAGGGAGACTGATTAATGACATTTCAATGAGACTCTAATGCACCAGAGAGGAGAAAACATCCACAAAGAGAAGCCCCAAGCAGCCTACACAGCCTTTGAGGCTGTTTTCTCTGCCAGGGGATGCTGTTCCCCACACCCCATTCGTGCCCATCCCTCTGAGGTGCTGAGCTGAAGCTGTCCCCTGCACTCTGTGAGATGAGAACCATTTGCTCGGGCCGAAGGAGTGAGTGAGAAAAGCTGAAAGAGGAATCAAAATCAGGCTGCAGTTGCCACTTTGCCCCAAATCTGGTCCTGTAGGGCCTGGGCATGGTGAGACAGACGAGACTGTTATTGTAGTGGGAGCTGGCACCAGCCCCTGGATGGAAGTTGCTCAATGCTTTCCATCCTAAGATTCTTTCAATCAATTTTCGAATAACGTTAACACCTCCATTGTTTGTCTTTGAAATCTGGCACAAGTGGGGATTGCCCCAGGGCCAGTGTCATGCCTTTCACTGGTACTGTTAATAAATTCAAATTTGGACAAATAACAGAGGTGTTGAAAATCATCATTTTTTTTCTCTGTATTTTCCAGAACCCGGAGTTATTTTGGCAAGTAGCAAACACCTCCAGAGATTTGCTGTGTCTGCCTTCGTGCTGCACCCCGAACATCTCCATGCATGGCAATGCCTTGGGCTGCTAGAGGCAAAATCCCTCTGCCAGTCCACCAAGGGGACTCGGTGTAATAGGCACAGGATTGCAACAGCAAGTGTGGGGTCATGGAATGGTGGCAGGAAACAAGGAAGGAAGAGCAAGTCACTGGGATGAGGCGTCTGGAGTGTGGGAGCTGTTGACTAAGAAAAGAGAGTTGAATGAAAGGAAGAGGGAGGGTTACAAGCAGATTTGTAATAAAGACATCACTTAAAAGCAAAATTAAGACCTAGAACTCACTGTACATCTCCCTCAAATGTCCAGCTCACACAGGGAATGACGTTTTGTACTGAACTGGATGGCCTCTTTCTGTCTCATGGCACTCGAGCTGAAAATTGCTTGCATTGTTAGGCCTGCAGGAATTGCTATCAATGGGGAATGATAAATGACTGTTTAGAGTAGAGCTTTTTTTTAATGACATTATTAATTAAATGCCTGTAACTAATGAGAAATTGCATACATATAGCTAATGAGAGAAGGCTGTGGTTTTAGTTTCCATTGTAAGGCTTCCAAAGGTGGAGAACCAACAAATTCTCAATTGCCTTCTGTGAGTTGAAGTATTGCAGACCTCAGTGGCAGGAAAACATTACTATTTTGTCACAGGAACCCTGTGTCCATCTGGAAAATGAGGCAGCTCCTGGTCCCCCTGAAGATGTGACAACTTGAACTAAATGCACCAAATTAATCTGGACTTAGTACACAAAGTGTTGGAGAAAAAAAAATGGTGGGGAAGATGAAGGGAAAACCAGCACACCTCCTAAGGTCAGGCATGTGGTCATAGTTCCCTTCATTTATTTCTGTGCTTGAAATGGACCTTCAGAGCAGCAACAGAGAGTGATGGGAAGCAAGTGAGCAGCACAAGGTTACCAAAAAGCAGTGAACTGAGACTCTGAGAAGTCAGTGAACTGGGGCCCTGTTGCTGCTGGAAGGTGGAAGCAACAGCAAACCCACAAGGCATCAGGATGCAGGGGACAGGAAAACACAATTGCCATGGTTTCCGTGTCATCTCGAGACCCATCTGTGTAAAAATCTCAAACTCAGCACGTTGGAGCAGCAGATATTCAAAGCCCATCTTGAGAGGACTTCTGAACTTCCATGATCCATCTAAGTAAAGGGAAGAATTCTGCAAAGAAGGGTCTGGAAATTAAAAGCTCCCATTCTGGCTGAGACTATTAGGATTACCTCTGGGAATTATTATTTTCTCACTTTCCAGCAATGTCTGTAGATTAATTGTTTCAAGACAATGTTCCAAACTTTTTTCCCAAGAAGCCCTGTTCATGTAACCTTCCTTAACTACTCTTTTGATCCATACATACCAAAAAAAAAGGCTACACAAAAATTTGAGGAGGTAGAGGAAAGTTCTTTTGATACCTAAAATTCCACAATTCCTGTAGGGAAAAATAATGTTCATGTCCCATCAAACTTCTCTCAAGGTACTGCATTTAATTTTGCTGCAGCTTTTGAAGGATGTTATGTACTCTTCAGGTGTGCATTTGCATGAAATATTATGGAATACTGATGTGCAGTGTTGAAATGCTTTTTGATACCCTCCTGTGTTAACAATTAATAAAGTTATAGTAGCTGGGAGTAATGTAGAGACATCAAAGCTAATAGAAGTCATTCCCTGGGCCTTAAAGCAAAATCATGTTAAGATCTCCAAGTTACGTTTTAAGTCTCTGTGGTATTTGGGAAGGCCCCTGAAGGAAGATGCTCCAAAAGGAAGAAAAATCATGTGAGGTGTAGGTGTTCATACAGGATAAATTATTCTTCAAGAATAGAATATATAATGTAATTCTTGTAGAATTGTGGACAACAAAATTTTTAAAAACCTGCACACACTTTGTTAAAATACCCGTTAATCACAGTTTTACAATCTAACAAGACTAATTCTTTTTAGAATTTTTAATTGATAGTTTCCTACTTTCCATTTAGCAGTCAGAGCACAGCGGGAGAACTGAATCAGTAATGACATGGAAATAATGCTCAAATAAATATATTTAACTTTAAGGAAAGGGCTTGTTCATGTCTGCACTAAAAGGAGAATGATTAATACTTCAGCTATTGTTTGAATACCTAAAGGGCATCAACTACTATTTTCCCATTAAAGCTAGCACTGACTCAGCGTGTGGTTGCATGAGGTGTTTCTTTCTGGATGTGTCAACTGAAAAGGAGCCTGATGCAACTGCAGCCCAGCTCTGAAGTCAGAGCAAATGGAAAGAGGCACGTAGTCAGGGCCTGATGGTGCTGAGAAAAATATGGTAAAAATAGATTTATTTTTCTCTCAGTCTGCTTTGCCATGAAATGCCAGTTTGGTTTGAAGGTTTTATTATTTAATCCTGCATTACAGTCACACCTGTTAGTCTTCTCACTCACCAGTGCTGTGCACTGCTAGGTGTGTGGCACCCTGGGAGAAACCAGGAAAACCTCACAATGGATGCTTTCTAGGTGCAGACGTGCAGTTTACACAAGCACAGTTTAGCATTTTGGATCGTAAAAGTTCATTTCAAGTGGATTGACTGAGAGAAAGGACTTTCAGCTCCCTCCAGTACACACTGGTTGCTGTGGTGAATGTTTCTTTACCACAAGATGCAGTCCCAGACATGAGGTTTCATAACCCTTTGCCAACCCTTCCTCACTAACCAGATCAGTCCTGGGCCCTCTCCCTCTCTACACATTTTTAATCTTTAATTTTCTGTTGCCTAAAACTTTCCCAAACTAATCCACTTCAGGAGGAAACAGCCTGTGCCCACTTTCTACCACTAGAGAATTTCCTCCCTAGCTGTGTTTCTATCTGAGCAAATCTCATTTATGTATATCTGCACTCTCAACTCATGCACCTCCCATCCATTCCAAGGAAAGTCTTGCACTCACACAGCTAAAAATCACAATCCAAGCTGAACCTTTGGCATGTGGACACCTGGGAAGGCTCCTGAGTCTCCTGCTGATGTGAATAATGGCATCAAATAATCGCATTGCAGCTGCAGTTATAGCTGCAGATTTCAAAGGGCATCTCATGGAGGTGGTGTAACAGATACCCACCCTAAGGAGACAGAAGCTGGGAATAAAATTTATAACCTGAATTGAGCAATATGTGAAATCCTGTCAGATTCTCAAAGGTGGAGTGAGCATAAACACCACACCTTGATTGTTTGCCTCCAAGAGGGCTTCCTAGACAGAAGGGTTTCCTGTTGCATCCCAGACTTACTATAATTTACAAATAGATAGATCTATATATAAATATATACATAATGTGTGTAACAAGTATAAACATATGTACACGTATCTCCATATATACCATACACACGCAAAATGCATAATAAACATGTTTTTTATATTACATTTAAAGCACAGCCCATCTAGACCCACATATATATGACAAAACACATTTTCTTTTCCTGTGTAACAGCCCCATAACTGCAGAGGATCAGGACTGAGCACCCTGAAGCAGAAGAGGATCCCATTCCATGCCCAGATCTCTCTGTGATAAGTGGGCTTCTCAAGAAAGCTGAGCTTTCCCCCAGCAAGAGACAGATTAAAATGCTGAACGTGGCTTTTTTTTTTTTCCTCTAGCCAGACCACAAAACCCTTTCTCAAGGAAGAATGACCTCATATTTTATTAACCCCAGCACAAAGCCAGTGAGCTCACACACACACACACACACACACAGATATATATATATATATATATGCAGCCACACACCCAAGAAAAAACTGAAAGACAGACTTTTAAAAACAGAACTTCCAAGGAAAATTTAGTAAACACAGATTCTTGAATCTAAGTTCCTTATAAAGGTAATGCCTGACAATGGTCCTTCAAGAGCTTTGAAAAACACATGAGGAGTTTGCAGACATATTTTATGCTTTTCCATTTCCTTTGCCTTCTCTTCTTTGGATCTAACAGGCAAATAAGTAAAAAATGCATCTTTTTCTTCTTATTGGAATGCTTAGAGGGGAAAAGCAATTTGAGATTTTCTTTATAAATACTCCCAAAGGACAGAATACACAGAAACCCTGTGGGACCAGAAGCACTAAAGCTGCACACAAACCCTGCAGAACAGCAGTGGAGTAGCTGGACATTGCCACAGAAATTAAACCCTATAAAAATGTGAGGAAAAGCAAGATGAGTTCTGCATATTCTTTCAAGATGGATTTGCACCCTTCAGAATAATTTCCTAATTCTGGTTGTCCTTTTATAATTATGACACAGCAGAAGTGGAAAAGATGCAGGGCATAAGTCTGCTGAGAAAAACAACTTAAAGCAAGGCTTGCACAGGGAGATAAAGGAAAAGAACTACAACTTCCCTGCTGGAAAAAGAAATGACAGAAGAGAAATATAATAGCATCTATAAAATTCTGAATGGCAAAGAGAAGATGAGCAGAAAACTACTGTTCCCTTTTTCTCATTACATAAAACATGAGGGAGAATTCTGTTCCCTCCATATAAAAAACAAACAAAAGGAAGTACTTTTTCGCACTACATAGTAATTAAACTGTTGAAGTCAACCACAGGATGTTGTGGAGGCCAGCACTTTAACCAAGTCCAGAAAATGTTTGAGTAGAAGTCAGGAAAAATAAGTTTTATTGGTGGTGCAATGCATCTACCAGTCCCTCTCTAAATCAGCAATTATTGAGAGACAGGAGAATTTAATTGGGAGATGACTCACTTTATATTAATGTCTGTGTCTGCTGTTGGGTCCTGCCACAGGAAATCCAAAGGTTTAGCTACACCTTGGTGCTGCACCTTGATTCTGATTTAACAGGATGATTTACAGGCTCTTTGAAGACTTTAAATGTCAAGGTTGGTGTAGGTGCAGGTCCTATGAAATAATGCACATGCACAGAGAACTACCACATTTGCCTTTTCTTTTCATGAAAAGCTAATGCCCTCAAATCAGTGCAGAGGTGAAGGGAGCATACATGTTAACATGAAACCAGCAAAATGCATATGAGACAGGGTCATTTTTCCCCTTAGTGTCTACCCAGTCTCACAGTAGGCTTGCTTAGGCTTGTGCTCCTGTTTTAGTGTGTGACTGCTCATTTTAAAGGGAGTTCTTGTAGGCATATGCTCAGCGTGGTTTCTAGCATTGATTTCACAACCATAACATCATCAATGAGTTGGTTTTTATGAAACTGAGGAATATATAGTGAGGGGAGGACTGTGTGATTTCAATGTTCATTGAAGAAGCTGACACTGTCTGAGGCCAGGAAAGCATCGGAAGTTTTCCACGTAGTCCTGCAATGCCTTTCAATCCTTAGGCAGGTTCCTTTTAGCTTGGTTCTGAAGCAGAACAGCTCAGCTGTCCTTACCTTGAGCACGTGGGTCTCCCTCTCCTGGGATGTTTGTACTTCCAGTGTGCTTTGTCTTCTGCTGGCTCCAGTGCATCGCTCTGGCTTCCAGCACAGTTCTTGCTCCTCTTCTCCTCCTTTCCTCCAAAGTATGGATTTTGTAACACCTGTATCTGTGGAAATCCGTGTCTACTTCATGTATCCTCGTTGTTCATTAGGTGTCAAGGTCATGAAACCAAATTCCTGTAATCCTACACAGGATGCTAGCCTGACTCTGGTGAGATGAAAAGCCAGCCAGGGCACAACTGAAAGGGCATGCAAATGTCCCAAACTCATGGTTCATTCCTAACAAATCCTACTGCAGTTTTCATGGGATTCCCACAGATTTTCAAGGATCAACATTATTTCTGGAGTGCAGGCTACCTAAGCAAGAATTCTATAAGAAAAGTGGGAGTGATAAGTGGTAATTTTTAACTTGGGTTCCTTTGAATTTCTGGAAGAGGACCTTGTTTATGGTCTTCTCATTTGCATTGTTCCTTGAAATGTTGGGAAGTTTTCTGCCAGCCTGTAATCCCTAGTAGCTGCTCATATTTAAAACCTGTCACACTCCTGACATGTTGGGAAGTATCTCAGCCCAGTATAATATTTGGCTTTCAAATTTTTATTTTGCAACAAGAGGACCAACAGTCTCGATCAGCAAGAGCAACTTTGGTTATTAGAGTTTGGACACGAACTTGGCTTGCTAATGCCAGAGAAATACAAGAGCCTTCTTTCATGCTCCTAATGAAATCATTAATTATGTCAGCAGCTCAAACGATACATCTCCAAACACTTTACATTACTTTGCAAAAGGGTAGTCACATAGAAATTTTAGGGGAAAAATATTCTTAACTTCTAAATTCATAAATTCTAATAATAAATAGATTTCTGGTTCCAGGCATTTTTACAGTCATTTTCTCTGATCCTCCCTCCTATTCTGTCATACTGTGTCTGAGGATTCTGCTATTGCTTGTGGGGAAAAAAAAGAAAGTGAACAATATATCCATATACTGTTGCCTTGTTGCAACCTAAATGAACTTCCTGAGCCTGAAAATTTGGCATGCATCTGATTAGCAAAGAAACCATCTCAATAGACTTCTTTCTTTATAGCTAAGAATTTGCTGTACCTTACTGTGACCCTTGCTATATTTCCTATCATTACTAAATAGCTGTTTTGATTAAATAATCAACTTGTTGACAATGTTATAAATAACAATTAAATTTTTTATCTTTCAGGACTTAAGTAGACACAGCTTCATGCTTTAAAACAGTCTCCATTACAGAAATGAGCTTTTATAGATGATAAATAAAACCAGATTCCAACTGCTAAAGTCAAAAGAAGTCTTGGGGAAAACTGTTTCCAATCACAGAGCTACAATAATGCTGCTTGTGCTGTAGTACACTTGGGGAGACAGAGAACTTTTGGAGTAAAGCAAAGACTGACGTTCAGATTGGTTTTGTTAATTTTCCACATTAAATATAAAATTTAATTTTTAATTCTAATAAGTCTAGCTCCCCTGTTACTGATTGTTTCAGTAAGCGTCATTCATTGTCTTTCTCACACCATCAAAGCTTATCTGTTCTGTGGTGGTATAAGTAGAATAAAAACCACAGTAGGATGGAAAATATAGCAAAATTAACAAGATAATATAAATACATCAAATTCATATTTTCTTTATGACCAAGCGCTGTGTTCACATGACTCATCAGAAGATCATGAAACCTACAGTGAAATTTCTGTAAAAGAGGCTGGGATAAAAGCCCCAGAATTCCTTCACATAGCAGTGATTTCATGGAACTTTGTGCATGGAAATTTTGGGACTTAAAGGTGTGATTACATTATCTATAATGTGCTTCCAACAAGGCCCTGGAAACAATGAGAGAAATTCAGAAAAACTTCACCTATGTCTCCATGCCGATATTACTGGGGAACCTTCCAGTACTGAGGGTGGATTAAGCAATCACCTTTAACTGGGATTTGAGAGAATGGTTTCAGGTCAGTGAACTGGCTGATGTGGTTTGGTTCTTTGGAGAAACTTGAAAGAATTGGTACCTTGTGTGAATTATTTCAGCAGGTAATGTAAGACTTGAGCTGTTTCTAAAATAGCTCAGATAACAGAGGGGTGTGATTGAAGTGTACACAAAAATAAAAAAGTCAGCATGGAAAAGCTTGGGAATCAGGGTGCAAACCAGCTGTAGGAGGTAAACTTATTACAAAAGAGAGACATCCACAACAGGCAATGATAGACTTGAGAGTTAAAAAAAAAGGCAGACAAAATACCTACTTTTAATACTAAGGTTGAAGTTCAGGAACAGGAAGACTCAAATGGTTGTGTTGTAACCCAGCTGTAGTTGATTGAAGTTCATATAAGAACTACAGTTCCAGCAGAATGACTTACCTGTGAACTTTGCACTTGGCAAAATATTTCTGTCCTACACCAATGGGATGAAATAAGACAGAAAAAGTCACAACATTTTTTTAAACATGCTGTAGTTCTTCCTGTCTTTGAGTAACCCATACTTGACAACATTCCCGTTTCTTTCTCCCTGCAAAGGAGGTTGTGTGACTTTTGCAACACCAAAGGAAACAAAACAAAACAAGTCCTCGAATTCTTCTCACTAATACTATTCACAGCTGTCTCTGGTTTGACTTCTAGCCTCATCTTTTGGCTAATGCAGCTCTCAGATAAGTTTCCAACCCCTTTCTCTTGGCTAAGTCCCAGATCTCCTCCTCCATCCACATGCTCATAAACGGCTCATTTCTTCTGTTCAGCAACACCCTGCTTAAATTCCACTTTGCACTGGGCACTGAGTTTCATTACATTCCTATACCTGGCCATTTAGAACCATATCCAGATGATCTTTCCTCCTTTCCCTCTTTCCTTTCTTTGGGCTTTTCTTATCATTGTGCTGTCACAACCCTTCCTTTGTGATTGGTGTATATTTGCATTACTGTAAGAGATAAAACTTCACTGTGGACTAAGACCCCACAGTACAGGCACAGAATCTTAATTTACTCTCAAACTGCCTTTAGAATGATGATACAGGAAACTGCCTCTGTCCAGTTCCATCCTTCATTCCACTTGTATGGTCTTGAACTTCATCTTAGCATGGTTAAAATCCCAGCAGAGCTCCAAATCCACACACTATTTTTATTCTTTCTCCCCATTGATAAAAGTCTTATCAAACACGCAGTGTCTTGGGTGATGGTTCTGGGCTTTCATTTTGGTGGTGGGGAAAGGGGGTTTGAGGCATTTTTTTCTTTCAACGCTTGTTCTATGCTCAAATATTTTCCTCTTTCAACATATTCAGAAGATATCTTGGGCACAAAAGCTTTCATCAGGATGCTTCATCCCTAAATCTTAACGCTCAGCCACTGCAAATTATTTATCAACTGGTCTGTTAAAGGAATTGTCCAAATCATCCTTTTTCCTAGTTTTTTCAGTCTTGTAATTTATATCATTCACAACCTTCTGCTTCCTCCCCCTTATTTTCAACAAGGGCAAACAAACAAATAAACAACCCCCAATAAACAACAAACAAACAAACCCAAATGGAAAGCAAACTACCTTTTATCCCTCCTTTTAGGTCCTTCCACAACTGAACTTGGCCTTACCTGGCTGTTCAGTTCTTTCTATATTCATGTGTTCACACTAATAGCACTTCCCTCTTTCCCTGACTGGTCAACCACATGAATCCTTGTATCCTTTATACCATTAAACCATTTCCTTGCACACCTTTAAATGTCATCTGAAGCTTTACCTGCTGATTTACAGACAGCAGGCTGGACTGATACAAAGCTAGCTGAAATGGATTTGGGATTACTGTTATCCCTTTTTGCTTGTTTTGTTCCCCTGTTGCAACTTGTCCTTAAAGTGGGCTGTTAAGCAGAAGATATTTTTTGTAGCCCAGGACTCCACACAGCACCAAGTGCAGCAGTCCTGTGTCTCACAGGCAGCCTGGAGATATTTTATGTTGTGCAAAACTCTGTAGAATATACAGGGGATCTCAGAGGCTTGGCAAAACTTAACAAGACTGTCTTAGTTCAGCTTCTGTGTGTTTGTGGAGAAAGGCCCTAAAGTTTAACAAAGGTGTTGTTCTGTGCATTCTTACACTCACATTTTTTTTCTTTTTTGTCAGTAAATGTATTTTGAGGCATAACAAGTAAACAGCTTATACAAGCCTGAGCCTGAAGCTGAGCACCTGCACCTCGAATAAGATCATTGTTTGAGTAAGGTTTAAATAATTTAGTACAAATTGGCTTTCCTATAGGTGTTGACAAGCACATCATCACTAGTTACTAATGAGTGCAGGATTCCAGAGGCCTGCACAGATATCACCCTCCTCCTCCTCCGACTGCGCATGTGTCCCTCGAAACAAAGAATTTCACAAACAAGCACCTGGAGACCTTGATTAAAAACCACCTGCTCTGAAGCTCTTGGGAAGACAGATTGCACAGCGTGCAGGTGGCCTCCACGGCACAGCTTGCTGATATTTCTGATAGCTGGAGTCACTGAAATAAAGTTTGCTTCCCTTCCTCCCACACGCATACCCAGCCCTTTGTGCTGCTTGGCCTCGTGAAAGGAGTTTATGAGTGTGCCCTCAAAGGGTCTGACACAGCCTGGCTGAAATGACAGGACTGATGAGTCTAACAAACCCTGCCTTTGTGACAGGACAGGCCTTTCTTATCACTGATCAGCTTTCAGCCTGATACTGCAAAAATAGTGATATTTGGTGAAAAGAGGACAAAAGCATCCCGGGGATAACCAGTGATAAGCAGCCATTTGAGAAGCTTCACCACCTGTTGCACAATTTCTCCCTATTCATTCCTGTGCCTCTATGGATGGTTAATGAAAAGCCATACAGATGCAATGAGATCTGACATCCCTCTCCCTGAGTCCTGCAGGCTCTTTATACAGATGGGATCCCTCCACTTTAATGTCATTTTTCTCTTGGCACAAGGTTCTTGTGGGAGTTTCGGTGCTGTGCTTTCAAAGATGGAACACAAGAAAGTGATGGGGAGCTCTGCTGGGCCTGAGCTCACATGAGGGATTTCTGCAGTGCCTTGGGTCTGAAAGATTCCCTGAAAAGGACTGGAATAGCCTCACACCCTGAATGAATTAACTCCTTGTGGGAAAGCCCAGGAGCCCTTTTCTGTCTGTGTGTAAGCATAATTTCAAAAGTGATACATCACTCAGAGCTGAGGCCAAGAGCTCATCACATTTCCATGCCCAGCTGCAGCCCTTTGCCAAAAGCAACGTGAAGCAGAGACCTCTGGATCCTTCAGGTCTGCTTGCCCTGCTGCAAAGACAAGGCTTGTCCAAGAGGGCAATTCCAGTTAGTCAGACAACAAGGGCAACACTTCCACAGGGCAAAGATGAGAAACCAACATAAAGACGGTGTTTCTAACCCGAAAAGCTGTTGAGAAACCCAAATATTTCCAATAAAATAGAATGCAAGCCCGTGCTGTTATTCTGATCTGCAGGTTGGAGTGATGCTGTGGCCTGCTGATGTCAAGGCGTGTGTTGCAAACTTGGACCTCAGTTCCTGGCAGCACAGCCACCTCCAGCTCCCTGCTGGAGCTGTCCTCAGGCAGCACTGAGCATGGCTGGCTTTGTTTCCACACGTTGTGTGGGGCCAGCCCTGAGTCATCCAGGAAAAACTCCCGGCTGTCACTCCCTCACCTGCCAGCTCCAGAACCCAGCTTAGACTCAAGGTGTCTCAAGGGCTTGGGAAATCAATAAGAGCAGCAGAACCCAGGAATTCTGCCTGTAAACATCCAGTCATGCCCAGGGCCATAACTCTTTTGGGCACCTTTACTCTTCCATCCCCCACAGCCACTGAAATTTTGTCAAGCATCTGGCAAAAATAGTCTAATTCCTAACAAACAGAAAACAGCTTCTAGAGAGCACCATTTCTAAGTCAGATCAAACACACAGAGTAATATTTCTAGTTTTAAGAGAGATGAAATCTGGAGATGAAGGAGCAATTAACCTAATCTCAGTGTAAGGCAAGCTATTATAAGAAACAATTTCCTTATCTTGAGATAACCAAATAATAGCTAATAGCTTTTATAGTTTATCCTTACTTACTTCTTCAGGCTAATTGAATTTCAAATTTGATAATCTAGTAAATTTAGAACCCTAACCTGCAAGGGTTAATTGAAACTCCTAAAAGACATCCTGCTGTCCAAGCTCATTATACATTGTGTCATGGGCAACTCTCCAGGCTGCATTTCACTGTGCAGGGCCTGATTAAAGCAAGTGAGGTGGTCATTCCACTTTGCATATTGCAGCCTAGAGTTCACAACCTATGGGACATCATGTCTGGAAAAAAACCCACACTGAGATTAAAGGACATTCCATACTTAGAGGAGGGATGGCCATATAAGATGCTGACCATCATCCAAATGAAGTGAACAAAGAGAAGCAGTCTGGCTTCAATGAGAGCTGGACTGGATCCCATGACTTCTGGGAAGAGGTTAAAGATGCAGCTTGTTCAGTGGGAGTTAGGGATGTGAAAGCAGATAATTAATGTGGTGTGAAAGAGGAGAATACGGGATCATTTTACTTGCATGGGAGCAAAGGAAGGAAGAAAGCACATCTGAGTCAAAGCAGAGGATGCACGTAACAGTTGCAGTCATCTCTACTTTTTAAAGCAAGAAGCAGAAAATTTCCTGGAAGGCAGACTGGAGATTACAAAAAAAATAATTAGGTTAACAAAATCAAGATGCATAAAACAAAGATATGTACTTCAGAAATCTTAGCTAACAAAGGCTATGTTCAAGATAGAGCTTGTGATGGTGCCTTTCTGCCCAGAATCACAGGCATGACTTCAGGCTTCACACAAACCTGTTCTCTCCATCAGTGTGGAAAGGCAGCCTGTCTTCTCAGCTGGGAAGTCAAATTAGACTAGATGATCCAAACTACAACTTTCTCTTGTGCTCCATAAGCTAAAGGAATGGAAATGATGGAGCAAAAACCATATCCAAAGAAAACACACCCCAACTCTACTCACCCTGTGTGGCTATGGGAAAGCCACAGCCTTTTTGCCCAAATAATCTGCAAAGATAAAGATAAGATAAAGATAAAGATAAAGATAAAGATAAAGATACATAAAGATACAGTGTGTCTTAACCACACCAGCCCTGTGTGCCACCAGAGAAGGAGACTTTTTCTTAGCTCACCCCTTCTTTTCTCAGCTTTCAATTCCTTTCCATTGTTGTACGATGGCTGGCTGGACTTCTCCTTGTTTAACCAAAAAAAGATTTCCAAGAACAACTTCTCAGAATAACTGTTAAGTGGGATTTTTTTTTCCTTTATTAAGCGTGCAGTTTTTACCCATTGGAAAATATCGATTTCACCCATTGGAAAATATCAACTATGATCGGAAAGGGGTTTAGGTCTGGGGTGGGAAGGAACTGAGAGAAACTGAGAGTCCAGGAATTAGGACTCTGAATCAGAGAAAGGGAGGACTTAGCCTCTGGTGTCCCCACAGCCCAGATGAGTACATTAACCACTAAGCTATTCCAAGGCAGGAGGTGAGTCTGTCTCGTCTCAGAAAAGTGTCTAAAGGGATGGATTTTGTTCCAACATAGCACAAAAACAAATTGCAAATCTTCCCCCCCCCCCCCCCCCCCCCCCCACCTCTTCTTTAAATTGAATTCTTGTTCTCCAGCCAGCCCAGCTCGGTATTAGTTTTTGTGTGAGTTAAACAGACCAGACACGTTTCTTCCTGTTGGTATTTGATAGATATTCAGTAAAAGGGAAAAAAAAAAAAAAAAAAAAAAAGAAGAAAAAAAAAGAAAAAAAGTTCGGTGCGTGTTTAGATGTATTTCCAGCCGAAGCCCAGCCCTAGGCAGAGCGGGAGCGCCGGAGCTCCGGGCCGTGGCCGCACCACCATGGACAGCGCCCCGGGGCTGGAGCCGGGCCACGCTCCGCCGGCACCGCCGGGCGCTGCGGGGCAGCGGCGGCCCCGGGGATGCGCCGCCGCCCGCAAAGCCGAAAATCGCTCCTCTCGCTGTCTGCCGGCTTCTAGGAACCAGACGGGAGATTTGGCAAAGCTCTCCCCCTCAGTTCCACAGCGGCTTTTTTTTTTTTTTTGGTGTTTTTTTTTTTTTTTTTGCTTTACCCCCCTCCCGGCCCCGCCCGCCCTTTCTCGAGTGCGTTAAATTAAATGCATATTGTCTAAATAAACGGCGCCTTGTGTCAATGGCTGGGCTGGGGAACTCCGGCCGCCCCTCGGGTGCGAGAGGCGGCTCTGCCCAGCCACCCTCTCGCTGTTTAACGCAGGGCATCACTGCGCTCGCTTGGAGCACCACGGAACGCCCGGGGCTTGCTGATGGCGAGGGGAAAGGCGGGTTTCTCCCCTCTCCCCGAGCAATCCTTTCACCCAGTGCGAAGCTGACACCGTGTCAGAGGTGGAAGAAGGAGCTTCTCAGAGCAGAGGAGGAGAGAGCACTGCAGAGCCCAGCAGGGTCAGAATGAGTGTGTGCCAGAAAGAATGAGTGTCTGCCCCAGTCTGCGAGCAGCCGCGCCTGCCGCCAATTGCGCCGCAGCCTTGTCCCCAAGCCCACCCTGGGAGCCTCGGGAAAACATTCCCGGCCTTTGCACCTCGCCTGCAGAGAGCCGAGCTCGCTGGTGTTAACCTGGGGATTTCTGGTCCTCGCAGGACGAGTCCAGCAATCCCCGTGGTGCCGCTCCCTTTCCCTTCCCCGCCTGGCTCCCCAGCCCTCAGCACGCCCGTGTGTTTTTTTTTGCTGAACACCCATTTTTTCCACCCTGGGAAGGCTGGGGAGGTTAAACTCCCCGTCTGAACCGAAGCCCCTGGACGGGTGCAACTGAGGTTATAGAAATCCGGGAGGGGAAATGACGAAAATGCTTTATTGTGAATAAAACAAGAGGGAGGAGGGAGAGGCGGAACTTCGCGGAGGTGAGGGATGGGAAGTTCGCGGAGCTGAGCATTCAGCCCGTCTCCGAGCGCCGGGCGGGGGTTCAGTCATTATTTCCCTTTCTCCCTGGGGCTGCGAGGGCACCCTCCTCCCCTGAGAGCTGAACCTGTCCCAGCCACTCGCTGGATTTTGTTTCGCTCCTGGAGCGGCTTCTGGGGGCAGCCCGGTCCACGCACCCGCCCGCAGCCCCTGGCCCCATTCCCCGCTCGGGAAAACCTGGGAAAGGGACTTATCTCTCCAGCCAAGCTCCCAGGTCAACCTCCTCGTAGAAAAGCTGATTTATGCCTGTTTATACGTATGGAAAAAAAAAGGAGGCAGAAGCCAAGCGCGGCATCCCTCCAAAATCTCATTGTGTTTGAGGCGGGAAGACGGGAGGCAGTGGAGTCAGAAAACCTAAAATGATAAAGTTTGCCTTGTCGCGGCAGAGCGAGCTTGGCCAGAAGGGCAAACACGGGGTTTTGCCTCACCTCTGCACGGCTGAAGCCTTTCCCGGGTCACACAGAGCCGCGGGTCCTCTCGGCAGAAGCAGCCGGCAGCAGCGAGCCTTGGCGGGGCCCGGCAGGTGAAAGCCCCGCAAAAGGTGCGGGATTTTCCCGTCCCAGACACCCCCGGGGGCGCTCCGAGAGCGGAGCCGCGCTCGGCACAGGTGTGGGGACTGGAACCCGCGCCGAAAGCCCCCAAAGCCGGTCCATGCTCCAGCCCGGCGCTTCCCTTCCCTGCCCTCCGAGGCCGGGGCGCGCCGGAGGTGCCGCAGGTGGAGCATCCCCCGCGGCATCCTGGTCTAAACCCCAGCCGAGGGGGCTTTTTCTCCCCATCCTGCCCACGCAGGAGGGCTCAGGCTTGCGGTGAGGCGTGGGACCAGGGGTTCGCTCACGGGAACCTGAGTTTGCTCGTTTCGAGACGCTGCTGCGCCCTCGGGGATGACAGCCCTCGGGGGGCAGGGGGGGCATGGGGTGACAGGGAGTCTCCTAAAAGCCTTTGGCATTGCTCAGGTCCTGCTGGATTATCACAGCCATAGTTGGGTCGTGTTATTTTTTTTTTCCTCTTCCCTCTTCCTTTTTTTTTCTTTTTTTTTTTTTTTTTTTTTTTTTTTTTTTTTTTTTTTTTCCCAAGCCCACTGAGGCAGAGAAGAGGCAAACTCAGCCATAGGAAGGTGGTTAGTGATGTCACAAGTTTGGTCTTTTCAATAAAAGCAATGGAGAAGGGTCTCCTCACTATATATATTAGGGGAAGCTTCTGTTCTTCATAATAAAAAGAGCAGCAAGGGAGAAAAGCACCTGCTTTTAACACCCTTTATTTAGCCCTAATCTGTTACAGGGAGAATCAAAGCTCTGTAGACTGGATTTTTGAAAAATATTGCCTTTTTTTTATTATTTTTTATTCATTTAACTTCTTTTTTCTTTCTTTTTATTTTCTTTTTTTTTTTTCCGATTTTCGTCCTTTTTAACATAGAACATAGTTTTGGAAGCGATTGCTGAGAAGAGCAACCACTGTTGGCCAGAGTGATCTCTGAGAGGCACAGACAGCTGTAACTCAAGGAAAAGGTGAAGTGATAAATTGAAAAGAAACTTCAGGATTCTGAGTTTATAGAGGCTATTTATTTTTCCTGAGTCTGTAAAGGATGGTGTGTGTTGGTTTTTGGTGTATTTTTTTTTTTAAGAAATCATTTCTGGGGAGAGGAAAGTCTAAAAATATTTGATGGAAATTTTACTTTTAACATGAGCAATACACCTTATGAGTTTGTGGGAGTTGTTTTCTGGGGATGTCACGATTATTTTTAATTAGTCGAAAGGGCAGCGTAAATCAAAGACGCCTATTAGCTATACGTTTTAATTTATAGCCTACCAGGCGTTCAGGGAATTTATTTACAGCATAAACGATTTAACGTTTTCAGCATGATTTCTATTTCAGCTCTTATGCTGTTTTATTTGCCTGTGCGGTGCGGAATCTGGGCTTTTAAATCGCCTCAGCAAGCGCCGCTTGACTTCAAATAACCTGCAGGTAGAAAAACGCTTTTGCTTTGCGCCTAAACCCTCCCGGAGCGCCCGCTTTAGTTCGGGGTCAGGATGAGAAGGAGCCGGCACGCCTCAGTGTGTTTTGTTGCGGCCGGCGAGGGCGTTGGGAAAGCATTCCCAGTAAATCAGGCTGTCAGCGGCACCGCCAGCCGCCCCTCGGCGGGCTCCGGGGAGGCTCCGGGCCAGCATCCCGGGATGCGGCGCTCCCAGGTGCGCGGTGATGGGCGAGCCGGGCATCCCCTCCGCATGGGGATGGGGACCAGGGCAGCGCTGCCCCGGCTCTGTCCCCCTGGAGCGGCTCCGTGCGCCAACAGGCTGGAGAGGAGATTCACGCCAAGTCGTGGAAAAGTTTGGCGCTTCCAAAATTGGTGTCGGGGGGTGCAGGGCTGCCGGTGCCCGGCGAGGTTCGGGGTTAACCGGGGCTGCCCTCCCGCCGCTGTCCCCGCACAGCCCCGCGGCGCTGGGCAGCGCAACCTGACGCGGCGCTCCGCAGCGCCCTGGCCGGGCCGGGAAGGAGGGCGAAGTGGAAGGCGAAAAAGGGAGAGGAGGAGAAAACTTTCCACTAGTTTACTTTTTTGGCCGGGAGAGCCTGTGTGTTCGCAGAGCGCGAGTCCTCCCCCCAGCCCTCCCCCTGAGCTCCCCCCTCGCTGCACAATTAGCATCATTAGGAGCCGACCCTCCGGCTAATAGGGGAGCGGCGAGCAGCCACGGTAGGTGCGTGCGAGGGACGGCGGCGGCAGTCCCGGGCAGCGCTCTGGGGCTTGAGCTAAAAAGCGCTCCCAGCGATGGGAGGAATCCCCGCGGCAGGGGAGACGCTGACCCGGGGGTAAACACAAAAAGGGAGAGCTGGAAGGTGAGCGGGAGAGGAGTGCGGCTGCAGAAGGCGCGGAGAGCTCGCTCGGAGCCCTTGGGGTCCGCTCGGTGCATGTGCTGCCGGGTGTTTCCCTTTCCTCGCTCCCTTTTGGTTGCGGGCCCGGGCAGCGCTGATTCCCGGTCTCCGTTTTGGCCGCGGGTATCCCGCCCGGGCTCTCGCTCTCTCCGCACAATGTTCCTAGGGCGCCATCTCTTTGCAAAACCCTCCGTCCTGCCGCAGGTCTCCCGGAGGCTGCTCCGGAGCGTGTGAACATCGCGGGCTGCAGCCCAGTCCAACCTGCCGAGCCAAGCGTGCTTCCCAGCCCCCGGAGCCTCCCGGGGCCGCCGCTCCTCCCAGACCGCTCGGGCTCCCCAGACCTTTGCTTGCCTCTCTCCTTGTCACCGCTTGTCTCTCTCCTTGTCGCTGTTGGGGACCAAAACTTTCTGGCAGCTGGAGACGTGAACCTGACCTTTTTTTTTTTTTTTTTTTTTTTTTTTTTTTGCAGAGGTATTACTGAAAGACAGATGTGGGGATGCGTTCCGCCTCGGGCTGTGTGTGTGTTTGTGTGTCCGCGCGTGTTTACAGGGAAGCGAGCAGCTGAGCTGACTTTTGGGAACCTTTCCTTATCTGCACAGAGGGCTTCTGCTGTAACATAAAGCCCTGAGAGAGTGGCTTAGCGAACTAGAACTGAGCAGGGCTCAGGGAGCTCGCTGAACCCCGCTCCAGCCCTGCTCAGACGAGAGCTAGATGCTTTTTGAACTAATACCGAGAGAGATCTTGCCTGCGGGCAGCGAGAGACAGAGAGAGGGAGGGAGGGAGGGAAAGAGGGAGGGAGGGAGAGGCAGACAGCAAGGAAGGGAGAGAGACAGAGCGAAGTTTGGAAGGAGTGAGCCGAGAGCTCAGAAAGTTTGTTTTTCCTTCAGAGCCTCGGAGCTGGTAGAGCCGAAGCGGGGACTCCTTGAGGACGGCGCTGGCGCATCTGTCCCTCGGGACTGACCTCTCTTTCCTTGCAGGTTTTTAAGCCCCCGAGGATACAATGTTCGCTAAACTCTTCCAGCAGTGGAGTTTCGCGGTGTTCCTGCTGAGCTACTCCGTGCCCTCCTACGGGAGATCAGTCGAGGGGATCAGCCGCAGACTGTGAGTTTCTCTTTTTCTTTCCTTCTCTGCCTTTATCCGCCCCGGCCGCGGCGGCGGGGCCGCGGGGATGGAGGGAGGGATGGAGGGAAGGAGCCGGGGAGGCTCCGCAGCGCTGAGCGGGGCCGGCCCGGGTTACCTGCCCCAGGTGCTCACCTGAGAGCCAGGAGGAGGCATCGGGGCAGGGAAGGGGCGCTTTGCAGCTCTCTGGCCTTACAAAGCTCCGGGGCAGGCGATGTGAGGGCTCAGGGGCTTCTCTTGCCGCACACCTGGGTGATTGCTGCGCAGCTGCCCGGGACCCCGGCAGGGAGCATCCCGGTTTATCCAAATGCTGTGCGTGTGTTACACTGACTTACAGACACCTCCTCGGCTCTGGCATGGAGCCAGTATTGATAGGGGTAGGGGAAACACGCAGAAGTGAGGACCATCTTGACACTGAAGTGCTGAACAATTTCTTTGGACTTCTGCCACTTCAGGGGGAAAAAAATCCAAAGGGAGTGTAGTATCTTACTTATAGGCAGAGGCATACTTTTTGATAAATGATAGTGTAACTTAAGACAGTCTGTTCAGGAAATGACCTTTTTGCTTCTTCCAAAATAATCAGCCTGGTTTATGGCAATACCCATACACAAAGTGCAGGAGAAGGCTCTGTGCTGATGCAGGAGCAGCTGTCTCACACATCCAACTCGCTGGCTTTCTCTGGACTTGCATCAGATTTTCTAAGGAAGAAACACCTCAGTCACACTGGGGAGGGCTGTATTGTTATTCAGTTCCAAAGGAAGCCAAGTTGGAGAAAGAGTGCTGGAAAATCCGATCACAGCTTACAGGGAAACATGACACAGCAAACAATTTCAGATGGGTTTCCTTGTGAATGTTTTATTACATACATTAGGACAAGATCTCCAAATAGCATTTCCTCTGCCAGTTAAGCAACACACATAATAATAATAATAATAATTAAAAAAAAAACCCAAACACCCAAAAGATAAAAAAATAATTACCCCAGGTGAAGCGACTTCAGACACACCTAAAGTTTGGCACCAGGCAGAGAGCTATTACAAATCTCCTACAGCAAATTGTGTAGAACATGTTATTGCTGATAATGTTACAGTGTATTATTCTCAGTCCATTAACTTTTAACTGCTTTGTACTCCTGAAAGCTGTTCTTGGGCTGTTTCTTTCTTTTGGGATCATATTATATAGAGAAATCAAACTTCCGTTGCAAAAATAAATTAAAAAAAAGAAAATAGTTGAAGTGCAGTTACATGCTGTTATTTTCTTGGCTAGGAAACCCTGAACTGGATCTAAGCCAAAATTGGTTGTAAAAAAAAAAAATAAAGATTTGCAGAGAAATGCTCTTTCTCTTTTTGAAGTTAGTGTAGTTCTAACACTTGTTTTTAAAGGTCAGGATTAGAGGTCTTCCCAACTTACCCATTCTGTCTTGACGGGGGGGAAGAAAAGTGTAAGCTAACCAGTGAAAAGGCATTTCTCAGCTCTCTCTTTGCTCTGGCATGTAAAACACACACAAGAAACCAGTCAGCTGTCAGTTAGTGGCATTCATGCATTTTGTTTGTGGGCACAGCACAAACACAGACACCACACTCAAATATGTGTCCTGTTTTAATATCACCACAAACCATTCCTAGAGTTAATGGTTAATAACTCATTTAGGCTTTGAGATTTTTTTTTTCTCAGTCAAAAACTTAAGCCAGTAATGGATGAAAATACTGAAGCACATTATTATAGACATGCAAAAATAATCAAAATTACATAGGCCCAGTCCTACAGACTTTGCTGAAGCAAATATCTCATGGCAAGCAACAGCAAATTGTCCCAAGAAAAGATTTCCAGACATGTTATTTGTTATAGGAGTGCTTTAGCTGCTAAAGAACTTCTGAGAAACCGGTAATGTCTCAAAATGAAATTGCATATTTTTATCATCATGTCCAGACATCGCAGCATCATGTCCCTAGATCTGTTCAAAATATTTTTCTGAAGCCTGAGATAGGCTGAGCAGATTTCCCTCCCTTTGGAGTCAGTGGCAAGGGCACTCAGTCTTGCAAAATACAGAGAGCTGACTGAATCCTCCTCAGTTATTTTGCTGAATTTAGGATCAGACCCAACATGAACAGTCAAGGATAATAACAGCTAAATAAGAGCAGCTCTCTGAGATAGAAAGTGGTAGCTTGAAGAATGTCGCCTTTTAGAAACGCTAGATATCTCAAGGAACAAAAAAAAAAAAGAAGGAGGAATGTGCCTGAAAAGAGCAGCTTATCTGGAAGCATGTGAAGTCAGGATAGTCACAAGTCATGGATTTCTGCTGCTCTCCCCATGATGAGACACTCAGCCTCATGTGTACACAGTGTACTTGGATCCAGTAATTAGTTTGGATGCTCTGGTCAAGTAGAAACCATCAACATCCCCCTCTCAGAAGTGTCTGCCACATGTAAGCTTAGCATTTACTGCTCTTGGTTTGGGTACAGGATCCTTTTCCTTGGATGAGAGGTGTGTTTTCTAGAAGGATGGAAGGGACCTCTAGTGGGTCATCTTAACCCTAACAGCCTAATGTTTTTTTCCATATTGTGGCCAATATGTGAATGCAATCATTGCAGCCTCCATTGCCTTTCTGCTCTGAGTGTGTGGGTGAGATACTGTTGATATCTCCATTATGAAGCACTCCTTACATCAGTCCTCTTGGGCAAGCCTTTCTCCATGGCTTACAAACAGAGGAGTTGTTTGAAAAACCGAGGCAGAAAGAGGCAGGAGGTCACAGAGATATGTATCTACCACATCTTTGTTTCAAGGAGGGTTTTTCGGTCTAGAGTATACAAAGGAAGCTGGTAGGCAAAATGTAATCCTTAAGTCTGGCTGAGTAATAGAAGCCATGTGAAATGTAACACTACATAATGTTATACAATCATCTGGAATAGCAGAATGTTATTTGGGGCCAGACTTGATGCTAAATATCATACAGACATTTAAAGAGAAACCTTCCCTCTTTGGCACACCAGTCCCTCACACGTCAATCCCTGCATTATTTTGGAAATGCACACTCACTCAAGATGTAGATCTTGTAATGCTCTCTGACTGCCTTGTGTGTACTGGAACCAAATGTTTAGCTTTCAGCTCTGTAAAATGGAATAGGCTTTCAATCAAGAGGACTTTAATAGCAGGCTTTGGAGAGTCAAGATTTTGTCACAGTGGGGAAGCTGACCAAATACACATTAGAGGATTAAGGCAGCTTTGGGCTGTCTGTGATAGAAGGAATTATCCTTGGTAGTTCACAAGAGGCAGTAGGAAAGCTTTGCTCATCACATGAGACACTGGTTTACACTCCCTAAAGCAGGGAGATTTCATACACTTTCTATGAACTAGAAGAGTGAAAGTAGAACTGCATTTCCCATGCAGATTTCCTGAGAAAATAGACTCCTGAAACTCAGAATGTGACCTGAGTCACACTGGACAGCCTGACAGGCAGCACAGAGGCAGCAGACACACAGGGGAGCCCAGGGTGCTGGCTTTATTGGCCTACTTGCCAGTCAGGCTGACCCTAATGAGAAGGGTGTTGGAGATGGCTCTTGTTCAAAAACCTTCTTCTGAGGGAGATCACAAGCTTGTGCTAATGGTCACAGCTGCACTGAAGAGAAAGACACAATATAGGATCAGCTGAATGCATTATCACATTGCATTTTTGCTTAGGGACATTTAGAGGAGGGGCATAAAATATTTGTCCTCAAAGGCTGAAGTCATCCAAAACTAATTTTGGGACACTTAAAACACAGACAATATTTGATTACATGTGTACTCACAAGCCTCTGTATATGCAGAGCTGATTTTGAGCAAGATTTTGACAGTCATCCTCCAGTCTCATTGTGGAACAGGGGAAAGCTGCTCTTTGAATTTTGCACTGAGCAATAGAGATGTAGTGTTACTTCAATCCATCACTTGAACCCAATACTCAAAAAATGCAGCCCTACAAAGAGAGAAATTGAAGGGGATGCTCTTAAAACAGAGCTACTTGAAATTGCCAACTTCCAATAGCTCTATTGTTGATCAAGTTGTAAACCTGAAGAGTTTGGCTGAGGGGACTGAGAAAGAGAACCTGCAGAACACTCCCGAATATTTTGCATTTTCAAATCTGGTAACGTAGCAGGAAAAAGAGAGATGGCATGAAAGGAAGGAATATTCACTCCATGCAGAAACCACTTCTTACCCAGCTAACTGACCAAATGATTTGTAGGACAAGCAAAGCAGTGAATGGAATTTCTTTGGCCAGCGAGAATCGAGTCACATGCCATATCCTGATGCAAGAGGAGAGATTCCATAGCCAAACTCTGCATGCTGGAGTAGAGCAATTGGAAGGATAAACTGTATTATTGTATTCATGGGAATGTAGCTAAAATCCCAGCTTGTGCTCTGTCTCTGGTTCTCAGCACAGCTGTACATCTATTCCGCTTCAAGAAAAAGCCATGTATTTTCTCACATTTTCTCTGGTTATTTATTATCCAGGTGTCATTTGTATCTTCTTTCCTCAGATGTTTAATGCATTCCTTGCCAGTACAACATCTCTAAAAGACAGATAGCTACTCAGCTCCCAGTTCCTTGAAAACAAGACAGAGCTCAGTGTACCAAAAGGTCAGGATGAACTCTGGAAAAACCACTCTAACAAACCAGGATGCTTTTGAAGAAGATCCTGTGAAGAGGGTTAGCATAAAATTCAAATGGCACAGCAGACAAGAGATTTGGCCCCAAAAGTTCACACTTCAAGCAATACTAGGAGGGCATCTAAAACCATAATTAGACACAAGTGAGCAAGCAGTAAATCCAAAGGAGCGGCTGATGCTCATCTCTGCTGATGCTCAGGCTGCTTCCTTGGAGAGCTCATTATGGACTGAAGCGCCCGTGCTTTAGGCACCCAAATTAAAATATTCTTCCCTTACACTCCTGCATTTGCACTTATTTAAATGTAGGAGTGAAATGCACTTTTATGTGCTTATGTTTTTGAAGTACATGACTGAGCAGAAGAAAATCACCAGAATGATGCTGTATAAACACTGCTTCCGGCTCCAGCACAAGGGCTGGGTTTTCCCTCTCTCGCTGCATTATGTGACCCTTTAGTTTTCCTATCTCTGAGTAGGAGAGATAGGAACTGCCTTCCTGCTTTTACTGCCTCGAGTGTGATATATTAAGAGTCATGATGCTTTCCTAGAACAGAGCAGTGACTAATCCAGCTCCAGCGGTGTGTGATCTGTCAGCTGAGAATTATTACCCGCTTAGGTCTTTCTCTTCTCTGCTGAGAGCAGCTGCTCTGAGGATGAAGCAGGACTTGCTCCAGCAGTCTGGCTTCACTGGATGTCTCCAAACCTGGTACATGATCACTGTGGCCACCACAGCCAGAGAAGAGAGGAGCTTTGCCAAACACTGAGCAATAACCAAATCCTAAACATTTTTTCCCTCTCCTCTCTCTTCTTCCTTTAGCAAACGAGCTGTATCAGAGCACCAGCTATTGCATGACAAGGGCAAGTCAATCCAAGACTTAAGAAGAAGAATATTCCTTCAAAATTTAATCGAGGGTGTCAACACTGCAGAGATCCGTGCGACGTCGGAGGTGTCACCGAACCCTAAACCTGCCACCAACACCAAGAACTACCCAGTCCGGTTTGGCAGTGAGGATGAGGGCAGATACCTCACTCAGGAGACAAACAAATCACAGACCTACAAGGAGCAGCCCCTGAAGGCGTCAGGGAAGAAAAAGAAAGCAAAGCCTGGAAAACGTAAGGAACAGGAGAAGAAAAAGAGGCGAACCCGCTCAGCTTGGCTAAATCCTGGCTCGTACGGGGACGCCGTGACGGAGAGCCCACTCTTGGACATCTCTGTTACCACACACAATCAAACTTTAAGGTAATTCTGCTGTATTCTTTTGGGGAGCATGCCATGTATTTAACTGAAGTTGTTATCCCTTGGTGTGAGAGGCTGAGGCCAAGGCCTCGCTCCGACCGGGAGTAAAAGCAGATTTTTGTGCTTGTGACTTGGCGGTGGCTTTTCAAGTACAGTCTGCAGGTAAGTGCCTCTTCCACCTTGCCCTGGGGACAGAGCCTTTCTTTCCTACCAGACACAATTCAGGTAAACAACTTATTGCCAAAATCTGCTTCCTGAAGCTGAGTAGCAAGTGAAGGTAATTCTGTAAAAAGGAAGAACATCACAGTCTCTAAATTTTTCCCTTCCTGCTTTGCCCTTAGTGCATCTCACACCGTATCTTGGTCCCACACTTGGGCCTCAGCAGATTGAAAGCTTTGACTCTTATTTAGGGCTTTGCATCTATAAAATGGTGAAGTTTTCTCTCCTTCCTCTCAACACTTCCCCTTTTTGGCAACTTTCCTACCCTTGCTTTACAGTTTTTCGTTTCACAGTTTAACCTTAGGGGAGAACATGGAAAAATTCTCTCTCAGTAATATCTGCAAACAGCGCAGACCAGCCTTTCACCATAAAATTTTCCCTGCCATTAGGATTTTTTAATTCAGCTCCGTCCTTTTGCCAGCTTGTGAAGCAATTACATTGGTGCTTAAAAATGTTTGGCATTGCTCTTGGAGAGGGACATGCTTCCCTCATGCATGACAGCAAAGGATTTAGTGTTTTTAGGGCAGTGGCCTGGAGACATCAGCCTAGATGTCCCAAATGAATCATCCCCTTGCAGTCATCTCAGCTTGAGTGGAAATCTGCACACTTGCAGACAAAGCCAAGGATTCCACTCTTCATTCCTCCTCAAATGTTTGCATTTCACCAGCAAAACCCTATCCTTTTCTCTCCTCCTGCCCTTCACCTTGGCAGAACAGAGACATCTGAGCAGCGCCACTTGCTTGCAGCAAATCCCTTGGAAAGAGACACCACCTGTGGGACTCACTAAAAATCCAGCCTGGGGTTTAGCTTTACAGGCCACAGTTTGCAATGTTTGCTCCATCACCTCAGCTCGTGCTGGCATCTACAGGGTCTGCCAACACCTGGGGCTGGGCACTCAGACCATGGGCCAGGGTATCCCAGACCATAAATCAGGGTATCCCAGACCATGGACCAGGGTAACCCTGACCATAAACCAGGGGATCCCTGACCATAGCTTAGGATATCCCAGACCATAGACCAGGGTATCCCAGACCATAGACCAGGATATCCCAGACCATGGGCCAGGGTATCCCAGACCATAGACCAGGATATCCCAGACCATGGGCCAGGGTATCCCAGACCATAAATCAGGGTATCCCAGACCATAAATCAGGGTATCCCAGACCATGGGCCAGGGTATCCCTGACCATAAATCAGGGTATCCCAGACCATAAATCAGGGTATCCCAGACCATAAACCAGCTGGCATAACTGCAGCAGGTAGGAGGGAAGTAAGGGACACTGGTTTGTCTCAGCACCTTAGGAAAGGGGAACTTCAGGATTCTACTCAGGAGGTTTCAACAGATATCAAGAGACTGTGTTGGTCAGTAAACAACACCTGTCTTGAGCAGAAAGAAATCTAGAATGCAGGGAGAAACATCCCAGGGAACTTCAACAGTTGCTTCTTTTTCTTGCTGTGCTGTCTTTGGTGTCCATCTAATGGGTTATATAAAAGAGCTGCAGGTACAACCCTGTTGATTTTCTCAGTTCAGCCTTTCTGTCTGAAGTGTGTCTGGGTGACTGAAGGCTCTCAGCTTTACTGTGGAGTCCAACATCCAAATGCAGCATTTCTCACAGATTCCTAAAAAGAACCTATATTTCAGATAATTAATTGGATATGATTAAACAAGGAGAATCTGTTAAAAAAGGAAAAGGGAATTCCTCCTTCACAAGTCCAGAGAACATGTTGCTTCAGCCCTAACAAACTTCTAGTGCCTGAGTTTTTAGTTATCTCAGCGGGCTGGCAAAAGATATAAACTTTAGGCATGTTCTTCACAGTATCTCTGTGCTTCTTTTCTGCTGAACACCCTGGATTATATCTTCATGCCAATTCTCTTTGATCAGTCTTGAAAACAAAATTTCAGGTTTAGGTCCAAAAAAAAAGGACAACAATAATATAAACTCTAGATCTTTTTACTTACTGCAAGGAGTATCTCATGGAAGAAGCCAATCTTGCAAAACCTAGGTCCAAATCAAAGAATGCAGTTTGCAAATTGTCATTAGTACAGAGCCCACTGTCAAGATGTGGCTTAGCTTAAACTTTCAAACCAAGCCTAAAATCCAGGCTGAATTGAAAATGTCACCCTCTTAGAAATAGGCCTGAGTAGTGCAGACACACACACACATACACAGCCATGCTCTATGAATTATGTGCCATTGTTACACCTCTTGGAATATATGCTGAAATGGACCCTAATATTGTTGCTAGATGATTATCAAGGAGCTCCATGCTAGCATTTCCATCCCAGGCACTTTAAAAGTTATTTGTCATGAACATTCCAGCTATATTTCCATTTAAATTAAATTAAGGTGCTCTTAATTTCCAAGAAAACCTTTTGAATGAGTAAACTCCCGAATGATAGATGTAGCTTCCCTTTTAATGTGCATGCTAAGATAAACCTTTTGAACTCTCCAGGAGCTGAGTTTTGTTGTGTCTCACGCCCCCACACTTTTGCCACACGGGATGTTACCCCCAGCTCTGGTGATCAGTCCTGCAGCAGAGGGAACCCCACTCCATCCTGTGTCTCCACATTCCATCCTTGGGTGTTTCCCAGGGATCCCCTAAAAAACACGTGCTGCTCACAGGGACAGAAGGGAGAAAAACACCTCAACCCTTCAGCATTTCCTGCAGCACTTTGTGTTGGAGTACAAGGAGTACCCTGCTTTGTTCTCATGGGGAGAGAGCTCACACCAGCCTGCAGCATCCCCTGGAAAACTCCCAGCTCTCAGGACTGGGTGCAGCTGATTGCTGAATGCAGCAGGAGCTGGAGGGTAACAGGATGGCATGGTTGCTTTCTTTCAGGACCAAGCTGTCTGGCTGCCAGAGAGAAAGTTTCAGGATTAGAGGGTTATTATTCAGGATTATTTTCACTCAGTCAGGCACAGGAGGAGATGCTATCAAGGGTGTGCTCGCTCCGAGCCCTGAGCAGCCTTTGCTCACACACACACACCACAGCCCCCTGCCTAAGGGGTAGTCTGTCAGTGGGAAAAAGAGACCAAATAAGCTCCATGGCACTGTTTTCATCAGAACATGGCATCACACCCCAGCAGTTAACACAGCATCCCCACAGCATTAACCAGGACTACTGTATTTTTTTTTTCAGCACTTGACATTTTTATCATAGGGTGATACAATTCTTCTGCCTGCAACACTCACAAATCTTCTTGCATGAGGCTCTAAATAAAAAAAAAAAATTCAGAAAAATCCCTTTTCCATTCCTCTGAAGGTACAACGGCCTCAATGTGTGACAAACTGTGGCTCATCACACTCCTAGAGGGATTGCATTGAGAAAAACATAACAGAGATCTTGAATAAATGTCTAAAACTGTGACATGGTCAAACAGGCCCTGTTATAGCAGAGGGTTACCAGCAAGGCACACCTGTTACAGTCTGTGGCACTCTTGCTATTGATTCTATGTCCACACATTTGAAGTGAAAAAGTGAAAATTAATTAATTTTTCTGTTTTTTCCTGTCCTTTCTTTTCTTTGCAGGAGACGCTGACGTTTTCAGCAAGAGATATTTGGAAGACACATTGCAGTATTCTGTAATAGTGAACATATGGGAAGTATTAAAATATTTATTACCTGTAAATATTGTAAATGCTCAGAATAAAACCTTTTCCCCCCATTGCTCTCTGAAACTGCACATTTGGTTATTGTGAATTTTCCTTTTTTTTTTTTTTGGCTAAGGCTAAGACAATTATTATTGTCACATTTACCATAATTTATTTTGTTGACTGGTGTATTTATTTTGTGAACGTATCTTGGTGCTGCTGACTTTCTATATTTTTTGTAACATAATGCACTTTAGATATACATATTGAGTACATCGATAACTGACATAAAATGTTCCTGTTTTGTGGTTGATTTCAATGAATGCCTACATACAATTGTTCAAACTGATTTTCCTTTGTGCATGTATAATAGCAGTATTTTAAAATTTGTAAAGAATGTCTAATAAAATATAATCTAATTAAATCATGACTCAGGAGGAAAATGTGTTTTTTGGGAATTTCAAGAGCAGGAACAATTCTTTTATATTTGCTACATCTGAAAATTGTTTTAAATGTAATCTGTTTACATTGGTCTAAACTCCCACATTTTCACATTAGCTTTCACTTAAAGATCACTCAGAATGTGTTTTTGTTCCAGTGCTCTATTTCAAGTTAGCTCAGTTGTTGAACAACCTGGGGGCGGAAAAAGGTCCCAGAGCAGGGAAGCAGATTCCCAAGCTGCCCAGGCCCAGAACCCCAAATTTGGCTCTCCAAACTGGAGGGGGTGAGGCTTGGTTCCCTCTGCTCTGGGAAGGTCTCATGTCCCGGGCTGCCAACACCTCTGTCCCAAGAGCCAGATGGCCACAGCACTCAGCTCTTTGTGCTTCTGTCTGAGGGGGAAAATCCTACTTTTCTGGGTGAATACGCAGAGGGAAGAGAGACTGCAAACTGACCAGGTGCTCTTGTGTTGCTGGAATAAATTTTCCCCTCTCCCACCACAAAGATGCCTCTCACGGCTCTGTTTCCAAAACCGTGTGCAATAATTCTGCTTCTGCCACGTCTCCATAGATGAGACCAGCTAAGAGAGAGACCCCCTTCAAGACTTCTGAAGGGAACACAAGAAAAAAGTCATGGTCTATCACTTTTTCTTGCTTTTATCCCTTTCAAATCACAGCAGCTGCTGTGGGGGGCAACCTGAGTAAAGGGAATTGTTTCACAGAGATGTCTGAACTTTGCAAAGTCCAACTGAATTTACTCTGTCCCACTCCTTCAACACCAGAAAAATGCAAGCATAGAAAAATAAATTACAAATCCTGGGAATTTTAAGATAGTTCTTGTAATTGTTGCTCTGTCCTGTAGTTGCCAAACTTTTCTTTTTTATATTCTTCTTTCCTTTTTTTTAAGTGCCATCTTTTTCCATTGCCAAAGTACAGCCATCATGTAATATAAACCAGATGTATTTCTGCTCCCTACCCAATCTTGCAGGAAAACTACCTCCAAGAAAATACTAAAAGCAGGAAAACTTGAGAAAAAAATTACCCATCCTTCCCAATCTGCTTCTCTGAAGTGTGAAATTCAACGCTTCATTATGTCCCGTTAATTACAGCAGCCACAGAGCACGTGCATGCTGTTTCCTTTTCAGATGAAAAATATTATACATGATGAAGCATAGCACTAAGGAAAAAAGGCAGGGTTTCTGCACATTTTTGACTTGGCCTCCCTGCACATCCTGCCTATTTATAGTATCCAGCTAATGCTTGGATTTATACAACTGAAGTTAACTGCAACATATTCAAAAGACAATTTTGTATCTCAGGATTACCAGCATATCCCAGCTGGAACTAAAACTGAAATCTCTGGTGGGCAGAGGCAATTCATCTTCATCAGAAAGGATGAGCCATGGCAGACAGGGGCCCAGAGAGCACAAACCAAACCAAAAACCCAAGTGCTTAACCTTGGCTCCACAGAAGTGGCCTCCTCATAAGAGGAAAACTGATTTTGAAGTGTCTCTGCTCTGCCCTGTATCCTTCCACTGTGCGTTAAGGACTTGTAAATTTTTTCCTGGTTTCCTAGAGGTAAAATCTGCAATTGTAGAGAGTTTAAGCAAAAGTCCTGTTTTTCTGAAAGACATCTGCACAGGCCTTACAAAATCTGAGTGTGGAGCCTGTGCTTCACAGGCTCTGGTTTGAAAGCCGATGCTGCAGACTCCACCGAGCTGAACGCAATACTTTTTTTGAGCTCTCAGCTTTGCAGGAAAATAAATCCTGAAGATCCCCATTTCTGAGACAAACTAGAGCAGCTTTGCCTTCCTTGTGGTGGGGGGTAAGATCTCCCTGAGATTTCAGTTTCTCACACGGTTAAACCCTAAAGTTTTAACAAGTCTCAAAGATCCCTGCAGGGGTCAGGACCTAAGAATCAGGACTTATCCTGGTATTTTTTAATGTCCATGACATCAAATGCTGGAGGAGAAAAGAAATAATGCTCAGACTTGAATATTTCATGTTTTACTGAATGACCCCTAGGAAGGCTGCACAGCATCCCCACCAGCTTCCTCCTGCTCTCTGCCCACCTCCCAGCAGGAAGAGCAGCCAGAGCAGAGGGGGGCAGCTTCCTCCTCTCTTTGCTTCACACCACCCCATCCCAGTGCCTTTTCCCAAGCTATTGGCTGAGCAGGAGCTGTGGGGGAAATCCTAACCACTTTTTCTTTTTTTTTTTTTTTTTTTGTTAATACAGCCCCTACAATTAGTTAGTGGAAAATTTTTTTTTGTTTAATATTTTAGCAAAAATACAGTACAAATGAGAATTTGTGAAAAGATTTTTAAAAAATCTTATTTTTCTATGTAATCGTGCTTATTGCAAATTTATATGTACAAAATTTGTTGTAAAAGGGCTAAAGAAGACCTATAGATTTTCCATGATCAAAAATGAAAAATATCAGCAGTGTCTAAATACCTAGTTCATTGAGAATACTCTTGGGAAAATGAATAAAAGGAAATGAAGTGGAAGACAAAAGTGTATAAGTGATTGACTTTTTATCTGGATATTGTTTAAAGGAATGAAACATAAATGACTTTGCCTTCATCATCTCTGAGCATAAATCCTTTGCCTTCATCATCTCTGAGCATGAGCCTGCTCAGATGGCAGGGCCTGCCCTCCTGGAGGGTGGTGGGATGCTCTCAGAAAGTCCAGGCATGCACAGGAGCTGAACCATAATGAAGGCTTCTGCTGATGAAGGAGATTCCATTAAATGGGTGTGATTTCTCAGAGGCTTACAGCATGCCCAGATGTTCCTCAAGGTCATAAAAGAGCTTTCACTATGCAGAGGATGCCCTTCCAAATTCCCACTTTTTCCTCTCTCAGCCACAGAGGTGCTAGGGCTTCTCAGAAGAAATTCCAAAAGATTTTTTACCATGGGCAACACAATTGGTCTTCCTTGGTTTACCTTTAAACACATAAATTTGGCTGAAATCTCCCAAAAGGCACTTTCCAAGGTTTCAGCCAGAGAGTCAGAATTACAAAGAAATACGAGTCAGAATTAGAAAGAAATTTGTAATTGGAATTGCAAATTCCAGAATTACAGAATTCTGAGTTACAGAATTACAAAGAATCCAAATGCGAATCAGAATTAGAAAGAAACTTGTAATTTGAATTACAAATTCCAGAATTACAGAATTCTGAGTTACAGAATTACAAAGAATTCAAATGCGAGTCAGAATTACGAAGAAATTTGTAATTTGAAATTTGAAATGTGTAAAGAGTGAGGCCAGAGTGTCCCACCAGGGGATGGTGGCCTCACTCAGGTGTGCCCTGAGCTGCAGCCCTGCCTCCCAGACCCAACCAGCACAGTCTGAAACTTTGTTCCTGCCCAGGACCTCCAAGGGGAGCACAGGTTTGGCACCCCACCACCTCTCTGGTTTTACAGCAGTCCCCGTGTTTACTACAGAACTTAAAAGTGGTTGAGAGACATCAAATGCTGACAGCTCTTCCCAGCAGCTCCCCTGTGCTGGACCTCCATCACAGACCTTCCCAGGCTCCGTGCACTTGGCACAGGGAGCCCATCCAACAGCAGAGCTCCTCTCACAGAGTCTGTTTCGTGGTCCTTTGTAAATACAGACATTTATCTGGCCTTGGAGACACACAGAAAACAACCAGAGCAGTTCATGCCTGTCCTCTGGAGCGGCTCTATGCTTTCAAGGAAGGCATTTCAAGCACAGGAACTGCTTGGCTTGGTTTGAAGCATTCCCCGCCCCGACCTGCGGACAGCACCATCCCAACACAATGCAGCCACAGTGCAGGGATCATGCCTGTTCACTCATGAGTAAGTGCCCTTGATCTGCTGAGCCACCACAGAGAACTTGGCTTTCTTGCAGTGATTCAGAAAGTGGGGGATTGCTGGATGCATTTAGTTACAGCCTTTGAGAGTCCGAAACATTTTGTTATTTGGTCGTAATTTACTGCAGAGAAAAGGGGCTGTGATAGTTTCTGTGGAGTCTGGGGAGCTTTATTTATTTAGAAAAAGAGATACTACTAGAGGAAGCATAAGCTACCTTTTAAGCACCACAACATGATACCTCTCAAAATAAAATGGGAACCATCAGCATGAGGAGTTGGATCAGATGAACAACAAAGTCACTAAAAAGTACATTTTGTCCTCTACTGAAACCACCACTGTTTTTTGCAAATAGATTCAAGAACAAAGCAGGGAAAGAGGCACATGCATTCATCCCCAGTTTTAATGGGGAGAGCACTGGGACTCCTTGGAAAAGTAATTTCATTTCTTTATACTAGCTATTATTCAAAATGGAGTCAGATTTGCCCACTTTTCTGAAGGTTTGTGAGCTGTGTGAAAAGCTTGGGGCAGAAATGTAAAGCACTGGTGCATAGCCTACCCCTCTCCCCCTCACTGGGTTGGTTGGTTGGTTGATTTTGGTGCTGGTAGTTTTGGTTTGATTGGTTTGGTTTTGTTTGGTTTTGTGTTTTGATTTGTGTTGTTTTTTGTTTTGCTGTTTTTTTTCCCCCTGGTTGCTTATCCCAGTTTTTTAACCAGGCTAAGAACACAGTCATCAAGTAATAAGTGACAGGTTTCATTTTCACCCAGATAAAGGTGACAATGCTTAAAGACATTTTCTCATTAATCCATCCATCCCCCAGGAAGCCCCTCTGGACCCTGACTTCAGTGGAAGCTATGCACACAGCCTCCCACACAGTTCTCTGAATACACACCCCCTCGAGTCCACTTTTTTAATTGGTTTCCTGGACGGTTCTCCTCACAAATAATTTTTTCCTGCAGTTAATGTTAACTAATTTGCTGTGGAAAATGTCTATGATCTAACCCTCTCCATGCCTTTCTTTCCAGATGTGTGAGTGATCCAAAAGAGTGGTTTGCAATGCCCATGCCGTGGACCATCCAACAGCTGGATTCTGCTCTCTGACGGGGCAGGTGAGCATCCTCTGCACATTCCTGGGCTCACTGCTCTGCTGAAGTACAGGCCTGGACTTCAGAGAGCATGTTTGAGGCCACCCTGCATATTGTGGACCAAGTTCCCTTAAGAAAAACTTCTGAACATTTGAAGGGATTTTTTTTTTTTCCAGCGGAGCTTACAGGAAAGCCCTACACATGCATAAGGAAAATCCTTCATTATGTATTGGAACCACCTTTCTTGCCATGGCTGTGCATCTACAAGCATGTTAGAGGCAGGAGGGATTTGTGGGGATTACTGCTGTTAAAAATACATTTTACAAGATCTGGGTCACACAAGCAGAAAACTATGGCACAACAAAAGGCAAAAAGGGCCCCATCTTGTCATCTCGTGTATCCACTTTCCCCATTTTGTCACTGCTCTAGAGGAGTGAAGATCTACTCTGATTCAGCTCAAGTTTTCACGCTGTTAGACACTTTACCTGTTCTCATAAACTTGTTCTTGCCCTCCCTCACCTTTTCCTAGCTGAAAGGCCATGGAAACACACAAGCACTGGGTGCAGCTAACTCTGATCCAAACCAGATCAGACTTTTCCCAGTAAAAGTCCCTGTGGAACATTCTGCCAGAGGTTCAGGTCAGCAATCAGATCAGCCCCAGCGTGAAATGGTAACTGGCCCTGGCTCCTCTCATCCAGGCCAGGGAGCACAGGGGTGGTGGCCCATCCTTGGGAGAACTGGAGCTTCAGTGGCCAATTCCTCAGTCAGGCTTTTAGGCCAGTCTCCTTTTGGAATTCTGAGACAAAACGGGGAAGATTTAGGGCTTTGCTGTACCCGCTTTAAAATGCCTACAGTTTCCAACGCCAGCAGGCAAGAAGAGTCTGTAAACAAATTCTTTTCCTTTCTACCTTTTGCACTGCTCCTGTTCCAATAACAACCAGGAGAGATTTACCAGGAAAGCACATAGGCTTAATACATGGGTTTAAAATGGGTTTTATCATGCTTTTGGGGATAAACCAATGGATCTTCTTCTTATTGTGTAGCAATGACATTCTGCTCAGACACATTAAATCACCAGAGATGAAGGATGAGCCTCCTTGTAACTCCCCAAATATCCTGAAAAATGCACCTTGGGTTGGCAGGCTTGCTGCACAGCCTTGAGTAATTTGAGTCTAATGTACCAACATGAATCCCACATCATTCCTTACCCCTAAATAAGCAAGGATTACATGATCTCCTGGACCACAGAAGGGTTTCTCACAGGCACAAGTGCTCAGTCCCTGATCACAGCGAGGCTCTGGAGTTTGTTGGGTACAGAACCCACCAGCAAAACCACAACAACACACAGACCCTGCAGAGAAGGGGGGAAGAAGGCAAGAGCCAGCTCCAGAGGCTGGGAGGATGTGTGGGCTCCTCTCCTGGGACAGACAGGAGAGAATTACTGACAGCCACGTGAAGGACACGCCGTTCCAAGTGATTGCTGGGAGGAATTGGCATCGGTGTAAAAACTTAACAAAAGCTTGGGGTTTTTGAGTGTGCGAGATACAGAGAAGCTGTGCTTCAAAAGGCCTCTCCTCAAGCAGCCTGGATATTGTGCAATGGCTACAGGAAGTTCCTTACAGGACGGAGTAGATTTGTTAATATCTGAAACATCAGATCATGAAATAAGATACAGAAAATGATACCCACATTAATGAAATGCAGCTGACATCTACTGATTTTGGATTTTATTTTTGTATTGTGCTTACTCTTACATCAGGACTCCATAGGGCTAAGCAGATCCAGAGCTCTCAGCTTTTCTCAGTTTTAGAGGCTCATTATTGGCACAAGAATGAAAACTTTAAATAAATATATCACAATCACTATGACTGCATCTGAGCTGCTCAGATAATGATAAGATGACATGGGGTAAATACTTGGAGTTAAGAGCAGCTCTAACAACAGTTGATTCGTCACTTGTATTTAATCCATTTAAGAGACATTTTTATCAGACAAAGATCAACCCACTGGGACCATTAATAGTTACACTTATAAAAAAAGCCAGCAGCCAGAGACCAACAGAGACAGACGTAGCAGTCTCATGTTTGAAAATCAGCAGTAAATTTAGAGCACGCTCACATGAACATTTTGCTGTGTGTGTTATTATTTAAACAGCATTGTAGTAAGAGCATATGCATGCATAATCAAAACCATGCCCGAGGATCTAATGAAAATACCGGGAACAAAGGAGCTCAGGAGAATGCCTGGCTCTTCCCAGGTGATTTTAGCAGATGAAGAGGAAAGGGAGCACAAAGGCAAGTTGCCTGGAAGAGCAGTGGTCTGATCTGTCAGAGCCTAGGTGGGATTACATGGAACAATCCTCAGGGAACACGCAGTGTCTGTTAGGTACCGAGAAAGGAATGCTGCTCTGGGTGCACTATAAACAGCCTGCAGGGCTTTTGTTGATGTTAGCAGGAGCTATCCCCGGCCCAGCAGACAGCCCCGGGCACTGCTGGATGTGCTCACTGCACACCGGCTGCCTCTGAGAGGGGGGGAGGCTCAGGGAATCACAGGCACAGAATCCCAGAGTCACAGTCACAGAGTCACAGAGTCAGTCACAGAGTCACAGAGTCAGTCACAGAGTCACAGAATCAGATACAGAGTCACAGAATCAGCCACAGAATCACAGAATCACAGAATCAATCACAGAGTCACAGAATCACAGAGTCACAGTCACAGAGTCACAGAGTCACAGAGTCAGTCACAGAGTTACAGAATCACAGAGTCAGTCACAGAGTCACAGAATCAGACACAGAGTTATAGAGTCAGACACAGAGTCACAGTCACGGAATCACAGTCACAGTGTCACAGAATCAGTCACAGAGTCACAGTCATGGAATCACAGAGTCACAGAGTCACAGATCACAGAGTCACAGAGTCACAGAATCAATCACAGAGTTGCAGACTCACAGAATCAATCACAGAGTTGCAGACTCACAGAATCACAGAATCAGTCACAGAGTCACAGAACCACGGAATCACAGAGTCACAGAGTCACAGAGTCACAGAATCAATCACAGAATCACACTCACAGAATCACAGAATCAGTCACAGAGTCACAGAACCACAGAATCCCAGAACCACGGAATCACAGAGTCACAGAATCAGTCACAGAATCACAGAGTCACAGAGTGTCACAGAACCAATCACAGAGTCTCAGTCACAGAGTCACAGTCACAGAGTCACAGTCACAGAATCAGTCAGAGAGTCACAGAATCACTTCCAGAGTCACAGAACCACAAAGTCACAGAATGCCAGAGTCACAGAGTCATAGAATCACGGAGTCACAGAATCCCAGAACCACAGAGTCACAGAGTCACAGAATCAGTCACAGTCACAGAGTCACAGTCACAGAATCCCAGACTCACAGAATCCCAGACTCACAGAATCAGGCACAGAGTCACAGAACCACAGAATCACCCACAAAGTCACAGAATCCGAGTCACAGAATCCCAGAGTCACAGGATCACCCACAGAGTCACAGAGTCACAGAACCACAGAATCCCAGAGACACAGTTCACAGAGTCACAGAGTCACAGAATCAGTCACAGAGTCAGAGAATCCCAGAGTCACAGAGTCACAGAATCAGTCACAGAGTCACAGAATCAGTCACAGAGTCAGAGAATCCCAGAGTCACAGAGTCACAGAACCACTCACAGAGTCACAGAACCACTCACAGAGTCACAAAGTCACAGAACCATGGAATCACAGAATTACAGAATCATCAGGGAATCCCAGAGTCGCAGAACCACAGAACCAATCCCAGAGTCCCAGAAACTCAGGATCACAGAGTGACAGAACATCCTGAGCTGGAAGGGTGGAGCCATAAGGATCCCTGAGCCCAGCTCCTGGCCCTGCAGAGCACCATCCCCAAGAGTCACACCCTGTTCCTGAGAGTGCTGTCCAAATACTCCTTGAGCTCTGTGCCCAAGCTCGTCTCAAGGCAGGCTTTTTATCCATCCCAAAAAAATATCAGTAGTCAGCCCAGAAACCAGATGTTGATCTCACATTGGATTCTCGGGACTCATCCCCCCTCATTTCACCAATATTTACCCTTCTGCCACTAGACAGGGCTATCAAGAATGAGGAAGGTCACAGCAGATCAGACACATAAGCTATGTCCAAGCCAAACTGCACACTGCATTTCCAAGCTGGGGGATTTATGTGTAGATTTCCCCCAATACAGCAGACAAATAAATTCATTTGTGAGGATCTTCCTTAAACACCCAGACTTCTGGTTTTTTGATATTGTTGTGGGGCATGGACAGGCAGGGCAAGGGAGGCTGTAGGGCAATATTCAAGGGCCTTTAGTCATGCAAACCTTCTGTTTGGTTCACTGGTAGCATTACCTTAATAAAAAATACCCCCAATCCAAATTTGACAGCATTTGACTAATTTTCAACACAATTTCTCTTCCAGTCTAGGGTGATCTGTCTTTTCTTTGCTTACAGAGGTGTCTCAGTCTTAGCCTCTGATGCCCTCCCCTTTCATCCCCGTCCTCCAGGGCTGTCCCACCAGCCCTCTGCAGAGTACAGATTTATAAGCTGCACATATAAGGTGAGCAGGCTTATAACTTCAGAGCTTCTGGCACAAGGTACAAAGTAAAGGCAACAAAAACACTGACATATGCAGCTGTTTCTTTAAATAAGGGAAGGCCAAGCAAGGTGACTGCTGCCAGCCAAGTCTGAATGTATAAAGAGAAGCACTTCCAGAAAGAGGGCTCACAAACTTCTTGAAAGTGGGACCACCTCAGAGATGAAGTTAGTCCCTTCCCCTCCCCCAGTCCTCCCTGACCTGCCTCAAACTCCAGCAAATCAGTTTTTCCAAGCCTCTCACCCCCTCCCTCCCCTTGAGCAGTCTGACTTTTCTATGTGAACATTTTGGCAGATCTGAGACCAGTTTTACTCATTCATTTAATAGTCACAAATAATGGTTCTGTTTCACCAGTTAATTATTTCACCAGTCTCACAGATGCCTGCTTTTTCTTCATGTTCAGTGGGGAGGAATCCAGTGCCCACACAAGCAACAATAAAAATCTGATTAAAAGACTTATCCCTTCAACACATTTCGCTCTGTGGATGTTTAAAAAAAACAAAGAAAAAAAAAAAAAACAACAAAGAAAAAAGGGGAAAATTAGCCCAGTTTTTTGGAGGGTCACAGCATGAAGGACATAAATGAAGAGAACCACTGGAGGTCACTGTGACAGAAAAGGAGAATGAGTCAGATGAAAGCAGGACCTCCAATGCACCAGCCAGTTTGTGGTGGTGGTGGTGGTGGCTGCGGGGCTGAAAGGGTGAGAGAAGAGACTGTATCTTCAGTCTGACTTTACTGGAATTTGGAGCCACTGGCTGCAGAAGCAAGGCAGGAGGTGAGGCTTGTGTCCACATCAAAAGCTTGACTTCTGACCAGGCTTCCCTCCAAAGAACATCAAACTTTTATCTCCTCTAAGTGTTTACCATCTCCAGTCTGACCGTGAAGCGTCCTGCTCCGCTCAGGGTCTCCCAGCTCCGTGCCTTGCTGGATGGGAACTTTTGCAAAAGGCAAATTATGTTATATTTTACGTATATATAATACCAATCTGCCTTCAGATATACAGTTTTTCCCAGCGCTGAGGGAACTTTCAGCTCAGACTTTGCCTCTTCCCCAGCTGGCAGAGAGGTCCCAGCGCTGTACACAGCACATGGGACTCGTTCCTAAAAGGAGAATCACACATTGGTTATGGCTCTCCAGCCTGTTTCCAAGAACTGCATAGCTCGAAATCCTCGCTTGCTTTATTAATGTGTGTGTGGGAGGGAGGAAAGGAAGCGCTCTGGGGGCAAGGGGGACAAGCAAGAAACATCACACCTTTCAAATGTAGGGGGTCATTTTCTGCTTTTTCCACCCTTCCCCCGGCCAGCTGTTAAATCCCACGTTTCTCCAGCCATGCCTGCTGCCCCTTGGGCAGAGGAATGCGCAGCAATCATCACTTGCAATGGCTGAAATCAATTGGCAGGACCCACAGGAGAGGAGGCTTGTGAGTTCATTTGGAATAAGAGCCCAAAAACCTATACAAGTTTGCTTTTTTGCTTCCCTTTAGAAGTAACCTCTCTTTACCCTGCAGCTTACTTCCCATCCCATGGACTCAGTTTTTGATGTGCCTTGCTGCCCTCCACAAGTTTCTGGTGACTTCTTATTCAGCTCAGAATACCTTAAAAAAGAGGAAGAAAAGTGAAATATCTGCTGTCAAATACAGGAACAAAAATCAAGCTGCATCTTGTGAGCCACGTCCCCTTCAAAAGCAGCTTTCCTTTCTGCCTTGTTTTTTGGGTCTGTCTGCATGTATTTTTGACTAATAACTATGCATACATGCACATGCACGTACGAGTGTGTGTGGGAGTGAGTGCCAGGGAGCACATAAAGGGTATTTGGGGATTCTTTGGTTTTGGACTCTCACACACAGTTGGGGAAGGCAAGTTATAAACATATAGGTAGGTCCAAGAATGAATACTTTAATATTTGCAGATCCTGGTGGCTGCCAAGTGCTAGCATTTCAGGGATGCATATTCACATGCAGCTGGAGACACACGTTGGAAGGTGCCCAACATTTTGCCAGTCGGGTTCCAGACTTGAAATATCTCAGCAGAGCCACATGTGGATGTTAACACAAAGCAGGGAATGTTTCCCCTTATTCTACATACTCATTAACTAATCAGCAAGCAAAACAGCTTGCAGAGAATAGGAGGATGGAAATCGTGCTTTGCTAGAAATCCTCCTCAAGGCCTCCAAGTCAACCTTCTACCTCCCCAACCTGGAGAAAGACAGCAAAGCTTATTAAACTCAATAAAAAAAACAGCCCACAGTCATCCCCCTTTGGGATGCCTCACCTTCAGGATATTTTCTAGGCATTTGTGCTAAATGGTTCTTTGCAGCTGGGCTTTTTTATTTGATTTCAGTTTCTTAGGGCCATCTCCCCGCTCCAACATTCCCCAGCCTGTTTACGGCCAGTCTCACCAGTGAGCCGGGTGCCAGCTTCATTTAATTTGTTTTTCCAGTGGCAGCAACAATCTGTGTGGAAAGCATAAACAGAGGGAAAGAATCTGGAATCAGCAAATGGTGTGCACAGCTGCACACCATAATTTCTGCTAGTGAAAGTTTTAATTCCGGTCATCAGAAGAAGAGCAGAAGAGTTGGAGGCAAAGAAGAGGTGGAGTAGTGGAAGAAATATAGCAAGAGGAAATAGTAAAATCCAAGGCAGCTGGAGAATCTTGGAGTCATTATAATTAAGGCCCAACAGGTTACAATTTCTCCAAAAGAAGTCAAAGCCAGAAAGCAGCCAACAGGTCTTCAGGAGGAATTGCTCAAAGATGTGATTCTAAAATACATAGGGGCAGAAACAGGAAAATTTGTTCATTTCTCTTGCAGATAAGAATGTTTCACCAAGACACAAAATGAGGGGAAAAGAAATTGTAAGAGAAAGAAAACTATATCAATTAAAAAAAAAACAAACCAAAAACTTTCTTGGGAAAGGAAGGGAAGGGAAGGGAAGGGAAGGGAAGGGAAGGGAAGGGAAGGGAAGGGAAGGGAAGGGAAGGGAAGGGAAGGGAAGGGAAGGGAAGGGAAGGGAAGGGAAGGGAAGGGAAGGGAAGGGAAGGGAAGGGAAGGGAAGGGAAGGGAAGGGAAGGGAAGGGAAGGGAAGGGAAGGGAAGGGAAGGGAAGGGAAGGGAAGGGAAGGGAAGGGAAGGGAAGGGAAGGGAAGGCCACAGCTCACATTTCCCAGAGCAGGATGTACTGGGAGACCTTCCCTCTATGCCCTCACTCCCTTCCCAGATAAGAGCTGCAATGGGCCTTGTCACGTTCAGATTATTGCCCAGATAATTCTTCTTAAGAACTTAATTTAAGAACTTAAATGGCTGCTGATATCAGCATTAGGTGTTGGCATTAGTACAGAGTGAGGTGAGCCCTGTGTGAGGCCTCAAAACCTGTGATAGTTGAATTTGTTTGTGAACTGACATCTATGTTTGACAGCCCTCACAATTTTCTTTTGATCCACCACCACTCATTCTTGAAGACGCACAACTGATTGAAGGCTTCACGCTTGTAGCAGTGACTGATATTCATATTAGTTTATTCAAAAGAAAGAGTAATAAAATATATAAGTTCAAATTCTTGCACACCACACATGCAAAAAGAACTCTTGACAACTAAATAAATAAAATAAATATATAAAATAAAGACTTTTGAAGTAAACAATGTATTGTTATTATTATTATCCTGTAGCTCGAAAGAGCTATAGATGAGCACAGACAAAACTCTATCTGAGTGTTAGCAAAGACTTCAAGGCATTGCAATTAAACTTCACTAATTTATTTGAAAACTGACCTGAACTTCTAGGCTGGAAAGTGGCTGAAAGACCATAAGCAAAAAGGCAATAAGAAGGACTGCATTTTTGTCACAGCTGTCATGTGAGTCATGGATTTTCATGTGCTTTCAAAGTATCCGTGACTTTTGATATTTAGGGATTTTGCATGTGGGCTGGTAAACGTGATGGTTAAAGAGCTGAACCAATTTCTCTGAAAACCCTGAGTTCTGCCAAGTTAAACCCTCGACTGCACGGGAGGCTAATAGAGAGCAGGAGCTCAGCAGCAACACTGTGGTTACACAAAGGATCAGAGCACTGAATTCTCACTGAGAGCTTTAATTCCTCCAGGGATAGAGAGATTTCTCTTTCCCCACAACGTTTGCTGTTAGGTTGGATTTGCAAAGGCCAGCTCTGGCAAAACAATGACTAAAGCTAAATGGGTTCTCACAGTAAAACACAGCAAAATAATTACTTGAGGGAAGGAGGAGGGGAGAAAAAGAGAGAAGGAAATAAAAGGGGAAAAAAAGATGTGTTATTTATAACCAAATAAAACCCACAACACTTCTTCACCTGCATCCCTGCATCTGTCACAACTCTCTCATGACACTTCCATACAATTGTAACAGCAGTGAGTCAGACCAAAGATCTGTCTGGCTCAGGACCCTGTCTCCAAATCTGGCCAAAGCAGATGCCCAGGGAAAATTATAAGCAAAAGCTACAGTGATACTTCCTTGGAACACTCTTCCAACTTCCAGCAATTCGCAGTTTAGGGACTTTCTGGTTTTGTATTTAATAGCCTTAGTAGATTTTTCTGCTATGAATTTGCCCACACACTTTTTGAAGCTGTGTATTTTTTTTTTGTGGTTGCTGTTACTGAAGATTAATCAGAGAATTTATTACTAAACAATGATGCTAAATAAATTTCCAGAATGTGCCAAAGGAATTGCCCTTGGTCCTGTGGTGAACATTCCTTACTAAAAAAAAAACAAAAAAAAGATGGGGAGAAAGAAATATTTCTATTACTCCATCAATTGCCTGGTCACATAACCAGGATGAAAAAGTGGTCAAGTGTCTCAGGATACACTTGAGCTAATTATACACCAGAACTTCTATATATACAAAATATACGAACAAGAAATAAAGATAGGAAAATAGTGTTTACAGTAAGAAAGGCTGTTAATAGCTATGACAGCACGGAGAGGCATTTCAGACAGACAGATGATGGTTTCCTGAAAAAGCCCTGATCAGGCTATTCATCCTTTTCCAACTGCACTTGTTCAAACAGAAGATGAGTTTTGCAAAGGGTCACTGAGTTTCCTTCAGCCAGGGCACCAAAGGCTAAATTGATCCAGCCAAAAGTCCTGCTGTTCCTGCTGTGCCTTCTGTGCTCTAAACAGAATAGCAGGAGCTGGAGACTTCTGAAAACTCCCACTCTGAAAAGTCTTGCCACAACAGCTCATGAATTTGTCATCAGACTGGCTAAAGAGCCCTTGTATCTTCCTCATCAAGTTCTCCCTCTCTGTTAGAAGGGTCACCCTGTGCTCATGCATTGTGTTCTCCACTAGCAAACAGACCAGTTCTGCTGTCAAACCAGCTAGAAACAAAATAAAATTGCTCTTTTGTTCCCCCTTCAGACTGACAATCTATCAGATTCCTGACATCTTCTTTTCATAAACACAGGTAACAAGAGGTGACAATCAAAAAGACCCAAACCAACAAGCCACAGGAAAGACTCATACCAGGATTGCAGGGAGATCTCTTGCATAAGCTTTTAAACCAGACTGGTTAAACTGAGAACATTGAAATTCTGCATTGAAACCCAGTTCAAGAAAATGTCAGGGCAATTCTGTGTCCTTGATTTGCACTTAAAGTCACATATACCATTCATGCATAGAAAGGAGTATTTTTCAGGGGAATTATTGTAGTGAGACAGCACTTTAAGGGCATTGTGTGCCATGAAAAAGCCAACCCAACACAAGATTCCATTTATCTGCAGACACTGTGGACATAATACAACTCAGAAATAATTATGTGCATTGAGCCAGACCATAGAGAAGATGTCAATTAGGTTATTTAATTCAATATTCAAAGTCCTCTGCAGACAGAGCCTTACAGCCACAGGTAATGCTGCCAGTTCCATCTTATCTGTCCAAACTGCCCTTTTCATTCCAGGCTTTGGAATTTGCCCTGCAAATGATGTTTCCTTGGGCTCCAGAACTCCATGAGCCTGAGGCTGCAGCTGTGGTCCAGTTGGAAACCCATCATGGAATGGCTCTACCCAGCTTTGCCTGGCTCTGCCAGTCAAAAATCATTAGTCAATGAAAGAAAGGTTGGGATGGGGTTTTTTATGCTGCTTCCTGAATATATTATTTACTTTTTGATATCAACATTAGTTTTCTGTTCCCTTTACAAATAGCTAAGACTCACATAGACTCTTTAGTACTGATGTGATAAAGAAAAAACCTGCTTACCAATATTCTGCTTTTAAGGCTATTTCCCATTCATGTTTTCTGGGTTGGTATGGAGTTTTATTAAAAATACCCATTTTCTGTCTTATTTGCTACCAATTCTCTTTAGGCTAATTTTGAGTTCTAATATCTTTTATCACACCCCTTGGAGAGGAAAAGGAGGAGTTTTCCATCATTCCTGAGTCAGCCCAAGAACACAGTGGCCCATGGGAATTCCGCAGTGCCATCTACTGAGAGGTACCAGAACAACTGAGAGTGCAGCAGGGCTCACCTTCCTCACTAGTCCCGAGGCCTCTTCTGCCTCTGTGCAGATCCCAGCACAGTTTGTCCCCATGCCAGTTTCTCTGGCTCTCTTTTGTGCTGTGCCTGCGGTAACAGCACTGTGCTCCCTATTTCCAACCCTAATTTTACCATCCGTGTTATTATTTTTTTTTGTGGGTGTGGTGAAGCCATGCTGGTTTCCGAGGTATGGCTGCCTCCCCTTGCCAGATCTCTGACATCATCTTTCCTTCAAGAAGACCTCGAGAAAATTCCCTTGGGAGCCTGCCCATGCTGAGAGATGGCTGGCCGTAGGGCGAGGTGAAACTTTCAAACCAAGCAAAGCACTGACATCCTTCCGGAGGGAGCTGAATGTGCTGCCTCTGCAGCTTCTGCTGGCCTTGGGAGCAGCAGATGGGGAGAGAGGAATCCACCACTGCTTGGTCTGAGAGCAGAAGAGCAGTGCCTGTGCTGACTGACCAGCTGAGCACAGCCCACTGCTTAGCAAGGATTAAAGCACCCAAGGTTCCCAGAGTGATGCTTTTTCCTTTGACACCCTGAGTTGTTCCATCAAGGTAAAGTTTGGAAGCCCAGTGTTTGAGTGGCAGGTAAGGGGGTTGTTGGGTTAACACTGTGGTGTTCAGTCCTGACTTTCAGGCTTTTTGTTTCAGTGCAACTCCAGTGCACAGTGAAACGGTGAGAAATATTCAACAGTTACCCCATCATCAGCTGACAATGCAAACCAATGCTTTGAACTAAAGCTTCTTCAGGGCCTCAACAGATTATTAGCTTTAATGTCTTCTAGAATTAAAAGCATCTTTAAAAAATTAATGTCTCATACAATGAGACTCCACTAAGGGAATTATTCTATCCTGCATATTCCTGACGGGTAAGCAGAGGGGAACTTCATGTTTGGCCATGGAGTAAGCAGCCACAGAGGCACAGCCTAGAGCTTGCCTAGAATCTGACTAAACTGAATTAAACTGAACATTTTCACTGCAGCTGCCAGCAACTGGAGTCTACAAATCCCCATAGAATAACAAAAAGGAAAAGCAATGGAATGGAATGGGGAAAATATTAGGCTGCAAATCACAATATTCCTCCAAGCCAAAGTAAGGCATGTTTATTCCCCAGACCGCTTCTCACCTCAGGTTTGATTGATTGCTGTTGTGTTCTGACCAGATTAGAGAGCTAATAATGAATTATGGATAATATGCAAACACAGGAAAGAGAATGAAGTATGGCTATCTGTCCATATGGCTCTTTAAATCATAGGGGTTTTTTTGTGCACTGGTCATATACAAGTGTTTGAACATTAGTGCATGTTCGACAATTCCAGGCAGGAAGATTTCCTTCATTACTAAAAATAGAACTGCAGCCTGTTAAGCACCAGCACAGTCATTAAGGAGTTATGTGTATTCTCTGATCAGAAAATAGTTCTACCTTGCCATGCCAAAATGACATTGATATTTCTAAAATTAGCCAGAGGAGGTCAGTAATCCTTTAATAGCACTGTTAAAAATTGGCAACCTAATTAAGTTATGAATTGCAAAAGGCTTGTCAAGTTGGAACTGCTTGTTCAAGGACCAGATAGATATATAAGGAGAGGTTCCTCATCAAGTCTCAATTCCTTTCTGTGTAAGTAATGCCCAGGAATCCTGAGTAAGGGCTGATCCCAGCTACACAAGTGTCTTGGGAGCTGGTTAGCTGCTTAATAGGTGATCTAAGGAAAGAGTAATTGCAAGTGTGGTTTCATTTTATTTTGGTGTGTCTGTTTTGTTAATCTTGGAGGAAGAAGAAGTTCAGTCATTGCTCTCACTCGGTTTGGTGATTGATCTTTTTTTTGTTCCGTGGAAAGGGCAGCTGGCAAAGCACTGAGGAATTCCAGCAGGGTTGGAGTATTCCTCAACGGGGAGCTGGAGCAGGGCTGCAGTGACCAATGTTTCCAGGGAATACTCGGGGTCACCCAGCTGGTTCCTTGCTGGGCAGCCTGGAGGCCAGCCTGGAGGCCAGTCTGGCAGTGCTCCCTGCAGGAATTGCTGTGGAAGTGGGGCAGAGCCATCTTGTCCTCTCAGCAGAGCAGTGCTTTCAGCACCTGATCCTTAATGGTCACTCAGTTTCCAGCACACACAGAGGAAACTGGACGGGGTGATGCTGTTCACCACAGCATTTTTTAAAACATTAAATTACAGCTTCCTACCCCTAAACAAAGCATCCCCCTTGGAGGTAGACCCCTGTAAATCACTCTAAACAACCAGAAAGGCCACACAAACTCCATCTTCTGCAGAGCTGTGCAACTTTTCCTCGGGCTGGGGGCTATTTTCCCATGCAGAAATGACCCCTTGGGCATTATAGCATATTTTCAGTTCATATTTACCTGATCTATTAGAGGCAAAGGCAGTTCTGACAAAAGCAGTAATTGCAAGAATGTAATGTTCATTTCTACAGAAGGCATGGTGTCTGCATGCCTGGGAAGGGCCCAAGATGCTTACAGCATTTCTATTTTCCATGCTGTGGTGAATTTGGAACCTCTACACAGCTTAAGACAGAATAAATTTCACTCCAGCACAAATCTCTTGATCATTTCTCCTTCAAATGTGGGAAAACAACACTGAGAATGTGGAAAGTGTAGAGCACATCATAAATCCATGGACACAGGAACTCAGAAAACTGCATAAGGCACATAAGGTCTGCTATAAAGGAAGCACTGTGCTTTCATATTATTTTCTGTTTAAAATCTACATGTGTGGTTTGGGACAAAGGTCTTTTAGTGTGGAAGAAAGAAGGTTCAGTATTTTTCTTTATTTTTTTTTTCCCTGAAGAGAGGTACGTCTCTGGAGAGACAGTGGAGAGATGTGCTCCAATCTCTAGCACACACTGCTGTAGGAAAGGTGGAATTTCTGAAACCACAGAAAGAATTCTGGGGAGAGCTCAGCACCCAGGATATAGTTCAAATGTGAATAACCAACAGGTGTTTAAATAAAGATGCAGCTTTGCATGCTGGCTGTCATTTGCTGGAGTTCCGCTGCAGATTTCTGATGCTGGAATTGGGATGTCTTCTCCTACCACCTAATCCTATGTGAAAGCATACCTGATCTTTCTCTTCCCAGGAAGGCAGAGAGGGGCTGCTTCTCCTGGCACAGAAATAGGACACCTGCATATTCCTGCTGCTGCTTGAGGAAGCATTTCCCTGAAACCAAAGAGGAGTTTCTGTATCACCAGATTCCTTGGGGCATCTGAGTTTGTGCTCCACAGAAATCTGCAGGTTCCTATATTCATGTTTTCCACATGCCTGCCCTTTTCCTTGTCCCAGATGAAGTGCAGAATTGAAATCCCCAGAGGACTTTCGGTACAAATAATCCAGACAATCTAAAAACAAATTGCAGGTTAGTCATCTCTTTAATGAAAGAAGTCAAATCACCAGCATCAGCTGTCACAATAAATGCCATCAGCTCTATTTTTGCCCACATCTGCTCCATACTGGAGAGAGACGTGGAAGCTGAATTTTGTGATTCATGCTCACAGTGGGAGCAGGGGTGGGGCTCATCTCCCCTCACTTTCCATCTTTACAGTGTGGATTTCCTTCTCAGCTGAATGGGCTGCTCTGGGCTCCCTTGATAAAGAGTTTTCACAAGTGATGGAGCTCAGGTTTTGCCCCCCGGTGCCCCCAGCCAAACCTCAGAGACTGGCTGTGATTCCAGCCATGGATCAACCACCAGTGGGAAAAAGATGTTGTGCAGTAGGAGAACATTATATTAAAAACTATCTAGAACCTTTCCTGAAACAATCCATCAGGATATATTCTCACCTGCCCTGTGGAGCTGCCAAAGGGGCAGTCACAAACACCAAGGAGTAACTGGACCAGGACATCTGAGACCACCCAGACCTCCACTGGGACTAAACAGCCTCAGGTTGGTTTAGGGGCAATCTGGCCTGACTTTGAAAGAAATCATCAGTTTTGTATTACCTGTGGCATCCTAAAACTTATTTTTTCCTAATGCAGCCTAGTTTTCATTATATTACATTTCCTTCCTTTTCTTATATAAATGCACTTTTTGCACATTAAAAGAATGATTTTTAAAACTACAAGTCAATCAAGAAAGATTTCTAATATAAATAAATCTTTATAATTTACAGTATACAGAATTTTTAAAAAATATTTTTAAGTAGTAACATGTGTACTGGAAAGGAAAAGTAAGATAATATTTTCCTCAAGAAAGGCCTGCTTAGGGGCAACGAGCTTCAAAAATTATTGTTGCTTTAGGAAACAACGATTTTGCTTGTGGCACAAACAGATAGAAATGCCAGAATGCAACTAGAACTACAACAATGTGAATGATTAATCAGATTCATGGCCATCACAAAGACTGTTTCAGTGTTCCTCCTGCAGATACTCCACACCACTGCGAATTGCAGAGCAGTGAGGGGCTGCTGCTGTGGGAGAGCAATTGCTCCTCTCTGCTGCACAAACGTGGGGGACTGTAGAAAAGCCAGGTTCTCTGAGGTTTGTCTGTGCTGTCTTTCTGCCTGATCAGTTATGATTCAGAGCCAGAGACACCCAGCAGCACCTCCTGTTGTAAGACACAAGGTCCTCAGTGGGGTGCACACACAGAGGATCAGTGCGAAGGGATGGCATAAACAAGTGTTTGATACCTCTGGCAGTCATTGTCCTGCCCCATTCCAGGAACCCAGGACCCCTGAGAGCCTTCTGCAGGTGCTTCTGGGGCAATTGCACCTCCTTTGTGCCAGACCCAGGAGAATCCTGTCACTTCTGCCCATGACAGGAATCCAGGGACACAGCCCAGCTTGGCTCACTTCCTACAGCTGGACCCTCCTAAATAATTTCATTTGGCTTCTCAGCAAAGAGGGGAATAAAAGCTGTTGCATAGCTGTGGGGTGCCAATTTTCTGCTGGTCTACAAAGATCTGACAGTTCAGATCATTGCAGTTTCATCCCTGTGCTGTTTCGTCCCTGTTTCAGTGGGTTTGTGGCAGAGGTCCATGAATGCAAGATCTCACCCCAAATTTTTACACATCTCTGGATTCTGGGGACAAAAAACCAACAACACAGCACTGATGCAAATACCAGGATTAATTTATTTATTAATCCATGGTGATATCGGATTGGAAAGCACTTGTAGAAACCTTATGGGTCACCACTAAGCTGATGATGCTACTCAATTAGAGGTAAAAAGCTCCAGCCACAAATCAGGAGGAGAGCAGAAGGTGCACTTGGGCCATCAACATCTATAACCTCTGTGCCCACACAGCACAGTGCCTTCTCTAACAGGGAATCCTTAATCCTGCTGAAATCAACACAGGAACCTGCGTCAAATCACGGCTGTGGTCTCTCATTCTGCAGGATATTCTAGATGTTAATTTATTCTGGATGCTTTTATTTATTTAGGAGCTTTTATTGCATTGTGTGTAAAGAAGGAAACAAACAGATGCTCTATTTAAAATCCTGCCTTTAAGAACCCAGGCAGCTTCCAGCAGGCACCACAAACCTGTGCTAGCACTGCAAGCTGCAGGAGACAGGGGGTTGTATTGAAAAATTTTGTTCTACCATACCATGTAATAAACAGCTCTTAAAAAAACCTCTTTTGGTTACTGGCAGTGTAGGTAGGAGAGCTAACCTCCCACCTACTGGAACTCTCTCAAATCCATGGAAAGAATATCAGTGATTTTACTTTGGAGCTGGCTTTAAAAGTGTGCATATCTTACATAAAATCAAGAAGCTGCCTTTAAAACAAGAGCATATATCTTGTCAAACTTTTCCAGATAGGGATGGCTCATTCCTCATTGAAATCATGCCCATCAAATATCTGAATTTATTTGTTCCTGCAATGAGCTTTGTAATTCCTAGAACCCACAGTTAACCCCTAATGGGAAATTTGCTGTATTTCCTACAGATTCTTAAAAGTAAATATGTATTTTCCTAAAACTGTTACCACCTTATCATAGTCGACCAGCCTCCACGGTTTTCCAAGAAATCTTTGGGATCCTGTGTGGAAAAGTGTGTGTTACATATGGAAACATGTACTGGGCTTGGAAAGTTCCATGGCCTGGAAAATTTGCAGCACTGAGGGATTTATTCTATCATCCATAGAAATATTAGATCCTTCTGAGAATCTTTCATGGATGTAGGCTCTTTGGGTCTATAAAGAGAGGGAATTTTCAGCTCAAACAAGTGCCCAGCATTAAAACCTCCACCTTGAAAGGACAGAGTGAGGTTTAATAGGCATTTCAGTGCCAGGACATGTCAGTCAAATTATTATTGGCTCTAGCTGCACTCTCACAAGCTGTTACATTCTTTACCTGCAGCGGAGTGGCGCTCGAAAAGGTGCAAAATTCTTCTTTGCTTTTGAAAAAACACCAATGAAAGTGAAAAAAAAAAACAAAAAAACCCAAAAACCCAAACCCACACACCAAAACCAAACCAACAACCCAAACTCCCCAGTCCAATTCACACAGCTGAAAACCTCTGATCTTCATGTAAGAAGGGTAGACCCACAAACTTCAGTAGGAAGGGTCCTTTGAGAGGTAGAAGCAAGTCCACGAAGCCCAGATATTTATTAATTAATGTGAAATCCGTGAAAGCAGCTGATTTCCAACATAAATGGCCGTAAATTCTCCTGTTACCACACAGGCAGGGATGTTTGTGCCTGCATGGACAGAGTTACATAACATTGCACAAATCACAATAGTGACCTCAGGCTTGCTCTCAGCCCAGATCCAATTCATAGTATCAGATCTGTGCCTTGCAGTAAAATCAGCCTCACTCAAGTGTTATGTGGTTCATAAATTCCCAGGATGGGAATTTTTCTTCAGAGAAAATGAATCACATTTTACAGAAGGGCGAGGAGGAAAGAAAGAGAGGGAAGGGGAAAACAAAATTATTATTTTTAGATCACAATGTTTTGAAACGTGATCTGCTCTTTAGTCTAAGATTTCCCAGCTGCCCTGTCTCCTTTTTTTTTATTCCTTTTTCTTTTTGTGAGGAAAGGGTTAAGACAGGAGAGAAAATCATATATACACAAAACAGCTTTGTCTATAAACTCTAAAAGTGTGTTTGGCCTTGCAGAAAAGAAGTCCTACATGAATTTGGGGAGTGGGGACCAGGGGATATTTTGTGGGGAATCACACTGCTCTGTAATTAGAGATCTTGTGTATGTATAAACAAACTCTGCTGTAAGATCAGCAGAGAAAAGACTTGCTCACTTGTCTGATGGCCAAGGAAATTTAAACCAGAGCAGGCTATAAATAGAATGAAGAAGAAAACAGAGGGGGGAAAAAAGCTCTAGTAGCTGAAAGAAAAGGCTCCTCCTGGCAAAAGGGTTAAATCTCTGCTTACAAACTTTGTCAGACCTGGTATAAGCCTCATTTTCTCTGGACTTCACAAGAAATATCATGACACAGACCTTTCCTGTGGAATTTCGGACCATCCCTTAGGTGTGGAGATGAGTTTTAATAAGTTCATTTCAAGGCAAGGGTCAAAGCGCATTTCAGACAAAACGAAACAGCCATGGCTAGAAATTCCACAAACTAAAGCTGCCAGCCCGTGTCCTTTTTTTCCAGGCCAGAAAAGCTTGGAAAAGGCTGTTAGAGCTCCCAGCCTTGCCCATGGTGGTCCCGGAGGGGTGATCTGCCACCTGAGAACTTCCAGACACAGCTACATCATCTGCTCCCAGCCAGGGCTGGAGCCCGGGGCAGGAAGCACCTGTAAGAGTTTTACATCCACCAGGGACAACACCTCCCAGCTTGCAGCCTTCTCATCTGGCCAGCTCAGCCAGAGACCTCCCTCCTCCTCCTCAGGTAGCCAGAGCGCTGGGAAGGGGCCACAGCTGATGGGAGGAAGGCATTTCCTCTCTGCCATAAAATGCATCGTTTGCTATCACAGCCCCTTTCTCCGCGGGGAGTGGCTGGTGAGGGATATTTGCTCCTCTCACCCTTCCTCCTCTCCTCTTCTCCCTCTGTTTTTCCACCGCCCCCGCGCGTGTCAGCCCCAGGAGGTTTCACGGGAAGGAAGAAGGAGGTTGTGCATTGTCTGGGAAGGGTTTATAAGCTGCCCTTCTGGCACGGAGCTGGAACGAGGACATCGTTCAGCTACATGTCTGAACTAGCTCAACAGGCACAATTGGATGCCATTGGGTGGCTCACGGGGAGTAAATTATTCCTCAGAGAATTAACCAGCACATCAGCCCAGCTGCAGCTCTCCCTGCCTTCCTCTCTGCCTTTGGCTTTGCCAGGCAATATCCTCACAGCTACAGCACAATGCCAAGTGCACCTTGGATCATTCCATGTTTACTGCACAACACAGCAGCCCTTGGAGACAGGGCTGCAGACGGCTGGAGACGCGGCTGCCCACACTGCCTGGGGTCCGTCCAGGAGCTCAAGGCACCCGGTGAAGACAGAGTCAAAGACAAGACCAGCAACACTGCAGCTCAGACAGGATCACAAACAGGGCTGGAGCACAGCCTGGGAATCCAGACAGCAACTCAGGACAGCAAGAGACAGGCAACACCTCTCGGGCACCCTGGGAGCCCAGGACTGAGCTCAGGAGCTCATGGACAGACTGATGGGCAGCGGCTCCGTGGATGGGAGCTCTTGCCCTTTTCAGGAACAAAGCTCTGAATGGAGTACAGGAACAAAAGAAGTGTTTAGACTGGGTTCCTCATCTCTTTATCCCCGTTTTCATCATCAGCATATCTAACACCCTGACCAGCTCCTTGAAGCCAGCTGGAGGAAAAGTATCAATCTCTTTTGTTTGGGTTCAGCCAAACTGGTCAGCAACACTGTGATCACATTAACCATTCAAAGCAGCCAGAATGTTCTCCCCTTTTTTAATCTCTGTGAGATAAGACCATCAGATGCTCCTGCAAGTCTATCTGAAGGCACTGTGTGTCTGCCTGAAGAGAGCCACCCTTTACCCTGTTTTTAAGTGAAAACCCTTACCAACAGTACTGTCTCTGCTCTCCCGCAGCCTAAACACAGTTTTGCAGTCTAAATCCAAAGTTTCACTCTGATACAACCAGAACCTTAAAGTTTTAATCTTAATCTGCAAGTCTGAGAACAAAAACACTCATCTAAGTGGTGCATTTTTGAGTCAGAACCACACTTGCTGTAAAGTGTTCCATTTTAAAAACCCCAGTCCTTGAGGGCAAACTAAGCTAATTGTTTAATGGCGTTGTGCAAAAATTCTAGAGGTGAAAAATCCCCAAAACACCTGCTGCTGTAGTTAATGCCTGTGCATTTACTTCTAGCCATGACATGCATACATATAATCTGTCTGTGAAGAGACAGCATGGAAAGTTTCAAAAAGGCAGGAATGTTCAAGCCATTTTCTTCTACCTTCTCTTTACCAAAAAGACAGAGAGAGAATGTGCAGACAAGTGTGATCCCATGACAAATGGTGAGAGGGTTTAACTCCTTTTAAGAAGACACACACATAACGGAGGATTCCTATCTTGCATGGAAAAGTGGCTGTGCAGTAACTGGATGATAAATCACAGCCCAACCTTGACAATTTTCTGAGAACATGATTTAATATTGGGCAGCCCACTGGCTGTGCTGCTTTCCTCCCACGTGGGCTGTGGAATCCCTCAGCTCAGCTGCAGGGGGACCAGACCCAGTGCTCCACTGCAGGTTTTATTGACCATTTGGTTTGCTGTCCTCCCCTCAGGCACCAGCTTACTCAGGTGCCCCACACCCTAGGAAAGCATCCCACAAAGGGCCCTGAGCAACAGGCAGGAGCAGAGATGAGTTCTTTCACAAGCTGAGATGGCAGTTTATGCCCAGAAGCAAAAGAACTGATAAACCTCATAATACTTTAACCTCACAAGTTAACTACAGGTATTATTCCTATTCAAGTGCTTAATCCTACCCTGGCTCTCAAACTGTTTGTCTCCATGTCCCACAGCAAAAAATTCCACAGGTTGATTAGATGCCACTTTAAGGTTTACTGCCTTTCAAGTGCTTTAAGCACATATCCTTCATTTTACCATGTTGATCCAGCATGAGGAGATAAATCGAAGTGTCCAATAAATTACTCCCCAGTCAGCTCTCATCCTGGTGGGATAAGAGCTGGCCAGGTAGCCAAGAACTCCTAATGGCAAGGAAGGATGTTCCTAAACTAAGAAGGTAAGGGTTGGGGTTCCAAGCATCCTGGGTGGATGTTAGAAATGACCAGGAATGTGTGGCCAGCGTTTCTGAAGTGGCACGTCTTTGTTCCCACAGAAATTTTATTGCATGGTTTAGTGAGAGTGGATTGATCTGTTGGAAGAATGCTCATTTAAATTAACACCAGAAATCCTGAAGTTTAGGATATCAAGTTAGGTTCATCAATGTATTTTTCTCTCAGAGGCAAAACAATAATTCTTCTTTGCTCAGATGGGGATGTTCACCTCACATGTGTCTGCAGAAAAACACAAACACCCATAACGTGCCTTTTGAACATATATTTAATTTCAAAATTACCATTTACATAAAACCAGCATTCTTAATGGGGACATCTTTATTTAGCATAATCTTCATTCTCAAAATTGCTTCTAAATTTTGAATGGAAATTTTCTGTGAAGTCTCGCTTCAATGATTTCATACTCATCTGGAACTCTTGTTTCATTGAAAAATTACTTATTTAGATAAATGGGACTGCTCTATAATGACAGAAAGACTAAGCTACTGATCTGCCTATAGACTCACAGCCAGCCTTCATCAAAATAAACTGTCAATAAGACACAGCAGAGCAGCACAAAGAAATCCGGTGGAGTCTTAGGCCTGGCCAAATACAGATATTTAAAAAGGCAGGAATATTCAGTACCTGGGGGAACCACAAAACAAATTAAAATTACTGTGTTTTACAGCTTGGTAGAACATTTTTTTGTGCAAAAATAATTAACATGGAAATCCTCTTACCATGTGTCAGAGATTACTGCCTGGGAAGGAGGAAACCCATAGACCACAATGATACGAGGCAGGAGAGGCTGACCAAATAACCTCAGCGTGGATGACAGCCTACTGACTGGGGGCTGTCAGCTGGGATATAAAATCTGGATTTAAACCTCTTCTAAGGCATTCTCTGCCAGCCCACACAAGTGCCCTAAGCAGACAGCTCTCGGCTGTCCCACGGTGCCTTTGCACACGTGTGTGAAGATATTTTACAAAGCCTTTTAGTCTTCACTGGCCTCACCACGACAAAAGAACCTTTCTTGACCCTCAAACACTTCTGTGGGATGAAGCACTCATCTTTCTGCTGTTGAAAGCTGTGCACTTTTAGAGCTCATCCTCCTGAAAAATTTGACAGAAGGAACTGGCTGTGTTAGATCTGCAGAGGATTCTGCTATGCAAACGGGCACTGAAGTACTCAAACCATCAAAGCAATGCTTGCTATTCAACAATGAGCTGCCATTTGTTGCCAGAGAAACACTGTGTTGAATGAAATGCATTTAGGAAAACATTATTACAAAGGGAAAATATGAATAATCAACCTAAAGCAATGAGCCATGGAAGTTTGTTTTATGAAATGTCTTCCGGACTGTCTCAAAACATCAGACATGCTGACAGAGATACCAGAGAGGTTTTCTACTATTTCCTAGAGAGGTGGTTTCAATCCTGGATTCATCATCCCAAAACTATACCAGCTTGGTCTACCTGTCAAGTTGAGTTTTTGAGTGGAGGAGACTGAAAGTCTGAGCATCCTGAGAGAATCTGAAAGAACTTCCTTCCAAACAACATGCTCAGGGTTATGCCTTTTTTTGGTGTTTTTTGTGTGTGTGTGTCTATATATGAATGTTCTTCTTTAGTTCTTCTCTATTTCTTCCTCCCCCTTCCTTGAAGACAGCAAATCAAATCATGCTCCCTGCACCAAGCAAAGAAACTCTCACATGAGCAGAGAAAGAAAATCACATTCCAGGAACTTAAACTGAGCTCTCCACAATCATCTCCCATCTTGAAGCCTCTTGTTTTATTAAATCCATTAATCCAGGCACAGCCTGACTTATCATGAACCAGAAATTCAGTGTGCACATAACCCAGCATGCCATATTCCACATGCAGTATTGCAAAGCTGTTTGCCACATCCCTGGAAGTGTCCAAGGACAGGATGGATGGGGCTTGGAGTAAACAGGTCTAAAGGAAGGTGGGGTGGAAGGCAGATGGCAAGGGGGTGGAAACAAATGATTTTTAAAGTCCTTTCCAACCCAAACCATTCTGTGATACTACAACTCAATATATTCTATATATTCTTTATTTTCCATGTATTCTGCAGGCTAGTACAAATGTAAGACTTTGTCCAGCAGGAGCAAGAAGGCAACAAAAAAGGAACTGTGCATTATTAAATCATGCTTTTTTTGTTGGGTGTTTTTCTTCCCTTCCCTCAGGTGCTCCTGAAGTTACACAATTTTGGCTTACTTAAGAAAATGTAGTAGGAATCACATACACACACACTGTGTATGTGATTAGCCTACTGGGTGATTTTAATAACCCACAAATATTTGAGGAGGAAAAAAAAATTTCCTCCTTTCAAATGAAATTATGGCGTTATATAAGCAAGTCTGGTCATATCAGCATTGTGTATAGAACAGCCTATAGTGGGACTTTGGTCATTGCATGGAATAAATAAGTGAATTGGTGTGTTCTGTGCAGATGAGCAATATGTGCTCATCTGCAGATATGGAACCTTGAACCCACTGCAGTTGTCTTTTTGTTTTCAAGGGTACAGGATGAGTTGCAAGTTGAACAAAATACATTTTTAAGTAAATCATGGGGGCAAAGAGAAATTATAAATGAGTATGAATTCCCATCTGGGCCTGGAAATTTCTTGATTAGACAGTCAAGAGACATGGAAGGCAGAACAAAACAAACTTAATTTTCTTACCCTTTGTGTCTTAATTAGCTGTTAAAACACAGGCTTGAAAACACTCAACAAATAATAAAAATACTGACTCATACCAAACCTTTTTCTTTCCTTTCCATTTGTTTTTCTTTCCCATCATGTTTCAAGCCTTCTTAGCTAATTTAGGTGTCAACCTACCTTGTAGAAATGCTGTCAGTTTTATGACATTGTTTCCATTAGGGTGTGCACTTTTCCATTTTGATGTCTCTCCTTAATAAGAAGTTCCATCAGAATTAAACCACTTGAGGGTAGGATTATGCCTAAGTATATCCATTACTTTTGCTCAAGGAAAATAAACTGCTGCTGTCACTTGATAGGTACTTCATCTGTTACAACAGGATTTCTTTTTTTCCCCGTAATTCTGCCTTTTTCTGACTGATGCATACTCTCCTATGACACCTTCCTGGAGAATTTTTCCTCTGGCCATATGTATTGGTCATCAGCACAACCCAAAAATACCATTCCAGGCATGCAGCTGGTTCTAACACATCTCAGGCAATCTGAGCCCTTCCCCAGGCATTGTGTCTGCTCTGCAGGACCACCACACCTCCAGGACCTGCTGTCCCTCCTCGGGATGCTAACCCAGAGAGCTCTGAGGACACAGGAACAGCCTGCCAAAGCAGAGTGAAACAGAGAGATCCCATATTCAGGTTTCTCACTGCTTTTATCTCCTTCTCCAAAATCCTTCCTTACTTGCCTAATGACATGGGGAGTTTGCTGCTATCCCAACAGTCCACTGAAAGCACTCAACTCCTTGTTCCTGTACTAAGTGGAGCCCAATCCAAAATTCAGTGATGCCAGCTGAAGCATTGCCTCCCAAGCGTCTCTGAGTGGATTTGGGCAGCTGGGGGAGAGGGATTAGTTCAATATTCTCATCAGGCTTATGCCTATTTAGTGCCTCATGGTCAGCCTCAGAGCTGTAAGAACTCTGCTGCCACACAAAATGTTGAGATTTAGTTCCTTTGAAAGCAGAAAACAATAAAAGTGGGTTTTGTCCATGTTCAGTTTTAAACTCCCACCAGCTTGCTTGTGACATTTAGATTTGCCAACTCCTAGAAATTTGCATGAAGTGATCTTTGGCCTCAGTATCCCCACACAAATTAATTATGCACTCCTTCAGCCCTATGCTGAATCCTTCAGTGTCTAAAGAAATCTGCCCTCTGTGTCCACTACACATTTGCTGCTTCTGCATCTGCAGAAGATTTCTCCTTCTGACCAAACCAGGGAAGGGCTGTTTCCAGAAGACTTCTCTACATCTTACTTAATGCCGAGGCAGAAGTAATTACTCGAGAGGTATTTTGTCCCATTTATTTCCTGGAATGGAAATTAAAGGAGCATGGTGAGGAGGGAAGAGAGAACCAGAGTGTAAACTGACTCTTTTTTTTTTTTTTTTTTTTTTTTTTGCCTAGTGATGGAGCCAGTTCAGATGTCCTAAAATAGCGGGTAGTTTCTGTTCCACTTCCATCCCAGGAAAATAGCATCGATGCTGTCTCTCCTTGAGGTTCTCTGGTAGCCTGAGCAAGAGGAGCAGAGGGAGGGATGGCTCAGGAACCTCAGAGTGCTCTGTCCCACAAGGAGAGCGGTCCCTGTGGAAAAGCCAGCTTGGCTTGGCCAGCTTGATGGCCAGCAGCAGGGTCAAAGGCCCGTGGTAGTTAAGGTGAGAAGTTCCCAGCTGGCACTGCTGCTGGAATGAGCTCAGAGACTAGGGTGGCTCCACATGGAAGCAGTTGCTGGTGCTATTAATGCTATTAATAAATCCTGGGCTTTGCGTCCAACCCTGCAGCTCCATCCTGCTTCCCAAGTATCCATCCAGACCCAAAATGCAGATCTGGGCTTCCTTGCACAGCTCCAGTGATCAAGAGAGAGGAGCCAACCCTGCAGGGTGTTCCTGGCCTGCAGAACTTTCCTGACTGGTCAAGGGAGGGCATTGTGACCCAAGGCTCTCCCGGATTTGGCATGACAGGCATGGCTGAGGAAGAGGAAGATGCTTTGGGCTGAGGGAAATTAATTTGGTCTTGTGGCTCTTCCAGTTCTTCCCAAGCCAAGCAGGGATCTGACCTAGCTGGGAATATCAGAAGGTGGCATAAATTCAGCTGTGCCATCCCTTTCTGAGGGCTCCAAAGTCAGAATTCAGGATTTATTTGGCTGGGTTGCTGTGCTCCAGCATCACTAGGCCAGACATCTTTTTTAGATATTACATTTTACATGTATGTTTTAAATAAATAGCCTGTATTTTAGGAGCACTTAGCCATAAGTATATAAACCACTCTGAGGTTTACCCCATTGGAATTAGAATGAACCTAATTCATAATTCAGACATCAGGCAAGAAACAGCTCAGCTTTGCTCCATGGACCTATAGCTTGATGTCTGAACTGCCCACGAGACGCCCTCTAATCCCAATAGCTGTAACCTAACCTCAGAGTGGTTTCTAAACTTACTAAATAAATATACTTTTTAAAGAGGAATGCACCATATTTATTAGGGTTTTTGCTCCGTTCAGGCAGGCTATCATTTTAGAGCAGTTCCTAGGAGAGAGGCTGTGGAGAGACTCAACTATATTAAAAAAAAAAATCAGAGCCTATTTTGTTTGGTGTTTTCTTAATGTAAAATAAAAAAATCCAGCCTGCTCTGTTTAACTGACAACAGGAAGTATCTGATGGTACAAAGTCTTAAGAATAAGCATTTACCCATGCAAAAACTTTCTTTGCATGGGTAGTCACACTGAATTCACTGTCCCTGCCAGCTTCAGAAGGCAACCAAAGAATGGGCTCAAGTTCTTGTTCCATTCCTCGATCAACATCTCTTTTGCATGTTCACACGTGGTACTTGGGTAAATTAAAAAAAATAAAAATCCTCCCAGTTAAAATGGAGCGACAGCATTTGGTTTTTCCTCAACGTGCGCATTCAACCCTCACTCCCACTTTGCAACAAAAACCCTGCTCATTACCAAGAATTATTTTAGAAGCATCAGTGTACAAAGACAGAAAAGCTGAATTCTCAAAATAGCATTTTTGCAAGAGGAAGGAACACATTAATAGCGCGAAAGTCTGGCTGTCTGATCAGATCATGGCGTTCAGATTTTATCTTCATTGATCATTTTTCAACTTCACTCAACACTTTGGATACTGGAAAAGGGCTGTGCAGCAGGGACTTTTCTGAATGCCTTAATACCACAAACTGTATCTGGTCAGTCTGTCTGCTCTCCATGTGTGCCTGGCTTCACAGCAAATAAATGCCAGAAATAGCATTCCTACAGGATTTCCAGTTCAAAAGCCACAAGAATGTTCTTTCTCATGGTATGGCACCGTCCATAAAATGGTGTCATCTGGAAAATCACAGCCTTGGAAACAAATGTTTTTCCCTCTTGACTGATTTAAATCATCTAAAAATAGATGGGTTGTCATGTAACTTTTATATTTGTCAGGGGAGCCCCTCATTTCATTTTTTGACATTACAAGAAATGTATCCCATAACAAGACAGACAGATCTTCCTAGGGAATCCCCCAGGAATATTTTTTTTTTTTCTCTAACTGTGCAAACTCCTCAGAAATAAAACCAGAGAGCAATTCATCAAAGACTGAGAACCTATTCAGGGTCACTCTGAGCAAGGATTTCAGGGAGTATTTATAAAGTACAAATTTAGGGGGATAAGGAAGGAAGCGTCACGGATGAAACTCCTCCTCAGTTCTTCTTTCTGCTTTCCTAAGTAAGACTTCTTAAAACTGACTCCATATAAAAACAGGTTGTCACATCTGGTGGCTGAGAGAAACATCATCTTAATCCTGATCTGTGCAGCTGAGCCACTCAGGAATGGTGTTTGTCTGTTGACTTCAGAAAACAGGAAAACTTTGGAGCTGAGAAGTCATAGGATAATTTAACATAGAAAACCAATAATTTAACTGGATAATTGAACCAGAAACCAAGGCTTCCCAGTTTTTCAAGGAAGAATCCTTTTGGTTTCTAACTAAAATAACAGCTCAACATGGATCATGTGTTGGTTAAGAAAGGTCACCAAACTACCAAATCTACTGTCGTCTTCTTCCCTTTCCATTATTCCTGCCTTTCCTCCTCAGATTTCCCATAAAGCAGCTTCTCAACTTTTTTGTCACCATGTGAAGCCAGTACAAACACAGATGTTTGTGAAACCTGCTCTTCTAAAATCAGCTGGTCATTGATGAGCAGCAGTTCCCATCTCCGTGTACTTGCTGTCTTTTGCAGAAACTCAAAGAAAAAGTATGGTCCCCATTTTGAGAGTGTTTTATTCCTATTATTTCACATAATTTTTTAACAATCAGCACAAAAACTTAAAACTGAGCTAATTCATTACAAGCCCAGCTCTTTATTTCCATCTGAGAGCGTTCATACTTTCACTATTTAGAGTTCAAGGGTTCAGGCCACACTGATGGTCTGAAGCTGTGCAGACACAGGAATTCTGGCAGTCTCTTGAATACTAAATTTACAATTCTATATATAATCTATATCACATCAAGGATCAAACACTCCTTATAAGCAAAGTAAGCAATAAATTGTAATGTCTGAAAGTGGCTTTGCAGTTTTCAGTGACTCACTTCTGAGAAATGCTAATGATGGAGAAAAGAGCAAGTTTACACGTATGGAGTAGAATGTCAATTATCATGAGTGGCATGCTAGATTTCAGGTAATAAATGACAATTAAAAGGACATTTATGCACATCTACCTGACAGGAGGGTGCAGCCAGGTGGGAGTCAGGCTGTTCTCCCAAGCAGCAAGGGACAGGACAAGAGGAAACAACCTCAAGCTGTGCCAGGAGAGGTTTAGGTTGGATATCAGGAGGGATTTCTTCCTGGAAAGGGTGGTCAGGCATTGGAAGGGGCTGCTCAGGGAGGTTTGGAGTCCCCATCCCTGGAGGTGTCCAAGGAAAGACTGGATGTGGCACTCGGTGCTCTTAGCTGGGTGACAGGTTGGGGATTGGGCACAGGTTGGATTTGATGACTTTGGAGGTGTTTTCCAAACTCACCGATTCTGTGAATTAAAGGCTGAGTTGTTTATACTCTGGTGACAATCCTATCATTACTTCTTTCTACCCTACTAAAGGGATATATGCAAGTAAAACTCTAGTGCACCATAGAAGCCTTTTAGCCTTCCTTTTCTGTTTGCTGTTTGCTTTGTTGGCACCTACCTTTCTGTGCTAGCTAGCAATGCCCTGCATTACAAATTGCCCTATAAATTCTAGAAGCAAAAGGCATATTAAAAATTATTTTTTCTAAGTGGGAAAATCAGCCATCCCTGAGAGCAAAAGTCCTTTGCTGAAAGTACTTTCATTGCCCAGCCCCAATAATTAACATCTCTTGGACTGAAACACCTCTGTTTGGCACCCACAGAAGAGATTTGCATGCAAGCTTTCTTCCACATACTTTTGTTCACCAGCTGCATACGAGATCAGCCAGGACAGGCACATGACATGCTTTCACACGAAATACACATGTGAACCATAAGCCTGCTAGAAATTCCCAGAACCACAACATTTCACTTGTCATCTTACTTGGCCTCCTTCCTACACTGCTGGAGTATCAGCTTCAGAGCCCCACAGGCATCTCACATTTTGGTTTCAGGCATTTGGTCACCCACATTCACAGCAACACTGCAACCATGTCTCGACCACATATAATTATTTTTCTTCATCTTTCCTTATGGTTTTGAAAAGTTATCTGGCATTTATGAGCAGCAGACATATCCTTCTCTTACAGGTGATAGAAAAATGATGGATAGTGACAGTTCTGAGAGAGGAAGAATTGGCCCAAAATCTGTATGGAAAGAGAGGTCTGATAACTAGATTTTGAACAGAAACTAAGCATTTGAATGAGCAGGCAGACACCAACCAGGATTTTAAATCACTACATTTTTAATAATCTAAATGCTTTTAAAAATGTAATTCCCTTTGAGGAATGGAAGATCTCACTAAATAAGCCTAAGGGCTTGGTTACTTTCTATTTTCTGTTCGAGTTCCTTCTCTGAAGCCCATCTGTAATTGTGCCTTGGGGTATGTCCATTCATTTGGGAAAGGGCAACCACCAAAGGAGTAAAAAGGGTGTTGCTAAAACCTTGTGAAGGCCAAAGAACTTTGACCACAGCTCTCCAATATCCCAAACCAAAACTCAAGAGAGGTTGTTGTGAAGAGCAGCGCTATTTGCAAATTCTATTTGCAAATCTAAATAGATTAGATACTATTCTATTATTTAGATTTGCAAATTCTATTTGCAAATCTAAATAATAGAATAGTATCTAAAACTATTCTCAGCCTCTCAGAATAGTATCTAAAACTATTCTCAGCCTCTCAGAACAGGAAAGCTTTGGGGTAGAGGGGTAGGCATGATGGAAAAATAAGAGAAAATGGGACATTCTCCACTCCTTGACCTACAGCAGGGACCTTGATCACAGCTCCAGCTTACAAACATGAAACCACACACAGAGTTTCCCTGCCAGGTCCCACCTCATTCTTGAGCTCCTGCAAGGTCACCTCCTTCCTTTCTCCCCTGCACAAGGACTCACTGTTCCCTTGAGAATAAAGCAGCGCCAGCATTGGAAACAAACTGATGGGGGGAAGGAGCTCCCAGCTGACTGTCAACATTTGTATCTCCCAGAGGGCAAAATGAAGAAATTGTGAGCAGGAATTTTCATCCCCAGGAGGAAATATCTGCAGTAGAGTAAACACATAGGGGGGATCAGCACCAAAGAAGCTGTGTCCAGGTGGGCCTCAAAGGGGATGATTACCTTTGCAAGGGGCCCTTCCATGAAGACCAAGCCTTGTATCCAGTTGGGAGTTTTCTGGTCAAAGTATGGAAATATCTCAAATGCAGATGTTAAACAGTGCCCATCACAGAGCAACGCTGTGCTGGCTGGAATTTGTGAAGATTTCACACAGAATTTCTCGCACCTGCAAACAGCTTTCTCTTAACAAATATTAACCTGAGGGCTTCATGCAGGGAAAAAAAAAAGGAACAAAATTTGTATCTGCATCCAGAAGGGAACTGTTGTTGTCCATGTAAGTGCCTGAGCTTGTAGCTTTATTTTTATTCCAGATCCACCAGGCACAAGTCTTGCAGCACTGAGTTTCTGCTTCATTTCCTAACACAGGTTACCTTGACCATCTCAACACACTGTGGCAGCCCTCAGCATGCTCAAGACGTTACTATTATTTGCAAGAAAATACATCCAAAAAATATTAATTAAAAGTATTAGTTTAATTGTGGGGGTTTTGCACGTGCTTCCCAAGAAAGGCTGCATTGTTGATTCTGTAAAAACTCGCTTTTTGTCACTTCAGAAATTGCTGCACCCTGCTTGCTTCAGAGCAGGGCCTGGTCTCCTTTATCATAAGAACCTACTGGGTTGATGTAATTCTGCCTTCATGCAGGCATTGTTGTTCAATAATTTAGTGCTTGCTCCCAAATTTAAGCTTAAATATATATTCAGCTCATGTCGACACACATCCTGCCAACATGAAAAACCATGCACTCTAGGAAAAAAAGCAGAAGGAAAGAGCATTAAGCAGTAGGAAGAATACAGTACCAAAATAAGTGTTTTGCTCATTAGACTGTGTTTTTGTCCATGATACTGAAAAATAGCAAAATGCAGTTTGCTACACTTTCAAGCTTTCTGCACAATTAGTCTCCTGCAGGAGAAGTTAGTGAAGAAATGGATGAGAGTTTCAGGGCATTTTCAGAAATCCAGAATTATGTTTAACCATTGTTAAAGTTGTCTGGCCTCAAGAATCCGAATTTATTAGAAATGTCAATCAATAGCTTAAGGTTTTGTAAATTTTAACTAATAAATATCTTGCTATGGATAGACCAAAGTCCACTTCAATTTTCAGCGATCACAGTGTAAGGTTTCATATAATTAAGTGGGAACAGCACTAGACCCTGAAGATGAGTACCACACTCAGGAGGTCATAGAAGCATAGAACTATTTATGTTAGAGAAGACACATAACACCATCGAGTCCAGCCATTGATCTGACACCACTTTGTCCCCACTAAACCATGTCCCCAGCTGCCACATCTATCCATCATTTAAATCCCTGCAGGGATGGTGACCCAAGTGTTTCCTTGGGCACCCTGGTTCAATGCTTGACAACCTTTTCTGTGAAGACATTCTTCCTAAAATTCAACCTTAACATCCCTTAATACAGCCAAGCACCTCTGAATGCTCTGAGGATGGCTTTGAGGGCTGAAGAACATTAATAACAGAGATTCTGAGGAAAATCTGGGGGCTGGCACAGTGGGAATCAGGCTGCCTGTCCATGGCCTCAGTGTCAGGCTCCTTGCCAGCACAGTTTGGAGACTGCCAGCGCTTGACAGAAAGAAACACTTTTGACAGAAGTTTTCCTTCAGGTGTCTTCTTTCGAGTGTCAGGGATCTCTGTTTTGGAGCTGCAGTTCCAGAGTTGTAGACCTGCCCTTCCAGGTGCATGGATTGTCAGCGGCCTCCTCACAGTTATAGAAAACTTGATAATTTTCATAACTTAAGAGACCTGGGCACTCCCACCTTCAGTGCAATATCACTGACCACTTGAATGCTTCTTGAATGTTTGCAATAGGCAAATTTTAAATTATGAGTTCTTATAATTGCTTTTCATACATAGTTGGATCCCTTCTTCTGTATATCTAATACAGATCTTTGGACTGAAAAAAAAAAAGGGAACAAAGACAGACCAGGGAGTTTTTTAAATGTAGGAAGCACAAAATGTAAACAAAAGTTACATTGCTGGAAAAAGATACAATTCTCTTAAGAAGTGCAGTGGAGACATTCACTGTTGGTCTCAGAACTGAACTGGCTAAACTTCAAAAAGCAAAAGAGACTCCAAATCTGGTAAAGCAACTCCTCATCCTGCCTTCCCTCAACAAAATGCCCCCTTGAATTCAGAGGAATTTTCCAAAGGAAGGAGCAAAGGAAGAGAAAGTTTGCCAGAGGTTACATAGGGAATTTGCTGCAGAGCCAGGAATGGAGTTAGCTGCTTGCTGAGGAGTGAGATGCAGGTCCTATCCTTAGAGCACAGCAATCTCCATATTTAGCTGGACCAAGAGTGAAGCCAGTCCAACAACACCCATCTCCTCAGTCCCTAAAGGCACTGAGACTTCCAGATGAAAAGCATGACGTGCCCAAAGCCCCGTTGGCTATAGGGGATGGAGCTGGGCAGAATTTCAGCTGAGGGCTTGGGAAGGCAGCAAAGGGTGTTTCAGCTGCCTGAGGGTTGTGCACCCGTTCCTGCTGTGCGAGCCAGACCCCCTGCCCCACAGCCTGACATGGCCTGGTGCTCCCCACTGCCCCGTGCCACCGAGAATTCAGGGCTGGCCGAGGACAGGGAAAGGGGTTTGTGTGGAATGCGGGGCTTCCTGAAGAGCAGCGATCTGAAAGAAAGAGTTCAACCCCGCGTCTGCTGCTGTGGTGGAGTCCTGCAGCTATGGAGTCCTGACCCCAAGCCACTAATCTGGAACAAAACCAAGTCAGTGACAGCAATAAAAAAAAAAAGGGTTAAAAAGAGCTAAGCTCTTCCAAACCTGTATGTAACCTTAAACCAAATATTAACAGAAAAAAACCCCCTGGCATTCAAGTTGGCGCTTAACTCTAGTTAATGAGGAGTTCAGATTTCCATTCTAACCCTCTTTTTCTGTTGCTTGTAATTTTCTCAAATAAACTCCGTTTTGGGCTGAAATTTTCCGTGCTTGAGATTTTTTTTGGAAAGTTTATACAAAATCAGTTAAACAGTTTATTTGTGTTAGCACTGAAAACAAAAAAAGCCACACAAAAATATTTCCATGTATGTACTGATCAGATATTTTCTGCTCAATGAACTCAAAATCAGCCATAGTATGGAATTTCCAAATTTTGCTTGTGTTTATCCGCAAGAAGTTTAGGGAAAAACCCAACAACAAACAAACATGAAAACCTCAATCTGGACATTGACAGATTGAGTCTTAAAAGTCCTTTAAATTTCAATTTCAGGATGTTATGAAAGTACTTTCTGTCTTTCAAGAAGTAGTGGGAAGATTTATAAATAGTTGGAGTGGCAGCATCATACCCTGTGTGGGTATATCATGGGCTGCTCACTGTGAGTTAATTCCACCTGAGGTTGTGCCTTGTGGACTCAGAGAAGCTGAATTCCACTTGTTGCAGCTGTGCTTTGGCTGCACCAGTTGTCTTGTAGGCCCGTAAAACCACTTTTAATTGCCAGTGATTCTGAGATAGAGGAAAAGATAAATTCCAGTAGGGAAAGTTCTTTGAAGGGCCATGCTCAGAAGCAGCAAGTCTTCCCCTGTGTCAGTAACTCATCCTTGAAGATTGCACCCAAAATCAGTCTGTGCGCATTGCGGTCTGGTCCTTTGGGGGGAAGTAAGTCAATTTTTTGGTCTAATTAATCAAAATACCTAAACATATGCATAATTTTATATATACTTACAGGTATGTACACATCTATACATACAAAAAGTATATATGTTAATTGGCTGAGCATGCCTCATGGACAGCAGTGTTTCCTTGCTGACATGAAGTGAGGAAAAAGATGCTAAAACAGAGTTTAGCAGAGATTTTGATATGGTAAAAGCACAGGACACTAACTATGCAAAACACTTCAAATATGTGTGACATTTCTTAACAGAGACAACCAACCAAAGCAAGATAAATCAATTTCCCTGCTGGCAATCTGTAATATCCTTTGTTTTATTCACCACTAAAAATGTTATTAATGGCTGGGTATGTTCAGCATGCTTATGAAGAATGTATTTCAATCCCTCTGATGAACGATCTATCCATAGACAAAATAGCTTATTTCCACTGAGAAATCTTGATAGTTGGTAACAACAAAAAAAAGACAAAAGAATGAGAAAAAGAAAAGAGGTCATTACTTGCAAACTCCAGCAGTCAGGAAGAGTTCATTTCCTTTGTATTGTATTTTCTTACTGGGGACATTTCATTTCTGGGAGAAAAAAATCACAAACATTATTCTCATGAATGAAAATCCCATACTCCTTTGTAGATTAGTTTGTGTGAGGCTCCTCTTTTGCTCTCATCTGATTAAAGCCTCATTTCACCAGTGAGAGTACTGAACAAAAATACCACCCTGGACATAATTCACAGCTGAAGTTACTGGGTCACAGTTCCACAGAGCACATCAGTGGCAGTTTTTCTGCTCTCCAAACTCACAGCCTTGGCACTAGTTCAGCTAAATATTTAAGCACACATGAAGCACAGGCATTTTTTTCTCCACTTTTCTGCTCATGCTGATATTCTGTTGTTTTCAACCAGAAGTCTTGTTACAGTTTGTCTCAGAGCAGTTTGGAAGCAAACAAAGGGGAATGGTGATGCCTTTGGGTAACCTGCTTTCACAGAACTAGTAAGCAAATGATGTTTGGCAGGTTCTGATGTGAAGGAAATGTGTTTAAAAACACAAGAAGATCCTACTTAAAAAAAAAATCCATATCAACATATTTTGCTTCCTTCAGAGAGAAAAAAAAAAAAAAAAGGAGAGAGAGAAAAAACCAGGCAGACTGTCTGAACCACAGACTCCCTTCAGTCTCTGAAGCCCACAGACACACACTTTGTACAAATATATGATCTTATCCACAGACAGACAGATGCTCCCCCCTTCCCCTCTTCCTTTGCTGCCATCCTTACTCACAGGGGTGGTATGTGGGCTGTGCATAGTGAGCACAGACACTATAGCCTGCCTTGGCACACACAGCTCTCAGCGCTGGCACAGACACACAGGAGGATGTGCACATGACTCCCCAAGCCAAGATGGGAATAACGCAGTCAGAGGAAGCAAAAAACCACCATACTCTCCTGTATTAGTACCACTTGACACTTCCAATGGGACAGCAAATCCAGGAAACTTGAAAAGAGCTCTCCAAACACAAGGAGTATTTCATGTCACTCGTGTTTTCTTGATAAGCACCATTGCCCAGGCAGGAAAGCTGAGGAGCATGGAAGTCAGAGGAACTGGTTTCCCTCTGAGTTCAGTGGAAGGGCTGGGATAGAAGATTAGATTCCTAATCATTCATTCATTCATTCATTCATTCATTCATTCATTCATTCATTCATTCATTCATTCATTCATTCTCACCCCTTCCAGGACAATCTGAAAGCAGATCTGGAGCAGGGCAGAGCACAATGGGTACTGTGCTCCGGCAGTTTATATACAGACATGAACGGGACGGGGCTACTGTGACAAGCATCTTGATCTGTTTATTTTTCAGCATCAGTCTCATTACATGGTTATGGCAATGGAGCGATGCTAACAGCTCACTGTCAAGGCAGCAGGCCAGCAAACTTAATGTTAGAGCATACAATATACCCATCTTAGCCAATCACACAAAGCAAAAGCATATTGACAGCAATTCTATCCAATCACCATATGCACACGTAGCTTTGGTTAAAACAATGGTTGCTTATTTTCAAATGCAATTGCCTGTTTATAAGAGACAACGCATAGAGCTCTATTCATAAACTTAACCTTCTAAATATCTACTAAATAAACTTTTTACAACTTAGAAAGCCAAGCTACACAACTCTATTGTTCTATTTCCCATGTCTTTGCTAGAGCTTAGATATTTTTTCTGCTGTTTTAGTGCTGTTCACAATTCGCCGTATCTGAGGCCTGTCTTTTTACCACCTTCCTAAAACACTCTGATTTTATGGATTCCCCCAATTCCCCCTCTCTGTTGACACTAGCTGTGAAGGTAAAGCAAAAATATATTGTTAAAGAACTAAGGATTTCTAATCTTTGGGGTTCAGATGCTGCTCTGGGAAGTTTTTTGGACTAAACGTTCTAATTCAATGCGGGATCGTTTCTATTGTCAATTTCACTTGGCTTACTATTGGATTGTTATACTTCCTGAAACCCTCTGATTTTATAAATTCTCACAGGGTACCCCAAAGTCACAGCACACCCCAACAGGTGGCAAATGCCACAGGCAGCTGCAGGGGCAGTGAGTAGGAGGGCACAGGAATTTTGCCAATGTCCTGGCCAGTTCCAGATCCACAAAGCTTCCTTTATTCCACAGTTCCACCCACTCCATGCCAGCTTCTAGCATGGGCTGAATTGGAAGAGGAAATGCCTCCTAAAGGGCTGGAAGACACTCATGGGATCAGGGAGGGGAAGGAATGCAGGGGAAGAAGTACAGGGCTCAACTCTGCCCATCTCAGCTGCTCAGCCTCCTGACAGCTCACAACCACTGTACTCTGCTGTCTCCCCTCAGCCTGCACGGGAAGCGCCAGCTCCTATTCATTCATCTTTCTTCTCTCATGCCCTCACATAAGTCTTACGTGGTAGTAGATGTGGTATTTTTGGTATCTAGGAGAAATACATAAGACTATGAAAAATTTGATATTAGCAACAGCACCAAGACTTTTAAAATTACATAAAATGACATCTTCCCCCCAAAATAATATGAACAATTATTTTCCCCTATCGGTTTTATTCTGTATTACAATTTACAGGTTGTAAAATACAGCAATACATCTAAACGAGTGTTTAAAATTTTTTATTGATCCACTTCAGTTGATATCAGCTGCTTCTTTACTTCACCTCCTTTCCTGCCAAAGATTGTCCACATTGCAGCCTGAACCAGAGGTGGGAGAGGTGAAACTGCCAGTGCTCAGTGCCATGGCAAGAACCGTGTGCTGGGAGCAATGGATGCACTGGAGGATCAGGAGCCCAGCTGGAACAGGGACACTGTTCCCAGGGTGGACAATACCTCCCGTTAATCTGCACAATACTGAACAACAATTCATTTCAGCAGGGAACACTCAGCTAAAAGAAGTCACTCTGCTTTTGGCAGGGGAGAGCTTCTTCCCCCTCCCATCCTTTCTGGGGGCACACATCCCAGTGAGACATGGTGGGTGTTACCAAAAGGCCTGTACAGTTGGTGATGTGCAAATCACTTTATTCCGGAGGTGAGGAATGGGTGCCAAGCACATGCTAAGTGCAGGGGTGATCCCTCCTGGAGCAGGTGCAGCTGGTGGGCCTGGTGCTGGGGTTATACCTCAGATTTTGTGTCCAGCTCTGGGTCCACACTACAGGATGGACATGGAGGGCTGGAGCATGTCCAGAGAAAAGAGTGGAGCTGGGGAAGGGGCTGGGGCACAAATCTGATGAGGAGCAGCTGAGGGAGCTGGGGGGAGCTCAGCCTGGAGAAAAGGAGGCACACGGGGGACCTTCTGGCTCTGCACAACTCCCTGACAGGAGGGAGCAGCCAAGGGATGTCAGGCTCTGCTCCCAAGGGAACAAGGGACAGGATGAGAGGAAATAGCCTCAGCTTGCGTCAGGGGAGGTTTAGTTTCGATCTTGGGAAATGTTTCTTCACTCAACAGGTAGTGAAACATTGTGAACAGGCTTGGAGATTCTCATTGAAGCGAGTGCTCAGATGCCATCAAACGTTGATTTAGCCCAGAAGAACCCTGGCACTGGGACAGGACCTACACACAAGAATATCTATTAAGCTGATGTTGGTTTTAATTGGTTCAGGGATGGAAAGCTATGGTGTCACAGAGAGCCCCAACGTCCCTTGGTGGAACAGGCAGTTAATTCTGCATTACAAGAGGTCTGTCTGGAGGCTCGAGGTCAAAAGAGCTCCTGAAAGGATTTTGAAATTTTCTCGTAAACGTCGAATGTTTAAGTTACGATTAAGTCATGTTTACCCATTAATTGTGCAGTAAATAAAGCTGTGGCTATAACCTCCCAGCGGCAGCGAGGCAGTGTGTTAATTAGGGCTGAGAGCAGGGGCTGGGAGGCACAAGTGTGTTATCAGTTGTGCTGACATGTGCCGAGCTCTGCGGTCACCGCGCGCGCCCGGCAGATCCCGCGCGGGCTCCCCTGCCATGAAAGGGCTGCTGTCTGCAACACCTGGCTCTCAGCCAAAGCCTCAGAGCCTGAAGATCAAGACTTGGTTGGGTTGGTTGGAGTTGTTTTTTTGTTGGGTTTTTTTTTTTTTTCCTCCCTCATTTCTTCTGGTTTTTATAGATCCACTTGCCCGCTCACAGGCTGACTCATACAGCAACAGTGCATGAGGCTGTGGAGAGAGGAGAAGAAAGGGTGTAAGAGTTTGACTTGCAGCTCTGCTTCCACTTACTCTTTTCCCACTATTTCTAACCTCAGCCATTTAACAATACTCGGAATTTAGCCCTAAGATGGGACTTGAAACTTTCCCACGGGTTGAAGCTCCCTGGATTCAGAAATCTGCACGAGCCATTGCTAAACATTTACCAAAGCTGTCTACTCTCAAGCTCCCAGGATGTTCCTGGGGCACTAAATGGAGAAGCAGGATAAGAGAGGGAAGTGACAGATAATTAGGAAATGTGAGGAGGAGAAGGTGATGAAAAAAGCCATTGGTTGTTCACAGAAACACTCTTGCAAAAATGCTTCCCAGACAGAAAACAGAAATCTAAATATTCTCATATGAACTCTTTCATGTCCATCTACATCCCAATTTTATACCACTTATGCCAGTACCTTTTCTTTGTACCTCTATTCCTTCTCCACAGGGCATTTCTGCTGAACTTGTCAGGACCCTAAGACATAAAAATGTGATGATCTGTTACAGCAGTCAGTCCTGATTCACTAATCCAGCCCACAAACAAATTGCACAATCAAAATCCAAGGAAATTCTGAAAGAAAAAGGAAGAGATGTCAGTGCCTGAGAAATTATTATCTGATGGGGAGAAGTGGATGGATCTTGAAACAATTCAGTATTTTGTTGCTTGGGTTTTTTTTTTTTTTTTCTGGTAGTGTAGCATTTTCTTAAAAGAAACCACAGGACTTGAGATATTACAGTCCTGCAAACACAGCTGCAAGCTACAACCCAGGAAACACAGATCTAGTTCTCACTTCTGATTCATTGCATCACTTTCTGCCTGGTGAGCCCCCATTTTTGGCTGCCAGCAATATTTGTTATAATAACAATTAATATTTTATTGTAAGCTTGTTGAAGCAGGAATTATCTCTTGCAGAATAAGCACAATGAAGACATTAAATCCAGCTATAGCAGGGAGGGATTTTTTCACAAACAGAACACATGGTCTCTGTCAGAAAACACAGCTCATCTAATATTTATTCTCTACTTATATGAAAAAAATAGATTTATTTTCCCATTCCTCCATCAACAAATTACCATTGTAGGCTCATTATTTGCAGAGTAATTAAAGAGACTCTATCCACATGATCCTTGAACAACAGCAACAAAAAAGTGGATGTCACTTTCTTCAGTATTGAAGCCATCACGTTCCTTAAAATGAGCTTCCAGAAATCTGTACAATTCACACAAAAATGCTCACTTTGACATTCAGATGGGAACATCCACAGGTATGTGACAGTATCAGCAACACCAGAACAACACCTATTTCCAGTTCATTCCAAGTGGAAATCCACAGTGGGAGGATAAAACATCTTGCCTCGTCAAACAGAAAGTCACTGGCATGGACCAAACTGGAAGAGAAAATTCTATGATCTTCTCTTTGTCCTTAATCCACTGGCCCAGGAATTCCAAACTGTATGCAAGGCAACTACTTTTATGTCTTTTCCTTTTTAATCAGCCATAATAGGGGCATTTTGGTCTCTTTCAAAAAAATAAAAGACTGAAATAAAGGACAATCTATCTTGTTATTGTTTGTCTGTCAAGGATATAATTTTTGGGAGACAAATTCCATGGACTATTTTGACAGTGCAAATTACTGTAGGATCTGTGCAAAGAATAAAAATCAATTTCTCATTCCCCAGGGGTGTATCCACACATGGGCATATTAAATTAAAAGGTTTGAAGCAAAAGCTCCCTTTTACTTCTTCTTGGTGCAACTCCTATTACTGAAAGAGATATTTTGAAATACCTCACGCTTACATGCAGTTATGCATGGGGGGTTGCAGACACAACTTTAATTGGTCCCCAGGACCTTGCTTTGAAGTGATGACTCACAAAGAGTATTTTGTCAAGCCAACTGTGCCATAAAAATATTAAGTGTGGCTTAAAACAGCAAAGGTTTTATTATCCTGTTAACTTCCTGTCATGAAGCATTGCATTAAATTGTACTTTTAAGGGATTAATGACCTATTTGCTTCATTCCTTGCTGCATTTGTGGTTATAGAAGCTATTAAAAGCCATGTTATCAACAACAGTGTTAATGAAGATATTGGAAAATCGGTCAAGCACAAATATATTCTAATCCATAGTATTAATCCAATTGCCTTTCCCTAGGAGAGGGGTTTCTTTTTTTTTTTTTTTTTTTTTTTGTGTTCTCTGATGACCTTGAAGCATTGTGGCCATTTTGTGGGTACAGCCAGGGAAGTTAAATGTTTGAGAAAGAAACACAAGGAAGAAAAGCCCCCCCCCCCCCCCCCCACTACGTGGCACAAGTCTGAAGCTCCCTCACTCAGGAAGGAGCATCCAGAAGTGTGGAAAATGTCCCTGTCAACACAGACAACAAACAGAAAACGTGCCACTGCCACAGCTGAAAACAAATACCAAACTATGGGAAACAGCCACCATTCCCGGGGTTGTTATTTTGGACAGACACACTGCAAGACGGAAAATTAATCCAATTTATTCCGTAAGAGACAGGTCTGCAAAATCAGCTTTGTGAAACAATGATGAATTCTTAAAGGTTTTGTTTATAAATAGCACCAAGTAATTGATTTCTTTGCTTGTTTGGCAAGTAGCTTATCCACAGAACTATGTGGTCCTGGGAAGCTGGAACCATTCATGGAGTTCCACCGAATTTCGCAATCAGTTTTGACTAAAATGATTAAAACGTAGGAATGCTGAAATGTGTTGCACTGATGCCTGATTGAAACATTTCAAAATTGTATTTTTCACCTTTTTTTTTTTTTTAGCAGGATTTGAGAAAAATAAGTCAATTTAAAACATTTCAAGCAGACTTAAAACAGGGTCATATTTTCAGTATCGCAACTAACCCAAGCCCCCACTGTTTGTGTAACTTACCACAAACTTTTTTTTTTTTTTTTTTTTTTTTTTTTTTTTTTTGCTATCAAATTACCAACCAGTACAACCAGCAACAAAACAGTGACAGAGTGCTCCATACTGGTATTCTGCTTGCCACCTCAGGGGTTCTCACACCAAGCTGCCACCTCCTGGAGCAAAAATGACAGGAGGACACTGGTCCAGCACACTGGTGAGAAATCAGTGAAACACAGTGAATGTTCAACATCCCCAGACACTGCTCAGCAGAGGAAAGGAGTGTTGAAGGCAAAAACCAGCAACCAAACAACCTCTCAAAGTCCTGTTTTTCCATGTACAGGGATACAGGAGGTCTCCCAGCCATGAGCACCCTCCCTGCATGGTGACAGCATCCTCGAGAGTTCACTGGGAGAGGAGCTGTCCCAAATGGGGGCTCCCAGCTCAGCCACTTCCCTAACCCCACACAGCCACTCACAGAGAGAACCCAGCTCAGCCAGTTCCCAGCCTGGTCCCTCATCAATGGATCTATTATCTACACAATGCAGTTTTTAACATCTTATATGAAAGCCCCATACATATTAGAACGCATGGCACTCAATTCATTTACCTCAGAAAGGTGAAGAGATTCAAAAATTCTGACTGGTGAGTAATTGGTGCCAAAGTAAGAAAATTAATGTGAGCTTTTCTTCCTTCTGGGTTATCTTGTTATTTTTACTGACTGAATGCAGTTACTGATAGAAGAAAATTCGAGTGTGACTCCGCAAATGATTGAGAAACCTTTGAGGATGCTGCTCTCACAGCGGGATTATGAAGAGAGCCATCTCTGACACCAAGTGCATATTTAGCAGATCATTGCTTATGCACTGCAAAGTAGGTGAGTTCTTTCTTTACATCACCATTTCACTGTAAAACCACAAGAATTGCAGTGAAACTGATATGGTTTTTAAATCTCTAAGTAATAGTCATAGGCTACTTAAGAATGCCTGCACAGGCATTAAACTTCCTTTTTTTTTTAAATTTGCAATTAGTACAAAAGAAAAAGGAGTGAGAAGCATTTTCAAAACTATTTCCAACGTTAGCCTTTCCAGAGTGGTGCCATTTACCATTAGCTGCGTGTGGCTTCAGATACCTGAGTGGTGTTAACACCATAGATATGTCAGCTGAACTGGTTAGTTGCTTTTTACATTTTCCTTTTATTTCTCTGATTTTTAAATCTATTTTAATGTCTTCTTTATTCTTCTCTCTTCCTTTTTTTTTTTTTTTCTTTCCCCTCCGATTACTGTGGTAGTCAAGGATTGTTGCTCATCTATTCCTCCTTCTTTCTGGACAGTAGCCGTGGCCTCTTCCTGCCTATTTCAGAACACAGGTGGAATCTACAGCTTATTAAGACCCAGAATTTTAGGATATGCAGGTGCTCAATTATGCAGTTGTGCCCTTGGGAAGCACTGGATGCTGGAGAGGAGCTGCCTTTAATGGTCAGGACAGTGAACAGCCCATTGAACCACAATTTCCAAAGCCTGGATGTAGATACTCCATCTACTGATACCAATTGTTATTGATGCAAATGTTGACACAGGTTGACAGCAATTTGCCATAACTTTTGGCTCTGCATAATTTGAGTTGACTCTGAAAACTCTTGGAAACAGGAACCTATATATAGCTTACAGGTTTTAAAACAAAGTCAGCTCTTTATGAGGGAATGCTCTCCATTAGAGGAGCTTTCAGAGATGCTGAATAAAGGCTTTTGTCTCAGATTTCTGGGAAGAAAATAGGGATTTTTTTATATAAGTGGTTTTTTATAAATTTTGTATGCTGTATCACTAAAAATCTCCAATGACTTTGAACTTCTAAAACTTTCAATAAAGACAGAGATGGAGAAAAAGGCAAAAAATACATACCACACTCTTTGGGAAATGCAGAGATAGCATAAGCAATAGCACTTAAAAATCCATACCATAGCAGATCAGCTCACCTAGTGTCAATGGATTCAAGTTTTATTATTCAAAACCTTTATTATTAAAAGCACTCAGAGAGCAAATGCTTGTACCTGATACTACATTTCTCAATTACTCTGAAATATTTGATATTCATATCAATGAAATAATTCTAGATGGGGAATTCATTCATGGGAAATAGAAGAAATATGGACAAATATAATGCTGGCTGTTGATTCTGATTGACAGCTGTAAAGTATAGCCACATCTGGTTGTTAAAGTTTAAAGGATTTTAAAATTAGAAGTAGTGTTTCTGAGCCTAGCACTGAAAAGCCCTGACATTTGCAGTGCTGGGAGCAGGCTGTGAGAGGGATTTCTATCCTGGTTTCCCACCCAGAAGAATATATTTACTGTTCAAACATTTTGAGGCAGGCACCCATGGAAATCAACGGGAACTCTGCCACGGGTTTTAAGGGGAGCAGAATCTGTCCCTATGTGTAAATACACAGCAATATTTTTTTTCCTCTGACTGTTAAAAACCACCATCACAACTGGATGGAACCCAGTTTTAAACACTCAGACATGGGGCCTCTTTACCACAGGAGTCTCCAACGATGCCCATCCTTAACACCACACCAGCTGCCAGCCGAAGGCTCTGAAATGCTGATTTTAATCAAAAACTTTCCTTTCAAATCTAGCTTACAGTTTACTCACAGCGCAAAAGTGCTTCTCAGCACTGGAATTTTCAGGATGCGATGCCGAGCCAAATACTGCAGGCACAGCTTGCTCATAAGACAGCAATCTTGTGGCCCACCTTGGAGGCTGTAATAGGGCTACTGTACTCAGCCTCCCACCCTTGGTGAAGCCCACTAATAGCATCTGTTTTATAGCATTCACTCCTGCAACCTGCTAGTTCCTTGGCTCTCCTGCTGTCACAGAGAGGATGTGCTTTACTATGCTGCAGGTCTGGTGGAAAGTTGTCAGACTTCAAGCCAAATGTAAAAGCAGCCAGTGCTGAATAAATGACTTGAAATACTTTCTCCAGGGACCCCTTCCAGGTCCAAGATAGGCAGATTTGGCCAGTGTTTGTAGACAGTCTTGCTCAGAGGCAAATTAAAAATCAAAATACAGACACCGTTTGAAAAACATCGAAAGCTAGACTCAAACATCCACCATGTATTAAGACATTCTTATATAAAAATAACCACAAGGTTGCAAATTCATACTTTCCTACTTGGTGAGACCAACTGCAATCAGGAATAAACCTGGACATGTGTGGGGCAGACTGCCTTCAGAGAAAGCATAAAACTGGAGTGAGAAAAACAGGAGGCTGTGAACCAGGCAATTGAATGGAGCAGTGGGTGGCACACGGAGCAGGACCCTCACCTGCCCCAGTGCAGCCCACAGGAGCTGCCCAGCTCGAGCCAGTGGGACAAAGCAGGACACTCACTGTGGAAATACTGAAGTTTTACCCAGGAAAGTCCATGGTACAAATGGTGCCTTAAATTTTAGCTTTCATATTTTCCATATTCTGTACCGCGTTAGTACAAAATATGGACTTCACATAAAGCGTTAGCAAGCTCTGAACTTAACATAAAACACATAAAACTCTGAACTTCACCTAAAGCGTTAGCAAGTTCTCTTCACAGTTTAATTAGACAAAACAATCATTTTCCAGCCCCAGAACCAAGGACACTGCTGCAGCTTTGGGCCCAAAAAATACAAACAACAGTGAATTTAGGAGAGCAATCTGGGAGGATGGGACTTCATAACTTGAAGCTGCAATTGGACAATTAACCCCAAAATGTAAATGGACCAAAACTTATAAAAGTGTAAAAACCTGTGACCTGCTGTCCATCTTGGGCAGAGCCACAGCTGGGCTCTTGTACTGCCCAGGGCGTATTCTTTGAAGGCCTTTTAATAAATAACTACTTTATTCCTTTAACACTGTTTAGCCTCTGTTCCAGGGAGCCTCTCAAGGCATCACCCCTAATACCTGACCTACAACCCATCCCTCCTCACCCCTCACTGGCTCTGCTGGAGCCCACACTGCAGTTTGGCAATGTGGGTGCCAGCCCTCAGGAACATGTCCTGCTGTGGGGAGAGAAACAGGAGGGGTTTGCCAGCAAGAGCTTTGCCAGGAGACTGGGGGGATCCCCAGATGTGGGGCAGGAGCAAATGCAAGGTAGAGCAAAGATGTCCAAATGAGCAGGTGTCACAGAATCACAGGGTGGCTGGGGTTGGAAGGGACCATTGCAGATCATCCAGAGCCACCCCCTGCCATGGCAGGGCCACCTTCCACTATCCCAGGTTGCTCCAAGCCCCATCCAGCCTGACTTGGAACACTTCCAGGGATGGGACAGCCTCACCTTCTTTGGGCAGCCTGGGCCAGGGCCTCACCACCCTCACAATAAAGAATCTCCTCCCAATATCTAATCTAAACTTCTAAATCCCTTTCAGTTTAAAGGAATTCTTCTTTGTCCCATCACTACATGTCCTCACAAAAAATTTCTTTCCAGTTTTGTTGTAGGCTGCCATTAGGACTGAATGGGGAGCCATGAGCAAATGCAACCTATCTTTTTTCATTTTTGGGGGGTTTTGTACCTGCAGAGCATTAAGAAACCCTGCACTCCAGCTGCCAGGCATGGCCACACAAATGACACACAGCTGAGGGGGTCAGGATTCCACAAAATGGGTACAGAAGAGTGGTAAAGTGGAAAAAGAGACAAAGGAAAAACTTCAAGCCAGATTTGCTGCCAGACTTTAGCTCAGAGAGCTACAACCTCAGACAAAACTAGTCACCTTTCCAACCAGCAGCCCTTCCACATGGTGCTTGCTCTTGGCAGCCCCTGTTTAGATTCTCTGGCTGGGCTCATAGCCTGGCTACATAAGAGATTTTGGGTGTAAATGAGTGACACAGAGCACTGCTGACTGCCACAGCCCAGGATTGCCTCCAGCATCCTGACCCCTGTTGGACCACAGGCTGTGCTCTGGATGACTTGGAAGCAGCCATGCAATTGTTAGGGCAAAATCCTGTTTACACTCTTGCTTCCCACAACACAGAAAGAATTTCAGCACATGAATCTCCTTTTGCATCCTCCTGCTCCCCCTCTCCGCGGCAGGATCACGTAGCACAAGCCACCTCCCTCCTCACCACCCCAGTTTTCATTGCACATCCTCGGGAATTGATCATTCTGCCTCTCCACGTTGCTCCTCTTGCCATACATCACCCTTCTTGCTATACGGGACAGCCAGAGTCACCATAAAAGCCACTCATGGCATGAGTCAGGTGTCAGTGCTGCTGTGGTTTGGTCAGCAGCTGATCATTACAAATCCATGGCACAGCTGGAACAGAACACTCTGCCAGTCAGCACTGCCTGCCTGGGACACCTTTCACTTTTGTATTCACTGTTCTCCACTGTTTTCATCTGCTCATCCATCTCCCTGTGAGTGTGCCACTAGTCCCAGGGATACAGAAGCAGCAAAAATGCAGAGGAACCTGTGCTCCCATGAAACTGAAGTCTATCCTTACATCCATATCTGAACAGAATCTCACTCAAGCACTTCAAGGTTAAAATCTGATACCAGTCATTGCAGGATGTACTGTTTGTAATACTCCTGTATTACCTGGATTTGGGAATGACTTGAAATCTGTTTAAAATGATAGTGAGGAAAAGAAAAATCTCCCAAGCAGTAAGGAGATGAGAATCTGGGGCACATACCCAAATTGATATTTAACATAACCTTCAGCCAACTCAAACCTCCATGTGAGACAGTATTTGCCTGCTTTAAAATGTGTGCTTGCACACCAAAAGTAAAATTGTGCCAAACAATGTTAAAGCTTCACTAAAACTTATTTTAATTATCATTTTCAAGAGGAAACTGTGAAAATGTGAGTTAGGAGGCAAAAGGAAGAAATAACCTGGAATCAACCACATTCTCCAGCTGTTTAAGCACCACAGAGCTTTCTAGGGTAGACAAGAACTTTGAGCTGCTTAAAAATCCAAATTTTTACTTTAAAATAATAACACCAACTTTGTATTATGTACATTCATTAGGCATTGATGTTGTTCTTCATACTCTATCAGAGTGGGCTTGTGTGGGGGTAGGTGAAGAGCAAATTTCTGTAACCATTGGGGAAGGAAATCAAGAGAAATAATCACTTCCAAATTTGAAGCAAGAAAATGAAGATGCTTTTCCTGTGTTGCCCCAGTTAACTGGACATCAATTAGTCAAAATGGTAAGTTGGTTTTTTGGGGGGCTTTTTTTGGTGGGTTTTTTATTTGTTTTGTTTTGGTTTTTTTTCTAGATTGGGGGGGGGGGGGGAAGTAAAACTTCTCGTGACCTTTCATGTATAAAAAAGCCTGGGAGTCCTGGAAGATGCCAGGAGAATTTCTCAACATGCTCACTGAAATGCTTTAGAAGGTTACACATAAAAGTCTGTCTTCAAGAAACTGATAGGACCTCATGCCAGCTCTGGGATACCTTTAATATTGAAAAGAGCTGCCAATGTTTATTATTTCACATCCAATTTGTTGCCATAAACAGTTCAAAAGAGAGTGATTAACTTCACATTAAAGAGGCTCTGCCAGCAAGGGAACAGAGCACGTCAGAGGTGCCAGAGCCCGTGGCTTTGCTCCTGGCCTGCTGGGAATGATTTCAAATCACACAGCACCAGACAGGAGCAGAGCTGGAGGCAAAAAGCAGAATAAACTGAAAGTTGAACAGTGTGACCCTGTGTGTGTGTGTGTGTTATTATTGTGTCTTACTGGAACTCTGTTATTGCAAGCCCATCATGACATCATGATAAAACTGCAGCAAACCCATATTTTTGTAAGGGATCTCAAGGCTCTGGAATATTTTGACTAGAGGGGAAAGCAAAGTCAATCTCCCATCTTCCACAGCTAACAAGAGCTGACCTTCTCTGAATTTCCTTTGAAGGTTGTACAGTGCAGCAATAAACATGTTTCATGCAACACATGAATCCTGAGTTGAGGAAGAGTTTTAGATTTACACATATAAGGTGAAATGGAGGAAGGACAGGGAAAAGGGACATCCAGTTAAACCCAGGACACTCACAACATGGCTGACACAAATGCCAAAAATGCCAGTAATCTGAGAACATGGATTTGAGAGATCATACCCCTTCCAATCCCACCGGTGTGTTCTAGTCAGCTCTCTCTCCTTAAACAGGGAATCATCAGTGGTACTGAACAGCCTAAGAAAAGAGATTTCCATCATGATCAAGAGCTGCAAAAAGATACAATTATAATAAGCCTCCACTCCTGGAAGCAAGCTTTTTACTTCATACAAATAATCCTTTCAGAGTCAAAACCATGTATTTATTCTAGATAACAGATGCACTGCTGTTGCAAAATCAGGCTGTGCACTTGGTATAGCACTTGATACAGCAACCCCTAGCAACATTTTCTTCCTCCCATCGTGGGGAAGTCTGCATCTGTGCTGGAATAGGTTAGATAGCTACTTAAATATTTACTAAAGGAACTATATTATATGCTAAATATTTATAGAATGCATGGTATACTTCACAAAAGCAGTGAACTATAGCTGTGGAATAAATGCATTTGGTTTATCCTAGGTAAATGAGTTTACTTTTGGAAATGTTCTTGAACAATGCAAAATGTGATAATTTTATAGAATGTGACAAATGGGAGCTTGTGTTAAAATCATATTTGGAATTGTAACTTCAGGACAGAGCATGTAGATCATTAAGGAGTCATTAAACAATCTCATCTTAATCCAGGGTGTAGATCCATATAAAAGTGGAGAATGCGAAGTTTTTATGTTTCAAATGATAAGATTATTTTAACACTGTGGTTTTTATGTGCTGGAAGTGTTAACTTTTAAATTGGGCACTCAAATTCATCTTGAGTGAGAGGGACCATAGATAATACATCCCTTAAAGTTGAAGGAAAATCTTTGCAGAGGTAACAGTGACAGGAAGATATTTGGAGCAGGGACCTGGATGAACGTGTGCACAGACACTTTTATACAACACCCAGACCAAAAGCAGTGGAACCACGAGGTCCCTGCAGGTTCTCAACAGAGAAGCAGCTGAAGGTGTCACAGACTGGCACAAAACCTGGTGCCAGTGGCCAAACAGAGCTGGTTCAAACACATGCAGAAAAGGGACTTCTCACTCCTAATTTCACTGGGTTGTGAAGTTCCACCAAGGCAGATTCATTCTGATCTGAGCCTGCTGAGGAACACCTCTTCATACCAAAAACCTCTGAATGAAACACTGCCCACCTGACCCAGAACAGATTGAACTCACAACCACCTGGAACAAGTTCACTGTGAAACACTGGCAGGGTTCTAGAAAAGGCTGCACATCTTTCCCTCCCTATCCACCACCTCCTGCTGCTGTAAAAAACCACTCTCTGCTGCAAATCAGTAGGATTCAGCCTAAGACTACCACTCTGAGTATTCCCCACTGGTTCCTTTTTCAGAGATCACCTGCAAACTATGGAGATCTGTGATGGCAAAGCCTGGGAAGTGTTTTTTTCTGAGATCCCCAAAGAAAGTACTATGCAATATTCTCCCAGGTCTTCATAGAAAAGGATCAACTAAATAATTTTCACAGTTGTTGGCCCTTGTGGGATTCCATCAGTGCCACAACACATCAAAACCGGTATTTGTTCTGCAGATTTGAGCCACAAATTGATAGATTACTTCCAACAGAAAGGTAGTTTTAAATGAATGAGGTAAAAGAACTTTGGGTCCTAAATATTCCTTAACAGCTACTGCTGTCAGAGAACAAGGGACAGAGAGATGAGCACGGCTGCTCCCTCATCCCAAAATAATTTACAACATGCAAGGGATGTCCCAGTCACAGGAAACACAGGAGATGGGAGAGGAAATGAAAGGGTGCAAAATGAGAAGATGTCTCTCAGCATTGGATAAAACAAACTCTGGCTTAAAGGAAGTATAAAAGTGGGCAGATGGTGGACAGACACCTGCATGAATGTGGTGTGCATCCAAACCCAGGTTATCACTTTGGTGTACAGATATAGACCCTCTATTTTCAAGTACTTTTGTTGCTCTGTCTCTCTCCTTTTGAACATGCAGTGCTTCTGTTGCTACACTCCATGCTTAAATAAACCCCACTGTGTGGTTCTCCTGCGTCACACTATTCCTGTTTGCTGATCCCTGCTCAACAGCTTTCAATGGACAGGACAAATAAAATATATTTGCAAGTTCTTATCTGGAATAAAAAAGCATTGCACAAAAACTGTGGAGAGTTGAACTGGAAGAACTGCAGTTCCACAGTGGAAGTGAGGCAATATTTCTGTCCAGATAACATGGCTCAAGGGAAGCCAACCCAATTCAATTTGTTCCATGGAGCAAACAGTGCTTTCAAAGTTGCAAAGCCTTCAAGAGAGGAAGATACAGAAAGCTGCTTAGCAAAATTTACAGAAACAGCTCAGAGCGATTGACTAGACCTTCTAGATGACTAATTAGAAACACTTCAGAAGGCTCTTAAGCACTGAACTTTTGAATTGGAGTCTATTCTGGAGAGCCTGAAATTTAATGTCCGTATTTAAGGCATTACAGACCATGGTAAAAAATCTTTGACCCTTTTTCCTATGTTGCCATTGATGCACTTACCTGTGAACACTAAATTTACAGGGTACTCTGCACCTCAATTCACTTTTTCATTGCACCACAACATTTTCCTGACCGTTACCTTCATTCACTTTGAAAGCACAAGCGCATTTGAATCCTGACAAAAAGACTGGCAGACTTTAGCATTAATATATATGATCCATGCTTGCTACAGAGGGTGGAATTCAAATCCCAAATTTTCTGCCTCTCAAGAAAATCATGAACTTCTGTGAAGACCTCCCACAGAAACCAGGAAAGAATTAATGGGCTGCTGAGTTCCTAATATGTCCCACCCTGTGGCACCTGAAGGAAGTAGGTGTTAGACTGGCAGGGAACAGCTTGACAGGTTGAATTTCCAGCTATTTATGGCAACTGACAGAGGGGCCTGGAGCCAAGGACGACTGCTCCCAAGTAAAGTCTGCCTTTGGCAAAGAAAGCCTGGCAGAAAAAGCAGGGATTTTTCTTGCTGCCACTGACTTGGGGGTCTCTGATACCAAGTGGGATGGAAGTATTTGCTGTTGTTTTTCTCCTTTCTGGCTTTTATTGATCACTGGAGGGGTGAGGAGGCTGCTGAGTGCTGGGCCCAGAAGGGGTGAACGGGTTTATGTTCCTGTGTGTTTACTTTGGACTTCAGGGGCCACGGAGAGAGTGGAACTTTTTATGCAATGCAGCTGGCAGGAGAAAATCTCTCTGATTTGAGGGTGTTGGAGGGTGGATGGATCAACAAAAATTCAGAAGGAAACAATTTCAGAGTTACTATGAAATTATGCTGCTCAGGAAGGGGATGTTCTCTGGGCATTATGGCCACACTGATCAATTCTCACTCCTCAAGAGTGGCAGGCAGCCTTCACAGCCAGCCTTGAAGAGCTGGACCAACCTCCCAGTGAAACCACCCTGCCAGAAGAGCCCTGCCCAGCTCCCCCCAGACAGGCACAGTTATTCCAGGCTGATGGACAGACGGATACTCCTGTTTCACCAGCTGGTTTACAAACACGCAGAGGACACAGCAGGAACAATGTTCACTTCAGTACTCCGGTAGCTGAAACAGATTTAAAGATAAAGCAAGGGAATTAACATAGAGGAAAAGCAAGCTTGGACACCCAGACTTTGGTGCATTGTGCAGATGTTTGATGTGTAGACATCTTGGGGTAAATATTTTATTTTCTGAAAAACAGACAATTTAATTATCCCACATAAAGCTTCACAATTGTTTTTTTTGTTTGTTTGGTTTGGGGTTTTTGGTTTCTTTTAGTTTTGGGTTAATATGGTTTTGGGTTTGTTTGTTTGTTTTTGTTTTTTTGGTTTTTTTGGTGTTTTTTTAAACTAGTTACCCATACAAACTGAAGAAAGAAGGGAGTTTATGTTTACTGGGAGATTTGCCAAAGCACAGGAGACTTAGCTTTAAGTCTATCCTCTTCCTCAAGGATTTCAAATCCCCATGTGGGACACACCCTTATCTTTCCTATAGAGGAAAACCACCCTGAGATGTTTTGTTCTCAAAAAGTTCCTGGAGCTGTTTCACCTTGCATGGAATATCAGCCAAAGTTCTAATCCTTGTACAAATAAATCTTCTCTACTTGTATAAATTCACAGTAACACAGGGATGATGCCTGTCAGTCCCACATGACCATATTCAGGTAATTTTTTTTGGCTATGGCATTATCACAGCTTGTGGGAGAAGGATCTAATGCCTGGATACAAGATTTTTTTTCCTTTTTTTTTAGATGCTATTGTGCAAGAAAACAAGCAAATAAAAATCTCACAGCACCAGGGTACAAGGTAAAACACTTCAACCTCACCTCACACACCACATGTCTTGGTACAAGGAAACACAGACATGCTTTGCTGGTCAGAACCAGAAGTATGAGAGCAATGTTTTCTCAGTGATTCCCCACCAGCATAATTGTAGAGATGTTCACCTTCCCCCCAGATCTTCCTAGGAAAACATCATTCTCCTGATTTCTCAGAGCCACTATATTTGATAAGCTTCTGTTAACACAATGGACATCTTCACAGTGAAATTCAAAAACCACAGATGGGGCACATCAGAGATTACACTGTGCCAAGGCTCTCCAAGCCTATGCCTCTTCTTTCAGCAGCCAGTTGCACAGTTAACATCCCTTTGGATTCTTCCACAATTATCTAATTCACTCAATCATGTGTCTAATTCCAAGCTGGTTCTTTTTATTAACATCAAAGGCTTTGGATCAGGCTCTACCAAAAAACAAAAAGTAGTTTTTCTACAAGGCTATTGTGCATTTTTTATCAGGTCCACAATAGTGCTCCTGTGACTCCTCTCCCTGCCTCACCTCTCATCACACACACATTAGCAGATAACATGACATTAAAGATCCATCAGGGTCCTCCAGGAAAGCTGCAGGAAGGTTTCTTGGCCTGCCAAGCAGCAGTTCTGATAAGGGATCACCTGCACAAGCAGCACATTCCTACCTCACTAGCAACACTCTCTTCCAAGTACAGATGTCTTGCCACAGATTACTGTGACTAAAAGGGTTTGGGCTGCAGTGGAAGAGATGGGAAGAGGGAAAAAGGAGTTCTTTTTTTAAAACCATTTCTGTCTGGTTCTGCAATTGAAAATTACATATGCCTGGAGGTTAGAGAGTGGCTGTCCTTAAGCATCTCTTTCCTAGCTTAATCTCCACCCCTACCACCCAAAACCACATATTTCTGGGCTTCACTGCAGTTATAATCAATCAATAATTTACAGCTTCAAAATACACATTCTCAAATGACACAGCTCTGCTCTTCATAATAAATCAAGGCCCTACCTGTGGGCAAAAACTTCCCTTGCAACCAAATAAAAAGGCATTCAGTGGGATACCAGACAATTATAATGGCCCCAGTAGAAAAAGTAAATCATAATAACAATGTCCAAAGATGAACACAGAGTCCTTTTAACATCAACTCCAAAACCACTGCTCAACCAAAAGTGTTTCAACTTCAGTGAATGGTGTAAAACTTAAAATTAGTGAATTACACAATTAAATTAGTTAAATTCAAATTAGACTGAGTTTCAGAGGAAATGAAGTAATGACACATTTTACATTTCAGACCTTGCACAGCTGAAGCTGTATCCTTGAAGAGCTACAGATATTTCCCTGCCCTTACACTGTTGAAATCCCTGATATTTTCCATACTAAATACAGAAAAGTACTCAAAATTCTACAAAACCATTTTTCAAAGCATGACTAATAAAAGTAAACCAGAAAGTTTATAGAGTAAATAATTTTGAGGATGCTGAAAATTATTTATAAAAGGTGTTCTTATCACAAGACACACCCTTTAATACACCTGGAAAATATCAGAGAGTGGAAAATCACCTGAGTGGATAATCATAAATTTCAACTGAAAAATGGAGGGACGGAATGATGATTCAGAGTTTGTGCTCACTACTCAATCTTAAGTAATGGTCTAAGTCCCAACAAACAGGAAACATCTTTGCTAAGGTGCTGAATGTCTTTCTCTCCTCTTCTAGCATTTATAGGTTGAAGATGTTCAGCACATGATGTAACTGGGCACTCTAAAAGTAGACCCTGTATAATCAGCCTTCCACTAGAGAAGTACAGGAATTGCAATGGTTTACTCTTCTAATCGCAAAAAAGAAACCAAATCTTACTTTAGACAACACTGATATTCACAGGAGATAACAGCATGTGTTTACTGGTAATGTCACTGCTTTTAGAAAATAATCCATATAGCATGTATAACTGGAAGAGTGATTTTAAATCTGTGAACGCATGATCCCTAATAGTTCACAAAATCCAGACTCCTTTTCCCAACTCCACTCTCCTTCTCAGGAAATAATAAAAAAAAAAAAAACCAACCCAGAGGTTGCACTAAACTAGGCTCAAAGCTGGTTAGATGGAAATCACAGTCCGAGAACAACTGTAAAGGGGTTTAAATTTTCAGTCTGAGAGCACGAGCTCTGGCTCCTAAGCCTTACTGTGGGGCTAGGGAGCCACCCTTTGGTCACTGCTCTAAGTGCAAAATAAATCTATCCACACACTCTGACAGCTTCTGCCCTCTGAGGAGGGCTCTTGATGAACACCTATCGATTTGCTGGACTTGCCAACAGCTGTTCCAAGGATGTCTCTGGTTTAACACCATTTACAGAGTGTATCTTACCTCACAGGGATGGCAGGGAGGAATAACTTCTGCACGTGGGGGGCTTTAAGCATGTTATGTGCTAAATAAACAAAAAATGTTGTTACACTCTGTGCCCTCTGTTTTCCATCCTGTCATGACACAGACCAGTTCCCAGAAACTGAGTGCCTGCAGCATCACTTCTCACTGAAATGAAAGGAAACTGAACATTTGTAGCTTGGTAGGTTTCTCTTCCCAGAGCCAAAAATTGACTAAATGAAAAGGTTACACCCGAATTACAAACTACTTTGTGACAGACAGACACAGATGAGCGTGAAAAGGAGAGCAGCACATAGAAAAAACCAACTGTTAGCATGTGATTTCAGCAAAATGGGCTGGACACTGATGTAGAAAGGCAAAATCCTCAAAGAATGTAAAACACAGATATTAAGCTCAAGAGAGGTCAGCCGACAGGGCAGAAAGGGAAACCCATGGAAAGCAGCCAGAGAGATTAAACTTAAGCCCCACACAACTCTTATTTCACATTGAAAACCACAAACCATTCCCGGAAAGGAAGAAACTTTTATGCTCCCTCTTAGCCTTGATGTGAGCAACCTTCTCAAATGCTTCTGCATTTTACGAGGAGGGACTGAGTTCCCAGAGTTTTCTGTTTACTCCTCCCCCAGGGCTTTGGGGGCTGCTGTTCTTTCTTTCAACTCGGGATCATCCTCTACCATAGTCAGCTTTTGCTGGTCAGTATCACAGGGAAACAGTCCATGAGGCAGGGAAGATAAATAGTGGAGAAATAAAGCACTGGATAATCCAGACACAGCAGGAAAGCAGTGTTCTGGAGGTTGGATAGACTTGGGAACACCAAGACCCGGAAACTTAGATGAACTACAGACTGTTGAGTGACCAAATAGAAAAAAAAGAAAGAAGGAATTAAAGAAACAGTCTGGAAATAGCCATTAGTTCAAATTACAGGTAATTAGCAAAGGTTGAAGTAATTAGCACTTGCTGAAGCAGTCTGACTAGCCAAGGAAGTGGCAGTGACAGCACTGAGGACAAATATACTTCACATGCTCAGGAATTCTTTCAAACACTACATACCAGATGACCCTTGTGTTCCCACAAGATGAACATTCCTACTCAGTCACTTTTGGAGATGCAGATGCCAGGAGCTGGAAGGATCTTTCCAAGCCCACACGGTCAGTTTGGAGCATCATGAGAACAGAGAAATTTCCAGTTGATCAGACTGCAAGGACTCTTTGGCTATTTCTAAAATCAAGAAGTTTGAAATTTCCTCCCATCACCAGAGAAAGGAGAGCACACCGGATCGCTGAAGACTTCCATTGGCTAAAAAGTAGCGTTTTAATTATTCTCTTAGTGGCTCTCAGACACTTTGCCTTGTCCTAAAATATAAAAAGTGAATATGGAGTATAAAACTGATAGAAAGAAAATAAACAGGGCATGAGACAGTCATTAAAGTGTTTGGTTTCTTTCCTGAGGTATGGGGCCACACACACTGCATACTTTTCTGTAAAGGATTTTGTTTAAAAGAAAAAAAACATTTATTTTTATTTCAGCCTGTAGTAATGGAATACACTTAGACTCTTACACTAATTAATGCTACCACTAAATTAAACACCAGTTTTGATTTGTGACTACAGTACTGTCAGATGTCAGTGTAGGAGGCATTTGCACCACGGCCTGACAAAAGGATCTGACTGCATTTATGGTCAGACACAGCTTTGTCTTCTGCATTTGAGCAGGTTTTCAAGGTGGTCACTTGATTGCTGGAAGTTGACACCAAGACAAATCCAGTGTGGAAAGGCCTCTTCTGAAAAAGAGTAATCACACCAAAAAGATGAGGTCATAGTTTTTGGATTTCTGACTGCACTAAGAAATGAATGGGTTTGAAAGGACTTGATTTGATACCCCCCACTGCAAACCCAGGAGTGACAGGGTTTCTTGGTTAATTTGCTAGGAAAGAGAATTTGGACGCAACTTGGATGTGATTCCCTCCACCAATATTGGTCACAGTTGACTGCAGAGTACTGAATCTGGAACTGAAAATAAATTTAGGAAAGCAAGTAGCATAATGTGGCCGAGATAATTTATCACCAGGCAATGGCACCCTGCTTATATTTATTCTGAAACACTTCTGGAAGAAGCATCTTATGAAAGTCACCTAATTGCTTCATTGCCGAAGAGTAATTGTGTGGTCTGATACTCCTGTCAAAACACAGCAGTTCCACAATGCCTTCAAAGGAAATAAAAACACATCAACATGGACTCAGCCAACTGAAGTCATACAGAGCTGAGTGGCAGGCACCAGTTTGGGCCGAGGCAGGACATTCTCCACCAGGCTGCAAAAGTTCCACCCAAAAAGGTAAATCTCAGACATCCAAAATACCTTGTGTTGTGGCTGCTTTCATCCTGAAAGTGCTCAAACACAAATGCCCTTCGCATTCTGGAGAAGTTTTCTGGGATTTTCTGTTTGGGTTGCTACAGGTGATTGGAAGCACAAAGATTAGTGTAAGCAGGGACTGGCAAGGCACTTTAAGGCTGATAACCCTTTAGCAAGAACAGATTTCATTCAAAACTGTGGAAAAGCAAGGAGTTACAGAGACCCTGAGGGAACCACTGCTGCCTCATCCTCTGTACAACAGAGCCCTGTCTTCAAAAGAAGATTCAGATTCCTGAATTCTAACGAAGAAACAAAAAAGACATCTCCACACATTAGGAATGTGTTCAGGTGCCTTAAACCTCATCTCATGAGGATGAACAGCTGGCACAGAACCAGCATCCCTGCAATGTGTTTAGCACATGTCTAACCTGGCTCTTCTCACGGTGACCCAGAGCTTCTCCTCTCCTTGCTGTGAGGACACACTCTCCAGAGCTGGGCAGGCACCTCAAGAAGACCTTTTGCACTTGTGAGCTACAAGGACAAAAGGGGCCAATCCTGGCTGCAATTCTGTCAGGTAAGAGGCAGGAACTGGGAGAAGCTCCTGCAGTATCCACTGCAGAATTCCCACAAAGGAGAGCTCACAGGGACCACCTTACAGTGCCCTGTACACGAGTACAACATTGGGTGACAAACCTGAGGCAACCTTCCCTGGTGACACAAGAAAGAGCCAACACTCACGTGTCCCCGCTCTGGGGGACCTGTTCAGGGAGTCATTTATGAGAGCCAAGCCTTCCATGCATGTCCCACAGGAGTGTTACCAATCAGGATGTGCCTGGAGCAGGATCACCTCTGCACATGCTCAGGGACATCTTCCCAACACACAGCTTGCTGCCAACTGCAATTTGGTCTTTAAAACTCAGTTTTAAGTACCACAGAACACAACAAGGTAACTAAGACTCAAACCTTTATGACAATTAGGAAACTCCACCCTTTGTAGAAAGAGCCTTTTTACCTTTTTCTTAATAGCAGAAAGAAACGCTGCCAACTTCCATTAAAGGAGCATCTACTTTGCAATCAGCAACTGTAGCCTCTAGGTAATTCCTACCAGTCCCTGGCAAAGCATTGCACTACAAATAATTCAGAGAAAGTTCTTGATGGGACCCCAATTGCTGGCACCTTTGAGAATCTCACTTGCTGCCACTGAAGAGATAAAAATGGTATGATAGTATAAACAATCTGAAACAGTGTGCACTTGACAGAACATAGCTTGAGTAAAAACTGTACTTTGAAAGAAATAAATTCTGTTGTGATTTTGATTATACTAATTATTTACTTTATTGAATTGTTTCCACTTTAAAAAGGTATATTTGTTCTACACTGTCTACTAAGACGAAGAATAAAACAAGACTGATCAGTTTTGCCTTTGGAACTTCTGTATCAGTTGCCAACACAATAATTTTACGTTGAAATTGCAAACAATACCTGGTGAAATTTTAATCCAAACTAGTAAAATTTTCAAATCCACATCTTAAAACTGTTTCTGGAAGCATTTCTCTTCATACTGAATTCTGAAACCTTTTTAGAGACCAGAATCAGTATTTTATGCCTGCATTATGCAACCAGATGACATTCTGAAAATGGAATTATTCAGAGGCAGCAATATTTTATCAAAGAACCATTAATGAACCGAAAAGAAAACCCTTGTGCTGTTACACTTTTCGCCCATCAGGCAAATACATAGAACAGATCAGAATGTTCTGTCCAAAGGCCGGGAAGCGCCCCAGGGTCTCCCAAGTGTCCGTGAAGATGTTGTACTTCAGGAAGAGGCGCTGCTCCAAGCTGGAAGACAGAGTAATATTCCTACTCAAGATATAGACTCCATCGTTGTGGAGCGTGCAAGTCAAGTTAAGGCCGGACTTGGATGAGTTCTCGTTGAGGTAGAGCCACTCTTTGGTGGCGATGTTGTAGGACTGCACGGTCAGCACGTCCTCGCTGGGGCTGGATCTGTGGCCCGGCCCGGGCTCCAGGATGCAGCCCCCCACCAGGTAGATGGTCTCCTCCACAGACAGCATCTGCTGCTTGCGCACGTGCACGTCGCACAGCTCCAAGTTGGTCCAGGAATCAGAAGTGGGACAGTACTGCAGGATGCTCATGTTCCTGCCTGGAACAGAGGAGACATTCACAAATCAGTAATTCTGCCACCAGGCAACTCATGGGGGAGCGTTTTTCTTTCCTACAAAGCATCCCAGCCTTTCCCGCAGATTGCTCACACACTTGCAGGGCAAGCCAGGGGAGAAATGGTGATCACTGACAACTGCAGCTCTCTGCCCTTGACAAGAAACTTTGAACGCTCTGTTCCCTGGCACAGGGGAAAAAAATGATGCTCCTTCTGGCACATTACATGATGTAAATTGTCTGAGCCTGCAGATTTTAGCAGAATCTAATCCCTACCTTTCAGCTTATGCTTTTAATTTTGTCTCTGATTGATACTTAAGTATTTTTTTACAAAGAGGGAAATTGAGCAATATTGTCATCTCCGGAAGTGGTCACAGATGAATAAAACTATCATGAAGAGAGTACACTTCATTAATGGCTGCCAAGTGATGATTTATCATCCAAGCTTAACTCTGATACTTCATGTTTCAGTCCATGTTTCAGTTACATTTTCATGTTTCATTACTTTTAATGTTTCATTACTTCGCATTTCAGTTCCAAAATTTTATGGAATAAAATTTGTAAAGCTGGTTACATTTCAGCAAGTGGTCTGGATGACCTAAGGGCACTTTATAAAGAGAGAGAGACACGCATTGTCAAAATCGTCTAAGAACCAGGAAATCTGTGCTCTGCCATTAGGCAGAGGCTCAGAAAGAAATTGAAATCATCTCCATAATTCACAACTCAGTGTGTGCATATGTTTGCAATTCCACAAAACTGTTACAATGCCACCCTGATTTATGGTGCAGTGACGACCCTGGTTGTGCCCAAGGCTTCACTAAATTATCACAGAATGCACACGACTCAGTAAATTCAGTCTCTCTCCAGTCTCTGGAGACCTGAGCTCAAATCCAACCTCAAGTGACAAGCAGGAACAGGTTTGCAGACTCTAGACAGGTCTTTTATTAAATCTCCTCCATGGTACCAGTCTGTCCTGCATGATGACTTCCAGATGAGCTCCCAGGGGGAAGAGCAGACAGGGACACACTGACAGGTTCTGTGAGGGCACAGGTATAAATAGCCAGAAATATAACTGGATTGTCGTGAATGAAGTGCATCAGGGGCATGATCAGGGAGGTGCTGCTCCACTCAGCATTTGCACCCCGATTATTTTCATGGCAGTGCTCTGTGAAACTACAGCTCTACATATAGATGACCTTTGTCTACAAACAACCTATCATTCTCTGACTCATTAAGGGGAGGAGAAGTCCCAATTAAGTTTTATGACTATGTATAGCAGTAAACTTCCCCTGGAAAATGTGCTATTTGAGAGGAGGTGTATGAAATAGAAGTCCATTGCAACATGGCCCTCACATGCTCAGTTCACAGCCTGGGTCTTTTATATCTACTCAAACAACAAAAAACCTCCCCCCAAAAAACCCACAATACAAAATATGAACACTACAGTGCATGACATGGAATTTCTATTAGGATCTAGGTTCAGAAGTGAAAGCTGCAGACTCAAGAGAAGGGACTTCATTCAAGAAGTGTTATTATAATTTACAGTGGGAAATTCCAGATCCTGCCATCTCTTGGAAAGTGCAGTCTCAGGAGAAAGCTCTACACAAATTTAAAAAACAGCCCACAAAATCTATCAAAACTGAGGTATATACCGAAATACCAAAAATTACTAAATATCATGTAATCCAAAAAACATTAATTGCTGCATGTGTATTATGTAGTAAAGGTAGCAAACCAGCATATAAACCTTAGTGTTTCCCATATCTTTAGGTCTTAACACTTTCTGACATCAGCATACTTCAGAAGGAAAATCGCCAGTGTAACAGTGGCAATTCTGGTGTCTAAGTCTCCTACCAAGATGTCACAGAAAAACTGATTCTAGACCCTTGTTCAGGAAATTATTTATAGCAAGCACCTGTGTTTGCTGTCCTGAGTGATCCTGGATTTATACAAAAGCCCAAGTGTGCTAGTTATCCACTTCTTAAAACTTCCTAGTGTTTTACTGCTTGATTTCCATTGAAAAAGGCTTTTAGGAAAAGACCTGGGAAAGGACAGAGGTTTGGAGGGCAGCAGCAATCCCCTGGAGAGTGGAGGGAGCCAGAGGTAACTCACAACTCTCCTTCAGCTGAACCTACAGGCACCAAGTACTGAGTCAGGAGGCTGACACAGGGCAGCAATCCTGACTGCACATGCCTTGTTCAGGAGTTTTAAAGGAATGGGATCTGCATCAGCAATCTGCGGATCTTCCTCTTCATGACACCAGGACTAGGCAGCCTGATGAAACCACAGCACAAGTATCAGAAAAGGAACGTGCAGAGTGTAGGAGAAAAACTGCTCCTCCTGTAATTGTGTAGCACTCTTAATCAAATCAGAGGTTTTTCACCTCACCTCTTCTTTCTTTCTCTAGATAAAAATGCCAAACCCCCAACCCTGGTCTCTAGAGACAAGACTTCCCATTAACCTGCTTCAACCCCTTCTCCTCGTTCTCTTGTCTCACAGGATGTTTCCCTTTGGATGTGACTTCTCAGCACAAGTGTTTCATGCCAGACATCTCAAGAGTCCCAGTGCTGGACATGAGGGAGCACAGCGGCCCCAGCAGGTCCTGTAGTGGGGGTGACCAGAGCACTGGGACTGCAGCACACACAGCACAGCACAGCTCTCCATATAGACATAGGCACATTTTCCTCACAGAAGCCACCAGGCTCTGGGTCAGAACGGTCTGGACAAAATGTGTTTGAGGGATTTCATTACCAGAAGGACCTTAAGGGGTGGAAGTGTGCCTTTTATAAACTTTAAAATGATTCAGAGCTCAAATCTGCTCAGACACTAGAAGCTTGTTCTACCATCAGTTTAGTTTTGATTGCAGTACTGTCTGTAAAAGCTGTTCTGTCTTCTAATTTCATTCTCTGCTTGAAAAGAAAGCCTTAAAACTTCTGTGGTCAACTGAAGTGGGCAAATGCCAAATTCAAACTTACGAAATCCTGGTAAATACTGAACATTTGACATGTTAAAACATTGACTTCCAAAGCTCTGAGAAAATGTCTTCCTCCCAAAAAATGGCACTGTGTACTTAAGGAATGAACAAATGGGAGCTTTTTTTTAACTGAACTTATTTGCCCACTGCATAAAAAAAAGTAATTTCAGAAGGGAATGAAACTTCAAATCCTCTCCTCTGTACAGTGTCTGCAGAAAATTTGGTATAGAAATTAAATAAGCTGAAAGTGCTGGTTCTTGCTTCTGCTTTTGATTGTTCTATAAAGGTATAACTTGAATTTGCCTGTGAAACACTGAAGTCCTGTAGTGAAAAGACCATGACATCTATTAATACATAAGAAATACTAAGGCAGGCAGATATTTTCTATGAATTTTTCCTTCTGACAGTCTAAACCATGTATTTAAAAAGCAAACAAAGTATATCTGCTGAGACCTCTCTCTACTGCGTGATCAAAATCTAAGAAAAGGCTAAGCTGAAGTACCCATCAGCTTGTTCTCTGCAAGTAACAGAGCCCCAGGTCCACACAAGCTCTGAAAAAAAACCCAAAAAAACCTGATTCTTCTCTGATAGAGCTTTTGTTTTGTTTTGTTTATTTTATCAACCATTTTCTACCAGCAACTTACTTCTTTGTGTTGTAATCAGCACTACGCAGCCTTCTACAAGAGTTCAAAAGCTTTCCTGAAGAACAGGAGAAAATTATCTGGGCCTTGGAAACAAGCAGGTAAAAAGCAACAAGAACTAACAGCAAACTTCTTACCTCGTGCAGTGTACCCTCCAATAACGTAGATCTTGCCCTTGCATTCACAAGCTGAGAATTCTGCAAGAGGGTTTGGCATGGACGCCACAAAATTCCACCAGTCATTCTCCGGGTTGTAGCACTCCACGTTGGAAAGGGACTGGCCACCGATGGCATAGAGCTTTCCACTGACAGCCAGGAGCTTGAAGTTGGACCTGAAAGAACAGATTGCAGCACTGAAATGAGGTGCATCAGAAATACAGAGGAAAGTTCTTCCTACCCAGGCTCTGACACACTGATCACCGCTCACAGCTTGCACCACCACCTGAGGGATCTGCAGCATCTGGACTCTCCTGTGTCAGGCCAAAATGCTGTAACTACACTGCAATTACTCAGGACAGTAATCAGTGACAGTCTGAATGGTATTGATGATGCTGCTGAGACTGAGGAATATTTTATTTTGTATTTCAGTCTGGGCCAGTTCAGCTCTAGATACTCAGTTAACCAGGTCATTTTTATCAGGCTTTTAACAATGTGCGACTGGTAGAGGAAAGTGCATTACATGGACACACAGGGAAAGATATAATTTCAGATAAAATTGCAGAAATTTCAAACCAGGCTCAATGGATGCCTATGAATGCATATTTGTTTTAGGCTGTATTATGAAATCTCTTTAATAACCCTAATAAAAAAGCAATTTAAAGTGGAACACATTGAATCCTGTTCAGCAGAAGAAAGAAGAGAAAATCCTCTGTAGCCTATTCAGCATTAAACTACTAAATACATCCTCTGAAGCAAGACCTATCTGTAAATTATGTTCTACCCATAGCTGAACAAAAATGACATTGCAGCCCATGAGCAGCGCCCTTTAAATGGGTCATTTATTTCTTAGTCTGTTCCACTATGCTCTCAAATTCACACACGGCAAAGACCAACTTCCTGATTCTGAAGCACAAGAAGCCTCCTATCTCACACCCTGAAGACAACACAGACAGAAACAAATGGTCCATGGGTGTTAGAGGTGCAGATCTGGAGGAAGAACCTGGAGGATGTGAGGACAGAACTCTTGTATGCTGCTCTTCCTTCCAGCTAGGGAAGCTGGTCCAACAAAGGATGAGCTTTTCCTCTCCCCAGGAACAGTCTCATTGCCTAGAAAGGTTGTTCCTTCTCTTCTGCTGAGCCAATTGAGATTTTACCAATTAACTGGATGTGTGGCAGTCCCTGGAGTGCACCAGCTCAGCACAAAGCCAAACAGGGAACTGTGTTATGTCTGTAAAACTGAAATGATGCTTCAGACCTGCACTGGCCTGCTGGCCAGCAAAGGGAGTACCACCCTGCAGGAATCCAACATTCAAAACTTACTGCTAAGTACTTTTGCAGGGTTTTGTCTGGGTAAAATGAACCCTGCCTAGCTGCAGACTGCCCTGCAACTTATTTTATTAAATCTATTTGGAAAAAGGATTTGTTTCCAGATGGAATCACTTTGTTCTTGTCAGCCTGATACAGCTTTGGAAACTAAAATGCTCCTTTGAAGGAATTAATTACTTTTTATTCTTATTTTTTCCCCTGACATCTACGATTAGGTCAGTCTGTTCATATTCCCTCAATAGCAATTATGCTTTCCATTTCAGAGAATCCAGAATAACATGGCAATCAAAAGCAGGTATGAAATGAGGATAACTGTTTGCAAAACATTAGGATTTTGAAAGCAATATACCTATTGCAAAAGTTAGGACAGAGAAAAAATTTCCACAAATTAACAAAGGGGCAAAACCATTCGGAAAGTTATCTATTGAAACACAAACAGCACAACTTTCAGCTTCAAATATTCTAAAAGGAGGCCACAAACCTTTGTGTCAGTCATTTAACCACTTCCAAGCACTCATTAAAATGGATGACATTCAGTGGAGGTATCTCAGATTTATGGAATTCATTAACAATAAGGTTCATTTTGCTCAAAAGTAGCTGCAAGTATCCATCAGCACACCTCATATGGAAGTTTGGACAATGGCTCAATATGTTATGAAAAACTTTAGCCATTCACCTTCCCATGCCAGTAACAGCAGGTGTGCACATTAGGAAATATTTAGTGCATTTTTAGTCTCTTCAATGTGCTGGAGCAGCTGGAAACAAGGAAAGCAAACACTGAGCAGGCAGCCAGCTCTCCACAACCAACAACTGTTCCATGGACCACAGCCTGGAAACACTGGGACCGAATCAGTCAGATTCCACCACGACGGAGCTCTACTCACACCTGTGACTTGTCTAAACCTGAGGGACCAAGATGTACTTTCCAAAAACCAGGCCTAGAGGGTCCCTTCTTGCTGGGACAAACTGAGATATGAGCTGTCTTCTGCTGCCCCGAAGAGGAGCCCAGGAACAGCAGTGAGTGGGAGCTGTGGGGTTTTACCATCGCTCAAAATTCATTCTTCACTCAACAAAGTGCAAAGAGCTGCGTGCACAAAGGAAGGAAAATATAACACAGCAATGCCAAGGAGCTGGAGCAGAGAGGCTTTCTGCATGCAAGAACATTCCACAGCTTCCCAAAACGCCCCATGGCTCTGCATTGTGCTAGGTGTATCTGCAGGAGCCCGTGGGGCAGCAGCTATGAAGGACACACACGGTTTTTGTTCACTGACAATCTCACTTAGTGTACAACAAAAAAGAGTCAGCCCAGATACTGGGGAGGACTTTCTGATCAGAGGGGTGGCTAAGCATGGGAACAAGAGGCCTGGGAGGAAGATTCCAGTGTAGGTTGGAATCTACACTGCTGGAGGATTTCAAGAGCAAGTTAAATATGTATTTATTTGCAAGGTAGCCTAGGTCTTGCTGCAGAACACGAGCCCTGAAGTAACCAGCATTGTTTCTTCCTGCCAAATTTAACCTTAAAATTTCTCAAAAATCAGATGACCTCTTTATTCTAGAGTTAAAGCACTCGCAACCGAGACAAGGAACCATGAAAGAACAGTTACAGAGCAACTCCAAAGTGTTTTACGTATTATCAATGAGTTCCTTTTTTCCCCTTTTTTTATACTTCTTATGTGAATTTGCAGAGTCCACTGCATCAAACATTTAGCTTTAGAATGTGTGATACATTTGTAGTAAGTAAGGTATGGATGGTTCTAACTTAAAAAAATTTTAAAGTCTATTTTCTTCCAGCACAGAAGAATTTTGAGTGAATTAAAAAAAAAAACTAAAAAAAACCAAAAAACACCAAAAAAAAACCCCACAGTATAAAACGAGGGAGGAGAAGGTCTCCTGAACAAGCAGCATTCCCCAGAAGCATCATCTCCTACATTCCTGTAAGAGTCCTCAGAGTGGCAGCAGTTCAGGTACAGCTTGCTCACAAAAATCATGTTCCATGTGCATAATTCCTGCCTGGGCTTACAAGGGTCTTCCAGGCCTGGAAGATTTACCTGCCATGAGTAGCAAGGTTCTGAAGGAAAACAGAAGTGGAATATACAGCTGTAACTGGCACATGTAGTAGAAATCCTATAAGTATATTATTTTTAAATAGCAAATTTCACCAGACAGTGTTCACTTAAAAAAAAAGAAAATGTTTGGAAAGGTATTCAAGGACATTACTGAAACACTTTGTTACCTTCTTGACTCCAGAGACCGCAAGTGATCTTGGGCAACACTAACATGGAACTGCTTCTATTAAAAAGTTCAGATCATTCTCTCTCTCGAGAATTCCAAGTACAGAAACATGTCTAGAATGAAAAGGTCTAGAAAACCTGATCTGCTGCGGACTATTTGTGATCAGCACTGGATTTAGCACTCAGACGATGAGAAATTCCATGCTCAGCCACAGGCTTCCTTGGTGAGCCTGAGCACATTATTTTAGCTCCCTTGGGTATGCATAAATTGGGAATAACACTCTCTAAAGCTCCTGGGGGCACCACAAGAATATTATACAAGACTTGCCTATTGTGAAAAAGTTTGAAACTAAAGTAATAAGACCTCTACACCTAAAAAGAAAGCCAACAGTGAATACCCAAACCAGAAAGGCTGCTAAACATTCAGGTGGCTTTTGTCTTCTACTTAGAAGTAAATTAGGAGTGTTTCATCTAAGCATGAGATCACAACAATGGAAATAATTCATGATAAAAATACCATGGAACTTGAAAGGTTTGTTTAGGGCAGAAAGCTCTTACATGAAGAGTAGAGCAGCAAAATTATATCCGTAACTCCTCAGCCTTGAGGAGTCACTCATGCAGGACAAATCCAGATCCGCTGCTGTCTGAAGTCAAACCAACTTCAATGGAAACTAGAGCCCTCCCTGAAGGTATGTCGAATTTCATCCATGGGATGTAATTGTATCAGCTGACATAAATTCATTTGCCAGACAGTCACATGGCTGTAATTCCTAAGCAAAAGGCTGGGCAACCACCCTGCTTATTTTACTACAGCATAACAAACTAAAAATACAATGCCAAGAGAACTGCAGCTCTAATTGCAGCACAGATGTGTGGCAGACAGGCATCAGCACTGGTCATGCAGCATGCAAACCCCTCATGTTAAAAATGGTGCTGCTCCTGGCTCCTAGGGCACAGGCCATGCCTCCCTGCCACAAAGCACCCAGCAGGTCATCAGGGAGCTGACATTTTATGTCAGACAGAAAAAGTAATAATTAACTGCAGAGTTAACTCTGTGAAGCTGGTAAAATCAGAAATGTGTTTTGTGAAGGGGTCAGCTGGGTTTCCATGAAAAAAAGTTCCCCCAGTTACTGAGAGAACAACGTCCCCACTGCTACTTTGCAGGTGTAATTCTGGGTACTTTTTGGCCTGCAATAACTACCATGGAATTTAAGAGAAAAGACTATTCCAAAAATATCCATTTGCCAGTTGTCTTTCTGCAGTAAGTGGCCAGTGTGAAATTCTAGTTTAAAGGAACACCTCGCTGTCAACTGTGATGGGTTTGAAGATTAAGTTGATGTGGCAATGCCATTGAAAACAGTAACAGGAGAAAATAACCACGTGTTTATTTCAAGCGTAATAATTATACATTGTTGCAGTTTAAATGCTGCTAGCAGAGTCCAGGGTAAAGAAGCTAAGAGACTTTTGCACGCAGGGGAAGGAGCCCATGGGGTAAAATCTAGGAGAAGGCCTTCAGGGCCTCCACAACACATCCTAGCAAAAACAAAAAAAGGGAAAGTGTGGAGGAAAAAAGCCTGATCTAGAGTTTGAATACACAAACTGTAAGGTGGAAAAAGGGCCTGGAAAAGGTAGTTTTTAAAAACCCGCGTTGCAGAGTCAGCATACATAGTAACAGCTCTCTTGCTATAGACATCACAGAAACAGAACCTGGTGATTTGATCAATGTGGCACTTCTGGGATCAAGTTAATTTCCATAGGAGACACTGTGTGGGCTGACCCCACCTGCTTTCCTAGTGAGCCCAAGTGCTCCCAAGCCCATTCACACAGGTCCTGCTGCCAAATGAAGCTAGCTAAAACATCTCTGTTCCCCAGGCACCTTAGGGAACTCTGCTACAGGCTCAGCCTCTAAGAAAGGTCTGTAAGAAAAGGTGTTTGTAGTGCTTAAAAGCCAAACGTTCATTTTAGAGATGAAACTTTTCCCAGCGCCGTTCCAAGCAGTCAGAAACCCTGAGAAAAATAGTTTCTGATGAGTTGTGATGACTGATTAGGGAGGTGATTATTTTAGTACAATTCTCACAATACAAGAAGTGTGGGGGGACAAAAAAGGTGAAATGGCAAAGATTTAATTTTAGGTCTAATCCCTGTTTTGAGGGGGTTTAGGTGGCAAAGGCTAAAAAGAGCCAGGAAGAGAGACTGCAGTTTAACTACCCAGATACAAAGCATTTATGCCAATGGCTTGGGTCTCTGTGCACACTCCTTCTGTTCACTGGATAGAGAAGAGGATTTCCATTCTACAGTGAATTTTGGCCTCCTTACTTTTTCTTTTTCGGAGAGAAAAGATAAAAATTAAAATACTTTTACTAAAATGGAAACAAAGAGGAAGTTCATGCTGCAAACAAAGCCAGTTTGTTTCAGTGAAATGAAAGCCTTTGTTTTTATAACTCCAAAGTGTGGTTAAGGTAGAGGAGCCACAACCTTGGCCAGGGAGAAGGCCTCTCTTTTTGGGCCCTCCTCAAGGCTAGGTCTCTATTACTCTTTCAAGTATAAATTATACAAGTGTTTCTAAATGTAAACTAAAACATCAGTGTGTAATAAACAGTTCAAAAGGATAAAGGTAAAAAAGAAAAAATGTCAAAACAATGAATGATTCCCAGATCCAAACATTCCCATCAAGTGAGAAATTTCCCACCATCTTCCTGACGCTTTTCTGGTATTTCACTGAAGTGCAGGCCTACAAAACATTCAGATTTTTATGAAAGTACAAACCACTGGACAACTGCTGCAACTAAATTGTTTCAGCCATCTCCAACTCTGGTACAGCCTGTACATCCCTGCTAAAAGCAGGAAAACTTGTCACGTACTTATGGGAAAAGTGCATATTATACGGCTCTACGCAGATATTTACCATGTGTATTTTGATGTACTGATTAGTAGCACTGTATTAACATTTTAATAATATGATAAATGTTGTCTTGTAATTAAAAGGTAACTTTTGTAGTTAAAATAAGAACTATGCTAGAGGGATTTTTTTTTTAAGAAAGGAATGAGGCATTTGCAGCAGATAGCAGCCCCAGGACACCTAAATCTTTCAGAGAAAAAGAATTTATTGCCCTCTTATCATTAGAAACGAACTTCCTCCCACCTTGAAGGCACAGTTAGGTATTAGAAGGAAGAAGTTGATGATGACCAGACAGAATCCTGAATGGAATTTATGCATCATGTATGAAGTGTATGAATATGAACAGGTTATTGTTTTTAAAGGTTAATCCTCTGTTAACGGGAGTCCTCTTTTGGGCTCGTGCTGCCCAGAAAAAGGTACCCGGATATCCGTAACTCTTTGTCTTTATTGTCTCACATTGTCCTAATTCAATCTGTCCAAATTATTACTACTCTAATTGTATTACTATTTTTATAAAATGGTTATAAACTTTAAAATTTTGAAAACAAGTGATTGGCGTTTTTCACACTTATCTGGAGTTACAATACACCAGAAAGAAAGCGGGAAAGGAGTTTCCTCATTGGGTTTGTTCGGTGGTTCAGAGCACAGCCAGGTCTGCAAGGCTGGGCCAGTGCCATGTGAGCGAACAGGATCTACCTCAACACCAGACAGGGACACACGAGGGAGCAGAGGTTACCTCTTCTGGTTCATCGACGCCAGCTGGCTCCACTCGTTCAGGCACGGGTTGTAGCAGTGCGCGGCCGAGATCTCCTGGCTGGTGATGCGGTAGCCGCCGACGATGAACAGGTAATTGTCCAGCGTGGCCGAGCCGTAGCCGCGGACGCTCACCAGGTCGGCGGGCAGGTTGTTGGCCAGCGGCAGCCACCGCTGCGCCTCCTCGTCGTAGCGGAGCATGGCCCAGGGCGCGTCCCCCGCGGGGTGGCAGCCGGCGGGCAGCCCCGGCGGGCAGGCGCCCATGAAGTCCCCGAGCAGCACCAGGGTGGCCGTGCCCCTCATGCGCCGCTCCCGCAGCTGCTGCTGCAGCGCCGGGGGCAGCAGGAGGTGCGGGCGGGCGTCGGGCCTGCGCAGCACCTGGTGGTAGTGGGCGGCCATGAAGTCCAGGCAGGCGTCGTGCAGGTCCTGCAGGCCGTACACCTGCGCCAGGCGGTGCAGCTCGAAGCAGTTGCCCAGCCGCACCTGCGACAGCAGCAGCCGCAGCAGGGGCGTGACCTGCAGGTAGGACGCGGCCTCCACCAGCTCCTCCAGCAGCGGCGGCTCCTCCTCGCCGCCCTCCTCCTGCTCCAGCCTGGCCAGGCAGGACGTGTTGATGAAGTCCAGCACCAGCTCCAGCCCCAGGGCGCTCAGCCCCCCGCGCAGCAGCTGCTCCTCCTGGCCCTGCCCTGCCTCCCGCATGCCCGAGCGGTAGAGCGCTCGGAAATAGTCGCTCTGCTCGATCAGCTTCCTCTTGCACACCGGGTAGCACTTGTCCCCCAGCCGGATCTGCACCACCTCCTCCCCGGCACCGGCCCCATCCCCTGCTTCCCCTTCCCGCTCCTCTTCCTCCTCCTGCTGCTGCCGCCGCCGCCGCCGCTCCGCCAGGGACATCGCTCACCGCGGGCCCGGCCGCGCCTCAGCCCGGCCGGAGCCGCCGCGCCGGCTCCTCCTCCGCCGGCCGGGCCGGGCCGGGATGGGCGGAGCGGCCCCGGGATGCCGGGAGCGCTGCCGCCGCTCCGGCCCTGCAAGGAGTGACAAGGGGAAGCGAAAAAAAAAAAAAAAAAAAAAAAAAACAACAAACCAGCCGCACACGGCGCACACAGGGAGGAAAGAGAAAAGAAGCCCGAAAAAGGCAATGTTTGAGCGCTCCGGCGCTGCCCGCCGGGGGGGCCGTCAGGGCATCCCCCGGGCCCAGGCAGGGTGGGTGTCAGGGGCACGGTGGAAAGGCCGGTGCTGGGCTCCAGGGCACAGCCCAGAGGCGCAGCGATCCCCCCCTGGCGCTCCCCTCTCCTGATTTGGGCCGGGATCGCAGCGGCAGCCGCAGCTCTAAGCCCTTGCCATAAATGTACCGCCGCATCCCTGGCCAGGGGCAGCATTCCCCAGGCACTCGCGCGGGGGAAAAGGCAGCGGGTGAGCGGCACAGCCAGCCCGGTGCCATCGCATCCCCGCTCTGCCGCATCCCTTGCCCAGCCGAACCCCCCGGAGCTCCCCCTGCACGGCCTGAGCAGCAGAGGGACCCGGGGATGGAAAGCGATACGGGACTCTGCTGTGACCCTCCTGGCTCCCTGCGTGTCCCAGCCCCTGGTTTGCCCTGTGAAGACACTGCATAACCTGTTCTGCTGCTCCATCTTTTCTATTTACACTGAGTTCCTGGAATAGGACATCTCAGGAGTGAGCTACGTACCAGGGTCCTCAGTTTGTTTGAAATGAACAAGGAAAGAGGAAATTAACAACTGAGCCCTGAATTTGTTTGACATGAACAAGGAAAGAGCAAACTGAGCATCTTGGGCAAGGGTAAAATGATAGATTTGCTGTTTGCTTTGTTATATTCTTCAAACACAATAACAGTCCTTTATTTTAAAGAACCTTACCATCTGCCGAAACAGATGGGAAGTCTGCCATGCCTGTATTCTTATATGCTGATATGTACTGTATAAAGATGTTCAAAATATATATATATATTTTATCTTTATAAACATATTTCCTTTGGATATTGCAGACCATAGAAACTCTTTCCCTTTAGCAGTAGTGTGACTCATGTCCAGGTTGTGAAGCTTAGTTTTCAGACAACTCCCTCTTTTCACTGCTCAGAAGGGATTTTTTTTCTCCCCACTATTAAAACATTTCAATGGTATTAGTCTGTTTTGTGGGGTTTTTCCCTCTCTTTTAAGGAAGACAGGGTTGTTTACTTTTTAGCATTGTGATCCTTTATCACTGTTTTGTTGATCTTCACTCTAGCCCATGGAGATGACACATGTCAATCTCAGTTACAGGTGTTCTCTTCTGCTGAGTTTTATAAAAGCGTTTTTTGAGGTGAAGTAGATTTCTCTGCGTGTTTGTTTTCCACCTCACTTTAAAGCATCTTCATCATCTTGCTTTTGAGGGGCCCATTTCATGTTCTAAAATCCTTTTTTATAGGATCTCAACCAGACCAAGAGAGGTCTCTTCACTAGCTGGGTCACATCACCTCTCATCTTCTCTTTCCTACTAATGTGTTTCACTGTTTGCTTGGTTTGTGTTCCTCTTTCAGTCTTCCTCATTATTTAATTAACATTCAAATTCCACTTTCCTGTCTTCTGTCCTTAATAAAGCACCACAATATTTTGCTTTTTGAGTTTCTTACACCTAGTTGAAGTATGAGCACTCAGCTGTTTTTTTCTCTGCTTCAGGGTCAGCCTTCAAAAGATAATCCCACACAAGAAGTGTCTCACCACCTCAGTAGGAGTCCAACCCTTAATTCCTTCTGGTCCTTTAATTCCCACAGGCAGGCATTTCAAGCAATTGTAATCATGATTACTCCCAAGGAAAACAGAGATCTCATGTTTGGCATGGCCAGCAAGCTGTCCTGTTGGAATACAGCAGGATTGCCATCTTTAGACATCTGCTTTGGAGTCTCTTATGTTTCATGGATTTGTAAGTTAACTCCTAATTGGTGAATGCTTTTTTCCATGTAGTCAGTTATGGTAAATTCAGCCTCAAAGTGTTGACACCACAGCCTGGGTGGATGAAATATTTCTTCTCTGGTTGTATGTTGCCAGATGAGCCTATGCCACTCTGCCTGGGATTTCCAGTCCTTCTTCCTCACAGTCCATGAGGTTTGTTAATGAGCTGGATCAATTCTGGCACACAGTAGTGTTTTATTCCTGCCAGCAAACTTTTGATGGCCCTGACTCCCACAGCTTTCCACAGGAGCTCTCACATGCCCAAGAGGTCAGCAGTACTGAGAGGCCACTTTTACAAAAAGCCTGTTTCCTTTCCAGTTTTTGTTGTTGTTGCTGTTATTGGGTTTTTTGGGGTTGATTGTCATCTCTCTGTGCTTTTTCCAGGCTCAGGGCCGGGCAGTTGTGCTAAGCCAGAGTGTGCTGACAGAACAGGTCCCTTGTTTTTTCCTACACTCATCAGTCATGTGTGATATGTTTCTAGAGTACTTACACTACAAATGCACCAAGGCAAGGGCTACTATTTTGTTCCACTCTTGTGGAGATAATTTTGTTGTCTTCCACTCTACAGTTATACTGGTTTCTTCTAAGATCAATAATACATGTTATTGTAATGGAATCAAAGAAAAGGATTTGATGTTTCTTGGCTGTACCTTAAGTGAATCAGAAATGTATTTTCCAGAGTTGGAACTCTATTTCTAGAGCTACAAAGGCTAAATGTGTCGTTCAGAGCCATAAAAGATTTGCATGATCTTTGAAACAAATATAAAGAACTATCTATCATCCTTCAAGAACATGCTGAAGCATCAAACATGAAAACAATCCTGGTAGATTTTAAATCTAAAATGTTAAATGAGTTTATGACAAAAGAACATGCCCTGAAGAACAAGACACTCAAAAAGGAAGACAAAGGTAACTCTGCTCAGCATTTCAATACCTGTTCCTGGGACAAAGTCTTCAAGGTGTTTTAGATCATTCAGGCCTCTCTTTACAGTACCTGAGAGACAAATTGATACCAAGAAAAGGGGTTCTCAAGTGCCAAGAAAGGGACTGTGCAGACACCAGTGTCAGTAAAGGCTCTCTTGCTCCAGGGTTGCCTTGGTCATTTGTGCTACATAATTTTTCCCTGTGTCTGGTGCCTGAACTATTTCCTCATAGTTAATGTCTGAATTTCTTCCAAGGCCAAAGAGAGATCACTCTTTTCTTTTAAAAAGACGCGGAAATGGAAGAAGCTTTTTTCATACAGCCGCTCCATTGTAATAGACCATTCAGCCATGACACAGAGAATCTCAGCCTTTCTCTGCCTGGGCACACATTTCTGTAGCCCTCTGACTTTCCCAGCATAGCAAAAGCAAGGAATCCCAGAGACTCAGGAGGAATAACTGCTACAGAGAAAAGTGAAGCCAGGGAGACACTGGATAATACTGAGAACCAGAAATTAACACCAACCTGAATGCTCTGAGAAAAGGACCACATTGAGTGAAAAAAAAAATTGAATTCCTGACAGTGGAAAATTTGAATTCCTTTCAGCCTCATCAATCTAAAGTGTGAACTAGAACTGAATCTGGGGATATTTAAAGTATGCTATCTAATATAAAATATAAAATGCCACGTTCTGCCCTCTGAAACACCAGGGAATTGTACTGCACTGCCAGGGAACGGTGCATTGAGTAACAGTGAATTACTCAAGACAGGAATCAGTCTTTTGGAAAGGATTTGCCAACTTCTGCCATTGTTCAGTACTTTCCCTGTAACAGGATACAAAGTAAGCATATATGGAACATCCTGCAGTATTTCAGCATTTAAAAATTTTGGTGTTCTAAAGGATCTTGGCATTTCTGAGAGGAACTGACCAGAGCATAATTTTACTTCAGGTGAACTCTAGCATTTGTGAAGGATGACCTGCTAAATAAAGGTAATTTCTCTTTTCAGATTCACAGCCAAGCAAATCACTTTTTACCCAGTGCCATTAGCAATGCTATTAAAAAAATAGAAAAAAATAGAAAAAAATAGAAAGCAAGCACTTTTATTTCAAATAGCACTTGCTCAGACATTATGCCCTAATATTTTCTGTTTCTTTTTTCTGCTTTTAATATGCTGCTTATTTATTCCTTGCAATAAAAGTATGTTCAGGGCTACTGAAAAAGACGGGGTGGCATGCTTTTTGAAAGCAGTTTGTTTATTATCAAGTACTTATTAGTCACATCTGAGTGATTAATACTAAAGTGTGTGCTCCTGGGCAGCAAAAAGGCTGTGTGTGGTGGGCATTCTCTGTGGATCATGAGGAAGTCCAGGCCCCAGACAGCAGAGTGGAGGTGGAAGAGTGTAAATCCTGGCAATGGCCTTCAACCTGGTCCATTTTTTACACCACAGAGCCCTTAAGGAATTTCCTTGAAACTCAGGTGAAATGAATGTTCCCTGACAAAACCTGCATGGGGGTCAGGCTGCTGGGTGCTCTGTCTGCTGCTGGATCCCCTGTTAGGGATGTTTGCTCTGCACAAATCTGTTGTGCATCCACAGCCAGGAATTTCTTGTGCAGCTGTGCCTGGAGGAGACTCAACTGGGTGCTTTTAAAACAGCAGATATTTTTTAATCCTGGTGTAGACAGGCAGTGCTGAATTTTAGTACATAATAACTAGGTAAAATGAATGGTAATCCACATGGAAGACTTCCACTCAGTATCCAGCTCTGTAAAATTCCCCACAAGACTGAAACTTCATCCCCTTTGCCCAGTTCAGGTTCTGCCATAAATCAGCATCTGTTCGTTACTGTTTGCTAAACATTGTGCCTTTTGTCATAAAACTTGGCTGAAGTTAATCTGCAATGCCACTAGATATATATTTGTATAAATCTAATCTGGCTAAAACTTGTGTTGCTCTTTGCTTGAACACACAGATGCCAGCCTTGGAGCAGAGGTTTGGCCAGAATTAGTGTGAAGCCAAGCTCCGAGAGGATCTCAGGGCCTGGCAACCCTTGGAAACAAGGGTTTAAAAAAATGGTTTGTATGAAGCCCCAGGAAGACAAACTGTAATATTTCACCTCTTTTTGCTGGGGTGGGACTGAAACCAGAATCTTTGGATCCAATTGTCCCCAACCTCAGAGAAGGTCAGAGTCATTAAAAATGTGATACATTGCTCCAAACCAAAACCTGACCACTAATAGCTGGTTTTGACAAAACAGTTCTCTCAAAAAATGCTGTTTTCTTGGACTTTAGATATTTTGCAAGAGAGTTTTGATTTCAAGGAAAATTTTAAAGGAGAAAGAAAACAAGCACATTATTTGAATGATGTCAAAGACTTGGTTTGATTTTTTCCCACATATTTACATTTCATTATTTCATGATTCATTACATTAGTCTTTTATAACTTTTATACCTTAACAGAGTTACAGTGACATATTCTGAAATTATCAATATACTTGGCTTACTTAAAACTTTGACCTTACCCCTACTATAATAAAGGGAAAATACATGTGCAAATCTCAGAAAAAATGAAATAAAGTTGATTTTAACACAGGCCTGAAATTCAGTTTACTTACGTGGAGCACAACACAGTCAGGGAACTTCATGCTGATGTCACATGGGATTATGCTGCGCACTTCCTTAAATTCATTACTGACATTCACAGGAGGACAAATTCATTACTGACATTCACAGGAGGACTTGGGCAGGTTCATACCTCACCTGGGAAACTGCTTGGGTCTCACTTCTCAGCTTGTCACCTTCCAGCTGCTCTGTCACACACCTGGAGAAGAGATGGACTCAGTGTAACCCACTGCTGCCTTCCAGTGCCTGAAGGGAGCCCACAGGAAAGATGGAGAGAGACTCTTGACACGGGATGTAGTGCAGGAGCAGTGGGAATGGCTTCACACTGACAGAGAGCAGCTTTAGATTGGATATCAGGAAGAAATTATTCCCTGTGAGGGTGGTGACCCCTGGCACAGGTTGCCCAGAGAAGCTGTGGGTGCCCCATCCCTGGCAGTGCCCAAGGCCAGGCTGGACAGGGCTTGGAGCAACCTGGGATAGTGGAAGGTGTCCCTGCCCATGGCAGGAGGGTGGAGATGGGTGAGCTTTGGGGTGCCTTCCAACCCAAACCATTCCACAATTCTGCAACTAAAGAGATCCCTTCTGGTCTTTACATACTCTGAGTGATAGAACCATATATTCCATAAAAGCTAAAAGTAGTTCCAAAAATCAAGACATGTCTCTTACTTCATATGGAAAAAGTGTGCGCTTTTCTTCCTGTTTGGCAAAAAAAGAGTTAATGCCTGATGATGAATCCTTTGTGCTGGGAAGCTCCTGGATTGTGCCACTCTCACTGCTGGCCCAGGTGGGAAACTTCAGGGACTGTTTCTGATTATAAGAAGGAACATGAAAAAGATCATTTTGTTCCAGCGTGGCAGGTCCATTTATATCTCTTTTACCGAAAGACCTGCAAAAACATTCATATTCTGAGAGGAAACAGGCCCCCCTACCTTTTTGTTTTCCAGGAGGAAATGTGAGGGGTCGGATGAAAGGAGTTCCTAAATAACATGAAGTGCTGGTCTGGTACTGGCCACAGACTCCCCTGTATCAGTGGCAGCCTCTTGGTCCCTCTTTGCAGAGCACATGGAAAATCAGTCTCTGGTTTGCAGGTAAGACTTCGGTATTTCCTTCTTGCAAAATATCTGTGAATTAAAATTTCAGCACTAATTTGCATTTCCCATTGAAAAGTCAAAGTGAAATTGAGAGGAAGCTGGCAGAAGACAGTGCAATTTAATAGACGTTTTCTGGTTTTAAAGGAAATTGCCTAAAACAGCCATTTATTTACTTGTTTTAATCAATTTATCTTTCATTAAAAAGAAAGTTTTCTTGCAGCTATTTCTGGCCTTAAAATTTATTCAGGAAAAGAGGAGGAGGAAAGAATACTTTTCATCTCCTTGTTAAGTGCTTCCCCAGATTATTCCAGGTTTCTTCTCTTGGAGATTTGGGAAGAGTAGGAGTGAGAAAAGCAACCAGAAATCAACATTTTTGCATGCAAGTTTTACAGAACAAAACAGATCTGAAAATCATATAAATTCATACTACAAGATGTAATGCCAAAGTACAGGCATGTTTGTCAAAATTTTGAGTGTGTTCCAAATCAAGTTCAAGTGATACCTTGGGATATTTGGAGAGCTGAAACAAATATTTTAAAAAATACGCTGTCAATAGTGCTTGTAGATAAATGTCTAAAAGCTTCCCTGTGCAGTCCACTGAGTATAAGCTATCAGGTGTTTTAAAATGTATTTAAGTTTTTAAGTGCTGTTTATCACAGAGATGAAAATATCAAATTCCAAAACTAAATAAAACAACGCAAGCGCCAAGAGCTGCTTTTCAGGATAGAGGCTTGAAGAATTACTCACTTATCCTCTTTCTAACAGTTTAATTCTCATATTTCCCACAACAGACATTAATTTGGAATCCTCCTAATTATAGTTTCGATGAATAAAATAATGCCTTGGCCTTGCTATTAGATCAATGGGGTTTAACCTGCTCTGGGCTTTTTTATCTTCCAGTGAGCTGTGTAAGGTACAAAATATTACACCTGTCAGTTCATTTCCAAACTGGGGGCCTAGTTCTGGGAAAACAAACATCATCTGTAATGACTGAAGAAGTAAAATGAGTTTGAGGCTCTCCCCACTCCACCTAACTGATCTCCACTTCATGTGGAAAGGAGGAAATTCCTTGATCTCAATCTTGAAGTGTAAAAACACAGTGTAAAATATTTTTATGTATTGAACACCCAATTTTTATTGCAAGCTGTACTTCTACCTAAGTCTCTCAACCTCACTATACAGTCCACTGGGTCTAAATCAACTCCTGTATTGTAATATTTTAAAGGTTTTCTGTATGAAAAGTGTAACGTGGGAAGCAGGGATCAGACTTGGTCCTATTAAGAAAAAAAAAAAAAAGTGGGAGTTTCAGGTTTCAGACCAGGTACTTGAAAAATCATCTCCCTGTGTGTCAGCTGTGTTTTCCTTCTGACAGGCCTTTCCTAGCAGAAAACCTTGTATGGACTGCTCAATATTTTTAAACGTATTAGGGAGAGAACATGATCATAGCTTGAGTGGAGGTTCCAGCCCTCCCCAGTCATAGAGGGTACATCTGGTTCTAGATCTTTGCATATAAAATTTTATTATTCTTGCAATCAAAATAGTGTAGGAAGGGGAACAGATCTCCACCTCTGGCTGGAGGTTCATGTGTTAGCATAAGAAGGCAGATTTCTGCAGTAACCAGATAATTCCAAGTGTTCAGATCCTAGACAGAGCTGTTTCTCTGTACTGAGGGGAACAGTGAACAAAATGAGGTGGAACAAGGTGCTGAGCTTGCTGTTATTCACCAAATCTCAAGGCTGTCTGCATGGCTTGTTCTGAGGACAAGAGACACAAAGAGGGGACCAGAGAAACAAGTCCTCTGAATGACTAAAAACCGCCCGTCCCTTTTGTGTCTCAAAACCCACCTCCAAATAATTAAGTTAGAGAGCAGCAATAATAGCTCTTTATAATCTTCCGTAGCTCATTAAATGCCTGCTTTCTTTCAGCAGCTGCCCAGACAGCACCATGGGCATTGTCCGGAGGAGCCCCTGGCAGCATCCTGGGTTTTTCAGGGACGCTCTCGGCGCAGCCCCGGAGCAGAGGGCGGCTCCCTGAGGCCCCGCCGCGGGGCCATGGCCGGGCTGCTGGCGGCGGCACCAGCGCTGCTGCTGCTGCTCCTGGGGCTGCCCGGGCCCTCCCGGTGCCTCTGCTCGCCCACCGCCTTCTACAGGGACTGCTGGATCCGGCGCTTCCCGGGCCTCCTGCTGGACCTGCGGGAGTCGCGGCGGAGGGGAGCGCGGCTGCTGCGGGGCTATGCAGAAACCTCCCCGCAGCAGTGCAGCAGGAGCTGCTGCCTTCTGAGGAACGGTGAGCGCTTCTTGGCACACACCGAACCCCCCCATTTTGGGTAATGTTTATATAAACAGCCCTTCACTTGAAGAAGAACTAGAGGGGGTGGAAGGAGGATCTATTATTCTTTTTTTTTTCAGGCAGGAAAGCAGAGGCACATTGCAACTGTTGTCCCATGGAAAGGAAGCTGTTAGTCTGTATTTTTTCAGAAGACTACGCTAGGAGCACACTAAAACCTTAGGGTCTGCTTTGCAATTTTAGGTCTTTGTTACAAAGCTTGTAATACCAATATTAAGAGAGTAACTTGGCAATACCAACATTAAGAGAGTAACTCTTCAGTACTCATCCCCATCTATGGGGCATGGGGCATACCCATCTATATTATAGAGAACAACCAGTGGCAGTGATTCCAACAGCGTTCTCTTCCTGCAGGATGGCATCAGACTAGGACATGGTGAGAGGGAGAGTGGAGGGGACACACACTTTGTCCTTCTCTGAAATGCAAGAGTATTCTTTGCTCTCTTATTCTGTGTTTATACCATGCAAACCAGGTAACGCTAAAGTTATAGCAATAAATGATAGCAGTTATTCAGCTGGCCACCTCTTTTCTCTGGTAAACTCAGGCTCAGAGTAAAAATAAACAAAATCATGCTTTGTCCTAAGCCTTGTACTTTGTCTGTATCACATTGCACTTGTACTCTACAGGAGTGTGTTTTAGAAGGATACATGAATTGCATGTTTGTGGTGCCTAAATTTTCAAAACCCTCCAGATTGGAAAGGAGTTGGGATAAGGTTTTGGAGGATGAAAGTGAGGTATCAGTTACTAAAAAAAGTCAATATAAATTTAGATTATATTTTGAATTATGAGCAAAAATATGACCTTCACAACCTGACAGTGACATAAATAACTTCCGGCAGCAATCCTGGGAAGAGTCAAGTTCTGTCTTAAATAATGTGAGGAGAGAAAAATTATACATTTCAGCAAGATTGTTCCTGTCTCAACAACAAACTTTTTTTCATATCCCTCTACATGGGACTGGATATTTACAGAAATACTAAATGGTAACTTGAAATCTCCTTTTTATAATCACTTATAGTCAAACAAAATTTGTTACTATTTTAATTAAACAGAGACATTAGAGGGCATTTCAAAGGGCTTTAAATCAGTTATTATTTAATGAGATACAGAAGTAGAACTCATATGGCTGTTCTAGTCCAGATGAAAAATAAGAATATAAGTTCTCTTTTGACTGTATGCTCAATTAGTTTATATGAGAGTTTATAATGAGAGAACCAATGGGAGAAGGATCTGGTCTCTCCTCCCACAGGATCTAGGCAAATATAATGAACTTCTGATGTTAAATAACATCATAACATGCAAAATGCAATGGTCATTCTGCTGAGAAGCTCAGCTTTGTTCTTTATGGGTTCCAGTCTCCTGCAATCTAGCAGTGTTCTACCATGGAGCCATTCATGGGAACAGGAACTGCCTGCACATGTCTTGCCCAGCTTTGGAAAGCTGCATTCTAAAGGCTGGAGTTGATGTCATTTTGTACAACATCACAACAGGTAATTAGACATTTCATTTATAAAGCTGAAAACAGAGCAGCTCTAGGAAATGTTAAAATGATGCCAGGTCAGCTGCTGTGCTAAATGATCTCCTGAAGTAACACACAACACTAAAAAAGATGGAGACTTATTTCCTTTTTCATTAATATACCTACTTCTGAAAATGCTTTCCCCCTTTCTTCCAGTCAGTAAAAAAGGAGCTTGAAGATATACCCTGCTCTCAAGATTCATGCTCTGAGTACCTCATCAGTGCTGTGCTTGGCCAAAATACCCTCCCAGCTCTGACAGACTGAGAGAGGAGGCTGCCACTGCTCCATGTCCCCACACCCAAGCAGTAACAAGGCTAAACATTTATTTTCATTAGGCACATGCCCTGTGAGAACACAGGTAACACAGACAAACACATAAAGCAAGCACACCAACGCAGGGAGCACCAAAAGCCTCATCCTGCTTTTTGTGTTGGTGAAAATATATAAATATGTGTACATATACACACACATGTATACAATGCAAAGTGCCCCAGCAGCTGGGCTGAGATGCTCTCAGGGTGCCCAGTCTGGACCCCAGACTCAACAGTTGCTGCCATGGGGATGTTTGAGCCCCCAGGGTGCAGCCTCCCTCCAGTTGCTGGAGCAGACTGTCACACACACAGAGCTTTCCTGGACTTCCCTGCCCTCACTACCCTTTCCTCACCTTTGGTTCCTTCCCTAAGCACCCCATAGTAAATCATGTGCAATCCCAAAATCCACATCCCTTGCATCCCATAAGGCATCCCATAACCCGAGGCAGTGACACCTCCAATCCAAAAGGGCATTATTTGGGCTCCCTGCCCTGCCTCCGTCCCCATTTTTGTGGGTGTGCAGACAAGCTTTTATCAATAAACTAACATTATCCTAATTCCATAGGGATTGATCCAGATCTCCTCATTTTTGAGAAACTGAAATCCCAAGAGCCAAATGCTTACTCCTCAGCAAGTAAACCTGAGAGGCAGCACAGCACAAAGACCCCTGAGGGGGGAAGAGGCCAAAATCACAATGGCACCGCGTCAGGTTCTCCTCTGCTCCGAGTTCCACCTGCTGCCACGAGCCATGGCTCACCAGCAAACACTCCCAGCCCCAGCTGGAGTCTGACAGTGCAGAGAACTGAAGGTATTGCCTATTCCAGGGCACAGACTTCCCCAGCAGCCATTGCTTTTGCTGAGAGGATGAGCAGCAGGTCAGTCATCGCCAGCTCAGCCAAGACTGCACACTCAGCTTGGAGCCCCAAGCCTGCCCAGATGTTCTCCCACGTGCCCACCCCTCCCCGCCTGAACAGCAGCAAGCAACACCTCAATGAAACCAAAGGCTCCAGTGGCAGGAATTCCACATCAGACAACGAGGCAGCTGCCTGGGAAGCTGCAGCTTTGGGTGTCTGGCTGATTCCTGTTGTCCTTTGCTCCTCTCTCCTCTGCCTGTGCTGTTGCACCGTTGCCCTCACAGCCGGGCGCTGCAGCTACAGGAGGGGTCACTACAAGCCTGTAAGGACAAGAACAACCATGTCCAGACTGCTCATAAAACATGCTCCTGTCAGAGGTAATCTGTAAAACAACATCCTGGCTCTGGAACAAGCAGGATTTAAAAATGCATCCTATACACCAACTTACTTCTTTTACAGAACCAGTGATAACTTAGTTCAGAATATTTTGGTTTTGATTTAATTCCCAGCAGATGAAGCACAACTCCCTGTCTCTTTGGGTAGGGAACACCCACTCACAGCTCCCACTGTTTGAAGCATTTTGGTTCATAATCTGAAGAAGATTAATGCCTGACAAACACTGTAACACTTTCCCCCAGGTTCAGTGTAGCTGCAGTGTTGGCATGTCTGTGTGGCAGAGAATTATTTAACTGGATGATAAATCCTGCTATAGTTATTTTTGTTCTTGCCTATTTGCTGCATAATGAACAAACATCCCATGTAATGCAGGAATACACAGGTGACTTATGAAATGGTCTTTTTGTTTGAAATGGTCAAAATGATCATGTTTTCTGACAAAGAAAGTCTAAACCTAAACTCAGAGAAACACTTGGTAAAGAACTAGGTCTGTACTTTTGGATGCCTTTTTCAAGCTGAATACAGCCATTAAAATTCTGCTTGTGTTCACTTTATAGTCTTGAGTGCTGCCAAGAAGGCAATTCAAACTTCAAGACCTTGCAGCACTCCATTCCAAATGTAATTTCTCCAAAAAATCTGGGAATATACATGCCATTATTATTCCTAGATAGTTGCATGTAGTTTTTATGATACAGAATTTACACCCAGCTTTAAATTAGCTTCATCTAATTTAAATTAGAAAAATTATCTCTTCTTGACCTAAGCATTGCCCTGTAGTTTCTGTTGGATAATGTGTTTCAGTTTTCTTAGCGTAGTGTTTTGCCAAGCATTGCTGAGTACTCTGTTATCTTCAATTACAGAGGCATACACAGTTTGTGCTAGGATTAGTTGTTTACTGGGATAATAAATACCTGGGATTTTTATTGAAATACCAACTTATTTTTTTTGTTTCTGAAGACAGAGTGCACAAGGTTTCCTCTCTGTTTCACAAAGTAAGATTTGCAGTTTGAGGCAGCACTATGGTAAAACCATGCCACTCACTCATTAATTTATAATGCTGCAAAGAATGCATTTTTTATCTAAGTCATGATTTAATCATGCATCAAGATAGGGGAAGATGCTTAAATCCATAATATATATATTTATATTTGAGAAACTGAAATCCCAAGAGCCAAATGCTTACTCCTCAGCAAGTAAATCTGAGAGGCTGAACTTGCAGCCACAAAAGCCTGAGTAAGGAACTTAGCTCTTAACAAAATCAGTGTGGAAACAAACTGTGAATGTGGGCCATCACCTTTCTACTCTGTACTGTTAAGATATTACTGTTCTCAGACAAATATTACAGAGCTCAGCTGAAAACTGACAGGTTCTATCACATTGCAATCCCTTCCTTACCTTAGACTTGCACTAATTTCATGTCCCAAGTCCTTATGGGCCCATTCTTCCAGTTCAGGCTGAGCTGTGCCCTGAGTGCCCCACAGAGCATCTGCTGACAGCAAAATCAGTAGTGCCTCCAGCTTTTTTAGCTCCTCTGTGATATCAGTCACCCTCCAGAGCAGGTTGAGTCAAGGCAAAAAAGAGGAAAGGCTTATCTTATGGGGTGGATACAGCTGTAGGATTTTTTAAAATAGAGTAAGGCATAGACAGTTAAACACTTGCTTTAAAAAAGGAGGGTTTTCACCTCCCTTCACTCTCAGAAAAGTAACTCCCTGCCTGCAGCAAGCCACAGGCATTCCTGGTTCCCTGTTTTTTTTATCTCCAGATTAGTGACTGTAGGGTGCACTTCAGAGCACCCTGATGCTCCATTGAGTCTTACCCTCAATCTGATGTTCTAGAGAAGAATCATATCATGCAACTGGGACATCAGTTCTTACCAGAAAAAGATATAGGAGACAAAATGAAAAATGCTATCTGTCCCACAAGCAAATGCTTCTGGGACAGCAGGGAATGATCAAAGCAAGATTGTGTTTTGAGGAGTTTTCTTGGTTTGTTGACAGAGATAGGAAAAAAAAATGGCAGAAAAAGGGTTAGATGAAACACAATAGCAGAGTTATTTCATTACAGACTAAAAGTGTCACAAGAAAATAAATAAATAAATACATTTTAGGTATGAGGGAGAGCAAGAAATGGGTAGCAAGATGATTTGTGCAGACAGCACATCCCTCTTTAGGCAACGGCCCCTTTATCCCTTCCTTGTGCTTGTAGCATCATTATGCCTGAAAACAGGGGAAAAAAATGTCCACTCTTAGGAATGTTTATATGGGGATAAAAGGAAAGTTCCCACAGGTGTGCACAGAGGGATGTACACTTCATTTACATTGTAATGTACATGACACATTAATAAGTGCTAAAGATGTGTTTATTATTGTGCTGCAGAGCTGCTTTAACCTGTAAGTCTCTTAATCTCTAACTCTTCAGTTTTTAAACTCCAGCACAGGCTTCCAGAGAGATGGATGATGCAAAAGTATCATACAGTAAAATAGAGATGTGTAGCTTACTTCTTAAAAATATGTGCTGTATTTTATATCCTTGAAGTTGGGAAGGCTCCCACAGGGGTTAAGATCCCAGTGTTCCAGGTATTCTGCACAGTCACAGAGAAATACTGTCACCTTCAAACACAAACAGTTTAGAGGGAGAAGGAGAAAAGCAGAGAGGAACATCCAAGAGCTCAAAATAGCATCCAAGCTGCCTTTTGTCCTGCCCACTGCATTACACAAGTTCTGTACTGTAACATAGAAACCATCAGTAAAAATCACAAGTGTAAGTTTGAGTTTTATCCCAGCGTTGCTCTTGGCCAGTAGGCATCACCTGTTTTTGGGACAGACACTTGGTGCTCAGGAGACAGTCACCTTAAATCCTGCCTGTGTTACTTGCAACATTTATAGGATGTATGTAAGTTAGGTTTGAACACTTCAAAGAGAGATGGAGAAGCCTGTGCATTTTAGGTTTTTCTTAAATTAGCTGTGAAGCTAATGAAAAAGACAGTTTCCCTTGCTGTGCTGTTCTTTCTACCAGACATTTTGTCAAATTGTTGTTTTGGCCATGATTTCCAGAGTTCTGCTTAAATCCAATCTGTGAAAAGCAAAGGAAAACTGGGATGTCCTCTGCTGCAGAGGATTTTCTCAGGTGCTCACATGTCCTGAGTACAGAAGGACAGCTTTGTGGAAAAAAGCAAACTTACAGGATTTGGGGTTTCTTAAGACATTTCAGGGCCTCACTCCTGCCAGCCTTGCACACAGCACTGGCTCCTAGGGCAGCCCTTGTGCAGGCACTGACAAAGCTAATTAAGGAAACATTTCTCCTGTGCACATACTAGAACCAAACTGCCTCTGGAACAGAGCCAGGCACAACTTCAGGCCCCATTCTCTTGAGTCAAACTGCACTTACTTCCTCCCTTGTTTTGGTTTCATGGCTGTTCAGAGAAGATTTGGAATTACACAGATGTTCCCATTTTAAATGGGAATTTTAAACATTACCCTCATTGTCCCTGGATAAAGGAGCAACCTGATAATAGCTGAAACTTTCCCCATATTAAGCTTCTGCTAAAATTTTACATTAATACACATCCAAAAGGAAGGACTACTAAAGAACCAGGTCAGTCAGTGCAAAATTGGGATTACAGAACAAACATTTTCAGTCTTAGTACAGCTCTGGAAAAATCTCATAGGAATTAAAATGCTACATTAAACTCAGTCTCTCACCATATGAAAACAATCCTGACCTAAGAAGAATCCTTCCTAAACTGACAGTGTTTTGGCAGTGGGAACAGATGCTCTCCTTGGCTGTATGTACACACAGAGCACACAGTGAGAAATCCTAGCAGGGAGTGAGTCCAGCACACAGAATGCTGCAGGAATCAATTCCCCTCAGCTTTCAATGTCTTTTTTCTTACACTACTTCTGCTCAAAGAGCTGCTGGCATAGGCAGCTATTTATAGGTATGCAGAATCCTTAACTCCCCTGCCCCTTCTAGAGAACTGACTTTCTCTCTAAATTGAAATCTTACTAAGTCAGGAAGGTAGAATAAAAGTAAGATTTATTTATGTCCTTTCAAGGTTTGGTAGGGGTTTTTTTCCTTAATTGTGAGAAGGCAATAAAATTGTGATTCCAGAGTTTTAAATCAATTACAAATTATCAAATTTAAGATAAACATCCATATAATCCTTTCTCTGTGCTACATAGGATGCTACAAACTTCTTTCCTTGAAAAGCCTGGGTACATTCAAGAGAGAAGTCAGCAGGCCTGAGGGTAACAAGGCTCAGTCCATTTCTATTTAGTTACAAACTCACCTCACCAACTCTCATCATTCTTCCTGTCCCAGGTACTCTGGGATCTTCTCAAAAACTGCTGGTTCACCTTCCCACCACCATCCCATTTTCCACCTTATTTTACTCCCTTATTTTAGAGACAGGTACTTTTACATAGGATATTTGTTTGCCCTCACAATAACTGAGAACCTCAGCTGTCCAGAGTGCTTCAACACCTCTCCAAGTCAGACTCTTAGGCGACATTATCCTCATTTTACACACAGGCAAAAATCTGAATGGCAATTTGAAAAGCATTTAGAGCTCCTAATTTTCAGACTTTTAATTAATGGAAGTATTAACTAATTTCATTAGTTTTGACATTGTTGCTCTAGGTTAAATGCCCAAAGAAGTGTGAGGAATCAGAATGTGATTAAGCAGAGGATTGAACTGATCATGCTAACAAATCACAGAATAAAACATTCAAGTTACCAGTATGAATCCAAACATACTTTATTCAAAAGACAAGATTCATGGACAGGACTTAACTCATAGTCAAGTTTCATTTTTTGGCTCAAGTTCTGAATAATTATACATCCATATCATCAGAAATATTAACACAGTAGTTGAACATCTCTGTAATGATCAGGTGTACCTGCAGATCTACTATTCTCATGCTTGTATATTCAGTAGTTTCTTCACTGATTCCTTGTACTGAGACATGTTACTTTCTGTTTCACCTTCGTTTTTAAGCGCAATGACTGAGTTTCTGTAATTTTTAACCACTTCAGATGCCAGCAGCTCCTCCTTAGTGACATTACTGACATTCTCTGAGGCTTTTATTCGAAGCAGTGTGTCCAAGGCGTTTTTCTGAGAGCGACTGTTTTCCCAGACATACTCTTCCATGTCTTCCTCAGACTTCTCGCTCTCCCACTTCTCAGTTTTCTGAAAGAAAATGCACAAGCTTAAAAACTACCCAAGACTGAAACAAAGCAACAATAATTTGAAGAAATTGATCTCTCATAGTGATTCCCTTTAAATAAAAACTGCATTCATGGTAGAAGGTATTTCCTCCTTGTAACTCAAGCCTGTACGAGCAGGATGAACTCCTTTCTCCCACTCATCAGGTTCTTTCTGTATCTGGCAGATACAACTGGCTGAGTCAGAGTGGGACAAAAAGCTTATGGACTGTACATAATGAGTAACTAAAAACCTTGCAAAAGTAGTAATTTTAAAGAGCCCTCAACACTGCAGTTCTGGAAGCAGAACTATGTCCCTAGAACAGGGTTCTGGTCTGGCTGCACTGGCTAGCGGGGGGAAAGTGAGGCAGTGCCTAACAAGTAACCCATTATGTGATTCCTGAAGAAAAGCACCACCAACAAATCCATTTCTTCAAATACATTACTCAAGACAATCTCTATCCACAAGGTGCTGATCATTACCCAATCAGTGCTGCAAAATTAGACAGGATCATAAGTAGGGCACTGACAGAAGACACCATCCCAGTGCCTGTAAATACATTTGTTCTGTATCAGTTCTGTCCTTCAACATCTCTCCAGCAGGCCTTGAAAGAATCTTTAAGGAATATTTCAAATGCTATTTTTTATTGTACTTTGATAAATACAGATGCTTCAGTGCTATATTTGCATTTTTATATATTTGCATTTATATATATTGCAGGCTGTATGTTTGAGTATTTCTAATTATTTAGTACTTTACTGATGTAACCAATATGTCGTATCTTTATATTACCTCACAATTTGAAGTATTTTGGGTTTAGTTTTGCTATTCATGTTTTTCTTACAATTGTTATAAAATCATGCCTAAATAAAACTTGCATTTTTCTGGAAATCTATTCAAAGAAACCTTGTAGTAAAGCTTTTACATCACACTGATTGTGTCTTTTCTAAAATCCCTTGCCAAAAAGGGCTCCTCAGTAAATTTTTAGCTGTGCTATGCAGAACCAAAAAAACATCTTGCAAGTCAGGGGAGGAGGGTTTTTTTGTTGTTGTTCAAGATATGTTTTGTTTGTTTTTTCTTTTCGTGGAAGGAGGTAAGGTGGGGTGTGTGTGCTGGTATTGTTTTTCATTTGTTTATTTAAAGGTTATTCTTTCCACTAAGCATCAAGGCTGCTGCAGTCAAACCACAGTATTCAATAACCTTGAATTAAGCCCCAAGATTTTTTTTCACCCTGCAACTCTTGTGTGCTTGAATTCCTCTATCTGAATTTAAAACAGTTTCCCAACTGCTGTGTCCTGCACCTGGTAAATGGCATCTCTTGTCTTTTGAGTCTGAGTCCAAATGTTTAGTCAGAAGCTGCAATTCACACTGCTCAAAGGTTCATATGACTGACATTAAACCCTGGACACAATGAAGCACAGGAGTAAAAGGACCTCACTCAATTTCTGGAGGGGAAAAGCAGGAACAAAAGGACATCCTGTAGCCCCGTACTGCTGAAACATTAATGGAACAAGTGAGCACAGTGAAGTGTTCCTTGTCTGTTTGACAAACCCTTCAACGCAGGGTGGAGATCTGGAGTTTTAAATTAACAGCATCATCCTGCTTTACACATCCCCTGGTTATCTGCAGAGTGGCTATCCAAGACATTTTTTCCCCTGAACTCCAACAGAATTTCCAAGCTAAAGCCTCTCTCACAGGGATAGGGGTTTCTCAGGAGTAAGGGAATACGGGTATCACTGCTGGTCACTCCCTGGACCAAACTCATGCCTGAAGTTCAAACAAAAGATCCCTGTGAGGCTTTTAAACACCTCTAAGTCATAGCAGAGACAACAAGGACTAATGACAGTATTACATTTATCTCTTCAGGAATATCCTTCTCTGTACACAGCAACTCACAGGATTCTGGAGATGCATGCTGATAAACAGATTAAGATTTCCCTACCTCTTTTGAGCATTACAAAACAAGATTTTAAAGCAACTGTCGAGTGTTTCTTTCTTGGAATCTTTCCCAGCAGAATGATGTTGTCAACATGGATTTTTAAATAAAATCTTGACAGCGTGGTGAGAGGTGAGGGGGAAGGCAGGAAGGGATTTGACAGTAGGGGGAGATTTCCAAATCCATTAGTTTTTGCAAACTGTATCCAGTGAAACTTTGATATCTTTTTAACAGAATTTACTGCAAGAGAAAAGTGACTGTAGCATTATACAGGCAATTGGAAACATACTCTAGGTAGACAAGCACCATGAAAGCTTGAAGAGCGGAAATGTTACACCTGTTGCAGTCTCAGTTTAAAGTGTTATGTATGAATAAAACTAATAAGGACAATTAAATAAAACTCAAAAGTTAGGTATTTATCACTCAAATTTTATTAGTTGAATTATTTTTGTCCCCTGCAGGTTTAACATTTTCGTGAACATGTTAAAAACTGTTCACCAGTTTTAAAACTGCAGTCTTAAAAATGAGAATAAAAGTGTGAGAAGTGGAATCCAAGTGTGATATTGTGTAACATTTTCCTAGAATCCCCACTTTTTGAACTAGGTTAAAAGCAAGAATTCACTAAAAATGGTTTCCTCATTTATCACACATAAGACAGAATCTCAGTATTATCCAGCTTGGCTAAAGATGCACTCAGCTGATACTTTCAGCCTTTTCCTCTTAAAAAACTTACAATAAGAATAAAAAAAAAACCCAAATCAAAACACCAGAAGACACTTTTCCATATAAAGTCAAAGATCTAAACCTATGACTAAAGAGGCATAAAAGGCAATTTTTTCACTTCCTAATGCAAAGATAAAGAATTATTTTTTCCATGCCATAAACATAATAAGGATTTGTTTCTAAGCAAATCTTTTATGCTACAGTTTAAGCCAGTATTTTGGGAGATTTACAAACCTTTACAGTGCTTAATCTGAATTCTGAAAGAGTATGAATGCTAAAATAGACTTTGGGCAGTGAAGTTGTTTTTTACATGTAAGCCATTAACAAAAGGCTTCACTTTTTATGGTACCTTAAAATGCAGAAGAAAGGAAAGAATTTGGGATCTCTTAAGCAGGCATTTCACCATCAGTGTGCTTGGGGTTTTTTTCTGCCTGTGTAACTTGCACAATTTTGTTGCTGCAGTGATACAGAGGCTTAAAATTTTCAGTTCCCTGATCTTCCTTTTGGGAAAAACATTTGAACTAAAATTTCTCTAGCAGCACACAGAAATTTTGAGGGCAATTAAAAACATGACTCACGTTGGTTAATTTTCTTGTCAATGGTTTGAACAGTTAAATATTTAATGCTGTTTAGCAAAGACCAGGTATTTTAAAAAGATTATTTTTGAGGGGAAGCAAAGTTCCTTAAATGCCAAGTCAAATTCCAAACTCTGTATAGCCTGGAATAAATACACCTATATCTTTGTATTGCATTGAAATAAAAGATGCTCTGTGTGGTTCAATAATCTTAGATTTTTCAGCTAATAAGTGACAACTATGCTAACATTTTCCAAGTTTCTGGGAACTTTCAATCCTAAGAGGAGTTGCCAAAACAATTATGTGCTTATCTCTTTGGATATAATACACTTTGATCTGTACTATTTAATTAACAACTTAGAAATATCAACAGAAGTTTGTAGAAAGGCAAAACCTATTTGTATCATATGAGATTGGATGCAGAAATTGTAATTGCTTGGTGATGTGGAATAAGTTAAAATCCATTCTTTTGAATAAGCAGAACTGTATTTTCTAGGACACAGCAATGGCACAGGACAGGTAGGACCTCTAGAGGGTCAAGAGAAAATCAAGAGAAACTATGAGGATAAAAATTCCAGTGAGGTACAAATGTGTAATACAAAAGGAGAACAAGCAGAGAAACAAAACCAGAACTCTGCCCCAAAGACTAATACTACACAACAGATGCTCCCATAATTAATGATGCTCTCATAATTAATGATGCTTTCAAGTCTAGTGTCTGGCTCTGTAACTAACTCAGGAAAGTTGCCATCAGTCTCTTTCAAAACTAAGGACAGTATCTAATTTCTCTAGGCTGAAGTAGCTGCATGCATTTTCTGGAAAAATCCAGGTTTCTGAAGAGGGTCATTTGTAAGGTATTTATCTACCTCACTTTGTTTTTTGGAAGGCTGACCAGATAAGATTTTGATCTCATTAAGAGAGATCAGCGATATTAAAAATCCGAAGATGATTTTATGTTCAGTTTATTAATGTCTAATGCCCCACGAGACTTTGTTTAACTCAAACACAGACTGAAAATTGAACAGCCTCAAAAATTGTATTTATGCATCAAAAAGGAGCCTTGTTCCTCCAGCAACAAAGAAACATAGAGCTTAAGCACAAGGATTGCAAAAAGCTCACTACAGTCAGAAATATTACAAAGACAATTCCTAATTCAACCTTTTGTGGAATCCTCATCCTTTTTGGTTCCAAGACGTACAAAAAAAAAAGTGGTTTTTCTTTTACTAGAATACACATTTCCTGTCAGGAAACCCCCTTCCTTTGATTTTAGATGTCTGAACTCAAAGAAAATGGATGAACTTTTAACATCTACTGTAAAGCCACTTTAGCTTTACCTTTTTCTGGCTCCCATTACTGATGAGGACTTTCTCAGCTGCCCAATTCTGGTGAGAATGCAATGGAATCCATGGTTCAAAACAAAGGACATATTCCAACACTGAGAGACCAGCCTCAGTCTGCATTACTTAAACCACACTGAGAGAGGGGGTTATTTTAGGAAGGGAGGGCACAGTTACACTACCTTTCATTGTTCTAAGGTCCCCAAGTCAGGAGCTTCACCCTGAACATCTGCAAAATTCTGCTGTTACCAAGTATTACTGGCATGACCTGAAGTGGTAAAAATTATTTTTATTTGGAATGCCTTAAAATGACTGTCGTTGAAAAAAAATGAAGATGAAGCCTAAAGAAAAGCTGTATGATGGATTTGAGTGTTATCATCATTGGTCATGTAAAAATACCCATTCAGTATGCAAACACAGACACTGCATCCCACCAGTGCCTTGCCACTGAAAGCTCTAAAAAGAAATGCAAAAGTAGTTCCCCTGAAATTTAATCAAGCTGTACAGATGCAGGTTTGATAAATTTTAGTTAAGCCTCCAGTGCCATGCTGTCTGCCCATTCTTCATTTTTTTCCTTCCCTCACCTTTCTGTTTCTTACTGTAAGAAGTAGTGGAGAATAGAAAATCCAGGACAACTTTTTAGTAATCTTTCAAGATCCCAGCTTAGCAAGGCTGAATCAAGATCCTTCACTCTCCCTCATCCTGTGTATGTTGAAACACCACATGGAATTGGAGCAATAAAAATTTAATTACTCCTAATGTTTTCCTTTCCTGGAAAATTGACTTCGTGCTGCATTTGCTTCTGATTCCTGCTTTCAGCTCCTGACAGAATTGGACTTTTGAATGATAAACTATTAATCCAAGCTGTGTGAAGAAATCCATCCATGATCCTTTCAACCACTCGAGGGCAGCAAACTCTAACTCTTTAAAAAACCACTTGTACCATAAACACACAGCCAGGTTTGGAGTGATGTTGCAGCATTCAAGCAGTACCAGCATTTGAAGGCAGCAAAAATACAACTGGTTAAGCTGCTGATTAATAAACCATCAGTATAGCTCACTCTTTCACTGATAAATTCAATCCAGGCACAGTCCTGGGGGATAATTTGAAAGGAATCATAGAAGTACAAAGAGGAAAAATTCAATTCTTACTAATTGGAGCAAGTCAGCCATCTAATTAATACATTCTGAGAGCTAATAAACATAGATATCTGATTAATAACCAGACAACTAGTAAACAGGAAGCAAAACATCTCCAAGTATTTTAGATTGAGAAAATAAATGAACATTCTTAGGTTTTGAAGATTTTTAAGACTGTTTTAAAATAAGTGAACTCATGGGTCTGATACTGCATTTCTAACTGTAATAAAAGGATGATGCATTGCTGGCAACTAAAACATAATTACACTTGAAATTCCATTTCCTGATGTGTATCTGCATAGAACATTTCCCCCTATGCCTGCTTCCAATTGACAAAATGCAGTAAACCAGTTATTAACATAAATCACAGGAGTTCTGGCACATTTAAAGAGATCATGGGCAAAGTTTTCAGGCTTGAGGACAGAAGTTACATGGATTCAGCTTTCCTTCACTCAGCAGGAATGGAACACTGCCCTCATCTTCTGATTCAATTCCATCAGCCACATGCATTAACAGTGTGGCACTACTCTGCTGGGAAAGTCATCAAATCCTACAATTAGTTCTGCAAACAGCACTGATGTTACTGCCTAAATGGAAGGCCAGGCCCTGTCCATCCCCTTCCAATATTAAAGTTCATGTAAATGAAAATAAACCACACAGTTTGCTCATGGTTTACAAAATGGATCCAAACTAACCCTCAGCAAGTTATTAAAAGGCATTATCCCTGATCAGAGGGGAAAAAACCATGCCACAAAATAAAACATGTCACACAAAATAAAATCCCATGTCTCAGGAAACCATTAATTTTTCATGGGAATCAAAGACAATTACATCTGATTGACAAACTCATCAAATATTAACGTGGAGGATGAAAGGTAATAAAAGTGCAGGAGACTTGTGCATATTCAATACACACTGAACACTCCCATATCAATATTGCATAGCCCTGTCTGCCAGCACTAATTAAAGCTGGAGCCCAGCACAGCCATGGTGTTTGTCTGAAGTTATTAAAGTGAGCACTGTCTAGGTGTCTTGTCATTGCTTAATACTGGAAACTAGTCTGCCATTAATTTAAGATTTGCAATGCAATGCGATGCTGTTGGGGAGAAAAACATCCATGTGTACTTGAAATCTCCAGCAAATGTTATCCTTCACCACTGATTTAATTTGATGCACTCTACAATTACAAAATTATCCTTCAAGGCAACTGCCACTGAAAGGGAAATGTATCTCATCCTCCTTAGGATGTTCTTAACATCAGCACTGCAGTGATCAAAATCAAGAACAATTCATAAAAATGCGAAATACAATTTCCTACTCTAGAAGAACTGAAAACAGTCATTATGAGTTTTAGCAGTGGATAAGGTACAACTTCTGTAAGAGTGACGTATGGAGATGGTGAAGGCTTTGTCTGTCTCAAACAATGGGATAATGAAATGGGACATTTGAACAAAGTTCAGTCATCCAAAAACATTACTATGGATTTCCAACAACAATTTCAGTTCAGACTGCTCACTTGTTTTCTGTAAAAAATGCCTGTAAAAATGTTGAAGGGCACCAACACAACCACAAAGATACAGGAGACAAGTGTGAAGAATTCCCTGTGAAAGGAATATCTGTAGTCAGAAGGCTGCCCCTAGCAGTCAGCTTGAGACAAGGTATGTGAGAGAGCATTTAAGAAGAACACTTCCAAATGACAGCCATGGCTTACTGCAGCCCAGGAAGAGCCCAAGAAAAGACATATTCTAATTAACACACAGGAGTTTGCAATCCTGCAAAATGTTCTCTTGGTTGAATTTGAAGAAAAGTGAGTTGGAAGAGAATAGAATTGTAAGGGCATTTACTTTAAAATATGACAGAGAGCACATTTAGAAAGTCCATGCACAAGTGCTTACCCAAGATTCGTGGTACAGAACTGTGAGCAGGTGCATGCCATAATCATAGTTCTGTCTTCTCAGGGGACACCTGGAAATGCAGAAATATTTTTCTGAACAAAAGGTTAAAATCTACCATCACATCTACTGTGTAATGTAGGGGAATCTTAGGAAATGAGTGGTTGATTCCTGTGTACTTCTCAGTTACACACAACCAAGAATAATGTCATGGAGGCTTGAGTAATAAGGAGAATGGGCAGCTGCAAGGCAGCAGGAAAATATACAATATCCAAGGATTTACAGATCTTCTGGAGACATTAGGAACTTCTTTGCCCCCTGTGCCAAAGTGGAATCCAACAACCATTAAGTCTGAACTCTTTTAAAATGTGTTTTGAACAGTTAATAGCAGGAGTAGTGTTAATTAAATCCCATTTTAGCCTTAAAGGATAACAATTCACCAAGACAATAACTGGTGTTACTGGAAGACACCCAGTCCTTTCTCAGCTGTGGGCATTGCTACAGTATTCTTCCTTCTGGCAGCTCACCTGTCTGTTGTAATTGTGAGCACATCTGTCTCCTGACAGTACCGCTCTCCCACGAGCTTAATGAGCTTCTTCTTTGCATGGTCATCCAAATTCAGGCTGGAAAGTTTAACCTTCAAGAAAAAGAGAAAACAACTTTAATTCCTTGGCAAATCCAAACCCTGAACTCAGGAAGTACTTGAGACAGGCAGATCTTCTATCAAGGAGAGCTATTCAGGATGCAACTTATGCCTGCATACTATAACTTCCAGAGATGGTTTAAAAAGCTGATTTAGTGCTGATCTGTAGAGGAATTTTTAGCAGAGAGCCTTTCCCATCTTAGATGCTTAGGAATAAGAACTTGCCATCTTCCGGCCTTGGAATAAATCAGGAGGAGGAATCAAACCAGTACAGAATTGCAAACTCTATTTCCTATAGGGCCTGAAAATGTGATAGGGGACAAGACAATGAGTTCAAAAATTCTGGAATTCTGTAGGCATGGAACAGTTCATCATTTGCAGAATTTCTTTGGATTGTATCAGATGGAAGTCTTAACCTAAGACAAGAATAATGTGAGTATTCAAACAATTTATACCTGCATAGTATCCCCACATCCCCACAATGCCTTACAAGTCCCAAGGCCAGTGAATATGAATGGACAGATTTGGTCAGGAACACACAGATGTACTCACTTGTTTGTGATTTTGAATTCCCTCAATTTCTCTCATTTCCTTAGAAAAGACCACACTTGCATGTTTGGAAAAGAAAGCCAAGCATTTAGGGGTTTGAAGGAAAGGCTGTTTACCAAAACTACTACTTACTCTTAAGGTCACCACTCTTGCTTTGGGATTCCGAATAGAAGTCCCTGAAGAAACATAATCTACTGTTTCAACTTCAATGGGAAAATGCTGCTCACATTTCTCATCACTGTCCAGAGCACTTGGCCATTCAGTGCAGAAATCTGTACAATAAAGAGAAAAACACTCTGACTAATATCTGTCTATTATATACCTGTACCTCTGGAGTATTTGGCTGTTTTGTTTTTTTTTCTTTCAAATGAATTGCAATATATGTTTTTAAAAGTCTTAGTCTTAGAAACCATACTCATTTAGGTAACAGCAGTGTTTCTGCTAGACTTGCTCCTGTATTGCCTTGTCTCTCTTTGTACTGGCTTCCCCAAAACAAGACACAGTACTGCAGATGCAGTCTCACAACTGCCCAACAAGATCGTAGAATTGTTTGGGTTAGAAGTGACCCTTCTGCTATGGGGATTTTTTACTAGATCCAGCTGCTCAAAGCCCTGTCCAACCTGAGCTTGAACACTTCCAGGATGGGGAATCCACAGGTTCACTGGACAAGCTCTTCCAGTGTCTCACAAAACAGGCTTCCTTTGCCTGAGTTCAGCAGGTTCCCCTCACAGGTTTGCTGGGTAGAAGGATGCTCCTGATCTCCAGTAGAACCTGTATCTCCCAAGCAGACCCTGCTCTCACAGAGGGTCTCATATTAATAGCTCTTTGGTTATTAAATGCAGCCCATAATGGCTACTGACTGAAACCTATTCAATCAGAGAGTTCTCTGAGAACTGAGTCACATTCATCACTCACCTTCTGGAAAGCACTGAACTATCAACTCATCAGGTCAAGCAAGGTCTCATGTTAAAGTAATATTTTAATCTTACTCTTGTGCTGAAAACCTCCTGAGACTTATCTGCTACCACCTGAATGACTCCTGGCAGCAGCAGGAAAGCAGACAGTCCCAGCCACAGCCAGCTGAATAAGCAGCTCCACAAATGTACCATGCCTCACCTCCATCACACACAGTTACATCTTGCTTTGTCTGAAAACTTCCAGAGATGGTTTAAAAAGAAGAAACCAACCAGCTCAACAAACAAACAAACAAACAAACAAATTAAAAAAAAACTCAACCCCCCCTCTCACCTTTAAGAGCTGCACAGTGCTTCTTAATTGCAGGAGGAGTAAGATGCAAAAAATTGGGGATCTGAAACAGGCACATTAAGAGTTACCAAAATAATAGCTTTTTGTCTGATCAGAAGAAAATGGGCATTACTGAAAACAGATTACACTTCTCACATTTGCTAAGGCAGCATAACATGCTTAAGGAAATATTCATTTAAGCAGACTCTTCTCAAGTCTGATTTAGGGAAAGGCTTAACTCTGTGACAGGCATGACCATCCTAAAAAGTCTCCTGATATCATTCACTTGTTAATTAACTTTATATTTGTTACCACTTAGAAATTTGACAGGATTATGTGACTTAAGAGCAGAAAGCAGCCTCCAAGACAAATATCCCAAGCAGCCTTAGTGGACAGTGACTTTAAAAGTGACCCCCCAGCCATGGCACATGTTTTACCTTGATAAGCTCTAGGTTGCCTTCTTTTGGTGGAGGCACTCCTCTCTTCACTGGGTAGCCCATTCTGATTGGGAGAGGCACAGAGGCAGGTTTGAAGGCAGCTGCTGTTGGGTACACACTGGTCCAGTCCTGATCCACAGCCATCCTCTCTGTCCTGGGGGGTGCAGCCTGATCAAGGGAAAGGGACACAGGAGATACAAAGGATATAAGACAAAGCAGGATCAACACATCAAACATTGATTTCAAGAACTAATTCCCACAGCTGGACATCTGAAGACACCTTTACAGCCAAAGTTAGTGCTGATTTGTAGAGGAATTTTTAGCAGAGAGCCTTTCCCATCTTAGCTGCCAGGCCTTTCCCAATCTTCCACTGCATTTGATGGCAGAGATGCTTAGGAAGAAGAACTTGCCATCTTCCTGGGATAAATCAGAAGGGGGAATCAAACCAGTACAGAATTGCAAACTCTATTTCTTAAAGGGTCTGAACGTGTGGTGGGGGACAAGACACTGAGTTCAAAAATTCTGGAATTCTGTAGGTGTGGAACAGTCCATAATTAATAATGCTGAAATGTCTTGCCATAGAAATTCCAGTGTAGGGACAATGTATCAGTACATTGCAGAAATAGCTTATACTCTCCAAAAACTGACCAACATTTCAGTCACATGCTCTTAGAAAAAGAAAAGCTTTATGCCAGCAAGCAAGCACCACAAATTCTGTAAACTCAGTCTGAAAATAACATTGACATGTCTGGGTTACTGGAAATGCAACTTTAAGTTACTTTTCAGACCTGCACTACATGGTGCCAGTGCAAGTTAACCATCACCTTAGTGCTGTATTTTTGATAACACAGACTGAAAAGGTTAAAGAAGGCAGGTGCTGGCCTGGAATGGTCCCAGGGGATTGTTTCACCAGGATTTGACTGCAGAAGGGGCTGCTGAGCAAACTGACACAACACACACCTTAGAAAACTTTCCCAAACACCTGAGCTACCTGTAAATTTCACTACTTACTGATCTTACAAACTGTGGTGTCCTGCCTCTTCTCCTTACTGAGCCTGAAAGAAGGAAAAACAGAAGAGATTAACAAAAAAGTATTTTTAACATAAATTATTTTATAGTTTTGAGAGCAAAAAATGTAGCATAATTCTGTATAGGTTTTTTTTTGGTTTTGTGAAAATATCCAGTAATGCTCCCCAATCATAACATGGAAGAAGGGGAAGATCAGATACTCAATACTGAAGATAACCAATTAATTTTGTAAAAAGTAAGATAAAAAAGAACTTGGAGAACAAAAATGAAGGACAAAAATGAAGGACACTTTTGCCTTCATTCCTATGCTCCCTTTCCTCTTTCCCACACAGCAGTCACAAATCACTCTCCACCAGCAGCACAAGATGGATAAACTTAGGAGTTCCCATTTCCAAAAGGAGATTGCCATGGTTCCATCCTTTCCTTCTCACAGCACAGCTTCACCCTCTTCTGTGCCACTCTGCAGCACAACTAACCCCTGTATGAACAGTTTGGACATTGGATTGCTTCTCTTCTAGAACTGGGGGTGGGGAACACCTTGATCCTGCTCCCTGGGCAGTTCCAGAGGAAAGTGGAACGGGAAGTGAAAGAGTTGAATCCATTTCAGGTCTGGGGTTCTCCTGGCTCTATAGCTTACTGATTGCACCTGGAGCTGTGGTGAGGGATCCCTAGGGATGCATTAAGTCACCAAATACCACTGGATTTTCAAACTAAACACTGATCTTCGCATGCCTGTCTGTCTTCATTTCCTCCTCCAACTCCAAAACACTTCCAAACCCCACTGTCCAAAAAAACACACCAGAATATAATGTGGCCTCAGACCTGTGGACCTGATAACATTTATTTTCAAGAGTCTGGTTTGAATTCAGAGGTTTCATCGATTGTACATATTTAGCATAAAGCAATGACTGATATTTAAGAAGGGATGTTTGGGTTCTTTTTTGTATCATTCGTCTCACAACTCTATCCCATAAAAACCTGAATATTTCATATGCTGTTTCCCTCATCTGAGAACTTTATGTCTCTTCTTCCTTTTCTTGCTATTAAAATCCTAAACCGAACGATACATCCGTTCAGGAGATAATATTCAGACAGTATCTTTATCCCTCGACCTACCTTTTTCGTGATGCTTTCACATACGAAAGTTGTTGCTACACGTCACAACAACTTTACTATTTCTGTAACAAACATCAGTAATTTCAGGCCAGGACATGACACCTTCAGCTACTACAGCATCACCGGACATCACTCAGAGGCGCTTGCAGCGACCTGCCGTGCTCCAGGCGCCCACCGGGAAAGGCCGGGAAAACCCAGACCCACCGCTCCCACTGGCACAAGCCAGGCACGACCCTGAAGGCTTCCCAGCAGTAAATAGAGCGATGAAATTCCCCTTGGCAACAACCTAGCACAGGCTCCGCTCCGCTGCAGCCCTGCCCGCCACGCCGGCGGTGCAGCCCGACCGCCCGGGGCACCCCGCGCTCACCTTCCCGAGCCTGCGGCCCTTCCCTGCCGCTCACCGCGGGCGCCGACGAAAAAGCGGCGCGTCCCCAGCGAGGCGTGCCCGGGGCGCTGCCAGCGACCCGGGACAGCACGGCCTGGGAAAGCAGAGCCTGGGGGAGAAGAGCCTGGGAGAGCAGAGCCCCGCCGCTCAGCCCGGCCCGGCAGCACCGCCCGGCCCGCGCCGCCATCCCGGCCCCGCCGCGCTCCTCCCGCGGCCCCGCCCGGCGCGACGGCGGCCGGCTCGGGCCCGGCCCCGCACGGGCGAACGCGGCAGCGCCGCCCTCACGGAGCCCTGTGGGGCCGCTCTGCCCCGGGGGGAGCCGCAGGCGGCCCGGACGCTGTCCCTGAGCGCTGCTGTGGAGCCCTGAGCTGGGAATATCCCGGGCTGGAAACGTGTCCTAGTCCTGCACAGACACCCCAACAATCCCGCCCTGTGCATCCCTGAGAGCGGTGTCCAAACGCTCCCGCAGCTCTGGCAGCCTTGGGGCCGTGACCATTCCCTGGGGAGCCTGGGCAGTGCCCGACACCCTCTGGGGGAAGAACCTTTCCCTGATCTCCAGTCTGACCCTGCCCTGACACAACTTCAGGCCATTCCCCAAGTCCTGTTCCTGGTCACTGAGAGCAGAGATCGGAGCTGCTCCTCTGCTTCCCGTCATGAGGAAGCAGCAGACGGCCATGAGGGCCTCCCTCAGTCTCCTCCAAGTTTTTTCCCCTCACAAGTTAAAATACAACTTCTCCCCTCGGTCTCCTTTAATTTATTTTGGGGGATTTACTTTTTTCCACCCATAACAGAAGGGAAGGAGGACTGGTGAAAACAGCCATACAATACAGTTCAGAACAGGAGATCTAGACAGCAACTGAAGGAAAGTTTAGTCGGTGTAGATGTAAATTGAAGCACGATAGCCAGTAAAATCTGCTAGGATAAACCACAGTCCTTTGTATTTCTTAAAACTAGTAATCAAAACCTTCTGCTAAAAGTTTGATGGCATTAATCTTTCCTTCATGCTGTTCACCCAGAGCTTCCTGTCTCTCACATTCACCTCTTCCCACAAGATCCTTCAAGCCCCCTTTTTTTGGTGCAGAACAAATTGAATTGTGCTGGGCTACATCTGAGACACGCTAAACACCTCATCTGAATGACAATGGACTGTGACTTTTCTAGCAAACACACTGCAAAAGGGACTCAAGGTTTTGACTCCCATTTCATAGTGAAAGAGCTTCAAAAGTAAAGTAATCTAAATAGCTGCCTGGAAAGTCCTGTAGTAAAGACATGGATACTGCTCAGAGCTGGGGCCTTAGAGCTCACTGAGGATGAAGTGAAATACCAACAGGCACATTGAGAATTTCCAGCATGGAACCTCCTTTTCAAGGGAAAGCTCCTTTTAGGTCTCCTAATGTTTTAGCCACAAAATTAATCTTGATAGGGAAACAAAACTGTTGGTAGCACAGGTGGTCCCAGTCAACTGCCCAGATTTCCAAGTCTGATAGAAAAAGATATGCACAATTTTATCCATGATGTATTTATTTTGTGTAAAATATACCAGTATTTCGTCCTGAAGGACAGAAAATGTAAGAGGAGAAAAAAAAATCTAAGAAAAACATGTAAACAGAAAGGACTATATGATTTGTTTATATCTAGAAAATCAAAACATTGATAAACATCATGTGGAATCAAAAGAAGGAGAATTGAATGCCTCTGAATGTTTTTCCATACTGGAAAATTGACTTCCTGCTCCATTTGTTTCTCTTTCCTGCTTTCAAACTGTAATTTTTCAGTGATAGACTAGTAATTGAATTTTCCTCTCTGCTGCAGCGCAACCAACCCAGAGTCCAACATCTTTTCTCGATGGCCACATTCCAGAGAAGGCATTTATATTTGGTAATATTTTATAAAATTTGGAAAGCAACACATTCCCATACATTCACCACCTGCTGGTTTTAATGGGAGGAGATCCACGGCTGTCTGAGCTGATGAGCTCTTTGCTCAGCTGGTGACACCGTGGCCAGCACTGACCTGCAATATCAGTGTGAGTGCCTCCAAGACCCCAGGAATTTCAGTGCTCTCTTACAACAAAAGTTGGTCCTGATTTGTAGAGGAATTTTTAACAAAGAGGCTCTCCCATTTGGCTACCAGGCCTTTCCCAACCTTCCACTGCTTTTGATTTCAGAGATGCTTAGGAAGAGGAATTTGGCATTTTCCTGCCTTGGGATAAATCAGCAGGAGGAGGAGGGCCAATAAAAGCAGTATGGAAACTCTGTTTCCTGAAGGGCTTGAGCGTGGGGTGGCAGGCAAGACAATTAGTGTTAAAGTTCTGAAATTCTGAAAGTGTGAACCAGTTACTGAGCACTGGGGGGGGGGGGTGGGGGGAGGAACAGATAAGCTGCTCATATGCTTATCAAGGACTATGTTATTATCATGGAAAACGTGTCACCCAAAGGTGACTGTCCTTCCAGAGCTGGGCAAGGCCGGTGGTGTCTGATGCCATTAGCAATGACCGTGGCTGCGGGTGCCGAGTGCCCCACTGGGCAGCAGCCGTGACACCGATCTGTGCCAGCATTGTGGGTCTGCAGGAGGGTGGGAAGGCTCTGCAGAGAGACCTGGGCAGGCTGCACGGGATGAGGGTCAGCAAGGCCCGGTGCTGGGTGCTGCGCTTGGGCCACAGCGATTCTCAGCTCGTAGGGCTCTGTTACAAAATCGGGGCGGAGGCTCTTGGTTGACTGTTGGTGTCGGTTGCTTCTGGCAGTCCTTCAGTTGTCTCTTGGGTCACCCATAGACCTGCAGAGCCTTTGGGCTGGTCCTGCTGTGGAGGGTCAGCCTCGCTGTTGCCTGGGTGGAAGGCCCCTGACCAAGGTAAGGACATTCCCCCTCTCCCTGGATTTTCTGCAGAGCGCAGAGATGCTCAGCAGCTGACTGCAGCCACATGTATTGACAATGCTGACAAGACAAGCTGAGGCCCCACTGCTGGAACTCAAAAAGCTCCCCCATCCCTCCCCCAACCTCTCATCTCACCTGTCTGAGGACACTGACCTCCTCCCTCAGTATTTTCCTTCTGCTTCAAAGCTCAAGGTCAAGTCAAGGATGCAGGGACCCTCTTGGTCTGCTTTTCTTACACTTCCATGGACATTAGGAAGTACAGATCATTTCTGGGATCAGTGGGACACGTTCTGCTCACTGAGTTTGCAGCTTACCTGCACTGGTGGCATGGCACCTCAGTCTCCAGCTGTGAACGGGACACTCATCTTTCTGTAGACAGAAATGTCTGTCTGAAATACTCAGGCCATTCCTAAAAATCTGCATGAAACCTAACGTTCTCTGCCATGACACATTGTGTCTCCATATATTTCTGAGCCTTTTCTCTGAAATCTACTGCTCTAAGAAGTATGGAGACTACTTAAAGTTATGTTTTATTGATTACTTTGGGCTTTTCACTTGGAGTTGTTCAACAAAACCTTTTCTCTCCTCTCTGCAGCCTAATCAAAAGACATAGCCAAGTTTGCTCGCAGCATGGATAACAGCAGTGGTCCTGTTCTTCTCTTTACCTTGCTCCTGACGCAGAACACGAGCAGCCCCAAAGCCTCCTCCCCTCCTGCTGGCCACGAGATGGCAGAACTTCCAGCCCCAGGTTACAGCCCCAGCAGGAACCACTCTCTGGTAGAGTATGGGCTGAGACCGGGGGAAATCGCAGCTGCCAGCGTGGTTTGGGGAGTGCTGTGGCTGATCTCTGTCATGGGAAACTTCCTGGTTTGCTTAGTGATCCACAGGAGCAGGAGGACACAGTCCACCACCAACTACTTTGTGGTGTCCATGGCCTGTGCAGACCTGGTGAGCAGCGTGGGGAGCGCGCCCTTCCTGCTGCTGCAGCTGAGCTGCGGGCGGTGGGTGCTGGGCAGCGGCGTGTGCCGGCTGGTCAGGTACATCCAGTACCTCACGCCCGGGGTCCAGCTCTACGTGCTCCTCGCCATCAGCGTGGATCGATGCTACACTCTCATCCATCCCCTGAATTTCAGAGTTTCCAGGGAGAAAGCCAAGAGAATGACTCTGGTCTCTTGGCTCTGTGGTGCTCTGTTTGCATCACCGGCCTGTTTTCTCTATGGCTCCAGCAGTGACCACCACTGCAACTTTTTCCTTCCCAGTTCTGAGCTAGGAGTCACCTCTGGTGTCATCCACCTCTCAGGGCTGTTGCTTTTGATCCCATCACTCCTCGTTATCCACTGCTACCAGAAACTCTTCACCTACATTTGGAGAAGTGGCACTGAGGACACAGCTGGAAGGAGGACAATGAATCTTATCTTAAGAAGAAAAGTGAAAATTGCCATGTTTTTCATATTTGTCTTGAATTTTCTTCTGTCCTGGCTGCCTTTCTTCATGGTACAGTTGTGGCACCCACAGGAAACAGACTACAGAAAGAGCTCCTTGCTTTTCCTGGCCATCACCTGGATCTCTTTCAGTTCCTCAGCGTCTAAACCAATCCTCTTCTACATCTATGATGCAAACTTCAGAAGAGGAATGCTAGAAATTTGTTGCATGTGGAAATACCCCAGAACTGACATCTACACCATTACCGCCAGTTCCAGGACAGCTGAAAATAATCATATTATCCCAACCCAACCTCACCAAAGACTCACCTGTGATGCTTTTAACAGAGAAGTCAAGGAGCATGAGCTTGCCAGGCCTGGTGAATCCAATCCCACAAATATATTTGCCAAGAAGGTTTCATTACTTTGAAAAGGAATGGATGAGCTGTGCAGTGCTCTGTTCTCCCAGAAGAAGGAGGATCTTTCACTCTTTTGAAGCAATAAATAGGTGCATATTTTAGACCAGCTCCCAGGGTATATAAAAAAATAAATGTTCTGTATTATTTAATGGCTTGTGTTTGATGCATTTGTTCTATTTTATTTCAGTCTTCATGTTCTGCTTTGGGGAACTCCTTTCCTGGAATCTACAAGATTCCTTACACTCTCTGTCTGTTGGGAAAAAAGGAAAAGAAAGAAATACACTTGTTACAATCCCTGTATGGGATGGGCCATAGTGTAGAAACACCTAAATCCACTGAATGCCATCTAGGCTTCCTTCCAGTATGTCCCTGGGGATATTCCTGCACTGGGCTTGTCCCTCTTGTTCAGACCCCTCTGGTCTGGTGGACAGGGTGGTGTTGGGTTAATGGCTTGACTGGATGATCTAAGGGGTCTTTTCCAACCTAAACAATTCTAGGATTCTGTCTCCTCCCAGTCTTCCTGTGCCTCCATTTCTCTTTGGGAATAACCTCCTCCTGGAAAAGTCGCAGCAGATTGTTTCAGCAGGGTTGGACTGCAGAAGGGGTTCCTGGACAAATTTCCAACTCACAGCTTAGGACTCCTCCTCCACACAGGCCCCAGTGGAGGAGCCACAGGCTCTGCCATCCTGGGGCCTGTTCCAGTGTGTGGCTGTGGAGCCACAGAGCCATGATTCCATTGCATGGAGTCATGGAATCTCCTGGGTTGGAAGGGAGCCCCAGCCCTGCACAGACACCCCAACAATCCCACCCTGTGCATCCCTGAGAGTGTCGTCCAAATGCCCCTGGAGCACTGACAGCCTTTGGGCTGTGGCCATTCCCTGGGGAGCCTTTCCCTGATATCCAACCTAAACCTCCCATGACCCAGCTCCAGCCATTCCCTCAGGTCCTGTCTCTGGTCACAGATAGCAGAGATTGTATCTGGCCCTCTGCTGTCCCTTGGGAGGAAGCTGCAGACCCCACTGAGGGCTTCCCTCAGTCTCCTCCAAGTCAGTTTTCTCCCCTCACGACTAAAAATACAACTTCTCAGTCACTGCATGCATATTTGTCTCCCCAAAACAGGCACAGGCTCTTTCAACAACCTCTGTAAGCAAAGCTCTGTAGATTTTTTTTCAGGAAAGCACAAACGGATTCATCCCTGGGAACATTTTCCCCATGGAAACAAGATGGTGACGCTGTCATGTGTAAATCTGGACTAGGTAGTGCTGCTTTTCTTAAATCTCAGCTTTTTTTCCTGTGCCTCAGGACATGTTTGTGCAGATGTTAATTGGGTTTTTTGGTAGCAATACATTTGTGTCCCTAGCTGTGCCCACGAGTTCTGGTTTTAATCAGTTTGTTTCATATTACAACAGGGCTGTAATGTATTTTACCCTTTCATTACTAATACAGCATCTCACAATGACTTTGTCCGCTTTAGCACAATTATTGGTCAGAATGCATTATGAATAATAGACAGTAATTACTACTGCCAATTAAAGTATAAACTTTGCAATTACAGATTTCCACAAGATTTTTGATAATTTTACAAATTTTGAGGTATGGAATGTCCATCCGTTGTTAACAGCTGACGGAAAAAGGACAAGGAAAGAGATGATGGAATTTTTTGTAGCAGTGTCTCATAAATGCTCAAAGCTAAGATTAATTATTTAAATTATGCAAATCTTTGTATTCTCGAAGTTAATTCTGAAATGAACATGTCCAGAGATCAAAGACAGTGAGGCATCTGAGTAAGCGTTTGGGCTTGAGCACCCAAAAAAATTGAATCTATCCTGAACCTGAAAATTGAGGATTTTATATCCTGAACTAAAAATTGAGTTGTTAGCTGTAGTAAGGTGTATGGACACACCTCTAGAGGGTATACATTCCTCATGTTGTACATCTGGGATATAAAGTGGCGCTGAATATCATATAATGCATTCATAAGTATCTCCTATAAATAATATCTGCTTTTCCAGTAAAAAAGAGTAAATATTTGCATCTTCATTTTCAGCATATGTGTCAGATGTACCCCATTGCCCTCACCATGAGGAGCCATTGTCAAGGCCGAGAGAAATGCTGTGTATTTCCACACCCCTCTGCTCCTATGCATCCTCAGGACAGACACCTTGCCAGTCAGTTTGTGCACCTGAATGCCAGATGGAGAGTAGTGTTAGTGCTCAGGGTTGGAGAACTCTTTGGTTTACAGTGGTACTTAATATAATTAGTGCATTTTACAAATACTCAACAATGCCTTAAGCCAATCTTACTGACCTTCTGAAGTCCTGCTCCATATTCTCACTAGAACATTCTTACTTAGAAGCCACTCAGAATTTTATCTCATTTTCCACATTAGAGTAACATAAGAAGATCCCTTTTGTTGAAAGCGTGTAATGCCAGTCCCAGAACAAGATCAGATGCAGGTGTTACAGGTTTGCTTCAGGTTCCTGTTTCATGACTTCAGTGTGGGTCACTTGCATGTCCTGGGTTGCAGTATCAAAAGTTAATTGATTTATTTTAAAATCCTCACAAAAATTTCCTGGTTTTCCTAGAAAGAATCCAGTAAGTTACAATTATTGCTTACAAGTCAACTTTGAGTAGAGTGATCCGTGTTTAGCACACTGCTGCTTTTGGTAAATTTTACTCCAGATGAACATCACGCGAACATCCTCCTGCTCAGGAGGGTGCTTTTAAAGAAACATTTATGGGATGTTCTAGTTGCTAGAGCACATAGCTCTCAATCTCACTCACTTCTTCCACAATCCTTCCTTCCAAGGCAGCTTCTTTCCTACAACAAATTTTAAACAGATCTTATCACAGATACCTTTATTTAGATTTCCTGGATTCCAATAAGCTAAACACAGTCCCAGATTTCCAAAAGGTGGACAAAACTGAAGTGCCTCAGATGCCAAGTGTCTTTGCCGAGCTCGTCATATCCAGCTGAATGTGTTAATTCTGGGAAGAATGTAGGATCTGCTTCTCTGCTGGAAACATCCTGGGTGACATTCTGAGCACCCAGAGTGGTGGGGTGGTGCTCACCAGGGAGCTCTCCACCCTTCAGTGTGCAGGAGAGCTGAGTCAGCCTGGCTTATTGGGATTACTTGGAATGCAGTGGGGAGACCCTTGGCCAGCCTTTGTATTTGTGCTTTTTAAATCTCTGCCGAACACACTAAGCCTGACTTGCTGGTCCTGCTGCACGTGTGCGCTGCACGTTACATGCTCTGGAATCAGTGAGGGGTTTAGAGCTGCTAGAGAAAGCAATAGACAACTCTCTCTCAAAAAAAATAAAATACAGGAGATGGAAGTAAGAAATAAGAAAATATGCTCCACTTTGAGCGTGAGGTAAATAATTTCAGAAGAGTTACTGCCTGAGGCTCCAACTTATCTGAGAAAGAAGGTAAAGTGGACCTGGTACATTAAGAATTTAAATTTCAGTTTACTGCTCTTTAATATCAACTTGGTAATCAATTGAAGGTTGTATAAAAGAGCCCACAGCTCACAGAAAAGAAGCTTTGTGGAAACTTTAGATTAAATTAATAAAATGTCTTAGTTGACCTTTTTAAACTCATACGTGTAAATGTAAAAATGCCCAACTGCACTAACCCTGAAAGGATCATTGTCATCTTTTCAAACTGCCTCTTCAGTTATAACACACAGCTCCAATGTAAAGAGTCTCTCCTGAAGCAATAGTTCTGTTTCTGTCAATCTTTTCAGATATACTTGAAATAAGCACACACTTTTCATGGTATTCTGTTACAACCCTAGAACCAATAACAGTATCCTTTTCCTCCAGTGCATCACTAATGATTTAAACAAATCCAATCAAACAATGCTGGGACACTTAATATAATTGAAGAAAGGAATCAAGTAACAGCTGAGGTTCACTATGCAAGAATTTATATTGCCTCTTATTATGTGAAGGTTCTCTGTGGCTCCTATCTGGTTACCTCTTCAGCAGTGACCATAGGGAACCTATTTCATGCAGTAATTTTGTCTTCCTTCAATGCAACATAAGCATAACAACAGATACTTTGCTCTACATGGTAGCAGTTTATCTTAGTTCATCTGCTTTATTAATATCTGGATATTGAAAATTCTGTGGCTCTATATAAAACTATACTGTGATTTATAATTAAAGAATTCTGCTGGCCTAGTGAAGACCACTTAAACTGCACACCAAGATTGTCCAGGTGGAATAACATGAGAACAGTGAAATTTGGCTGCATCATTCTTAGAATGACTCTCATGGAATGCATTATAGTTACTGTTTGATTTCTCATAGTGCGTCAAATGGCAAACATGTGATGCTGGCTTTCGTCCAGTAGAAATTAGTGCTCTTGAAACTTTGCTGAACTATGGTGCAAAAGTCATGGAATCAAAACCTTTCCCAGTTCCAGCAGAGGAAAACACACTTCTTTGTCAGCTCTTTCACCCAGTTCTTCAGCTTTCATCTTCCCCCCTCCTTGTCATGAGAGACAACATAACATCGCAACAGAATACCAAGCTAAGAGACTGAGGCACAGAGTGTGTCTGGTTTTCATGGAAAACTGAAATGTACCCTGAATGACTGTGGAATAATAGTTAAGCCATGCAAGTGATTTGCTTATCTGAGATTTTTCACATACACATGCGCACATACACGAAGATAGGCTGAACAGTTGACATTTTTGCTGAAATTAAAAATGCAGGGGTTTTTTAGGAGCTGCGTCTTGGATGGCTGTGGACTCATCAGGACTCATAAAAATGAGAGAAAAACAGGACTTGGAGTCCCTCTTAGTTACTAACTGGTGGTGAGATGTGATTTTCGGATGAGTGGGGGCCTTGGGCATAGCAGGGGGTTTTTGGGCAGGGTCTCTTTGCTCTCTCCAGGGTGCTGAATCCCATGGGTACCACTGAACATCCTTTGGAAAGGGATTCATCCTCAGGGTATAGTTCCAGTACACCAGCTGTTGTGCTTTGCTGGTTTTGTTTTGGGATGGTTGTGGATGTCGCTTATCAGTGGGGTTTATTGTAAAAGAGCTCCCTATTTTCCTCTGTCTGCATGGTCAGAAGTGGCTGAGTAGCTTTTTAACCAACCAGTCAAAAGCAGAACTAGAAATTTTCATAATAAAATTTAGGCCTAGGTGTTTACAATTGGTGAATTTTCAAGAAATGAAAGGGACAGGTGTTGTAAGAACAGGCAGACAACCTGACCTGAAAGTTTCTACTAGTTCCCCCTTTAATGATCCTGTGAATTAATTGATTTTTAAAATTTACATCAGGCAGATAGAATTTATTAGCCAGCATAAAAACAATAGTGTGTGATTTAGTATAATTTTATACATTTATGATAATTCTAGGATCTATACAAACATGATATGCATCATATTATAAGGTTGACACTTCACATCACAGCTGTTAAGAAGTTCAAGCATTTCTTGAAGAACTTGCATCTTCTGTTCATTTTTCCAGGAAAATATTTTAGTTTTAGTTTGAAGAGAGAGGAAAAAACCTTCCTAAGTGCAGGAGTCAGGTTAATTTCTTACAGGCATTCTGTCATGGAAATGAGAGATTTATGGGATTCTTAGACACTACTCTGGGTCAAGCGGTCAGCCTTGTAGACTATCTATGTTAGTACAAAAATAATGAAGCACTGCCAGCACTCATAAAAGGCAATTTGTCCCATCATATCTTTGCCTGTGTGGTAAAATGCTACAAAACATTTCTTTTGGAGAGATTGGAAGCCCAGTGTCTCAATCTGGACATGCATCATCTTTCCAATACCACAGTGTACAAGTCATGGTAATCTTAAGTTTACGTTCAGCATATCCTTGTGAAGGAGAATAGTGGTGTTCATGGTGCACATTAAATAGACTGCCAAGTGCTCCACAGACAACTGAACTGTGTAGATTGGCAAGACAAAAATTGCCCCATTACAGTTCCGAAATAAAAAGTATAGGGGGTACTGTTAAGTGAACTCAGAGTGGAAGCTCCATTTCATGATTCTTAATTGCCTTTGTTTATGGTCCCTTGTAAGAGCCCATCGGGCTGGGAAGCTGAATCAGAGAGCAAGGGCTGGAATTTTGCCCCTTTAAAGGTGTTCTGGGTGCCACCAGCTGGAGCCACACAACTCACTGGGTTGGTGCCCCAGTGTGATCGCTGTTGAGATCCCACAGCTGGCCCAGGGGGCTGTGTGGCACTCAGCAGTGCCCAGCTCCTGGCCATCAGTGCTGGCAGAGCTGCAGCTCACAGATCCAGAGCAGATCTTCAAGAGCATTGACGCAGAGAGCTTACATCTGGAGAATGGAATCCGGGATGGACAGAGGGGCGCGGGAATGTTTTCTAAGTCTCATCTATTATTTACCCTTCAAGATATTTTCTAGCAATAAGGGTTCCATATTATCTGTCTCTTGCATGACTCATTAACACTTTCATTCTAAAACACAGCCCCCAGAGGAGACAGTGATGGGTGGTGCCAGTGGTGTTCTGTTTAGGTTTGTCTCTGAGAAGTGCCTCCTCCTCAAGAAGGGGTTCAAAAATGCATCTCAGAGCCAGACATTTCTCTGTGCCTTCCCATCCTGGCCTTCTGGTGATAAATTCCCAGGTCTAGTGCTAAATCCAGTGCTTTCAGGGTGAGGAAGATGTGCTCTCTGAGCACAGGGGTGGCACGAGGCCCTCCAAACACATGAAGTGAGCCCAGCCACAAAAGTCACGCTCCTGTATATACACAGTTGCAGGATGCTATGTGCATCTATAGTTACCAGTGAACACTTCAGCATTTATTAAGCCATCCCTGAAATTGTGCCTTTGATGTAGGTCATAAATTAGTGAGGTGACTAATTGCCTTTTGAGGTTTTGACCCAAAGATATACTGCTTTTGGGGGGGTGTGAAGGAATGAGTTCAAGTCTTCCACCTCTCAGTCTATTAAAATCTTATCATTAAATCATCTTCTCCTCAACCAGGAAATAGGAGTCAGATGCTCTGCTTTCATTTCTGCTGGGGTTTCAAACCTGCTGCTATTATGTTGAGGTTTTGCATTTGCAGTAAAGCTGGATACTACTATTCCCCCAAAGGAAATTTATTTTTAACCTTAAAATATCCACAAAAATATAATACCAATATTATCAATATAAAACCGATATTACTTCTTAATTGGTTGGTTGGTTGGGGTTTTTGTTTGATTTGTTGGGGTTTTTTCAATGTTTTTTTCCCCCCTCCATACTTTGGCTAGTTTTGTAGAGCTTGAGTAATTACATTCAGGAGAGGTCAGGTGTGAGGAGAGATGGAAATCTTTTCGTTTAGCAAATTACTGTCTGGAAAAGTTAATGGAGCAGAGAGTCTAAAAGTATTAATTAATGCAGCAAACATTTCAGGAAGAACCAAAAACCTGGAGAAGGATTTTTGTGGCTCCAGTCAGGTATCAGTTCTCAATGACCACTCACCTGCAGTCGTGTGTGGAATAATGTATTCAATTCTGTGCACAGGGTAAACTGAGCAACACAGCATCCAAGGAAAATGTTCTGGATGGGTTGGCTTTTAGATCAGACTACATGTATCATGTATCAAGAAAAAAGAAAGGAACTAAAAGGGTTTGGGTTTGGGTTTTTTGTTTTGTTTTGGAGGTTTTGCAGTGGTATGGAAATATAACTAGGAAACTAAGAAATAACTTTCTGGAATAATCTTTCCAAGGAAAGAGATGCCTTAGCCCCACAAACAATTATGACAAAAAGTGAAGACTATGTGCAATGGCAGCATTCCTCACTGATGATAACCATAGGGTGAAAGGGGTACCTTTGTTCCATTCTCAAACTCCTGGCTCTGGAAAAGTGGGAAGCTTAAGTATGGAATGTTGGCATTGCAGACAACAGTCTGATTTCTGTTACAAGAGGGAGGAAAGGAGAGAAATAGCAGTATTCACTTTCTCCTTCCTGATTAGAAAGGTCAACAATAAAATGGAGAGTTAGAAGCTGGAATGGTTATGTCTGGGATTCTCTTCCTCCCAAATTAATATAAAAAATGACCTGGAGCTCAAAAGGGCAACAACATGAGAGAATCCTGATTTTCCAGTACTTGATGTAACAATGAAGCGCTGCTTTTGGCTTTGTCAGAACTCTGACGGAAAAAACCCTGAGCAACTGAAGCTGCTGTTTAGACTTTCCCAGTATGAAAGGAGGATGCAGAGCTTCCAGCTTGCCACAGGCATCATCTAATTCGGTGTTTAAAGACGTGCAGTAAGGAAAGGCTGCTTTTAATGTATTGCAATGAAGTGTCTGCAGATAAGAAAAAGACTGGGAGGGAAGTTAAGCTGTTGCTTGTGATTGCTGGTTTTGACAGCAGGAAGAGACAGAAGTAACTTCTCTCTGAAATCATCCAAACTGTTCCCGATCCTTTCTATGCCTTTTGCAAGGGCAGCCATATAAGGCAGCCCAAAGGGAGGGCCCCTGCCTTGCTCAGGGTGGGACTTGGGGAGCTGTGGGCAGAGCCGGGCAGCAGCTCCTCTCCTGCACCTCTCCAGGGATTCCACGGTGTGCAGCAGCCAGCGGGAGAGGGACACGCCTGGAGAAAGTAGGTGCTGATTGCCAGCTGCTTTCAGGTTTTTCTGTGCCGTGTCTGTGGGATGCTGTGTGGGGATGGAGCAGCCCAGGAAAGGTGTTCCAGGCTTGCAGCCCTGCCTAGCCAGCCTTGTCCAGGCAGCCTCAGCACACCAGAGTGAAAGGATGTTCTTAGAGGTGCTTCTCAGGGACCTGCTGCAGGCTGTCTGGGGTGAAGGGCTTTGTGCTGTAGTGTTTGCATCCTCCAGCTGTTCTTTGAGAGAACTGCTGAGGGAAGGGATGTGTTTCTCTACCTGCACTAGGACTGGTGTGGAAATGTGAACTGTTGCACACCTTTCCGTGAGCAGTGTTAAGAAATGAGCCAATGTGTAGGAAAGTCATGTTAACATGAATACATGTAAATACTTTGTGGAATGACTTGGAGGTCTCTGTTCAGGTGTACTGCACTGGGAGTTCATTCACTATGCATGAGGAGCTTTAAGCAACAGCAAAAAATAGACTTAATTTCAAAAAAGGGGGGGTGTGTGAAGGCTGAATTGTCTCTCTAAAATATTCTACTGAGGTTAAAGTGACTCTGAATCTGGGGTGTAAGAAATAAGGCAGTTCAAAAAAGGATATCCACTCTCAGTCTTACAAAATTATTAATGTTGCTGCTAAGAAATTGCTGCCCTGTATTAGCAGAAATTGAATTCTGCTTTATGAAATACATATTGATCTAGAAGAACCCTATTGTCTTTTCTATTTTGTCTAGGTACTTGCTTGAGAGTAGCAAAACTAGCTGCAAACATGAAAGGGTTTGGAGAAAATTGAGGATCAGGCCAGGAGTCTTTGATCTTTTCCCTTGTAACAATATTAATCTCCCAGCATCAGTTATCATTAATGACATCCTCCTTTTTACACTTGAGAAAAGTTGTTCCCGAGTACTGTGGACTGCAAGATTGGGTCCCATGAGGTGACTGAAAAAAAAACTTATTTAAGGCTTAAATTCTTCCTGTATGCTCTAGATAAGTTCTTCTGAGGTGTAGGTGTTGAAGGTCAAAGCCTCATTTAGGAGTGTTTTGGGCAACACTTCATTTCTAATCAGGGCACTTTAGGAACTGCTCAGTTTAAAGTAATCTGGTAGGATCAGCCCTCTCTGCTGCTTCGCAAGTGTTGCCCTGTTTAAATAGTTCTAGGCTTTCTTTTTAACATTGTAACTTTGAAATTAATTTTCTTTCCTTCCTCCAGAAGTCTCAACCTCTTCCCTTTCCCAGACTCCTGTTCCTTCCGTTGTCACTGTCTCATAGGTTTTTCTGACTTAATTTCAGAGGATGTGAGTGACAGCAGGTGACAGGCTGGCCGCTCGCACTTGTGTCACAGAGAAGCTCCATGATAACAGCACAAAGTCATCTTATCAGCTGCTGGAGAACCTTGGGCATGGAAGACATCCAATCCCTCCTTCATGATTTTAAATATTGATCAGAGACAGCAATACCTGGCTGTTGCTGCAGGATGTCCTGTGGTGGTGCAGAAACTGCTGCACACTTGGTGTGTAACCATCGCGGGCAGGATCAAGGCTCCTCCACTCTCCAGCTGAGCACTCTGAGTGGAAACAGCAAATCTGCAGCGTTGTTGGAAGTCAGGGGGAGCCTCAGCACCATGCAGTATTCTCCTGTGGCACTGAATGCAGAGCCCTCCATGGATAAGGGAGCTGGGATTGCCCAGAGCCACAGGGAAGGCACAAAGGCTGCAGCCTGCTCGGACGGTGGAGCCAGCAGGGCCCGGACCATGGAGTGCTTCCAGAGCCAATATCTGACCAAAACCAGCACCCAGGGACAGGTCTACAACTTCCTGGAGAGGCCCAGTGGGTGGAAGTGTTTTATCTATCATTTTGCTGTGTAAGTACCTACATTTTCACATGATCTTTGGTGTAAGAAAAATCTGAAACTGCCCATTTAATCAGCCAGGAATCAGTACTTGATCTCCTGTGCTCAAAACCTGTTCCATGAGTAATCCTCTCAAGGCAGTGGAAAAGCCAGTTCCTCAAAGAATCAGCCAATATATGCATTATCATTTCCAGAGAAGGCTTTTTATTCTTCAAATGATCTTTGTTTTCAAGGATGTACAGGTATATTTGGAATTTCTGAGGGCAAGTCCTCTGTGCTCCTGCCACATCTGATTGCTGATTGAGCTGCTTTACACTGTTCCAGCTTCAGACACTGCAGTTTTTAGCAGATGTGGCAGGTCCAGCTGTGATGAGACACATTCTGCTCTTTTAAGTTTGTTTTGCTCATGTTAAAGAGCCAAAACAAGTAATTTGTTAGACAAACATATAACATTACTAATTTGAATTGATTTATAGTCGTGAACATGAAATGAGTACAAACTTAGTGAAATGGTTTTCATTATACCATGTATGCAGTACATGCAAGGAGGCAATTAAGGCTTCCATTTGCCCTTGTAAAGCAGTGGTTGATATATTAATCCAGCTGTTACTGTTTTCTTTGGTTGCTTATGGTATCTGTCAAGCTTAGCAAGACCTCAATTACTGTTCTGAATGCTGCTTAACAGAAAGATAATTTGTCATCTTAGCTGTAGAAAGGGTCCAGTTGTGCTCTCACTGAGACCAGAGCAAGTTTTACTGGCCAGCTGAGCCAAAAGGCCTTGCTTTTATTATAACATTAGCATATTTCCTAAAGAAATGCAGAGTGTTGAAATTACTCTGTTTGTCTGAGATAAACTATGGCCTGATTGCATTTTGGGAAAAAAGTCACTATCAGTAGCTGCAGTCAGGAACTGCCCAGAGAAACATATGGTAATTCTAGGGATGAACTCTAATGCTTCTATTTAGCATAAAATAGATAGTCTCATTAATACTTGCTTCCTTTCCCCCCCCCCCCCCCTCAATATCATATACGTATTTTTGAAAGGATTTTTTGATTAATGAAATTTCTCCAAGCAAAAAGATAAAGCCTCTTTCAAGGACTATGCTTATAGCATGCTTTATTCCTAAGGACTAAAAATATGTGATTTGTGTAGATTTAAATATATGAATAGTCATGATTTAAGCCTAGCTGAGACTACTAATCTTGCTAAAATTCATTTGTTTCATCATCTGTGTTGCTTTTATCCCCAGCTGAGGTTGACCTTTAATATGCACTTTTTTATTCTGAAATAGGCATTAAAATAAAATAAAAAAAAAATACTGTACACCCCCTCAGTACTAGAAAATTGGAGAAAATACTGGTAATACCAACAGCAACTGTTTTTTTAAAGATTCCAACCATTTACATGAAATATGTAAATTGAGTGGTCTTAAAAGTTATTTGTCTTTGAGGCTCCTAGAAAGGAAACATTTGAAACAGCTTTTGGCAAGCATTTTGTCTCAAGGATATTTTTGCTAATAATTATTCCAGTATACTACATGATGTGTTCATTTAAATAACAAGTTTTTGTTTTGGAAGGAACATGCCTTATAAGATTATATATCATTACAGCAAAACATTGTTAAAAAATAAACTACTAATCTAAAATGCACTTAATTTTATAATTAGAACAACCTGTAATTTATTTTTAAACAGCTTCCCATGTTTTATGTGTGGGTTTAGAGGTAACTTAAGTGCAGCTGATTATGATGATTTGTTACTTTCCTAACAAATCCAAACTTTCATGGCTGATATTTGTGTAGCCTGGAGGAGCTGGATGTGCTCTGTCCCTTCTGCCCTTCATGTGCCACAAAGATCAGACAATTTATTTACAGACTTGGGGGAACTTTCTGTCCAAGAGGGACTGGAGTCTGTTCTGATCTGGAGTCAGTTCTGCTAGAAAAAACCTGACTTTCCAAAACCAGGCAAGGTGAGGGAACAGCAAGTGCTCCAGGAGGTGACCTTTTCTCATTCTGAAATTACCAAGATAAATCACCGATAACACTTGTAGAAGGTTTCTTTTAAGGGAATAAGCTCAGGGTTCTTATGGAACTTTATAACAGTGGTAGAAAAGGGAATTATTTTTGCCTCATTAAATCTAGAATTTGTATTATTTTAGTGGAGCTATTTGAGTTCTAGTGGTGGTTGAAATTATGGTTTTAAAAACAAAATGTTTGAAGGGGTTCACTTGAGAATCTCTCCTGCTGGTCTTGAAAACATTCTCACTTGGATAATTTCTGGTTTAGGACTGTGAAGTACTTCACTTCCAAAAAGCCCAGTAGAGTAGAGGATTTCACTTAGCAAGAGCTGAGGCCTTGAGAAGCAGCTGCTCCATGAACTGACAAGATATTGATCCAAACCAAGCAATTCCTGTGGCTGTGTGAGAGCCTTGGGGTGTTGGAGATCACCTGTGTTAGAGCCCAGCTATTTGCTCTGAGGTCCTCAGTCCAGAAAAAGCAGCATGTGCCTGGCTTGGATTAACTTCTAAACTCAACTATGCACTTGCTTAAATCACATCCAAATGTCAGGTATTAGGGTATAACCCTCATATTTTTTGTCTCTTAAGCAAAGAAAGAAAAATACAACATGTATTGGTGATGAGTTATTTATGGCAGTGACCTTAGTTGGCAAACCCACACATTTAAATCATATAGCTGCAGGTGGAGTCTTACTTATGTGATGGATATGTTTCTGAAGCCTACATCCATTTAGTGACTGCTGGAATGGCTCCACTGTGGGCTGGAATGTTGTGTCCACCTGGCTGTCTGTCACTTGTCACTGTTCTGTGATCCACAGAGGCCACCTTGTGTCAGCCCGAGGTGATGTCTCAGAGTGGCTTCCAGGCAGGAAACCCCTGAGTGTGCCCACGATCCATCGTGTTCTCCCCCTCATCTGCACCCTGCTCACTGCAGTCCAACCCCCTTTTCCTATCTTTTCCATTTCTCTGGAGCATGCAGGGACTGCTAATTTTGTGCTGCTCTTGCCTGTGTAGATGAATTTTTCAGTTAAAAAGCCAGAGACTTAGAGGGAACCTGGGTTCCTTTGGACTCAGAAGTGAGGGAGCAGGACAACTGGCTAACACTGAGCATGGTGAAAGAGGGAGAAAGGAGCACCTGGTATTGGGACACTGAGGTCCACGTTGGTTTGTGGTGGAAGCTGAGACTGGTGCCAGTGACGCTGAAACTGGAGGAAAACAATACAAGAGCAGAGTAGCTCAAGAACAAAGAGAATCTGACAAAGGAAAGAGCAAAAACAGGTTGTGGATATCAGAAAGCTGGATACAGGCCCAAAGAGGACAGCTGAAAAGGGTCAAGAGGCTCAGATAGCCACTGGGAGGAAGAGGGGTAGGACATGACAGCTGGGAGCTAGGGAAAGCGGGGGTGTGGAATTCATGATGGGACAAGGAACCTTTCACCCATAGGCAACTAATCTGAATTTCGTCCAAGTCAATAGTTCAATAGAAGAAGAAGAAGCGATGGCTGCGGGGAGATACAAGAGGAGCTGTTGGTCCCAGTCCAGTTCCTAGCAAATGGATGTCACATCACCCCTGGAGTCAGCACAGCTGGAAGGGCTGCTGTCAGGCGCTGGAGAAACCCCAGGCTGGCTGGGAGTGGAGGCAAGTCCAAGGCAAGGGGGAGGTCCAGGACAGGGACTCTCAACTGTGTCCTCAGGCCTGCCATTTTCTTGCTGGGTAACGCTGCAAAAGCTTAAGTGAGGACTTGCAGCTGTTCCAGGTCACTTTCTGCTGGTTTGGCCACTTTTTAAATGAGTGTTAGACCTTGCTCTCATTCAAAAGTTAGGCCAGCCTTTGTATCCCATAACCTCCTTTGGGATGAGGTGAGCTGATCTAACAGCTCATTGCTAACAAGCCAGCATGGATTCTGCTCCCCTCATCCACCTCCAGCACTCAGCTTGATCCTGCCAGCTGTAATTGTCCTTTCATAATTAAACTTGGAATTACAATTGGATAGCCAGTTCAGCTTCTGGCATCAGCAGAAGCCTAGCCCAGCGGGAAAGAGTGGATGGTCCTCAGTCAGGTTAGTAATGCACATGAAACACCTTGAAACACTTCCCCACTCTTGTTTTCTCAGTGGATCAAAACTACTTGTTGAATTTCATATAAAATTGTGCACAATAATTGCAAAGCAGCATTGCAAATCATCTGGCAAGCACTGCAGACCACCTGGTTTGACTGCAAAACATTTAATAAATGCAGGTTTTGGGTAGCCGTAAAGTCTCTGCAGGCTGCCTTGAGATTTCTGGGGAAACAACTCCTCCAAATGGTGACTTAGAGAGGGTAATGGCTGTTGCTCCAAAATATTCCTATGGGATGCTGCCTGTCTCTGGGAATTGTGTGGTAGACAGGGAAAATGTCTTCCCTAGGGTATGGTTTCCCAAGAGCTGGCATGGTGGTTTACCAGTGCCAAAAGCTCTTGGTGCCCCTCTGCCACCTTCCCTTCTTCTCTTCTGGACGCACATTTCTGCTGCACAACTCGTGTTTCTTCTGGCACTCACTGGAGCCCTCCTACGCTTCATCAGCTCCCTGTAATGGCAGGAATCTAGATCAGCAGGAAATGAGGAGCTTTTGGGACCTTCAGGAGTTGCAGCATGTCAGCAAGTGGTCTAATGGGGCTGCAACCAGCACTAACACAGTTGGCCAAGACTGGAATGGAATGAGGCAAAGTTCTCTTTCTTTTTTTTTTTTTTTTTCTATTTTTTTTCCCCACCAGAGAGCTGTGGTGCGGGCTCAGTTTTATATGAAAACATGCCCTAGATTTACAGATTTACTTTGTTACCCCTCTCCTCCTCCAGACCAACTCCCACAGCTTCTTCAAAGAGAAGCACATGTGCACACACACATACAAAAACACACAAAACCACACACACACACACACACACACACACGTACCTGTTCCTGGCAGCTTCTTGAAAAATAAAAAAACATCAACTGAACAGTTACTGCTGAATAATTCAAAGTGCATGATCCTTACAAAAATGTGAACAACATCAATAACACCACGGACTTAAAACTTCATGAAGAAAGTACAAGAAGATCAAAAAATGTGTTTAGAAGAGGGGGGCTAGCCAGCAGAGGGTTTTTTCCTTTAGAAAAGATTCTGTGCACCAATGTCTAGGTCACTCTGAGTAATACATAAACAAGTGAATTCATTATTTGGACAAATTAAAAATTGCAATTTTTTCCTATTATTGTTTCTCCTCAGACTTTGCTTTCTCAGTTTTTTTTAGTTCCTCCAACTCCATGTAAGAAATGATAGTTGTGCTCTGTTAATGAAATTGCAGAAGTTCAGAGCCACCAATCTGGCTGACATTCCGTTTTTGTTTGGCGGACAACTGTTGCTGATGTAAAGAACTTTAAAAGGCAAAATATGTAAGGGTCTAGTGGTTCCATTTAGTGGGGCACTTGCTTGCATATATTTTGATTCTTTGAGTGTAGCTGCTCTTTAGTGAACTGAAATAAGTTAGCACAGTGTTCTCCAGCTTCTGTTTTTATCTGGAAATGAAGCATATAACCCATTATTTATAACTGTTTATCTCAAAGGGACTGTCAAATTCCCATTTCTGTCCTTTCCACAATTATCTCTAGAATGCAAGCAGATATTTTGCTTTTTCCAATGATGTGATTGTTATATGACCAACACAAGCAACAACTAAAGTTCAGAGTAATTATAAGCACATGGCTGCTTTTGAGATTCTGGCTTTGACCTTGATGTCTCAGCTTAATTCTGGACATGGTGTACTTTCATAAGAGTAAGGCTTATTATTATTATTATTATTATTACTCATTACTTATTGTGTTTAGAGTGTTTCTTGCCAGCATAGCAGTTAATTATTTGGAATTTTATATAGAAATGTCACTGGCAGAGTTTTCAGTTTATAACTGCAATGGCTACTTTTCATCTATATGCTAACTACTGAGAGATACTGAGCAGATGTCTCTGATGACAAGCTTCAGGTACCAAAAGAGGAGCAGTATTGAAGAGAAGAAACTTATTCATTAAAGTGGGATGTTCCTCTTGCTGCTTAGAGTTGCATGGATGAGATGGTGGAACGGCTGAAGTTGCTAATGAAGGTACACTGATGTTAAAGAAAACTGCCATTAGGGTTCTGTAAAGTTCCAGGATTTGGTTGTTCTAAAAATACATGGGGGTAGTTATTAATTTTTAACCTCTCTCCCTAAGGAAATGAGGTTTCTGCAACCACACTGTCTGAGCATGTCTGTCTGAAAGGGCCTTACCAAAACCCTTTGAGCCAGCTGGCGAGTTCCAGCTGACATGGACAGGGGATGAGACGTGTCAGAGATACTGTGCCTCTTCTCATTGGGTTAAAACAGACATTTGTCTAGAGGAGAGAGAAATTAATATCCCCAAGATGAGAACACTTCACTTGGAGGTCCTTTAGATTGTTTGGCACCAAGGAGTCTTTTCAGGAGAGAAATCCTAAGGAAGAGCTTGGATCTGGGAGTACTTTGTGTTAGGCACCATCACCTAACCACAGGGCACAAAGCCACAGCATGAGTAAGTTCTATTTTCATTTTTTTGAATTATTGATGACTTTTTCCATCATTTCTGTAATAAATTCAATCCATCTTATTCTAGAAGCTCAATTTTGTAATAATCTCAGCAATTAATATACATTAACATCTGCCCCCACAGGCTAATGTTGTTTCTGTAGTGAAAACAAATACTGTAGCTTGACATTGCTATGGTGCTGTTGATGGAATTTGGTTATGCTTTTGTGGAAAAACTTCCCTCTGTTCTTACAGAAACCAGCAAAATGAAAAGATATTCCTTGGTATTAATGTTATAATTGCTTGTGAAGTTGAGGACTCTACATGGTACCAAATTCAAGAAGAAAAGTGATGCTCAAGCTGGCATTAACTCAGCAGATGTATTTTCACAGCATCATTATATATATTTGTTCTTTCCCTTCCCTTCTTCTGAACCCAAGAGACATTATTTGATGTGAGTACTATGGGGAAGCTGGTGTTGCATTTTGAATGGTGGTTGGAATTTCCTGTTCCCTTGGAGGCGTGTCCTAAATCACATGCCAAAACTTACTGACTTTTGTGTTACAGTCAAGGCTGGTGATAAAAGTATCAGAATCATCAACACTGAAGTCATGATGATGGACTGGTTTTGTCACTGTTTAAAGAACTAATTATGTCTCTTCTAGAAAGTCTTAGCTGTAGAATCAGAATGGAAGATTGCAAGACATGCAAAGATAAAAACAAGAGAAACACAGTAGCAGGGACGTCAGTGGAAGATACAGGCACTCAGTGGAATGAAGGAGCTTAAATCCCAGGAAAGGCAGGGCATTAAATAAAAGGTTTCAGTAAGATCATTGCTCCTGGTGGTTGTAAAGGATGCATGAATGCAATTTGTCAGTTCTGATGTACTGCCAGATAAACTCCTAGAAAAACCAAAATCCAAATCCTAGTGCTCTTCAAAGAACAGAGTTAAGTTAGGCTGTCAAATGTTTGGAAATGTGAAGTGCTCATTACTAATGGAGCTGTGGATGTTTTATAAATAACATCCAAGAGCTTGGGTCAGTTGATCCAGAAAACTGGTTCTATGTGGGAGATTTTTTGTAGGATGTGTGGCTCATGCTGTGGTTTGAACAGAATTGGTTTTAGCTGTTGATCCAGCCCTGTTTGTGATGAATTCTGTATATGCAGGTAATTTCACTATTTGTAAGTGAAACTTTAAATTCCTTTGGTGTTGTAGAAATATTGATTTATTTTTTCTGATAGGAACCAGGAAGGCAACTTCATGTTATGTGCAGTAGTGCTATTGGGCATTTCTAGGTGCAACTCAGAAGAGACAGCTGAAAACAGATAACTTCAGTATATCCATGCAGTAGGTGGGATTTTCCTTTGGTTGAGGGCTTTTTTTCTGGGGTAGAAAAAGAAAATCAGATATGGCCAAATTCTCTGCTAGGTATGCTCCCTGTTAGTAAAGTCCAAAGCTAGGAAGGTTTCCATTAAAACGTACCTCGTGTCCTTCTCCACTTCTGCTGAAACTAACACATTCCCAGACTATTTCTAATTTTAAAAGATTGGTATTTTCAGAAGAAAAATTGTCCCTTTACCAAAATTTCCAACCAACTCTAATTTGTGTATGATCGCATATGGATAAGCACAGGACCTTTCAAAGACACATCAAACCTCAGGAGCCTGGAAACAGATTTATGAGAGAACTGAGGGACATTAAAACTTGCCCACAAAGGCACGGGGACAACCTTCTCTTCATGACCAAGAAACTCCTTTGGATAACAAAAGTATGTAAGGACCAGGAGTGGGGTTTCATTCAGACCAGCAGGAATGTTTTTCAGAAGCACATGGCTATTCAACATGAGACACTGGATCCCATTTAGAAGAAAGTGTTTCATTCACTCAGGAATGAGAACATGCACTTTTAGAGTTTGAAAAAAGAAAAAATGCTCTCCTTAGTTTTCCTGCCACAAAATGACCAGTTAAAATAGAAAGCAGCCCATGCTGCTGGAGCCCCTCAAAGAACTTTCTGTTTGCTAAACTCATTTATTGTCCCTAACAACAGGCTGACTTAGAGCTTTTGCTCTCCTTCAGACAACTCTGTAGTCTGTCATCCAGGAAAAAGCTGAAACTCCAATGGGTGTAGTTGCACATAGATTTATTTGGACATATTAGCCTAAATTCAGTCCATTTTTCTGCAGCTGAAGCAACTGCAATTCTTCTCCCCTACTGTGGCAGTAGGCTGGAACATTTTGGCTTAGTTTCTCAGACTCATGGGACAGTTTGGGTTGGAAGGGACCTTACAGATCATTGAATTCCACCCCCTGCCATAGGCAGGGACACCTTCCACTAAAGCAGGCTGCTCAAAGCTTCTGGAGAAAACAGCAGATAGAATAAAGGATTATCTAAGGAACCTAAAAGGCAGGGTTTCCATGTACTTTCAACTGGAACATGTAGAAGCCATTTGTAGTTACCTACCTGAAGGGCTTTCCCAGAGTGAAGAGAGGCACAGTAGCTCAGTTTTGAGGAAGGAGCAGGCCACATCTGGTTGTGGTAAAATCATCAGCATCCCACGGTCCAGGACACTCAATTCTACAGAGCATGGGTTTCAATAGCTTTTCCATAACAATTTTTGTTGATTTGCTTTCATTACAGAGCTCAAATTTTTCTAAAAGTGCTTTTTTCTCTAAAAAAAACTTTGCAGAATCAACTAAGTTTGGTAAAGCCCAGAAGGCCACAAAGCTACTGTTTTGTGCTTGGTTGCCAAGGAGTATATCTCTGTCTGTGAATTTACAAGTTTGTCCCCTCCCCACCCATCCCTTTTTTATTGTCCAAGAGATAACATTCCCACGAGCATCTGGTATATCAGCACTTCAAGTACACTTATCTGCAGGAGATAAACACAAACGCCCCACGTGCACAGTTTTTGCTAGAAATGGAATTATTTGCTGCAAAACTTAAAAAGGAGGAATTATCAGTACTCCTCCTTTAAGAACTTCCATTAGGCTTGTCTTCCATGGAAAATAAGTTTGTTACAGCATGACCTTTGAAAGGTTCACCCTGGAGAAAGTGCTTGACATCATTTTGCTCCCAGTGTTAAGTTAACCTCCTAGTTCCCAGTGTTTGTCGGCTTCGGTGAAGTGTGCTCATGGCCAATAAATCTATTAAACAGAATTTGTCCCTGGCTACAACAGCAACAGAAACGTGTTTCCAGTCAGGCCAGCTCCTCTCCAAAAGGAAGCAATGTTTAAGAGGACCAGGACATAAAGAAGCACTAATTTGCAGCCTTTAACAGGACTGCCTCTTTAATCTGGTTAACACATGGGACAGATTTAAGGATGATGCTCTAAAAGCATTGATGAGAAAGCAGTTGTATTTTTGTGCAGAGGCTTAAGGAACTGAGCAGAAGTCAAGAAGTACTAAAATTTCATTTACATTAACAAGATGTCTCTTGGGAAAGCATGACACTTTATCTTCTGTAAGTGTGAAAGGTGTTATGTGAGAATCCGAAACCAAAGGGGAAGTTCTCAAGTGCTCCTCTTTCCTCTGATATGTATTTTTTTTTTTTTTCTGCTCAAAGAGAGAATGAGGAAGAGTCTGCAAATAGGTGATCGGGAATAAATTTGCATCTTAAGAAAAAAAGGTTGGAAAAGAAAGCCAGGTGTTTTGCGAGGAAATACCTCACTATTTTTAGTAGCTCTGTGGCAGAAAAGGGAAAAAAGTATTTGCGGAAGTAACAGCTCAGGTTGAGGTTCAGCATCCTCAAGAATCACAGAAAGAATGAAAGAAAACAAAGCACTAGAAAGGAGAACCTCAGTTCCTTTAGGATAGGAAAGAGTAGACCAGCTCTACTAGTTGGTAATTATTTATCTCTGCCTTATTAACTTCCTGCCTTTAGGAGCTGAACAGTTGCCAGTGGGTGAAACTGTGGATGCAATAACACCCTGCAAGCAAGTAAACAATCACACCCTGTTTTCTCACCCTTACAGCACAGGGAATTGTCATTTGCAGGAGGGAGTATGGATAGCGGGGGCAACATGAGGAAGCCAGGCTGGAGCTGGTGGGGAAAGGGAAATTGCCATATGACAAGCTTTAAATAGCTTCACCCCAAGCCAGCAATATGAAACACGCACCCATCCACTTCCGTTACCTATAGCTATACCAGAAATCCCATCAGAAATATTCAGGGAGACCCAGGATCTGTTTGGGACTTGCTGACAAGTTAACACTGGTAGACTTTGGCATTGCCTTTGAGGGACAGCTTGTCCCTCTAACCAACACCTGCAGTGAGACCCTGAGACAAACCCAGAGGTATTCAGGGAGGAGCCTTGCTGGGGGATTGCCTGTAGCACCATGCATCCAGCTCTTTACAGGGAATTTGGCACTCACCCAAGCTTTTTTCCCTCCCGTGTGTTTAGGTTGGTTAGAGCTATGTTTAGCATTCCAGAGGCTGTTAGGAGCAGTCCACAAGGAGCTTTTCTGATTGCCTGAGAGGCAGAGAGGTGTAGCTTGTTGGCTTCTGCAGATCAACTGGAGTTAATTGAGCTGTTTATCTTTAAATGTGGACTCATCAAAGCTAACCTGCATTGTGGTGTGTGGCCCAGTGACAGTGACAGTAACTTAAAGGAAGCTGTGAAGGCAGCATGCACTGGCTGCTGGCTCAGAGATATCAGAGGGGGAAGAAGATGCTGCTCCACTGTGCCAGAGAAAAGGTGCAGAAGTTTGGTTGGTTGGTTTCTCTGGGAGTGGATTTGCTTGGGGTGCAGGGAGGACTTGACCTTTGTTCCCACTACTTGTCTGCAGCCCTTTTGTCATACCTCAGATACCACTTACTCACCAAACTCTACTTCTTTCCAAGAGCCTGTGGTGAGCGTTGAGCATAAACTGCTGCAAGTGCACGCAGGGACATCACCAGCCATGACTAAACCCTGGCTGTGGGGCTGCTGTGTAAACCAGGGGTCCTGAATGGCACCTCAAGGCTCTTGGCTCCAGCCCTGTCCTGCCTCCCCCTCCAGACACACAAATCCAAGGGGAAAGCAGTCCCAGGTCCTTCACACTGAGGGTGTGTCCGTCCATGAACTGCTGCCTGGGTTGGGTGATTGTGTATCATGAAATCACTGCCTGGACAAGAACCATTTTGGCCTTGTATTTGGTTTTGTGTCTACCTTGACACAATCCTGTTATTTTTTAACCTTCTTAAGTCTATCTAACTCTGAAACTTCCTCATCTGTCTCAAATGCAGTTTCTCAGCAATTCCAGTAAAGGACAGGCAGATTTACTTCCATGTTTGTTCCAGAGTAGTAGTTATCTTCTTTGGAATGTTCTTTTAATGTTTGAGGGTCTTTTTTTTTTTTGTTCTTTTGTGGTTGTTGCTGTTCTTGATGCCCTCACTAAATCATTAATCTGTGCTTGTCGTTGACTTTGTCCCCACTGCAACTGAAATTGTACTCAGTTCATGTGAGCTGCCCTTGCTATTCATTGGGAAGGAGTGACACTCACTGGCCAGAGGATATAGTGCCATAAATTAAGTGAATTTAAAGGGTCCTTTGAATGGCGTTAATGTGTGATTTGGAAATGGGAGGGAAAAAAAAAGAGAATCTCAGTACATAAAACCAGGAGAGAAGGTTGTGGAACTCATAAACCACAAGAGTGTGACTGAGGTCTGTCCTGAGCTAAAGGTGCTGTTACCCTTGTGTAATAATAAGATGCATTATTTGGATCCCTTTTCTCTTATATTGTGGATCAGGATAGGTAAATATTGAAGAAATGCAAACTTGACTTAGAGACAATTGTACATGCAGAGCTCTAACCACTACTTAGGAAATCTGTTTATTAATGGTGGCCCTAATCTTCTCAAATCTCCACCTGTGGTTAAATAGTGTCAGAGTCCTTCCAGAGCCAGATAAAAGGAAGCAGGACCTTTTGTTTTTATAACTTCAAATCCAGTTTTAGGCTTGAAGAGGTCAGCTGTTGTCTATGTGGCAGCTGAGAAACAACTGTCTCTCCTTGCCTGTGCTACCACATACTTGCAATTTCTTTGCAGTGTGTGAACGATCAGACCAAACATACCAAAAAATTGTTTCCAGTGTTCATTATCGCCCTTCCTGGGTTCTAAGGCAGTCTAAAACTCTGAGGCACTCTAAAAACAGAAAAAGGAAAGCTGAAGGGCTCCATAGATATCAACATTGTCCCATTTTCCCTGGTTCTAGTCGTGGTTTGAACGTGCTGCATAAAGAATATTGGCTCAGCCTACCCTCCAAGGTAACAAGGCCAACAGGTTTTGGGGGTTTTCTGTATCCAAGCAGTTCTTTGCAGTAGATTTTCTATCCTGTATCTGTGTTGTGAGAACTTTGTATCTCTAGATATATAGATCTATACATATGAAGTGCATCTGTGAGTAAATAAGTGGAACAGGCTGCCCAGGGAAGTGGTGGAATCACCATCCTTGGAAGTATTTGAAAAATGTGTAGGTGGGGCACTCAGGGTTTTGTGACTGACGTGGGATTGTCAGGTTGATGTTTTGACTCAGTGATCTTTGAGACCTTTTCCAAGTGAAATGATTCTAGGATTCTGTTTCACGTGCTCTTTTATAACTGTGCATATACATGACTGCTGAGCCCCCAGCCTTAGGTGGAAAAGCTCCTGGGGAAAGGCCAAAAGCACAGCTTGGGCTGTGAGAAGAGAGGGAAAAGCAAGAGTGAGAAACAACCTCTGAGCACCGAGGTGAGATAAGCAGGAGAAGGGGGATGAGGTGCTGCAGGTCCCAGAGCAGAAATTCCCTGCAGCCCCTGGGGAAGGTTTATCCTGAAGGACTGCAGCTCGTGGAAGGGCCCACAATGCAGCAGGGGAGCAGTGTGAGGAGAAGGAGGAGGATGGAGAAGTAGCAGAGACAAAGTGGTCTGACCACAACCCTGCGTTCCCTACCCCACTTTGATGCTTGGGCATGAGTGAGGGAGGGAGGCACAGGAGCTGGGAATTGGGGAAAGGGAGGTCAGGGGGACATGTTTTAGTCTTCTTCCCCATGCTTTGTGTAGGATTGAGGTTTGTTCCTGTCAAGTTTTAGGAGATTCCTGTTTGTCTGCTCTGTAGCCTGTGCAGGCACCACTGACCAGGGGCTCTGCCCTCAAGCTTAGTGACCAAACTCCTGGGCTTGTGTCAGCTGTGGGCTTGGTGAGGTGCATTTCATCTCTTCTTCTGGAACAGATAAAAGTGTCCCCTGGGGCAAGACCATGGATAAACTCCAAAGGAATTCATCTTGTCACTGGTCTATAGGTTGTACAAGAGTTTTTTCCCCTTCCTGATAAGCTTTTCCACCTGTAATTTTCATGTGAAAGCTACCAAAACCCACTGAGTGTAGTTTGTGTCTCTGTTAAGTTGTACAGCAATCAGTGAAACATGAAACATTCACTCTGACAACCTTCCCTGAGAAATATACTTGATAATGTGAGCTTTACCTATTGATTTACTGTGTTCAGCCTTCCTGTCATTTTTATTCTGTTTCTGAAACCTGAATGAATGCAAAATGGTGATACTCATTTGAGTGGGAAGAATTGACTGATTAAACACAAAGTATTTGTGATAAAAAGGTTACGTGAATGTGAGAGAGAGAAAAAAAATAAATCTCGATTTACAGTTCAACTTGACAAGTCACTAAAAACTGTTTTCTTTTTGCAGATTTCTCCTGGTGCTGATTTGCTTAATATTCAGTGTACTGTCTACTATAGAGCACTATTCTGAGTTTGCCATTGGTACCCTTTTCTGGATGGTAAGTGAACTTTTTTGGGGAAGGGCTGATCAGTTTGACTAAACCTGAATTGCTTTTGGTTAGCAAAGGAGATAACTGTTAAAAATCCTCATGCAGAGCATGCTAGCAGGACATTTAAAAGAGTGCCTGCTTTCAATAGAGAAAGGTCACAGTTTAATGGGGATGATTATTTTCTAGATTCTTGAACTATGAGATTTGTTAGATTACCAGTTTTTATGAACTTGCTTTTCCCAAAGTATATCTCTTATAGTGGACAACTGGTGTTCATCAGTCATAGGCAGCATGGAACAGGATATTCTGTAGGAATGAATTTTTAAAGTGTGTATTTTCTAGTCTTATGGTAAAAATTTGGCCAAGAACATTGCTTTTCAGAGGCAGGTGATTTCTCTCAGCCTGGTTTGCTACTCTACAGAACGGGAAGGAAGAACTCCTACCACACTGCAATCACCAGTGATTTGGATTTGAAGTTGGTGCTTGTTTGGTGGGAATCAAAAGTACAAATAACATGCATGAGGACACTAGACAATGTCCCTCCTCTGTTCCCCCCTGCCTCTCTTCACCTTTAGGGAGTGAAAAATGGAGATTAAACATCCTTGATAAAAATGGAGTAAATAACTTTCAAACTGTTCCTTGCAATACCTCTGTTTTAGCCACTCAAATCCTCTGATCTCAGTGTGTGATGATCTCAGTATTCTTATTGTAGTTTCATTTTGCCAAATGGTGAATTTTAATGTGATAGAATTTGGTTTTCCATCTGGTTTGAAAATAAAAATCAGTTACTTCTTTGTTTCCCTATGGCTTAGGCTACATTAGCATGTGCAGCTTTTGTGTGCAGTTGACTGAGCCATCAGTAAATCCTGGAGTTATTCTGAGGTCTTGATTGAATTCAATCCTGTAGCAAACATTGCTTGGCCTTAAAGCCACAATTCAGTGTCAAGCAAAGTGCAGTGTTCTGCCAGTCATGTGTGGTTCTCTCCTGCTCCCTGAGCTGTGGTGATTGCAGGTCAGCGCAGGCACTGCTGGGAGCAGTGATCCTGGCCCAGCTGAGTGTTTCTGTGCAGATGGAATGTGCGCGTCCAGACACATTTTTGGACAGAGAGTAACGAGATGGAGACAGATGTGTGGCTCTCAGAGTGCCCACCCAGCACTGCCATGCTAGGAATCATGCCAAATGAATCATGCACAGTCAATGGAACAATTTCTTGGCCTCCTTGTGTCACAGCCTTACCCTGGGGGATGCCTCTCTGGAGTTTTTCCTCCTGCTGTTTCCATAGTTTCCTTCCTAGAAATGGCCAGTACACAGGGTAGCTGTTCTGCTGGCTACTGTAGAGTCACTTGCCTAGAACACAATTGTCTTAAAACTTGGTTTGGTCTGAAATACATTCACTTCAGTTACAGAAGATTGTTTTTAGAGCTAATTAAATCAGTTCTTTTTCATAGAGTTGGGACACTTCTTGTTGTAGGAGTTAAATGGCTGGACTCCTGCTTGGAGCACATCTTCCCACCTTTACCTGAAGGAATTTCCAACTGACTCTCCCGTTAGAGTCAGGAAAGTGTTCACCCCACAGAAGTGAGGAGATTGCTGTTCTCTTTACTCCTGGGAAGATCATTGCTCTGATCTACTTCACACCACAGCTGACTGTTCATAAAACTAGAGTTTTATCTCCCCAAGAGCATTCTCCTTGCTCTCTTGAAACTGGGGACAGGGGACACTGCCAGTGTGGTGAGAATCAAAACTGGGTCAAAGCATCTGGTGGATCAAGTTCAAAGTGAAATTCATTTGTTTCTCTCCTGAGTGAAGGACCCTGTAATTCTTTGTATAGCCCTCAGCAGCAAATAAATACTGGCATGTGATGCTTGTGGTATTTCCCCACTTGTGGGAAAACTGCTTTTCATTAAGTTCAGGTAGATTAACAGTTGGGAAGGATCAATGTCAAAAATGTCCTGTTGCAAGTTGCTAAGGCCTGACAAGAGGGATGGTACTAGGTACTTGAAGACATGGAAATGTTTTTGTATTTTTGTAGGGAGGGCGAGATGGTGTGCCAAGTGCAATTTTGGATAATATGAGTCACTGGAGTAGAGATGAGACATTGGTAACAGACGTAGCACTAGATGTGTCCTAAGACACCAGAGCCTGGTGTTTCAAAGATGTCATTATGTTAATGTTCTTAAGACATCTGGATGTCTTCAGAAATCGGTATTTTTTACCACAGTGATGGAGATTTACATGTTGTCTTCTGTCTGTAAGTACAAAGAGGCCAAGGGAGGCAGTGAGAGCTCCAGGATCCCTCTGCAGCCACAGCCAGGAAGGGCAATCCTCCGGTCCAGGAAAGCTGTGTTAGAATTGTAACTAATTGCCTGAATAAACACCATTCAGAGACCCAGCTGAAGGGGAAACAAAGCAAATTTGGGATGTGAAATGCTGAGTAAGGGAATTTCTTGTCAGGTGTGAAACCAATTCAGACAAGCTCTATGAATATAGCAAGCAGGGAATACCCCAGAGTGTTTGCAGCTAGAATAGAAATAGGGAACTGAAGAAGCAGTTGCTGGAACTAACAGTAAAACGAGCCCCAAATGTTTACTCTCCTCCCATTTCCTAAGCTTATAATCTCAAGTCTCTGACAATTCAAGTGAATTCTGGAGGAATGTGACTTTTAGCCCTGTGTTTCAGTGTGAAGGCCAATCTCTTGTCTTTGAGATGACTGAAAACATTGCCTAGCCACAGGTTCAGGTACAGGCTGATGCTGGGCCTCCCCTCTGCCATGGCTGTTTTATTTGATGCTCTTGCTTGGGCTCAAAGGAAATGCTTGTTCTTTGTACTTACAGACAGAAGACATGTAAACATGTAAATCTCCATCACTGTGGTAAAATCAATTTAATTCCATGAGAGCAGGATTGGTGAAATTGCTTGTCTTGAACTTTAAATGTTGTTGTTTGAAGGATGTTTTTGTTCTCATGCTGCCAAATATTTTGTGTGTTCCCTGTCACTCTTGGGAGAGCTCTTCCCAGCTCTGTCTGACATACTCTGATTTAATTTTTTCATATATACACATTGTATGAGATCCATTAATTCCTGACTGGGTTTCTTTCCCTCTGCTGAGTATTTAGTAGCCAAGCATTTGAGGGGAGTGACAGTGGCATTGGCACAATGGCTTGTGTTGGTAAACACCAACAGAATAGGTAATGAAAATCACAGCTCTTTCTGAATCTTTTATACTTACAGAAAGAAGCCTGGAGTTTCCAATACAGTTTAAAATGTATCACAATGACAGTGTGCATGCTATTTAACAATGTACAAAGCTTAAATGCATGTACCATTGGTTTTTGTTCAGATTGTGTTATAATTTTATCTGGTTCTATGATTATTCTGTTGAAAAAGCGTTTCTAAAAATTGCCCAAGCCTCTTGATTAGGCTTTCTCCTCTCCAGCAAGAGGCTGTAATGTTTTCTTGATGATCTAGTAGTTTGTGTGTCAGGTTTGATTTTTAAATGGCATCTAGATCTTTCAGGATATGGAATGAAAAAATAAACTATAAAATGGGCCAGGTGTACCTCCTTTGAGGATTAATCTCTTTTCATGGTTAGAGGTCATATATTTTTCTACCAGGAGAGGTCACCATGGTAGTTTCTAAAACACCAATTTTTATTTTTATTTAATTGCAAAAGACCTTGCAAAAAGAGAGTTCTTAGCTTGTGGGACAACTTTCACTAACTGTGCCGGTCTAAAAACAACAACAAAATATTATTTTCATCATACACATGATGTTTTTACACACTGTAACAGCACAATAAACATATAATTTGTATAACAATAGTGTTACAGGAGTGAGGGAAAAGTTTTGTCTGATTTAGTATCTTGATGTTAACTACTTTTTAAATTTAAGAATACTGAGTGTATTCCTAAGTTGAAGAAAATAGACTGGTTTTGCTATAAATCATATTAATTCAACTGAATTCAGGCCCTGTGGTACCTCCCTTTTGGAGACAGACTTTATGCATCTGCTTTCTTCTGAAAAAGGAAAATAGAAGACCCAATATACAGAAGAATTTCCTTTCTTTGCTGGAAAAAAACACTGGCATCTCTCCCAAACACATGAGCACCTGTAGTTCACAGCGCTGCAGCACCAAAGGGTACACAATTCCCTCAAAACCTCTCTTTTCAGAGTCCTCACTTCTTGCCTCTATGGTCAGTCCTGACTGCCCTCTTGGTTGCTGGAAATTCTCATGCTGTGACTACATTCAGCATGGATTAGCACCTCCCATGCTTGCAAACTCTGTTGGAGCAAAGGCTGAGATGTGAAATCAGAAGTTCTCACACCAGCTGGTGCCCAGGTTTTTTGTACCAGAGACTCACCTTGTGGCTGTGTTTAGGAGGAGGATCTTGTGGAAGAGTTTTTGGCTGCAGATGGGTCCTTGTTGTTATGTGGCTGCCCCAAAATCATGGCTCAGTTTTGGGTTTATGTGGTTTTTTCTGCCTCACATGCCATGAACACACACATCCTCCTGCTGTAAATATAGGCAAGGCTGACCAAAGTACTCAAGCTTCAGAGTGCCAAATGATAACTGGCTTACTTAAGCCACCTAAGGCATGTCACTGTGAAACTGCTCTGGTTCTGAACTGGACATCAGTGTGGCTTTTTCTCTCTTCTCTTTCTCCTCCTCCACTGAGGACTTCCTGTCTGAAGTGGAGGAGCTCTCCTGTTGCTTTTTGCTTGTCTCTGGTTTTGCCCCATCTCCCATCTAAGCTGTGTAGCCGTTGGATCAACTCCAACCTGTAGCAGAGGAGAAACAAGCCTGCAAAAAGCCTAATTGAGTAGTCTCTGTGATTTAAGGTGAATGTTATATATTTAATGCCTCTGTGCCAGTTTATAATTCTCAATCTGGTGTTTGCCATATAGCATGAACACTTAGGGCCTTCCCCAGGTCTGTTTGATAAAGTGATCATTGGACAGTGCAATGCATAAAGTTCTTCCTGCTGGCCTCACCACACTGTTTGTTACAGCTGATAATGGACTTCTTACAGGGTATCCCATAATAATTCCTGTCATTCTGTGGTATTTGTGCAGTGTATATTGCCTGGTGACAGCAGGTGTTCATGAGGTATCCAGTCCCGTAAAGGCACTGACAGCCAGACTGCCTTGGTAGAAAATACATTAATTTCTGTGTACTGTGGGAGAGCCAGACCCTGTGAGTGCAGAACACACATGAATAAAAAGGAACTTATGGCTCATAAGCATTATTCTTTTGCTCCTGTGAGCTTCTGAGAGAGAAAGCAAGGAGGAGAATCCCTCTTTCTTTCTGAGCTTCTTGTTGGTCTGTGGGAAGATGAAAAACAGATTGGGAATATTATATTATTACAATACAAAGCATTATTAAAATAGAGATAGAATATTTTTTTCATACATAAAACATATTAGAAAGAAAACCCCTGAGTCCACAAGTCTTTCAACACATTGTATAAGCTCAAGTTGTCTGCTGAGTGATCTTGCTGAGTTGCCATTGTTTTTCTGGAATCAAATGCAACTCTCAAGCTTCTCAGTGTGAATAATAATTCAGTTATTCCTGTGGGTTATATTACCTTGTGCCTAATGCACCACAGAACACACCCAATCATTGCTGTGTGCTTTTCAAATGTCTGAAATAGAAATCCTTCTGCAGTAAGTATGGCTGATTAACAAAGCTAATTAACAAAGAGCCTACTCATAATTCCCTTAGTCAAGTTTGACTCACTGGGGTTCAGTGGAGTTCTCTGTGCAAAGGAGTTTTAGAATGTGGCCAAAAAACTTGAGAAGCATTTCTTGGGAGTGAGGGGAAGGTGGAGAGACACATGCAGGATTCTTTCAGTTCCTCTCCTCAAAATACTGACACCCTCCCAAATCAAAAAGTTAAAAAACATGGAAGTAATTATTTAAAATTCTGAAGTGCATATTCACATTGGATTATTTTCCACAGCAGGAGCAAAGCCAGACCCTTCACCACCTACCAGAGGTGGTCCCTTCAGGGATGTGCTGGGGGGAGCTGGAAGGCTTCTGTGAATCTATAGAGAAATTAGAATTTCAGGCACTAACTTCCTGAATCTTATTGATTCTCTATTTGATTATATGTTACCTTAGTGGTATCTTTCAGAATGAAGAAATTGAAAAAAGAGTCCTCGTCAAAAATAGTTGATTTTCTTTGGACAAAAATTGTTACCTGCTTAATTAGAATTAACAAATAATTCTTCCTCTGTGACTCACCCAGCTCACTTGAATGTGGCTGTCACAGGGGGAGCACCCTCTGCTTCCCTCAGGAGTGTGCAGCTTCATTCCATGTAGGAAACAGCAAAAACAAATGAAAGACAAGCATATTCCTGGTAGGAAGTCAGCAAATTCAGTTATTTGTCAGGTGTGCATGGAAGTGTATTTTTTGTGAAATGTTAAATCCACTTGTATCCAAACAACAGCCTTTGAGTGCATTGGTTTCACCTGAAAGTTGGAAGTGTGAGAAAGTTAATGGTACTATAGGACACTTAGCAGCATTTGGCATTTTGTCTTCTGCATATTGAGTATCCTATTTTCACACAGGACATCTCTCATCTTTGCAAAAGCCAGCATGATGGTAGAAAAGAAACATTGTCAGTATCAGTAGGTTTTCATGGCATTTGAGTAGCTATTAAACTGAACAGGTCACTAAATGGACATTTGCAACTGTAAGGACTGGAAAACCTTGAAGACAGGTTATCAGATTAAATTTGGGACATAAGTACACGTGTGCAAACATTTGGACTATTAAACCTTTATGCCTCTTTCTGAGGCTTCATTGTCTGGAGCTGCCATTCCTTGATTGAATCTCCGTGAGAACACACTATTCATTTAGCCATCCCACTTCCTCCTTTTACCCCAGCACCTAAATATTCCAATAAAAAAAGTGAAGAGAGCCTTGTGTGTGCTCTCCACCTAAAACACAGCTGCAGCTGAGAAAATACCCTTCTTTTTCATGTGTGCACTTTAATCGCTCCGGCGAACTTCCCTCTCCTGCTTCCCCGGTGCAGTTATCCATAACCAAACTGGGATAAATTATAAATTCCAGGCTATATATTTAATTTACACACACACACACACACACACACACATGCCTGTGTGAAAGTGTTGGGTTTCTGTGTTAATGCAGGCATTTTTTAATTTGGTCATCAATGACATTCTTGGATAAAAAGTTGATGGCTTTTCCACAAGGGTTTTTTATTTGATTGATTGAATTAGATCTGGGTGTGGAAGTTATTTGTATACATATTTCCCTTTAAGCTTATTTTTGCATATTTTTAATTAAATTAATAAAATGAAATTATACTAAAAATAGCAAAAACATGACCATGCATTATTTTATTATCAGTTTGATGGAGGGAGGGAAGATTTATGTAGTGGATAGACTTCAGAAAAGTAAAAAAAAAATTCAAAGATGAAATTAATTTAAGGGCAAGGACTATTATAGGGCAAGGACTTATGTGCCTTAAGTCTTTTTCCCAGACAAGACGGAAAAGCACGAAATAATGGAATGCTGCTACTGACTTTAGCAGAGGTTTTAGATAGCACAGACCAGTTTAAAATCTGTAATTAAGTTTGTTTGTTGGTATTCCTGTGGCAATTTGAGTTGCCACGATCAAAACAGGAAGAGACTGTGACATGTGAGTGTAAAGAATCAACTCTGATGTGGATCTCATTTTTATGCATAATGGTTTGTTCCCACTCATTATTTTTGGTTTCAGTTTCATTAGAGGAGTTCATCCCTGGCTTTCTGTTGATGCCAAGCTGCTTTCCAGGTCTATTAAATCTGTTCAGAATCATTCATCATGCATTTCTTCCTTGACCACTTCCAGGAGAAGGGAAAAAACACTGCTGGGAGCCAAAATCAAAAGGGTTTGTGGGTTACTTGTGAGTGTAATCCCATTTTGAAAGCAGGAGTTCTGGAAAACTGCAGAAGGCTGGAGAACGATCTCAAGCTGACGCACAGATGGATGTAAATTTCATTTGCAGATTGTTTCTGCTGATTTTCTGGTTCATATTTTGTCCACAAGTTCTCACCATCATTTGTTACCATTTTAGTGAGAATTAATACTTTTTTCTGACTTTACAGAAAATTGCTGTGTTGTTTTTTTTTCCTTTTACCAGAAGGTAAATGTGAGGCAATAAATTTAAGGCTCTGAAAAGTGTTTATGTGTAGAAGAGGAAAAGGGGGGAGTTAAGGCATTTTTTGGAAGGTGAATTTAGTGAGGTGAAGCTTGATCAGCCTTGGCAGCTCTGGAAATGGATGTCTCCTATCTTGCATTAGGAGTACACACAACAAGAGTGTAAATGTCGCAATCTTCCTTCTTTTTTGAGGACCACCTGCAGAGTTGTGATATTTGTCCAGTTTCCATGCTTTTTTGGTCTTTGGCCTGTCTGAGGCTGCCAACAAATGTGTTAATGGCTGTGGTTTTGGTAATGTGGACACCTGTCTAGGACAAAATGAACTGTGATTAGTAATTAATGTCAAATTTGTTGAAGATGTAAGTTCCCCCTTTTCCTCCTTCCTGTCAACAATTTATTTTTCCTTTCCATGGACTGTGCAACCTTGTTGACTTCTTTAGCGTTTTCTGGAAATAACCAAGATGGGTTCTGATAATAAAATGCCCTCAGGCCAGATGTAGTTTTAATTTAGCTTTTAAAAGTGCCCTCAGAGGATAACCAAGGAAAATCTAAGAAATTTTTGCTTCCTTGGCACTTCTCTGATTGTCTCCTTTCTATGCAGCTTTTCACCAAAAGCAATTGTGACATGCAGGTCCATGAAAATGGTCCTTCCACTGCCATAAAGAGTGCTCTGCTTCCTTTAGTGGAACTCAGAGATTCATAAGAAGAAAAACAAAAATGATGATACCAGGAACCTTCTAAAAACATAGACAATTTAATAAGTGAGATAATATCTTGCAAGATTCCAGAAATGCAACAATTCTTTTCCTCTTTTCCTTTTTAGATTGTTCTTCTGATTTGATTGACTATTAAACTTGAATAAATATTTCTATTTAGGCTGTGGACAGAAGACAAACCTAGAATTACTTGTAGATGCTCTTGATAATACATATACTAAAAAAAAGAAACTTGGGGAGTTAATTTGCTGTTTATTTTCTTGTGCTTCTGTTTTGAAAATGGCTGTAAGCTTTCTTAGTTTTGTACTAAGCCTTGGTTTATTCAGGCTAAAAGTGCCACGCAAAAAAGAGGAAGACTGTGCGTATTTTCTTAGTTCTCATTCCAGGCAAAACAAGGAGGCAGAAGTGAATACAGCAATGTTAACCCAACTTTGTTAAAAATCAAAATTAACATGAATTTTTGTGTATTAGTGTAGAGTTTTTTCTTATACTTTTTTCAGCTTTGAAATATTTTATTCTCTCTAGAGCCATTCAGAATGTCAGTTCTAAAATCAAGTTGGTATTGTCATTCAGGGAAAATTGTGATTTAAGTGTGTTTTGCTTTTTGGGTGCTTTAGAATCCCCCAGGTGCAGATTGAGAGCACGTTCAAGTTAAAATGCAAACATTTTCCAAAGCTGTAACTCATGCAGTAGGTGTTTGGTGACTTTGAATTACTGGGTACAGTTTGGGTTGGAACAAAGCCTAGAAGCTGTGCTTGGGTTGTGCTACCACACTGCAACAGAGAGGAAAACAAGGAAGGGGGGAACAAAGATCTCAGTGAATCTGCCCATGTTTTGATCTTCACTAATCTGCTTTCTTTAGAAGTATTTCAAAGTACACCCATCCTTGTTCATGCACGAGTACTTCACAATGCAGTGCTGAAGAGGGGAGCAATATTAAAATATTGATAATTCATTTCTTTACATGTTGGATATACAGCTCTCTGTCACCAATCCTATGGGTGATTTTATCTTCCCAGGTATCAACTGGGAATACCATACAGAGGACTCAAACAGGTCCAGGAAATTTCTGAGCAGGTTGAAGAGAACTTCCTGGCACAGGTGGTCAACTAGGAAAGGTGTCCTCCTAGATTTGTTGTTTATGAGGGACCTGTGGGCAAAGTGATGGCTGGTGGTTGTGTCTTGGTGACCTTGAAGGAACCAAGTTTCAAAAGCTGGTGACAGAAGAGAATCTGTCAGCAAAATTTGGATCCTGTATGTGTGGAGAGCAGTAGAGGCTGGTTAGTAAAGTCTCTTGGGAATCTGCTCTTGCAGGTCCTGGGGACTCTGAATGCTGGTCACCTTCTCAAGGCTATCTCCTAAGAGCACAGGAACAGGCAATTCCAAAGGGTTGGAAGCCAAGCAAAGCTGGACAGAAGACCATCTTGGCCGAGCAGGGATCTTCTAGAACTTAGGGAGGAAAGGGGAGAATGTGGGGGGCCAGGTGACATGGGAGGAGAGTCTGTCCCCAAGGCAGGGAGAAAGTTAGTGCAGCCAAAGCTCAACTGGAGTTCAAGCAGGCCAGCACTGGGAAAGGACAATTAAAAGGGGCTTTTACAAATATGTTCATAGCAAAAGGGGAATCAGAAATAGTGTTGGGCCATGGCTTCACGAGATTGGTCACCCCAAAAATAGCCACGTAGACAAAGCAGATATTTAATGTCCTCTTCACTTCTGCCTTCAACAATGATGGGCCCTGGGAAGTCTGGGGTTCTGTTGGAAAACCATGACTGTTGGGGGATGATAAAATCTCAGTCCACCCTGAGTGTGTTTGAGGCTTTGCTGCTACAGCTGGATGTGCATAAATCATGGGGCTTGGTGGGATCCATCCCAGGATACTGAAAGACTTGGCAGATGTCATTGTGGGACCTCACTCCATTTATTTTTCAGTGGTCTTGAGAGTCTGAAGAGGTCCCGACTAAACTGAAAGCTGGTAAATTTTGTCCCAGTTTTCAAGGAAAAAGAAGGAAGTCCCTGGTGATCTCAGACCTGTCAGTTTCATTTCAGTGCCTGGTAAAATTATGGAGAAAATTGTTTTGGGAGTTATTGAAAAACATTCAAGGGACAACACAGTCATCGATCACAGCCAGCACAAGTTGATGAGGGAAAGTCCTGCTTAAACAACTCGATCCATAGTTGACTAAGGAAAGTCAGAAAAAGTGGGGTGTTTTTGGATTTCAGCAAAGATTTTGATCCTGTCACTGAATCCTTCTGGATCAATGCTCCAGCACAGAGCTCAACAAGCCCAAGGTACCCTGGATGAGCAATTGGCTCAAAGAGTTGCAGTAAGCAGGGTCACACCAGCCTGGCACTCAGTCACTGGGGGGGGACCCCACGGCTCAACTTTACAGCCAGTGCGCTCCAGAATGTTTTGTAAGTGATCAAGACTCATAAATCAAACGCACATTAAGTTAGTTTGACAGCTGTGCTGGACTGGGGAGAGCTGTGAGCTCCCTCAGGGTACAGGGTACAGAGGCCTCACAGAGAGATCTGGATAGACCAGAGAGCTGGGCAATCACCAACTGTATGGCAATACACAAAAGCAAGAGCCTTACTCTCCCCCTGGGATGAGCCTGTCCTAGTTATGCACACAAGCTGTGGGACAAGAGGCTGGAGAGCAGCTCTGCACAGAGAGATCTGGGGGTTTTAATGCAAGCTCCGTGTCAGTCACCAGTGTGCCCTGGCAGGCAGAGGGGTCACCTGTGTCCTGGGGTGCACAGGGGATGGAGGGAGGGCATTGCCCCACCCCTGCTCTGCACTGGTGCAGCCCCACCTGGAGTCCTGGGAGCAGTTTTGGTGTCTCAATAGAAGGAAGACATCAGAACATGAGTCTGCGTCCAGAGGAGGACAACCCAGGTGGGGGAAAGGCCTGGAGGGCAAGGAAGTGTCAAAACAAAAGAAGAATAATGTTGTGGTTTTCCCTATGATATACTGATGGAATGGAGCTTAAACCATCTGTTTATTCATGCAAATCACATTCAGGAACTGATTATCTCTCCCTTTTAGTTACTGCCTGGCATATGCATACAAAAAGTCAACGGATTAGGCTAAATCATTTTTATTGCATCATCTATCTCAACAAGCTAATTTGTATTAGTCCTATGAATAAATTAGTTGTGCAAACTATACTTATAATGAAAAAACCTCAACTGTGATCTCTCCCCCCTTTCACTCTGTTAGGAAATAGTTCTGGTGGTGTTTTTTGGTGCTGAGTACCTGGTCCGGCTGTGGTCTGCAGGCTGCAGGAGTAAATATGTTGGCTTCCAGGGAAGGATCCGGTTTGCCAGGAAGCCAATATCCATCATTGGTAAGCTTTAAAACTCTTTTGCAGCCCTCCTCTCCTGCTTGTTGTAAATAAATATGTCCACTTCTGCTGGGGCCTTATTGCAGTTCTGAGCTACATCTACCCCTCAAGCATTTATCTGCTTTGTGATTTCTCTTCTTTTGGGTTGCTAGAACACTTAAAATATGTCTAAGGCAGACATCAACCTTAGAAAGGCAGGACTGTAAAGTGAAGAAATGACTAAACCTTGGATAATTGCAGGAAACTAACACAATTTTGAACACAAAATCCTTCCTTGGGTACAAACAAATTCTTCATCATCTAGAGCTAGTCTATTTTTGTGATGTCACCATGAGGTCAATAAGGAATAATTTTTACTCCTCATTGTGTTCTTGATTTGTCTCTCAATTAATAAAGTGCTTCTTAGGTTGGTATATTAGAGAAAATGATAGTCTCATTGAACTGTGATTTCAAGGGGTTCTCTCTGCTAGTACCAAAATACTACCACAGCAAATATTTGTGTTTTTATTGGAGCCCCTGGGGAAGACACCATGGGTTTTGTTAAGAAAAGCTAATAATAGCTATAGCTGGTTGTGCACTCAGTGTCAGTACTTCATTTAACCCTTTGAAATTCCCCTAAGGATATAATACATTGGAAATCAAGATTTGCTTTTCCACATCAAATGCAGATGGAACAATGTCTGAACTGACAGAACAAGGTAAACTTGGGGAATACCTTTGCTGGGAATGATTGAATCCTACTGAATCCTCCTATTGTTTTCAAATCAACATGAATAAAATACAAACACTGGAAAAAGAAATTAAAGGATTAGAACAGAATGTAAAACATAATGCATTCATTTCATTTCTTCATTATTACAAAAGTTTTTTTTTTTTTAATCTAGAAAAAAAAATCTACTAAAATGTCTTTGATAGCAGGGAGATTTCTTCTATGGAATTTAGTTCCCTCTAAAATTTGGATTAGTTCTTAGCAAGTTCAACATGGAAAATCCCAGGCTGAGGCAGAAGGAATGTTCTGGGACACACAGGCTCAGTAAAAAAGATGGGAGGTGGATTTTGATGCAAAGGTCTGGGAGAGGAATATTTAAAGAGACTGACAAGTAACCAGGAGCTTGAAGGGAAATCAGCAGGGGCTAGAAATATGTGGTATGGAAAAATGTCAGAGAAGGGGCAGGATATGCTGAAGATCTAGGCTCTAAAATAAGGCTGTTTGGACCAGTAAATTGGTATTAATAAGGGAAATCTAAGCACTGGAAGCTGGGATGAAAACTAGGAACAGAGGAGAAGCAGAAACAGAAGAACAGGTTAGGAGAAAAAGAAAGAAAGAGAAATATCTCTACTATGAAGAACACTTTCAGAAAAGAAGGAAGTACAAATGAAAAAATCTCTTTTACTCTCACTATGTGGTTGAACTCATTTTCTAAGCATCAGTCTTTTCCCCCTTTAGTGCCTGTCTTCAGATGGAGATGTCTGTGTCTGACAATTTAGTAAAGACATGATGCATCAATTTGCTAAAGGGCAAAGATCTGTGTTATGATGTGATGGGAAGAAAACCCACCCTAAATTCCAGTGTTTACAAATATACATTCACACACATACATGATAAAGGAGCAGCATAAAAGAATTTGCAGTCAGGCATTGAAAAGCTGAGATTAATCCCAAATGGAAGCTCTTTCTGTAACTTCATCCCTCTCTTTATTCATTTTCATTTTCATTTTCATTTTCATTTTCATTTTCATTTTCATTATTTTCATTTTCATTCATTCATGCACAATTAGTGTAGTACAGTATTTAAACTGACTGTGTGCTTTCCCTTGAGGACAAATCCAGCTTTTACAGCGAAAATCAGACTGATACTGGAAATTAATTCAACTCAGAGAGTGAAGGATGCTGTTGGTTATAGAACTTCTGCAGTACTTGTTGCAGCAACTACATGGTTGTAAATGAGGCAGGAGAATGTTCAAAAGGAGAGGGAAAACCAAGTTAACCTTGCTGTAGGAAACTGTTGTTGCTGCTCAGGTTGGATCCCACCCTGCCTCTTGCCCAGCCATCCCATGGAAAGTTGGTAAAAATCACTTTTCACAAGTGGGCCTCATTTTCTGGATGTCCAAAGGAAGACTTTGAAGTTGGGTTGCAGAGCTTCTGAGCCCTCACAGCTGCAAGTGAAGTCAGCAGGGCTGGAATTTTGAAGTGCTGTATAATGTTAAGTGCTCTGAAGAATAAAGTGCTGTCAAACTGGCAAAGGAAGGTTTACCAAAGTTTTTCCTCATTCTGCCTCCATTTGCTGCCCATTCATAATACTATCCTTTAATTTTTGGTTAGAATTTAAAAGGGAAGCATTTAGATGCTCTAAAGAGGTTCACCTCAGAAATGCCTGCAAGGAAATTTAAAAAAAAAATCTTCTCAGAATAATGTTACAGCAAGGTTCAGTAATTAAAAGAAATGGACATGCTCACTGAAATGGGATGAGGGAAAATAAGGGATGTTGTCTCAATTGTAAACTCAATCTATCATTTGATTTGTATAAAGCTGGAACTGTGTAAATGGCAGAGTTGTGGAAACAAAACAAAACAAAAAAAGAACTCTGGAAACAATTATTTTTTTCAGACAAATAAAGACAGTATCACAAAGTAAACTAACAATTCTGATTTGTTTTAGCCAGCCTTTCTTCTGACAGTTCCATTAGGTTTGAAAACTTGGCTTCACAGCTTTGATACAGCTTTCAAACCAAGTGTATGTGTGTATGTATGCATGATACTTCACTTCATGGATTTCATTATTGTGTGGTAAAAACCCTTGCATTTCCTCTTGGATCAGAAGCCTTGAGCCAAAATATGGGTTCATTTCTAGGGTGCACAAATGCCTTTGCATTTTTTGTGGCAAGCAGCCTAATTCATCAGGTTCTTTGAAAGGTCTGTTACTGAATTCATCCTGGAAGAAACTGTAGCCACTGGGGTTTTGATGTGAAACTATTACATAGACTCAACATGCCCACCAAATTTCTGCTAACAATTTCTTTTTTTGAAGTGCTTTCCTTAGTCTGTATTTATTCTGTTTTTTCGGTGCTGAGATTAAAAAAAAAAAATTAATGCATTCTTTCTTCTTTTGATCGTTTGTTTGTTTTTTTAACAGATCTGATTGTGGTAGTAGCCTCCATTATTGTTCTGAGCATAGGATCTAATGGGCAGGTGTTTGCCACCTCTGCAATAAGGTAGGTTCTGCTGTCACTGCAGCTCTTCACTACCACAGAGGTTGTTAGGTGTGTATCTGATTGCCTAATTCCCAATTTACCTGCATGTCTGATTTTCCTAACACAGGCAAAGTTTCTCCATTGAAGCACTGGGGGACTGAGTGCTGCTGGTCTTGGTGACTGGTTGGGAAATGAGTGCAGGAACAAGGCAAATGAAAAATGGTGGAAATGCTGAAGCCAAATGGAAAAAATGAAACATTGTGTCCTATTTAAAACATCAAACAACTGCCCCTCTGAGACAAGAGAGAATTACAGAGCATGGGTTTATTTAAGAAGTAATCCAGACAGTGCTTAACTCGGTGCTTTTTGAGTATGAGTAATTACTTTGTTTAAAGAGTAATTATGCTTTGGTGGATTTGTTTGGCACGAGTAACTCACACTGTACATGAAGCAGAAACATTTCATGTACACAGTGTTTGTTCAGCTTGCATCAGGTACGGCAGGCTTGTTTTGGGAGGTGAAGTGAGTAAACAGAAGAATGATAAGCAGTAGGGGTACTTCCTACTCCTAAGCTGACTTCCAAGATGTGCTGCACGTTTTTTCACAAGCCTCTGCTTCCCAGTGCAGTGGAACCACTGGGAAGTGGGAATTTCCAGTACTGTCTAAGCTGTCCAGCTGTGCAGGCAAACACTGGGGAGAACTTAATGTACAGAGTGTTTTTAAGGTAATTCTTACAGTAGAACAGTCATCCTTACCTGATGGTAAAGACTCCACCCAGGCAGCGGAATATCAGCTCCTATAGGAAAAGAGGAAGGGGCATGTGGAAATTCCAAGGGTTGGGGTTTTTTAATTTAACTAGAAGCATAAGAAGGACTTCAGCGAAAAGGCCCTCTGAGTTTAAATGGGAGACCAGTGAGTTTTGGGATCAGTGAAGCCTTTCCCTGTGCTAAGTCCAGAGTGACTGTCCTACACCTCAGAATGCTCTCTGAGCCCTAACCCACATCCCTGCAGTGTTATCATTGCTCCACTGAAACGCCAGCAGGGTCAGGCAAGTCTGAATTAAAAATCAAAACCTATATCCACAAAAAAAAATCCTGAAATTGTTAAAAAGAGCCAAAAATACTTCTAGTGAAAATTTTTCAGGTAGATAAATTCAGTGTTCATCCTTTCCTGTTTTTAACTGGTTTGTTTCAGGGATAGGACAGTAAGATGACTGTAGGTAAACAAAATTCATTGTCAAAAGAGCAACTAAATGAAATATTTCCATGGAATAAAATTATGTTGAAGAACCATACTTTTATTTAGTTGAAAATATTTGGAGCTTATGATTGGAGCTTATTCTCCTAAAAACCATAGGACTCTATCTATTTCCAGTGAAATAACTCACACAACAAGGATTTCAGTAATGCCATGTTTGATTCATATTCTGCTTTTGGCAAATAGAGAAAAAGGTTTGCTCACATTTGTGTTAGCCAAACTTGAAGTTTTCCTTGGAAAGGAGGCATTTAAAGTTTGGAATCATAGAAATTATATCAGGTTTCCCCTGATTTGGTTTGTTTTCCCATTAAATAATTGTTTTCACAGTCAATATTTCTGAATAAATTTGACTATAATGAAATGTGATCCAAACGCAGAGATGCCTCAAGCCTGAGATGCCACACGAGGCAGGGTCAGGGCTATCACAGTTCTTGAACATAGCAGTGTGTGAGTAGACATAATCATTGGTGGATGGATAAGGCAGTATTGTCCTCAAGCATTTCTATGTATTTATTGCATTTATTTTAATGCTTCACTTTCCTTACAGGGGGATTCGCTTTCTCCAGATCCTTCGGATGCTCCACGTTGACCGCCAGGGAGGCACCTGGAGACTCCTGGGGTCAGTGGTCTTCATCCATAGACAGGTACCCAGCCTTGAAACGTGCCCTAAAATTCATTGGTTTCAGTGAATTCTCTCTGTGGGCTTCAAATAATGGTCTAGTGTCTTGATTTGAAAAGACAGGTGTCCGCTAAGGAAGGCAGGAGCCTCTCTTGAAATGGGAAATGTAAACCCTCTCCCTCTGAATTATTATAATTTTGAAATTAAGGGGCTCTCAGGCAAAGATACAGGAATGGGAATAGCAGTACTAGGACAATTGAAATACAAATGCAGTAGTAAAAAAAAAAAAAAAAAACAACAAAAAACAAACCACAGACAGGGTCAGAACAGGCCCTGACTCCCTGTGGGTCAGGGTGGTGGCAGCAGTCCCATTGAACGGTGGCTGCAGCCCTCCTGCAGTGCCAGGTGTGGTTCTGTTGAAGCAGGGATCTGCAGAAGGGTGGAGTTTTCCTCTGAAGGTCCTGTGGTGGTGTAGATGGGTCTGGTCTTCCTCTGGGAATCCAGCAGGAAAGAAAGCTGCTCCTCTGTGAGTCCAGTGGGAAAAGGCTGTCTCTGGTGTTCCAAATGGCAGATTCTATCCAGGTAGGAATGCTTGGCTCCTCCCCCTGGATGGAGCATCTCTCAATGGGATGATGTAATTTTATCAGCCATGCAGTGACACTCAATGGCCCATGAACAGAAGATATTTCCCAGAGGGAGGATTGGATTCTGGAAGAGATAAAGAAAACTGCCCAATTAATAGAAGATAACTGCCCCACCTCTAACAGATGGCAAATAGAATACGCACATATCTTACAACCCAGGACAGCTGGTTTAAATGATATGTTACATTGCAAGAGAAAGAAATACTTTGAAAATCCATTGTGTGTTTCTTCCTCCTTTTAAAATGGGAAGCTGTTTTTGCCATTCAGGCCAGTGGTTGACGAGGTATAAACACCAGTGTTTGGGTTTATTAATTAACTGTTGTACTCTTTGATGTTATTCCTCAATATAATTTCTTAAATGCAGTTTTGTGGGCTGCCTTTCATATTGCAAGTACTCTCCACTATCCCTGCAGAAGATGTATTCCTAACTTGGTTTTCCTGGGGAAAACCAAACACTAATGGGAAAGCCTTGCTAGAAGTCAATTATTAATATATTTTTGTTGTGTTTACCTTGAATATAAAGTGTTCTAATTCATTCTGTAAATAAATAAAATGAACTATTTTATGATGTAAGAAAAGCTACTTTTTCAAGGGTGTGGTCACAGAGGCAAACCTGGCTATAAATAGGCGCATGTCTGTTAAAACTCTGAAACAATTTTTCTGTATGAAAGTTCATTAAGCGGGGAGAGTTTAAAAGTTTTTCTGCAGATGTAAAAATATTTCTAATTGAAGGCTTTTTTTTGGGTCTCCATGGAATCTCTTTATGGTTAGCTTTATTAATATAATGGAAAAATATATCATTAGCCTTGAAGTCTTGCATCTCATGCCACTCTGCTATTAATCTCCGCATCCCACTTGTAAGGGTGGTTAACTTGTTTTTATGAGTGTAGATTTGTTCTCCACATACTGACAAACAGTTACAAATTTCCACGCAGACATTTTTTAATTTTCTATTTGGAAAACTGTTTTTCTGGGACGGAGAATGTGCTGCACTTAATCCGAGCCAATAATTTAATACTAAATGTAAATTTTCTTCCTTTTATTTTTTTCCTCCAGTACAGTAGGAACTTTTATGTCACGATGGCTGTGCAGAAGTGATGCACACCAAAGTGCTGTGGGATAAAGCCTCCTTTTATACTGTACAACAGGATGACTTTTAATGCTCCAAGTCTGTGTGGTCTTCATTTATTATGCTTCCATTGCCTGGGTATCTTGCTAGGGCAGAGCTGATATCCAAATAACTTGATATCCAAAAAAATGTTTGAGAACATTTTTTTCCTGTGGGTGTTCAGAGTTTTAGTCAAGAATCAGGAAATACTCTCTCCAAAATACAACACTTAAATCTTATGTGTCACAAACATAAGAAAGTTCAATGGTTTAAAAAGGAAAAAAAAAATTCTTGGAAAATAAATTTATGAGTAAATGCACCTGAAGTTCTGCTTATCCCAAGAAGTGATTATGGTGATAAATAAAACTCCACAGATCTGTAGTACTTATCCAAGCAGATCACCCACTAACACATTAAGAAAAAAAAAAAATACCAAGCACACAGTTCTGTATTGACATTGGACAAGTGTAGCTGAAACCCTAACACGGTACCAAACAGAAGGAAAAATGGAACCTTTATTCCTGTCCTGCCTCTGAAAGAAATTTTTGTTTAAAAATAAAAAAACCAAAACCAAAACAAAAACACCTCAGCTGCTTTTTCTTCACGGGCAGAGTACAAAGTCCCCATCTATTTTTGTTTCTTTTTGCATTTAATGCTCTTTCAGAAAACATGGGCCCCTAAACCCAGTGAGTTTAAGCAGTGTGAGAAAATGAATTCACATCTTGGTGCCCTGTGAAAATAGCAAGCACTTGTACCTCCCTAGGCCCTGAAGAGCTTAGTAAAGTTGTCACCGACCATTTCCATGTGTTTTGGAATTTTACATATAGCTCAATTAGCTCGCTCAGGCCTGGTTTGGCTAGGATGCGCTTCTATTTTCAGCAGGTTGAGCTTATATACCAGCATTTCTTGCCAAAGGCAACAAAACGTGAGGCAATATCACATATGGTGGTGGAAAGCCATGGAGAAATCCTGCAGCTTGCTGAAAAGCCAAGTTAGCCACTCAAGCTCCAGCTCGTGAGCCTCTAGGTTGGTTGTTACTCCTTCCTCACCTTGCTTTGTGAGGTCGTCCACTGCTCTCAGGACAGGAGGGATTCTCATATTTTTTCCAAGTGTTGAACTTTGTATTGTGTGGTCCTTATTTTAGCTGAAAATGGATATATAGCAAAATTTTAAAAATATGCTGACTCAACTCCCTCAGTATTCAAGTTTACCTTTGTGTGCTTCTTGTTCTTACTCTTTCCTGTGTGTGTGAATCTGAAAGTCCCTGCTGCAAAGAGCCATTTGTTTTAGGCAGCACTCTTTATTCTTAAGCTCTTAGCTAATAAAACCCACATAAATATGTAGTTTTAAGGCCTGATGCCTGCAGAATACCCTTTGTTTTGTGATCATGTAGCATGAAGCATGTGTTGCTTAAAAAGCTTCTGACTCTCCCTTAAATGAAGTATGCATGACATTGCTGCCATTGTTCTTAATAATTAAAGAGTCTCTCTATGCACGTGGAACATGAATTGGTGACATTTAGAGTAAGTCCAAGGCAGTTGCATTTTCATCTGGCCTTTATTTAAAAAGAATTCCATCTTTAGATGAATAGTACTGGAGCTGAGAGGTGCCAGTGGTGAAATAAACTCAGTAGTTCTGTTGATATTTCAGCCACTTTGGAAGGATTTCATAAGACTGCTGTTTTCCTGCCTGCTTCTCAAAAAGCCAGCACTTAAACCAGAATTATTCCAATCATTCACAGTCAATTGTGTGTTAACAGAAGGAGCTTTTCAGAGCAAGTCATATCTACAAGTACACAGTGCTCCATTATCATGAGATAAAGGTGAGAAAATAAAGGTGGCCAGCAGAGAAACTACTGAAACTCCAGGGTTTATTTCCTTTTTCATCTGCCTCGTTTGGCAAAGTGGCCTGCAAAAAGCTAAGGCTTAAATTAAAAGATTTGGCCATGAGCAAGATGAAATACTATCAAAATTCATTATTTAGGTGATCTTTATATGATTAGAGGAAAAGCACCGATTTTTCTTTGTGCCAAGACTACTTAAAGGTTTCTTGAACCCAGATTTTAATTAGTGCTATAGGAGAAGGAAGAATATTTATATTTCCTGCTCCTCAATGTTGGTACTTGGTACCAGGTTACCTTTGCCCAGAAAGTTGTTACAGGGAAATGAAAAGAAAGAAAAGAAAGAAAAGAAAAAGAAAGAAAGAAAAGAAAGAAAAGAAAAAGAAAGAAAGAAAGGAAAGAAAGGAAAGAAAGGAAGAAAGGAAGAAAGGAAGAAAGGAAGGAAGGAAGAAAGGAAGGAAGGAAGAAAGGAAGAAAGAAAGGAAGAAAGAAAGGAAGAAAGAAAGGAAGAAAGAAAGGAAGAAAGAAAGGAAGAAAGAAAGGAAGAAAGAAAGGAAGAAAGAAAGGAAGAAAGAAAGGAAGAAAGAAAGGAAGAAAGAAAGGAAGAAAGAAAGAAAGAAAGAAAGAAAGAAAGAAAGAAAGAAAGAAAGAAAGAAAGAAAGAAAGAAAGAAAGAAAGAAAGAAAGAAAGAAAGAAAGAAAGAAAGAAAGAAAGAAAGAAAGAAAGAAAGAAAAAGAAAAGAAAGAAGAAAATCTGAGGGAAATTTGATGATAAAATGGAACCTTCCCTTACAGTTTAAGAAACATGGGTAGAATATTACATAAAACCTGTGAAAACCTGACATACTTTAAAAGTAGGGGCAATCCTTCCTAGTCAGGTTTTAATTTTAAATGTATCACGTGGCAATATTTTAATTCCCTTATTTTCTGGGACCCAAGGAGAGAGAAATGACTGTCAAGAACTTAAGATGCCACTGAAGATGTAGCACAAGATCGTTTCCTGATAAAGATGGCTAAATTTGTGCAAAGAAAATAAAGGAATGATGCATGTAAGCTTTAAATAATTAGAATGAGCTGTTTTCCTTCATAACTACATATTGGATTTCCCTGAGGGGCAGGTGGATATCTCATTTAGCACTGCTTTTAAAAGCTTTATGTGGTTTTGCATCCGTGACACCACACATTTTGGCTTGTTTAAGTGCACAAGCACTTTATTTTTTTTTCCTAAAGACTGTGAGAATCCTGTATCTAAGTCACAGCAGGTCTGACACAACTCTCCTGCCCAAAAATTTTCAGAGAAAATGGTATATTCACAAGGACTGTACCATGCCCTCACAGAAGTCTGCCCTAGCCTTGTTCTTCATGAAAACATGACATCTACCTAGCATATTTTATCTTCAGATTTTATTTCAACATGAAACATGAAATTGTTGAGCATCACTACCCAGTCTTAAGCAGTCTAAACACCAGATACCCGGGTTCACTGCTCAGCTATGGCCATAATCACAAGACATGGCTGCTGTTTCTCAGTGTGCTCTTCAGAAAGGGCATTGCTAAAGCTGCTTTGCTACTTTTAAAATGTTTAAACAGTTAGTATTTTGAGGGGACAGTTAAGTGGAATGATTCCCATTCCATAATTAGGGGAGATGTCCCACTCTACATTTAGCTGCCCCAAGGATCAAGCCCATAATGATGGATTTTTGAACTATTTAGCCTGGTGTGAAGAAAATCCAAGTCAATGTTTTAGCTGTTTTACTGGAGCCAAATATCAAACCTGAAGTATAGCATATTAATTTTTCTTCTGTGATGCAAAAATCCCACAGATATTTATAACATTTTATAATGATAGAATGTATATACACATCTATATATATATATATATGTATATAGGATGAAAACCTCATATACTTGTTTGTTTTCTCTTTTAATAGGAACTTATAACCACGCTGTACATTGGATTCTTAGGATTAATTTTTTCATCCTACTTTGTTTATCTTGCTGAGAAGGATGCAGTTGATGAGGATGGAAAGACAGGTTTCTCCAACTATGCTGATGCCCTTTGGTGGGGTGTGGTAAGTCCTCACCAACAAAATGTGTGTGCAAACAGGGCCCAAGGTTTTCTGCTCAAGTTGTGATGTTTTCAGAAAAAACTGGCATTTCTTTCTTTGCAGAATGTATTTCTGTAGGGAAGCTTGGCAATCTCCTCAGAGGGATACAAGCAAGAATATAAGAAATACAATTAAATTATTGGGGTATTAAATTTTATTGTGAAAGCAGGTCAGCAAGTTATTAGCAAAGGACACCGAATGCTTACAGATATGAAAAGTAAAAATCATCTCAAAAAGTAAACACATCTCAAAAAAGTCAAAATCCCCTTCAAAACCTGTATCACTTCCTTTAAGCTCTACTTAGTTATCTCAAAAGGTGCATAACTTAAAAACCTATTCTATATGTGAAAGTTGGGTTAATGACCCTATTTTTTAAAATCTTTTTGTGTAAAACTCACTCTCGAAGTAATAATTCAGATATTGATGCAGGTTATAGGTTCCTGTTTTTTGGTTTTTATCTTTAACTTATGTGGGGCGATAGAATGCAAGAAAATAAAGATAGTGCAGAAGGCAATCTCACCCCTGAGGAGTTGCAGCTGTACTAATCACCAAGGATTAGGAACAGGCCTGCCCTTAATGGGCCACAGCTGTATCCAATAAGGATGAGTTCTATAAAAGAGTGGGTTAGGTAGCAGAAAAGACAGTTAGAGTTTGTTGGCTGTGCTGTGAGGAGATGCCCATGAGGAATCACCAAGAAGGTATGGAACTTTTGCAATAAGGTGACTACAAACTTAGATGCTGTATAAGTCTCTACTTCAATGAAGTACACAGAATTATAGACTATATTTTATGTAGCCTGAGTTGCAATTCTGTAAGTAGTTCACTATAAAGCTGTTTTAAACATTAATTTCCTGTCACTAGGCTATCAAGTATTCATTTAATCTGCAGAGTGTCACCTATGACTGTGCTAAACAGTACAAACCCAGAAGAATCAAGGGACAAAAGAAAAATCTACTCAATGGTAGATGGACCTGATGATCTAAGGTGCTGGCAAGCAATGAAACCATGAACCGGCCCATAGAGCTACCACTTGTTAAAGTCCTCAGTGGACATGGGATAAAATTTTAAGACTGTGAAACCTCATGATTATAGCTGTGAAGCAACCTGTGGAGGAAAATAATGAGTGTCTCAGAAATAGAGATTGTACTGCATTTTAAAAGAAAACAAAAATGAGGGTGTAATTAAAAAATATCCCCATGCCAGCTTTACAAGAACAAACCAGTACTCTTATTCTCGCTTATTCTTCCATTATTTGAGCAGTTCACCTCAAACACCAGTGGATCACTTTTAGCATCCAGTTCTATCCATGTATATTCACACACAAGTAACTTCTGCATGTGATAAAAATTCCTTGTGGCCCCAGTGTACTCTGCCTACCTGTCCTTGTTTCTTTTTTTTAGTTTTTTTTTAATGCTAGTTTTCCAGAGTTGCTTCATTAGTTGTATTGAATATTTAGGTATGAATTGGAAATACTTCTAATCACTATAAGCTATTGTGTTGATATGAGTAAAGAGTAAACAAAATTAAGGTTAAAAATGTCAGAATGTGTTTTGACAGCAGTGTTTTGGACTTTGAGAATTTAAAAGGAGTTATGAAGACCATCAGAGAAGCTTAAAATGCACAGTATCTTGTTGAGATAGATGACTTGGGATCTGGATGGGAGATGCAAAGGGTTCAGTGGGTTTTGTTATTTTCCAAAACTTGACTTGCTTTGTGTAGCAGCAAGATAAAAATCAGCTCCTCTTTCTCTGGCCATGTGAGGAACACTGTTCAAATTGTTGTTCAAGCTTTTCAGGCATGTAGGCCTCCTCAGCATTTGGTGAGTCACGGTGCAGGTGCAGTTCACAGCTGGGAACAGGAACAAAGGACAAAGTGAATCAGTTTCTTTTTCTTTTCAAATCTCCTGGAACATAGAAACACAGATGTGGAGTTACTAGGGAGTGAAATTTGATTTTTGCTTTTGCCTTTCAAAACTGAGCCATTGGAAAAAAAAAACCTTGGTACAAAGTATTTGAAAGTCTTATGTGTCTGACAAAAACCACAGAGTATATTATGGGGAACATTTTGCTTTGAGGAGAAAAGTGCAAGCTTGCTGAACTTGATACAAATGACCTGAAAGGTTTAAATACAGGGAAAAGAGAAAATAAGGAATGAATGAGAGCTGGAATTAATTGCTAACTACATTCACCTGCTTCAGTTAAAGGCAAGGTTTTTTCTTCCTAGATTTGGCAGGCAAGCAGGTCAAACTGCAAAGACATATCAAAGGCTTGTGTTTCACATGAAGCCATTCTCAGAAGTTGTAGCATGTAAAGCACATGTAAAAGCACTTCCAACAGCATGATCACTGTGCCAGAATTGCGACCTGTGTCACAGCTGTTGCCCTGTCCCTTTTGGGTATTTTTTCCTTGAGGAAAGAAGAGCCCATAGGAGGCTTCTCTTCTGCTGGCCCTCCCTGCTTGCCTCTTGCTGCTGGTAATGCTCATTTGCCTTGCTGCAAGCTCAGCTATTCTGTACCACTGGACTGGAGTTGAGTACCTGCTCCAGTGAATTGGTGTTAACTGGCACAGGTACTTGGGATCAACTGCTCAGAATTTCCAGCAGTAAATTTCCATGCCAGAGGTAGCAGTTGGAATCCCTTTATTTTTAGTGTGGTTTTTTGAGGTGTGCAGTTCTGACTCCTCACACCTGAGGACACCTGCCTGTCTTTAAGCATCTGAGCAGCCCTGTTGATGTCTACTAAATCAGGGTTCTTCCCTTTTTGAGCCATACATGTGTGTTTAGAGCCTGTGTGCACAGCTGGAATGTGCTGTCATAAATCCCTGTTACAAGAGGTGTCATTTTCCAGAGCCCAGCTCTCCAACATTCTCTGCTCAGAAATACTGATAACTTTGAGATGTACGAGTAGAAAAAAAAATCTGCTGTGATTAAGAAAGCCATATAATTAAATTATTTACAATCCTTTCCATGTATTCAGTGTGCTAATTAAATTACCAACAAGGAACCCTCTTAAAGTAGACAGGGAAAAACTTCCTGAGACATGTTCAGGCACCTGCAGGAGTCTGCCAGCCAAGAGCCTGCTGTGGAGGTGGAAAATTCATCTTTTCTGTGGTTACAGCTTTCATGCTGTCTTCCATAGTAAAATTAAGGCAGCTCAACATTACTGCAGTTTGGTTTTAAGTCCTGGCTGCTGGAGGACTTAGTGAAAAAACCAACCAAAACCACCCCCAAAAAACCAAGAAGCCTTTCATAAGAAAAAGGGAAAAGAAAGGGAAAACCACTGACTTTGAAGGGTCGCCTGGGTACACTGAGGAGCTGAAATGCTGTTAAAGACAGCTTTAACTTGTTCCACTGCATTTCAAAGTTGAATTTTGGGGGGGGTCTTATTTAATTTTGGGGACTGGCAAACTCATTGTCCTGCTGGTAGCACACAGCACCTGAGTCACTTGCCCAGCCACATTAAACCTGGCAAGGCAGAGCTCCTGCTGAGAGCAGTTTGCAGTTCAAAAGAACAATATTCATTCAAGGATATTGCTACTACAAAGTGGTCTTCATCAAGTGGAAAATTCATGATGAATAAACAAAAATATAACTATTTTTTGGAACTTGGAAAAATGAAGTTTGGTAGTAGTTGCTAATTTTTTCCCTGCAAATCTTTTTTCCAGCTTTGAGAGTAGGAGGAAGCATATTCTTCCCATGCCTTTATTGCTTGATAGTTTCTTCTGAGAAGACTATTTTTGCATAACATCTAAGCATTTGTCAGCAAATTTTTCCATAAAAGGCAGCCTCTTTATAGTCAGTGTAAATTTACATATTCTTTTAAGTCTGTTTTGGCTGTGTTTCTGCTACCATTCAAGGCAAAGTGAAGGGAGGGGGGCTAGGTTTGGGGCTGGTACATCCAAATAAAAGTACATTTTTTCTATTTACAGCTCTCCCCAGTGGTTAGTATTGATGACAGAGCTCTTCTGTTCCTCACCAGAAGCTTTTCACTTCTCAGGGATCCAAGCCATGTTTCTCACACCATTTTATGGCAGCATCAGAGCTCTGAGGCTGCTGAAAACCCAAGACCCCCATGGCCCAGGGTCTTTGTTTTAGACCATGGTCTGTGAGTCTTGTCCTGCTGTGACCATGGTGCTGAGGCCCCTGTCAGGTGTGATTCCTGTGGCTTGCTGTGGGTTTCAGCTTTGGGATCAGCTGATTATCCCCTTTCATTAGACAGGGGCTCCTTGTTACATCAAAAACCTTCCTGATGGACCAGCTGCCACCTGGATCCTCTTTTCCCCCTGCACCAGGTCCTTCCTGACCTCTGGCTCATGATGAATTCTCTTTCATCCTGCTGGGGCTCCTCAGGAATAGCCCCAAACCTCTGTCCCACTCAGGTCCTCCTGCCTCTGGGGCTTTTTGGGCTTGGCCTGCCACCTCTGCAGCAAGTCTGTGCAGAGCCAAGTCCCTGCAGGTCCCAGACTGATGAGGGCACTAATTGACCTAATGACCCTGACCAGCATGACCCCACTGGTGGTGCTCCACGCACATTTCAGCAACATTTCAATATTTCAGCACAGGAGAGATTGCCTGTAGCTCAGTTGCAGCTGTGTTTAGGTTTGGGCTCCCTCAATTCTGATTTCCACCCATGGGATGATGCCCTGGTCTTGTCTCCTCCCTGCAGGCTCATGTGCTGGCCCCTTGATCCTACTCCTGACCTGTGGCTTGCTGTCAGACCTGCCTCGTTGTGCTGCTGCATTATAATCCAGGCTCTGGGGTGGATCTGGCTGCCCTTTCTGCTTCTGTTTTGCTTGAAAGGTCCTGGACTGGAGAGGTGCTGCCCTGCTGGCTCTGTGGGCTCCTTCCCCCTGGTCCCGAGAAGCAATCTCAGATCCAAGTTTAAGCACTTTGTGGCTTAAATATGATTTTGAGTGGCCAGATGTTGTTGCAAAGTGGGCCCAGCCAGGGAATAATGTGCTCTGACTCCATGATTTTAGAAGGCTGAACAAATGCTTTATTAAGCTATATTATATATGTAATATATATGTATATAATTATGTATATTATATATAATATATATGTGTATATAATATATGTAATATATATAATTATATATTATATATAATATATATGTGTATATTATATATAATTATATATATATTACATATATAATTATATTACACTAATACTATATTATACTAAAAAGATACTAAAGAAAAACCTGTGACTGTCTCCAGACAGTCACGACACAGCTTTGACCTAATTGGTCAATCAGTCCAAACAACCATCAGCAGAGTCCAATTAACAAATCCCTTTTGGTAAACAATCTCCATAACACATTCCACGTGTGCCAAACAACAGGAGCAGCAAGTAGAGATAAGAATTGCTTTCTCTTCTTCTCTGAGTTTCTCCCTGCCCTCCCCAGGAAGAATTCTGGGAGAGAGAATTGTGTCTCTCTCTGTTTGGAGAATGTCAATACCACAGCCAGACCCTGTGTTTGTGGGGGAGGAGGAAAGCTGAGCACAGGCCTCAGCTTTGCTCAGGTCTAACTCTACTGGCAGGCTGACTTTGGGAGATAACACATCCTGGAATGGCTGTGTTCCTCCTCTTGCTGTGAGGATTCAGTTGGGATGGGTTAGTTCTGTCCTTTTTCACTCCTCTCAGCATAGTTTCCTTATCCCCAAATCCACATGCTTGGTTCACACCTGTCTCCTGATACTTCACTACTTTCCTCTTCCATACTTTTTTTTTTCTCATGCTTTTTGGAGGAAAAAAAAAGGCAGTAAAACAGACATTTCTTCCTGGTGTAGGTAACAGTCACAACAATTGGCTACGGAGACAAAGTTCCCCAGACGTGGATTGGGAAGACAATAGCTTCCTGCTTCTCAGTGTTTGCCATCTCCTTCTTTGCCCTGCCAGCTGTAAGTGGAACTTGAATCTCTTCATTAAAGGTGTGTGCACCTCTGTCTCCTGTAACCTGTGGATCACAGCAATAAACATGTGCTGTTCATTGGAGTTACAAGATTCTGCTGTTGATCTGCTCCATTCCATTTATTGGAATAAATAGAACTCTGTAAACACTATGAACACTGTTAATTTGAAAATTCATTTTATAAAGTCTTTTATTAAATGTCTGTTTATTCCAGGTGCAAAGTACTTTATTTAGGTATGTGAAGCTATATACATGTCTGAATAGCAATTTTGCTGTTTTGTTAGGGTATTCTGGGATCTGGTTTTGCCCTGAAAGTACAGCAGAAGCAACGTCAGAAGCATTTCAATAGACAAATCCCAGCTGCAGCTTCTCTAATTCAGGTAAGGCCACACCAGTAAAATACTAAAATACCTCAGAGTTTATTGGAGAGGGAGTATGGCCTGGAAGTTCAAGTACTGAGAATCACCATTCCTAAATTTATTATAGATCTATAACTTGTGTTCAGCTGCTTTGTAATTTTGATCCATGTCAGTAAATAGAGAAAATGAGATAATTGCCTCTCCCTTTCTGGAAGCTGCACTATACCTGGTATTCACAGGCATAATGACAATAACTGGATGCAGCGAGTATATGTAGTGAAATACTAAAAACATAATAAAAATCTTCATTGTAGTATTTAATTCATAACTTCCTTTTCATGCTCTTTTAGGGCCTGTGCATCTGCCAAATCCTGATGTGATGAATGTATAAATACATTAAAAAACCACACCTGTTTTTTAGAAAAATCTCCCAGCATAACATTCCATATGATAATATAAAGAATTAAATAGCACAGTGCACAAACATTCATTGTGGCACAGTGCAGAAAAAAAAGAAAACACAGCATTCAGTGGGGGATTCGCTTTTATGGGGGTTGAGTTTGATTTGCTTGGGCTTCTTTTTGCTGTGGGTAGAGTTTGATCCCAGTTTGTGGGGAGAGCATGCTGAATATCTCTGTGTGCGTGTCCTGGTGCAAATTACACCCACCATGGTTGTACTTTATCAGGAGCGGTGTTTACGTGGACTGAGGGCTTTGTTGTCAGTTGGATTTTTTACAAAATTTGCCGTGCAGGAGCCCAGTGACTGCTCTTGCACTGAGGTTCTTTGGGTTTCTTTACAGACCCTGTGGCGCTGCTATGCAGCAGAGAAATCCTGCACCTCCACAGCCACCTGGAAGATCTATGTGACAGCTCCCGTGCAAAATCCCAAAAAGTCTCCAGCGCCATCTAGTCCCAGCCTGAGAAAACAGGTGACAACACTGGCTCTCTGCTTGCTTTTCATTTTAAGTTATAACTTGCCAAAATCTTCGTGAAGGGCCTGAGCAGTTTGGACACCTGAAATATGTTTATTTTCCTCCTGCCACAGCCCAATTAGTTTTCTTTTCCTTCAAATATGCTTGAGGAAAGGGCATCTTCTAACTGAATTTGCCTTGTTGGTCAGACAGGTACCCACTCTCCATTGTTTTATCCCTTTGGAGTCTGCTGCTTTCTCAAAGCACAAGGCAATGGTGCCACTTTCCCGTTCTGCATTCATTTTTCAAAGTAGTTCATACCAGAAGAAGGAGCAAGCCAGTTTAAAAATTTATGTTCAGTCTTAACACATGGCTGACAGCAGTTACTCTTCTCTGAAATACTCCATGCTGCCTTTATTTCTTTAGAAATTAGGGTAAATTCCCAGGCTGTGAGTGCAGGAAATCGGAGCAGTGTTTGTCTGCAAAGGTGGAATTGCCCACACCCAGGTCTGTGCTGCAAAGGTGGAATTGCCCACACCCAGGTCTGTGCTGTCATTGCCGAGCAGACTCTGCCAGAAGGGCAGAGTCTGCAGCAGGTCCAGCTCAGGGACCCAGCCTTTCCCAGAGGATGCTCAAGGCCTGCCTTTGGGCAGTGGCATCCTGCTGGAGCCTGTTTCCCAGGGAAAAGGGCTGCACAATTCCCCCTGGCACATGGAGGAAACTGAAGCAGCCTGATCTGTGTGCATGTCTGTGTTCTGGGGTTAGTGTGACCTTGCTTTGTCACAGCTGGAGGCAGGAAAAACAGGAGGAAAGGGGTAAAGCAGGGGAAAGACTCCTGTGTGTGTTGCTGAACAGCAAGCAATCCATGGTTGGAAAGATGGGGAAAGAAATATTTTCCCTCTGTTGTCTCTAGTGTTTTCTCCAACATATTATTTGTCTGAACTTCCCTTTGCCCTGTGAGCCCTCATTTAAGAACATGGTAATGGTTCTTTCACCTTACACAAGGATCCTCTTCTCTTGTTCTTTTTTGGTTCGTGACTTCCTGTTTTAAGGTCTCAAATACATACTGATCGTTTTGTGTATGTTGTAGCATTTTGCTCTCCAGAGGACCCCCATTTTGTTTTCCTGCTATAAGAGCCTGTAATCTTTGCTTTTAGGAGTGTTTTGATGCATGTCAGTGCATCCACTGTCCACAACAAATACTTTTCTACCATTTTCCCCCCATCTAATTTTAACGTGTATTTGTGTAACTGCTGAAGAGCTGAGCAGAAGAAGGAATTCCAAAAATCTGAATGTAGACCATAACAAAGAATTGGCTTAACTTTATGTCAAGTAGCCTTGTCCCATATGTGAATATCTTGATTCTGCAGTGCTTTCTGTTGATACAAACCTTCATTTTTCATTTTAAAGTACCAATTATAGTGTGTTTATTAGGCTCTCTTTAGGCTTCTAAAATCAGGAGAACTGTTTGGAGGCAGGAGGAAGGATTTCTCTTCTCCTGATGTGCCTAATTTAGCCCTTTTGGCAAAAGGTGAAGTTTTCTTTAGTTGAATATGCTGTACAGGGCCTGGTTCATAGTTCAAAGTTTAGGATTATGTTGGATTTAAGCTTTAGAAAGCTTTTGACAAGGTGATATATGCTGAAGTCATTAGAATTTTCCATGCTGAGTTTTGGTCCCAATTTGAGAAGTTTTACTAATGGCCTGATTTTTCAGAATGTTCTAGTTGCCTTCTGAGAAGCAAATTCTTACCAAGTTTTAGTTCATAATTCAGAGTCAGACCTTAAAACCATAAACAAAGGTTGCAGCCCTTTCATTAAATTTGTTTCATCCTTTATCTAAAAAACATTCGGCCTCAGGTGAATTTGCTGTACAGTGAAGCTCGCATGTGCACTTGTCTGTGTTTGACATCTTCTGAGACCATTCCATTCCTCCTCTCACAGGCCAGAAGATATAGAAGGAAGGGGAAGCTGGGCTGTGGGAATGGCTCTGCACCTGTAATAAACCCAGGAGAAAATTCCTTGTCTGTTCCCCAGATCACTTATGATCACATTGATGAGCAAGAGGACAAAAAGGATGTGTCCTTCTACATTGGTGAACCTAAAGGTAACTTACTTATAGTCAGTTTATCATTTTTCAAGAGACAAACTTATAAAGAGTTGATGTGATGAGGAGAAAGTTCTATGAAAAAACAATTCTAAGCTAACCAGTAAATCAAATGCCTCCAATCAAGGATGGTTGCATAACAAAAACAGGGGGACATGAACGAGAGGAAGACTTTAATGCATATGGTGTGAATATCAAAAGAGCTTTCTTTTTTCACCATCAATTAAGATTCATTGTTCATTCTTCTTTTTTGAATTATTTCTGAGGTGCATTGAAAGCTTCCTCAGGTTTATCCCACCTTTTAACTTTACCTCCTTTTACCTCCTTCTGAAAGAAGGAAAGATAAACCCGGAAAAATATTTCTAGTTTTTTACAGCCCCCTCTTAGACATTGTGCAAGCAAATTGTGATAAGAAAAAACAACTATTTTTATGCCCACATCAACTAAGAGGTTTTGTATAAGTGTTTTTTTTTTCTCTTGCTTAATTTAAAATATTGTGTGTTTATATAAGCAATGGTTATATTTCAATATGGAAGCTGTCTGAATTTCACTGCTTAGCTAACATACTTTCTTTGTCTGTAAAATCCTTTCTTTAAAATTAAGTTTGTAATGGTAATATGAATGTTATAATGTGAAATATAAAATGGTGTTGTTTACTATAAAACAAGATTTTCTCAAAAGGTGATTTTTCCCCTTTTGGATTGATTTTCTTTGATGGGGTTGGGACTCTGTTCTGGATCTGCTACATCTTGAACTTGTAACCTGAGTTCTGTTCCATACCCAGAGGCACTTCCAGTGCTTTTAGGGTTCTGAGAGAGGGCATGAAGTGTATGACATTTAAAACCAGAGTTCCTGCTTTAACTCCACACCTCATAATAGAATATTGTGTTCATTCTCAGCATGTCTGTTGTGCTGGAGCAGCTTCCCTTGCTGACCAGATTTTGCCGGGTGTGTTTTTGGTGATGTGATGGTTAGAAGCAGCAAAGTGTTGAGCTGCTGGTAACAGTCCTGGAGGCCACTGAGATGTTGAGGACTCTGCCAGCGTTGGTTCATTAAAGCTGTGTTCTCTCAATGTCATAGTTAATCTGAGCAAAGCTCTGTGTCATAGGAAAGAGTGATGAGACCAATCTGTATCTGTTTCTGCCTGACAGGAAAATGAAAGCATTTTCCCCACTTTTTCTGGAAAGGCTTTCTTCTTCTAATTTCACTCTAGCTGGTTGAATTTATTCTTATTCTGAGAGACAGCCATGCATCTTATTCCCTTTCCAATTAAATTTTGTCTATTTTTTGTTTTCTTTCCCCTTTTGCCTTAGCCAGTGTCAGGGTTAAATCACACTCAATTTGATTTTCCTGATTCATTCCTTCTGTTGCAAAGCTTCCAGGAATGTAGCTGGCAAACTCAATCTCTCAATTGACTGAACATTCTTGACACCTCTCAAAAGTTTAAGCCTGATTTCTCTCAGTGAAGTTCTCCTTGCCAGAATTAATAGGCCTCTATTCCTGGGGAGTGGAAGTACTAGGCTTCAAGCCTGTAAATGGGTTTATTTTTTTTTTCCTGTCAAAAAAGCTGAAAGTAGAAAAGGCAGAGAGGATCATCATTCAGAAAAGGTAATTGAAAGGGGCCGTGCCAGCTTCTTTTGGAGTGTTGCTGTAGTGGAATATTTTATTCATTGCTGATGGGGGCTGGATGTTTTGCAGATGATGGCAAACTGCGAGGTTGAATCAGATCACTTTTCTAGGCCTGACCTAGAGGAGCAGAGCTGCTGCCCTAAACCAGCTCTTTGATGTTCTGCTTAGGTGTGAGAAAGGTTTTCCTACAATCCCTAAAATAAATGCCTGTCAGGAACAGGCAGCACAGTAACAGTCCCACTGATACAATTCCTTGTTTTGGGCAGAAATAGATAGAAATGTAGTTCAAGTATCCTTGAAAAAGGAGATATTTGCCTCAATTCAGCAGTGGCATTATGTGAACACACCTTTTCTTCTGGAAATAGAATTTTCTTAATTATTCATGTATCCACATCCACCCATCTTTCTCTTGGCTTGTTCAAACCTTGGTTAGGAGGCAGATTCTCCCAAGCTGGGCAAAAACGGTTTCCTTTATTTCTATGAAGAAGGTTGGAGAAAAGGGAAACCTTACAAAACAAAGATGATCAACATTAAGATTTCTGAGAGGTTTCTGTGTATATGGAATAAAAAACCTGTGTATTTAATAGCGCATAATAGAGAAATGAGACCTTTATTCACCAAAAATGGCAGAATGAACCATTGATAACCTAAAAGAATAATTAATAATTAATTGATAACTCCACTGTGCATGAGGTCCTGGGTTTGACTGATGAAAAGTGATCTGTAGCACTCAGAATTTCTCCATCCTAACAGAAAGAGAAAGGCCAAAAGTCTTCCACAATAATAGTTTCTTTGTTGGAAATCAAGCCTCTCGAAATGAAGCTGTTTAGAAAGAAATTAATAAGGAAAAGCTAAAACATAGAAATTTAGAAAGTTCTAGAAAGTAAGTGTGATGCTGAGTCATAGAATAGCATTGCATACAATGGGTTGGGTTGGAAGGGACCTTAAGGATCAAAGAATCCTGGAATTATTTGGGTTGGAAGGAATCTTGAAGATCATCCAGTCTCATGGCCATGGGCAGGGACACCTCCCACTATCCCAGGTTGCTCCAAGCCCCAACCAACCTGGGTTTGGGCACTTCCAGGGATGGGGAAGCCACAGCTTCTCTGGGCCCCACAAAGGGAAAAATTTCTTCCTGATATCTAATTTAGTTACGTCCTCTTCTAGTTTCAAACCATTCCCCTTGTCCTGTCACCCTTTGTTCATGTAAAAAGTCCCTCTGCAGTGTTTTCACAAAGTCCCTTTAGGTGCTGGAGGGCTGTACTGAGATCTCCCCAGAGCCTTCTCTTCTCCAGGCTGAGCAATCCCATCTCTCTCAGCCTGTCTGTACAGCAGAGGTGCTCCAGCCCTTGGAGCATCTCTGTGGCCCTCCAGTGCAGTTTTTCTTTTTTTTTTTTTCATGGGTTTCTGTTGCTTCAACTAAGGAACTATTTCATAACAGGGTATCTGATTTAATATTTTCATGCAGTGATTTAAAGCCCTCAGTCATTTCATCCTTACCTGTGATTATATCCTTAAGTGTTCTCTGTATTCCTGAGATTAATCTTTGCCTGTAATTTTGGCTGTCCTTGTACCTACTCCTCTGCAGCAGGGTCTGTTATCAGGATGACAAGACATGTGCAAGCCCTCTGACATCTTTAATGTTCCTGTAAGGTTTAAAGAAGGCACTCAAGTATGAAGATTGTAGTTAGAAGAGCAAGAGTGAGTGGCAGGTCACAGAGACTTATTCATAGAGAAGGGAAGCAGCATTTTGGTGTAACTAGAACTTTCTAGATGCATTTTGAGTTTTCTCTTTAAGTATCAGCTATTCACCACAATGCATCCTTCACAAAATGAACCACATGGCTGTTTCATGGTGCTTTTTATTAGGGAGGAAAAAAAATAATAGAAATTTGAAAGTTTTTAGACCTTGAAGGTCAGCCTCCTGGGACAGCTCCAGCAGATGGAATGTATTATTCTCTGTCAGCTGTTGTAGGTTGTATACACAACTCATTATTGTTAGATTTGTCAAAGTCACAAGACTCTCGTAGTGATAAATCTCTGCTGGGCTAAAAATAAAATTCCCTGTTTATCATAGTGCTTTTCTGTTTGATTTTTGGAGTTTCTTTGTGCTGATGTATGCACAGTTTAAAGCAAAAACTGCAGAAAAGCAAATTTTTACCAAGGGAGGGGAAGATAATTCAGTTTTCTCTGACCCGCTTACCTTTGTTGTCCCTCTCATTTAAAATGTGCAGTAGTGTTAATGTTGATTTATTCTGTCTGTAATGCCAGTTTGGATGCTGGCATTCCAGCATTCACCTGTCTGGAAGTGAGCTGGTTTTTCCCAGAAACTGGTTGCATTTCCCATTGGGAAAAAGGGCTGCTTTTCCTTTCTGGTGTAGATGGATTACAGTCTGCAGTACATATAAAGAAGCAAACATTTTAAGTGAAGTGGATTCAGAGAGTCCAGCGCTGACAAGCTGAGAGAAAGGTGAGAAAAGACACGTGGCCAAAATTAACAGAATAAAGCAAACACCAAAGCTTTTGAGAGTCTGCAAAACTGTCAGTAAGTCTGAAAATCATAAATATAAAGGCATGCACCAAACCAGCATGAGAAAGTATCCAGATACCAGGCTCCTGACAAATGTCATGCTCTTAAGAAGGTGGGTGTAGCAGATGGTGGTGGCTTTGCAGTGAGAATTTGTGGTCACTGCAGGGCTGTTCAACATCTCCATTTGTCTGTCAGTTCAGGGCCTGCACTGATGGTACTTGCTCACGTGTGAGAATTGTAGAAACACCTCTCTACCAGCAAGTTTTCAGTCTTTGCTGGTTCAGCCCTGGCTGCCCTGAGTGAGAACTTCCAGTGAATTCTGTGGTTTATCTCTCATGGCCAGAGTTGATGACAGGACTGGGGGCGAGGATGGGGCGAGGGGACGTGCAGGAAGAGAACAACTAACTCTGCCAAACCCACTCTTACTTCTGATTAAATCTGGCAGCTCTTGAGGTTTAAAAATTTATTTTTGTTCTGCATTTATTCAACTCCCTGTTGTGCCTGGTTTAAGACCAGGGTTTGGGTCACTGGTCACATCAGACTTGAGCAGGGACTTTGTACCAGATGTTCCCAGAGACCAGGGCAGTGCTGTGTAAGGGAAGGTGTTTGCAGCTGCCTCAGGCTTTTTCTAGACACTATCAGCACAGCAGTGGGGGGAAAATGAGTTGAAAAATGAAAATATCTATGCACACCCCAGCCATAGGTATTGCAAAAATGAGTATTTCAGGTAACTGTTAAAACATCAAAAATGTAGAAAATTGGAGAAACAAGTAAATTGTCTTTGAGCCAACCTATTGACTAAGAATGACACAGAAACAGCTTCTTAAAGTGAGATTATAAATTGACCTGATAAATTGTAAAGTTTTTGGTAAGCGCTTTCACAGTACTGATGCAGCCCTGATAATTTTTACTCTGGGATCCAGAACATGCATAGTCCTGCTGTGTGGGGCTCAGGGCAAGAGAAGGAAGGAAGCAAATCCAAGACCCTGTCATAGAAATCTACTCTTGATGATGCAGTCAGTAATTGGGTTTCTCTTTTGATATGTCTGTGAGGAAGCAACAGAATCTTCTCACTAAATGCAGGCTCTTGTGGGTTTTTCATGACATCTCCATTGGAAGAACCTATTGACTTAGCCAGCCTTGGGAAAAAAAGAGAGAAATTAATAAGGGTTTTCAAGAATGGAAAGTCAGAGTTAATAGGTAAGGTGTGGTAGAAAGTACGTTAAAAATTATTATATTGCGTTCTGTATCAAAAAGGGTAAGCACACATTATAAAAGTAAGAACTAGAACTTAGTGCTAGAATAACTGAAATCTTCACCTAATTAGTCTAGATGTAGTTGCTACAAAATGCAATGGTAGGGTTTTATTTTTCTTAATAATTAAAAAGCTGCTGTAGCAGCTACTATAGCAGTAATTCAATTAAAACTGTTAAACTTGCTTTTAAAATTCTGCCTGTTAGGCTGGTATGTTTGCTCATTTAGTTCCTGGGTATAATTTGCTGCAGAAGGAAGAGGGGAAGCACACAACGACTTGTTGAAATCTCATGTCCTTAACAGGGAGGAATATGATGTTTGTGGTGACAGTTTCTCCTTTTCCTCCTGGGATCCACTTGGGATCACTTACAAATGTTTCCTAACACCCTTTGACGTATTTCCTCATTGCTGTGCAGCTCCAGGTTTCATCAGAATTTACTATCTTATGTTCCCCTTTATGTGTGTGAAATAGAATTTTTGTTCTCTGTTACCCTTAGCACCAGTTTTGTCCTGCTTCAGGACTGCTTTTTATTTTCACTGACCATTAGTGAATTGTTTATAGCTGTGGGGTCTCCAGTGCCCAGCCTGTGCCCCATCTCTTATCTTCTGCCTGTGCTCACACACTGCATCCTGTGTTTCCACTTCTCAAGGCCTCTGATATTCTGCCCAGCCTGTATTTCTGTAAACTCTGTCATTATTTGGTTGTAAATATCTCATCCTACTAAAATAACTGCTGCAGATACGAGGCCATGGTTGTGCAACACAAAGATAAACAGAAGTAAAACAAGATACAGACACCTGCTCAATTAGAGAAATTGCTGCCACAGCTAAATCAGGGTCAGGTCAGGGAAGGTCTGGACAGAGCAGCCAGAGAAGCCTCATCCCTCAGGTCCTGCAAATTTAACAGCAGTGCTAATCCAGCATAGAATGACTTGGGACACAGAGGAGCTCTTTAGTGAATTCACATGAATATCCCAGTCTGCAACTGTTCCAAAACTTAGGAAAGATGAGAATGATCTGGGTAAATTGTGAGCTTTTTCTCAATGGCCTAAGCTTGAGATGGAAATCTTTGCAGAATGAAAGTTTGGCCCAGTTACCAGCTGTGAATACAGTAATGGTGTCAGGAAACAGTTAATAATTTTTTCTGTCTCCTGAAAATTAACACTGAATGTGCTAAAATTGACACTACAAATTGTGTCACTTGCTATTACTTGGAAAATGACTCAATGAGGAGCAAATAAAGTTAAAATAAGAGAAAGGACTGGAAAAGATGCACAAGTTGGGTGGGTTTATCTCTCTGGGTTTGCAAAGCAAACAGCTGAGGAGCCAGGGAATGATCTGAAGGAACCTGAGAGCCACTAACAGCACTGTCAGGAGGCTGCTGAGATGCAGGATGATGATTAAAAATAGAAAACTTCTGTCCAGCTGGAACCACCTACATTTGCTTTGCATTGCAGGGTAAAGCGTTGATGCATGTAATCTCAATAGAGATTATATATAAGGTTTTATATATATATATATAAATATACCTAAATCTAAACAGGCTGATGTGTAATTAGATGGAAGTGTAAATATTTAGCTCTAAACAGATATCTGGTCTAATTTGATTTTCTGTGCAATAAGTGTTAATATATAATTCAAATAGAAGTGTAAGCTGACACTGTCTAAATAGATACAAAAGTGTAAACACAGAAGTGTAAATTGAGATAAGGCTGAATAGATATGAGATGCAGTTGTAATTTTACATATATGTAGATGTGTCTGTGTCTAAATAGATTTAAGAGAAAATAGATCTAAGTGAAAGTAGGACTCATGAAATATAGCTCTTCCCTATGTGTAAGCAGCTGTGTGTGTGAAAATAGAATGGCTCTGCTAGACAAGGTGTATTAAGAAGAAAGAAAAGGGTGTTTTTAGAAAGGACCACCCTCTAAATATCTATTTTGTGTCCCTCCCTTTTACCTCGGATGCAGGGTGGGGGCTGTGGGCAGGGGAGGGGCAATGGGATTGCTTTGATCCCATTCCTGATGGGCTGGAGCAGCCCCAGGTGTGGCCAGTGAGGATGAGGGTGATGATGGGAATGGGACAGGGATGGCCCCAGTTGTGTGGCCAGGGAGGATGGGAATGGGACAGCCCCAGGTGTGAGGATGATGATGGGAATGGGACAGGAACAGCCCCAGGTGTGGCCAGTGAGGAAGGGAATGGAACAGCCCCAGGTGTGAGGATGATGATGATGGGAATGGGACAGGAATGGCCCCAGGTGTGGCCAGTGAGGATGATGGGAATGGGACAGCCCCAGGTGTGATGCTGATGGGAATGGGACAGGGACAGCCCCAGGTGTGGCCAGTAAGGACAAGGCAGGTCCTGCTGTGGGAAGAGGTTCTGGCTGCTGAGGGGCTCCTGCTGCTGGTGAAGGGGAGCCAGAGCAGTCCCAGGGTGTCTGTCCAGGCCCAGCAGTGAGGTGATCTCCCAGGAGTTTGGGGAAGCAGCTGTGTGCGCCCCCTGAATTTGGGGTTTCAGCATATGTCAGGAAAGATAGAGTGCCAAAGTGCCAGGCAGGAGAGGGGAGCAGAGCACCTGAGGAGGTGGCTCAGGGTGTGGTGACAGGTCCAGCTGGGGGCTCTATGAAGGTCTTAAAGAATGGTGTTTTTAATGAATATGAATATGTAAAGCAGTAAGTAAAGGGGGATATAAGCACTAAAGGTACATGGGACAAGTAGAGGTACAATCTTCCCTCTGCCAGGAGCAGCCATGAGGTTCAGGAGTGGGCCCTGAGAGAGGATGATAGTAAATTCCCTTGTGAAGGACTCCACTGAGCCCTTGTCCATCAACAGCTTTCTCTTCCCTCACCTTTTGTGTGAGAACAATCCCCAGATACATTCAATTTTGGAACCTGACTCCAAGGGAAGTAGGAATTTAAGAAGGAAAAATAAAACTAAACAAACAAAAAATCCCAAACAAAAACCACAAAAAGCACCCCCAATCAAACCAGTCAGTAGGAGGGAAATAAGTAATAGGGAACGTGAATTAATCATGAGCCATCATGTCAGATCAAGTGGGTTTTGTTTTTTTTCTCTGATGTGGCAATGTGCACTTTAAGTAGGAGATAAGCAGAAGAGAATTTTAATACTGATTTTAGTCACCTTTTCCTGTATCATTTCTGCGTGTCCATAAAAACAGGACCTGGATTACAGCCTAGAGAGCTGGTGAAGGCTCCTGTGCAGTGGATTAAAAACTTGCTGGAATATGATACTTCACAAAACATTTCCCAGAGGGTTGCTGTTGAAATGACAAATACATTTAGAGAGATATCTGCCTTGGGTGCTATGAAATAACCCCATCAGTGCTCTAGGCTGTGGATTAGAGAGGAATTTTTATTCAATATGCAGTTGGGACTGACCCAGAAGTGGCTGAGAGCACTCTGGAAGGCAGCCTGGGAGCCTTCCCCAGGGCAGAGATGCTCCTGCAGTGTCTCCCCTCTAATCCTGGATCAGGAATTCCCTGCAGTGACCTGTCCCCACACTTTGGATATCCAGCAGCTGCTTGGCCTGATCTCCAGCCTGTTAACCAGCTGCTTATGGGATGTGATCCCCCAGTGTGGAAAAAATGAGTCCCTGACTTGTGGCGCCGAGGGATGTGTTGGGCTCCAGCTTTGCTGTGCTTGCCCTGCCTGGGGTCAGGTGGCCCAAACCATTTGTCAGGTTCCCCCAACCATTTTAGGGAGGCAAGGGCAGCCTTGGAGAGGGTAGGAAAAAAAGGGAAATTGGGATTTTAGGTTTCCCTCTTTATGGAGGGTGTGAACCCTGCTTAAGACTGTGATTTTTCTAATTAGTCAAATTACTTTAATGTTAAAAATCATCCTTCAGCTTGTGCATCAGGGAATGGGGAACTAATACATAAATTAAGGTTGTCTGGGAAGACAGCTTCTGGAACATGAGATGGAAATCTTTGCAGGTTATCTAGGAGAGGCTTTGATTAAAAGTCTTAGTCTTTCTGCAGAATAGGGGTGTTGGACTTTTATAGATAGCTATTGATACCTGCTTTTAGCTGTATTTTCTGTTAAATAGACCCTTAAAAGCACAGATAAGGATGTGCTACACAGTTTGGATTTTTCTCACTATGGTCGCTTAAAAATCTGATCTTTTTGTTCAATTTCAGGGAGGTAGCAACAGTCTTACTCTGTGAAAATGAAACGTTGTGGTCTAAACTTCAAACTGCAGTAATTTAATTTCAAACTGCAAGGCACATACCCATGTAATGCAGTGGATGAGAAAAGGGAAACAGGGAGAGGAGGGAATCCCAACCAGCATTTGGACCAGTGGTGTGACACACTTTATGCTGTAGGCTGTGAGGCTCATTGCAGTTCCCTGGTGGCTGCATGGAAGTGAAGGTATCTTTGAGCCAACATGGATACTGAAAGTGAGAAGCAGGTACTTCTTAATGGGAGTAAGGATAACTTACTGCATTTCTTCTCTTTTTTTTTTTTTTTTTTTTTTTGAGTGTACTGGTTTTGTAAAAAAAGCCCAGAATAGTCAGCTTTTGTCTCATACCCTTTTCCACAAAATAAATTGGTTAAAAGTGAGGATCTAAGGCAGTGACAAAGCTCCAACGCATCTTGGTAGGCTCTGCTGGAGTCCTTGTGTTGGTGTTGAGGCTCATCCTGTGCTGAGGAGGGAGGGCTGAATTCCTGGATTCTGTCACCCATTCCGGGGGTGACCTCGGGCAGACAATTAACTCGCTGTGCTTGGGTTGCATCATCTGTTCCATGAATGTAAGTCTTGTCTCTGTCACGGAGATTTTGTGAGTCCTAATTGTTTATGAAGTGTTTTTAGACTGACACAGCATTACAGAAGTGGAGAATGCAATTAGTCAATGCAGGATTAAACGTGGGCCTGCACAGTTGTTTATCCTCAGCATAAACAAGGAGGAGTGGTAATCAGGGGTGGAAGCTTTTGCAAGAAAAGCTGATTTTTGCAGCAAATGTAGTGAATGCTCTGTGGGGAAAATATGATGTGAATTAATCTAAAGCATAAAGCTACTTTTTAGCCACAAAAACTTGGGGTTTTTTTCTGATAGAAATGACAAAACATTATTGTAGAAGATGAGGGCATCATATATAAAATATTACAGCTTTTTAAACTGGTTTTTACTTGTGTGGTGGAGTAGTACATACACTTTTACTACTCCTTAAAATATATTTTTCCTTAAAGTGAATTAATGTCTTAAATCTTGTATTTTGCTTCTTTCTGTTGTACGTCAGCTGGGAATGCTGAAAAGATTCTATAATTGGAATCAAAATAAACACTGGTTCTTTGGAGGGGGCTGTGTCCGTATATAATCACCATTAGTTGAAAAATAGAGAAGAAAAGGCTGAGTGTTCCATTTATTTTGGTTTTGCTCCTTGTTGAAGTAGCCAGATGTAGCCACTTCTAAGCAATTTACTTTGCTTGATGTGTCTCTTTGCACAGCAAGCTCTCTGCAGTCACAGGCAGTGCTTGGAAATAATTTTGATATTAGGCGTGCGTGCTGTTCTTCCCAGATCTCCCCAACCACAACTCCATGGGAATATTTGCCTTGGAAAGGATTTGGAAGTTCTGTGCTTTGAAAATGCTTCCTTGCCCCGCTCAGCATTAATGCTGGGATGGAAAAACCTGACCTGTCAGTTTGCTTAAGGACACACACACACAATGTTTTTATTTCTGTTTAATCCCATCAGGTGTGGGGGAAAAAAAAAAACCTGAATGGCTGAGGATAAACAGGAGACAAGCCTAAGAAGTAAAGCTTTGTGTCAACCTCTGTGCGTGGTAAAAAAGTGTTTCTGCCCTGTTTGAAGTGAAGTGATGGGTCATAAAGGTGATACCAGTGTTGCATTGAGCCATGGCCTGCTTTAGTGACACCTTAATATTTCTTTAGTTCCACTTTGACTTACTTCAGGAGACAGCAGTGTGTGCAGTGAGAGGGGCTGTGGTTTAGGATTTGCATCGCTGGGGTATTTCAAAAGAATACTTGGGATTTTATTATTTTTGAGCTTCTTCCTTTTAATTTTTATCTGCATAAAACCTGATGGACTGGAGGTGGAGTGAGTTCATTACTCTGGAGGCTGTTCACAGTCTCTGTTAATCATGAAAACTCAGGGAGAAAAGGTGCTGCACCCAGTGTCTGCCAGTTAGAGTCACTCAGAACTCTAAGGGGATTTTTCATGACTATGGCAAAAGAGAAAAGCAGCTGCTTGTCATTTGCTTAACCTTGCTCAGGCTGAATTTAATCAGTAGAAAACATCTGGAACTGATTCCCCTTCAATTTTGGAGTGTCCAATAATCTGCTGTGTACATACAACTGGTGCACCTTTAGCAATGGAATACTTGGCTAAATCATGTTTTGCAATACTGTTATCTTTTGGAAAGAGAAAAGGAAGCAACAGTAATTTCCCAATGAGCAAATATTTGCAGTGTTCTGTATAGGTTGCATCGTTGGCTGATTTTGTGCAGCTGTTGTATGAAATCTATTGATCAGAGTTAATAAATTTCCAAGTGAGTAATACTGTTTATTTGTATTGATTACAATTGGGCCAAATTCTGAGCTGTTTAGCATTGCTTGACTACAACTGATGAAACACTTTGACCTTGTTACTTTTTTGACAGAAAGCAATGTTAAATTATGAGTAAATTTCGAGGCTGTAAAAGGCTCCAGCTGATTATCTAGTAGTGATTTTGATTAAAAGTCTTAGTCTTTCCTGCAAAATTTGGGTGTTGGACTTTTATAGATAGCTATTGATACCTGCTTTTAGCTGAATTTCCTGTTAAATAAAACTCAAGACTGACTTGGGTAGTAATACTGATAAAATGGAAACTATTGTTAAAGAGCGACTCAGAGGGAGATACATGGAAAAATAACATGCATTTAAACAATGTTTTGTGTTAACAATGCATTCCTTTATTAGGAAAGTTGGCAGAACTCTTATTTTTTTTTTTAAGCTATCAATCCTGTTCACTTACAGGAGAACATATATATTTTTAATAGAACCACTTTGCAAACCATGAGTGAGTAATTGTCTCTGAAAAAAGCTCTTTCTTCTTAGTGTTGTGCTTAGAGAACTTTGCAGCGAGTATCCCAGGTGACCTGGCCATAATTTCTATGGGAATTTCTCTGGGGTAAAGCCCACAGAGGTGGGAGAGGTTGATGAATTTCTGGGATACCCCCTCCTCTCTCCTTTTGCCCCCTCTTTTAGGGAGTTTCCCTACTTTCCCTTCCATGCTCATGTGGGTAAAACTCCTTTATGGCACCTCCTGTTTTGTATTATGGAAAGAATAGAGATGTGATTAGTTCTACCAAACACAACAGAAAGTAGCCAGCTTGGGAATATAAAGCAGTGCTGATGGCTTTTGAAACATCTAATTATTTTAATTAGGTCATGGTTTTGTCTTTTTCATCTGTAATGGCTATAATCCAGCATAAAGGAAAAAAATGCTCCTGGATTTTCTTTCTTTCATCCTTGCTGACATGGACTTAATGTCCCCTGTAAAAAGAGAAGAATATTTTTTCCCCCTTTGGGTAAGGTGAATTATGAGGAGAACATCTGTAATACAATTCTGATAAATAATTCCTGGAATTCTGGCTTGCACACAGCCTTGTCCTGGATCTGCCTCGTGAGTATGTAAACTGCAGCCATGGTCTGACCCCTTGGGTCTATTTGTGTTCCTTTAACTCTTGTACTGTCCTGAGCTCTCAGAACTTGACTCCAGTTGTAAAAAACCCAGCAAACCTTAAGCAGCACAATGCCAGTGTTTGCTGCTGGTGGCTTTTTCATGCAGTTTTTAATAGGGTGAATCAGACCATGGCAATGGGATATCCAGAGCTGGTTGTACTAACCCAATTAAGATCCTTTCAGGTCAGGCTGACCTGGGTCTATCCAAGATTAGCTTGTGCTAAATGAGCTGTCCTGGACCAAGGGCAGCCCAAGATAAAGCCTACAAGTTTCTCTTGCTGTTTATGTGAAGGGCTCAGGTTGGCTCCTGTTCCTATAACCTTGTAAAAGGGAGAGGACAGAGTGTGTGCCCTGGATTTTGGTGTATGCAGGGGTCCAGCAGCTGAAGGCTTTACAGGGGGAATTTGAAAATCCTGATGAGCAGAAAGCATGCAAAAAAATACGCTCAAGCCTGCCTGACCATGATAAAGTGAGTTAAATAGGGTCTTGTTGCTTTTCTGGTTTGATTTTTTTTTTTTTTTCCTCCTGGAGAAATGGGATCTCTAGAAGTTCTGTTGTTGCACTATTTCTAGTGAGGTAAAATCACACTGATAGCACAGCTAGGTCTGTTCACAGGTCAGATGAGCAAAGTCAATTTTAGCTGCTAGAGATCTACTTGGGTGAGGTCATGATGGCTTTTTGTGGGGCTTCTGCCTGGTAAAGACCTCAACTTACATTATTTGCTGTCATCTTCTGAAGTCTCCTTAAAAGAGTAAGGGTGTTCTTTGCTAGATAAATTAATGCATTAGTGTCTGCCAGTCTTGGATGTGAACTGGTAAAAGTGGAAAGAGCCTGGGCTGAAATACTTCTGGACTTCTCTTATAGAGTGAGGCAATTTAAGTTGGAGTCAGTTAAGGGGCTGTTTCAGTAGTAATTTCTAATTAAAAAAAAAAAAGGCAAGTTTATTTCTAACTTTTGGAAAGAATTTAATTCAGAATAAGGCTTCTTAAGGAGCTCCGATGTTCTGTTCTGCTTCCTTTCTCATTTCCACATCTCCCCTCTCAGCACTGAATGGGGTGTGTTGCCATTTCCTAGGGTGCAGTGACACATCCAGAGTCTTCCCTTTTCCTCCCTGCATTTAGCTGCTGCTGTGCCTGGGCCAGGCAGTTTTTCTCTGCACAAGATGGAATTGTCAGGGATTTTTCCAGTGTTTATCTTGTTAACTTCTCTGCCAGCTGTCTGAAGAAATCATGCTGGGGGAGATAGGGCATCAAGGAGAAGATTCTGTGCCGTGTAAGCAAACCCCAACATCATCATCATCACCTTTGCAAAACCAGAAATGGTCAGTGCTTTGCACCCACCAAGTGTTCCAGCCACTTGTAACTTCCAACCCATTTAAATCTGGCTCTCAGATGGGGAAAGAACCTTATCCAAACGTGGATAAGGGAACACTAAAACATTCATAGCAAAGTCAGCTCATAAAGCACCAGTTTGGGGGACATCTGGGAGGTGTCCCCAGTAGCAAAACATAGCGCTCAGAATAAGGAAATGACTGCACATGAGCATCAGTGGGAAGGAAGGGGGAGGTGGGGAACAAGGCATTAATTTCTCCCTGTTGATCTGAAACCAAATCTCTCAAATCCTTGGGTGAAGCATCTGTGCTGCCAAGGCTCTGAATGGCAGTGACAGTCTTGGGTCTCAATGCTTTGGGGCTGTAATAGGAGTCTTTGCATTATCCTCCCCAGAGCAGTAATTCACCTCTTGGGCTGTGCCTTTGCTACTTCCAGAGTCTGTAACACCTTTCTCTGAGAGTTTATTTGAATGAAATTTATTTTGTTTAGATTCTACCTTTCTAGGGCTGTGACATCCTGCTCCACTAGTGGTGCATTTTTTCTCCCTGCAGCAATATTAACAGTGTTGGAGGCCATTGCATGAATATTCCATTCACTGGGCAAGTGAGCATTCAGATCTGCACTAAATCAGTGTAAACAAATTGTGATGTTTTCTGAAGTCCCATGGGAACAAATTTGTTGTGTCAGAAGCCCCATCAAGAATCCTTGGGTACCACCTCAGTCCTGGAAAGTGCCAGCCCGTAGGGAGTTCTGTGTGAAGCCAGTACTGTGCGTTTGTCCTGTCCGTGAGCACCTGCTCTTCACCTCAGCTGGACACAAGGCAGTGCATGAAACAGTTCTTTGTCCTGGTCTGTTGTTATTGGATATTAGGCCAAACCAGCTGGGTTTTTTTCTGTCTCAGCAGTGGTACCTACCCTCCCGGGATGGCTTGCGCTCTGCGTCTGGGTGGCCATGGAATTCTACTGCCCCCCAAATGCACCTACCAAAAAAGATAGATGCACATCTGTAATGAATTGTCATTCTGTCCACATTTAATAGATGAAGTGAAATTGTTATTTCAAGTCACTACTGAATGATTACTTGAGAAGTCTTAAATATTCATTTTGCTGGGAAAAAAAAGAAATTCAGTCTTGAGTGAGCTCTTATTTCAGACACAAATGGATTTGTTGGCTTACTTAAAACAGCAACTTAACAATTTTCTGTGCGCTTTTACAATCTAAAAAGAAAAATTATCCAAGTGCTCTAACAAAAGTTATTCTAGAGAAACTTTTGTTCCAGTTATGGTATGATTGTTGTAGACATTATAGGACAAAATGGAGCTTGGAGCTCCCTGCTTGGATTCTCCACCCAAATTATGACACTGAGTGGTATCTGAATCTTTAATACCACAGAAAGTGGAAGGGAATATTCTGCAAGGGTTTGCCTGCCAACAGATAGTGGAGCATCTTTGGTTGGTCAGTGACACAAAGCAGATTGTCCTCAAAACATTTGGAATTTCTGTCATCCTGGCAATGTGTCTGAAACAATTAATGTTGGATGTTGGTTAGAAAACAAATGGATTTGGATGAATGGATTAGAAACCAAATGACAATTTTTTGTTGTTGTTAAAATTAAAATGTTTGGTTGGAAATCAAGATGGTATCATGAAATTGGGTTTTCCCCTGATGGCTCTGTTAGCATTCAACATCTGTAATGTTGTGTTTATATAAAAATAAGAATTATGAGTGTGATAAATATTAAGATTAATAGCACTAAGAATGAGAATTAGGCCATGTTACTTTCACACATAGCAAAGATGATTTTGTATCTCAGTCCTCAGTAAGGTGGTTTAAAGAAGCTTGGATGGAACAAAAGCCTTGTAATGGGGCTTATGGGGTAAGAAAACACACGCCTGCTGTAATTTGTACAATATCTCCTTTCCCTGGAGATGCAGATCTCAGTCAAGTCACTCCTGAAATTCAGCATTCATCCAGATGAATGCTCATGAAATCTGGTATTGATGAAGCTTCTGCATCCTCTTTGTGCAGGTCCCTCGGAGGAGGGAGAGCAGGGCTTTGCCTCCTGACATCTCTGTGGTTCTCACTGTCACAGAAAAGCTGTGGCCTGCTGGTCACCCTTGGTCCCAGGGCACATTCAAATCTATCTGCACTATGGCATCAGTCTCATTAGGCCTCTGACTGAGGGTGTGTTCCGCCTCAGGGTTGTGTCTCACTTTTAAATATCACCATTCCCTTGTCACGTGAATTTTTAGATTGCTATCGGGAGTGTAGAAGATGTAATTACTCTGGGTCTTCTCAGAATCTGAGTTTCAAAGCATTTGAATTTTAATGGTAGCAGCAAAAGCTTAACAATTTCTTTAGACTATTTTTAAAGCTCTTTAATTGTAAATATTTTCTAATGGAAGTTCTGAATAAGCAGCATGAGGAAGCTGGAAGTGGCATTAACAAAGGATGCACATCCCAACTGATCCCTGAAGTACAGAATTGAAGACCCCGTTAATTAAATTTTAAATAAAATGTGATCAGTTAGTTGCAGCATTTCTAGGAAGATAACTTATTTTAAGGGGGGCTTGTGCTTATAAGATGTTTCAGCTTGAATTTTATGATCTGAAGATCTGTCAGTCAAAATTTTTAAAGCATTGGGTACACATAACAATGGCTGTTTTGAATTATATTTTTAACAATTGTAACTTGGACTCTTACTCAAATTGCTGCCCTACCTAAAATATCCTCACATTCAGGATTTAAAAAAAAGTATTTGGAGCAAATATATTTGAGGTAGGGAATAATCTCATAAAATGTTGATTCTTTACACCTGGAATGTATGAAATAATAGCTGAAGCTTTAGTCAGGAATAGTTTTCATTTAGTGCAGTCAACAGCTGTGGATTATTTTGTTGAGCTTGTTTTGAGCTTAAGGACAAACTTGGAAATTATCTCCTCTACTATTAAGATTTACTTTATTTACAGATTTATTTTTTTTTCAGTGTGGAACAGGCAGGTTGCTAACAATATTGAATTGTTGAATTGTCCGTATTGAATGCGTGATTAACACTAGCAAATAGGGAAATTGTTCTACAAGGATTCAATTGTGGAAGGGCAAGAACTGCATAAGACCAGCAAATAATTGTGGCATATTTCATTGTAATTACAGTAATTGGGTTTTGTGTTCTTTTGAGTCAATACATTGACAACAATTCAGAAGATGTTTCTGTTTTTCCTCTCACTGCAGTTTGTATGCTTTTACCATTAACAGTCGTGAAAAATAAAAATGTTTTCAGACTAGTTTATTTTCTTTAATAGCCACACTAAAACTGTACTTCCTTGTTAAAATAAACACTTTTACTATAATGGCAGTTCTGAATCCCATAATGGAATGTAACTCTATATATTTATATTACATGATACATTCCCGATGTGTAATTCTAAGAGTTTGTATGTGTTAAGAGCTCTCCCTGCAGAGCTAACAAGCTGCCAAATTACATTTCACTGACTATTAATTGTTTCAGTTTAAGGTCAAGTTCTTCTTGTCCTTAAAAAAAAAAAGAAAGGTGAGCAGTGAAGAAGGATCGCTTTGAAAGCTATTTTTGTCTTATTTTTCTTCACTGTTATTGCTGTACGTTTCGTTCTTCAGAATAACTGAATGAACAGTCAAGTATTTCTAGCCTTAAAAAGTTAAATACATCAGTACTGGTGACTTGATTTTGGTCTTGGAGACCTGATCTCTGAACGTATTCACAAGGTGTAGATGGTATCTCCAGCTCAAAAACATGTTAAAAATACTTGTGGGCACAAGGATCGTGTCAGATAAGCAAGAGAAACAGGCTAAGTCTCAAGAGACTAAAGAAATGCTTGTCAAAGTAGTTTCTTATCGAATATTGAAAAACTTTTCTCTCTTGGCATCATTTGAGTACAACTTGTCCAGTGAGATGCTTTCCCAAAGGCGTCCTGGTCACATCCCCCCTGGACCAGCTATGGCAGTGTTTGGGTCTCAGGAGATCACGAAGAGCAGCTCATTTCTGTGTTTTTCCTGCTGGCATAATCCTCCCGCTGTGGCCATGAGGCACAATTTAATAGCTATTAATTAATATATCTACAATTTAATAGCTATTAATTATTATATCGTACCCTTTGAACAGAGGCAGACATGGTTCTCTCTCCCAGGGTTTTTCCTGGGGAAGGCAGTGAGAAAGCTCAGAGAGAGAAGAGAAAGCAATTCTTATCTCTACTTGCTGCTCCTGTTGTTTGGCACATGTGGAATGTCTTCTGGAGATTGTTTACCAAAAGGGATTTGTTAATTGGACTCTGCTGCTGGTTGTTTGGACTGATTGACCAATCAGGTCAAAGCTGTCTAGTAAGGGTCACAGGTTTTTCTTGAGTATAGTTTTAGTATAGAGTGTAGTGTAGTATAATATAGCTTAATAAAGCAATTGTTCAGCCTTCTGAATCATTGTAGTCATTGCACATTAATCTCTGGCTGGGGGTTGTCCTGCATCAATAATATATTTACTGAGCAGTTCACTCTGTGGGTATCTCTGATGCTTCCCTTCCCCAGCCAACGAGGAAAATGTGTTTTCCAACCTCTTTGCCAGACATTACCCACTCATACCCTCCACATCACACACACAGACTTGAAGGAGTTTGGAAGTCCGTGTTTTTGGTGTATCTTGTGAAGAAAAATCTTTCATAAGGAAAAAAGGCAGTACTTTTTTTCAGGAACAGAGCCCAGGAGAGAGGAAATGTTAAAATAAAGCTGATCCTTTATTTTAAGAGATGGGAGATTTCTATGATTTGGGTTGAGAATGAGAAACTGCTGTAGGATTCAGTTACAGGCTGCCTGTTTGCCTGTCTTCTATGTTTTGGGGTCCTTCCAAGCCAAGCCATGATTTTTTAGTGCATGTTCATCAAGAATTTGAATATTTACTGCATTTACTGTAGATTCTAAGTGGTCCAACTGCCTGGATGCTTCTCCCTCTTAAAGGGGAAGGGAGAGGGTATGGCATTTCAGGAGTCAGTGGAACTCTTACCAGCCACTGATCTTTTCCCATGCACATGGAAATGCTCTGAAAGCCTCTACTTCTTACAACAAAACCAAAGTCTTCCATCTTACTCAGCTGAACAGGCTTGAAGGTCCCAAATGCTTTGGATTGGAAGGGACCTTAAAGATCATCCAGTTCCAGCCCTGCCATGGACAGAGACACCTTTGACTAGCCCAGGGTGCTCCAAGCCCCATCCCTTTTACTGAGAGTCATTCCCATGGAAAAACAGAAAACCAATCATGGGTACAATGCAAGCAGAAATTCAGAAGTTAGAAGTATCTAGACTGGTAGCTTTAGTTCCATGTTTTTATGAATGTTTTTATCACAGTGCAGTAAATAGACATTTAAAAAAGTTTTTCCAGATTAAATTGGCAAGGAAAATCTGCGCTTGCTGGGTCTGAAAGGGGCTGGGCTGAGCCCAGTGGAGATGATAACTGGGTCTTTGAACAGATAGTGAGGCACCACCACTGCAGGCTTCTCTGCTGAGCTCCACTCATCTCCAGTTCCCTTCTGACAGGACCCATCTGTGTATGATCCTTGCAGCTCTTTGTGCACTTGGTCCCTGAGCACTTTCTGAGTCTGTCAACAAACCTGCTTGGCAGAGAGTGCCAAGCATTGCCCAGCTTCAGCAGAATGGACACTTGCTTGCTCTTCAAGTTATTCCATGCAGAATATTCAGCTGTGTGTTTTAGGCTGACATGCTGCATTTAAAGAAGTTGATTGTGAAATATGTCTTCTAAAGTAGACATATTTATGATGCTGTAAAAAATATTTGGAGTTTGTTGGGGTTTTTCCTGGTTTGTTTTTTGGTTGTTTTTTTTTTTTGTTGGGGTTTTTCCTGGTTTGTTTTTTGTTTTTTTTTTTTTTTGTATATGTGTTTTTTGGTTGTGTGGTTTTCTCTTTTTTTTCTTTTTCCTTTTTTTTTCTTTTTTTCTTTTTTCTCTTTCTTCTCTCCCTCTCTTTTTTCTCTTTCTTCTCTCCCTCTCTTTTTTTCTCTTTGGTCTGTGCTACATGCTTCTGTGCTAGGTCTGAAAAGGATGTTCAGGCAGCTGGGTAGATAACACGTCCTCATATGCATTCAAGAGTATGTTTAATTGTTTCTCTCTGTCTGTTATCCAGCACTACATGCATTTTTCCAGTGCTACATGCCCTTGTGATTTTCAGTAATGTGTTGGTATTCATTTACATCCCTGTGCTGTCCCATCAGCCCTGTAATGAGTGATTGAGTTCCAGGGGCTGTAAGGCAGTGTGTAATTTGGCCTGCAGGCTTATCTAAACAAAAGAATGTACAACAAATAAAGGCAGCATTAGTGCATTTTGAGTGCTGATTGTTTCAAATCAGATACACAGGAAACCAGATGTTGAAGTTTATCTAAAACACTTGCAGCCCAATCTGTAACTACAGCAGGAAGAGTGCTCAGCACTTTTTTGCATGGAGTTAGCAATGTGTCTGCAGCAAATACAAATTTATTCTTATTCCTCAATTCAGCTTTTCAGATGTTCTTTTATTTCTGTTCTTGCAAACCACTGCTTAATTAATTTGGGTGTGATTCTGCAGCTGTTTTGGGGGCAAAATGCAATTCTTGTACATTGCCCTGAATTTAAATCAGCCACATCTTGAATGATGATAATAAATTTAGCTGCCTAAAATTAGGTACAGAAAGTAGCCTGAGCTTTTTTAACTGTACTTGTGGCTCTAAGAGTTGTGTATGGGACAATGTGAGTGTGTGGCATTTGCAGATGGCTTACATTTGAGTGTGTGGTAAGGATGTAAAATCACAGCTTCAGATGCCCAGATGTGTAACAGTTTTACATGAAATTAAAGTAAAAATATCTTTATTTGGAGTAGTACTGAGTGCACTCCTAACTCTACTGTACCTTCGCAGGGTAATGAAGAAAAGATCTTATAATTTTGGTAAAGAAATTACTTCATGCTAATTCTGTTTTGCTGTATTATTCCAACATGACTCCTCAGAGGAGCTCGAATGCCATTTGCCTGCTGAGATGAATGATACCAAAAGCAAGTTGAAGAGGTTTTTAAAAGCAGGCTGGTGTTGAGATGTCAGACACTTCCAGGCCTCTGGGCTTTCATTAGCTGTTGACTTTCCTTTATTCCTCTGAGGAACTGGAGATGTCCCAGTCTCAGCCCCAAACCAGTTTGCCTCAATACTGCTTTACAAATACAGTATTTTGAGTGAAGTGATACAAGTTCCTGGCACAGGAAAATAGACAAGACATAGCAGTGTGATCCCACAGGCTGTTCATCCCTGCAGATAAAGGAAGCATGGTTATCCCAGGGATTTTCTGTCAAGATGCAGCCTGACAGATGAAATTAAATCATATGTTTATGTCCTGTGTACTGATGGTGCTGAGTAGAGCAGCCTGGCATTATGAGAGAGGGTTTTAAGCTGCTTCTGATCTGAAAGGGATGAGGAGACAGTGGCACTGAAGGAACAGAGCCCTGCTTTTATTTCACCTTCTTTATCTGAGAAGAGAATAGTGCAACATCTTCCTGGTTATTTTGTCCTGCTGTTGATAGGCATTGGCTGTTTGGGAATGACCACAATACTGCAGTCATGTTTGCTGCTGCATTTCTAACTTGGGAGCTTGCCTTTTCCCCATAATACAAAGTCAGCAGTTAGTGGAATATAGATAAGGACTCTAAGGTTAGATAAAGCCAAACAGCATTACAAAAAATACATCTGGGTTATGTTTTGATGTGTTTATTTTATGACTTCACCATTTTAGAAATTAAAAGTGTATGAAACTTGACTTTCTTTTTGCTGTTTGATTTAATCAGTTGCTCTGTTTCAGGGCTCCCTGGGTTTATGGCACCACTGGAATTTTTTGTATTTTGCTAGATACTATTCTGTATTTTCAAGTTGCTGCTTCCAAGCTTTCATGCTCATAAAATATTGTATATTTTATGATGAAACCAGTACAGCTTCTTCATACTCTAAGTAGTAACACATGGAAGCGAGGGATGGCTTCTCTTTTTTCCCCTCTTCATATTTCCTTGCCTCCCCTGCTTAGTACTCTGCAGCATCAAATGTAGGGCATTAATTCCCATAAAGTCAGTTTGGACAAGGAAATCTTATGAAAATAAATATAGAGAGGGAAGACAGAGTTGTTCTGGCTTGAGCTGCAGCTGCTACAAACTATCATCTGTAGTAGCTGGGCCTTACAACTTTGAGTTTTATTTCTGGAAAACATCACTGCCATGTGTTGAATGTATCATAATGCTCCGCATTTCCTCAAAGTGAAAGCTCTATCATGAATGATTATTATGAATTACTTTATTGCTCAGGAGCTTATGGCTTCTTGAAAATAAAAAATAAATTGTCCCTTTTAGTGTGATTTTGGGGAATTTTGATTTATGACTGAACATTGCTGTCTAAATGAGTTTTGGAAGTTCAAGGAAAGTGAGTTAACTGCAAAAACTGAGTTGGCTCCAGAATGAGTGTTTTGAATAAGAAAATAATTGCTCACAATTCTGACACTTAAAGGACAGAAAATATTTGGAAAATACCATGTATTACATGCATTTACCATTAGCATTCATTTAGGGACCAGAACATATTATTCATGTGTTAATATTTTAAAGTGGAAACAGGTAAAATGAATGAGTTCTAAAAGCATAAAGGGAAATCAGTATTAAACAACTTTTATTAGGGGTGCATGGATAAAACAAGTATTCTGTGGTGATAGCTTTAATACTTTCCAAAACTAATACTTTGAATTGAGTCAAGTGGCTCTGAGAGTAGTAGGGAATCTCAGAATCTCACCACCCAAATGAGCCTCAGAGCTGTGTTTTCTGCTTTATCTTGATATATTAGAGCAGCACTTCTGTGAGCAGCTCTTTTTTTCTCTTAATACTTTTGAGATAAATCTAGTTTGCAATGAAAATGGCAAAAATGGTTCTGTCCATGGATCTGACCACAGAAGCATGGGAGGGCAGAGGGGAAGCAGTGAGGCAACCTCTGAGACGTGACTCAAATACTCAATTTCATGGAGTTAAGTACACAAGTTCCATTCTGCTGATAAAATCTACTACAGAGTATGTGTTACACAACTCCTGTTTGTGTGGAATTCCTAATCACATCATTGTCTTTTCCCAAATGCTGGCAGGAATGAAATGTGCCCTCCCCGGGGAACGAGACTGCCACAGATAATCACAGCAGTCCTCGCCAAAGGGAAAATTTGGGTGCTTTTGCCTTACGTAAAGGCACAACAGAAGCTTGTCCTGCTTGTGTGGGTAACCTGGATGAGGTTCCCCACATCCCAGCAGAAGGTTCCTGGTCAGAGGGCAGGCTCCAGGTGTGCCTGCAGGAACAGCAGAGCTGCTCAGCACAGCACATGGCAGTGGTGAGGATGCAAAGGTTTGGAATCTGGCTCCTGCTGTCATCCACCCTTGCTCAGAGCCAACGTGCTGTGGGGCACATTGCAGTAGGGAAAACTTCTCAGAAAAGGAGCTGGCAAGCCAAATGTGAACAATTAGGGTTTTCTGGGCTCTTTAGGAGCTCCTGGATGCATATTGCAAGCAGTGGTCTGATGAGCCACAGAGGAGTTTGATAAAGCAATAATAGACCAAACCCCTAAAACAACTGGACTAAAATGTAATCCTATGACTTCTCATGGCAGATGCATTGCAGTAACTTTATTATCTATGCAGTGCTATGAAGGAGGCAAACTGCCTTGAGTTAACTAGGCCCTGCTCTGACCCTTTCAGCAGTTCAGTGTGGAGTAGGAATTGATAGCAATGCAGAGTTTTCCTGTTCATCTGATGTGCCTTATATGGGCACAGTGATTTAGCTCTGCCTTGGCCCAATCCCAAGTTTTGCTAAGTTCCTATGAGGAAAACCTTGCTGTAGCTGGAGCCAAAACTCCCCCAGTTGAATATTTTAGATGTGGTCATGTGCCATGTTAGTTGTTTAGAGATTGGTGCTTCCCAAAGCCATACTTCAAATATGGGGTCTGTGTGTTTCAAGACTTTGTCTGGCAAAGTAGGAGGCCACATAGTTCTCTTACAGGAAAAACATCTATCAGAACAAATACAGAACTGGCAGGTCTCACAAAATAAAGCTCCTCTAGAGCAGCCAAAGTGTTTCAGTAGTGCTGGGAGAGCGCAGAAGTCCATGCTCCCAGTGCCAGGAAGATTTGGGTTTCCCCTGGAAGCACACATTTTATTTGTGATTGAATGCAGCAGAGGTAAATAAAATAGCTTTGTCATTTTATGTCCTTTGTCAGTGTACAGTTACACTATTTGATAATTCTTTTCCATGGACTTTATTTTCATTCCTTGCCACTTGGTTTATGGCTCTTCCAATAGCAAGTTCTGGTATTGTGGGCTTTTTAGTATTTGCCTTGAACTTGAATGAAATCCAGCTAAAGTTTTGTTCTGGAATTAACTGGAGATTTCAACAATTTAATTTTCTGGGAGGCAAGGTTTCTTATTTCCGTCACATGGCTTGTTATCACAACATATGCCAGTGACACTATTTAGTCTTTACTTGTTATGATGCTTTATTTTAGTGATTCACCCACACACAGACTTTTTTCCTCTCTTGAATTTCCATGTGTCATCCTATCCATTTTCCAAGTTAGACTCTGTCAGCTCATGTGATATGCTTTCGAGGATGATCAGAACTCAAATTTATAGGTAGGTTCCTTAGAAACTGTTAGATCACCAGGAATCACAAATGAAATTGCTTTTAGATCAGAGCAACTTAAGCTAGATACACTTTATAGCTTTTGAACCAAGTTAATGTAGGAAAATATAATGAAGAGAACTTGCAGCAGAAATAGCTTTCCAATATTGATGCATCTGAACTTAAGAAGACAGGTACGTGTACACCACACATATATGGTGATGTCAACCCTATATTGGATGGAAATCTTTAGAAAACATTGGATTTTACCACTTACAGGGCTAGCTGCACTTCTCTGATTTTTGTAGTGTCTTAGTGACCTCCTTCATTAGTTGGCCATTGTATGTTTTCCAAATCTGTAATGAAATTTGTACTTTTGTAACACTTGGAACATGAGATAAACTGCAGCACAGCTTGTATCAACTATGGTTATCCTGCAGAGCCAACTGCATCCAGCCACCTGAGGCTTCCTGGTTCACAGGAGAAATTTGGAACACCAGTGGTTATAGTGACCAGAGAGCCCTTTGGTTTCAAGTATTCTGTTTGTATGATAACAGCATTTGAAATAATAGTTCTGAAGGTATTAAAGCATACATATGAAATGGTGTTGAGTGAGGAAATGGAAATCTGATAGTGTTGTCATTATAGTGCAACAGTTCTATTGTCATTACATTGCAATGGTTCCATATTGCCAGTTTCGTACTGCTTTGATGTTTCTTGTAGGCAGCTCCTCTTGGCACTGACTCTTCCTTGTCCTCACAGTTCCTCCTCAACCAACCAATCCACCAATCTTTTATAACACTCTTCTTATTGGCTACAGATGTGGCCTGTTAAAATCAGGCCTGTTCCCAATCTCTAATAATTGGCTCAGCTGCAACTCCTTAATGGGGTAAGATTACTTTCTGTACTACCTTTATTTTCTTATATTGTATCCCCCTACATGGCAGTTTGTATTGTCCTGCCCACATCAATATCGCAGAGGTGGTGAAATTCTGTTCATGGGAGACAGACCTCAAGAAGACAAACCTTTCCTGAAAGAGTTTCCTTGTGTTGGAACTATGCGTGTGCCATGGCAAGAGCTTGTAGATTGTAGATAATGTATTATGATCTCTTTGCATCCTTTGTGCAGTGAGAAGACGCCTGGAAGGGCACACCCCAGACATGTCACGGGCCAGCAGCTTCACTGACGACATTGACCTGGTACCCGAGGAGTCCCCGCTGCCAGCGGCGTCCGACGTGACACAGTGAGTGAGCAGCAGCTCTTAACTGATCCCCTAAATGCTCATTTACAATGAGGGACACCTGTCACTGTGTAAGAGCTGTGCTTTGGCTGGTTGGCTGCACTTGAAGGGATTGTGGGTTTGATGTTGTTGAACTAAATCTGAACATTTCCTAGTTTAGCTTAAAGTTCAGCGGAAGTAGCCAGACTCTTGGAAAAGCAGCACTGCTCCGTGGTGAGTGGCTTGCAGTCTTGGTGTCTTTGTTTTCCCTCTTTTTAAGGCAGCTGAAACAGCTCCTGAGAGCTGTGAGCCTTACAGACAGTTTTATACTTGTAGGCTGCCCCATCTGGTTAAGCTCTAAAGCAGTCCTAATGTGAATTGATTGGACACCTAAATGAAATAGTCCTTTATAGATACAGCCTGAAAATAGAAAGGCTACCTCATGTTATATTTTTATAAAGCAGACACACTTTTAAGGAAACGATGTTCCACAAATATGAAAGTGAAGTAATTGTTCAGGACAGAAAATCCCCATCAGGGAGTTCACTGCAATTGCTGAGTTGTTGCTTTTATTTGGCTTAGCAAATATTTCTGGAAATAAAATAATCATGCAGGACAACTTTATATTGTGCTTTATCAGGATTTTGAGTAACCTTTATGCTTTTGTCCTGTAAAATACATGTCCTGTTTTGGGCTTGGGGATTCTGGAGTAAATTTCAAATGTAGACCAAAGCATTGAAACACAGAGGAAGGCCTGGATGGACCAGAACATCCTGGTGCCGTAGCAATGTTTTATCTCCCATCAGAAACCGATACAAATAATCTCCTGGTGAGGAGATCTCCTGAGTTGGCAGGCTCATGAAGGTCTAGCTGATGTTTGGATGTTACCATTAACATGGTAATGTTGGTGAAAAGCTCACCTGAGATCACTCTTGCAGGAGAACATCTGGGCTTGTCACTGGAAAAATGCTTTATTGAGGCTAAAAAAAAAAAAAAGACAAAAAATTGATGCTTGCCTTTAGATAGGGAAAAATATCCACAGTGGTGTTCAGGATGAACTTGAAAGCAATGTGATTCTGTTCTATGGTGTGATTGCCTTTAAGAGGGTTTCTTTCACATCCTATGTTTACTTTCTGTCCAGGGAACTCATACAGATGTGTTTGCTCCATCTGTCGTAACTGTACTGTGCCTTCATATGGGATATCCTGGTCCTTGTATTTCCCCAACATGTCACATTGGCCTTGCTTTCAAACCAGAGAATTCTAAATTTTTCTATCAAATTGATCTTTTTTCTTCTTTTTATTCAGCACAGTGCAAGCAAAGGGTTTTGCATTTGAGGGAAAAAAAAATCCTCAGATCTAATCTTATTTCTTAGTGCATGAAAAATGGTGGGATTGTGGGTTTGTTTTGTAGTGCAAACTGTACCTGCATTTTTAGCTCCTATTGGTTTTTAAATGCATTTCTCCCTGGTGGGGAAAATAAGGAATAGCAGAAAGACAATCAAGTACACAAATGAAAAAATAAATATGGAGAGATTTTAACTGTGCTACACAGTTTAAAGTCATATATATGAAATCATTAATTCCTATTGATCTGGATGCCAGGTGCATAGAAACAGAATGATCTTGCAACTGAAATTGCTAAATTAAGGATTTTTGCATTCAAAGTCCCACAATAAAAAACATATGTACAAATTATAGCTTCTAAATACTAGTACGAAACTTCAAATGTATAGAAAACATAAGGCCAGAAATTATAAAGATGCCATGTAAGAACAAAGCCAAAACATCATTTAATCTAGTTTCCTGCTTCTAAATTGAGAATAGTAGTTTTCACCCCTATCACTTATCATCTCATTTTCTGTGTCTGCATTTTTACCTAGTAGGATGCATTTATTTTAGAGTCAAGCTGATTCTTGAGCAGAAATGTGCAGTGTCTCCTTCTTTAAACTGTGAACTTTAGGAGAGAAGGACAGAACGTGTTGTATTTATGGATCCAGGTTTAAACTCCCAATTTCAATGTGAACAGTAAGATATTAACACTGTATTTTCCTGACATGCCCATCAATATTAGATATACTCAATGTAATTATTTATCTTGTCATTTGACAGAAGTGTAGGCAGGTAAGTCTTGGTGTGTGCTGCACTTGCTGTAGTGTGTGAGCTTTCCAAAACAACATGGTTTCTGCTTTTCACTCAATTATGCCAACAAATCTTCATCCTAGAGTCATAAAAGCAGTCAATGATAATACAAAAACACTTCCAAGAGTAAAATTCAGCCAAAAAGGAGTGTGTGGGCGTGTATGTGAACACACAGTGAGCCTTCCCAACTTGCAAAATAAGTGAAAACTTGGCTTTCCCATATCAGTTCATGCCAGGATCCCACAATGATGACAGTTTCACGTGAGGCACTTTGTGAACTCAAGTTTGACTTTTAGGAGCTGCCAAAAGCTAAAGTTTTGTTTGCTTCAGCAAGTGTTTCAAGCTACAAAATCAATCCTTATGTCAAAGTCTGTAACTGGTCATTTTTCAGCTTCCTGTGTTGATTGTTAAACATGGTGCCAGGTCTAAAACTGAAATGTTTTGAGGGTTGTTTTCTGTAATGTGAGCAAGAGATGCTCATCAGGTCTGCTCTGCTGGATGGATGACAGCAGAGATGCTCTCTGGTGACACAAGCTTTGCTTTAGGCTACATGCTCTTGCAAATTCCCTCCAGTGTGGGAGAAGGGCAGAAGATATCCCAGGAAAACAGATTTCTTACCCTTGAGCCTCATTGCCTTAGACAAGGCTCTGTCACATCAATCTGCATGTGTGTAGCAGATTGACATTCAGGTGGGTTTTGCCAAGCAGGCTGCTTGAAAACTGCTGATATTATTTAAGGTGGTATTTGATTGAAAGCAAACCAGTTCAAAGTGTTGCAGCACTGCCCAGCTGTCAGTGGTGGATGCATCTGATGTGAGTGGTCCGTGCAAGCCTGGAGAAGCTGAACTGCCCTGGCAGAAGCTGCCAGTGAAATCAGGCAGCAAGCTGGAAAATGGAGCTTGAGAGACCTTTCTGTAGACACACAGCTGCTTTGGATCCCTTAGCTGGGATGATGTTTGTTTCTGGTGATCTCTGCACAAATGGGAACAACTCCTGAGCCAGGGGACAAAAGCATCATATTCACTTTATAACCCTGTGGCTGCCTGAAGTTCTTGCTAAGTATCTTTGGCCCATTTCCTCAGGGGCCAAAAATCCCATGTGCTGTTGACCTGAGTAGAGCTCTGTAGGTTTATAATGGCTGCTTCTGAGGTGTCCAAAGCTGAATAAAAATGATGGTGTTAGAGATCAATCAATTCTGATGGATTAAATAAATATATTAATTTCAGTCAGTTGATGATTAGTTCTATTTTTAGCAAGAAATGTTTGGACTGCCTCACTGCCTGACATAATTACTCACCTAATATTTCAAATTCTCTGATGAACAGTCAGAAGCAGACTCAATCAGTGAATCACTGGAGTTTTGCAAGGGTAAAGGAGAACCCAATAGCTTTAAGACTTAGTATTTTAATTTTTTTTTTTTTATCTCCAGCTGGTCCTATTTTTATTGTGATGACATGAACCCTTGGCCATGACAACATTTTCTGTCATTCACACCAGAGTTTAACCTTCCATCAGGAAAGAGAATTCGGCCAATAGACTGCGCTGAAAGATTACACCAACCTCTGGTCCCTGATAGCACAGTCTCAGCAAAAATATACACAGCAGCAGCTTTAGAGGCAGACATCCTGTTTTTGTTTTTCAGAGCTCTGTGGTTTAAAGCTGTGGTGTCCAAAGCTCTGTGCGCTGCAGGGAAAAGCAAGAGTCAGAAATTCTCTCTGTCGGCGTGGCTGAGCAGCTGTGGTTGAGTGTGCATTTTGTGGCTGGCTGGGGTCACAGGGGGGTGAGTGTCAGCAGGTCCCTCTGGCAGGTGAGATGCACACACAGTGCTCTGCCCTCTGACTCCTCAGCTGGAACAGGCTGCCAGGGAGCTCAGAGCTGTTTCCCACAGGGAAACAGTGGGGCTTCATGGCTTCCCATGGGCTGAGAATGAGACCAGCAGCTGCTCTTCTTTCTGAGGCTCTGTCCACAGCACAGTCAAGCTGCGCTTAGGGGCCATGGGTTTAATCCAGTCCTGGTTAAACCAGTTCTAAGCAGAGGTTTAGAAAGCCTGAAGGTGCTTGTGTTGCATTGCTGTGTGTGAGGTCAGTGTGGTGAGGCTGTGAAAAAGCCTCACTGCCTCACTTTGAGGTCTTTAATGTAACAGAAGCACAGGCCTGACTGTGGAACCAACCTGATATCCACTGTTCCCCCCTCCTCCAGCTTTTTTTTTATTTTAAGCTCATAGGACAAGACTGGCTCTTAGATTGTACAAGGGAGTTTCACCTATAAAAGGATTAGCAGGAAAACCCAGCATTAAAATGTGGTTATTGAGGTGAGGCCATGGATGCAAAACAAACCTCTTTTAACGGGGGAAACTGCCACCCCAAGGATGAGAGTGTCTGAATGCCCTGTTGTGTGTCATCACTGGTGAATCCTGATGCAAAAAGAGCATCCCAGGACCTCCAGTGAGGATCGAGGCTTCATGAAGCCAGGGGGTTGTGTTCTCTTTGTTGGAGTTTGTGCTCCCTGCAGGCTGCCTGGAAGAACAGAGCAAAGCTGCTGCCCACCTCACCAGAGATGGGAGTACCCCGGGCGCTGCTGTGTGCTGGGCTGGAAAATCAAATTTGTATTCAAAGGAGGGTACTTCATGGTTAGCCTTAGAATTTTAGCTTTTCTCTTTTAAAACAAGTTTAGGAAATGTGTTGGTTTCGTGGTTTTCGTTGTTTTGTTTTTTCTAGAGGAAATAGGTTATCATATGATCAGTCATATTTTATATCTGCCAATTTCCTTCATTGCCCACTAACACGGAAATTTTATGCAAAGTGAATGGGACAAATAGTAAAACTTATGCTAGGCCTTAAAGTTTTCATTACTTGTTATCAAAGAAAATGATCACTGTTAAGCCCTTGAAAAAAGGGATGTTAAACCTTCTGACTTTCAGCCTTCCACTATCTGTAGATGGTAGTGAAGGTTTTATCAGGGTCTTAAGAATATTCTTTTGTCCTTCTTTGTCTCTGCTTGAAAATCTAAGAGTGCAACTTGTGACACCAAGCATATTTTTGATCTTTCTGTTGTTTTTGTTTATCTGTACCAGCTCCATTTATCTTTCTATTTTTATCATAACTTCCTATAGCTTATTGCTTTTAATCTTATAAAGAAATAGTTCACCTTCTTACCAGCAACTCTATCCCACTGAATATAATATGTAATATGTAATATATAATATGTAATATGTAATATAAAATGTATAATGTATAATATATAATATGTATTTTATATATATATAAAATTCTATATATTACATATATATATATATATAAAATATGTAATATATAATATAATCCAGTAATTGGATAGTGATCTTGTGTAGGATAATTGAATCAACTATAAGCTCATTAATAACACTTTTATTACTAAGATAGTGTTCCTGGGGTAACCCTCAGTACCATGAGTGGAGGGTATGTATCTATATCCATCTTGCTTCCAGGTTTCTCATTGTCTGTTGGCTTTTGGCACTTACTAATTCCCACTCTCATGAACATTGAACACAGGTGTTACTGATGCAACTAGTTTTTTCCTCAGCATGGGTTCAAAAACATTATAAATTGCTTCAAAGAGGGATTTTTGCAAGCATCTGTCAGTTCTGACCAGAAAAAAAATTGAGGTAAAATAGTGAAAATTTAGCAGACAGTAGTAATTGCTAATCTGGTTCTATGCTTTTTACCACTATATGGTCATGTGTTAAATTACACTTTTTAGCACTACCCATTTTTGTCTTGTCACTTCTAATTTGGAACTCTTTAAAAGGGCTGCCTTGAGATTTATTTCAGCACCCAAAGTATTTTTATTACCATGTAATATGAAAGCAAGGCTGGCATTAGTATAAATTGGTGGCAATATGCAATAACCTTTTACAAGAATTTGACATTGAGGGAGTTTGGAGGTATTTATCCTGGAGTCACGGTGAATTTTTGCTCTTTTATTCCAAAAGTGAGAACATTTGGCCAGTGGAGGGCACTGCCCCATAACACAGGAGAAACAGAAACTCCCGTTTCAGCTTTGCAAATCCCATTTGTCATTTCAGCAAGCTTACTTATAAACTTAATTTATCTGCATCTGAATTTCCCCAATGTTAAATTGGCAAGTTGCCACACTAAGAAAAAACCCCTACTATACTTAAACATCAGTTTAATGAGCAATTTAACCAATCCCCAAAGGCTCAGCTTGGTGTGGTGGTTAGACTTTCTTTCCTGGAAAACAGACTATTGTAACAGCCCACTGAAGGCTGTCAAAATATAACTGAATGCACATTATCATGTAAACATCTATGCAGCAAAATTCCCAGATCTGATGGAAAAGTGTGACATAAAAAGTTGCTTTGGAAACAGAAGCTTCTGCAAAACATTTTCTAGAATTTTTTTTTTTCCTCAATGAGTTTTCTAATAATTTCACAGAATTTTGAAGTGTGAATAAAATTTTTCATGACAGGGGTGTGAAATGGCTCTGGGATATATGGCTGCAAATATCTGTCAAGAAAATAGTTTACAAAGAATACATCTGTTTCCAGATAAATTAAAGACTCCCCTTTGTGGCTTTACACAGAAATTATTTATTTCGGCAGCAAGTCAGAAAATAGAAAAAAGGCAACTCTAACATTTGTTATTGAAACGAGTGCAAGGAGCTTGATTGGATTTCTGGTCTGTACTGTGAGGAGAAAGCCAGGGAAGGGGGAATCACATTATCAAGGCTTTGTTTGGATGTCAGAATTTGTCAAGGTTATAGTTAATTATTATTATTATAACTCAATTGTAATTTCCAAGCTCCATGAAACATGACCATATCATGAGTGCCTCTATGTGCAGCTGTGATGGAAGTTTGGGAAAGCATAACATGAAAGGGTGTTGTTTGCTGAAGAAGACAGTGCAACCCTTCATATCAGACCACCCCAGGCAAAATAAAAGTGTGCCATGTGTGGCACCTGTGTTTTGGGGAGGGGAGGATAAAAAACCTCGGTGGGAAGAGTGAGGTGGTTGCACTGCACAGAGAAGTGTGACTCTGTCCCTTCTGTAGAAATAACCAAGCACGTGTTTGCGGTTCCCCTGACCTGGTGGTTTTGCAGTATTTTGTGTTTTAGCACTTCTCCTGTGAGATTAAATTGGATGTGACTGAACCATGCCTGTGCCTGTTCTGGCCATAGGTACCTGGTTCTGCTCATTGTGTGTTTGTGTAAAATAGATAAAGGAGAAGCAGGGATAGGAATCCATGGTCTCTGCAGCCTAAACATTCAGGTCATTGCTCAGGTGGTCAAGCTCCATCTGTAGCCATGATATTTTCTGAAAAATCCTTTCCTTAGGATTTTTTCTCCTGAGAAGCTGAGACACCTCAGGAACAAAATGTAAACAATGGTTATCTGCTGCTGTGAAATGCAACAGGTGGGTCTGTGATTGGTCTCATGTGGTTGTTTCTAATTAATGGCCAATCACAGTCCAGTTGTCTCAGACTTTCTGTCTGAGACAGAAGCTTTTGTTATCGTTCTTTCTTTTTCTATTCTTAGCTAGCCTTCTGAGGAAATCCTTTCTTCTATTCTTTTAGTATAGTGTAATATAATGTATATCATAAAATAATAAATCAAGCCTTTTGAAACATGGAGTCAGATCCTCGTCTCTTCCCTCATCCTCGGACCCCTGCAAACACCGTCACACTCCATCCATAAACCACAGGGTGTGTTTTGAATTGGCAATATTCAACACAAAAAGTACTTCAGAAATTGTTTATACCAGTTGTCCTTCCCTTTCCTTCCATGGCTGCTTCCCTGGGCTGCTCCTGTGACTGAGGCAGCCCTTTTCTCATACCAACCAAAAGCCCATCCCTGCATAACAGGGACTGTAGAACCTCTTAGGGTCAAAAAAGGATGGAGAAAAGCTTGAAGGCATGAAGACACCATTTTTTTGGCTAGAACTTGTGGAGGGGAGAGCTGAGATAAAAGCCTATCATTCTTTCTCAGGCAGGAAGCTTTAATTTTAACTTAATATTAGCTAAGTGTTACCCTGCTGTTCTTCTGAGCATGGACAGCAGCCCTGCAAGCCAGATTCCTGCCTTCCACTCAAGAGAGTCACTTTTAATCCTCACAGCCTGCTTTCTGAAGAGGTGACATGCCTGTCTAACATGCTGCTCCTACAGACATCATGTCTGAGGCAGCAGGAAAAAAAAATTCAGAAACTGGGAGTGAAAGTTAACAGAGCTCAGTGTGGTTAAGTGAAAAGTTGTGATGGATGCATTGAGGACAAAAAAGATAGGAAATAAAATTTTATTACAAATGTCAGGAATAGTTCTGTAGTTAGAAAATGCAATTTATGGGTGATTTCTTTAGTATTTCATCATTACCAATATTATGAAAATCTACTTTGAAACTTTCAAAATAATTTGAACAATAATACGTTGATCATAAATTGAAATGGCATCATTTGGTGATGATGTTTCACAGTGGAGTTTAAAGAAACAAACAATTTGGAGTTATGACTGTATTTCTACCCAGGAAGCAGGTAGACTGTCCACTTAGCCTAAAATGAAAGAAGGAAGACGCTTTCCTGTGGTTTTTAAGTGTTAATTTGGTGTTTATCAAGGGGTGCTGCAGTCTTGCCTTATCTGCCAATCTCTAGACAGTCTTATTCTGTATTTACTGGTTAAATGCCTTTCCTTATTGAAACATAAATAATTGTTCATTTCATTCAGGTGGCTTTTATAGACTTTTGTATAGTGCAGCATAGTACCCAATGAAGCAAGACACACTTGCTTTCACTGCATTAAAGGATATTGGAATTCACATGGCAGGGCTGAGTTACTGGAGCTGCTTCTGTTCTGTGGGATGGACTTAGGGCTATGGATTGTTTATGGCAGCTCCAAAAATACTTCTCGTGTATGTTGGTGTTTTGCTGATTTTTTCAAATTATTTTTTTCTAAAATACACTTTAAAGACAAATCTTACAAGGGAAAAAGTTCTTTAGTAAAGCAAATGACATTTACATCTTCATTGTGTGTTTAAATACAATGCCAATTCTCATTCTTCAGTGAACGCTGAGACCACTGCTCATTCAGCTTCAGTAAAAGTACAATTTAAATGTATGTCCTCCATATTTCTTTTTTTCTAAAATAAAGATGCTTTGCAATGAGCAGATATCTCTATTAAAACTCTCTTATTATGTACAAGATGTTCACAACAAAAGTTAGTAATTTGAGAGATCATCTTATATCTTCTCATGGCTATTTTCTTGGGTAGCCCTACCAAAACTGAAGGAATGTATTCTAGACCTGAAATATCACTCTTTATATATATTTTAATGTATATATATATATATATGTATGTATGTATTATATAGTATTTAATTACATAGATTTAAAATAATGCTCATTGATAAATCAACACACAATTTAAGTTAAATATTAATTACTCCTATTTCTGTGCCAGGGAGGTAATGGAATTTTTGCAGCCAATGTAACTAACATATGTCAGTGCCTAAATAGGGCTGATATGTGAAAACTGGAAGATGAAATTGCTGCTTTTTTTTTATTTGACCACTGTATTAATCTCTGTGCTTGAAAACTCTATTTTAATAAGTTACTTCCAGGAAATTTAAATGATGGCAATTCTATAAAACCTGATGGTTCCTCACAGATTTCTCAACTCTGACACTTTCACAGCTGCACACATTAAATCTTTTTATAGGCCAAACTTGATGAACTCCAAATGGGACAATGGAAGTTGCTTTTCAGGTTGGATACACTGAAATAGATGCCAGACAAACACCAGTGCCAGTTGCTTGTCTGCTTTTTCTTTCAGTGCTCTGCAATTTGGAGAAGCCATTATACTCTCTCTTTTACTCCAGATTAAACCCCCTATCTCCAGGGCTGCTTTTTCCCCTGCCCAATAATGCTTCTAGATGTTATCACCACCTTCTCAAAAAAACTTTGCCCTAATTGCTTAGCTGTTTGTTTGCATTGCTAAGACAATTTATCTCTGGTCTCTGGGTCAAAATGAATTTATCAGACCATTACAGTACAGAAAGCTTAGTATGTGGGCACTGAAGCTTGCAGTCATTGCACGCTATATTGAGCTCTGTTCCTCCCAGTGCTCTGCCTGTTTGCTCCTGGCCTGCTGTAATGGCATTTTTCATAACTCACTGATACTTATCTCCCTTGCTTTAGTCAGCCAGACTGCCTACATCCAGGCACTGGCTAGAACAGATAATCTTGATGGTTTTTTTCTTTTTTCTTTTTTATTTAGCCAGCTGCCTGCAATATGTGTGGTGCTCGTTAGTGTAAAAATATGCTTGGAAACAAAGCTCCAAGAGCTCTTGAAGCTGTTCTTATGCTGATTTCTCTTACTCCAGCAGTTGTCACTGAAGGATCCCCTCCAGTGGGTTCTGTGATTTGCCCCTGCAGTAATCCAAATCCAGTAATGCAATGTAAATTACTTTCCACATGTTCCTGTGCCTGCTTAGCTACTTTGTTATTAAAAAAAAAAAATACAAATTGCTTCTAATGTGAAATGTGTGGAATTTGCAGCATTTCAGATAAACAAAGCATGTGCTCTTCCTGTGTTTAGTTCTTTTCAATCCTTCAACTCTGTGTCCGCTGTAAATTTTATACTTCATCTCTGAACTTTGCAGTTTGTGGAATTCCACATTTTGATCTCATCTTGACAAAGAATTGTCATTGGTTTGGTCTTTTTAATGTAGGAAAAGTTTCAATTTGATTTCTATGCATAATCTTTTCTGTGTAACCTTGAGTGAAAGGCTTCCATTAGTGTCATGTTATCCACCTGCCAAGCTCTGATTAAATTTTAATTTAGAAAACAAGCCCTGTTAGTGTTTAACAAGCACTGGGCAAGGGGAACTTGCTAGCCAAGGAAGGGCTGTGCTACCTTGAGGGTTCTGACCGCAAATCCTTTGTCTGCTCCCTCTAGCAGGGAAACCCAATGTCAGCTCTGAGTAAAATAAGGTATAATTTATTAAGCTATTTACCCCTGCTCTTTCTATACAGCACTGCTCTGTCAGTGAGGGAGAATTGCTTTGTGCCAAACTTTGTCTCAGCAGCACAAATGGGCTGGGCCTGTTCTGTCTTCTCCTGCTTGTCCCTTTCCCCCCTGCAGCTCCTGAGGCACAGGAATAAAATCAATTCCTGAGCATGGGGGACTGACCAGTGCTGTGTGAAGTGGTGAGGGCAGGGTCTGTTGTTTGTGGTAGAGGAGTGGACAGGAGCTGGGGAGCTTGTGGCTGGAAAGATGGGGAATGGAAGCGGGGAAAGCAGCACCTGCCTGGATGAAGATTTGGAGCTCTCACCCAGAGCTCCCTTGTACATCTTGCTTCAGAGATCACCTGGGCTCCTCTCAGCTCCTTTCATCACCATAACCACCTCATCCTGTCATCAATCCCTGCAGTTTCTCTTCTCTTTGTGGGGTGGGAGAAGTGTGTGTCTGTGTGTGTGCATGTCTGAGAATGAATGGATAAAGTAAGGGCATATATTTTGGGCCTGGACAACAAAGCTTGGCTTTGCTCACTGTGCTGAGGAGCCTTGACTGAGCTCTGCCTTCTATTTCAACACTCAAGCATCTGAGTTCTGCCTCTTGCTGGTCAAGAATCTGAGTTTGTGTCCTCAGATGGCCTTAGAATTTTCCCAGGAAGAATGTCTAACATCTGCAGAACTTGGAGAGAAATCTTTATCTTTTGTTATCAGCACAGCCCTGCAGCTCCCTGCTGGATGGAATTGATAGCCAGGATAAAGGGGGTAGCCCATTCCCTTCCAATTTACAGTCAGCCCTTTTTGTACTTGATTAAACAGAGTTTTAGAGATAGAACAATGTAGGTTTAGAGCTATAACCACATAGGTAAGTATTGGATTTCTGTAAAAAGTGTCTATACCCTGGCTTACAGAGTTCTCTCTTTCCTGTGATATCATATTACACCTTTTCAGATTTCTTTTGTTGCTTGCTTGCCTGGTTGTGAAAGCAAACCAACTGGTGTGCTTGAACCCCTGCATATTTACATGGAGTCTAAATTTAATTTTATCACTCATGCATAATATTAAACCCTGAAAATTAAGTCAGAATTATCCTCCTGCTTACTTTACAGCAAGTCTCTGTGTGTGATGAGTAAACACACTGTGGGTGGCCAAGGGTAAAAGAAAATTTCAGTGTTTGTTCGCAAGGGCAGATTTCTTCCCCTTCAAAAGATAAACACCTAGCCACAGTTTAGTAGATTTTACCAGCTGGCCTAATTGATTCCAAAAATGAAATATCTCACAGATGAATGTAGAACTTTTTAAAAATTGTTTTGGTATTTTAATAAGCATATTGTAAAGGTTTTGGAGTCCTCTAGCGCTCAAAACATGACCTTTATTTCAGATGTTTGGATTAAAAACTTTGCCACAGCCCATATCTCAGGCCTCTACAACTAAATTGGAAATACAAACCCAAAATATATGCCCTTACTGTATCCATTTAGTATTATACAAGAAAATTATAGCAATTGAGGAAACAAAAAACAAAAACACTCATAGTATCACACAGTGATCCTCTCTATTCAGTTGTATCAGCTGAGCACTAATAATGAACATCTCCAAAAATCTCCAGTTTCAGCACTGTGGCACTTTAATGCATGAGCTAATGAAGAGCTGGAGGTTATTTAATCTTATCCTTGCCTGTTCCTTGTTCAGAAAGTGCTAATCTCTTTCACAAACAGAAGGGGCATGAGCTCATTATAGAACTTGCTATTCATGACATCACCATTCCCCTCACTGCTTCTCCTCTGTGTCTCTTTTTTCTTCTAGCACTGTCTGAGCAAGGTAAATACCAGTATCAAAGTGTGACAACAGCTGTACTTCTCCATGGGCAATGGGTTTCAACCTGTTCTTAGGTTTCAGTGTTCTTGTTTGGGCAGCAAAGAGACAGTGTAGAATTGTCTGACAATTCAGGTGGGCGACCCCATCTTCATTCAAGAAATATTCTTCCCACCTGTGGCCATGGCTTCCTTATCAACCTGTTTTAAACTGCCTTAGTTTATTGGGGGGGAGGGGGGTAGGAAAGTGAAGGAAGTAATTTAAGTCCAAGGTCTTTTGGTTTACACTGTTAGCTCTCATTTGAGCTCTTTTGTTTAAACACAGCTGGCCTGTCTGGGGCTGACACCCAGCTGTGCTCTGGCAGGTGAAATCTGCAGTCGAGCTGCTGATGCAGCCGTGGAAGCCTAGGGAGGCAACTGAGCAACTCTGACATGGGACATTAGGCCAGCTCATTCTCCAAGTGCAGTGGATTGACTTTCTCCATGGGCTCTCTGAACTCAAATTACTAAAGGGGCTGTAAACCCTGGTGGTTGCCCATGAGCTTGTGCTGAGGGGCTGAGCTGCAGCCCAGAAGCTGCCTCGTAGCAGTCACTGTTGGGCAGGATCTGAGGGTCATGTGGGATTGGAACACTGCACAGCAGCCTGTGGGAGAACACCCTTTCGATCAGACACAAACCACAAAATCCAAATCACAAATAGGAAACAGCTTTTGGGTCTTGTAATTTCTCCTTAATATTACGGAAGTATCTCTGCCTTGTCGTCCTTGGAGATGCTGAGGAGAAGATCTGTGAACATACATTTTTCTATCACTGACATATTCTGATAGTCAAGTGTTGTAGAACAGTCAAATTTAGCCTTCTCTGTCTTAAAATCCACCCCTTAGTTTTGAGTAACAAACTAACAGACCTTGTCTTCATTCCCTTCATATAATTATAGAAATATTAAACACAGGGCTTAATCACAAATGCTTGCCATGTTTGTTGTAAGTTCTGTCAAACTGCATTTTCTACAAAATCCCATCTTCATCCTCTTTTGTAGATGTCATTTTGCAAAGTATCTGTGCAGCAAATTGTCTTTAAAAGCAAAGGATGGAAAAAATTGTTCTGGTATTAACCATGGCTCTAGGGCTGTTATAATTTTATATTTTAATAATAACATGGCTCCTATTTTTTGTTGATGTCAGTCATCTGCAGAAATGTTTTATGTAGGCAGAATTTAATCCTGATTTCTAAAGGAATTTATAGTTTGAAGCAAGAAGTCGTCTAGCATGAAAAAGTGTTATAATTTTTTTCTAGTTTTCTGTTTGTAGGTCTAAGTCAAGAGAACTTTGAAATGCTGATGTATTAAAAAATGTTGTGGTGCTGGGAGTTACAAACCTAAATGACTCTTTTTATCCAGGCTTGTATCTATAGACAGTAAAATATTTTATGACTATAAAGACAAGAATTGAACATTTATCTTCAAGTTCTTGTTGATGCCTGTCTGTTCTTAGTCAGTAGCCACGTTTTTAGAACAGTAAACCTTTTATTGTCTGACTGCTCTGGAGAAGAATGCTGCTTTCCAAAAGCACAGTTGTCAAAAGTATGCCTGTAATGTTGTGCTGAAAGTATTTTTAGGGGGAGTAGTAAATGATGCTGGCGAGGTGTTTTCTTTTGGGGCAAAAAGTCAAGTGAATGACCATAGAAGGGCAGGAGTTTGTTGTTGATTTGCCAGCAAAAATGAGATGTGAACTCTGTGAACTAAAGGAACATATGGCCACCTGTCTGGAAATTTGACTTGGTGGGGGAAGAGGGAGCTGTGGTTTGTGCTGTTTTCCTATAGGAAGAAATGCTCTTGTAGGAGTTCTGTATTTTTGCTTAGTTCTTTCAGTTCCTTGAAGAAATAAAACCTGAGCTAATTAGTGATATTTTTTCATTTTTAGCTTTACTGTGAGCATCCTAAAGGGAGAATGTCAATTCTTGCAAGTCTGGCACTTAGGGGTCAATGTTTCTTCTCTACCTATGCTCAAAATTACTGTGCTCATTCTATGGTCGCTTCCAATGCTTTTAGAAACACAGCAATACACTCTGCCTTTGGAGGAGCAGCTTCCTCTTCATCTGGAATTTTTATTTAACAATGATAACCACTGAAATAAAATACGGACAGTGTAACTTGCAAATACTTTTTAATATTGCTGGGGGTTTTTTTCCCCTAAGAACTGAATTAAAAAACGTGCTGTGAGAGGACTAAAATGGCAGTAGAGAAGGGAGCAAAATCAGCTGTTAAATCAGCTGGTAAATAGGTAGTAACAAAAGAGGATTTTTAGGAAAATTCTATTGAGCGTCAATAAATAAAAGGAGTAGGGAATGCAGTTATAGGTGAATTATAATAAGGACAGTGGAAAGTTAGGCCTCTTTGGACAAAGAATAGTAAAAAGCCACAGTTGTGCCTATTTTCTTTTGGTAGGGGGTGTTTAATGGGTTTATATGAGCTAACACAGGTTTCTTGCAGAACTCCCATGAGAATGACGAATCAGAAGGAGTATTTTCATTTCCTTTTTATGATTCAGAAGAAAAAATGATACATGAAGCTTTCTCTAGGTCCAGTTTTGTGGAAGGTGAGGCTCAAGAAAACTGGTTCCTATGAGTAAAAGACCTGTCTGGGTGGGGAGTCTCCAAAAGCTCTTGAGTAACCTAGGGCAGCAAATTGTTTGAATTTTGATGCAGTTATTAAAAAAGAAGTCACATCAAAAAGTAAAAGTAATATTTAAACCAACAATTTGCCATCAAGGCTTTCTCAGAGCTGAGAGTAGATGCCTCTCCCCAAGTGATTCACTTTGTTTCACCAGATCCTTTCTCTGTTATCTCACTGATATATTACAGAAATCCTGATGGTTCCTTGCTCTCAGGGTTGTGGTGTCACAATCAATTTGAAGTGATCTAAGATTGTGCTGCCTCTAAAATATTTGTCTGGATCTTCCCTCTTCCCTGCTGCTTCTTTACTTCCCCTTTTCTGCTTTTCTCAGCACTAGATATTATACAGATCACTTACCTGGCTAAATAGCTTCAAAAGATCTCATAGAAGTGGCTGAGAATATTAAAGTTGAAAAGAAATCCCTAATTATCTTGGGGCAATTATTTATTCTGAAAATAAGGAATTTTTTCCATGTGTGCTTTCAAGTTTTATGGAACTACACTTCTTAAATTTAATTTTTAAACCTTTTGGCGCTCTTCTTCCACTTTATGCATAATGGTATGGTCAGGTTTCTGTTTGTCTGTCTGTGGCTGGGCCAAAAATACGCTGATTAATGGATTTTACTGAGATGACACACTAAGGTTGTAAACTTCAGTCTGAGAGATTCTCCTATTCCTTATTTATAAAGTTCTGTTTCAGGATAGTAATGTGAAAATAAGCAGTTGCATTTGAAGCATGTATCCCAAAGCATCTTGATGTGTTTTCACTCCAGCATCAGCAGTACAGCACAGAATTCAGGGGAAATACCTTTATATCCACCCAGGGAGTGGCAGACAAAGAAGGAACTCCAGCTACAGTGTCCTGGGTCAGATTTATCTCTACAGGAGAACAAGATCATTTTATAAATCCACCAGCTGGGCTCTTTCAAAGAGAAAGAATCAGAATGAAAAAGTCCCATTGCACAGTGTTAAATCAGACATTTGGCCAAAATGGAAACACAGTTCAAAGGCAGAGTGAAGAAATAGGGATGTGCCAAGACTGAGTGGACAAGGAGCCAGGCTAAGGAACAGAATGTGTGCAGTAGGAGGGGCAGGGCTTAGGGAGGAGACCATTCACCAAAGCACTGAATGACAAGAAGTAATCCACATCATTATTAGACTTAAAATATTCCTCTTTCCCCACACCTCTCCTTTCAAGCAGTAGAGGCAGAGCTGTTTTTTCCACAGGCAGCTTCAGTCCTGCCTCAGAAAGTATTAACTTTCTTCTTGAATTCCTTTTTATTGTCCGCACAGCTTTAGCATGGAGTTTTGCTCTGCCACAGTTTTTTTGTATCTTAAAAGGTCTGGGCAGTTCCCCACTTTTTCACAGCCCACTTGGACTTGCCACCTGGCCCTGTTACTGCTTTCTTTGTGCCAGCTCTTCCCACTGGGATAGGGGCTGCAGGATGAAGAACGCTGATTTTTGGGATGCTGGTCATTTCAGGAGTGGAAGAAGAACCCATTACTCATGCAGTAAATAGGTATTTTTAGAATTCAGATAGAAATGAAAACTCTTTTTCTTCCTCCTGTACTTCCTACTAAACCCCAGCAAGAGTAAATTCTCCAGCCCCACTTTTGTCATTCTCCATGGATGAAAAAGGACATTTGGGATTTTTTAATGATGCTGTGTTGCGCTGGCTATGACCAGTAAAAAGAGGAAAATTCTGCTTCTAACAGGGGACAATCCTGTATTTATTGATTGCATTGTGCATTTCCCAGATCTGCCTGGAGTTGTTGGCATGGAGACGTGTCACTCTGTCAGGCTTTACTTCTGCTGCTAATTAGAATTTGTGAGTGTAAGTGCAGAGAGACATTTTAAATTTTGAAAACTGAGTGTAGTGTTAGTATGGGAGAGTTGTGCTCCTGATGTAATGGCTGTGGCAGAACTTGCTGTGTTTGTTCCAAACTCTGGGTGGGTTCCTCTACAACTCCTCCACAGATCTGTGCAAGTTTCCTGCTGAAATATGGGTAAACAAATAGTGCTACACCAAACACAAAGAACTTCCAGACTGGGTAAAAATATTTGTAAAGAAAGCTTCTGAGTATCAGCATTTGTAACTCATCTAGGCCCTTGGAAGTCAAAATTAGTGTTTCCTGTTCTCAGTATCAGCTGTTTACAGATTTTGCAGAGTAGGTTTATAGATCAGTCTTGTAGCTGATTCACAAGGGGAAAGTCAGTAAAGTCATATTTTGATGGAATTCTTCTATTCAGTGATGACACTGAATTCTTCTGATAGAATTCTTCTATTCAGTGATGACACAGCAAATTTTCTTCTTCACCCAACCCAAACATGTCTGAAGAAGTGGTATGGAAAAACGCATCTTTTTGTAACACTTTGTTCTTCCTCTGCTATGGACTTTGACCTGGTAATACACAGCTGAGCAGCCACACCTTGGTGAAGTCACTGCATCCCCACTGTATCCACATCCAGTTAAGCCCTGGAAAAGCTTCTGCTCCCTGTTTTGTAACAGATAGGACAGAGCAGTCGGGTTCCTGGGGCAGCAGGAAGAGCAGAGGGAAGCCCACAGTCCCTTGGAGGTGAGGTTTGGGACACTTGGAAAAGCTCAGGGTGGCCCCATCAGGATGAGCGTGCTGGGAGGGGCTCTGGGAGTTCATGAACTTCCAGCTCAGCCAGCCTCAGGAGCCTGGAATGTGGTGATATCATGGGCAGCTCTGCCAAGTGACTAACTAAAGTGACTTTCTGTTGTTTGGTGAAGTCTTGTTTGCAGAAATCCCTCCACACTTCACGTCACGGCCTTTAGAGGTTCTCAGAGAGCTCTGGGGGTTTCATTTGGAGAATTCCAAGTGCTCCCAGCCTGGGACGTTTTCCTGAGGTCTCACTTGATATTCTTGATTTGCTGCCCTCCATTGCCTGTGGTTTGCAGCTGGATTTTTTGAAAGATCTGGAAGTACAGGGAAAACAAATCTGACAACTTTCAGTAGCATCATAATTGAGGTATAATGTTCAACATGGTATTCTTTTTATAAATACCACCTTTCAATGACTCCTGAAGATTTATCTCTTATTTCTGGACGGTTTTGGTGTGAGGCAATCTGTGTTTCTTGGTGGACTCCATAGAGTTTAACTGCTTTCTCCTGGCAAGTGACCATGTATGTCACAGTCAGCAATGTCGTTGAGCTCTAGAAAAGAAAATTAGACTGTCATTTTAAGTGTACTGCCATTTCTTTAATGTTACATCTTTCTAAAGAATTCCCCAATGCATTTTAAAGTCTATACATTAAAAAAGAAAATCAGTTATGCTGATGCTTTCTTTCCCTTTTGCAGCAACTGTGGACATTGCAAAGTCCTTTGTTCTTTCCTCTTTAACCACCAAGTTCCCATAGGATGGGGTAGAATCTGACATACATGGGAGGAAGAACAACTGGAGGTCACAGAAATAAATGTTCCTGCAAGATTTCCATCCCAGCCCAGACCAAATGCTCTTTTCATTTTGAGTCTTGCTATTGGTTGTGATGATATTCCTAATTTAATGATTATTTTTACACAGTTAAAATCTTTCAAAGTAGGGGGGGAAAAGCCTTTTAAATACAAACACTCCAGCCTGTCAGAACCTGTGCATTTCATTGCTGTTCATTACAAGAAATGGCAAATTGCTTTTGGGAAAAAGCTCCCACTTGCAAATAAAATACTCTCATACTGACTTGGATGGTAAAAACTTTTTTATTTGCCACAGATGTTGTTAAATTTTAGCCAGCTTGAAATTTTATGGACAGCAAAAAGCTTTATTTTTCTTTTTTTATTTCCTTTTCTTTTTTTTTTTTTTTTCCTAACTGGTACTAGTTAAATCAATCCTGGCAAAGATAAAGCCAAACTTTGACACACAAGCTTGGAATGAAAATATTCAGTCCCTTCTCATGCAAAACCCACCAGAAACCCCAAAAGGGTTATTTTTAGCTTTTGTTTTCTCCCAGGATAGATAAATGGAATCAGCTGTGACAGAGACACGATTCACCAGCATGAAAAAGACTGATATAATCCAGAACAAACAAACAAAAGCAGAAAGGGGTTTCAGGGAACAGGGAGAGATGGGTTTATTTTTAGTTTGAGTCCATAGGTTTTGCAGACATAGGATTCCTCCTTCTCCCACCTCTTTCCTGGAATTCCATCAATTTTTAGGCTAATAAGCAATAGGCAGGAACAATCTCTGTTCATGTAAGAAGAAGTCTGAAATGTAGCAGAACCCCTAATATTTCTTTCTTTTAACCCTTACAAATATAAATTAAGACACATCCCTTTTTTAAAGGTGTTTTAAAGGTAGCTGATTTAATATTTTCTAATCTGACTGCAGAAAATGCTTTTCTTCTTTGCACCAGCAACCAAAATTTTGCAGCTTGGTTGTCTTTCTAGTGACAGACACCTGTGATTCTTGTAAGAGCAAAGGACATTGGGCTGCTGACCAGGTCCATAATTCATATTTTTTCCTGTATCTCAAGGATGTGAAGCTTTGATACATTTTGAGTTTAGTACAGATGGCTGGTATTAAAACCAGAGGTACTGCATGAGTCTAGAAGCAGAAGCTATTGGAAACAAAGTGCAGTGTTAGCTTCTCTTTAAAGCACAAATCTCTCCAGCTCCCACATTTCACCAGACATCCAGCCACTGTCACCACCAGCTGGTGTTTGCTGGAGTTCAGTGAGCCTGTGTGCAAGCCCAAATTGTTGCTTTGGTTTGAAGACCCAGTGTGTGTGTGTATTTCTTACTCTTGTTTTTAATTATTATTTTTTATCCTGGGCACAGGATTTTCCTTGGGTTATGGTGGGATGGAATCCAAGTGATCTCCAGCACATGAAGGTGTTTGCATGCGGCTTTGCAGAATATGTTGATGTCTGAAGATTTGTAAAGCTTCCGTGGCAAAGTTTGCATTCAAGTTTATTCTGGATCTGCCTTCTCTGTGTGGAAGCAGAATGTTCAGAGTGCCCCCCCAGCAGTGAGGAGGGGGCACAAAGCTGTGGGAGCAGGAGAAATGTCCACAGAGAATTTCTGGAGGAGACAGCTGGACTCCATAGCCCCGCAACAAATAATTGCAGGTGTGACTTCCTTCCATTTTCTCCAGAAAAAGGAGAGTGAACTTCCCTGCAAAAATGGTCAGGAGCTGGCTATGAGCCTGTTCTTAATGCAGGGAGCCAAACAATCTGTGAAGTAAATTATGCTTTGTATTTATCCATCACAGAAACCATAGGCATTGGAAAGCCTTAGAATAAGTAGTGTTCATATCAAAGGAAGATCTTCCCCCCCTGAAGACTTTATTGCTAGAATTTGACCCCATTTTCTTGACAGTAGTGATTGTGGAATTTGTTATTTACTGTAAACCTGTCAGCACTGTGGTGCTCCCTGAAGAGGAGGTGAGATTTGGTGAGAATTTACCTGTGTGTGTGTGTGTCAGGAGCCTGTGGATGGCAAGTGCAGCATCTGCACCTTTATGTTGCTTGATCCCTGCAATAAGTTAACAATTTGGTTTTGCTTCAGTAGGTGACACTCAAGTTCACTTTACAAACAAAAAAGAGAACAAAATGTGACGTTTCTTGTGGGAATTGGAGGTTTGTGTGTAGAATCCCTAATTCTGGTTTCTTGCTAGTGGCAAGAAACTCTTCAAATTATCTGAATGTGAGTATTTTCCCTTTCAAGCGTTATTATTTAGCATTCCAAGCTTTAGTGTTTGTTATTATTGCTTCTTCAAATTATCTGGTTGTGAGCATTTTCTCTTTCAAGTTTACGTGAATTTTGGGAAAAAACTTCAGAAACTTGGGAATTTTCATAGTGAAGCTCTTTTCAGTGAGAGTGTAGGTAGGGGAGAGAGAAGTCAGTAGGGTGGTGGGTCTGTCTGAGAAGGGTTGAAGCACAGTCGTATCATAAAACTGGGTGTGTGTACTAAATATGAGCAATTTACTGCTCTGCTATCCTCACTCAATATTGGTAGGGTTTACATATCACAGAGTAGGAAAAGACAGAATCTCTGGGGGTCCCTTCCAGCTTGGTATGTTCTGTGATTCTGTGCCTCATGATTCATGATGTGGCTGAAGGATATTGGTATTTTGGGATGGTCCTTATGGGAGGGAAACTGTACTGAGGCTGTTTCTTTTTCTCTCCTCCATACTTTGTCACAAAATTGTGCTTTTGGCAAACTCATGCAACTTGATGTGGCTTTAGTATCTACAGTCCCCTATTTTCTTTCCTCCCCATTGCTTGCAAACTTGATTATTTCAGTTTATTTAAAATTTGTCAGCAAGATGTCTTTTTACCAGAGGATGCTGCACCCCTCGGCCAAAGCCGTTGAAAAAATTAACTGCTTCATTTATAAATATTAATGTTTTGACTTAAAGTCAAAGCAGTAAAAAAGCACACTGAATATGTCATACAATCCCATCCACTTGGCTTAATGCTGTCCATTAAATACTTTTTTCCAATAGGATGAGCATGTAAAAGCTCTATTCTCACTGCTATTGTAATTTAAAAACACAGAAAAGCCCTACTACAGATTGTCTCAATTCTTGCAAGATAACAAATACCAGATGAGTTTCCATTCTGCTCAGCAGAATAAAATGGACCAAGTTTAGGGCAGAATTTAAGGTATAAAGTAGGTCATAAGTTGCTATATAATTGTCCTAGTAATTAAACATAGAGATTATTATTTTTTAAAACCACGAATGGCAATCATTTGAAAGGCCTGTGATAACATTTCATTAAAAATCTGTGAAGGCAGAGGTACTAAAAGAGTTTTATTTCTCCATTGATCCTATCAGTGAAAACCTCTTGTTGGTAAAAACCTTTCTATCATGTAGATTGTGTCTGCTGCCGCAAATCAGAGAGACTTTTCTGAAATAAGAAGACAAAATAAACACAGGAAATTGCTGTTTTTCCAAGAAAGCTTTAAAAAGAAGCTGCATTATGTCACTTCAGAAACTGCGAGTAAAATTAGCAGACTGGATGTGTTTGTTTTGGTGACTTTTCACTTCCTTCACTAATTCAAACATGCTAAGTTATGCTATTACTCAATAAACCAACTCTTTTTGTACAATTTTGTACAAACTGATAAAATGACACCAGGAAAAAAAAAAAAAAAAAAGGAAGGGGGGAAAGGGGGAAGGGAAAGTTTTGATCCTAGAGTGTATTTTCTGTATTTCTCTTGATCACTCGAGTGAAGTGTGCAAGACAAACAAGACCCCAGTTTCCCAGTTTTCCTTTCTCTCTTGTTTCCAAGGGCCAGAGATGAGAATGCTTATCCTTTGGAGTGAATGATACAGGTTTACCTGCACACATGTTTAAAATCTCTATGTTTATTCATGTATTGGAGTCCCCAAATGCTCTACAGAGACCACTGGATTTCATATTTAAGGGGTGTCTCCACTGGAATGTTGTGTTTCCAACCTGTGTTTATTGCTTATGAGCCGTACTCTATATGGGTAGCAGGTAGGAATTCTCTTCACTGTCTAAATTTCAATCTGTATTTCTTGTTCTCTTTTGTGCTATTGTGTGTATAGATATTACATTTAAAATTCAACAATTATACTCTACAGGCCATGATGTAGAGTATAATCTTTTTACAGATCTGTTGCAGATAGCAAATACTGCTGTAAAACTGACTTGGAGCAGATAAAAGTTCCCCTGGCTAAATAAAAGCTTGTTTTACTGCCTTGTTTTCTAAAGGGGAGTAGGGAAAAAGTCAGGTTAATTTTCTATTTGAAAAGTATTTCCTTTCCTGGTTAGAGTACAAAAAAAAGGACTCAGTTTCTGGGTTCTTTTCCTTGGTTTGACACCAATCTTTTGCTTAGCCTGAGCATGTGAAGAGTCAGGTGATGTTATTTCCATTACAGTCTCCTCTGGAAAGCATTTTGAGATCTGTTAGTGAAAAAATGGTGCAAAAAGCAAGTTGTTACTGGAGTTCACCTGGATCAGGTAGAATCACAGCATTGTAACCAGATGCAAAGACTGTTCATTGTGCTACTGCCAGGAAGTTTACAGTCGTTATTCTCATGAAACTCAAATGAAGAAATTAACTTTAGTGATGGTGAATTTATTTTGGGGGGAAGTTGTTTGTTTGGGCTGGTTTGCTTCTGGTTTTTTGTTTGTTTGTTTGTTTTGGTGGGTTTTTTTTGTTTTGTTTTTTTTGTTGTTTTTTTTTTTTTTTACCAGTAGGTTTCAAAACACTTTCCAGAAGAGACTGTTGATGCCATTCCATTTTGCAGGTGGAATCTGGTACATAAAGAGGGAGGTGTGCTGTATAACTCACCCAATGGAAGGACTGGGAAGGGAATGAAGTCCTCTGGCCTTCCCAGCTCACAGAGACTGTGAGATACACGGTCATATTTACTCCCCATGCACAACTTTCTTTGTGCTCCTTTCTGGTTTTCTCCCCCTTTTTCCTTTGCTGTGAGGAGACAGCCATTCAGCAGTGTAAAAAAAAATCAATCAAAAGGCCTTCCTTTCTGATTCTCCCAAGTGGGTCTGTATCTTTCCCTTCTGTGTGTAAATCAGTCTGAAGCTGCTGCAATAAAAGCAACAGCACCTGTGCAATGTCATCTCTGCACTATCCTGCTCTCCATTTGTCCTACATCGTGCCAGTAATATTCCTGCCAGACACAAGCTCATGAAGAGCAATTTGTTTTCTTTTCACGTGGTGCTTCAGATTCCTTAAGTAGCCTTGTGGGAAATTCAAAATTAATTTATAGAAACAGCAGCCCTGATGCCTCGAGGGTGCTGCAGTGAAGTGGAATGCTGGCCTTTGCTGCCCACTGCATTTACTATTTTTTTCCTTTTTTTTTTTTTTTTCTCTGCAGCAATCTGCCAATACTTCTACAAATATACCAAGCACCAAGCAGTGCTTTCAAATCCTGTGGTGTCACTTTGCCCCTGTGCCAGAAGCCTGAGCCTGTTGTGCACAGCTCAGCTGCACTGTGGCCATTCCTGTTTTTCCTGTTGCCAGCAGCAGGCAGGAGGAGCTGCAGCTGCAGGTGCAAAGCCAGCAAGGACATGTCACAGCTAGGAAATAACTGTGCTGGGCACCCAGGTGGGACAGGGAACAGAAGGTTTTGCCAAACTGTTTGCACTGCAGCAGCCTCCAACCTCTCCAGTGGAGTATTCTGGGTCCTGTGTTTCCTCAGTTACAGAATGTGAGCTCACAAGGGGGATGAGCTGGAAAAAATTCTGCCCCATCTTTGGCTTTTTGAAAGTCCTCTCTGCTCCTTTGTCAGAAGATCTGTGGGATTTCATGGTATTGTGGTGTTAGAAAAAACTCATATTCCTCAGCATAAGCTTCTCAGAAATTTGCACTCAGGACAAGTGGCATTATCCACTCAAACTGTCAGCATGGGTAAATTCACATTGCTGCCAGCTTTCCAACACAGTGTTCTGTGTGCATGGTGGGAAAACAGGCACCAGCAGCAAAAGGAATATGGCCTGGATCTCCAGTAATGCCACAGGAGTCTTTGCACACCTGTGGACTGTCCTCTTAGGAATGATGTTTGAGCTGTGATACACTCTGCCCCGCAACCAGAGTGTTGCTCACTGCAACCATGATGTCATTTCTAAACTGTGAGCCCAGTGCTTGATGCAGGTTGTGCTCTGGATGTCCTTTATCTCCATTTTTATGGAAGAGAGCCATGAGGAATCCTCTTTATAATCCATGAGCCACACTCAGCCTGAACACAGGCCAGAGTGTTCCATCCAGAATTACCGCAGAGGAGTTGCTTCTTGTTGTGTGTTTGGTGATCTAAAAATCTCTCCCAGATTCTCAAGCAGCATAAATTAATACATCTCTATTAAGTTTGGGAGTGCTGCATGAATTTGGAGCAGCTGGTCCAGCGTGTGAAGCAGTGACAGCTCAATGCCCACAGCACTCTGAGGAGCTGCTTTGCACCTCAGCCTTTGCAAACAAGTTGCTTCTGCCTTTTTGCTCCTTGCTTTGCTCAAGGGAACAATATTTTAGAAATGTATGCCCTGAACGCAATTAACACGAGGATGATAAATATAGAAGAAAATCACCGTGGTAGAAATATAATTGAATTTGACTGGATAATAACTGAGCCACTTTTAATGTCTACAGAGGTAGTCCCTGGTGTAAAATTCAGAAAGGAAATTAACCTTCTTATGTGTTTTCCATTTCCTCCAAAGTTTGAGAGTAGAATTGCTAATGTCTTAGAATTCTAATGTCTTAATTATTGGCAATTTCTCAAAATACTCTTTGATGTGACAGCAAATAATTTTGGAAACTCTATGATTTTACATTTTTACAGAAATGGAAAATATTCTGGGGATACTTTGCTACCAGAGTAATTTGTACAAGGCTGTGTAATTTTTTGTAAGGATGAATGGTGAGACAGGGAGACTAAGAACAGAATGTTTATATAGTAAGTGAACTACAGAAAAAAATAGAAACACAAAAGAAGCAGCCCATTTAAGCAAAGACCACCATGCTGAACAACAAATATCCACACTGGCTGTTCTTTGAAGTCAGACACTTAATGCCTTTTATGTCAACAGAAATCAAAGGGAAATCTGAAGCAGCGAACTTGAAAGGTTAAATTGCACATTGGTCATGGCATAGTCTGGTATAAACTCCAAATGAACAAAAATGCAGAAAAGTTTGCTTTTTTTTTGCTTTTTTTTTTTTTTTTAATGAACCACTTTTGCTCAGGGACTGCATGAGCAGAGATTCTCAACAAGAGCAGGCTAAAACATAATGCTTCCTTTTTCCTTCCTGATTTAATGTCAGAGGAACTGATCCTTCCCAGGAACAGTCCCCAGGCTGATGTGTAACTCTGGGAGAGAAGGAGGCCCAGGGTTTGTTAAAGCTGGGAAGTGAAAAGCAGAGGGAGGCCTGCAGGTAAATGAAAGCCACTGTCATTGTCCTGCACTTCAGAGCCACCAGTGCCATTTGCCTTCCAGCACAGGCTGGTGCAGCCAGCACTGACCTGTATTTGCTCAAATTTCAAGTTTGGTTTTCTTGTTGAGAGTAACAGAGATGATGCTGATCCTAACAGGTGCCATGGAGCAAATGACAGAACTCTAAACAGGAAAAGAAAACCAGAAAAGTGGATAGCTGATAGCTCAAATTTACTCTGTCAGCATGTCTGCATGCCTTCTAGACAGAATTTGGAAAGTATACATATTTCAGGGGGTGGGGAGTACCATGCTTTAATTTACAGTCAAAATTAACTATGTTGATGAAATTATGAAAAAGTTAAAAATGTAGATTTTTTAAAAATTATTTACAATTATATCAAAGGACAGAACATTTCACATTCTAAATTGTTTTAATAATTTTAAACACTTATTCTCTGTCCACTCAGTGAAACTATGTTTTCATATGCTTCATTCCTGCATAAAACAGAAACCAGTAAAAATTGGTTTCTTTCAGCAGTGTATTTATGTGGCTTATTTGCTTGCCTGTTTTGTTGGCAATGAAATTCTGTGCTGTAAGCATTCAGTTGTTAAAAAAAGACACATAGCATGCAGGCAGCATAAACTGTGTAGTTAAAACTTGCTTTAGTTTTTCTCTATCTGCTTTAGTTTTTCCCAATCTGCTTTAGTTTTTCCCAATCTATCATTAAAAATCATCAGTGCAGAAAAATTGAGTGTTCTTGATAACCAAAAAAGGTTTTTAAATGCACATGGTTATTGATGCACACGTGTGTGATTGTAAACATTTAGGACTTGATAATGTTTTAAAATACTTGCTTGTGAAAAGAACCTAAACAATACTTTTGTGCCAAATTAAGGTATCAATTTCAATATTTGTGTTGAATCAGATCCATTTACCAGCTCAGTTGTTATTGACAAAAGAATCAGCACAGGGCCCACTTTTCTGGACACACAGAATCAGCCTGAAAATATTAAATAACATCTGGCAGTGACCTGCACTTTGTAAACTGTATTTTTGAAGTCAGCTTAGCATGTTTTGTCTAAACAAACCAAGAAATTAGGATGCAGAGGAAAGAAAAGCATTCCAGCTGCAGATAAAAATAATTGCTGAAGCACTATCAGGAGACACCAAGTAATTGCAGAGGTGTGATTGAGCGGAGGCAGCAAGTATTTTGTATTTTAACTGCAAAACAGGACACCAGAAAAGAAAACAGAAGGCCTTTAATATGGTACTATCATTAAAAAAGGTTCAGTTGAGCCAGTATATTGTACACAGAGAAGTGCTATGTTTGTTAGAATGTGTATGGAGGGAACTGAGAATAATTAGACTTATAATAGGAGTTTTTGGCTCTGGTTGTGCATGGTTTCAAAGCCTCAACTGTTCTTGAATCCTTAATAAGTTAAGGAATGAGTACAGCAGAGGAGAGAGCAGGCAGAATCTGTTGGAGCAGCTTGCCCACGCCAGTTTGCCAAAATCTAAATAGCCCTTTGAAAAAAGGCTTATTTTTTGCTGATGACATCATTCCTGCCACTGTCAAAGTGTGACAAGTCTTGGCTTGCCTGAAGAAGAAGCAAAAAACCTTTCCAAAATTGACACTGCACAGATCTAAAACATATACAAGGACTATTATAAATGTGAGATATTTATACCCTCTTCCCATGCTACATATTTTCATTCACAGATAGGTTTTTTCTCTGAAGCATTTTGACTTTGTAAATCAATGCATTTTTAATACCTGGTTTGTTCTTTGTGATTTCATTATAGCTGCCTTAGCTTGGGCACAGGACTGTTTTGATATCGATGCCCACAACATGCTTTTTTCTATTGTAGTTAATTTTAAGGTCACTGGAAACGTCTGTATAAAGTCAGGAAAGCCACAGGTATTCCTGGAGGTGATCTTTATGCATGATTTCCACAGCACCATACCACTCTTATCTCTTTATTTTTTTTTCCCCTTCGGATTTCTTATTCCTTCTGATCTGGAGAAATATGGGGAAGATGCTCTGTGAATGTGTTTTTCCACGCTCCTATGATTTGCCATTTTCAGCATCATCCCCAGCTGTGAATTGTACAATGAATAATTAATGTTGAATGGTGACCTTGAACCTCATAAAGCTGATTAGTAAGACAATGCATCTGGGAGAACAACTTTAGGACTGTGCTTGTAAAAGAATATCAAAACAGCTTAACACAGTAGGGAAAAGCCCCCTGGAGCCCTTTTAAAACCAATTGCCTACAAACACTTCTAAAAAGAACAACTCCATAGTGGGGGGGGCAGGGGGTGAGGGAGAAGAAAAAAAAGTGTAAAAATCCTATGAAGTTCAGAAAATAAACCAGCTTTTATGCCGAATTGTAACAGAGATATTTGCAGTTAAACACTGCATAGCATTACAGGGAGAGGGTACAGTCAGCCAGAATAAAGCATTTTTGTCTTTTCTAGTTCAGATTGTTACGGCACAGTTGTTTTCTAGTTCACTGGATCCTAAACTCATTCATAAACAGGGACAGCTCCCTGATACTTCAAAGCAGAAAATATTTGCCCCTGTTCCCTGTTGCAGAGGCTGCTGGCAAACTGTTTAGAAACCCAGGAAATTGTTATTCTTGCATGCTGGAAAAGCTGAGGGTGATGGAGATTTCAGAAGGAGTTAATGCTTTCATTTTTCCTGACAAAGAGCGAATGTGTAATTTTTGAGAAATGGATCTTTGTTTTTATTTCTAATAAATGACATTTGTCATTTGTTAGTGAGCAGACAGGAGACGTTGGGTTTGTTATGGAAACATGTCATGGTCCAATTGTGCCTTACAGCAGCCTTAACTCAGGCAAATCTCTTAATATTTCTTTTCCAACCCATTTTATAAGCCCTAAATCTGGAATAGCTAATTCATATATTAACTTTGTTTTTCTTCAGAGCGCATATAATCTGTTAATACTTGAAAGAATTTAGTAGTACCTTTTTGTTAAATGATTTGATCTAGTTCAAGAACTTAATTTCACTTAACTATTAAAAAATTGTGTTTCCCCACACTTTTGGAGATTTTATTCCAATTTTGGATGATTCCAAAACAAAAATATTTCAAAATTTCATGGATTGGAAAACATCTGCTCCTCAGCCTCAGCCTCTAAGTAATCAGCACTGCTGTCTTAGAAAACTGAATTAAAAACCCTTACACCTTTGGGGCAATCAAAAGTATGCCCAGATTTGGGCTGAATTTGGGAAGTAGTTCGTCAGACATGAGGATTCATTCCATAGCATCATTTAAATGTTTGTAATACTAATGTCTTCATTTTAAAAATCACTACCAAAATACTTAATCTGAAAATGATGAAAAATTTAGATTTAGATCAATGTGATTCAAATTATTTTTACACTGGAGTGTATAACACAGTATAGTGTTCAATCACTTTCAGGCAGACTTCCCTATTTTTACTGAATTGGTCTCATTATGGAGGTAAAAGCAGGTTGTGTTCTCTAAAACCATAGGAGTTCAACACTGCAGATCTAACAAGTTTTAAAATTCATGCTACGATTTTAAAACATGCTCAGACATTTTGTCAGTATAGGGAAACTTGCAGTGGTTCAATTTAATGTGCTTATTAATCCCTTTATAAAATAACAGTTTGCTGAAGCTACTATGGATTATCCAAAAATTGAGTGAATGGTTTTTGTTTTTTTTTTTTTTTTTGTGTCTGTGTGAGTTTATTTTCTACAAACAGATTAAGATAAAATACTTTTAATTCTAATTTAAATACAAAGCACAAATTATCAGACATCTGTCATGAAAAGTAAATTGTATTTTGAAAGTTATTTAACTTTTAGAGTGTTTCTGCTTTTACTTTCATGGCAGTGTCATTCGGAATTTTTAAGGAATCTCTGAAAAGCATGAAGATTCTTTTTTCCAAAAATATGAACGTAAAGGGAATTAAATGACATTAAATATTTTAATTTTAGTTATGAACAGAGGAATCTGTAGAAGGATTCACAAGGAATTCTGTTCTCAGAAAGAAATAATTTTTTTTTGTAGTGTGGAAGTAGAAACGACCCTCAGAAGTGGGCAAGTTGTGCCCAGGCAGTTTTTCCACCCTCTTTGCTTTCTGTGACACCACAGAGGGAGTGCAGGGTGTTGAAGACTTGCCTCTGTTTTCCTGACACCTGCCAGCCCCCCAAGATCAAATCTGTTGTATGCTGAGCATGGGAGAAATACATGGGGAATAGGTAGGCTGAAACCCCCCTGTGCTGCTCCAATTTTGTTGTAAGGTCTGAGCAAAGTTTAAAAAGGATTGGTGGCATTCTTACCCCACATGGCTGAGTTTATTCTGCTTGAATGTCAACCAGCTCAACTGCACACCCTTTTTTATTGTGTTGCTTTTTGGTGTCTTTCTCCCGCCCCCAAATACTGCACTATCAGCCAAGAATAACTTGAGGCTGAATTCAGCACTGCTTTTAAATGTTTTCAAAACATTACAGGAATGTATCTGATGTTTTTTCATTCTAGAAGCAATTTTTAATTTTTTTAAGGTACTTAGTGAAGCTAACAACTCCCTGAAAGCAGCAAAGTGCTGGTGATGGAGCAGAGGAGAGCAAAGGTTCTGAACCCAAACCCAAGATGCTGCAGGAGAGGCTGCCTGGAAGCTCTTTGGGTTCAGGCCCCTCAGCTTCCAGAAAGATCTTTGTGTCAATGTAGGCTAGTTCTGTTCCACTTGTATTGACACAAAATCTTATAAATATCAGAGAACTTTGGTTTTTCCTGCCCTGAACTTTGTGTATTCATCAGCACTCATCACCTTTTTTGTCATTAATTGATTCCTTTTCTTACTGTGATCTGTTCACAGGTGGCAACATTATGAAATGTTTCACCTTGAAATTTAATCAGTGAAAATGTATGGGATTTTATTTGCATTTTTACCTTTGCTTTTTCTTTATGCATCAGGCAATATTTGCTGAGCAGGTTTTGGGTGGAGTAAGAGAGGAAAGGATAATGACTCAAGTAATCATAATTGGAGAATCCCAGGATGGGTCAGGCTGGAAGGGACCACAGTGGTCAGCTGGTCCCACCTCCCTGCTCCAGCGGGGCCATCCCAGAGCCCAGGGCACAGGATTGTGTCCAGAGGGGTCTGGAATATCTCCAGTGAGGAGCCCCCACACCCTCTCTGGACAATCTGTTCAGTGCCTGGGCACTGCCCAGGGAAGAAGTTCTGCCCCATGTCCAGGTGGAAGCTCCTGGCATCAGTTCCTGCCCGTGGCTCTGGTGCCATTGCTGGGAGCAGAGCCTGGGCCCTGCTCTGAGCCTCCCTGCACACAGGGACACCCAGGGCTGAGGGCCCCTCTCAGCTGGGGCTCCTCTCCAGGCTGGACAGCCCCAGCTCCCTCAGCCTTTCCCTGGCAGGGAGATGCTCCAGGCCCTAAATCATCTCTGCAGCCTCTGCTGGCCCCGCTCCAGGAGCTCCATGTCCCTCCTGCCCTGATGGTCCCAGAGCTGGACACAGCTGTCCAGATGTGCCTGACAGGGCTGAGCAGAGGGGCAGGATCCCTCCCTGACCTGCTGGCCCTGCTCCTCCTGATGCACCCCAGGGTTCCACTGCCCCTCCTGTCCTCCAGGGACAGCTCATTGTCCACCAGGTCCTTCCCCACAGAGCTGCTCTCCAGCAGATCAGCCCCACACCTGTACAAGGGCTCAGGGTTGCTCCTGCCCAGGTGCAGGACCTGCATCTGCTCTTGCTGAATGTCAGAGGGTTCCTCTCTGCCCATCTCTCCAAGCTGAGTCCCTCTGAAGGGCTGCACAGCCCTCAGGGCTGTCAGCTGTTCTTCCCAGCTTTGTGCCATCAGTGAACTGCTGAGGAGGCATCAACCCCTCAGACAATCCCTGATGAACAAGTTAAACAACATCTCAGTTCCACCCTGGCTTAGGCTTACACTGCTCCCACAGAAATGGGCTGTGAGAGTCCTGTTTGGGCACTCACAGGCTTCCAGTGGCATTAATGGATATTAATGGCCTCACAGATCTCATGATTAATATCTATTGTCATCAAACAGTGGAGGAGTCCCCTCATGAGCTGTATGAAATTTAGTTCATCTCCCTAGTAAGTTCATTAGGGGTGAATACTGAGAAGCTTTTCCAGTCTGCAGCCCATCTAAGTCTGTGCATGGCTGCAGATTCTGACTTGTGTGGAGCAATTTGATGGCTGTGCTGTACCAGCTGGCAAAAGGCATTGTCCTGAAGGTTTTCAGTATCTCAGGTATCTGGTTGGAGTTGAAGTGTAGGAGAAATATGTTGTAGTTTGCAGCCTCCTCCCAGCATCAATTCTCTCATTTTCAGTCCCTCAGCTTGAGCCAATATTCATCCTGCCTGGGTAAAGATGGTGAAAACAGGGCCTGTGCTCCCGGGGAAAAGCTGTAGGAAATCTGACAGTAAAATTATTGAGTAGGGAAGTAACCCAGGCATGTCAGGCTTCATTAAATTTTAGAATCTGTGTTACTGGATAATGAGACAAGCACAGCTCCTGATGATGGTGTTTGGTTGTGAATTATTCAGTGAGACCTGATCATGCAGCTTGTTTTTACTCAGGTCATTAAGCAACTGTGAGATAGATCACTGGTAGCCTTGCCCTGGAACACTTAGCTGTTTCAATTATCTCAGTTGCAGTTTTATTCTGAAATGTTCAGATTCTTGAAATTAAACTGACAGTTTGCCACCTTAGTGAAGCAGGAAATTCTGTGGTTTGTGATTCGTGTTTTATTTTTCACAGTAATTGATTGCCATCACAACTTGGGTCATTTAGAGTAGCTGGTTGTGCGATGTTTCTATCAGGTTTTCTTTGCTCTCTTGGAAAATGCACCAGTTTGGTTTGGGATGAGTCACATGTCAGAGCCAACAATCTGTTTATATTCTTGCATTGTTTCTAAACAGACAGAAATGGAAATCAAGATTTGAAAGCTAATAGAATATAAATATAATATTAAATGTCAGAATGACTACAATATTTCATTCCATGTTGTTTGATCTACTTGTTTGATTTGCTAAGGTAAAAGATAAAAATTGTTCTAATTTAATAAAAGAGAAATTTCATCAGAAGGGTATGTGTTGTACCCTTTAGTAGCTAAATCAGAAAATTCATATAGTTCCCAGAGGAAATGTTACAAATCAGTCTTGTACAGTGATATTGTACAAAACTGGCAGGAACAGTAGGGTATAAAACAAGAGTAGAAAAAGCTGTTTAAACAATGTGAAATGTAAACTGTTTAAACAATGTAAAATTTGTGCAATAAAAACTAAACTAAAAGCTGCCATGCTGGATTGGGTTTTTTGTCCCAATAATATGATTTCCCTTATAAATTTTATTATGAATTTAATAATATTAGGAAAAAAACCCCATATTCATTCTGTCTGCATGGAGATGTGTTGCCTTTTTTGTTCTCTTACCTTTTATGCATTCAGCTCTCATCTCCAGTTAACTGTACTATCATTTGAAATGGAATTATACAATTTAGATGTCATTAATGGGACAACGTTTACTTGTTTATAGTTGCATAGAGTAATTGCAAAGCAGTGACTCAGAAGACTTTATCATGGAGCTACAGGAAGGAGCTTGGATATAGTGGAGATGATTTGCCAAGTAGATGTATTATATACTGATGAATGCAGAGATAAAAACCACTCTTTGCTGACATGTAATGAAATGGACTTTGAGATTAATATAATTCTGAAAAGGGAAATATTCAATGTATTTCTCTGCTGAAAGTCCCAGTCTTCCCTCTCAGCAATGCAAAGTGCAGAGAAGTATCCAGGCAATGGGAGGTACTGAAACTACAGAGCAGCTTTTGTACTCCAAGGAAAAATAAAAGTGGGTTCTTTTCACAGCCCAGCCTGATGTATATGCTGGCAAAATAAATCAAGTTCTGGCCAGCTACAGATAGTTGGAATACTTTCCAGAGAACTCCATTTACCAGGAGTCCTGTAACTAACCACACTATCAAAAGAGGGGTTTCCTATGAAACAACACGTGACATAGGAAGCAAATTAATTTGTGGTTTTATTGACAAGCATTATCTGACACAATACCATGCTGTATTATTGCAAAAATTACTGCCCACTAAGTGAAAAAGGTTGGAAGAGGTTGGCAAGGAGTGTCTTGTGGGTATGAATGAACTTAACATGTGCCAGCCACGGGTAGGTGGAATGTGCCACTTAACAAATTATTCTATTTTTAGCACCCAAACCTTCCTCATATGCTTCCAGCCAGGAGAGGAGCCCGGTGTGTGTGAGTGAGGAGGCCAAAGGGAGCTGCCTTTCCCTGGGCTCTCCAGGCTCTGGCTCTGCAGAGGGAAGGATCCCAGGGCAGCTGCAGCACGGGGCTGGCCCCTGGCTGCAGCCATGGTGTGGAATTTCCCCGTGCTCAGGATATTTAGACAGCAGCACACTTACAAATGTGTCGTAAAATTGGACGCCTGCCGGGGGGAGGCTTGGGCCTCCTGGTTTACTTACTAAGCCCATGTTTCAATGGAGAAGCAAATTTGATTTTTCTCCCCCCTCCTTCTCTTCTTCTTTCTCTTCTCCCTCCTCCCCCACCCCTCCTTTGCTAAAGAGGCATCAGTGACTGGTGAGAAGAACTGACCAACTTGACCTCCTCTCCCACTGGTGGTCATGAGAATAATACAGGAGGAGGTCGGAGGTCAGCTTTTGAATACTCTTAGGAGCTAATTTATTACAAGGAGGGAGTTTCACATTGGCTGAATTATTTTCTTGAAGAGAAGACCACACTTGAGTTTGTTTATGCCTTGTGTTCATTGGGAGTTCTCTTTAGGAGCCTGCCTATGCACCTGTGCAGAGCACAATAACAGCCCTTTTCTGCAGGGCCAAATAGCCCACAGCCAGAGGCAAAATGGGCTGGCCTGCAGCAGAACCTGCACTCATTTGATTACAGAATGGAGTCCAGAGGGGCTTTCCATTGTAATTCCCTCTTCCCACCCCCTTCTTTTGCCCTTATCCTGCTGCTGGGTGTTTTTTGGCTGGTGGAACATGGGGAAGCTGGGATGGGGGAGGAGGGAAGGAAGAAGGAAGCATTTGCTGAGAAATAAAGGCTCAACTCCTTCAGGGAATAAGGATCTGGCTTTCTTGGAAGTCAGTGACAGTAAGAGCTGCCGTTCTCTCAGTGCTTCCATTTGCTGTTGGGGTACACGAAAATTATATATTCTGCTTGCATTTCTAGTTGCCTTAGCTGCCAAGAGCTGGGTTACCTTATGACTTATGAGTTTGGAAATGATTTGGCTGGATTTAAGTGTCCTGGCTACACTTAATCTCTCTGCTGCTCGGCTACAGCCCAGCAACCTCCTCTCAGTCATCCCTCTTGGTTTTGTACAGTGTCTGGTGATATCTCAAGCATCACTTGCCCTCAGACAGGGCAGCTGTGGCTGCATATTCTATTGAGACTCCCATTATCCAGAAAATCTTGACCTTTTGCAGTGATTTTTCTTTTTACAAAACAACCTCCAGCCTTTGTTTGCAGTTTAAAGAAAGTCTGTTGTGTGTTAGGAGGTGCTGTGCATTAAGCTCTCTGTGCACTGGAATCTGTAACTTTGCCTGAATGTTCTACCGATTTAAATTTGTCCAGATTGTTGGGGAAAAACTCTGAAAGCCAAATTCATGTAAACAAAGCAACTTTCTTTAGAACACAGTGGGATTAGGAGGCTGAGCCTTCTCAGCACTGAAACCTGGGTTTGTTGGGGGAGTTTTACATATTCTGCATTTTCAAGCACCAGGACTAGGTAAAGCTCAGGCTTTGAATGCGCTCATTAGCTTTGTCTGAGCAGGCAAGAGGTTGGAGCCACTCTGGGGAGCTTGAGAACAAATTATGTAGTTCCCAGAGCTGAAGTCAAATTTAAGGAAAAAGATTTTCTGCCTACAAGATTTCTCCCTGCCTCTGCAGTTGGTATTTTGTCTTAAATATCAAGACAATTTTCCTGTTACAATTTTGGAAGGAGATTTACAGCCATTTAGCAGATATTGCTGGCAAATATTTATAAGTTATATGATGAAAAGCTCATCTGGACACAGACAGAAGAGCAAGGTTCCCTCCCTGGGCTTTCCCAAGGCTGTCATGGGGAAACATCAGCTCCATGGTCCATCAGGGTGAGAACACAGATTGAGGGGGGTGCAGCCTGGGGTTTGGTGCTCATTTTGGGGTGCAGGCTTCTGGTTTCAGCCTTGAGGAGTTAGTTTAATATCACCTGAGGGAGTAGTGGGTTGCACAGCTGGGTGGGTGCCTGCTGCTGACAATGGTAAAAGATCTTAGTGTAGGCAGAACATTATCACAGTAAGAGCTGTGATGATAAAACCACAGACCATAGTGATGAAACTGAAAGGAAATGAGTACATTTTAGTGTAGATCTAGAGGGAAGAAAACAAAACAAACAAACAAAAAAAAACCCAGACATTTTTCCGTGCTCCTCAAAATGTGGAGTCATTGATGAGTCCCAAGACTTCAGAAAACAAGCACGAACCTGGCAGAGGGGAGCACCCAGATATTCACACTTCCACCAGAACATCTGAGCAGCATCCCAAGCCAAATGCTTTTCATGGTGGCTACAGTGCCCCATGGAACAGGAAGACATGTGGGAAATGGCTCTGCTGTGCAGAGGGAGATGCTGGAACTGAGCCTGTGCTCCACCATTCCGTGCTGGGGGCACGTGGGCCTGGCCCATTCTCCCCTGATTTTGTCCTTCAAGCTGTGGGATCTGGAGGCCAGAAGCTGTCATCTCTCCCACCTGCACTGTGTCCACAGCCCTCAGGGCAGTGTAAATGCTGGGATCTGCCAGCTGATATTTCCATTCTGTGACACAGGGCTGCTGCTGCTGGGCTGGACCTGCATTGTTGTGGTGGGCACCGACGCACAAACCTTTATTCAAAGCGTGCTTCTGCTTTGTTTCATATTTTCTCTGCTGCTTTCACTGTGCCAGGGGTTGATTTTTCTGTGCTTACAGAAGAGCCTTTTTCACAGGGGTTTTACTGATAAAGCACAATCAGGGAAAGCAAAGCTGAGCCAGCCTGTTGGCATTGAGCAAAACCAGGCTGGACACAGCGCCCAGGTCACTGCTGCTGGGGGCCTGGCACAGCCTGGGGTTTTCCAGGATAACTGCATTGCATTGCATTGGACTGGATTGGATTGGATTGGATTGGATTGGATTGGACAGGATTGACCACATGCCAGACTTCCCCTTTTGACTTCCCAGAGGAAGGAATTTCTGCACCCATGGCGTTCAACAGCCAAAACAACACCGTGTTCGTAGTTGATGTTGATATATCAATTTTGCACTTTCGTTGCTGCTCACGCCTGGTGGAGCCTGGCCAGTTTCAAAGTGGTCATGACTAGGAGTAAAATGATACCTAAAGCTTCCTCAGAGAGTTGTCAAACAAGGATCTTACAGTTTGTTTTGCTTTTGATCAGCGAGGACATATGTTCAAATGTGCTTCTTGTGTTTGAATTTCTTCGGGATACAAAGAGCAGGCTCAGTAAATCCAAAAGTTGAAATTAAATTGGTTGCAATTTATATAAGTATTTGATATATAGAAGCTCTGGTTCCATACAGAATTAAAGCTGGTTTTTAATTTAATTAACTAACCATCAAATAATTACATACACAATCTCATGAGCATACTTAACTTTTCGTTTATTCATATGTAACAGCTCTCTGCTTTGTTCCCTCCTGGGAAGACTTTATTTCTTTCTCTACCCTTTCAAAATACAGGCACTTCAGCAACTTAGCTGAATTAAGTGATAATGAATATTTGATGATAATGAATATTTAGTAAGGATAATGATCTGTGGGATTTTTTTTTTCTTTTATTATGTCAGTAATACTGAGAGTCTGTATGGATCACTCACTCTCTTTTCATTTACACTGTATTCCACTCAGGGAAATCTTGATTTCTAGGAATGAACTTACAGTTTATGACTTCTTTTTGTGTTCTACCATCAGGATGTTTTGCTGAAGCACTGTGGTAGACAGTAAGGTTCTTCATGTCTGTTCTACTTTGAAAGAACACATTCTCTGTTTTGATTTATAACATTTTACCTATTTTTAGAATAGCTAATCTGCCAGATTGAAAATTGGGAGCCATGAAGGTTAAGAAAGATTTTTATGATGGCTGAAAGCTGTGTAGAAAGAGTAAGCGGTTTTTTAGTGGATCACCTGCTCTATATAACCAAAAAAGCTCTAATCTCCACTTAAAACTGATATCCAGAAGCAATAATTAAATTATTCTTCCTGGAATTTGGTTCTGTCACAAATAAATGATGTCACACCACCTTATTCTCAAACTAAGCGTTCATAATATTTGACAACCTAGGGAAAGGTAACTATTGATAGTTGTTAGTCGATTTATGTTGTTTTGGAATTTTTTAAATTCTTGTCAAGCCTGCTTTTTTAGGTTCATTTAAAAAACAGCTTACTGAGCAGAATTTTTTTTTTAATTTACTAATTCTAAAACTTTTAGAAGGGAAGGCTCTGCATGAGCAAACACTTTGTGTACATGCATACAATCACACTGTTAAAAAAATAATTACCCTTTTCTAAGGGAAAAAGATACATTTCTGCAATAAAAAGTGGAAGAGTTTCATAATTGTCTCTTGTCCAGAGAGCTGCTGGTTGCTTAGCTGGTGTGCTCCTGGGTTGTATGCTGAAAATATCCCAGTTCTGGCAGGGACAGCTGAAATTAAGGCTTTCATTGGGTGAGGGCTGTTTGCAGGGTCTCCTGCTGAGCCTGCTAAGACAGATATTGTGGGGCAATTTCTGGAGTTTTGCCAGTTGCAAACAGGGGGCCCCAGCAAGCCTATTAAGGTAGGAATGAGGTTGGAATGCCACACTTTGCTACGCTCTGTTTTCCACTGTCCCTGCTCTGCTGACCACCAGAGTAAAAATAAATTAGGGTTTTTTTTTTCCTCTATAATGTCTGCCATCCCTTATTACATGTTGTAAGTTATAAATAGTTCATCTGATTCACTCTGATTTTATTTATTTTTCTTAGTACAGAATAGAATAATAAATACTTTCTCATTGACCTCCCTCCTTGCCTCTGCAAGTAGCAGGACAAGATGACATACATCCACTTTATTTTGTTGTGAAGCCATAAATCTTTATTGGCCTTTTGCTGATGTTGTTTAGGAGGATCAACATTAAAATGCAGCTTTTGCATACTATTTTAATGTTTTAAAGAATGTTGCCATTAAAAAGTCCTGCCAATCTAGCTCATTTAGGGTTCACTGAAGTGCTGTATCTCAGCTATCCATTGTGAGACTGATTTTCTTGTATGGTGGAAAGTGTGGCTCAGAAACAGAGTTGTTGCCTTAAAACTGGGAAAGGCTACTGCTTTGCCATAATGCTTGCTGAAGGTCAGGCAGTTTGGAGTGTGGGTGTCCAATAAGGAGGTTTTCCAGGGAGTGGATTTATTAAATCAATAACTTTATGGATCTGAAACGGATTCCCTGCAATGTGGCATAAAGCATGAGGTGCAGAAGTTTGGAAAGGAATGTTTTGGCTGGGATTTTTTGGGGTGGGGGGGTGTTTGGGGCTTTTTTTTTTTTTTTGTGCAGGTTGTTCATCTTGGAATAATTTAGCATTAAAGTACTCTACTGTATGTTGCACACAGATGTGGCTTAACACACAAACTGAATAGCCTATTGGTCTTTTCTTCAAGGTTTCAGAGCTAGATTTTATAGTTTTTGGCAGTCTGTACCTAGAAGTCTCAAAATTTTTCTAAAAGCAATATCTCATGGCCATAAATTATCACAACCATTTTAGGTTTGTAAAAAGCCTACATAAATCTCCCTGTAAGCACAACAATAAAAAGTGAAAATGTGTTTAGTAATGTTTCTTGGGTCACCATTGCTCTGAGTTGCATGTAACAGTACCCTAAAAACTACAACTGGAAGCCTATCTTATTACCTATTTGTTAACTCCCACCATAACATGCTGCAGTAATAAAATCACTAAGCTGTGCTGTTTATTGCCCTTTTGATATGTGGCAACACAAGTGGACCACAGGCACTCTAAGATAAAACAGGAGGAGGCTGTTTTTCAATATTAATAGTGCAGATGTCAGATCTTTGCCTCCTTGGAGCCAACAAACCAAGTTTGATTGTTGTGGGCTTTCTGAGCAGTTGACTTCATGCAACCTCTGGGCTCCTTATTTGCTGGTAGAGAGAGAGCATTGCTCAACACATGGCTGGCATCACTCTCAGTCATTCTGGGAGAACATTATCTAAATGACTGAGCTCTTATTGGAAACATCCCTGCAAGTTCAGCTGTACTCTGTGCTTTATGAACCTATAGGAAAGCATGGTTCTTGCTTCAAAGAGCTCATAATGAGGTTCAAAATAAGGCCCACCACATCAAAAGAGAGATGCAGGGCAGGAGGGAGGGAAGATGGGGAGAACTGAGGTGCTTTTGTCCACTGGGGCACAGCAGCATCAGGCCTTTAGCTCCTCACTGGTCTGAGCAGCTCAGTGTAAGGGTTTTAATTGTGGCTGTTCCAGCCAGTCCCCTTTCCCAAGAGTGTGCCCCAGTTTGCAGCAGGACCTGATCTGAATCCCAGCCCTGCTCTGTTTCCTCAGCAGGGCTGTGACCCAGATCCACCAGCAGCTCAACGCCTGCAGAGCACCCGCTGCTGCTGAGGGAAGTGCCCAAAGCCGGCCTGGAAGGGCAAAAGTTGGATAAGATTTCTGCTGTGCCCCTGAGCTGCTGCAATTACACTGTAAATAATGTAATAATAGCCTGCCATGTGCGTTTTTTCACCCAGTTCTCTAATTGCCCCCCATGACTTTACATTAATGTTGTGATGTGGTGGTCATATCAAGGTTTTTTTCACGTTCTTGTTTTTCACATAGTCAGTGCAAAAGATGTAACATTGAGTTGTTCAGTTATTGATGGTGCTGGTATCTCCTGACCAGGTGATTGGCAGGCAGGAAAGAGTGAATCTTTAATGTCTCTTGGCTTTTAATACTGATTAAAAAAATATAACTCTGGAACACTGGAGAAGGTGCAGTTGGGCTGTTGGCTAGAAAAATGTGGGATTTCTTTTTTTTTTTCTGTATGAGTGTGGGAAACTGAGTTGCAAGTTTCTCCACCACAGCCAGCAGGGCAGGCAGCTAAACCTGTGTCTCCCACTGAATACTGAGTAAATGGCAAAGCAGGTAGGGTATTAAAGGAGTCCCATCCTCATTTTTTATCAGATAACTCTTCCCAAGGCTGAGAAACTTCCCAAGGCTGAGAAACTTCCCATAAGCTGCTGGGAACCTGCCCTTTAGGGATTTTTGTTTTCAGCTCACGATGGTTTCTCACAAAACCACTGAAAAATGCGGTTTTGGAAGCTCTGTTCCAGAGGTGGTGATGGGGGAGGATAGGCAGTAGATACATGCTATGGATATATCTCAGAGTAGAATAAGCATCATCCTACACAGCTCAAAGAAACTTAAATTCCCTCAGTCTCTGGAACTGGAGGCTGCACATCCTGGAGTAAAGAATGTAGTTAAAAATTGGTGTAAAGTAGAGTTCAGTGAGGCATATCTGAGTATTAGCTCAGCTGTCCATTTGTTCAACTAGCCACAGAAGTTTTCTCTGTTCTCCCAACACCCTCATATATTTCTTTTTCCTTGACCTTCGGGGTAGCCCTGCATGCTCAAAGCCTCACATTATCAGTGTCCCTTTAAGGGCAGCTCAAACCTGAGCCTGTTCCTGTTGGATTTGCTGTGTTCTCTCTGGCAGATGATCTTTCATCCCTGTCTGTGTGCCAATGCTTCTGCAACTGCAGTTGCTGCAATCCTGTTTAGTAGAAGCAGGCCTGGAGTAGGGCTGTTCAGACAGCACAAACCCCTCCCCTCAATTCTTGTATGAACACTTTTATTTTGACTGCTGAAATGTTTTATAAGCAATATATATTGCAGGTACTTTTCAGCTGTTCTAACCATTTCTAATGTAGCAGGTTACTCAGTGTAGAGAACTGTCTTGCAGAAAGATAAAATCGCCAAACCTTCTACTACTACCTACCAGCTTGTAGTTGTTCCATCACACAATTGGATTTGAAAAATGCTGTAGGAGTGAAAAGCAGCCAGCAACTTTAGTGCACAGCCAGCTTCTGTTTGTGTGTTTGAGTGAAAACTCTGTCTGTCCTGTAGCTCTGTCCTGCCCAGGTGGAGACTTGGCCATTCAGTGTGAGAGTTTGGGGGTGAAATTCAGCCTTTGCCCTATGACAAACCCCCACCAGGGAGTCTGGGGGTGAAATTCACCCTTTGCCCTATAACAGTGCCAAAACCCCCACCAACTCACTTTACAGGTGTCAGGTTTTTGGCCAAGGAGAAAATGAAAACTCATCCTTCCATTCTCTTGCCCCGTGCCCTGACTGTGACTGACCTGGTTAATTCCCAAGTAAAGCAAGAAGATGATTCCCTACTTTCCACTACTCCTCAAAACAGAGAAAGAAAAGTCATGCCTGGGAGTGGTTGGCAAGAGAAAAAAGGGAGTTGGGAATCTGTTTAAAGCAGACCTTTAAATCAATGTGCACCTCAAAAGATGCAGAGGGCGCTCAGACACCAAAGGAATAATTGGTGCTTTGAGCTGCTCTGCTTCAATTTGTGCCCCATGACTCTGTAAAACCTCCTGTCCTGTAGTTAAAATTACTAAAATTACTAACCAAGTGATTACACCTTCAAGTGAATGGTGTCTAAAGGATTTTTTACATTTTAGAGGTGTTTTTTTCTTGTTTTTAGGAGAATTAAAGCTACTCCATGGGACAATAATATTGTATTGTATTGTAATGTGCTTTCTTAAACTCTAGAAATGGCAATAATAGTTCAATTTTATTTGAAGGATGAAAGACAGCAGCTATTGTATATAAAATATTCCCTTCTTTCTTATTTATAATGTTTCTAAAATTATGCTTGGAAATGTAAATTGTTCCTTTGACAAAATATTTAAAGGTACATAAATTTGTGCATTTGGATACCTTAAACCAAAACTCACTTCTAGTATTGGTGTGCAGCCTAAGATTTCCTGACAACTGTCTGCAGTGTCTCAACAATCCCGTGTAATAATCAAAACTGTCTCTTTTATTCTCTTAAATTTAGGCTTCAAAACCTGGCTTGAGGAAAATAGAGGTATCTTGGCTTTCTCACTTTTTTCTCTCATATATTTATTTAGGCCAGATTTTCAGATGTGATCAGCATCTGCCACTATGAAATCTGTTCTTTTCTGTTCACTCGGCATGGACGTGTAAGATTTAACTTTTTCCAACTCCAGTCGTCTGTGCTGAGTTTCTTTTTGTTGTTTGTCAGCTTTTTTTGAGAATCTGCCCTTGACTATGCCTGCATGATTTGAGATGATGTATGGAACAATACCTATAGTGAAGAGGCACTTTCCTTTTCATTTTTAAAAATGTTTATAGTTCTGCAAAATGTTTTCATTTAGGTTGAAACTAGCCATTTGTATTGCTATGTGGAAGAAGTGTTTTCTCCAAACGTGAGCCTGTTCATCTTTGCTTTTCTAGCTGAGAAAAATACTTTTTTCATATGATGCACACATAGAAAAGCACATACACAGTATATTTTAAGTTGTAGTGTAGTTGAAATAATGAGGATAATGATGATGATGATTGATGATGATGATGATGATGATGATGATGATACTAATTTGATATCCATCCAGAGGATTGTGGAGTTTTTGAAAGGTCATAATCCCTAGTCATACATCTCAAGAAAATCTGTTTTGGTATGACTGCATAACAGGGGTTTGATGAAAACAATTTGTGCAGGCACACTGGCCTTTTTTATGCTTTTCCACCCTTTGATCTTCTTCTTTGCAAGGATCACTCTCCATTCCATTGATCCTGTGCATTTAAGAAAGCAGAGTTGGTTTCCATTTGTGTTGGTTGTGCTGACCATGACGGTCTGCAAGGTGAGAGTTTGTGGGTTTGTGCTCTGCAGCCTTCGTCTGTGTATTCTGCTTCCTAACAGTTCATCGTTTTTCCAGAAGCTGTAATAAGTTACTGCTTAGAGGAATATTCCATATCTGTGGCATGTGAAGGCATGAGAAAAAGGCACGACTGTAACTCAGCTCTCACGTGTCGTGGCTGAGCTGTGCTGATCACATTTTCATGGCTTCCCAAGGAGAGGAGGGTTGTGAGATCATCCCGTGTCTCTGGTTTTTGGCAGCCTCCTCCCTTCCTCGCCTTCTCTCTCCCTTTGTCTACACCAATAGCTTTTGAAACCCCTGGCTGAGTTCAGTCTCATTTTCTAGAGCAGAAGGCTGAGATGTATTAAATTCCTCAAGGTATAATGAGTACTGGCAGTCAGGTAGTGGAGGGACACTCCAAGGAATGTCCACAGAGGAAAAGGCTTCCAGTGTAAGATGGAGTTAGAGTGCAGACAATCAGCACAGGGGCAGCTCCAAACAAAGACATTGTTTCATCAGTCCTGCTGTTTGCAGATATGTTTGGGTTTAGGCTGCTAAATGTTGTGCTTTGTGTCAGGATTAATCACAGAAGTGCTGCTGCATGGGAAATTTATGGGAACATTTTGCAGTCAGACGTGAATTTATTTTCTTTACTTGTTTGCACACTTGTATGTGTGTGACAGCCGCCTCCTGGGGGAGGCAGACAAATGCAGCCTTTGGGGCTGGCCTTTCAGCTCTCCACTGTCTCTGCTTCTGTTCCTGCTTATAGACAAATGGAAATGTGTACTAACATGAAAAAGAAATCTTTTATACAAACCTGTGTGGTGGCTGTGTTGCAAAGGTGAAGCAGTTTGACTATGAAAACCTCTTGGAACGTAACTCTGGTAGTAAATGTTCCTGCAATCCAAACCCATCCTCTGCAGATATTTTATGCTGCATTTTCCTCTTTTCTTGCTAATGGGAGGAAAATTTGCCTCTTCTGCTGTGCAAGTGACTGATAATGCTCCAGGTGATTCTGTGGCACAGCCCTGGCAGGGAGGGAACTCTTTTCCCACTTGGAAAGTGTCATGGGGTGCCAGGAATCAGTGGGTGCATCCAGGCTGGCTCCATAAACACCTCTCAGGCTGTCTGTAGCAGCCATGTGCCCAGAGATTTTGAATATCCTGCACCATGGACACACAGAGCTAGCAAGGATAGTGACAGGACGTAAAGCAGTGGAGGGGAAATTATAGACTTGAAATAGGAAAAATGTTTATAGACTTGAAATAGGAGAAATGGTTTTCAAAGGCCCATACTAAGGGTTGTGTCCCAAGGCAATAAAAACAACTGTGAGTATTTGCACACAGCAGTGTATATGTATTCATGTTATGTTTAAAAAATTTTCATTAATAAGATACATAGAGTACTTTAATTGTCACAGTCCAGTATTGATATTTTCTCTCTCATGTTGTCTGTACATGACCAAAATGTAAAAACAAAAGGCCTGACTATGTGGGGATGACTCACCAGCAGCTGATCTAAGCAGCTCTGCAGTCTGGGTTTTATCTTTAGAGTTCAAGGAGGATTTTATGCACAGAGCTGTACTTGATATTTAATATTTCAGGTCTCATTCCCACTGACAGTCTGAAGCAGACAGGGTCATGACTTAACTTGTCCATGAAGTAAATAGAACACTATTGATGCCATAAAGATAAGTCATATTCATTACAAAGACCACATTAAAGACACATGCTTGAAGAGGCTTGTGTTTGGAAACCAGGACAGGCCAGATTGATAATTGTCTTTGTGATATCAGTTCAGTCCCTACACACATGAGCACAATGATTAGAGCCGGTTGATAATTGAGTAGCAGATTTTTCTTTTTTTAATGTGCTTCATAATACATTAAATAGTTTAGAATCCTGTAGGGATGTATTTAATGAAATATGAAACATCCTAGCAAAAATAAAAAAGACATCCATTTTCCTGGCAAAGTGATACCTTGGAAAGACTGATAAAACCACTGTTTGTTTCAGTTTGCTGCTTATTTCAAATTGGTAGCAATTTGGAATGCATTCTCTAATTAATTTCCTGGCTGCAGTTTCCTGACTGTGTATGGAGTAGTTGCACAAGAAATTTGTCCGCACGCTGAACTTCTGCACTTGACTCATTCAGGGTGGGATTTGGTTACCTCAGTGTAAGTATCTGCTGTCATTTGAGACACCAAGGCATCCCACCTGGCTCCTGGCTGCGATTTCTGAGGGGTGCAAGTCCCCAATCAATCTTTCCTCCTGCCTGAAGCCCTGTGCAAACATTTCAGATGTGGAGTCGCGATTCAAGCAGCTCCAGTGCTTGCACACAGACAGGTCACATCACACCTGGCTGACTCTGCCAGCTGGAAAATACTTATAAAGTGGAGCTGTGTGTACAATAATGTCATTATACAGATTTTCTCACCTTAATGTTAATCCCAGGAAGAACAGCACTCGTGTGCCAGGTGTCAACATCTTTAAGTGGTGCAGCGCTGCCAGTTTTGTCCTGTGGAAAGAACAAGGTGTGTGCAGAAGGGAGAGCAAAACCCAGCCCAGGAATGTGTGCCAGTGAAATCTGTAACCCCAGGGAGATGTGTGGGCTCCTGCAAAGGGGAATAATGTGGGACAACATCCTGGGAACAGAAGAGAGGCAGTGCTGATAGAAACTACAGGGCTGTCCAGCCTCTGTGTCCATCTGTGGGCAGTGACAGATGCTCTGAGAAGATGGCAATCAAAGCAGGGCAGAGTGTGCAGATGCAAAAATCCTCCCTGGAATCCTTCAGGAATGTGGCCAGTTGCTCTGTAGTCACAGAGTCAGTTTTAAAATCCTTATCCCATTTCCTCACCCAATAACACCATCTACTTTGTAACCAATAAATGAGCATCACTGGCCTACTCATGAACATCTCAGGAGGGCAGTGTAACATTATTCTCATTTCTGGTTTCATCTTTTGGGGTTGGACGTACAAACAATTCATAATATTTTGCCCCAGAACTTTTGGGTTGGTATTTCTCAATTCACCATCAGACATGAGACTAGTCTAATTTTTCAATGCTTTTCAAAAAAAAGAAAAGCAGTATTTTTTATTTCTTTATGTGTAAAAGGCCGAATGTCTAAAAAAATTGTAGAAAGATTTCAACGTTTTCTTTTCAGTTTCTTTTTTGACCTTATTCTTTCACCATTTTACACCCAAAAAATGGCATAAAATCCTGCCTCAAAATCTGAGTCTTAGATAAGTCCTGTGCACAGTGGCTCATCTGTTGCCGTTGTTGTTTTTATGTTGCCTTTCAGCAGGTGGAATTTTGTCCTCTTAAGAGGTTTTCTGTTTACAACCTTCCACCTAATGTCCCTTTTCCCCATCCTTCTTGATGTAAGTGAAGGGAAAGGGTGGCTCAGCTCTCTATTTCTTTAGAAATATTTTGGCCTTCACCATTTCTAGTAGATAAACTATCAACAAATGCAATACTGGTTTAACACTCAATTAAACCCCCTGATTTTAGACAGCAAAATATTCTGAGGTTTCTGGTAAACTTTTGAGTAATTGTTTATCATTATGAGAGTTAAAAATTACTCTTGGGCTGTATTTTGTGCTGAGTTTGTAACATTATTTTGCTCTCCCATGACACTCAGCAATAAAAGCCTCTGCATAGCTACAACTGCAATGTACCTTCACTGCCACTTACTCTGAATTGACTACAGATTAATGTAAATGTCATGTTTGCATAATCAGGTAATAGCTTTTTTTGCCCTCAAACCATAATTCATAGAATGTTTTTTTGGCTTGGTCATTTCTTTGTTGTTGTTTTGGGATTTTTTTGTTTGTGGGGTTTTTTTTTATTTCCCTGTAAATAAACATTTGGCAAATGGTCTGTCAATGGTCTTTCCCCATCAAATTTTAGTAAAAGTTTGCCTGAGTGTGCCACAGAATTTACTAATCAAATGTGCATAAATAATTTATTCTTCCTTTTTTTTTTTTTTTTGGTAATTCGTGGAATTCTGACCTGGTAGATAATGTATAGATTTTGTTATCCATGTTTAGATGACTTCAAAATTTTATATTTATATATTTATATATTTATTTATATATTTATATATTTATATATTTATTTATATATTTATATATTTATTTATATATTTATATATTTATATATTTATATATAAATATATTAATACATTTGTATATTTATATATTCATACATTTATATATTTATATTTATTTGTAATTATATTTATTTCTGTCTAAAGATTATATTTATATTTATTTATTTCATGTTTAAAGAATTAACTCACAATTTTAAATGACAGCAATTGGTTAAGATCTAAACATTTGGTAGGAAAATATTCTAAATAGCATTAGTTGCATCCAGGCACACAGGGCTGGATGTGTAGCTTCCCTGCAAGGAAACCCAAGTAGGCAACTGCAGAGACTTTCCTTTTCCTCTCCTTTTCTTTCTTCTTATTCTGTGCTGGTGAGGAGCAGAATTCTTCTAAGCAGTCTCAAATTCCAGGTTGTTTAATTATGGAATGTTGAACAAACTCAGGGTTTTACCAGGCTGATTTGGCTTTTGCTTCAGTGCTGTTCAGCAGAAGTTGTTCCCCTGCACAGGCATTTTAAGTGTGAAAATAAAAGACATCAGGGAAGTTGTGTTTTGGGTTTGCTTTGTTGAGAGGTTGTTTAATTTTTAGATGCTCCTGGATCTGTGCTGTTTCTTGGACTCCCCATCTCTGTGTTACTGACTCTGTCTTCATTCAGTTAAGCTGCAAACCCAGATGATATAGATAAAAGTTGAAATATTTAGTGCTAACCAGAACTGGTCCTCTGGAATCTCCTGGCTGGTTCGTTCCAGTGTGTTCTAAAAATGGGAGTCCTTGGAGAGTGAAGCAGGAATATGCAAAAGCCATTTTCCAGAGGCTGCCCAAGCTATCCACTGCTTCTGGGGGCCTTGCTTTATGTGCTGCATTTGTTTTATAAATCCCCCTGCATCCTGGCAGGATTCCTGCATCTGAAAGCTAAACCTCAGAAAGCAACAAGAACAAGAAAAAAAGAAAAAAAAAAAAACCTCAGATAAAGTCAGAGCTGTACAAAGACTGATGAGCCAGGTGGACTCAAAGTGCTCATGCCTAATTAGAGAACAGGTAGGTCTAGAGACCGCTTATCGCAGATTGTCACTGTTTGATTTCCTCTTTTGTCCCAGTATTTAGCAGCAGCTGTAGGTAGGACTCAGATTGATACCTGTGAGTTAAGGATGGCCTAACTCTGCTTACATCCATGTGCATTCAGTCAACATTCCTAAAATCCTGCTCTGAGGCAGGATATGGGAAGGAGATCATTTCTATGGAGTACAGCTACTGCACTTGGGATGAAGAGACTTCCCAAGGCAGCTTCCTAAAGGGAAGGGTAGGTTCTTTGCTTAGGGTAACTCATACAATTCAAACATGGGGCAAAAATTGCCCCAAACTGCCCAGTTCAGCAGCATCAGCATTTTCCAGTGTTTCTGCTGGTCAAAGCAAAAAGTGACATCTCTCTAAGTCCTTGTCTTGTTTGCATGGAGGCAAAATGTGTGCACTATTTTTGCCCAACAGCTTGCAATGCTTAATGGGGGACCAGTAAGGAAAGTAATGTTTATCCATTCAGGTGTCCCTCGGCTCCTTTCAGGTTTTTTTTTGTTTGTTTGCTTGTTTAGTTTGGTTTGTGTGTGTGTGTGTGTTTTTATTTTTATTTTTTGGTTGGTTGGTTGGTTGGGTTTTTTGTTTTGTTTTTTGGGTTTTTTTTTTTGGTTGTTTGTTGGTTGTTTTTTTTTTTTTTTGGTTGGGTTTTTTTGTTTTTTGGGGTGTTTTTTGGGGTTTTTTTGGGGTTTTTTTTTTTGGTTGTTGTTATTTTTTTTTTAATTTGACAGGAAGCAAAACAGAAATATGATTTGGGTTTTTGTTTTCTGAGTACAGCAGCATTTCTCTGTATTAAGCAGTTGGTGAGAACTTGTGCAAACACACTGACTCTTTTACACAGAGCATTTTATCCTTATTGTTTAAGGTGCAAATCAGCTGGTTGTGTTTGACCTCACTGAGAGTAAGAAGATACAAAAAGATATTAATTGAATATAATGCTTGAATATAATTAAATAATTTTACAAGCTAGAATTAGTTTTAATTAGTTTTAATTAGTTAAAGCTACTATGTAAAATGTCATGATATAATGGTATTTGTTGGGTTATCTCCTCAGAGTTCCCTCAAGGCTCTCCCAGAGAGTCTTTTTGCAGATATACTCTAAGCAATTTGTAAATGACTCCAAACCAAGCCCTTATCCAAACTCAGAAAACCTTGTGACTATTGGCTGTTTAGATCTTAAAAGTTTCCACTTGAAAATTTTCAGCTCTGTGCAGATGGTTTACAAACAATCTAAAGGGGGATGTAGAGAAGTAAAATTCTTATTCACTGATTTTGTAAATCTGTGAACAGCTAGAAAAAAACATTTTTTAAAAAGTAGACCTTTAAAAAAGGTGGTGTGTCTTCTATAAAATGATGTCCCAGTCCACTCTTTAGACTGGAGATTTGCTCTTCCCCACTGCTCAGTGCCCATTAAGATACACTGTTCAGTGTACTTATAAAAGTACACTGAACAGTTTATATAAAAATATAAATATAACATATAAATATAATATATAAAAATATAAATATACATTAAATATAAATATAAAATTTTGAAGTCATCTAAACATGGAAAACAAAATCTGTACAGTATCTATTAGGTCAGAATTCCATGAATTACCAAAAAAAAAAGGAAGAATAATTTATTTATGCACATTTGATTAGTAAATTCTGTGGCACACTTAAGAAAACTTTTCCTAAAATTTGGTGGGGAAAGACCAGTGACAGACCATTTGCCAAATGTTTATTTACAGGGAAGTAAAACTAAAAAAAAAAAACCCAAAACTACGAAGAAATGACCAAGCAACAAAACCTTCTATGAAATATGGTTTGAGGGCAAAAAAAGCTTGATTATGAAAACATGACATATACAATAATCTGTAGCTAATTCAGAATAAGTGGCAATGAAGGTACATTGCAATTGTGGCTATGCAGAGGCTTTTATTGCTGAGTGTCACGGGAGAGCAAACTCTAGGTGTGCCAAAGAACTGGTGTCTCAAGGATTAGACAAGTCCCTGCATAATTCACCTTCTGAGGGTGCGCAGGACCTCAAGCACTGCAGGAGCAGAGAGGCAGCAGTGGAAGATGTGCTGGGGATGCCCTGCTCAGCTCTGCTCACACTTCCCAGCGCTCAGCCACGTCCAGGGGATGTCAAAGCTGGGTTTCAGTCTTGGTGCAATCAGGCAAGAGAGGCAGCCAAGGCCTTAAACCACTCCTTTCCATCAGCCATGGGAGTGCTTTGGAGTCTGGATACTCTGCTGGGCTGATTATTGCCTTCCTATGTTTCAGCACACCCAAGGGGCCTAGAAATATTAGAACAAATATAGGTGATGTGTCTGAACTCGTGGTTTCACTGTTCAGTGTGAGCAGGGTTGCTGCAGGGGTTGGTTTTGTCCTTTTCAACCATTCCTATGCAGCAGGGTTGGAGAGGCAGGCTTTGATGTAGCCTGCATGCAGATCAAACCACGTGCTTGATTGCTTGATCCAGAGAGCGTTTGTTTGTCTGATGAGAGGAGGCTTTCTTTTCTCAGATATATGTCTGGGGGTTTTTTAGACACTGAAATCTTTATTTTTCTCTTATGCAGTGAGCATATAGGTTAAATCTCAGCCTATGTATAAATTGTCATGGGCGTGAGCCATCAAGACCTATGTGGGGGATTATTTTGTAAACAAGCTTGCAAAATCAAAAGGTAAATTCCACTGGGGAAGTTAAAAAAATGATGGGTTTTTCTGAAACTGCAGTTGTGTCTGTGTGGTATCACTTTCTAAATCTAATTTCAAGTGCAATGCCATAGAGAATGCTCATAGACATTGTTCTGAAGTGATTTATCCTCTAAATCACGGCTGTCTTACTGCCTGCCTTCATCTGAGCCTAAAAGTATAAATGAACTCCAAGGCTTTGATCTGGAAGGTTCAAAACTCAAAGGAGATTTTCCAGGGCTTTGAAGTTGAGCTCTAGAGGGGACAATGCACTGTGCACTTATTCACTGGGGGAGTGCTGTCATCAAACAGCCAAGACTTCACCAGTGTAAATTCATTACAGTGTTTGATGTAGCATTATTACATTAGTATTCATTTTGGTTTAGAGTCAGAATACAGGAAAAAAAAAAAAAGAGCTTCTATTGCTGTGTGACTCCATTTATTAACTAAAATATTAATTTATTTATGACAGAATTTTACAGAGCTTTTTTAAAAAGTGTCTCCTGTTCCACTGTTAAGTAAACTTCTGAGAAACTGCTCAGAGAGATTCTTACCTCTATTAGCAGCTTTCACTAAATGAAAGCAGGCAAGGAAAAATAGATGTATACTTTCAATGGGGGTTACAGGAGGTACAAAGTGCCTCGTGGTTGAGGACACCTTAACTGGTAAATCAGCAGGCACCAAAAGTATCTCTGGATCTGAAAATATCAGAATATCAGAGTAGGATACAAAAATAAATGGCACTATGTAGGTGTTCCCAGATAACTTGGTAAACATATTTTGGCTATTCTGTGATGAAAAAAGAAAGTGTTTTAGTTTTTAATTTCTGCCTTTTCAGTTGAGCTGTGTGGCACCTCATCGGTAAAGAACATTTGATTGAAATCACTCTCTCTTGGGACCTGGACCAGATTAAAACAGAAGCTTTTGCAGATAAAAGGCTTGTAGGTTTATCTTTTCTGTTACCTGCTCCTGAAGAGCTGCAAGCCCCTTTCTGTAATTTCATGGTCCTTTTGTTGGGAATGAGTATCATGAGGCTGGGGACAATGGCCTGCTGGGTCTGGCCGTTTCAATAAAGACTGGATTATGATGAGGAGGATTTTCCCCCCTTGCTGTCCTTGTCAATTGGGATGATAACTAAAGCAAGTCAGCTGGCACATTCATCTTGATATTTCAATTTACCCTGGCTTTGTCTCACTCCTTGTTCAGAATTTAGCTGTTCTCCACCATTTCCAGCTGGCAAGTACTCACTTCATGAAAATCATAGATTTTATTCTCAGTTCACCCAACAATTAAAAAGTTTATCTGGGCTAATTTAGTGATCACTATTCCTTATTATGGAACAGATTCCTGGTTTTCAACATGCAATATTTTCCTAGGCTTTTTTAATCCTTCCTAGCCAATTTTCTGCTTGCTCCCAGGTACAGTAAAGTCTAATGGGTTAAATACAATCCTTTAGCTCCTGCTGCATAAAGATCTGTATTTTAGCCATGATGTTCCTGCCTGGGAAGTGGACTGCATCCTTGGCTTGCTTCTGCTACTGACCTTACCTGGAGCAGTGGGTTGTCAGCACTCAGCAGAAAATAGATGTATTTTTGAGAGTCTGTGGTGCATCTTCCTGCCATTTCAGGGACACATGGAAACCTAGGAGGAAAAATATAATTTCTATCTGGCATTTCACTCCCTTATTGCAGCTTTGCTTGCCTGTCCCACAGAGTGAGAGAGTTTAAACTTTAATGGCCACTGCATTAGCTGTAATTCCCTACACATCTTACAATAACACAATCAGTGGACACAGATGTTACCAGATTAAGGAATTAGCTATTAGTGAGTAGGTGCTTCAGCATGGTAATTCTTTAAAAAGATGATATCATTACAGCACTTTCTGAGTGTGCAAATGGATTTGTTTCCTGAAGTTAAACAGGAAGATGCATCCTAGCATTCTTTAGCCCACAAATCTAGACTAGATCTAGCCAGAGGTAGAAACCCAAAATGTCCATTATCCTTGTCAGTTCCCCTGCAGAAAATGTCTTTACAAAGCTAATCCTTTTCTGCTTCCCTATGTGCTAAAGTAAATACACTGCAGTGGGATGTAGAATACTTCTCCTAACATCTTCATCACTGGAAGTGATTGAATTTTCAGTTTAACCTGTTTGCAGCCTGAAGTTTAGCTGAATGTTTATCGTGCTGGGGAGACCCCAAGGAAAGGCTTCCTCAGCATTTTTCAGGATGTTGATGCTGCTTAGAACACTGGGTCAGGTGCAGAACATTGGTGTAAAAGTTTATGCTCCTTCAGAAATGCTACTTGTGGCATACTCTTTTATTTTAGCAGTGGTGAAGTCTGGGAAAGACCCGTCTGTGCTAATCACACACTGTGTGTCCCCACCAGTGTTTGCCACTCTATTTTTACACAGCTGATGACAACTGAATGATAAGTGGTGTTTCACGGATGGAAATTTTATTTTGCTCCAGTTCTCCTGGCTTTCTCCAAGTTTAACCATGTCTATATACAACATTTGTCGTAGATTTCATCAGCAATGCATCTTGAACTTTTAATCTAATCCTAGTTTTGAGAAGTAGCAAAAAAATAGCTGTCAAAGCCCTGCCTCCTAGTCCTGGTTCAACAACCAAAAAGGTGTGGATAAACAGCCAGGATATTATTATCACATGCTACTATGTAATACAATACTTTTTCTAAAGATGTTATGATCTGTCTTCTTTCTGTATGAGTGCTGGCCAGGAAGGAGGAATACTTACAGCAGTATATTTTATTCTCCCCAGGTTGTGAGTAAAAATTCAAACAGAGACTGGACCACTATGGGAGATCACTGTGGTTTAAAGCAGAGGTACTGTATTTCTCTGGCAGTCATGAGGAAAACAAAGACAATTAAAAAAAAAAATTAAAACAAAGGCTTTTTTAATATCATATCCCAGAAACCCAGCTTTTAATTTGGGGATGAATATGGTGATTTGGGAGCAAATTTGAGAAAAGTTTAACTGTGCAGTTGGCTGATTATCTTGCTAAAGGTTGAGTTCTAAAGGCTAGAAAGACTTACAGCATTTTACTGAATGTAAAAGATAACCTTTAAGAGCACTGCTCATATTTTCAGAAGTAAACTGCACAGCATTTTTTGCATAGCAGTGATTAATATTGTTTATTTTGCAGTAACACTCAGCTATCTCCTCCCAAGATTAGGTGCCACTGCACTGAATATTTCTTTCCCCCCAGCTCCCCAGGGATCTTTCCTGGGTAGGGCCTGCATGTGGAGTTAATCACAGTGATGTTAAGTAGTGATGGGATTAATATTCTGGTTGAAACACAGAGAATTTCCAAACTCTGCCTTTTTTTGGTTTTTTTTTTTTTTTGTTTTTTGTTTTTTTTTTTTTTTGTTTTTTTTTTTTTGTTTTTGTTTTTTTTTTGTTTTTGTTTTTTTTTGTTTTGTGCTTCAAGGTACAAATCACCTCTACAGAGTTGTATTTGTAATTTCTATCAAATTTCAAAGTCTGATAATTGTGACCTCTGGAGGAGTTCCCTTTGGAGCCATTCTCACATTCAGCTTGCTACTCCTTCTCTGTCAGTGAATTCAGGAAAGCTTTACCATTCCACTGCAAAAATATAAATAAATTGAAAGGCTGAGGAGATTGCTCTGTGCTAAGCTTGGCATTTCTGCATAAGTGTAAGTAATGATTGATGTTTCACTCCTTGCTCTGGTGATACCCTGCAGTTCCTGAATGAAAAAGGCTGAGCTGGCTTTTTAATTTACTAGTTAAACTTGGAAGTCACTTTCCAGCAAATTGAAAATGTCTCCTTATGAAACTCACTAGCTTTTAGATATCAAGAGAAAACTTTACACTCATTTACATGAAAAAAAAATCCAGAAAGAAGTAAGTAAAATATTAGTATTATAATAAAGGTTTTATTTTTCTATTCCTTTTCTGGCTCAGGGTTGCACACTTGGGCTCTTACATAGCAAAACAGCTCTCCCAGTTTCTGAATCAGCTCCTTGAGGAGGAAGTTGAAAACCACCAGGAAACTCTGGAAGTTTTTCTTTTGAGATGGTCTGTTTCCTCCCTCTTTCTCCTGTCTACTTCAGAGTAATAGAAGTCAGAACAAATGTTCAGTTAAAGAAAATACTTCAGAAACAAAGTGGAGCTTGAAATAGTTCTTGAGATCTCCTGTAATAGCTAATTCTATTGCTTTGTTTTTGATGCAATGTGTCTGGTTGGAGGGTTGAATTCACACCATTTTATGATAAATCAAATTACTTACATTTAGAGTAAGGAAATAAATTTTGTTTGTTTGTTTTAAGCTAAGACAGATGGAATAGTTTTAATATTTTGGTTGCTTTGATTATAGGATTTTAACTAAGTTGCAGGTGTCTGGGATTTGAAAACTGTAGTATAAACTTCAAACCAAAACATCATCACCACTTTTGATGATGACACTTTTCTGTGACAGTGCAGCACACATTAAAGATGTGCTATATATTTCACAGTGATAGTAAATATGCCCTTTAAATAGAAGTGTTCTGAACTTGCATGTCTAAGAGCACATTTCCATGGAAGCCCTGCTTACAGTTGTTTTTTTGGTAAAACACCTTGTTAATATTAGAGCAGCAAATTCTCTAACCTCATCACAACCAAACTTGCCAAACACAGGTTCTTTTACCAAAAAAAGTGGAAATATTAATCAATTTGAAATGCCTTGTTATCTGCTACTATCACTTTAATTTTTATGATAGCATTTTAAAACCCCCTTGATTTCAGGTGCAAGTTTCTCTCATAAAGTAGTTTTTACCTCTCTGATCCAACCTGTTTATAATCAACAAATCATCTTCCAAATGAGCACTGTTGTAATTTGTTTTTAGAGAGACAGTAACAGGGAAATGCTGTCTACTACAAAGATACATCATTAGTTGATAAAGAATTATCTACAACAGCCTTAAAATGTTAAAACACTGACTAATAAGTTGTTAAATAATCCAAGCATTGTCCTCTTTGGAGTACTTTCAGTCCATTACATTTCATGTATAGTTAATTTATCCCATTCAGCCTATATTAAAATGTCAGTTCTACACTGAATTCTGAGGTCATGGTAGTGTGTGACCTTCTTGGGAAACAACAATGGAAGTGGTTCAGGATAAACAAGTGTGGAAAATGCTGTTCAGTGGATTTTAAGTTCTCTGTATTTTCAGTAGGTTTTATGAATGAATAGTGCTGTCCATTTAAAAGAGCTTTTATTAAGCCTGCAAGGCCACAGATTTGATATGGCATTCCTGGTGTTACATTGTTAGGCAATTGCTTGGCATTTCTGAGGAGCTGGAAAGTGGTTTTTGGGAAGAGTGAAAGGTTCCTTGGATGTTACTGGTCTGTTTGGATGTGAATCAGCAGAGCTCCTCGTCTCCCACCTGGAAGCAAAATACAGAATTTGCAAGGCAGGAATGATGCCGGTGTTTTGGTCAGCACCTTCTCCTGTGACTTAAAAAGCTCCCAAATATATTGTAGAGAAAAAATGCAGCTCCTGGAGTGTTTTAAAATCATCTACATGGGCATTCAACACACTTCTCTATTTTTCAAAGCAGTGTCTCAGGTCCTTTTCTCTGATCTGCAAAGTGATGTGGCTTGAAAAAGTTAATAAACTGAACTGGCCACAGCTCCTGGCCAGTGGAGACACCCACAGAGGTTTGGTCACAGGAATCAAGTTTGATTTTCAAGAACAAATTAATTGACAATAGGGCTAGCAGATAGTAGAAATACCTAATGAAAATTCAATGCAAAAAAATCACAAACCTAGATATTATATATATATAAAATATATAATAGATAATGTGTGTATTATATATATAATATCTATATTATATATAGATATTCTAGATATGTAATTTATATATATATGTAATATAAGGTTATATATATAATATATTATATATAATATATAATATATAATATATTATATATTATATATTATATATTATATATTATATATTATATATTATATATTATATATTATATATTATATATAGATATTATTAAATATCTAAGTCACCTTGCAGTGGTCCAGTCTAAATGAGTGGTGTGCTCTGTAGGCAATTATTGAAATGCACCTGGTTTCATTTTAAGCATTCATTTTGATATTATCATTTAAATTTAAATTTAAATGGTATTATTTAATATTATCATTTTCATTGATTGCAATAATTTGTAGTCAAGGCTCAAATTTTGTGAGTCATCACTTATGATTCATAAATTAAATGTTGTAATGAATGTGTTTATATATATTTTATAAATAAATAAATAAATAAATAAATAAATATATATATATATATATATATATACATTTTCTTCCTCCCAATTGGTACCAGGCATATTTAGGATTAAATAGATAAAAAAACTGAAAATATTTAGGCAACATCTAAACTAGTTATGCTCACAGCAGGAACCATCAGCAGTGAAGGTGTGTATATGAACCAACAAGTAAAACACATCAGGGAAGAATGGCTTGTGACACTCCTAACAGTCTTGACTAAATGCATTATACAGAAATAGATTTAATAACCTAAGTTATTAGTTATGTAAGTACATGCTACGTAATAATGTAATTATTAACTGAGTAAAAATGTTTCATGTTGCTAATGGAGCTATTTTCTGAAATTTCCCCGTTTTTGTGCAGCTTTCTGTGTGAGCCACAATCAGGGTAGGAAGGTTTAGCTGCAAGCGAAGGTACACCCCTGACCCATATACCCATAAATTCAAAAGTCATCTCACGAAAAAACATCATCATTTATGCTTTGTAGTGGAAGTAATTCCAATGAAAGTTCTGTGGATGAAGTGGAGAGGTGTCAGGAGGGATATGCTGCTTTCCTCTATATTGTATAAGATACAAAGAAATGCACAGGAGGGAACAGAACTTTAATAATCCCACATCAGGGAGACAGAATGTACCAATCAAAAAAACTTTAAAATTGCCATCTGCTAAATCTTTCTCTCTAAAGGAACAAAATACCCACAGCTTTATTTCTTATATTAGTAGAAATGGATTTTAGAACTCGAAGGCTGGTATAAACATGACGAATGTTATTAAATGGAAGCACAATATTATCAGACAAATCAATTTACATTCAATTCAGGAATTATAAACCAGTGATTCTTTCTGTGTTTTAAGGAGTTTTCTGTGTGCAACAGTTCTCAAACATCAAGTCTACTTTCCACTCCTAGCCCTGAATGCAAGCAAATGGGAAAATCTGAGTTGAGGAGAAAACTCAGCAAAGAGAGGAAATGGCTTTTGATGAATTTGCTGGCAGGTCTGTGTATGCCATAGTGGGAAAGCAGAAAATATAAACAACTCTTTTATTTGGTCTGACCAGGTTTGGGAATACAATGTAGGCATTTATTGGAAACAAACCCACAATGCAATGAAAAGCGTGATTTTAGTTGGTTCTGGGTTGTTTTCTTTTTTTACAAACCCTAATCCTTCTTAATCAGCTGGTTTTCATGCATATATTTCTAGATGAGTAGTACTCCAGGAATAAGAGGTGACTGTCATTTTGCAAGTGCTGAAGCATTAAGATTTAATTCCCTTGCCACCTGATGATCTCTGTTGATTGAAAACATTGCTGTATCATAGTTACACCATCTGTTGAGATCAGCTGAGGTGGGAGCCTGTGAGCTCTGTCCTTTTAACAGGGCTTGTGATGCTGGACTTTTGGGGTAAGACTAGGGGGGCATGTTCTGGTTTTAGTGGAAATTCTTATCTTTTTTAACAGTCTGTTTTAACAAATGCACCTTGAGATTACAGGGGCTTGGTTTTCCCTTTCCTTTTGTGTTTTTAAAGAAGCTGGGTCTTGTGGGTCTTTGTCCTGCTTAACACTTGTGTTTGAGAGCCAAATAGATGAGGTCAGGAGGGGAGGAGTGCAGGGGGCTACTACAGGTTTGGAGAACTGAAAGTTTGCTCAAAATGCAGTGACTTTGGGTGGTCTTCTCTGGATGACACATGGGAATAAGCATTTGAAATGTGACTCATTTTCAAATCAGTAAAAGGGGAAAGAAGGTGGCTCCACTTTATAAGTATTCTCAAGTTTTTCATTTTCAAAAACAGCAGACGTGATTTTAATTTGCAGCAGATTCCTCTTTATAAGAGCACCAGTCCAGCACAATGTTTTGAGCTAAGGTTTAGCAGCTTGAAATAGTTAATTTTACAAAGCAGAGTAGTAATAACACTTTTCCCTACCCTTTTCCAGGTTCTTCCTTCTCTTTCATCTACTGAATAATGCACAAGGCCCTCACAGATTTGCACCTATGGGAATAGAATTTTTTAATCATTTTCTATACACTCCCTTTAGTATTTTGAGAGTGAGTCTTTGCTTTTTTACCTGCTTTTAGATTCAGGAAAATCAAGTGTAAAGTTGAAGCAATTTGAATTATTGCTGTGATTTAGTTATAGTTAGTTCTACTTAGAATATGAAAAATGTGGTGGTGATGAGATTATATAATCTGGAAAGTCAGTGAATTTTGAATAAAGATCCCAAAGCCCTTTGGGTTAAACTCTGATATAGAAGAATACATTTATTTTCAGCTAGACTCGATCTGGAATAATTATCTGCAATAAACATGCTAAAGATGAGTTTTCCAAAGGGTGGACAGCCTACCCATCTTCCTATAGAAAGAGAAAAAAGCAGAACCCACTTTTGATTTGGCAGATCAAAATATTCCTCCAGTAGGACCTGGTTTCAGAAAAAAAAAAAAAAAAAAAGAAATAAAAAGAAGATGAATACTTAAAATCAGTCATGAGAAAACAGAATAGTGAGGAGTTGGGGAAGAGTGTGTTTTCCTTCTTGAAAATGTCTGAAATCTGTTTATGAGGAGGAAAAACTATTTAAAGGATTTGCACTCAAGTGACAGAGGTGTTTTTAAGTCAAATGGGCAAAAGCTAACTCAAACGTAGGGAAGTGAATGGATATTCTAGAAATGTCATGAATGCTGAAGCAGGTCACTCAGGGAGCACTAATCAAGGCTGGGAGCACATTACAAAGCAGTAGGAGTGAAATGAGATTACATTCAGTTCATAGTGGTCATACCAAAACCAACACTTGACACTTGCTGCAATTACTCATCTGTGCCACTTACAAATGCTTCTGGTATAACAGAATCACATAAATTTGGGGGTACAGAATGTATTTTCACAAAGGAGGCCTTTCTTGATATTGTAGTCATCTCCTAGGTCAAGTGTACCTCGAATATATAATTTTAAGTTCAGTCCAACAGTGTTCTTGGAAGGTGGTTTCCAACAGAAAGTTCTGGGTGGGTTCCTCTCTCCCAGCTGGCAATCATAGGGTGCAGGTCACCCCTGCCCTACCACCCTTATTATTTCTTCATTTTATTGCGACTAAGATTTCACATTCTTGCAATAGTTAGAGAGTTGTTATTTTCTTGGCTTCTCCTGCAAGCACTGTTTATTGTTTAGCCTTATCCTATCCCAAAGCCCAGCTCCAATAAAGAAGAAACATTTGCTTGAACTGCAGGAGTAAATAACAACATGCTGGAGGCAGAAATAAAAAAGTGAGTGAATGTTTGCCTGCCTGATCAGAGATCATCTGCACACAAATAACTCCTCTCAAGTTGTTGACTGGGACATTTACTGTGCTTTAGTCCTTAAAAATGGTTTTACTTTGCACATCCTTAGGTGTGGAAAGTCATGGTGGGGAGTAGCTGGTAGGAGTCAGGGAACAAAGCAAATACAGGACTTGGAATTCAGGACATCAAGGGCTCAAAAGGACAAAGAAAAGCCTTTTCCAAATGTGTGTGGATGACATTTCAATGTCATTAATTTTGATTTGCATACTCAGCTTTAACAGTTGCACATTGCAGCAGAACCACGAAGGTAGAGCTTGGACCTTTGTTCAGACCCATTCTCCATTCCCCCTTTTGCAAGCAGGGGATTGCTTGCAAATCAAACTTTCTACCAGAATTCTACCAGAGAATTTGACACTGAAATGAAGTGAATGAGGTATCAGGAGTTCACCTTCCTCTTGTAAGAAAGATGTTCAAGATTTCTTACAAATCATTTTTCTTTTCATTCTGTGACTGGGCCAAACTTCAGGCATTGCAGAACTTCAGGGTCAGTCTGGATGCTTTCTTATAAGCTGGGAGTAATTTAGTCTTCAAAAATAAGTAGCCCTAAATCCTTTAAAAAAAACAATCTCTGTATATGCATGTAACTTGGCCAGTCTTTTTCTTTGAAAAACGTTGCATTTGAGACACATGACTAAGGATTTAAGACTGCCTCATACTCTAAATGCACAAAAAGTGAGACTTAGGATAGTGCACTAAACTTAACTCTTATGTTTTCTGATATTTAAATTCTCTGGTACAATTCTATGTTTGCAAAAGGGAGAATGAACAGAGGGGTCTGAACAAGGAGTCTCACCTCTACCCTGAAAGTTCAGCTGCAATGTGGAAATTTTAAAACTGAGTATGCAAATCAAAATTAATTCCCAAAGATCAGGGCCATGGACTGCTCCTTCAGTTAAGGCTATTATCATGTTAGATAAATAATTTCAAATATGTGCTATTTAAGTCAAAATGAATTAAGGTGGTGTAGAAAATGTCAAATTGAGGTTTTTTCAACTAAGGAAATTGTGATTTGAGCCAGCTCTCAACTGTAGCAATTTGATGTTAAATTAATTTGTGGCACAGTTAAATCACATACCAATCTATGAATGCCAGCTGGATCAAAGGGAGACCAGTATGTAGAGAGAAAAGTGATGGTTTACTTTTTCCTGCTATTTCTGTATAAATTTTAAGTTGTTTCTTTTTCTTTGAAAATAAAATCATCCAAACTTTTTCCAACTCACATGCTAGCTGATGGACATTAAATATTTGTAACTCTGGATTTGAACTTGCAAATAACAACTTCAGTGGTTCTAGTTTAACTTTTGCATTTTAAGTATGTTCAAGGTTTTTAAATTTCATTCAATTCATTTTTCTTAAAACAATGCATTATGTAAGGTGAAGGTTCCTGGTAATGTGGGTGATTTGAAGTTTAAACTCATTTTTAATACCAATGCCCTCAGTTGTGAACTCTGTTTCCCCCTAGCATTTATGACACACAAAATGCTGACTAATACAACTGAATTTGGGGAGAGATGTTGTGAATAAATAAACTCCCATTTTCTTCAACTTGATTAGGTTTTTTTACATTATTTGTATTTTTTGTCTGGCTTCTGGACAAGCAGTGAATCATCTGCAGTTTGACTGGGGTAGTTTGTGATTTGCTGCCTTGCAAAAAATAAAAAAATCTGGTCTCACGAAACAAAAGTGTGTCTCCACACATATTGGTTCAAAAATATGCTGTGATTTCATCTTTGCTGTCATCAAAAGGAAAGGTCTTTGTGGCCAGCTGAGCACACGTGACAGCTCTGTCATTAAAATGGAATAACCCTGGAGCAAAGGGGAAGATGTTTGAAAAATGAAACTTCATGGCCAAGTACTAGTTAGGAACACTTTGTCCAGGGATTCTTTGTGCTGTTTATGGAGATAGAGGTTTCCAGCTTTAGGAATGAAGCTGTCAGCTAGAATTCAGATTTTGCTATTAGAGGTGGCTGTTACTGTAGCTTTCATGCTACAGTAACAGTTTTTATTTTTAAGCATGATATCATGGCACTACTGAACTGTGAGTTTGCCTTTCATACCCCTACTCCTTTAATTAGAAAAATTTGCTTCCTGGGCATTCAGTGTTTTATTTGAGGATGGAATGCAGGAATTTATTTCCACAGTTGCAGTTATTTCACAATTGTACATTTGGCCTCTTTTAAAAAGTGAGAGGCCTCTTTTACTTTCTTAAATTTTTAATTCTGGAACGTTTTGACTCTGTTGCAAATGGGCAAAGGAATGCAGAGCAGTTATGCTATGTCAGTATGTGACTGCTCAAACATTTGTCATTCTTAAAAGTTCTTGTTTTTATTGAGAATACTTCAGAAAAGGCTTCCAGCAGATAAGTATACATTCATTTGTGAGACCATATATATGGAGACAGGGTGACCTCTTTAAAATACTAGTACTAGCAGTGGAATAATAAATTACCTATTTATTTTATCTCCTGGAAAAATAAATCCATCATTTTCTTGTGTATGCTCTAGGCCTTTGCTGAGTAAAAAGTGCAATGTGAATCTCATCCAAATTTCTGCCATCAGTTCTGTACATTACATTGCATTTCTTTCATTACATTTCCATCAGGTCTGAAATAACTCCACCAGGTCTTCACATGAGTTCTTTGAAATTCAGACCACTTCCCTGTAGTGCTGTGTATGACATCAGTTTAATTGAGGCAACCAAGTTAGAAATTCATGGCAGTGATAACAAATGCATTGTCCCTCCCTGTCAGTGCTAATTAGCTCTAGGGGCGGAAAAAACTTTCATTCAAAGCTGAACTGCCCTGTTCCAAAAGCAACAGTGAACAAACAGGGATCAGCATCCAGAAAAGTGAGTCAGGACTTTGTCCTAAGGGCCTCTCTCCTGGTGCCCAGTGTGCCCAGAGCAGCAATGGTGTTATCAGTGAGGGCAAAGAGCTCTCTGAACTCCAGCTGTTTCAGAGCTGGAAACTCTTCCAAGGAAGAGCTAACTCTTCAGGAAAAGAGCCATTGCTTTGCTTTCAACAGGAAAAAATGGGACCTTCTCCTGGTTGAGCCCCACCTTGACACCATCTCCTGCGGCACAGATGTGTTGCAGACATCCTTTCATTAAAATCCTTCTTTAGGATTTTTTCTTCCTGAAAAGCTGAGAGGCTCCAGGAATGAAATGTAAGCAGTGGTTGTCTGCTGCTGTGGAATGCATCAGGTGGATTTTTGATTGGCCCATCTTGGATGTTTATAATTAATGGCCAATCAAGGCTGAGCTATCTCAGACACAGTCCGAGTGAGCTCCTTTTGTTATCATTCTTTTCCTTTCTATTCTTAGCTTAGCTAGCCTTCTGAGATTAAGCTTTTCCTTCAATACTTTTTAGTTAGTTAAAATGTACTATATATATATATATCATAAAATAATAAATCAAGCCTTCTGAACATGGAGTCAACGTTTTCCTCTCTTCCCTCACCTGAAAACCCCTGTGACCACTGTCACACAGATGAGCTGGGGAAACGTGGCTGGGAGGAGAAGGGTTCTGCTGTGGGTCTGCCCAAGTGCTGGGAAATCATCCTTTGAGAGTGGGGTGCCTTGGCTAGGGCAGGTTGAGTTAAGATGGAATTATCCTGAAAAATGAGGAAAATTGTCAGGCAAAAGAAAAAAAAAAAGAGAAAATTATTAGCAAGAAGTTTTCAAAAGCAGGAATGATAAAGTGTGTGAGTAGAAGGTGGGGGACTGGAGCAGCTTTGCAGAAAGAGTACAGATGTTATTTCAGAGCCAACACAGAGGATTAGGCAGCACTTTCTTTTCCCAAGAGAGCAAATACCACCTTGGGATGTATAAACAGGAATGCAACGTTCAAGACACACAAAGTAATCCCACAAAACCTCAGAGGGAGCACTGTGTCCAGTTTGGGATAGCAGTGTTTAAAGAGAAAAAAAGGCTTTAACTGAGAGCAGTGCAGATGATCAGCAAGCTGGACCACAGGACCTGTGAGGAACCTGTACTCCTGCCTGGGGAATGAAAGTGTGACTCTGAGGGTTTGAGAATTCACACAAAACTTGTGTCAGGAGTTAGGAATTGATGTAACCTAGACAGCCTATACATTTATACACCACTTCCCTGACAGGCAAGATTCAAAATTGGGCATTTGCCATAGCAGCATGGATTTAGGAGAAATCTCATGACAGCTTTCTGTCTCCAGGAGATGCCCTCAGAAGGTCTTTGAGAGGAGGCTGAGTCACATTTATATCAGAAATGCATTTTTGAGTAAAGTTTTCTGCCTTAGGAAAGGGGATGTTTCTGAAGCCCTGACCAGGTAGAGGGTGGGAAAACACTACTACAAAACAAATACTGTTAATTGGGATTGTAGTTGTCTTTTGCACACAGTTTTGAAATGTAAAGGGGTTTTTATCTGCTTTTTATCAGAGACCTTATTTTCTTTTTAGAAATTATCAATTGTCTAGTTTTGAAATTAACATTTTGAAATTTAATTCTATGCATATGATACATATGAATTTTATCAAAAAATGACATCTGTTAAAAATGGCACCTGAACTGCCCTTGCCAATTGTGCTTGATTTCCTTATTTTTACTGCTCTGAGCACAGAAGAGTAAAGGGGAAGTTGAGGATTTGAGAGAATTTAGGTTCTTTTCAGGTAAAATTACCAGATTTTTTTTTCCTGGGGTTGCAGAGCCGCCCACCCAGGGGAGCACATTGGTCACCCTCAGGTGACAGAGGCAGACACAGGTGACCCAGAAATATCTGAGTTTTATGTAGGGCTGCTTGCAGGCTGTTTCTCTTCCTTCATTTTAAAAATGTTGGCCAGTAATGTGCTGGAGGAATCTCATCATGACGACCCAGAAAAAAGGTAAATTTTCCAGCTCCTAAGCCACGTGGGAGTTTGCCTAATAGAAATGGTTGAAATCAACCGGTCTGAACAAGAGGTTTTTTCTGTTTTCAAGAAAAAAGTCGGCTGTGTGGTTTCTCCACTCTCTCATTCTGCACTCTAATCCAGTGCTGAACAGCTCCTCCTTTTTGTGTTTAGCTGTCACCAAACATTTTGACTCTTGAGCTTTTTTTTTTATTACATTTTGACACTTTTCATTGCATCCTCAGAGACTTGGTAAATTCTTGGCTGGAAAATGTTTTTAAGTAACATTGAATCAAACTCTGCAGTTGAAAAAACTCTGGTAGGAGCCAAGAGCATCTTGCTTTTTCCCCAGTAGGTGTTCCCTGATCCAGATCTCTAGCTCAGCTCTGGTATTCCAGGTTTATTGTGGTTTTTCACTGCACCCCTACCTACTGCATGACAAATTGCTGGCTACCTGCAGAAAGGGCTGAAAAACTTTTCCGCCACAATGGATCTGTTTCTGCAGCACTGTTTCCTCCTGAAATGTGCATGAAAATATCCACAAAGAAAGTATTAATGCCAGAGGACTTCCTGCCTCTCATGGCTAAGCAGGGGCAAGCTATAACAGTTCAAGGTCAGACAAATAAATACCTTGAAGGACGTGGGAATGCACATCTTATTACCTACAGTTTCCATACCTATATATATACATATATAAATGTATGTATTATTTTTACTTTGTTTTGGGAAGCTGGTTTTTTTTTCTTCCTCTCCTGGAAGCCAAAACATTAAGTCTATCCTGTCTCAGTTTCTGGTGGGTGAGAATGTTGTTGTCAGCTCTTTTAGCCTTCCTTTCCCCCCCTTCCCTCAGTGCTGAGGTATCAGATGTTTATTCACTGGTGCCCACTGTGCTCTTAGTTAAGAACATGTGTCCTGGCAGGGAAAACATTAGATTCACTAGTTTTTAATGTAGGAGCTCATTTATGTAGGAAAATTATTCCTATTTCATATGTTAATAATAAATGTTGTGGGGTGGGGGGCTGTTTTATTTCGTTTTTGTTTGGTTGGTTGGTTTAGGAGAGAGTTAAGGGAAAGGAAATAAAAGAAATGCTAAACTTTTTTTTTAAAAAAAAGCATTGGTTTTAGTTCACCAATATTCTTTGTTCTGTAGATGCTCTGTGTGTCACTTTTGATTCATTTCAGTGTAGAAGATGGAATTAGCCCAGTCAGCTCCATATTTCTTTGTTGTCTTTTGCTTGCTGAAAATCATGATTTAGCAAGGAAGCATTGTTTCAGCTGCCAGGACACGAAGCTGACTTCAGAAATAAAATCTCTCCATCTAGAAATTTGGATTTGCCATTAGAACACTCGAGTCTGTATTTCAGCTTCTGATCCTTTTCTGCTTGCACAACTAGATAGCATTTCTTCTAAGTGTTTTATATGTAACATCTTACTTCATTTAGCTGGTAACCAGCAGAGCTGTCTGTGTCTTTTGTACCAATTAAGTCAGTTTTGATGTCACTGTGATTATTTGACTTTCTGTGCAGACTCAATAACCTTAGTTTGGCCTCCTTTGGGGAGACAGATGATAAATCTCTTTTGTCTTCTGAACATATGGCTAACTTGCTTCAAATCTCCCTTTCTGGCTGTCAGTCAATCACTCTCCAGAGCTCCAGAAAGGAGCTACTCCTAATGACAGTATCCAATCACAGTTGCCTGGGATGAAAGGCAAACTCTTTGTTTTTTTCTCATGTAAAGAAAACCAGAGTAAGCACTCAGCTCCTACCTGTGCACAAAAGGGCCACATCCCCTCTCTCCCTGCTCTGGGTGGCTGCATCCCCACACTTAGGTGAGCTCTGATGTCTCACACTCAGTGGTGGAGCACAGCTCTTCCTTGTTTGGAAAAAGGAAATTAACTTTTAGTAATAGGGTCATCGAGTTCTAAGATGAAGAGTTTTAGTGGTGTATTTAAATTTGTGGTTCTCCTTTCATATATCACATGCATGTTTCTCAGACACTATTCTGGGCAAGCTGTTCAATATATTGCTCTTTTTTTTCCTCTCTAGTTTCATAACTTCTGGTAATATTTAGGTAATATTAGAGAAAAGATACATTTTGCACAGTCTGAGTTATGTTCTGAACCTCAGCATGAGAAATGAAATACATGCAGTTTTTAAAGTGTACTAAAAGATATCAAGAATGTGTAATTAAGGATTGTTGGGAGCGTTTGTGGCCACTGAGAAGCATTATCACGTGTGGACAGTGGTGTTACAAAACCTCCACTGAGATTTCAATGTATGAAAAGATTATTGTTATGTATTGGTGGTTTATATAGAGTTCCTAAAGGCAAGGCTTATTCTTTTTAATCCATTTAGATCATATTCCACAACAAAAATGTGCTGACTTTGTACGTTAGCAGGCAAAGGGCTTAGCTGTTTATAAAATTCAGACCCCAGGCTCAACATTAATGAGTAAGCTAACCTCTAGCTAAACTCTTGATATTATTAATTTGCAAGAGTAAAGAATAGGTACTGAAACCTCTAAAGAAGGGAAATAGCAAGTTCAGCTTGAGGCTTCAGTCCATTGCAAATTCCTTAAGACTGTAGCACATGCAGTCAAATGTTCTGGTGGTAGAGGCTTTCTTCTCTTTTTACAAATACATTTAACTGTGCTGCCTTCCCCTTACTGACAGAAACAAAGACAAATCCTGGTTGCTCTCAATCAGAACCTGAACCCAAATATAAAAATAAAAACAACAAATCAATTACCCTGCTTGACACCCACCTTCCTTTCACTTATTATCCCTTTCTACCATGTCCCATCCCATCCCTCCCCAAGGTTTCTTGCTTGAGGCATATTCAGAATTTAATAATCTTTTATTTAGACATCTTTAAACTCCAGATGTGTGCACAGATTAGAAAGCTCATGGCTTAATATGTTTTGGGGGTTTTCTTGAACCAGCCCCCAGATTTTCTACTGCCATAAAGTCTTTCAGTCAATACCTTGTCTTTGGAAGTCCCAAGGTAAATCCATGAAGGGCTGCAAATGTGTGATGTGTATGTATTGAATAATAGTAAATCTATTTTTATTCAGTGTAATGAAAGCTTATCCAAGCTTAGTTAATGCATTTGTTAAATTGCGGCATGAACTTCCTGACACTGACACGAATTGAAAGCTTCATTTGAGTTCCCCACATAACTAAAATCTTGTGGTCAATGATCTCATCATCCAGCCATGGTTCAATTGCTCACTTGCCACTTTCTGATTTATATCACAGTGTGGGGATGTTTCTTTCTAAAGCATTTTACTGATGTTGTTCCTTAGGCCTTATCTCTCATTGCAGGGTTTTAGTTTTTTTTTTTTTTTTTTAGTGTTGGGATTGATTCTCCATTCTGGGTTGGTTGGATTGTTGAAGTTATCACTGAACCAAAGTTTTTCTTAGCACAGCTGGGTCTCTCTTTGCTTTCTAGGGAACATCCTTCCACACCAGACAGCAACATCTTAGATTTTTCTGTGTATTTGGAGTATTTTCTTCATTAGCTCCACACCTAAGCTGACACTTCCAGTGATACCCAGTGATTTTCATTTCCTGCTGCTTCCACCTCCTAAAGCCACCAAATGCTATAGTAAGATGTTCTGGGAAAAGCAGGCTGCTGGTCTTTTTCTGTTGCAGACTTTTTCCCCATACAATTCATTAAAAATTGATATTTTTAAGCATCAATTGAATGTTGAACAATGTACAATAAAACCCTAAACTAAAACTCACTGGGATAGGACCTGAATTCAGTTTGCTCAGTCAAAATGTCTTCACCTTCACTGTAAATGCTGCATACTGTGAAGATCTGCCTCTGGCCTTGACCCTCAGATGTGCTGACATCTTATTTAATGATCCAACTTTGGCTTCTTGCTAGAGAGCAGAAAGGAGCACTTGGAACTCTGAATATCTCAATCACACAGGGCAGCAGAACCTTTAGTTTTGTTTTCAATACTATAGAAAGGTGCCAAGCTGACAAAATGGATCAGTTTAGTAGAAGGTTGCTGGAAGTGCTGGACCTCTTAGAATCAAGGATGTTGTCTGGAACAGCATCAGCAATTTGTATTTTTCCCCCATATCCCAGCTTCTCAGGGTGGAATGGCAATCCTGATGACATGTTGGACCTGAGGGCCCTGACATTTCACCTTGTGCAGGCTTGTGAACATTGATGCCTTTGGGCAAGGTTATCTTTGATTTGAAGATTTTCCTTTATCTGGTAGAGAGAAGAATAAACAGGAAGGAAAAAAGGAAAACATCTTCAGTTTCTGGATAAAAAACTAGAGGGTGAGGGGGGGAGGCAGGAGGGGAAAGCAAGGCTTCCCACAATTTTTAGAGATTTTTTAGACTGCTGGGGCCAAATTGGTCTGTTGTCAGAGAAAGGCAGGGGAAAACAGACATCTGCCACTTTTGAGTTTGGAATAAATCCTACATATCAGAAGTCTGGGGAGCAGTGATCCCTAAGGTCACTTTTACTTCAAAACGTAACCTCATCAAGCTTCAGAAACCTTCACAGTTAGAAGTGATGGCACAAACCTCCCAAATCTGCTATGAATAGAGAGTGCTGTGTGCCATCACTGCCTCTGAATGAGAAACAGAGCTTGGGATAAGATGTGGAGCAGTCAAGTGGCATCCCTTCATGCCAAGTTTCAGTCCAGAGTGAACGTTTATGGGCTCTGACAATTCTGCTGTGCCATAACAGCTGCCAGATTCTGAGGTTCAGTGGTGTTAGTGGGTTCCCAACACAACACAACACAACACAACACAAATGTTTTCCTTCTTATGATTTATGGGCCTGTCTCTGTATCTTTTATTTTTTCTGGGGTCTTGAGCATGCCAAGCCTCTCTGACTGACAAGTGTCTCACTGGTACCAGGAGAAGGGGGATTTGTTGGCTGCAGTACCCAGCTGAGAAAAGAAAACTGCTCACAGTTGGCATTGACAAAGAAAAGTGGAGTAAAAATATCGCAAGGCCAAATATGCAAACCACTGACAGCTGAAGCCAAGCCTGGACACAGAAATGGTGCAGCAGTTTGGACCAGCACTTTTTTCCAAGCAGATAAAAGAATTTATATGAGGTAGAGCTGTTAATTTTCATGCTCTGTAAAAATGTTCAGGTCTTGGAAAGCTAAGAGTTTTTAAGTGAAGCCATTGACAAAATGAAGTGCTTATTACTGAGGAAGCACATGCCAGGATTCCTTAAGCAGTGCCATTACTAGGGCAAGGATAATTACCCTGCTGATACAACCAAGACATAAATACATTGAAGACATTAGGTAAGTCAGGAATTTGAAATTCTATAACTTTTGTGTATGCCAGGCTCTGGAAACAGTCTGCTGTTTGTGTGCCTAACTTAGAAACTGGGAAATACAATTTTGTTTTAGCACTCACAGTCCTCAGGAAGACCTGGTTTTTTTTTTAAACACATGCTAAATATCCAAGATACTTTTCATTACTTATTAATACAGAGTCATTTCATACTGTGTTCAATACTAGTTCTCTGTCCAGCTGGCCATTTTCAGCTTTTATTCTTGAAGAAAGCACTTTCAGACACAGTACAACTTCACTCTCATATTTCCATGCCAGCTTAAACCTTGCTTGACCTGGAACCATTTCAGGACACACATTTTTATTCTCTGAGTTTTTGCTGCTGGAGCTGTTCAAGGCTCAGGCTGCCAGTTCTGCTCACCCATCACTCTGAGCCAAGTCTGACCCAGGTGGTATTTCCCTTTCCCCTCAGAACTAAAACTGAATTTGCTGAGGGACAAGAGCTGTGTCAGGTTTATAATGATGTATATGTCAGGTTTATAATGATGGTGTCATCAGGAACTTTGGGGGCTTGTAAGAAGGCACCCACCATTCAGTGAGGACAGAGGTTTGCTAAGCCTGTATCGTGTTTTTTACAGTACCACAGGCATGAAACCCCTGTGCTTTGAGTGTAAGGTGTGAGCAGAGTGGAATACAGCTGGCACTTTAAACAAAACCAAGTGTTTCTGTGCAGCTTCCCTTCTTCATGAGGTGTGGAATAGAATACAAGGTATCTGTTTTCGGGACAGATTTTCTAAAATTTGGATAGACTGGATAATTTTGGAAAGTTATTTTATACTGAAAAGAGTAATTAAAGGAGATGCAGTGTTACCATAAAAAATTACAGGTCTGTTCAGATTCTAATTATGTGTCTCCTTTAGCTTATGGTATATTCAAGTGACATCATAACAATAACTTTAATTTCAGATCTTGAATGTCCTTTAGAAAGAATTGATTGTAATATGCTAGTGACAGAAGAAAAGCTTAGTTTCAGGCTTTTAGCTCTGAATTTTTTCACAGACTTCATTGGTTACCTGCTTAGGAGCCTGGAAGGCAGGCAGTTGTTGCATGCTGAGTGGAATGGGGAGATAAGACCATGGTACATGAGGCGCTGCCCTTAACCAGCTCAGTAATTCCTTTCCTGCTGCTGTCTGAGTCCTTTTGGGTGCTGTTCAGGCTTCTGCTTCCTCTGCACCTTGCCCATGTTCCCACTGTTTGTGTGGGAAAGCACAGGGCAGTTTCAGGTCTGAAATACTGGGAGAGAATCAGCAGGGCAGACAGACTGACAGCCAGAGTGTGGGTTCAGCTTTCACTGGATCGACCCTGGGATCAATAAGGAAAAGTCCTGTCCCTCTAAACCACCCATTCCTGAATCAAGCTCTAAGTGTTCTCTGAGTGATGGACTTTTACAACCTGTGTCAGTGCCTGGAACTTCCCAAAGCCTTCAGAGAAGATTTATTCCATGACCATGGAGAGAATCCAGTTCAGCCTGGCAGCAGTGCCAGTAGTTCTCTCAACTTTCTAGATCCCAGCTAAGTCTTGACACAGGTTTGATCTTGTGGTTGGTTTAATAAACTTCTCTGGCTCCAAGTGTTGCTTCTCTGAGGTTTAATGATCATCAGTTGTGTTTCTGCCCAATATGCTGCTGACTCAGCATCAGGAGGCATTTCCTTCGTGGGGACACATAAATAGGGAATGCTGTGATTTTTCCTTGGCTCAACTCCTTCCTCGACTGAAAAGAGCAGTCAACAAATCAGAGTGCTGATAGGTCTCTACAGAGGAAAATACTCATTAAATAACAGTTTGTTTTAAATAAACCTAATTTACAACATCAGGAAATAATACATTCCAGCAATACTTGCAGTACATCCTAGTAACTGCTGCTTATTTACATCGTATCTGTGCTTTCTGGTGAATATTGAACTTATATAATGTAAATAAAGTTTATGTTTACCTGAGCATCTATTTTTAATTTATGTGTTGTTGTATAAATACTTCCTTTACATAGTTAGATAAATCTCCATTTGTTTTGAAACTTTACACTGGAGTTTACTATCAGGCTCACAAGGTTGTTTTTCTTTTAAAGTAGAATAGATCTATTGCACTACAACATTAATGTGAATTTTAAACATTATAGTTTGATTAAATTGTGTAGCTAACAGGTAGCTGAATTTAGTAAAAAAAGGAGTAAAACTGAACTCTGATCCTTCCCATCCCTCTATCTTTGCCTGTCAAATCCATAATCCCCCCAAAATGAAAGAACAGTAAGAGAGAGGCTGAAAAACAGGATGTGTTGATGGATTTTATACAACTTTGGTTGGGAGGTGGGTGTTTATTTTAGTAAAATCCCTGTATGCAATAATTAAAAAGATGAAACTCTTGCTGTGCAAATTACTTTTATTTAGTTATCTCTTCAATCCATGCTTTAATAACTCCTCTCACCAAGCTTTCTCCTCTCTGTTTAAAACATGGTGCTTTTTAATCCATCTCATTTATTGTTGGATTTCTGTCAGTCAATGGAAAGGGTTCAGGAAACACCCTGATAGTACATTTTACAAGCAGCAGGTAGGAATCAGTAACAAGCTGAGGGTGATTTTAATCAAATCCAGTCCAAATCAGTCTTTTCCCCTCCTCCTGGTTTAAACCAATCCAGAAGGGAGGGTATATTGCAAAGGAGACACATATTAAAGTTCTTTCTCTTTCAGGTGTTTCAAAATGCTTTAAAGCTGGTACTGACAACCCTTTGGGTTCTCACAGTCCAGTTTAAGCCTTGATTTGTTTTGGGTGATTCTTTCAAATAGATTTAAGTAGGTATTGATTTGATTAGCTAAAATCCTTGGATGCTCTACTCCTTGCAAGTCATTCCATTCCTGATGTTTTAAAGACAAATTTTTAAGCTTCAGTGTGCCAGGGAGTAATCTCTACCTTTCATCTTCATGGTTCAGTTTTGTCACTTTTCTAGATAGACTTGGAAAGGAGAATGTTCACTTTCAGACCAGGCAGGACAGAGGAGAAGGAAGGAGGTGCTGTGTGGAGTTCCTCCCTCTTTTGCTGATACTGGGGAATGGGAAAACTGATCATGCTGCGCACTACATCACACCTGGGTCAGGTGAGTGGGATGCATTCCTGGCTTTCCCCTCTCATCAGATGTGGAGGGATAGAATGTAAGAAAATAAAGATTGTGCAGAAGGCAATCTCACACCTGAGGAGTTGCAGCTGTACTAATTACCAAATATTAGGAACAGGCTTCCCTTAATAGGCCCCAGCTGTGTCCAATAAGAAGAAGAGTGCTACAAAAGAGTGGGTTGGGTGGCTGAGGGGAGAGTTGGAGTTTGTTGGCTGTGCTGTGAGGAGGAAGGAGTCAGCGCTACAAGGAGATGCCCATGAGAAATCACTGAGAAGGTATGGGAATTTTGCAATATGATGATAACAATCAGAGGCATCAGGACAGGGACATGAATGCTGTAAACATCTGTACTATTACTGGATGTGTGTATTAATGCATCTTTGTGCTTTCTCCTGGGTTATTTAAGGCAGTGTCCCTTTTCTATTGCGGTTTCTTTTATCTGTAAGACCCACATTAATCTGGACAAAATAAAAGCTAAAATCTTGGTCAAAGCAAGATGGAAATCCCCTTTGGATTCAGTTATGCAAGAAGGAATGTGTAGGAGATTTTCTGTGCGCTCTATTGTAGCCTGAAGGCCCACAGTAGCTGCAACAACTGTTCTTTATTTTCTGCAATGGATAACACTCCTTTCTTAACAATTTTCTTATCCTGTCTAATTTTATCAACAAAACACAGAATGTTGAAGGGACCTGAGTAAAACTCCTGTCTGGAGTCAAAGCATCCCCCTAGCAGTTTTCATCATCATTGTGTTCTGTGTGTGAGCCCAGCAAAACTGCAGAAACTGAGTAAAAATTGAGTGATCACATTGTGCTGCCAACAGAGGATGGGGGAAGGCCATTAATATCTGTGGACACTCCTGCAGCCCTTCTCTCACTGCCCTTTTCACTTCTGTGAAAAGAGGAATCGGTGCAGTGTCTGGGGTGCACCGCTCACCCTCATGGATCACATAGCTCTTACCCTGAACATACAATATACTCAGTTCCTGTTTGCTCAGAATAAAGATAGCAAAAACAGCAGCCAAACTTCCCAGGGACAATTCTGCTGTCAGAGCTTCAGCTAAAACAGCAGTGGCTCAGCACTTTTTTCCCCTCATCAGTGACCTCTCTGTTTCCCATGTGTTCCCTCTCTCCATTTCCAGTGGGAGACTTCATCTGCATCCACATGGTGGAATTTCAGTGGCAGAAATTCCCACTGCCTCTTCTGCTGCTTCAGCAAAAGCGATTCTTTGTCAGGTGGCTTCCAGCACTTCTGATGCTTTGTGTTGTAGCACTTTGCCCACCACAAATGAAAGCACTCCAAAGTCCTTTTATCCTGGGACAGGCACTTAGAGATCCCAGCTTCAAGTCAGCTTTGCTGTGGTCTTCTATGTATTGTGTATTTTGTTATCTCAGCTATGTGCCTGCATGGCTATATTGCACAGAGCAGCAAACATTTCCTTTCTTTTTGCTCCCCTTGATTGTGTTGTTTCTTCTGGGAAATGCAAAGCAAAGTTAAACATGCTGCATTGTGTGTTTTTTATTGTGATATTATTTTATTGTGATATCTTGCCCCATGAAATTCAGTGGCGATCAACTAATTGAATTTACAGGCAGACTTTCTGTGGGATCTCCTACCTCCTTGTAGCTTCTATTTATGACCACAAAAAGTTTTCCTCTGAAAGTATTTTATCTGTAAGAAAAACTGTCTAATTGCTATCCTTTGTTTTGAATTCACTATAAAATTTGTATGTCTGCACACTAGGCAAGGGCTGTCCCATCCCTGGAGGTGTCCAAGGCCAGGCTGGATGTGGCTTGGAGCAGCCTGGGACAGTGGAAGGAGGCACAACCCATGGGAGGAGGCTGGAATTAGGCAAACTTTGAGGTCTATTCTAACTCAGGCCATTCTGTGGTTCTGTGAAACCTGCCCTGATATGAAAACTTCTTTTGCTCTGAATCTAAGCCCCACAAGAATGATGATGCACCAGTGACACATTGAAAGTACATTGAATTGCTCACAAGGAGTTTGTGTGTAGACAATTCTTCCACTGATACACACTAATCATTTTTTGCTGATGTTGTTTAGTGACTGATATTGCTCTAGCAAGTCAGATTATCTCAGCCCAGAAAGGATCAGCCATGCTTACAAGGCACCAGAAGAAAGGTTCTGCCATATAAGCAATGTGACTGGTGTGACAGTTCTAGATGTCTTGTGTTTATACTTTAAATTTCCTGGTGATCCAGATGCTGGTTCCCAGTATCTTTTAATAAATGTTCAAATTAACATCTTGCAGTGCCCAGAGGTGGCTGAGCAGTCCAAACCAACAGCACAAAGTTGCTGCCATAAAATGCTCATTATCCAAGCCTCATCTTGCAAGCACACAACCACATCCATAGATTTGCTCCTGGGAATGGCTTCAGGGATTTCATTGGAACCTCTCAGGAGGATACAATTGTACACTGCTTAAATGTTTAAAAGTTCAGGACATAAGAAGGAACATGGTATGACTTGGTGAGGAAAAAAAACCCAGGAACAACAATAATATAGATGTTAGACATCACTTTGTCAGTTTTGTGTTATCAAAATAGGGAATTGAGATACCTTGATACCTGAATATTTTTATCTCTTTAAGATTTAAGCTTTTTCCCATAGTTTAGAAGAGACTTTAGTCTGATACATTTTCTTTTGCTTTCTGTTTCTTTGATGAGACCATTAAGAAACCTTCTATCAAGGGATTTATTTTATTTGTGTATATGTTAAAATTTAACATTTTCTGTAACTTTGTTTATGAAAGCTAGCATAAAAAAAACATAGGAAGAAAAGAGCACAGATACCTGGGCTAATATATCCAGGACTACTATTATCTTTCAGTGTATCTTCCTCAGGCAGTAAGTCTTAGGTGAGATCACAGCCTTTGATCTGTTACTATTTTCTCCTCAAGACTTTAAACTCGTGATAAATTTCAAAGCTGACAGGGAAAAGGGACCTTGAAGATAAAACCACCACTGAACCAAAAGGAAAATGGGGCTGTTAAAGAATCTGTTTGAAAGGAGACAGACAGACAAGTGAATACAGACCCCAGGAAAGGTCTGTGGATCGAGATCACCCATGGTGCTTGTGTCTCTTGGCTGACAAATCTTAAAGATAAGGAATTGCTCCAATGGGAAGGAGTTAAGCCTTTCCTAGGGACATGTCCATGAACCAGGTGGTTTCCATGTGGAGATATAACTCCAGTTAAGGGGAACAAGTGACCTGCTTTACAAATAAGGTTGCATGCAGAGAGGCCACTCGCTTGCTCCTCTGTTCCCTCCCAAGGAGCTGAGGCCAGATGCAGCACCTTGTTGTGCCTCTTCAGTGAAATTGGATGCTCTGACACACAAAAGGAAAGGAGAAATGCAGTGGTGACTGAATTCTAATGATTCCCACTGACCCAGCAGTCTTTATCAGGTAAAGCTTTTGTAGCCACCTTACAGCAGTGGCCGCTGAGAGAAGGGCATGGGACTCTCTGCTCTGCTCTGACCCTTTGAACACTAACCCATGGATATTGTTCCTTCCTCTGCCCGCATTCTGCCAATTAAATGCAGTAGAATAATGGAACAAACAGTCTATTAAATGCTGGGGCTGGAAGCAGCTGCAGAACATGGTCCTGCAGGGGACACAGACAGGTGAATCTACTTGACTCCTGCTGCAGGTGAATGGGGGCAGAGGAAGGAAAGTAATTTAACACCACAGCAGTGAAGCCAGGCTCAGGAGATCACTTTCCTCAGGGATACCAGATGGTGAGTGGCTGTAAAGAATGACCCCACCCAGCTCTGCATGTGGCACCCACCATTTATAATAGATGGCCCTAAATATTTATTAAGTGTTATTAAAAAGCTTATGTTACAGCATCCCTTCAGATACACCACAGGCAGGGTAAGGTTACAGACGTGGCAGTGTTAAGCCTTTAGTTGGCTTTTTTTCCAAGCATTTACATAGTGTTATTTCTTCAGTAATGTAAAAACTCTGAACTTGTGTCAGAAAACTGAAATGAAGATTTCTGTGCCCACCTAGGAACTCTGGCAGCTGTAGAGATTCTAACAGGTGGCTTTGTCATTTTGAATGCATTTGTCAGAGAAGTACTTTTCTTTCTTCCTTCTTTCCTCATGATTTCAGCACGTGCTGGCTGACATAATTAGTAGGTTACACTCATGAGAGAGGGGATGTGAATTATAGTCTTTGTCACTTAAGGAAAATTTCATTGTTCACTGAAACCATTGGGGTTTTGAGTCAGTTGGTTGCTTGAGGTTTTTCTTCCTTGTTTGTTTTTCATGTTTGAATGTGCAGCAGTACTCAGCCTTGAGGAAAATGAGAACAGGGGATGTTGATTAAAAGGGCTGAGTGCCACAAGGTGGTCATGGCCAGCCTGGCATCCTGTATCAAGTTGCAGTGTTTGCTTTGTGGTGTTGTCTGGAGTGGATACCACATGCTGACTTTGCCTTTTGAAACTGGCCGTGATGAGCCCAAAGGCAGCTCTCCAAGAGGAAAACCCACCTGAGCTACACAGGAATTTTGGTTTCCCACAAAGAGGAGGAAAGGTTTTATTCTCTCTTTTCCTGCCTTGTCCCCTGTGTTCCTCCCAATGCCTTTCCAGGAAGACAAATGTCCTTCTGAAACAGCGTTCTCACTTTGCAAGAGCTGGTTGCCCCCAGTTTCCCAGAAAACAATGACAGGAGTAGTGGGTTTTCAACTATTTTTTTTTTTTTTTTACTTAGGCATCCTAAATGCTCTCCAGTGAGTGTGCAAACCTCTTTCACAAATGTGCACAGCATAAATTAATTTGCTGTCCTTTATGATGTTTCCTAGCCTCTTATAAATAGTCTGCAGACTCCAGGTTTCTCCAGGCAGCAGCTAGAAAACCAAGGAGCCATTATAATACCTCCCTGCTTCATCTTTGACAATAATGGATTTGAGCGTTCTGCTTGACTGAGCTAAATCACTTCTTACTTAAAACAGTGGCTTCTTAGAAATGCTTGTTAAAATTCTATTGTGACTGGTATTCATGAGTTAAATTCTGGCTATATGTAAGTAATTTCAGGTCTTCCTTATTGCCTGGAGGCACATTTTTGTCATTGTGCTGAGACAGAGACGGAAACCAGCTGGTGTTAGGGCAGTGGTAGTAATGAAATTCAGGATATACTGCTAAATGACTACAGTATCACTATTTGTTTATCTTGAAATGTGAAAAAAATCTCAGTGTTGTAACTTGGTGAGAAGAGCACCTGAGTTCTCAGAGGATGCAGCTGGTACTGGGATGAATATTTTTGAATGAGATGTTGTTTTAAAACTTAAAGTATAAGCTAATGTAAGTAATCTCTTGGACTTCTAACTATGACAAAAATAGATTGTTCATTGCCTACCCTTTGAAGTGTTTTCTAATGTTAGCTATGTTTGTGTGCTCTTTTGGCACAAATGGAATAGTGATTATATAAACATTTAAATTAGCCTCTGGAGTCTTTTACTAATTAATGCAGATGGTTGGCTTTACTTAGATGCGAGTGGTTCCTTATTTTAGGGAAAGTACCATATTCCTCATGGATGGGGAGAGCTGGCATATCTCATGTGAAGGAAAAGCCTAGATCCACACATTTTAAAGGGCAGAAAAGAAAAAAACCCAAGTAGCAGGAAATATTTTGTGTTCCTGCAAGACTTGAGGACAATCTGAAATGTCCTTTGAGAAAGTGAGAAAGATTCATGAGTTGTCTTGCAACCTGGCACCAGTTTGGATTTACTCCTGTGCCAAACCTGTTTGACACTTAGGAAACCTTCAGGAGGCTGAAATCTCCCAACAAGTACTAGACCCCACTTCAAGTCTCATCTGCCTTGTCAGAATGTTGTTTTTACATAAAGTTTTCCTTCAAATCTGTGACTATAACACATCTGCTGATGTAGGTCTTCTCGACTTATTTTATTCAGTACTCTCCTGCTGGGTTTTTTTGGTGTAGGATTTTAAAGGACTAGATGAGAAAGATTGCTGGGTTGATTTGGTGTGGGATTTTGAAGGACTAGATGAGAGATTTCTGAGGCTCTTTTTTTGGGTATATCAACTAAACTAAAAATCATTGAGTCTGCAGCGGCTTTGAAATTTTGCTTCCCGAGAGTATGTTTGGAAACCAGGTTTGAAAACTGCAAATTTTCTGTAGCTACAGTGAAAAAATTTCTTATCAATTCTGCTTCAGGACTTTAATTTTGCAGCAGCAATCTAGGAAGTAAGTTTTGACACTTCCTACACTTTAATCTGTGTTTTCACTTGCTCAGTTTACAGAACAAATGCTTCTTGTAATACATACAGAAATAAAAATGCACACTACCATTATTCACTTCACTCTTGACAGCCTGAGACTGATTAGTTCTAAACTGTTCTGAAGCAGTTGTGCAATGTTTAAATTGGAGAGAGCTGTTAAAGATTTGCTCTGCTGTCTTTTTAAAATATTTTAGAATATTTTTCCAGAGTTTTTCTGCTGTGAGACAGGAATACTTGATGGTCTGACTCAGAATCTGAATATTTTACCCCATGACATTAGAAGCAAAGGTGAAGGTATTAGTGAACAGAGCTTTGTTTTAGGGCAAAGGGCAACATATCAAGACATTACCTAACAAATAAAAATGGAGTCTTTCACCTTATTTGTAAAAGAAAATGGTGAAGATTTACTTTTTAGAATGATTGTAACACACATGTAGTGCTGTTTTATGTCTCCAGCAAAGTATAACAGATGGACTGTGGGTTTATTGGGAAAAAAAAGTGTGCTGAAAGATTTTTATTATGTGAGAAAGAGAGAACAAAACCCAAGGAAACATCTGGACAATTAATCTCTCAAATCTTTGTATATAACATGAAGAAAAATACTGAAATATTTCAGAAGTCTTGCTCAGAAACAAATTAACCATTGTTAGCGAAGCACAATAAGTTGCCATCCTTCATGTGAAAAGATCTTTGTAATTAATAATTAATTGATGCCACTTTGTTCTTCACCCCTGGAAAAACAAAGAACAGGGAGGGGGTAGAGTGCTCCTCCTGAGGTTTCTGGTGTGTCATTATAAAGTGATGAATCACTTTCACTGAAGCTGAGCTGATCTGTCATCTCCCAAGGAAGCAAATGTCACTGTGGGGGGAAAAAAGGTCCTTTACCTGTTATTCAGGCCTGTGTGGTGTCTGGTTTCTGATCTGGACCCAAACATCTGGCAGCCCTGCCACGTGCGCACAATATGCACTTCTGCTTTGTGCCTCTCCGTGTGGGGAAGGCTTGGCTTTTCATTTTAAAGCTGCACAGTGACAGGTGAGCAGGGAAATAGGTGCTTTTTGTCTGAGCTGGTGAAACATTATCTTTTTTTGAGAGGGTTGCTGTTTCAGGGCGTGTTTCTCAGAGCTCTGGGGCCCTTGAGCTGTTCTGCACGGAAAAGGGGAGGTTGCCATCCACCCCTGGCTGTTTCCCCCTGAGTTGTTCTAACCTGTGACACTGCAGAGAACAGCCCCAGATCAAACCATCCATGCCCTCATTCCCCTTCCCTTAGCTGGGATCTTGCTGTGTTGATTTCCTCTCCCTCAGCTTTAGGAAATGGCAAAGAGGTCCATCCATTGGTTTACCCCCTTCTACCCTTGAATTCTGTGGTTGGCTTCCCCTCCTAGCAGCCCCACTGGGGATTTTCTGGAGATATTAATTCAAACACTACCAGAAATGTGTACTTTGGCCTTTCTCCTGCTGCCCCAGCCAAATAAGAACACAGATATTTTTGCTGCACCATTTCAGAACAGCTCTCTCTCTGGACTGGGGCTCCTTTTCCATCTGTAACTGTGGGAGCTCCAAAGCAGGAACACAAAGGAAGCGATAACCAAATCCCACCAATAAATCATTCCCACAGTGCAGCCTGAGTTATGGCCAAAGCTGGGCAATCGGCCTCCTTCTTGAAGCTCTGCCTCATGGTTTGTGACCAGCCTGGCCTATTGAATGTCTGGAAGATTGGTATACAATACCTGCCTTTATATACCCTTTGAATATTATTTTTTATTACTATTTTTTAAATGATGAATGAAGAAAGCTCTAGTTGTGGAGAGGAATCTAGAATTATTTTAGGCTTTTGGTTGGTTTGTGGTTTTTTATTTGTTTGGTTTGCAGGGGGTTTTTCAGTTCCTTTTAGTCAATCTAACAGATAGGAAAACCTCTAAATACATAGGCTTTAAAAATAGTGTGGTTCTATTCAGGCTCTTGAAAATGGAACTGTTTCCAATAACCTGATTTACAGTGCCCAGTATTTATATGATCTTCCCCATCCAGCATATCTGTTGCCAAATACTCTCCAAAAATATACTGTCCAAAAATTCCTTGGTGGCAAAGTATTTTTAATCACACTGTTGAAGATCTAGTTTTGGTAGAACACTTATTTCATATCAGCTGCAATACTACTCAATATGGTGTTGCAATTAGGGCTTCTTGAAACAAAATTAGGACAGTTAGAAAATGAGGATAATATCTAGTGCCATCAAAAGAAGTTGAAATTTAATTGAAGTGTAGCAGTCTTTGAAAAACTTCTGTTATCGTATTAGCAATAAGTTCTACTTTGGTTTTGTCTTGCATGAAGACAGAAAACAAAATGTAAAATTCTGTAAAAAGATGTACCAGGGTGTTTCCCTCTGGGAATGATTTGCTGTTTTGAGTCCTGCCATGAATGATGATCTCAAATGAATCAAAAAAGCTTTATCATGTTCTCACCAGTAATTTAGGGGGGAAAAAAAAAACATTAAATTCCATAGCTACTTTCATTGATTCAATGTGTGTGCTCTGTTTATTTGTTTTTCTTTCATGAATCATATTTGAAATGCCCTTAGGAAATAGATTTAAATAGTGTCTTTTGATTGTCTTTATTTGTATATTTAATTTTTTAGTGTATAGTTACCAGTTATATTTGCCAAATTAGTTGATCTCAGCCACAAAAAAAAATAAAGATTTCAGGATCTAGATTCTTGTACTGACATCAGCTTCTGTGTCTCCCAGTTCTGCATGTGAACTGAGATGAATGTGATTTCCTTTGTGATTAATTTTTTCAACAGCATTATTGTGTGTTATTCTCTAAAATGGATGGGTAAATGTTATTCTCTAAAATGTAATATTTAGTACTTCCTTCAGTTACTGGTCACTGAAATAATCTGAAACTCACCATGGGTATATCCATTATCAATGTCTCACCAAATAATGTCTTCCTGACATAATACTATAAATTAATTTTTTAAATTTCAATACAATAAATGTATAACATAGCATGAAGGTAACTAGTTTCCCTTACAGATCCAAATTCAAGCAGTGTCAGACCTCAGAGACGGAGGGTGGTGGTTGGTTTTTTGCCATGGATTATTTGCTAGCTAAGTCATGGTGGTGCCTGTGGTATTTTAGCCAAGAAGTGCAGCAAAAAGAACTTGATGGCCTGGAAGGACCAAAACACAGCACCTTGTTTTGGAAGAAAGTAAGAGATTGTGTTTTTCTGGAGTTTGGGTAATATTTTAATTGTTTAGGGAGTAGTAATGATGTCATTAATTAAAAGAAGCAACAAGAAAATTGTGGATAGCTTTCTAAAAAAATAACTTATAGGAAAAACCCAGCCTTTTCTCACAATATAATAAGAAATCTAATAGAACCAACCTTCCTGTTTCTTAAAGGATTAATTAAATCCAGTTATTACACATGAACCTGGGAGGTTTGCAGGGCACAGCCGAGGCCAACCATAATCAACTTGAAAAACTACAGCAGCAAATTGCTGCATTAGATCATTCTTTAACCAAATAAAGTCTAAATATGTCTAAATTATTTGCATTTGGATGCAAAACACATTCTGCAAATGAAGAGGGAAACTTTTTCTGCTTTATTGGCCTAATTCCACATCTGCTGTCATTGATGGTCAATTCAGAGGACACCAAGAAGGACAGGAATAAAAACCAAACCAGAATGAGGTGGCAAATGGAGTCTTCAGGAATTTGACATGAGACATCAGTCTCATCCCTCACCCAGCTATCTCCTTCAGAGTGGAAGGATGTTGAAGCATCACTTGCAGCTCTGGCATTACACTTGGAAAACAGATGGTTCTCCTCCCCACCCAGGTTTTTTTATTCTGCTGCAATAGAAAGCAAATTTCATTCTTTATCCTGCACAGAAATTCCTGGCTGCAGGTTCATGGCAGTTTGTCCTGCTGTAAAGCCTTTGGTCACTCTCCCAAGCAAGTCTAACAGGGCAGAGCTGCAGAACCTCACACACCTCCCAGTCTGCTCAGCCAGATTGAATTTGAACAATTCAGCCTCCTGCCCTCAGTGTGAATCACTCTGGCCCAGGCAGGTGCCCTCAAAGGTGAATTTTACCAAACAGTGAAAAGGTTGAATTGTCATGGGAGAGCTTTCCTTTCACTTGGCTGCTGCTTGGTTTTGGCAAAATTTTGGAATAAAAAAAATTGTGGAGATATTAATTAAAAAATTCTGGAGATATTAATTCAAACACTACTAGATATAGTAGTGTAGTGTACAAACTTCCCAAGTTTGTATTTTTCTAGTAAGTTGCATTTTTACCTTTGAATGCACAGTGGATGATGTTCGTGTCCTTCTTGTATGTCTGCTCCTCTTCAAGGTGAGGTGACAAAGAGAGGAGAAGGCCTTGGAGAGGACTTGTGTTGAAGTCCCTAAGAGAGCCTGTTGTTCCTGAACAGAGGCTTTTTTTCTTTTTTTTTTTTTTAATTAGATGGCATCTTCCTTCTGAATTGACTTCCCCCTTATGTAATGTTTTATTTTCCTGACTTGTTGAGGACATAAATGAAACCTGGTGAGGCATTCTCACTACCATGAGAGCTGAATCAAGCACCTGATTATTCCCTGGAATTAAGCTCAGTCTCTTAACCTGACATGATTTCTGAGCCAAAGCTGCTTCTTTTCCTGCCGCATGGGTCTTGCAACCCATGTTGTATGATCTGGGTGAGCAGCACACAGATCAAACCTTATCTAGGGTGTCAGTTCCTTTGGAAACACAGCGGAGCTCTTGCAGTTACAGACATTTTGTACAACAAGGGGCAGGTGTTGGGATCCCTTTATTTATAAATGTCAGGGCTGAAGTTGCTGGCACTGAGCAGGAGCTCCTTTTGCTACTCACTGAAACAACACAGTCCTGTCAGAAGGAGCTGACACCTGCAGCCTGTGTCACACTTCTTGTCCATGTCCCTGAGATCTGTGCCTGCACACTGGCAGTAAAAGCAAACAAGGAATTTTGAGGGAATTTCTACATATTCCACCCCATTACTGATGGATTTAAGTCAATCTTCTGTGCCTACTCATTTTCTTCATTTTACTGAGTATTTTTGATGGTGTCATTATGATTTCCATTCCATACAAGTTACTTCTGTGTGAAGTGTTCTCTGAAGCCATTTTTGGTTCTGTTTTCAGATAAGCTGTCACATTGTGGAGGCTCTGCAGAGACTGAGATGAGAGAAATCAATTGTGTGTGATTCTTGATTCTTTTGTGGGCTTGGTGGAGTATGTCCTCCCAGGACTCTCAGCTTGTCACAACTGCCATGGGATGTGACAGCAGCTTTTGTACTGTAGCTGTGTGCTTGTAAATGCTGTGCATTTCTTTTCAGCATCTTGTCCAGAAATGCAGCACTTGAAGTGGAAACACTGTATCTCTGGAGTGCACTGTGTAATACAAAACATATTCTAGTCAGATATGATTAACTGCTTCTGTTGCATTACTGTTTTCTGTAATTATTATTTGCTCTAGCATTGGTGCACTGTATTGCAGTCTTCATTGCACACACACATAAAAATGCTGCTTTTCTGAAAGAGCCATTTTTCCATACCAAAATGGGCCTCCAGCCCCAGTGGGCTTCCTCATTTTGCAGAGACCCGTTCTCTTGCATGAAGTGAACAAATTCTTTTGAGTTTGAAACTCTACCAGATCTCTCTTTACAGCATGGACTCTTTAGCTTTTTATTGCTGCAGTAAATCAGGGCAGTTCCATCAGATTGATGGGATTTGTGTCTGCTTTACAAATGCACGTAGATGAAAAATGCAGAACTATTACATATAAAAAATGGCATTAGAAGGATATCAGTGGTTCAAATGCTTTAATTCAGAGGCTGAAGGTTCACTGTATGTTCAATTTCATGTGTGTAACCCAGTCTTTATTTGCAGAATCACTTAACATTTTTCAGTGGAGTATTTATCTGGGATTTTATGAAAATGCATGTTTTTAGCAGGTATTTCCTCATTTTTGAAGGCTTGGCTTTGATACCACACTATTCCCTTGACAGAGGTGCTTTTATTTATGTCTGTCTTAAAATATAAATTCCAGTAGCTGTGATGTCCCAATCAATATTCTTTAACTCTCATTATCACATTCTCATTTTTTTAATGCTGCATCTCAGGTTCCTAACAAGTGTTGAAAGGGGAGCCTTAGAAAGAAAGCATATCAGCAAGCAACACAACCCCCAACTTCCCATAAAAAAAAGACAAAATCCACCATCCCCCCCCCCAAAAAAAAAACACCAGAAAAAAAACAATAAACACCCCAAAAACACACACCAAAAAAAAAAAAAAAAGCCAAGAGAGTTTACTGGTACTTAAAGTCAGGAATTTAATTAAACCCATGAACGGAGCAAGAATGCAGTAGCTATAGAGAATATATTTTTGCTTCTCTTTTCTCTGGTTTAGCTGTTTTTGTGTTCCTGTTTCACAATTGTCTGTTTTTCTGGTGGATGTTAATATTTTGGCTTATTATTATTTCAAAGCCTGTCAGGTGCTGGGTGGGGAAGTCACCATGAGTGGAAAGTGTTGGCAGAAGGATCTCAACACTCTGCCCTTTATCCTTTGTGTGTTTCTAGCATAGCCACCCTGCACTTCCAAAAAAATAAACACTATTAACAACTTTTACTTCCTGCCATATTCTAAATATTAATTAATATTAATTAGGCAAGGCTGTGCTTGAAATCAAGTTCTTTTCAGAAGCATAAACCTTCTTTTCTGCATTCTCTTCATAAATGCACCCTTGTGAAGATTTACAACCTTTAGGAATATGCAGATTTCCAGAGCACGTTTTGGGAGTATCTTGCTGGGCACTCAGCTACCAAAACACTTGAAATCAATTATATTTTTAGAGTCCTTGGGCAGAATTTGCTTGTTTTCTCTGTTTTTCTGATTTCTGTGTACTAGTATCAGTGGGACAGTGTTATACGATTCCAGGCATAGGGATTTTTTGGCACAATAAAATTTATTTTTTTTATTACATTTTCCAACAATCCCAACAGCTACTGCCAATTTATGTCACTTGGAAACTGAGCTACTCAACCATAATATTTTCATATTATTGCTTTGGCTTAGGATGTTTCTCCCTTGTGTTAGGCAAGCTGGATATGAAGCCTAGTGAGGGAATTGAAGAAAAAGGCATTTAGAAGAATGGTTAAAGTTATTTTGATATAAATCATGAACCTCACTTTCGAGGAGGTAAAGAATTTCTTGAAGGATTGAACTGGATTTTAGCTGTTTGTTGTTATGCTCTGTTTGCCACCAAGCTGAAACTTTGGCTTTCAGCCCCTTCTGAATCATTGTGTTGGAAGGAATCACCTGCTGTGTAAGGGACATCTGGGTAAAGCTTAAGGATTTGACTTAAGGGGATGCTGATTGGTGCTTTGAACAGTCCACATGAGAGGTGCTGCTGTTTTGACTTTTGCCATTTTTAAATTTTTGCTATTGATAGGTTTTTTGGTGATGTGAAAGGTGAATCTCCTTCTTCTCTGCTGTTTCTGGGCCAAGAGTTGCTTTAAACCTCTGTGTGGAAATGGAGAGAGGGGAGGCAAAGGGAAAGAGAAGTATAATTTCATTTTTTTATGCCTTAACCCCTGTGTGTCAGACTGCTCCAACACTTCCACCTGTAACCTGAGTTATTTGTTCATTCCACTGCTGCAGACTGTGATCTAGGAGGAATTTATTTACCAATAAGATTTCCTGTCATCAGTGGATGCAGGAACTGAACCTTTCAGTGACATTTGCATTTGCCTCAGCTTTTCAAGGCTCTCTTACTGGTTGGGAAGCTGAGTTTCTGATGCCCCATGAAAATAAAAAAACAAAAAAAGGTGAAAGAATTAATAGTCTAGAAGTGTGTGCTGTCAGATTCCTGCTTTCTGTGGGGTATGACACACATGGATGAGCTGGACTGAGTTTAGTTCCCACTTTGTGAGCTGACCAAGGCCAGATTCTCTCAACTGCCATCAATAAATAATATTAATAATAAACCAACAGCTCATCAGTCATGTTTCTTCGTGGCCAGTGGTAATTCCCAATTTTCAGGCTAACCTGGGATATCCTTTGTGAGATGTCCAGAAAGGAGGAAGGCATTTCCAGAAGAAGAACAGATTCTGGATGAGTGGCCGGTGAATTCCCTTGGAGCCCCAGCCTGATGTGATGAGGGATTGTCTGTGTCTGCTCATTAACGAGTTAACTGGAGGAAGAAATTATTATTGCAGGGGCCCTGAAAATAGAACTGAGAAATCCAAGGAAGCCAAGTGGTGTCTGGTGTAATTTAAGTTTCTTTTACCCTTCCCATTTGCTGGTTTGGCCCTATTTGTGTGTGTAGTGGGGGCAGGAGGAGTGAGGGGAGAAAAGGGTTTTGTACACACTGAAATATTGAATAATTTCAATTACTGACGGGACCTGTAGGAGAACCATTGTCTGGTGGAAAATCCAGGGTCTACAAGATCTACTTTTTCCATGTGAGAGCCTGAAATACTGCCAAGACACAGCAGGAAACCCAAATTGCAGGATATTGTTTCAGGTCAGTTTGGTGCCTATTAGAATTTAGCTGAATACGTTGCAAACATTTAGTTTTAAAACAACTTAATATACCTGCTTTTTCCAAGCAGAACATTTCCCTCCAAGGCCTGAAATCCAAGCTGCTTTTGTTTCCTGAAGCCTGAGCTGACCAGAGGGCTAATTCTGACATAAAATAACAGTTTTCCTTTAACCAGTCTTGGTTGTAACATAACATGGTTAGTCTTGTGCAACTCATCATGGAGTTATACAACTGGAATTTATTATGAGAGATAATAAAGAAAGATCTCATTTATGTTAGGCTAAACTGGAACTTCTTTTCTCTTTCTCAATGGGAAATGCATTTTAATGTTGAGATTAACTCAGCTGAAGTGTTTTGTGTCAGCTCAATAGATTGAAATGAGATGCTTTTATTTAAAAAATATGAAAATATATGAATGTTGATAGCAAGAGAAATACAAGTAAAAATTCCCTTGGCCTCCAGAAACTCTCCATGATTTTTTTTTTCTGGTTTTCCTGTTATCCAAAATCACCTTAAAATTTTGAGAATATAAATTGATAAGCTTTATTCAACATTACTGAAATAAAGTGATATTGATGTGTGTTTGAAATATCAAAACTTCTCAATGAAGAAAGGAAGTTTGAATATTGACAATGGAGGTTGTAATTCAGGGACAGCATGCAGAGCATAGGTGTGATGTAGGGAGGCAGCTGAAGGGTTTCCTTCAGCCCACAGGCAGCAATTTTTTGTAAAGGCAGACATAGCTGGATGAGGTGGAGATGAAATGTTAATTTGTAAGCACTTCTGTGCTGTGTTTATTTACACACAGATGTTCTCACACTGATACAGAGATCTGGAGACCTTCCTGAAGAAAAGGGCAGAACAGTGGATCTGTCTAATCATGTTCTGGGAATTTAACTCCATCTTGTTCCCCTCATCTTTCCTCTCTTAGCACAATTCCCTCAGTTCGCTCATTTTTGTATTAACGCTCCATTGCTTTAGTAACATAATATTGGTGTCCAACTGCCAAAGCAAATGTAGGGTGTAGATTTTCATAAGTCAGAGCTCTGGAAGCTTTTATTTGATTAACTATTCTAAAGCAACACAAGAGTTGCATGATAAAAGCTTAGCATGCTCCTTTTACCACGTATGCTTCCAAGAGGAACTTGGGGGGTTATTTATATGTTGTGGTAAAAAAATTGCATTAGCACTTGCTGCCTCAGCAGACTCCTTGGGTTTTGTTTTCATTCTCCTCTGATTATCCACTGGCCCCACACAGTAAAATATAATGAAGGGCTTTGGGGATGTTTCAACACATCAGTTCTCGGTTTTATACCAAGGGCCATCTGTGGGCAGGGCGCTTGCCCGGTGCCACGGAAGGACCTTTGTGGCTTTTGTTCACACGCTAGCAGTGGGCAATTCCCAAAGGGCCAACAATACCCAGCGATAACATCAGCCTGGAGCTGGGCAGACCCCTTACCTCTGCCAGAAAGGATCATTCTGATGGCCTGTTGGAGCCATTCTTCAGTGCCAGGGCTCTGTGATAACACCATTCAGGCCGTGTCTGGGCTGGGCCTGGGTTGTTGTTGCAGCTCCTGGGGTGGGAGTCAGCTGCGGCCTGATCTGTGTCAATAAAGGCCCAGCACAAGCAGAGGGGTTGCTGTGTTACCCTGAGCCATGTTGTCCTGGACTCTTTGTTTTCCCCTCTGGGGCCTGCTGAGGTCAGACGTCAGTCTGGGGGCACACAGAGAAGGGCTCTGATGGCCAGAGATTACCTCATTGAAGGACTATGTGCTGTACTAATAGTGGCTTTCCCAGTGTTACTTTAGGTAAACCCTTGCTTTTTCTGGCCTAGTCATAACACTGAAACACTTCCTGTTAATTATGAGCTTCCATCCACGGTGCCTGGAGAAGAGACAGATGGAGTGGACATGCCTCTGAGCCTATTTCCTGCCTCCTTGTTTGCTGCAGCGTATAAACTGGTGTTATGATGATGATGGTGGAACGGGGGATTGGAAGGGAGAGAGGAAAAGAAGGAGGAACAAGTCGGCTGCTTTTCTCTTCCTGCCTCTTCCCACCCTCTGAAAGGGCTCTGCTGAGAGGCGGTGAGCTAACTTAAGAAACGTGGTGTTATCCTTGGCCACACCCTTTCCGTGGAAAAGCGTGTGTCAGAGCTGCAGAGATGCCTCTCCCCGCAGAGCAGTCTGCACAGGCTGCCCCACGTATCCTGGGATGACCTCTCACAGGCAGCACACACTGTGGTCCCTTGCTGTCCTTCTGGTGCCTTAGATTTTAGCCTTGTTATTTTCAGATTCTGTCCCGCATTAGCGTGTAACTCTGAACTCCACATGGTGTGTTAGTGAGCTCCCTGCACATTTTGGTCAGGCGAAACAATCCTTCCAGGCCTGAGAACCAAGAGCACCCTCTGCCTCAGGCCCCAAAAAGTGGAAACAAAAGTGAGCAAACTGGGGGTACGTGACTTCGTTACCTGTAATTGGAGAATTAACCCCTGATATGCAAACAGACCAAACTTATATCTGTCTGGAAAACTCCTGACCATTGTCTGTGGAAACCCAGGGCACCAGGAATATTTCTCTGTCTGCTCTGGGATGCCCTGACCCCCAGGGGAGCACTGACTTTGACCCTCATTCATGGAGAAAGTTTCCCAGACTTCAAGATAGACTGGAATCCACAAAAGTGTGAAATAGATTATAGAGAGTGGTGTAGGTGTATCACTTGGTGAGAAATTGAGGTTTTGGGATTTTTAGTATGCTGTGGATGGAGGGCACAGGGTCTCATCCTGGGATTCTTGTTCATGCTTCTTCTTCATGGGTCTGGGTGGCATTTTGTAATTGGGCAAAATCTGCATTGCAGCTCTTTGGGATCAGTTATTGGGTTAGAAGGGAAAATAATCTAGGTGTCAGTTCTTAATTGGATGGTTTAGTCTTAAAAGCCCTTGTACCAAGAGATTGTTAGCCATTTTGTGCCTTGCTGCAGAACTCATGGCTGTGAGACTGTTTTACTGATAAGAAATAATCAACACCTGAGTCCGAACATGAACTCCCATCTCAAGTGCCTTCAATCCAGGCCCAGAGAAACCAGTAACTGGAACCCCCACAACTGTCCACCTGGGGTGGAGCCTCTGCAAGGCTTTTGGCTGCCCCAGGTGAACCTATTGAAGCCCTTTAATAAATACCCACTTTATTCTCTTAACTCTGTCTAGCCCCTGTTCTAGGCAGCCACTCCAAGGCATTGCTTCTTTCTTAGCTGGGCTTGCAGCCCTGCCCCACCACTGGGCTCTGTAACCTCCCTGTGCTGGGGGCTGGGATCCAGTGACCTCTCTGCCTTCTTTACGTTGGCTCCCTGGAAAAAAACTAGCGGTTTGATTTCAAAATTGGCCTTCAGGAAAAGAGTCTTTTGCACTGAGGTGTTTTAAGGTATCCAGGACCTTCTGGTTTTGAGTTTAGAGGTGGCAATAATTTTGAGTCTTGTAGCCTTGATTGGCAGGGTAACACCATTGCTTTAAATGATTCTTGAGATGTAGAATTTGTTCCTTTTGGACTGCTGCCTTAGAAGAAAAAAAAATTCTGAAAAACCCTTTTTTTTCAAAGATATGGCTCTCATACAATTTTTTGCCTTTATAGTAAAAGATGTCTATGTGGCTTTTAATACGTTGTTATGCTTTCATAGTCTGTAAAATTGCATTGCATTATAATTGCGTGGCTCCTCTCACTGGGGTTGGAGAGAGTGGTTCAGAAATTATTGTTTTGGTTTTTATTTGAGAGAGGTCTTTTATAGCTGAAGAAGTTACTGTAGAAATAACAATTAACCCTTTAGCACAGTCAGGTGCAGTGTGTAGGAGAATGAGCAACATTAGCAGCTCTTCCAAACTTCCCCACTTTCACAGACCACCTTCTAGCTGGGAGTCACAAGTGCTGTATAAACATAAATATATATGGCTAGAGGAAGCCTGACCCATGGGAATGTTTGGATTTTTTTTCCTGAGATCACACATTGGAGCCTGGTGAAAGAGTCAGGAAGGGTGCCAAGGTTTCCTGATTTGCAGTGCCTTGTTCTTGCAGACAGACAGACAGTATCTCCTGCAGGCTGCGTGTGTGATGGCTGCATTTACTGGCATTTGCATGTACACAGCAGAGAGCACGAACATGGGATCAAATCTCTGATAAATACCTATTTCCCAACATATTGTCTGTGGGGAGTGCAACCAATGAAGCTTGGTTTCCTATGGATTTGAGTTTTATGGCTGCACTCTCTGATGTCCAGTAAAATCTTAAGTTCCAACTGAAGCTTTTCCCACAGCTGGGATATTGCAGAGCCTCTTGTGTACTTCCATTCTCTGGTGTCTAATAAAATAGAAGTTTATATTGCAGTGTTTCCTGTTTGTGGGGCACCATTGATGGGGTTCCTTTTTTACGTCTTTGCTGCTTCTATTTTCAGTAGGCTTATTAGAACAAAGCATAATTGTGATCATTGCTCCTCTGTCAAAGTGTTTATAAAAGTCCATCTCAGATATATTAAGATGGAAGGCCAACAAAGATGTAAAATTATGCAGACATTACAATCACTTTAATTTTCTTATGGCACAGGGCTAAAAATTGGGTTGTCTTTTCAAGAAAGGTATTGGTTTTTCTTCTAAGTAAAACATGAATTTAAGAACTGGTATTTACAAATGGTGATAATACTTGAATATGGTAATATGGGTTGCAAGCAAAGCCATAAAAAATTATTAGTCTGACTGATGATAATGGATGCAAGTGCCTCAGGACTTCTAAGGGGAAGAACAAATCCAGTACCAGCAGGGCCTATGAAGACAGGCAGAAAAACTGGAAATGAGAGAGTTACTATCCAGAAGTAAAAGCAATTGAACAGTCAATTACTTCTAGAAGTTGTTTGTTTAAACATTGAACTACTGCTAGCATTTCGAATTATCCATCTGTGAACAAATAACAATGCTGCTGTATGTCCCTCAGCCATTAGCTGCAAACCCTTAGGAGCAATTCTCTTGAAATCACATATTTTTGACAAAGCAGCAGTAATAATGTGGGTTGGAAATTGCACTTGGCTTAAAAAAAAAAATGAGTTAAACTGCAATTTAGGGCGGCCAGTGAAAACATTTGTTTCACAAGTTTAAACATTCCCATGGGAATGCTGGAGCAGCCCTTCTGATCTCTCTGTGTATATCCAAAGGAAACATCTTTACAATACAGATGCTTGGGAAAACACTCTGGAACAGAGACATTGCTTCTCAGGATCACAGAAACACAACAAACTTACTGGTGTTTGTTTATAGTTAAAGGTTTCTAAAAAATAGAAGAGCAGATTTGGGGGAGTGTTGTTTTTTAATGTTTGTTTGGGAGTTTTTTTGGTTGGTTGTTTGTGCCTTTCATGCTGAGGGTCTTATCTTTTTCCAGGCAGGGGTAGGCACAAACAAATCTCTGTGCACCTGCAGTAAAATAAAGAGGTGATTTTGATGTCTGCAGTGGCAGTGGATGAAGCTGCTGCTGTCATAGCTGGACTTGGGCCAGTTGGATCAAATTCACCTCCCACAGGTCATGTTTCAGTGACTCCAAAGAGACAGTGGAGGAAATTTCCACCCCCTTGGCGCTTAGGTGATGTGTCAGTGTTCAAGACATGTCAAATCTGTAAGAATTTTGCTCCTCTGTCTGTGCTGGACATGATTCTGTGCCTTTCCTTTGTAAAGCTTCCCCTCCAAGGTGGATGGATGTTACCTGACAAAACCAGGTGTGTTTCCCTGCAGGGCTCAGGCACTGCTGGATCATGTTTCTGCAGTGGCTCTGATGTGTGGATTGTGGTCCCCTTCACAAACATCTCAGCACCAACCTGTGCCCTGGACTGTGGGACCTGAGAGGGGAGCAAGGCTCCCTCATGGAATTCCCAGCCACACTGGTAGAACTGGCCCAAATACCAATGCTGCTCATCTCCAGGACTGCTGAAACACTGGCAGCAGCTCTCCTACCATCCTCAAATGACTTGATGTAATTTTAAGGAGTTGTGAGAATCAGCTGGTGTTTGAAGAAGGTGTTTGTTTTGCAGGAAAGCAGAGTAAGCTGTTCAAAAATATCCTCTTCGTTATCAAGTGAGGGAGCTCAGCCCCTGTGGCAAATGACTGGGTAATGTCTGCCAGAGGTGAGGAAATGCTCCAGACTGTTTTGGAGCATTTCTTTGAAATGTCCTACTAGGGCTGAGTGCCTAAATCTTGGTTGCTGTCACACCTAAATTAATCACCTCTACAAGATGATATGAATGCAATCTGAAGTTTATATTTTGTGATTCTTGAATATGATTGCAGTATCATGGTATTTTGGCTGCTCCTTTAACTTTTTTTTGTGTGCTGAAATTCTTCAAGGGTCTGTCTTTGTTCAGACCTGTCTTTTAGAAGGGCACTCAGGATTGTCCTGCTAAAATTCCTGCCACATCCAGCAAACTGCATTCAGCACTGCTGAATAAAGCAAGGGGAGTCAGGTACTGTTTTCCTTCTCTCTGATCTCACTGAGGCTCCTCTCTGAGTCCAGTGTCATGGCTTGCTTTGGAAAAGCTCATGTGGAAGTCACATTGCACATCCATCCTAGTGGCAATCTGGGAACGCAGGCTGGCAGCTTAATGAGGTTCTTTCCTGCCTATCTTGTATTTGATTTTGATGTATCATCTCTGACTAGGGCAAGACAAAAATTTTGGGCAACCTTCAATAGATCATAAAGGGTCTTTTTGCAAAAGAGTGCCAAATTTCATCTATGGCACAAAGCAGGAAATTAGTGCAGGACCTTAACCACAGTCGCATATTGCAGTCTTGGCATGGGAAGAGTGCTTGCTGCTGACTGCAGAAAGATGGTCAGTAATGATTTCATAATTCCCTGGAAAACACCTGGTGATTGGATCTAAATAGAAAATTAAATTCCTAAGAAAATTGTGTATGCTATAGGAGACAGCAAGAACATTTAATTCCCCAGAGAATTTATTGGATAGAATCAGAAGAAAAGGACAATGTTCTTTTATGATTCCAGGGCAATTAAGCATTCCTGAAGATAAACTGCTTTAGCTATTCATCAAAGCCAGTCATTGCTTAATGAAATTAACTGTCAGACCTTATTATAATTTGGGTTTTTTAAAATATTGTAACAGAAGCCATGGTTCACTTAAACAAAAAGAAGCAAATGTGTCATGGACCAGCTAAAGAGCCCAAAATGTCTGACTCAAACAGCTGGCCACAGAAGTGTGTTTCTCAAATTCCAGCTGCTCCCACTAACGTCCTGCCAGCACACCTACAGCAGACTGATCCTGGCTTGTATGAGTAGCTGTCCATGTAAACTGATAAAAACATTACTCTGCCACTCTCTTCCAGTAATAGTTCCACTGAAAAGTTCCAGCTGTTGCAGGCAAAAATATTCTGATGAGGACAATGTGGTGTTTTCCTAGTTCCCCTCACTCAGCAGTTAAGGGGATGTTGCCTTTAGCAATATTTGCCTTTGTTCAAGGCCTCCTGACCTGAGGGATCTGTTTTATAGTGCACTCATGACCTCTCATTACTGCACACACAAAACAAGACGTGGCTGGAATGGTAGAAATACATCTGTTAAGTGAAAAAGCTAAAGGACATCTATCTGAAGACATATATCCTGAAAAAAGAAAACATTAATGGAAGGGACTGAAGATCCACTCAAGTGAAGCTGACAGTGAGTCTGGCATCCCTTACTCTGAAGCTTTAGTTTTATATTCGTGCTGGTCCAGTGGCAGGTCCTTTTTTGAAGAGTGCAAAAGCCATGTTCCTGTGTCTCTACAGCTGATGTTCACAATAAATGGTTTTGTCAGTATTCATTATTGTGGAAACTCCTGTATCTTACTGTCCATACCCCTCAAACACTCAGATGTTTATAGAGAGCTGGGTGTGACCTCAGTGTGCTCATGTGTCAAACAAAGTTATATTTCAGGAGACTAACTTTTTTACTGAGCTAATTTCACAGAATTGTTGCACTAAAAATAGTCTTTTGAAAAACTTTATTTAAGGTGAATAAGCTTTCAGCATGGGTAGTGCCTGTATCCAGTGATACCAGGTTGCTCTTGGTTTAGAGCATGTGGGTTCGTGACCAGAGTGCAAATATCACTGAATGTCATATTTTATAACACACCTGTGTGGTGATTGTCTTGGCAGTAACTTGAACAGTGTTGGTTTTGAAAGGGTCACTTTTGCTGCTGACCAGCAGTTGTTCAGAACACTAAGAGAATTCACAGTCTGTGGAGGGCCAAACACTTCTTGGAGGTGCACAGCAGACACAGCTTCCAGCCAAAGGGATTTGCAAATATTTGGAAGGGAAAGTACTTCCCATGAGAGCAATGAAGGCCTGGGAGAGGCGTCTGAAAGTGTCTGAGGTGTGTAATCTCCCTCCTGAGAAGTACTCAGAGTTAAGTGTGCAAGGCCCAGCCAAGCAAGTCGAGCCAGTCTGAGATGTGGGACTGGGAAACCTGCTCCGGAGGGCTCTGCTGCGGCAGCCTGTGGGGTGATGCTGCACAAGGTGCAGTTCAGTGAGGCTGTTCTGGGGCTGTGGGACAAGTGTAGGGTTCTCTAATCCAACCAAGGCTCAGTGTTGGACAGGGCTCAGGGCAACCTGGGGTAGTGGGAAGTGTCCCTGCCCATGGCAAGGGCTGGAACTGGATGATCTTTGAGGTCCCTTCCAACCCCAACCATCCTGTGAATCTATGACTTCATGGTTCTAACCTAGGGGACTTGCTCTGTTGTAGTGCTGGAACCACATTTTATCAAAGAAGGTGTATCTTTGTTGACAACAGCAGAACAGGCCCCTGAAAGTAACATTTATTTTATAAAATACTAATTTTTTTTGTTTTTTTTTTTTTTGTTTGAGCACTCACTGCTTTCTGGCGATGAGACCAGAAATTCTTATCATACTTCAATGTGCAAGAAGCCTCCAAATACTTCACATTCCATTCCCTAGGAAATCTGCACTCTGTGAATAGTAGATGCTTTGGGAGTTGTACAGCTGGACTGTCTTTGATAAAGAGAAATAAAAAATGGAGAAGAATGATACTGAATTGTGACCCTCATCAGGAAAAACTGAATTTGCTGTTCAATTGGATTAAATGATTTTTCATTAAGAGCCTGGTATCATTAAAGGCATTTAAACCCTATGCAATAATTGACCAAATTATTGCTAAATTGTCAAAGACCAAGCTAATAAGCATTTAAGCTTCTTAAATACATAACATTTCTCTGTAGCTTGGAAATTAACATGAGCTAGCTCTTAATGATCTAAAGTCATTGGCCAAAACTCTTTGTGTAAAGGTACTCTGTTTGAGGTGCTTTTGTACCCATGTTGTGAGGCCAGAAAAAAAATTCTGCTTGAATTCCTGTAGGAAGGAAAATAAGGTCTTTTGACCTCAACATTTTGATTTCTGAATTCTTTAATTCTGAATCAGGGATAAGGAATGAATAAACAGGTCAGACAGTTTCGTAAAGTGTATATTTAGAAGATGATTTTAAGATCAAATGTTGAATCTGTCTGATAAGGCTGATGTGAGTGTGGCATCTGGAATGGAGCAGCTGGCAAATCACACCACATTGGAGGTGATCTTAAAAGTGTCTATTAAAGCGCATAAATACTGATCAAACTCTTTTTCCTAAAATCTGAGACTAATTAAGCAACTGTGACCACTTTGTTACAGTCTAAAGATTGATTACTTAGGAGGAAGACAGGGATATAATAACGATAATTTTTGATATCTAAAAGGCTTCAGGCATTATTCCACAGAAATAATAATTCCAAGTCTCTCCGAGTGTCCCGCTGTTAATTATTCATGTCCTGGGGAAACGCTGGCAACATGAAAACAAGTGATCAAACTGCTAATAGGCACCATTTTGTCTCCATTCCACAGAAACAAAAATCTTGCTTAAATTTCAGAGCTGTAATTTTATTGTAGCATAAACCAGGGATGGTTTCTCCATTGTTAGGGATTGCTTGACTGGTTTGTTTGCTTTTAAATTGAGAGATTGATGTGTGGAATTCCCAAGGTCTTCAACAACACTACTACTAAATATTAATAATTTGAGGGAAGTGTGTTTATCTATGAGGTTTTGTAGGAAGTTAGAATATTAATTTCTATCTATGAAACAAAATAGCTAATTATTAATGGAAATGTAATAGGTATGTGGTATTTTGACCAAGAACATCACCTGGACCCGTAGGAGTTTGCTCATATTGCTGTTAATTTCTGAGATCTGATGTGAGTTTGCATATTTAGAAGCTTTGATGTGATTGATCTGCATTAATGAAGGTTGGGTTTGAGAGAGAGCACCAGAAATAGCAAATAACTGGGTTTTTTACAGGCTTTCTCTATATTATGTTTATAATATGATTATTGGACACCCGTGTATCCACTGTTGTATCTCTAAAAATCCCCATTTTTTATTTGATGTAACAATAGTAATGAGATGTTCTAGCCATTAGAACATCCCCATTGTTTTCTTAATGTTCCATACCTAGGATATTGTCCCAGAAGCCAAATAATGTATTTTTAATCAGAAGATATACCCTGCAGAATATTCTCCTTATTTATGTTTGTTTTGAGAGACACATAAAGATTTTTTATATTTTTATTTTACATATATATATATTTATATTTATATCTATAATCTTAATAATTATATATTTATACATTTATGAATGTTTATTTTATATATTTATCTTTGTTATACAAGTATATAAATATAATATATTTATAGCTATATATTTTATTTATATATTAAAATATATTAATATTTTATATATATTATATACTTTATATAATATTGTTAATTCAAATATGTGTTTTGAAAGAACAGCTTATAATAGGAAAATCATGATATCATAACTCACAAATTAGAACAGCCAGGAGGAAATGCCATAATCACAAGATTAGCTCAAAGATTTAAGTGAGGTCAGAGACTTGACTCACCAGTTGTACTTTGACTTTTTTCTGAATTAAATGAGGGAGCTGTGTGTGAAGCACAGAGGCAGATAAGCTCTGTAATTCATCTGTAATTTTTATTCCGTCCTCATTTTGCGCTGTGCTGGTTTTTGGCATTTCTGGTTCAGGATGGCAGTAATGACCCTCTCTTGCTATCAGTGTTATTGTGGTGGTGGTTGGCTGGACATAACTTTTCCAGAATGCAATGACAGAAATTTAGGTTTTCCATTCTCACTCAGCTGTCATACACTTATTGTTGCTTTTATTTCCTCTTTTCTTATGGAGGAGCCATTGGTGAATTGAAGGAAAGAAAATCATTGCACCAGAAGTTAGGGAGAGATTTGCCTCCTGTAATATCACTATTGTGCCTTTGGCTGTCCCTTATCAGAGACCATAAACTAAATAAAGATAAGCCTGGTCATTACTTGGCACAGATGTTTTTTGTTGAAATATCCATTTTTTTTTTTTTTTTATTGTGCTTGCTCCATTACTGCAATTGAGAATTAGAAGGGCATCCTGGCACTGGAATTATTCAGATGAGTTTTGAACTACAGATCCAGTAAAAAAATCAGTAGCAGTAATGTACATACTTAGGCTAAGCTTGATAAAAATTCAGTGTTGGTTCTTGGCACTAAAAAATCCACATCTCTTTGCAAATGTGCTGAGTGCTTTGTAATCCAACTGGCATCTCTTCCATCCAAAAAACCCCAAAAAGTTGCAGTCCAAAATGCAGCAGAACACACCTGCAGTTTAGCACTGATTTTTCTGAATCAAAGACTGAAATAGGTAATGGATTTTTGTTGCTCATTTTGACCACATCTCTCACAAGAAAGGTGAAAGGTCTTTAATTGACTGCATTTAAAATGCTATCACTCATGAGAATTGCAAGGCTTAGAAACAAAATTGTACAAGTCTTGGTAGAATTTCTTAGTCACAGGTGAAATCAGTGTTTAATGTGAGTCTCAGAAGAAGACTTTACACAGACCTAGATATTTTCTGAAGGGAAAAGGTATTCCCCCTCATTACATGAGCAGCTAGCCACAAGAAAATGAAATCTTAGGTTTATAGGTTACCAAAAAATGTTCTTTCATGTTAGGAATGATGTCTTTAGCAAGTGTGCTCATTTAATTCAATGACCTAAAAATGAATGGTTGATTTCTAGTATCTAGTGGTATTGGAAACAAAAGTATTTTGCCTAAAATTCAGCACACGTGTTTCTAATGGAAGCACATATTATTGCAGCTTTTGATCCATAAACCCAGGCTCTTCAAACATTTCTACTCACCTGCTTATTTAAAGATGGTTTTTATCCCACTCATAACTTAAATTGAAATTGTGGCTTTCACTAAAAGGGAAAGAGAGAAGCAGCACTTTTCCCTCTGGACAGGAAAACTCTGCAAAGCAATTAGTGGGAATCTGCGAAAGGAAGTTTTCTACTCCACTCCTCTGCGCTTTCTAAGAAAACCAGCCCTTCCACTTGGCAATCATTAAAGCCCTTGTGAGCAGATGCAGGGCAGATAAAAAGGGCTGAGGGAGCCATGGGGATCATAGCTGGGACTTCCCTGAAGTGCTGGACTGTGGTGGTGTTCACAGAGGTCCCAGGATGAGAGAAGAGATGTGAATCTTGACTCCATGCTTCAGAAGGCTGATTTATTATTTTACTATATGTGTATAATATTAAAACTATATTAAAGCTATACTAAAAGAATAGAAGAAAGGATTTCATCAGAAGGCTTGCAAGCAAAAGGAAGGAATGATAAGAAAATCTTGTGACTGACCGGACAGTCTGAGACAGCCGGACTGTGATTGGCCGTTAATTAGAAACAACCAACATAGATCAATCAAAGATGCACCTGTTGCATTCCACAGCAGCAGATAATTATCTTTTTTTTTCTTTTCCTCTGAGGCTTCTCAGGAGAAAAATCCTGGCAAAGGGATTTTTCAGAAAATATCATGGCTACACTGGGCATGCAAGGGGGCCCAGTTTCCAATACAAAGAGCCCCCAGTCCAGCATGGCACAGAGCAACGCTGCCTTGATTCCTTCATTTTGGCCAAGAGGAAGAATTCATGGCCAGTATTGCTTTGAGTGTTCAGAGGTCACCTAAGCCTTGGCACTTCTGGATTTTGCATGACCATGACCAAAATCTCAGTGTGGTGTGAGCACCCAGCCCTGTGCATGGTGGTGGGGAGCAGGGCAGTTCTGCACACACCTCCCTGGCTTGTGAGCATGGTGCTGAGCCCAGCCTGAGAGCCCTGCTCTGTCACCACTATTTTTGTTTAAATTTCTCCCTTGAAAAACTGCCCATTCACAATGTGGAGAGTATCAAACATTTTAAGCCAGGAAGACTGGCTTATTTTTTTTTTTTCTCCTTTTTTAGAACAGGCACTTAAATGCTTTTGTGTGTGTGCGTGTGCAGGTTTGGCAGGCACTCTCTGTACAATGTAGGTCTCTGGTGAAATCAGAGTCAGCTGATCAAGCTGCACCTTTGGAAATGCAGTAAAGTAACTTTTTGGAAAGGCAAGAATTTAATTTGATTTAACGTGCACACAGAAAATTGAGTTAGAGAGCCCCAGGCTGAATAATTTGTTCACTTGTACCTTGTGTTTCTGACAACACAACAGAAAACTGGCATTCAATCTACTATCTCCAGAGCTTTTCTAGCACTTTCACATCAGAGCTGGAATTCTCCCAGACTGTGACCTCCATCCCCTGGCAGAGCTGCAGAGACTCAGCCAGGTAAATCCTGGCTGCTGCCTGGGTGAGGAGTTGCTCTTGGCCTCCAAATTTCCTTTTTTTCCTGTACAAGGGAGACCATCTCCATCTTCAGAGCACAGTGATATCCTGAAAAATTCCTGTGTTCCAGAAACCAGCTGCCTTTTCAGTGGACTCCTTGAGAGTGTGTGACAGCATGGATTGTTAAATCTGGATGCTGTGTGGAAAAGGGGAAGTAAATTTAGCAGATATTATGAAAAGGGAAAGCCTTGATTTCTGCAAGTGAGGGGTGAGGAAGACAGGGCTACCTCAAATTGGGAAGGAGGGGAGATGGGTTTGAGGTTTCTTACACACACATCATTTTCTGGCCTCATTACAAGTTCTCTGTGGCAGACTAATAACTTCTCTGACCTCAGGTTGTCTCTCTCCAATTTAGGCTTATTACAGATAACTATCAAGCCTTTTCTCCACATGTATAAATCCATAATTAACTCTGGTTGCAGCCCAGACTGTAAGGGGACTTCTGCCTCATAGGCTCATCAAAGAATTTGGAATCCCTTAGAAGACATTGTCCATTTAGTCCTTAGCTTCTTATCAGTGGCATTTCCTGCTAGCCTAAATACATCCCCAATTAAATCACATACCTCAGCCTTCAGCCTGTTTTACTTGGGTAGTTTCTACTGCTCAGTGAGCTTTCTTTCTCCCTGCTTTTTGTTTGTTCTTTTTAAAGAAGGATTTTCATCCCCAAGAAAGCTTTCAGACATGCCAGACGCAAATCCTGGCTGATGTGGAGCCATGCAGATCTGAGTCCACAGAGAAAGGTTTGGGAGGATCCAGAGAAGGGAATCTGCCTTTTCCACACTGTCCTTTGAACCTGTTACAAAAAGACTTGCCAGCCAGTAGAGGGAATAGAAGGTAAAAATGTGTCTCAGGTGCAAAAGGCAGTAGGTCTGTGAAATTTGTGATGTTCCTGTGGAAATAAATCCTAAAGAAAGCAGGAGGATGAGTGCAGTGATTGCTTCTTGGCAAGCCCCAGCAGTGGTGACTCACCAGTTCTTGACTAGAAAGAAAATAATCTCTCCTTCCTTACACATGAATAATTTCTTGAAAGGCTGTTAGCGAGGTGACAGCATTGTTCTTTAAACAGAAATTATTCTGTTTGTTTTTCAAAATGAAGCTTTCTGATCGTCTAATTATTGAAAACATCAGTGGAAACTTGGAGCTCTCTTGCCTTTTTGTGTGTGTGTGTTTGTGCTTTCCCATCTGATTCAGTTCTGGCAGTTCTGAGTTGGATCAATGTCATTTTATGGGTAACAGATTCCAGTGTCTCAAACCCAGGACTGTTATCCAATGGCAGGATCAGACAGAAAAAGAAGTTTGTTAATTGTAGGGCTCAGCTCTTAACTGAGAATTAAAACAAGAAGTAGGGAAAGTTTGATTTCCCTATTTTTATGTGGGGTTTTTTTCCTTATTTTGATTCTTCAAAATCCACTTTGTGTCAAAAAGATTTAAGAGAAACCTGGCAGACTTTGTGCTATGTGTCTATCTAGCTATATTTGCTATTTACATACAGCATCATGGGAAATTCAAAATATTTTAGGTGAAATGCTATGACCTCCTGCTTCCTTCAGACTGCTGGAATTTGCATCACTCAGCTGTAATGGGTGATGATAATAGTTCATTAAAAATGGCACCATTTGGCAAGCATATTTCTCTAAGTTTGAAAAAAAGCTCCAGCACTCCAAAAAGTGACATTTAAAAACATACTGATAATTTTGTCTCATTGTCCTTTAAATTTTGTAGTAAAAAGAAATCTTAATAGAAAGAATTTTAAGGAACTTTTTGTTAGGATGGCATTGTCCATCTGCCACTTTCTGTATGAGCACTAATTAAACACTGGGGTCAAGACACCCCCTGTTATTCCTTAACTTTAGTCCCTTATGTTTGAGTCAACAATTATCTTTTATGTCTGGATTTTTGTGATGGTCTAGAATTCTCAGGAGCCTTCTTTATCCTGCTTTTCCTGAATTAAGGACCCTTCTTGTTTTTTATGGTTGAGAATATTGCCACTCACATAATCATATTCCCCCATGGGATGAAAGGGAAGCTTCCAGTTATTTACAGCATCTTAAAGATCTGTTTGAAAATACTTTTTCTCATTCAGTATTTTATTACAATTTTTATCATAGAACTGTAGCAGATTAAAGGAGTTCATAAAGGAATGGGTTTTCATTTCAGATACACAATTGGAATTTTTCATACTGCTGTAATTTTTTAGTCCTCTCTCTTATACTTTGAATTTTCATAAACTTATAAATCTGAAACTAGATGTTTTGAGTTTGATTCTAGATTACATGAGCTACTTAAAGTTTTCCAAAGTCACGCATTTTCTTCAGTGTCTTTCTTTGCATCCTATGCATAAATTTGATTCCTTAGGGATAGGGGGAAGAAATGGGATTTTTCCTGGATTTCAGTTTAAGACAGCTGGCAGGTCTGCCTCTCTTCCTCTTAAAACATAATATTTACTGTCCCAGCATTTCATGTTCTCGGGATGTTTTAATTTAGGGGACAACCCAATGTTACCCTCAGCAAGGACACATTGAGCCCAGAGCTATTTATTATGCTAACTGGTTTTCTTCCTGAATTTCAAACTGCAACATTGCTGGGGTTTTTTCATGGTTGGGAGAGTGGATGCTGAAGATTCAGTTACAGGTTTTTGTTTGGCTCCTGCCCCTGAGGAAAATCCTGGAACAGTCACTGCTTTCAGAGAGCAAGCCTAATAGGTGCTGCTTTAAAAAAATCCTCTTAGGTCACCATGTGTAAGCTGAACTGGGAGATTTTCACAAGAACCTCCAGTCCTGACAGACTGATGTAGGATGTGGAGATGGACAGCTCAGCACTCAAACCCATCCTGCTCATGGATGCTCTGGGTGCTGGGACAGTGGCAAAGGCAGGGATCAGGCAGGCAGCTCTCCCTGCACTCTCCATCCCACCTCCATCCTGCCTCAGACAGGGACTGGGCTGATTAAACCTGTGCACATGTCTGGACAAAGGAGACAGCACCTTTAATACTCACTCTGGGTTTCTCTGCTCCTCTCTCTTGCAGATAAATAAATTTCTGGTGTAGGTCACAAGGGGAGCACCCCACTGAAGCAGGAAAGTAATCAAGGGTAGAAACTCATTATCTTACCCCTATTGTTTTCTTATCAGGTTTATGAAGTCTTAAATAGTCTTAAAATAAGAATTTCTAACAAATTAGCTGAACTTCTCCTTACACAGCAGTCGCAGGAATAATAAATGTTATATATCCACTAAAGAGCTATTTGATAACAAATTTTTGGAAACGCCAGGCCCAGAATTTCACAGTTTGTAACTCTGATCTCTGTTTCACTTGCTGGAGAGTATAAAACAGGAAACTGTTTTGGTCATAAGTTCTTCAGAGAGCAAGTGGATCCTTTGTAAAATACATATGTATTTCTTTTTATTGGTTTACAAAAGCAGAGAGATTCCCAAGTCTGCAAAGCCTTGAGATTGCAGTAGAAAACACAGTGTATGTTCATTGTGTAAAAGGACAAGGAGCTGCCAGATACTGAATTTGCTACACATTTTATTGTTTAAAACAGTTGTCCAGCTTGTTTGAATAGAAATGTGAGGAGGAAAAAAAGATGAAGGGAAGAAAAAAAGATGAAGGGAAGAAAAAGCCTGAAAGAGAAAAAGGAATGTAAATAAAAAAGTGAAGGAAAAATTCACAGTTGATCTGTGATTGAAATGATTGCTGCTGATGTATTTCAGAGTTGTCTTCAGTAGTTACAGCACATATAAGTAATTTTTTCTTAGTGCTGGCCCATGCTACATAACAGAAATTTATTCCTTTCCATGCAGTTAAAATAACGTACAAACACAGCAGTTGTTTATTATTTCTACTCCCTTGGTTGAGCAGGTATCAAAATCCCTTTTGTTATTTGAAGCAAGGGAATAAAATGGGTCAAAAAAAGTATTCCAATTTGGACTTTCAGCCCTAGGCTTCCTCTCAAGTTCTTTTTGCGGGATCCTGGAATATGCTCCATCACGTCTTCCATGCATCTCCGGGGCTCTGAGTTTGCTGAGCTTGTGCACTGTTTCTTTTCTGCCTCTGAGGTTCTGAACCTAAGGCCTTTGGAGACTTAGAAGAGCATTCAGCTATTTCCAAGGAGTTCCACTGTGGCACGTTTGGGTTTTTGTTAAGTAGGGGTTGCCACAACTTGAAGGAGAACAGAGACAGCATCCAGGATAGAGCAGTAAGAATGGAGAGTACTGCCCAGGGAGGAGGAGTGGAATAAGAACTGAAACAGAAAAGCATGCAGGATTTTAATTTTAACTTGCAGATCCTAGTAAGTCCCAACTATTTGGCTGAATGCTTAAAGGTTGCAAATAAAAAGGATTGACCTGAACTGAAGCTCCTTTGGTAAAATCCAGGATGAACAACTGCAGCTCTTGTGTATTGGTCTTCTAGAAAACAGTGTAGGTAAACTTCATTTATTCAAAACTCTGCTGTTAGCTCACAAAGTTTGCCCAAGAGATAAAAACAAAGTGCTGAACACTTTGATTCTCAAAGTTCTGATGATGCATTTACAGAACCTGGGGGTGTTAATCCTCCTGGTCTGGCGAAGCTGCTGCTTCAAAGATTGCAGTGAGATTTTCCTTCACCTCTGCTGCAGTCACACTTGGCCTTGAATTCCTTCCTAGCCTAAAATAATTGTGTCATCTCACTGAGCTTTGTAAACCCTCCTTGTTCTCCATCTGTTGGAGGTTCAGAGGCTGCAGCTCAGACATGCAGAGGAAGCACAGCAGCAGTTCTTCCATCCTCTCCTCCACCACTGCCGCTCAAGCAGGGCTCTCTCCCTGGCCTTGCCCTCTGTTCCCTGATCTCCATGTGCAAATCCCAAATCTCTACCCTAGTGCTGCACATCCCAGAAGTCTGTGTGGTGTAAATATTCCCTCCAGTCCCAAAGAATCTCTTATGCCCAGGTAATTCCTCAATGTGTGGGACCTGATGCTGAAGGAGAATTTTCCTCTCTTGCAGACTGGGAATTTACACCCCACTTAGCCAGGCAAATCCATGTCCTTTGTTTGACAGGTACTTGTTATTGAGCTTGATCACATTTTTTCAACCCTGCTGCCAAGAATCTGTGACAGCAGAGTTCCATCAGTATACAACTCAGAAATGCTCCTGCTCTGCTATCTAGCCTGGAAGACAGCCTGAGATAATGAAAGCTTATCATCAGTTGCAGAAGGAATGTGCCCAATTTTTTTTTTGTTTTCCCTTGGGTGAATTAAACTCTGATTTTAAAGCAAGGCATTATTCTCTTTTAGTTTGGCATTTATAAGCCTCCATTTATTTTAAGGTATGAGTCAATAGAAAATGCTGTATTTTCAGCATGCCTGTTTTCCTGAGGTAAAACAATTTTATTTTTTTTTTAACTGCTGGTCAAGATTTTTTTGTGCTTTTATTTTTACTTTACACTTTAGTGTCTTAACTACAAAGTGTAAGGCTTGATTTAAAAATATACTTCTCAGTTTGAATGAGGGAGTTGGGCTACTCTGGTTGATGGAAGTAGTTTCCAGGTATAACTGAAGGTTTTGGTAGCAGGGAACACCATTCAATAGGGTACTGGATGAAACAACCTGCTTCATCTCCTGTTGGATATCTTCTGAATGGATTCCTTGACCTAAAAATTCCTGATGGAAACATCAAATTATTCCAGCTTTTTCTATATCCTTTATGTGCAATAGCTTATGGAAGGCAAATGTCCTTCTAGTTTTATGTGTTTCTTAAGCCTTCTGAGTATAAAATATTGAGCTCTTCTTCCTGCTTGCTGATTTTGGCTTTTATCACTTTATTTAAAAAAATGTTTTATTACTGTGGTGGATGGTCATACTAAAACCTTCAGTTATACCTGTAAACCACACCATTAACGAGAGTAGCCCAACTCCCTTATAAAAAGTGAGTCGTGTTTTGTTTAATCAAACCTCACACTTTGTAGTTAAGATGCTAAAGTGTAAAAAAGAGAATGAAAAACACAAAAAATGCAATACTAGATAAGCAATAAACAATACATTGTTTTACCTGTGATGGGGGGGGGGGGGGGTTGGCAGAATACAATAGAACTGTAACTGTTAAGAAAAAACAAAATTATTTTGAAAGATGTTGGCCACAGTGTAAATAGTCTGCTCTTTCTGAAGGAGGACAGTGGCTACATTTACATCACCACATTCCTTTCTGCTTTTAACTTGCCTTTGGGTTGTTCACCAGCACATAGGGATTTAGAAGAAAGAGTGAGAATCTCAACAATTTAAAGTGCAGCTAAGAATACTATATCATTAGGAATTCAAATATGAGGAAACAAAAAGGAAGTAAAATAGGATCATAAAATCATGAGATTCATTGAATGAGCCAGAGTATCTAGAAATTTTGTTTTACAGGCCAGGAGACTACACTTAATATCAGAAAGTGAAACTGAGGAATGATATTCTGATGTTGTAGTCTGGTAACAGCACGTGCTGGCTAGCAGGATCCCTGGCCCAGAAATTTATGAGATTCCTAGGCCAGCCAAGTGCTCTTTTTTCTAGGAGAAGTGGAATTATCATCTTGAGATCTGCATTGCTTCAGCTCCTGGCCTAAATGTGCTTTTTATTTCTATTTCTTCTGAAAATGTTTCTCCCTCTGTCCAGATCCAAAGGGAAAAAATTGCCCCTAAAGCTGCAATCCAGAGAGGCAGGACTAGACCAGAGCAGGAGCATTTCTGAGATTAAAACAGGAGAGAAGTGGGTTGGCTGGCCAATCCATCCCAAAGGTACTGGGTTATTTATTGCATTTTCATCCACAGCATCCTGGTGTGAGCCTGTCTCATGTTGCAATGTACAGAGCACCTCTAATTTACTTGGACACTTATGATTCCAGTCCCAGCCTTCATTTTTGGATCTTGTTGCAAGGATTAGGCTGCAGTGGCAGCCCTGGGGTGCTCTCAGGGGCAGATCAGGGATCACATGGAGGCAAAATTATCCTACCCCCAGCTGCCTTAGGTGTCATTTCTTCCAGTCTGACAGAGACTTTATGGGAAGAACTCCAATCTCCACAGTGGTGAACACATTTTATGAGCAGGAAATCCCTGTCCTGCCTCATGGGTGAAGTTTTATCCTCGTCCATGTCACCATTCCTGAATCATCTTCTTCCCTTAGAATCATGAAGAGTGGGTCATGCTGCCATTTTCTAAGGCTGGTTTGAAGCTTGTGAAATCCATGCCTTTGAGTGAGGGGTTTGGTCAGCTCAGAGCTGGGGGTTTGTTTTACACAATTATACCACGGTCAAGACTTGAAACAATCGCTCCAAGTGTTACCATTCTCATTAGGAGGCCCTGTGTTCCAAAGATGCTATCAGGTTGTATGACATCTGTAATTACTCCATCATATCAGCCTCTGCAGCCCTGCTGAAGCATTTTGGGGTTGTTTTTTTTTTCTCCCTGGCTGTGCCACATTGTGTCACAAACAGCCAGTTGTTGTAAACACTGCAGGAGCAGAGGGGCACACAGACAGCCCATTGACAACTGAGAGGTGACCCAGAAGATAATTGCTAACATTGGTTGGGAAAAAAAAAAAAAACAAAACACAAGTGTAACCAGACAAGGAAGGATATTTTTTATGAAAGCAGACAGTCTTAATTCCAAAATTAATTGTGTCTCCAGCTACTGATAATTAAAGGGGGTTGGGAGGGCAGAAGCAGTGCTTTTCCCTTTGTTCTGTAATTTACCTTATCAGAAAAATGTGCTCACATGGAACAAGACAGGTTTGGAGGATGGATCATCTGGCTTTTTTTGGAGGTTTAAGCACCAGAGAGGGAGTGGTTTAGGACCAAGAGGCTGCATGGAGACTTGTGTCCAACAGGCTTTAAATGGCTTTAGGTGACAGAGAAGTGTCTTCTTGTGCTCACTCCAGCATGAAACCTGGTCACATTTCCAGAGCAGCACAGCCAAGTGCACCAAACCAGCCCTGTGCTGGGTAAGCAGGAAGGGCAAACAAAACACATTCTCTTGGCCAGGACGGCCAGGGCAAACCCAGCTGGCTCACTCCGACACCCAGACTGTGAAACAGGTAGTGGAGACACAGATGCTGCTATTCAAAGCGCAAAGCAGCCTTCAGAAAGTTCCTAGTTTTGCCCAACCCAGTCTAAAGAAGGTGGTACTCAGGAGTGGGTGTCCTGTTTGAGTTTGCTCTTTGGCACAAATGCATCCTTTAGGATTAGGAGCTAAGTGAGAAGGATTCTGTAGCTGGTTTTGGAGAGCAGAATTACACACCCACTGTATCCCTTGCTGTGTCCATCCTTGTCTTCACACAACAGGGCACTGGGAGGTGCTGCTGTGGAACAAGGTGCTACAAGGGGAGTTTAAATGGCTCCTGCAAGTTTCTAAAGTCATACCCCAGCTATTCCTCTGTACTCCAAACCAAACACACACAGAAAATAGAGCCGGCAAAAAATACAGTTTGCGCATCTAGAATTGCTTTATTTAAACACAGAAAATCATTAGAAAAAATGCCTCCAACCAATAAAAAAAAGCCAAACAAACAGCAAACAAACTCCAAGCTTTTTGCTGCATTTAAAATAGTAGTTTACTGATACTATGTGCAAACAGTATTAAAGGGATAAAACATAATCATTGTAATTTTTGATAAATATAGCTCTAAAAATTATTATTGAACAGTTAGCTGAGAAAAAGGGTCTAGAAGTGTTGGAGAAAAAAAAAAAGATAGAGCATTTCATTCCATATCTTTCTATTCCCAATTGCTGTTTCCTCAGCAGGACTTTACTGTATTTGCAATCCAAAATTCAGAACATTCTGCACAGGTTCCCAAACCCCACTGACTGCCAGATCTGCACGCTGCAGTGGGGCTAACTTCTGTCACATGTTGTTGGTTAGCTTGGCACGTCAGCCCTGGCAACATTCATGTCCATTGCTCTATAAATTGAATTTAATCCAACAACACTCATGCCTAAAGTCTGAAATGAAAAGCAGCCCAGTGTTAGGGAGGTGTGTATTCAGTGCAGTGCCACACATGTAAAAATAATCTGGAGGGGCAGCGCTCAGAACAGGCACTGAGAAGTTACACATGAATTAATTCTCTCACTCTTGCGACTATTTTGTTTGATACCATGAAACTGGAGGAAACAATGGTCCCAATTCATCCAGTCCAGCAGTTTAACTTGGCTGATGGAGTAATTGAGTATAAACAATCCTCGTGTAGGTTTGGGGAGATGTGCATGTTCACAGACATGTCAGGGAAATTCCACTTTAGCAGTACAAGGCATTTTTATGGTGCTACAGTTATGTGAAGGCTCATATGCATATAAATATTTCAGGGAAAGTATTAGATCCTTAGCTAGATTAATTATATTGTGAAAAGTAGTAATAATGAATCTCTCTTTATATTCATTCTCAGGAAATATAGGCCAGAATTATGCAAGTGATTTTCCATTTTGGGGAAAAAGGAGAATACAGTCAGAGTTAGGAGTAAATCAGAAACAATGAAAATATAGCTATCCTTTTTAATATAGCTATCCTTTTTATGCTCTTTTTTCTTTCCTGGATTTAATGCCTTTATTTTGGTACAAATTTCAATATTGAATTCTTTTAAATGGTTACTTACATCTGCCATAATGCAATTGTACAGTATTTTTCCTCCAAATAGTAGGTGAAATTGAACTGCCTTCTTTCCACAAAAAAAAAGAAAAAAAAGAAAAAACAAAAAAAAAAAAAGAAAAAACAAAAAGAGCAAATCAAAACCACAATTTTCTTCCAATCTTTGTCTTTAAATGCTGAATGACAGAAATGTCTCTTGGTTGGCTAATAACAAATCACAATTCCTATGGGGTAAGAAGGTCAAAGCATTACATTTTGCTAAGTGGATGAGCATTTTTTTACATTTAGGAAGGTCAGTCCAGTATCCAGTGTCATTACTGCAGAAACATAATGTGTTTAATTCAAACAGGGAATCAGATTTCTTCCTGGGTGGATTCAACTACAGCCAGTAGTTGAGGGAGGAGGACTAACATTTTTAAAAATGACTGATGATGTTGAGTACCTCAGCTGACATTTCAAAGAAACTTGATGTCTTGAAGCTGTGGGTCATCTGTTATTAGAGAAAATATCCTACTGCAGGTTTCCAAGGGGTGGAAAGAACAAACAGGTCACTGGGTTTTGGAATACGTGCTGTTTCAGCTGTGCATGGGGACTGATATGTTCTCTTATAAACTCTGCACTGTAACCAGTGGGGGGAGGGAAAAAAACCCCATAATAAATATATGCATTTCACCAGGGATAATTTTGTGTTTCTGGACACCAAGGTGTCATTGTGTTAGACAGGATGGAAAACCTGGAAAACCATTTAGGGCAATGCTCTAAACGATAGAGGAGAGTAAATTTTAACTCTTTCCCAGCGAAGGGATCTCGACTCCCGAGTGGATTGTTGCAATCCCAGAGCTGCCCACTCTCATGTCGTTAATTGCCTTTCAAACTGATACCAGCCCAGCCTGGAGTCTGGCAGAATTAAGGCTTTGGGAGCATCACAAAACTGAGCTGTTCCTGTTGGGGTTTTGTGGACATGGCAGTATTTGAACAAGACAAAACTCTCAGTTCTGCAATGGAGCCTGGGGGATGTGTTCCTGTGTTGTCATGGCTAACTGCACTCATGTGACTCTGCTCTTTTACCATGGCTGTGGTGTTACTCTCATTCCTTTTCCTGTAGTGAGAGAGAGAACTTACACATCCTCTGGACAGTGCCAGGCTTTAAATCACTTGTAACAGCAGTGGAAAGTTAATATTCTACACCTTATATTTTTAGTTACTATTTAGTAACAAATGCCTTCCTAATATCCACATTTAAAATACACTCTGTTTTTGTTCTAAGACATGTTTGATGTACTTTTCAAAAGCCTTTCCTAGTTTGCTTCTTAAATCTAAAGCATTTAAACTAGCCTTCTACTCTCACGTTGCCTTGCAGTCAATTTTGGTTTGTAATGAATTTGCTTTGAATGTGTAGACAGGTGTTTTGAGTTTGCAGAAGTGAAACACCAGATTTTTAGCAAATATTGTGAACAAGTACTGCAAGTTGTATCTATCAGAGTTAATCCTTGGGAACTGTTGGCTCTGAGGATTATGAATGTTATGAAACCTAAGCATAACTAATTGAAACATTTGCAGTCATTCTTCAGGGTTTTTTTGCCACCTATTTCATTATTGTTGTATCATTATGAAAGAAGGGTTTGGTACTGAGCTTCACTGAGCTCAAGAATTGTTCATGGATTACTTCAGGGTACTACTGAGAAATTTTATCCCCCACTCCATAAGAATAGTAGAATCTTTTCTTTGGAGAACTGGCCAAATCCTGCCAACATTATTCATATGCTGTGTGCTACTAAAATAATGTCTTTAAATAAAGTAGCAATCCAAAGTATTGTAATATAATGCAAGTTAAACAATCAGGGTGTTAAAACATAGCTCCAGGTATAACAATAATAATAATATAAAAGACAATGACTGGAAAGACTGAGTGGATAAATTCCCTGGGCAGCTGCCTAGCATGCAGACAGCAGCTCATTTCTGATGAGATCCTTGATTTAAAATCACCTTGATCCTCCTTAAGGCGCATCTCACAGAATTCTTACATTATTTTGTAGGTACATTATTTTGTATGGAACATACAAAATATTACATTTTGTATGGAACATATCTGTGTTGCTGATAATTGCTCTTTCTAACAACTGGATAGAAAATACATTTCAGATGTGACCTCTCAGTCTGCTTTTGAGCATAAACCACTGACAGCACAAATGGGGCAAAAGTGAGTAATTGTTTAGGGTTATTTTAAACATTATTTTGATGGATTTGGTTGTCTTCTCACTAACCACTTTTAGTCACTGGTCAGAATTAGTCAGAATAAAACTGTGTGACAGGTGGATGCTTCTCAGAACATCAAGCGTAGGGTACTAATATTTTTTTACATGTTGAAATAGATTAAAAATGTAAAGTCTAAAAATCCAGTCTCATACTATGACTTCTAAAGTGGCATTTTTAATGTTCCCTTTAAAGAAATATGATGTGATGGGGCTGTTTTTCAGTTTGGATTCTAAATGCAATTTGAAGTTGTTGCACAAAAATAGATGAGTTAATAATTGCAGCTCTTCTGCCCCTCATAGTTTACCTGTAGACTTCCTATTGTATCTAATGAGCAGTGCAGCCAAAAGTTCAGCTGGTATTGCCATTCCAAAACATTCCAAAACTGCAAGCCAGAAACCTCAAAAATCACCAAATGCTGCATTATTATGATTAATTTTCAATTCTTCCATATTTTATTCCAGGTTTTGAATTGCAGACATCATACACACATTTTTCACGAGCCCTGGGAGCTGGACCTTCAGCAATTCCTACCCAATGCCTTGCTGCCTGTGGTGTGGGGCTCTGAGAAAGTCATGGAATACCATGGGGACTGTCCATGGGATCATAGGAGTAAATGTTCATTAGCTACTTCAGAGCTCTGTTCTCATGCCTGTAAACACATCCATGAGTGCCCAAATTTGCTTTTTATCTGCAATACTTTACCTGTTTCTCTATGTCATGGTCAGCATACAGACTACTTTAAAAACCTGGCACATTCACCTCCCAGGAATTCTCTGAGGCATACTTCTGGTTTGAAAAAGGGTTTCACATCTCTACAAAACATTTTCTGAGCAGAAAATATGACTCTGACAGTCCTCAGTGCTGTGGTCCAAAGTAATTAGTCCTGTCTTTTGGATTAGTGTTTGTTGCCAGACTGCATGAATATATTTTTATGACCCCATTTTTATTATTCGTTGCTGGGTAACCTGCTGGTTTGGATCCTAGCAAGAATCCAGTCAAATCAAAGTATTTAAACTGCTGCTAATGACCATTTTGTTAGATTATTGACCCCCCTCTGTTCTGTCTCTGCCTGTACTAATGGCCAATTTTCAAGAGATTGTTTCCTAATTAATTCTGCCACGTGATGATTAGCATTGTCAAATATTCAATATCTCCTTTCAAACGGTGAGAAGAACAAAACTTGCAGGTTTTTGTTGTTGCTGCCATAAGACCAGAAAGTTCCTGACTTGATGATAATTCAGTTCTTTCTGTCGAGACCGTGAGAATGTAACAACCTTCTGCAGGTGCTGCTTAAAATAGTTTCATGTACAAAAAATCCTCTGTTCTTCTGAGAATTTTTAATAGGTTTTGCCCTTCCTTTAGGGAGGAAGGGAAGTTAGGTAGGTGCCTACCACAGCTGTCACCCCATTCTGCAAGTAGAATACATGCCAGTGGTTTAATGCAAGAACACCTCAGTCCAGCAAATGAGTCTGTCACAAAGATTTTAAAGATCCTTGTTGTTTTCCATTACCCATTTTTTCCTGCTCTAAATAGCCTCATGTTCCATCTACTAGGAAGAATAAAAAGTAGATTTTAATTTTCTGCCTATAATATTTGTAATTCAGTGTTCAGCAGAAAGTCATCCCAGTTTAGGCACTTAGTTTTCCAGTTTCTTCAGCAATAATGGGGTTTCCAGAAGAAACGTGGATATTCTGTTGCTCAGAGCAGTTCTCAAGGGTCTTGAGAGTGTAGTGATCATGTCACCAGGACTTATTTTTGGGGTTAAAATTGCCTAGAGCTGAGCATTATGCAACCTCTGCAGATTTCCACAGGAATTCTTTAACTTAATTGGCAGTGGAGTTTGGCCATCTGAGTTTCTGGAGAGAAAGGATTTGAGTTTTTAAAACTGCCTTAGATGTTTTAAATTCAGAAAGAAAGTGGTCACAATTAAAAAACTTTGTTGTGAAGGACTAATACTGGTTTAATTAAGCTGCATTTCAGATTCCCAAGGAATAATCTGGCGTTCAACTTCTCTTCCCTGACCTGAGCATTTTTCCTGACAGAAGTTGCTGTTTCATACATTTGCTTAAGCATAAACACTGCTGAGAAAAGTCCCACTTGCTCTACACGTGCCTTTTGCTCTGAAACCCTAGCTTGGATGTACTGATATTTTATTTCCACATTGGCCAATGGAAATAAACAACTGCATGAAAACTGTGAAATATTAAGAAAAGAAAAAGTCAGCTGAGCATCTTGTTTGATTGTTTTCTTTTTTTTTTTTTTTTTTAAGAAAGGAGCAGGAGGGAACAAAATATTGTGTATAAAAGGAAATCTCATCCTGAGTGTTGGAGAAAAGCAATTTCCCTCTCCAACTACTTTGCAAGAGAGGTTTCAGTCCCCATGTCAATGGCAGACATCATTGGAGAAAGCACAGTCAGCACTTTAGCATAAAACCCCTGAAAAAAACCATTAAGTCACAGAACATGCTGTCCCAAAGGCTTGGCAGGCTGAGGTCACCGAGGTCATGGGCCTAATAAGGGAGTGTTTTAATTGGTTTCTACTGTTTCTCCCCTGACATCCCTCCTTTCCCTCCCTCCTCCCCTCCACCAACCTTCACACCTTTGATCCTTCAACTGCCAGGGTTCTGAAACTGTATGGAGAAAACTGCAATTATCCAAATATCACCATTACTGTGACACGCTGCAGATAGGGCAGCACAGGGCCTCCACTACTGAGTAATCCTGTAAATTGCTTAAAATAACAACGAAGAGCAGTATACACTTTTCTCATCCATTGTCAGGCTGAAATAAATAGGTCTTTCTTTAACATGCCTAATCCTGCTAAACAGTACAAAATCCTATTACTCAATGAATTATAAATCCTGCTTCAGCACCTCATTTGTCCTGGAGTGTTTCATTGTGAAACCCAGAAATTCAATACCTCATTTTAGTCACACAATCCGTGGCGGGACTGCTTCTCCCCATCCCTTCCCCCATCCTCCCGTGTTGGTTGTGCTCAGTGAGGTTTGTGCCTCTGCCACTACAAACCCTGGGGAGGCAAGTAAAACTTGTTTAAAACCCAGCCTGCACCTTTCTGCACCTACGTTCTCTCTGGGCACTTTGGGAGGGTAATTCCAGATGGATTGAAGCCCTTGCTAAGTTGGTGTGATGAATGCTCAAGCCACATCCTCTTTAAAGATGTGATAGCAGCACATCTTTATTGATTTCTCCTTCAGTGAAATGATTGCATTTTTCACATTGAGGCCCTGCATTCACCAAGTTTCTGGTGTCTTTGGAATGCACCAAGCCTGCATAAAGTGGTTTAAGTCACTTAGGGGAGATGTTGGAGTACAGGCTGCAGCTCCCAGTGGGTGCTTCCCCCTTCCAAAGGTCCCTGCTTGGACCTGTGGCTTTGCTGCTATTCCTGCAGCAGGAGTGGAGCAGGACTGTCTCACCTGGTGGTGTGGAAATCAAGTCTGTGTCAGGCTTATAGGATCACTGTGAAAAGGAAAACTGATGCATGGAGGAAGAGTTTTCTAAAACAAAACTCTCATGGAAATGAGCAGGGTTAAGCTTGATTAATTTCCTTTAGTTTGCTAAGTGTGGGTCAGGCAGAACCTGATGGCACGGGAGGACAGAGGAGGGAGGGTGGGGAACTGTAATTCCTTACTTCACACTGCAAGGATTTGGTAGAACCCAAGAAAAACCTTTCTGGGCACTGACCCAGAAAGGTGTCAAATGTTCCTGGAGCTGCTGGGTGTGTGCTGGGAGGGACAGCATCCACTCCTGGAGGTGTCTTAGCTGGCTGTGCTGGAATTCCTCCTGGGCTCTCCTGCCCTAGCTCACATCCTTGGTACTCTGTCCTGCTGGAAAAGGAAAATCTAAACCTTGGAATCTCAAGGATTGTGTTTCACAATATGTGCCATCAGTATCTCCTAGCCAGTTTGAGATCTTCTCTCTTGCTGTCTTGCCATTTCTAAATGCTCTTTAAGATGTGGTGAACACCTATTTTAACTAGGCTTTTTTCATGGAATTAATTTATAATCCATTATCTCATGTGTCATCCCTCTCTCTGCATTTAACTATTTTACAGTTTATGAAATAAAGAATTCCAATTCTTTTAATTCTTTAAATTAATTCTTTTAATTCTTTAAATTAATTCTTTTAATTAATTTCTTTTGATTAAAAGAAATAATTATTTTAATTATTTAATGAAAAGAATTAATCTTTTCTAAAAGTAAAAATACACTTTCAATGAGTGTATTTTCCCCTATCTTCAATACATTTAAAGGGGAAGGTTTTTTAATCAGTTCTGTTTCCTTATAAAACCCAATGTGAACTGTTCATGGACATATTTTGCTAAAATAAAAAACATTAAAAAACCCAACCAAAGCAAAACAAAAAACAGACAACAACAAAAACAACAACAAAAACCCAAAAGCAAAAGCAAAACCACCAAACAGCTCTTTTTCCCATATTATAGTAAGAACTCAAAGTGAACCCAATCCAAAACTAGAATCACAGTCTAAGCAGAAGGAAGATCACCTGTAGCTATGTCTGATTAGATATTTCAGATTACATGGGGTTTTGGTTGTACTTATATTGTTCTTGAAATCAGGTAGAATTCATTTATTTTTTGACAAATTAAACCCAAACAAAGTTTTTTGTGAAATATTTTTTTCAGAACTAGCACAAACATTTTGACTTAAATTTTGATTTAGAAATATATGTAAATTTTATTTTTAAAGTAATCTTGCAGCTATGAAACACTTTTCCTTTTTTGGCTCAGCCCAGCAAGATCCATACATGTCTAAAGTTACTTTCCATCCAGGGCATCATGTTGTAAACTAGAGAGCTATCTTAAAAATCCTTGAAATTTCTGAATAAGCATTTTTGTCTCTAATGATTGGTAACTTGTATCAGAACTAGGAGATGATGCTTCCAGCAAGTCACCAAATAGACCAGTCAGCAAATTCATCGGGTTAATTTCAACCTGTGGTCTTGACATAAATTTGGGAAGTACAAACATTTAATGAATGTGAAACAATTCACAGAAAGTTACTGCTTGTATGTCTCTTCCAAAATGTACACAGTTAAAGATTAAAAAAACAACTATCAGTAGACAAATGTTCCTGGTGATGTGAAGAACCCAAAAGCCTGGAGCAGGTCAGGAGGGGGGGGAGAAGGGTGAGGGGGTGTTCAACCTACATTGTTTCAGAAGGAAAGAGGATGCTACAGCTGTAAGAAATTAACACAAAATAAATATTTTAAATGCTGATACTGATCAGAGGGAGAAAAAAAATCCAGACTGGGAATACTAAGATTTTAAGATTGTAGGACAAGGATTTACAAAAGCCTTAGAAGAAAGAAACAGAAGTTACTTATTAGTAGTAAATTTTGCATTTAAGGTTGGTCATCTCTCACATTAATACAATTCAAGGCAGTATTACTGTAGCTGCACCTTTTTTAATGAAGCTCTACAGACAAAAATTAAAAATCTCTATCTCAAACACTTAATGGTTTGAATCCTCAAATTTTGAACCCTTGAATTTGCCTGTCTTGTCACACAAGTCATTGTTGAGAAATTCTAGACACACGAACCCATCTCCTTGAGCTCAGGGAGACTCAGCACCTCAGATTTGGTGGGTTATGGCCCACATGGGCAGGGATTCAAAAAGATGGGGAGAGCAAAAAGTGGGAAATCAGCAGGGAATGCTACAAGGGAGCAGGGCTGAACTGTGCAGGGCTGCAGCTCCAAATGCACACAGAGACATTTCTGTTTTTCTTTTGCCTATCAGGATCTTTGATTGCTTCTGACTAATCCTTCCCTATGTGCTTTTTCCTTCTATTTCAACCCACGTTGTGTTCCCACAAGTACAAAAGTGTCATCTCATGTGATTTTGCTGCAGTGAACCAGGGAAAAGCCTTTGTTTTCATAACATGTTATAAAATGTATTCTTTAAATTCTTCATTGATTCTATTAAGCTTTAAAAACAGCCCTTTCCTTCCCCCTCCCCACCTTCCCCCACATACAGCAAAAAAAGGAGGAGAAATCCCCCTAGGCCCCCTAGGCAGAGGTCTGGAATGAGTGGCAGGCTCTGCTCAGAGGAGATCCTGGATCCCAGTGGGAAGGGTGGCTGCAGGTCAGGACAGGGGCTCGTTTACAGAGGATGGAGGGGCCCAGGAGTGCCCAGGGATCAGCAGCTGGGCCAGAGCAACACGGGGAGCTCGGGGCATGGCAGAAGGGAGCTCCTGGAGAGCCTTTGGGGAGCCCCAGGGCCGGAAGAGCCAAGGGTGTCACAGGTCAGGACAGAGGGGTTTGGCAGTGATGCCTGAAGGTGCTGGAATAGAGGCTAGATGGAGTTAAGAGGAATAAAGTAGATATTTATTGAAGTGACTTCAAAGGCCATATCCTGGCAGTACCAGAGCCACAGTCGTGCCTCTGCCCTGATGGCTCCAAGATGGAAGAAAAGAGGGCTTGGTCATGAGATCTCACATTTTGTCCATTTGCATATAGGAGTTAACTGTCCAATTAGTAGCTTCAAATTATGAAGTTTCATCCTCCTTGCTTGCTTGCTCGCCCTCCTCTTTTCACGTTGTTTATGATATGGACCTGAAGTTTGAAGAGATTTTCCTTGAGTCTCCAGCTAGAATAGGATTGTTTTGTCTTCACCACCCTGTGAAAAGATCCTAGTAACACTAAATATAAAGCTAAAGCTGCACACCAAAGCAGAACAGAAAAACTTACAACCTAAGGTACCAGCAGAGCAGAGCAGGGATGTCATGATGGGGGTGACCAGGTCACCAGCACTGGCACAGGTGTGTGGGAAAGAGCTGGCCTTGCTCCAAGTGAAATGCTCTTGCTCCTGCTCCTTGATGAGTGCTCTCTTTACCCCTGAAATAATTGTTTTTAAAGCCTGCTCCTCTACAGTCTTAAAATGGCCTTTTAGGTATGGCAGAGAAGTGACCCCACCGGCTTCGGCGCTGATCACATTTTGTGTTGTTTAAATCAGCGATTTAAAACCAAAGCAAAACGGACTTTTCCAAAGATCTTGGGAGTCCTGGGTTTACCAAACTCCCAGGCCACAGAGACTCCACAAAGTCTGCAGCTGAGGGGAGAAGTCTCTGTGGATTCCCTCGGGGCTCAGGGCAAGATCCAATAAACAGCCTGAGCTCTGGGGTATCGGGCTGTGATCTGCTAACCCTTACAATAATGCCTTGCACTAATTACGAGGTAACCCACGTGGGCTTAGATGAGGTCATTGCACTCTGCAGTAATAGATGTTAGAGCATAAAGTTTACCTCTTCTTGTGGGTGGATTTTCTATCAGCAATACCAGGACTTTGTTGTCTGAGCTGCTCATCAAAATAAAATGAGAAATGTGCTTTGAGGGAGGATGGAATTAAAAAAATGAAGTTAACGATTGTAAAGCTAGGTCTAGAGCTAGTTAAATAACTTCTGACCTCTTTTTCTTCATTTTCTTCCCTTGCAAAAGTTTGGGAAATATTCAAGTTTTATGGTAAACTATTCTAGATTGTATTGATTCCATCTTTTTTTAGTACATGAACAGTAACCTCCAGTAACATTCAATTTCATGTGAATAATGAGAAATAAAGAGGAAAAAGAATTATAGCTTCACAGTTATTATATGTTTACTGAAAACTATGGATTTTACTACATATCAGGCATTAAAAACACACTGTTATATCCTGCCATACTTAAAATACTGAAATCCAAGTTTAAAGATCAATTGGCATATTATTTTTTAACCTCCTGCTATAAAATAATAACATAAATATAAAAATAGTAACATCATCATTAGAGCAATGAAAAGGATGCATTTAGGATTACTATTGTGTTGGAATAAGTAATATCAAGTATTTTCTGCCCATCTGTAGGTCAGTCTAAATGCAGTATTCTATCTCAAGTTATTAAGTCAGTGTCCTCAGCCTAAGGAATAAATTATGTCCCAAAATGTAAATTTTTTGAAAATTGCAGAGAAAAGATTAGGTTAATCTGATCCTCTGTCAGGTTTCTGGGATGTATCTGAGTTTTCATTCCATAAATTTTCTGGCTTGCATTGTGCAGAGAGTTTTTTCCCTCCCTTCCTCTCCTACTCTCCATTATCAACAATAAACCCTTGCACTGCAAATGTCAGAATGTGTGTGTGCGTGTGTAAATGCTTTGCTAGAGAACACAAATTCCTTCCGTGCCCTGGCTGAAATGCTTTGCTGGACCCTGTCACAGGGGCCCCAGGTCCTGTAATAGTATTCAGCATAACAATGGACAGGATCCCACTGAAATATTTCATTAAGGGGGCAACTGAAGAAAGGCAAGTCTTGTAGATATTCCTTGATGCACTCCCAATGATCCTTTCCACCCAGAAATGTGAGGACCCCTAGGAGAATGCTTTTTTTGGCATAGTTAGATGTCCAAAAAGTACACTCCTTGTTCTGAAGTGGTCTCACTGCTGTTGGCTAATATTGTGACATGTTGGTGGTTCACATTGCTCCTTGCCCCTCAGATTGCTCACAGTCCCTTCATGGCTTGAACCACGTGATAAACACTGGAAATTCTTGCTTCTGCTTTCCTGCACACTTCAGCGCCAACTCCTTCATCTTCAAGAACAGAACACCTAAATAACATCTCTTCTGGCCTTTCATGCCTTTCCTAACCTTGCTTATTTTTCTGTACACAACACAACTCTCTTTTTTTGCACACTCTGCTTCTCTCCAGGCTGGGTAACTCCTCTGTTCCATCATGCTCCATCCTCCTCTCTTCACTTACATTGCTCCAGAAGCCTTTGCCTCTCAGAAACCCTCTGGTGATGACTCACAGCAATAAAAATGTCAGATCCCTCTTGCTCTTCTCTGGATCTACTCTGAACCATATGGAAAGTCATGGAAAAGGGAGGTTTGCCCTCCTTTCTGTCAAAGGCCAAAAGACCCTATGAGCAAAAAGAGGGGAAAGCTATGATGAAAGTAAATTTTAATACTGAAAGGCATGGTTCTAATGTGTTCATGTTCTCGCTGGGATGTGACATAAAATACAAGGATTCTATTTTTAAATATAGATGGGTAATAAGGGACTGGTTTAAATAAGCAAAATATGCATTTACAGTCACTTGGTTTACTACTGATGCTGGAAAACGCCAGTTTATAAACACAGCTGAAACATAAGTGTGTCTGTGCACTTGAACATACAAAAAGGTGTTCTGGGTTGCAGAGCTGTTTTCCTTCAAATTTTTGGGTCTACCAAAAAAGGGGTTTATTGTGGAAAATAGAGGAAAGTAGAGGAAAATAGAGCTGAGAGAACTACTCTGTTTCCTTTCTAAGTTTTCACCAACAATTTCACTACAGCTGAATCTGCAGGGTCATCCTTTAACTCCTCCATTGCCTAGGCAAGAAATGCAATTCACCACACTTTTAGCACCAGGTAATAATCATTCCATCCACTTTTAGCAAAATGCTCACTTGCATAGTGAAATAAATTGCATTGCTGAGTAACAAAGAGGTTATTTTTGTCCTTAAGTGCTTTGCTGAACTACAGACTGTTTCTGGGCTGTAGGCACAGATACCAACAGATTGTGCCCCTTTGGAGCAGATCTGAGCTGGAAACAGGAGAATGCAGCCATACACATAACAGGAAATAGTACAGGGTGCAGATAACTCATGCAAAATAAAACAAAGATGTGGCAACTGTGTGTCACTGCACAGTCAATTATAAACATTTTTTTTCTGTGGTTCTACTGTGAAAAGAAACAAAGTTTCTACACTTTTCAGGCAGTGTTGCTACAGTTTGCTAGAGAACCATAACTATGACAGACTCAGATTTTAAATAAGCATTAATAAAAATAGAGTAGATATACAGTAAAGTAGGGCCACATATTGTACGTGGCTTTTGGAAAAAAAAATTGACTGTTAAAAGTCTGATATATTTTTAAAATTCTCAAGTCTCAGTCTTTCTCTTTGTTGGCATACAAAAACTGACAAGGTAAATTAACCATTTCTCCTTTATTTTCACTGAATTTCCATTTCTAATCTCAAGCGTAATATAACCCAGCCAGCTGCTTCTTTCCCCTCCTTCACAGGGGGATGTTTATTTACATCTATTCACTGAACTTAAAAATTGCAACCTAAACTTTATGGTAGAGATGATGACATCCTTCTGACTGGTACCATTTCCAACAGCTCACATGTTTGGCCCCAGTTCAGTAAAATGTGGTAATAAGGACTGACAGTTGCTAGGAAAAAAAAGGTCTTAATTTCTACCTGGAAAAAACTGCTATTGCTCTTCATTAGTGGCATTTGGAGACTCTCCAAGCATTTAAACATATCCATCATTTCTTCTCTGATTGGATATAAACTCTCAGAAAGACAGGATCTGGTTCTTTTTCATTGTAAGGGTCAAAAATCCAGTGTGTGAACAAGCAGGTAGTCAATATTGACCCACATAACTGTGAGAATACTCAGAATATTAGCAATCCTTAACATTTGACCTAAGGATGCAAAAAATCTTGTCCTAAACATCACAACTATTCTAACATTCCACATGGGCTATTTGACAGCTGTGACTTGAGGAGAAAGAAAATTTCAGCCATCTCAAAATTTGCTTTACTCTTTGCCCATTTTCTACCCTTTCCCACCCCAGTCTGAGTACATTGGCTCAAGAGATCCTCCAGCATCCACTTCTTTACCTGGATCTTCTGCAATGCTACAGAAATTGTGATCATCATTATGCTTCCAAGTTAACTACTTCTTTTTTCTCCACAGCATGCACTAGTAGTGTGTGACTGTGCTTTGCAGAATACTTAATTCTACATCAAATGGAAGTGAGTTTCGGCATCTCCCTTGGTTAGGAGCATCTTAAAATCTAATTTGTGCCCTTTGAAGGTTTTGTGTTGGGCTCAGGTCTGGGAAGAACAGCATGTGGGCAGGCTCTTCTTGTAATTAATTGTTTGCTTTCTCTGGCTGCTCTGAGAATCTGTTCTTTGTCCCGTGTATCTGATAATGTCATGACTCTAAGGTTCTTTATAGCCACAGCAGCTAATGTACCTTAATGCATTTATATTTCAGAGTCTTCAGATGGGCTCCAAGCTGGGGTCTTGTTAACAGAAACCAGAGCAGGGTGGAAGCAGCCTTCCTGATAACCACACATTTGAGGCCTCTCGTTGTGACTCTTCTCTCTTGCTGTTCCCGTGACCTCTCCCATTCCCCTCACAGTCTAATCATCCTTATTACAGTAACAAACATCTTGCATTCTCTAATCTATTGTTTCTAATCTCACAATTTGTGCTCTTCTAGAATGTCACTTTTATAAACAGAGTCCAGCGCCTTCTGTTCCCATTCACCATGAGAGTGAGTGAGGAACCTTCTTAGGCTCTGAGGGATTCGGAGTTCATTATTAACTTCCAAGTGTGAGGTGCTGGCTTTAAATATGGAGCAAGGGAGTGTTAAAATGTAGATCACAAACAGCAACATGAGAAGAAGTTGCTGTTATTTTTGCCCTTCTGAAATGCTTGGTTTAAAATCCAGCAGCAATGGGCTCATTGCAGTTAGAATCTCACCTAACACAAAGTACCACGTGGAAATACTGAACATCAGAACTCCCTGGGTTCAGCTTTTCCATCACCATCTCTCACCAGCAGGATTCCCACCTAAGAACATAGTGAATAAAGAGTTTCTCCAGCCTCATCACCTGCCAGTGATGTGGATACTTTAAGAAAAATAGAAGAGGTACCCAGTGATACTTGTCCACCTTCCTGGCACCTGTGTCTTAGAATTCCTCAGATCTCATGTAAATATTCATTCTATATGTTCAGTGAGTCAGATGCACCCAAATACATGCTGTGGAGTTAGTCTAGGCATGTTCAGTTAAATGTTCTGAGACTTGGAGGTGTCAGGTTTCCTGTCTGTGCACTGATGTTCCTGGAAAAATTTACAAGTTTAATACTGTGGGTCTGCTGCATGTGCAGCAGTATTTCCTTCCAGGAGTCTGATACAGGTAGCAAACAAGAGGAACAGAAAAAGAGAACAGATGAAATCTCTGCTTGAGGAAAAGCACTCACAAGAAGCTGTGCTCTGTCCAAGCAGGACTGTCAGAAGCTCACTTCTATCAAAATGACTCTCAGCACTGTAAACAGCTGTTCAGTCTCCAAATTACACTTTTTTACTTGCTCATCAACAGTTATCAGGGATGTACCATAAACCTGGATTGTCTTCAGCCATGGCAATGAGTGCATTTGATGTCTTTGACCATTTTCTGCACAATTTAACCCAGACTGAGATCTAACGTTGAATAATAATTTGTAGATTCATCCATGCTCAATAAAAAGAACCTCATTTCTGGCATCTCCCAGTTTAAGCAGGTGAGAGGGACAGCAAGAAAGAAAATTTTACCAACCTAATTATCTAGAGACATCAAAATAAAACTAGTAGGTTATTAAAATTACTTGGGGGGAAAAGGCAATGAAGAGAAGCATACGGGACAGCAGAAAGCAAATACATGATAGGATAAAAGAGAAAGGGAGTTTAGGCAAGTGATTTTTGTCTGCAAGAGCAAAGAACATAAAATTAGAAAATACCATGGGATCATCAGAATGGCAGCTGGATGTCCTTATCACTCATATTATAGCAGCTTTTAAAAGGGTGGAAAAATCCTAACTGAATAACCATTCCTTTTTTATATTTTTAACAAAGCATATGACTCTCACATTCAGAGGTTTCATTATAACCTCTGGCAACTAAGTGCTAATGGGTTCAGTTTTCATGTCTGCACTTCAGAGTGAAAAAAGGGTCAGAAATGAGTTGCATTTTTTTCCTCTTCTCATTTAAAAGAAATGATATTTTGACTTGTAAGGAGCCAAGCGCAGTTCACGTGCTTGGTTTCCTCTGTGCTGCACATAAAAACAGGAAAAGCCAGTCTTTTGGCTGTGCTTCTTTTTATTGTTGGTTGTTTGACATGTTTTTCTACTACAATTCACAGCAGGGAGCGTTTATCTCCGTTATGAAAACCAGTTGGGCCATTGTTAGGGAAGAAAGCTGCACTTCCCAGGAGGAAGTGAAGTGTCTCTGCAGTGTGGTAAGAAGGCATTCTGCAGTGGGAGCCAACGTGTGTTGGTGCTGGGGGACTCTGTGCTTTTTGAAGGAGGTGCTCAACCACCCTCTGAGAAATGTCAGGTCTGTTCACTTTGAAAAAGCAAATATTGCATCTTAAGTTTTCTTTTTCTACCTCCTCTTTCCTTCAAAAACAGTAAGAAATATAGTGTTGTCTTACTAATATTTTTTTTACAGTCCCAATGTTGAAAGCTCATTTTGCCATTTTTCCCCAAACACAAATTCCTTAAACTTTCACATCAGACATAGTCAATATGGTTTTGTAGCTCAGAGGTGTGTGTTGACTCCAAACTAGGCCATGGGCTTTGATTCTACCAGTCAGTCTTTTGGCCAGAGCTTGGGTGGCTTGACAACTTTGAGAAGATACATAAGTTAAATTCATTCCACGCTGAATAAATATGATTTCATCTGTCTATATCAAATAATAAAAAGAATTTTAAATATCATCCAAATCATTCATGAAAGATAGAAAGCTCAGACTGTGTGAAATTTCAAAGGGGACCTCAGTCAGGAATCAGTATCTGCTCTTTTCATCAGTATTCTGATCGGAAGTCAAACTTTGCATTTGCATAATGTTATTGTCAAAATCTGAATGAAGAACACAGAAAGTAAGATTTTCATCATGATTTATATTGTATGACTTGGTCATATATGTGGTAGGGTTTAAAATACATAATTGAATTATTCAGCCTTCTTTTTAAGTTATATACCCAGTGTACCAGATTGTTAGGGTTTGTTAATTTATTGGGTTAATCAAATTATTGTGAAATCCTGTATTTATTATTATTAATATTTCTCTTGGATGAATATTTGTTTTTATACATGGCTTACAAGCCAATAACAATAACTTTAAGACTAGAAAGCAAAATAAGGATAAAACATAACTGGATTCTCACCTTTTAAACTGCTAGTCCAATGCTTCATTTTGTGCACTTGCTTTTGGGCTCGGTTTGACCTTTGTAAAATATACAAAACCAGGAGACCAGACTGCAGAGTTCATATTCAGACTTCTGCCTTGGGGACTGGGATTTCTTTAATGCATTGGCTCTTTAACTGGTGTTTTTGTGCAAAGGCTGTGAATTGCCTGCGAAATTTCCATTGTTCCTTATGACTTTTGTTCTTTTAATAAGTCCTCAACAATTCAGGGTACTAGATTGCCTCTGTGGGAAAAATATTTATTCCAAGAGATCTCACAAAGATAAAAAGCTGATTGAATATAGCTCTTCAGTCCTGGCTGAGGCAAAATAGCAGTACAAGACAAATAATTATTTCTAATGAAAAAAAAAATACAAAGCAAACAAATTCCAAGGGGGTATATTTTAGTTTGTTTCACTAAGACTTAAGAATTTCATATAGCAAGAATTATAAACTTCCTGATCAAACTGTATTAAAAGTCCGGAGTCCATTTCACACTTGAATTCCTCTGTGTTCCACCTATTTTTATCTGAAGTTATGCAAAACTGCGTCCATGGGTAAATAATCTAAAAGTATTGAAAGCTACAGAAATCCAGCATTTAAATCATGAACTGACATCCCATTCATTGTACAAAAAAAAAAAAAAAAAACATTTTGGTAACTCTTGGCACAATGTACAATATAGGGGTTTTTTGCTTGCATGCACTGTAATTGGGCAGTTTTGGCACAGTTTCTTGCTTATAAAACTTACACTGAGATAGAAGTGACAAATGTTTGGGACTGAAGTATTTCTACTTCTATTTCTGGAATAGAAAAAGACCTAGAAATCTTTGGAAAATTAAGATGGTGAAGGCACTTTTGTATTGATACAAATCATATTGTAAATGTAAAAAATGTTAAGATTTAACTTTGTTGATTGAGGGGAATATTTAATACAAGGGTTCAGAGCTTTCCAGGAGAAGAAACTCATTCCCTGGCAATGGATAAATTCCAAAAACATTTTGAAACAGAGATCAAAGTGATTTTGTGGCCTTGCTAGGTTTGCATCCATTAGCAGAGGTTACTCCTAAAGTGCAAATATTTGCCTTTGAAATGAAGTAGACTGCCTCAGGTATCAGGTGTTTCCAAAAACGTTCCCCACAGAGAAATACCAAAAAAAAATTATTTATCTCCCATTTCAAGGCATTTTAGTTTGTCTATAAGTTCATATCGTCCTAAAGTGTATTTTAGAAAGAAAGTAAAAATATTTCCAACAAGGCTGCTTAATCTATTTGCTTACTATCTGCTACCTCCTCCTGAGATGCTTTTTTCCTTGACATGAAAAAATAAATGAATGATTCATCAGGCTTCAGTGTATTCCTTCTTCTTAGAAGCATTTCTTGGAAGAAGCTAAAAATTCTGCTGGAGTCTGCAATAATATTCTCATGGAGCTCAGAAGTGGATAGTTCACACAGGATGAAAATGAATTTGAAAAGAAATTCAGTATAATACTGAAACTCAATACAGATATTTCATTGAAACTTGGAAAGTAAAGAGGATACCCTTGAAAATAAGAATATAAAACAAGTTATGGGTCACATTATGAGGGACAACTGGGTGAAATTTCACTAACCATGATCACTGTTATCCTGTTTCCTGTCTCTAAAATCATTTAAACATCATCCCATTTTGAAAATAAGTAAATGAAAACATGCTATATCACATGCAACAAAAATCAGCTCTAACAGATTAACTGTATATTCCATTAACAAACCAAAGCTGATCTTTAGCCTTCAGTTTGTGCAGCTCTGCCCCTACATGCATTTTCGTTGCTGGTTTTGCCTGCTCTGACTGTGCATTAAAATCTGCTGTCATAATAAACTCTTAAAAAAAAAAAAAAAAAAAAAAAAACCCAGCAAAGCTTCTCACAAGTAAATTCAATCCCTCTTGCAATTTGCCTAATTTGGTTCCATGTTGCTTGTCACTATTGTTATTTTTCTGTAATGCAATAGCATCTGTAGGTCCCCTGCAGGATCAGGGGCTGGCTGTGTCAGATGCTGTGTAAATAGACAGGGAGAGACAGTCCCTGTCCCTGAGCACTCCCAGTCTAAATAGACCCAGTGGGGAGGGAAGCAGGAGGATGGAGCACTGAAGTGATTTTGCCTGAGGTCACACAACAGTTCATTAGTAGTTTTTGGGAAAGAAACTGGTCTTTCTGCTGCCCTTCCAAAATCCTTTCCATAAACCTCTCATACGCATATTGAAATTTTCTTAAATACTTGCAGTCATAGTGTTGTCCTCTACTTGTATTTCTGTGTAGTGTGCTGAGTGATTTTCATGCCACAAAGCTGATCCCAGTTCCTTTATGTGATATTGGAATACAGCTTGCCAGCCTGATGGGCCTCTGGGGTTATTATTACCTCATAAATGGAGATTCTGCTCCAAAGATTCTCAAAACCTGAGCAACCTGACCTAACTTTGACATTAGCCCTGAGCTAACAAGGGATTGAGCTGCACTTCCAGCCTGGATGAGTGTACAATTATGATTTTAGTGGTGACTAAGTTACTTCATTCTTACAAGTTTTTTTTTATAGCTCTGGCAGAACATCATCTAATTCTGAGGGAGTTCATGTTACCCATTCTGTCAACCCAGCACCCTTTGCATGTAGGCAGGAACTTCTTTTCAGAAAAGTTCAGAGCAACATTTTCTTTAGGAACACTCTTTAACACTGACAATTCTGTCACTGCTATGTATTCTGTTCTCTTGTTTTCCACTCTCTCTCACTTTTTCTTATCAACAAAATCTGAATGAAAGGGAGACCTTTCCATCTGAAGAGTTAATCTTACTCTTCTAACTGTCCCTCACCTGAAGCCCTGAATTGTGTCCACAGGAGCCATTGGTGAAAGGCTCACACAGAGGACGATGGCAGTGAGAGCAGATGGAATCCCAGGAAACAAAGATACAATTCTCATATGAACCCATCTCCAAAAAGAATGCAAAGAAAATATATTCAATGCAAACACTCTTTTAGTGAAACCTTATGGTCATTAAGTCCAAGGCACAAAAGTCAGAAATTTCAGCAGTAGGGTTTTGTGGTTTTGTTGCATTTTTTCATTAACTTTTAGCTTTTGTGTCTGTTTTGCCACAGTGGTTCTGAGTTACTGTCTGAGCTAAAAGTTTTTATTCTAAATTTCTGACACAAAGCCACCTCTATTAGGCACCATGGCTTAAGTTTGCAAATTATGAACATAAGTACGTTAAAAAAACCCAAAAAACTGAAATTAAATTTCTCTGTGAACACTGATTTTAGTTTTCTGTCTTTCCAGGTGTAAAAAACATCTGCAGTTATGTAACATGAATGGAAAGCTTTTGTACTGAGTTTTTTCTTCAGTGCTTTTGGGTTTTTTATATAGTGGGACATTATGTCATCTATTAATTTCAACTTCTTTATTTCTTCATTGAGTTTGCAATGAGCTTCTTGGACAAAGGAGGAGCCCACAGTAACCAGGATGATCAGGAAAGCTTCACAGACATCTAAGCCTAGCTTGACTCCCGTTTGGTACAAATTCCTCTTGCATGGAATGGGTCATGGGCACGTTAGTTCGGGCCTGTGCCACACCAAGTTTTCAGTGTTCTCATTGCTGACTCTGCAGTGTGCTGTCCTGCCTGAAGAAAGGCACACCTCTGGTGGCTTCAGTTTTTCCTTCCCAGCTGAGGCTGGTTGGTGGCTGAATCACTTGGCCAGTCCATCTCCAAGTGTTTCAGCCTCCCACCTTTGTGAGTTCAACCCAGGCACTTGATTTCCCTACCACCTTTCTCTAGCTGTAAGAATGGGCTGGCTGTTTGGTTTAGGATTATTCTATGTTTGTGCAGTGACCCAGATTTGAAATGAATACAAGAACTGAAGCTTCCCTACTGTGGTGCTATTTTTACTGCATGGTATTTCTTTACATTAAAAAAAAAAAGAAATTGCAGTCACCTGAACTTCATTGCAAAAGTTCAGGTGACTGCACAACCAGCATAAATCAGGTAAGAGAGACTGTAGTGAACTTTCTCCTTTCTTGGCTGAATGTAGTGCAGAAGATAATATCTGAGTGTATTTTCACTTGTTTTGAAAACTCCAGCAATCCCAGTGTAATGCTAATGCATAGAGGCTTCAACTGAGTTTGTGAAGGTACCTAAGATATGGCATTTCCTGAACTCTCCTGGTTGGTCCTGCCACACTGATATTATTTTTTTTTAATTTTGTCAGCAATTTTTATTTCTGGAATGCATTTGCTGTTGTTCAAGAAACAAAAGTATACTTTAGTAGTAATGACAGAGTGACATCCTATCCTTGATCCAATGCTTGAGTTGTAAAACTGTTCTGTGGGCCAGCTGGAAAGGAGATACAGAAAAATAGTATATAACATTTTTTTTTCTCTTTCCTGTCTTACCAGAATCTATTGCAATGGAAAACAGAAAAACTCTATTAGAGACATGGTTTTTGGAGATCTGTCTCTAATATAGGTGTGACTACTGGTGTTCTTAATTCTTTGGTTTTGAACAACACCTGAGATGACCTTAAGTTTGCTGTGTTTAGAGGCAAAACATGAACTACAAGAAAATCGTGTTAAGTCTGAAAAGAAAAACAAAAATATGCCCTTCCCACTTAAAAAAAATTAAAATTGACACAAGCCCAAGGAGTTGTTGCTTGCTGCTGATGCAAAGGAGAGGAAGAAAAACTGTTTCTGCTGGGAAACACACTAAGGCTGCTAGGGGGAAAACTATTTGAGCACATCTAAAAGATTCATGGTGATTAGTAAGTTGCTGGAGTAAATTCCTAAACCTGAGTCTGTGCCCTCATGAATCTCTCTGTGCTCTTCCCTTGGCACTCATGATCTGAAACATCCCCTTGGCACTGGGCAGCTGCGTGTGTGCAGCACGGGCACCCCGAGGGATGCTGGCATCCAGAGGTGTGGGATTCCTGCAGAGAAGGCAAAGCAGGGAGCAAGCTTTGGCAGCTGGCATTTGCAGGTGGTTGTGATGCATTAGGATTTTAGCCTTTACATATTTTTCATACATTTTTAATCCTGCAATTTTTTAATATATAACTCTAAAGCTCCATAGCCTGTCAGCAACTGTTGTCCTGACTCAAGGATACCTCACTGCCTCAGGCCACCAAAAGTTATAAACAAAAGTGAGTTTGGGGTGAGCAAACAGAGGGTACAATACTTCATTATTTGAAGCTGTAATTGCAGAATTAACCCCTGATATGTAAATGGACCAAACATATCTGTGTGAAAAACTTGTGACCATCGTCCATCTTGGAGGAGGCTTTTGGGTGCTCAAGGTTTTCATATTGAAGGCCTTTACTAAATACCCATTTTTATTCTCTTAATTTTGTATAGGCTCTGTTTTAGGTAGCCACTTCAAGTGTCATCAGGGCCAGGCAGCATGAGCAGGGGCTGCAGAATGCAGTGAGGAGCCTTCTCCCACAGGAGCTGGGTCAGCAGAATGCTGAGGTGTGAGTGTGAGCTGGGCTCAGGGCTGTCTGCAGCTGTGCTGAGCTCCTGGGAAAGCTGAGAGCTCCTGGGGACTCAAACTCACCCAACCATGGTCTTCAGGTGGGGATTTGGAGGAGGGGGGAAAGAGTTTTTCATGAAGACACACAGGAAAATTGCTGATGCTGCGCCTGTGATTTGGGGGCTCTTTGGAACATTCCTGAGGGAAAGCTGCTGTCATGTAAGGGAGTTTTGTGCGAGCAGAAACGGTGGTGGAGCTTCCACTGTGAGTGGCAAAAGCCATTGGGATCTCCAGGTGGGGCTGAGCTCCTGACTGAGGTGTTGGGACACCCCAAGGAGCTCCCTCAGAAACAGATCTGGGACCACCCATTGTTCTGAATGCTGCACTCATTTTCTGGCTTGTGAGGAGTCAAATTCATTAAAAATTTGTGTGCTTGGAGTTTTGTGTGCTGGGCAACACATCCTGCTCTCATTAGTGTTAATTGCTATAGGAAATATGCACATAATCCCCCATCCACTGCCATTTGCCTCTAACAGTATAAGTTTCTAGAAAACAAAATTAAAACATGTACATAATACAAGAAAATGCTTACAACTTGACTTTATTTCACCTTAGATCTCAGTGTTTTCTAAAACGTTAAACTGCTTGGTATGAATCAAGTCAAGCTGGTTAAATTGGCCTTTTTGATATCTAAAATGGACCTCTGTTTTATAGCTTGAAAGATTGTTTTTTAAGAATATAAAGTTTTGAGAACCTTTGACTGATCTGTAGTAAAATATTTTACTGCAATTTCATTTTCCTGAACAAATATTTTTAGAACATTAACAGAAATTTATGGCATAAATTTCAAAGCCTATCTTATAATTTCATGTACAAATATTTATATACATGGTCCCAAGGAAGTTAAAAGTGTAATGTTTTTATAGAAAATATACAATACAGTATATACTCTCCATACAGTATATATTATCTAAAATGAGGGAGGAGGGAAGTTTCTTTCAGTATCTCCCAGAAAATATCTTTTATTTAGAATACAGTTGATTAACATTAGCAAACTGAAATTTTATTTTGTAGTACTGATACACCAAGAAACTCAAATAAAGAATTAAGAAGGTGCTTTTGATGGAAAAGCAAAACAGTGACTGCAACTTTAGGAACAATGTGTGTTGTAGAGGGCAGCCTTTAGTCACTAATCTTGTGTCCCACACATCATCTGTTCAAATTTATTGCTTTTCACAGTGAATGGTCAGAAGTTGCTACTCACAGAATATTTAGGGAGAAGTTTGTAGGGCAACTTAAACCCAGAGTTGAATCTTTGCTTCAACCCTTCACCCTTCTGTTGATGTTGTTAAAGCCTAGACCTGAGCTAAACTCCCTCTGACCCTCAGTGAGGAGTGTGCCAGTGCCCCGAGCTCAGCATAAGGAGATGAGTTCTACCTTGCATATAATGTAAATAAGATTTCTGTAAGCCAGCTCCCAGCCAGCCAGTTCGAGTGCCCTTGTTCTCAAATCAGCACGGGCTGTTTTCACTGCTAATTTGCCCTCCTCCCCTGCCACATGCAGTTACAGCACTTGCTTCTCAAATCTACCAGGCTTCACCTGTTTTTTCACAAGCTGTCAGATGCCTGTTGTGGTGTTCCTGAGCTGAAGGAGTGAGTCAGGCTGATGCTGAGCCAACACAAAGCTCTCCATGACTGATGGGCAGGTCCTGCTCCAGCTGCACATCCCTCCTCTCCCTGCTCTGTCCATCATCCTTGAGATCCAGCTCTGAGCCAATTCCCAAAGCTGCATCAGTCTCACTTCAGTGCCCCAGAAAATCATGGAAAAGATGATTCTGGGAGGGATTGAAAAACACCTGGAGGACAACACAGTCATTGGTCACAGCCAGCATGGCTTCATGAAAGGAAAGTTCTGCTTATCAAACCTGATTTCCTTCTACAACAGGGTAACCCATCTGGCTGATCCAGGAAAGCCAGGAGATGTACTGTTTTGGACTTCGGCAAAGATTTTGATGCTGTTTCTCACAGGATTCTTCTGGACAAACTGTCCAGCCCACAGTTGGATAACATGATGGGTGAGCAGCAGGCTCACAGGTTCGGCACAAAGGGTGACAGTGCCCCCGGTGACATCAGGCTGGCACTGATGGGGCTTCTGCAGGGCCCCATCATCAGCCCTGTGCTCTTCAACTTCCTCAGTCATGACCTGGATGCAGCACCCTGAGGAATACTTGGTCAGTTTTCTGATGACACTAAACTGGGAGGAGCTGTCGACTCCCTCATGGCAGGGAGGCCCTGCAGAGAAACCCCCACCAATGGCGGGGCTGGGCAATCACCAAGGGACAGGGCTGGATCCCGGGCCTGGGATGGGGCAGCCCTGGATGGACACACGGGGAATGAGAGGCTGGAAAGCAGTGCCAGGGAAAGGGACCTGGAGGAGCTCCTGATCAATGGCCTGGTGGACGTGAGGCTGCAGTGTCCTGGAGCCAGGAGGGACATCCCTGTCCTGGGAGCACTGGGCACAGCTGGGCCACAGAGGGTTTGTCCCGCTCTGCTCTGCTCTGGAGCAGCCTCACCTCGATTATTGTGTAAAGTTTTGGGTGCCACAATGTAAGAAAGACATAAAGCCATTAGACAGTGTCCAAAGGAGGGCACGAGGATGCTGAAGGGCCTTGAGGGGAAGCCGTGTGAGGAGCGGCTGAGGGCACTTGGTCTGTTCAGCTGGAGGAGGCTGAGGGCAGCCATGGCAGTCACAGCTGCTGCTGAGGGGAACAGGAGGGGCAGGCCCTGAGCTCTGCTCTCTGGGAACAGGGACAGGAGCTGGGAAGAACCTGAAGTACTGTCAGCAATATAATGCCTCTTTTCAAAGTTTTTCTTACTGTGTGACCAGGTCAAACGCTGTAACCCATTGTGAGAAGAGTCTGAGGATTTTTAATTCTGGTGCTGATTATTTCTTTAACCTGGGTGTGTGTTTATGGCCAGTTAATCTAACCAGCTGTTGGATTTTTATACAGTAAAAGTGAAATTAGTGCTCTTGCTAGGAATTTGAAAAGAGATAGCCAAGGACTGTCCATGAGAAATATTCATTGTTACCAGGAAATATTAATTTTAATACGAAATCTACAGACTTGGAGGTGGGGGGAACCTAATTCTGGTTTTTTGACAGGAATGCTCAAGTTTAACACCACGTTATTCTTAAGGATTTCAGGATTTCAGATTGTGATTACTATTGAGTTTCTTTTAAATCAGAACTGAACAGAGTAATCTGAATATACCTCTTACTAGTAAGTACTGTGATGTTGGACAAAAGAAATAGCCCTAAACACTTTGAGGATCATTAACTTTAATTTTTACCTGATGATGAAAGAATAGTCCAAGCTCTTTGTCTGGGCTTTACAGTATATTTCATTAGCAGTGCAATGGCTTTCATTTGGAAACATGAAAAGGTTCAAAATTAAGAAGTGCTGCTATAATGCACACTTAATTCTTGAATGGAAAATACCTCACTTTACATCCCATTTCAGATTTTCAGTGGCAAGTGTTAAGGGATAGAGCAAAGCTTGCATTAAATGAGCAGTTGCTTATTTTTTTAATGTATTAATGCTTCTGACATAGTCTGTAAAAGTAGTTGATGGCTTGTTTATTTTTGCCCCAGGTAAGATATAAATGTGAAGTTTTGCTTCACAAACACAGAATTATCCCATGTAATGTTCACAAGAATAATCAGTCTGGTTCTCTTCCTGAAGTCAAACATCTACACCTTTTCTCAGTTATGTTTGGTTTTTTCAGTACTGTGTAGAAACTTGACTTCTCACAGATGATTTGCCTGTCTCTCATTCAAAAATCCCAATTTGAACTTGCTCTTCTTTTTAAGGGTACACTTCACCCCTGCTAATATTATATGACTCTATCAGTTATTAATGCAGTCAACTCATAAACACAGTTTAGGGGCTACTGACCTTGGAAGAACTTTCCAGGAGACCAATATATCAAATCAGTTCTGAAGTTCCTTGACCTCAGGATAGAATTACAGGTTTATAATTTACTCAACACTTACATGACCCAGAGAACAAAGGATTGCCAAGCCAATCAAAACTAAATTACTCCTGACCATAAATTACTCATTTTCATGCTATTAAAACTATGGTTAAATCACTCTTTAGAGATTATTTTGAGCTTATAAATCAAGTTTGTATTTTTCCATATTTATGCTCACAACCTAGAACTTTGCATATACTTTAGTGCATGTTTAATTATTTTCTGAAATTCATCAAAGAGCTTAACTCATGGAAGAGAATTAAATGTGGTGTTTTATACATATATGTGTCTGTCTCCAAAATGCCCAATTTTCTTTTGAGCAATATGAGAATATGCAATAAAATCATGCAGTAATAATGAGGATAAATAACTGAAGAACACTCCCTGAACACCAATTTAATTGCATAATCAGGCTGCCATATTGCAAACTTTAATTTTGAATATGGTTTGATACCTGTCCACAGCCTCTGCTCTCAGGGAAATAATTCATGTACAGAATTACTTGGATGTGGGTTTGCAGAATCAAGCCCTTCATTAATTCTGAACAGATCTTGGCCTATGCAGGTATTTTTCCTCAGTCATTTGGAAAGTTAACTAGTTCCCCATTCCCTAGGTACTTCCATTAAAGAGCTATTTTGGAAGGTGTAGGAGAGGTGTGTAAACACTTCCAGGGTTTAACTTTACAGCTGCCAGGAATGGAAACTGCAGTTTCAAAACCCGACCTGAAGTATCTGAAAAACAACACACAGGGATGATATATTTTTTAAAACTTCCTGTGCATTTTCAAGAGTCTCCATAGTCTGTAAGTGTCCATTATCAATTATCTTGATGACACTTTTTAATTCAGAGAAATTATCAGTTATCAGTCAGACTCAACAGGTTCACCAATACAGGTGATTATTCTGCAGAGAACACATTTAAAGATGGAGTTGGGTAGAATAAAATGGTTTTATTTCCCCTGCAGTTCTCACAGCATGAGGCTTGAAAACTTGAGAGAGATTGAAGTGATGACAATAGGAATTTTAAGACTGGGAAAAGAGCTTAAAACTTGAGATTATGAGTCTTCGTGGTTAGAGGACTGGTAAGAGGAGAGATAAATTATTTTGTTAAATATGAAATAGATCATGCTCAAAACTGCTCCTGTCTGATTCTTGTTTTGTCAGCCCCTGATTGGTGTCATGTGAAGTCAGGTACCTTTGATTCATGGAATGTTGTGTAAACGTCTGTTGATGTCTATCTGTTCTGGTTTGCACTTCTGCCCTCAGGTTTGCTTTGAGTTTCAGGTTTGGGCAAACTGAAATTGTCAAAGAAAATCCACTTTAATTTGCAGCCTTTCAAGTGGTTTTGTTTCGAATCCATGCCAAACCTGAGATTTTGCATAGTTTCTTTTTGCATAATAGCCAAGCAAAAAGATAAATCACATCAAGCTCCTTTGGAATGGGGTTGAAGTTTATAGTTTTGTGAACTTTTAGAAAACAACACCTGTAATTCATTATCAAGCCAGCTCAATGTTGTGAGGACTTGTTGGAGGACAGCAGAATGCTGGGAAACTTCTGTGTAAGAGAATTAAATTAGAGGAGAAGAAGTACATTCTTACTTGAGCTCCAAAGGTACAGAGGGTCATGACCTATTTCACTTTTTGGAGCACTGAAATTTTGGGCTTGAGTATGTGAATGCTTGAGCTGCTGCATCATCTCTGCAGTAAGTTCCTTCAGATCCAGAATAAAGCCAGTTGCTCAAGGAGAAGATAAAACTGATTTAAGGTAATTCTTGTTGTTATATCAGTTCCTTGGATAAAGAAAACAATTCCATTTCAGTGGGAGTCCTGATAGCATCATTTCCATTTTTTATTTCATTCTTACACAGGGCTTCCAAGAGGAGTTCTCAGCTTGTTGTCAGAGAACAATCAGTGGGCATGTGTCAAATGAAATAAAGATCCCCTTGTGATTTGGGGTTTGCTTTGTTTGAACATATTTCTGTATCTAGATCTTAAAAACAGCCTTCAGCAGTGCTAACATAATTAATTGTTTATATCAAGGGTTCTAATTACAGCAATTCAGGTGGTTAGCCACCTTAATGAGTGCATAATTATTTAGAAACACTTTTGATTGAAGTACTGGCATCCTCAAGACCCAATTAAAAAAACCCAAACAAAACACACACAAAAAAATCAAAACCCAAAAGGCTGAGACTTTGAAGCACTAATAGCCATTATCCTGTTAATTAGCTCACCTCCTGCACTCCATAGTAAATGGCTATCTTTTGCTTCTACCAGATACTCATTTGCTAATAACTTTCCATGAAAAAAAGAGCTGATGATCTTTCAAAAGAGGGGGGAAAAAACACTTTAAAATGGAGTTTTTCCATGACAAAACTTTGGTGGTGAGTGGAAGTTTTATGAATTTAATTTTGTAACAGAGAAGTGAAAACAAAACTCTTTTGATGCAGGCAGAATTCAGGACATTGTTATTAGTGGAAAATTGTCAAAGTCCATTCCATTATTTGAACTGAGTCTTCCCAGGATGATTATCTGTTTCATGGGACTCATAGCATGGATATACCATTCTTCAGTAGTATCCTGTAAACCAGTTTACATCTTCTCTGAGACATGTGGTCTTCATTCTGCACCAGATGATGCAGTGCAGGGTATGTCTGCAGGGAAGAGTCCCAGTTACAGGGAGGAGAAAGGGCATAAACCAGATAAAATGTATTCATTTTATAAGAGGATAAAATATTTCTTTTTTTTAATCAAAAGTGCATTTAAAATGGAGGGCAGAAAATTGAAGCATATTATCATTTCAGGTTCAAATGCTTTCAGAACCTTTTGTTTTGCAATGACTTTTAAAGTATTTTTCCTTTGTGTTAGGATGGAAACAAAGACAGGAAAATCAGAATTCCCCAGAGCATGAAGGCACAGATTTCCTCACTTACATTGAAAACAGAATTTTTCCTGTTCTTTAATAGTAAGTCACAAGCAATTAATATATGAACACTTTCCTTCTGTTCATCCACTGGCTGAGCTAAAGGTCTGCCAGAAAAATAAAAATGCCAAGAGATAGCATCTTTTCCTGAAAGTAAAGAAAAAAATGCACAATCTTTGAACAGAAAGAAGTTTCTCAATGAGCAAGTGAAATCTCTTGAAATAAGCAGCTCAGCAAAACTTCTGGTTTTAGTGATTGTTTTCACAAGTGATGTTTGCAATTCTTCACAAGATATTTATTTCTATTGTAAACTATTGATAAGCACTGCATATTTTCAGTATTAGGCAAGTGAGACCTGTAGGATTTTTATGCATGGTCTTACATGAAATACGGGGTGGAAAAATAATACGTGTCTGTGGTCACGTAAAGTTCCCTGTGAGGTTCTACAACTATGATCACTGTTGTCTGCAAAATAGTTCAAGCACACTAATTTTTTTCTTTTTAAAGATACATGATTTTTGTCTGGTTTTGAATTGGCAGTTCTTCCAGTGGCAAAGCAATATCCTTTCATGGCACAGAGCTTTGTAAAAACTAGCTCAAAATGGGTGTGTGATGGAAGTTTGCATGGACCTTGTGAGGATATCTATGGGTTTGAGAAGACCTTGAAAAGGCAAATCTGCAGGTGATCAAATAGGAGATCCTTTTGAGAACCAGTTTTCAAGGGGCTTTTCTGCTGGTGTAAACTGGTTGTTGTGTCCCAATGCTCGATACCAAACATTAGCAGAGGGCAAAGTAATTTTCTTTGAACATGGTCAAGTTTCAGCCATTCACATCTCATAATCAGGTACTCACAAACACCATTCTGTGCGTCCCCCAGCCTGTGTCCCAGTTCAGCATCCAGGTGGGATGCTCAGGATTTCTTGCCATTGTGTGGAGGGCCATGTAATGCCCTGCTGAGTCTTCGTGCTGGGACATCCTCAGGATCCCAGGTGCCACCAAACCTTTTTTGCCTTTGGGAGCTGACAGTGACCAGGATCTTTTTTTTCCTCTGTGCTCTGACGCCTCTGGGAATGATCAGGGCTTACTTCCTCTACTCTGTCTTATTACCAGAGTGTCTTAAGACTCCAGCCCTGTTCTGTATTGTCCTACCATCACCTCTTAGTGGCCTTTTTCAGTTCTGACTGAACCTGTTCATTTGTGTTCCTGAACTGAGTATTTTCAAAAGTTGTTCATAATTATGCTGTGATGCTCAGGCACCTGCCACCCTCACAGGGCTTTTTGTGCTGGTGTTCCCTTTCTAACACTTCCACACATAGACCTTCCCATTCATTCTCCATTCTAGCCAGTCTAAGCATTTCCATTATGAATCTCTGTAATTACTGGTAGCACGATTCAAACCACAGGCAGAAAAATAATGAAAAAAAAATGTAGGAATTCAATCTCCCCTTGCAATTCCACAGAGAGCAGTACTGTACTCTCTTTTCCCCACACCAGAGCCTGGTTTCCCTGCCAGGCCATGGGCAGTGCATCTGGCACCCCTGAAGGTCGCTGGAATAAAGATAGGCCTGGAAAAGGCTAAAATTGCTCTGCTACTCCAGTTGGAGAGAGGAGCCTCGAAGCTGAACACTGACAAATTTAAATTTTAAAAAAGGGCACTTTTTAACAGTATATAAAGGTCTTTCTATCAAGGCCAGTTGCCTTTCTGGAAAGTTACTTTAGTCCTACACAAGGGTTTTGGCTCAGGGTAAGGGCAGCTGTGTGAAATGCAATCCCCTGCGCTGTTGAGCAGGTCACATTTATGATCTAATGGTCCTGTTTGGCTTCAGATGCTCTGTGTGTCTTGCATTGCCAGGTATCTGGTGAACAGGGAACTGATTCCTACATGGATTGCTCAGGTGCTCAAAGGAGGAGCAGGGCAGGTAGAGAGGGGAGAATGCTTTGGAAAACAGCCTCTGCTCAGGGCTCAGTGACCTGGCAGTTTATCCCAAGCCTGCAGACCAGTATCCCTTGTTTCTTATCACCATTAAGGGATAAACATATTATGACTACTCTTTTTTTTTTTCCTGCTGACTCATTCTATAAATAAAATACGACTTCATTTGGGACCGCTAATTGCCTTAAAATCCCCATGACAGCTCCATGACTTAGACAGGTTTTACACCTATTTTATAGACATATAAAGTAGAGCACAGCCAGGTAAAAGAACTTGAACAAGATCACCAGAAAACACAGAGGCCAGTCACATCAATCAGTTCAAGAAACCAGGAGTTGTGTTTCCATAGCCCCTGCTGCAACTACTAAATCACATGAACTACTAAGGAAAGATCCTGCCAAAAGCCACTGTTTTTTTGTTTTATAAAACCACAAGAAGCATTTTGGGTTATTCCACAGGGTCTCTCCCTAGCACTTGGTGCTCATTAATTAATTTCATATTTTTTAAAAGAAATGTGAAGCCTTGGGCAGCCCAAAAGGCATTGAAGTTTTAATTCTCAGAACTATTCCTGACTTGACTGTTATCCAGTTCCTATTCAGGCAAGATAGGAATTAAGATTAATGACCCCAAACAAACTGGTATTTCAGAGAATCAGTCTTTGCCAGGCATTATATTCTCATGACAGAAAATCATTGAGGCATAAATACAGCGCTCAGTCATTGGTGTATATTAACAACACCACGTTGTTCCCATAAATGCTGAATACAGAGAAGAGGAAAATGAAGTCCTAAAGTTCATTAATTTTGGCTGTGGCATTTTTTTTAAAGTGAGCAAACCAGAACCTGTGGAATAAGGCCATCCCATTCCTGTGCTGCACAGATGTGAAGACTATTCAGATTCCAGAAAGGTGTCTCTGGGAAGTTGTTTGGACTTGGTGATGGCTGTCTCTGCAGTGTCTTTTAGCAGCTAGATGGTCTGCAGGCATTTTTTAAAAGATGAATTGATGAAAACCAAGTTTTAAGGAAAGAGAACTTAAAAAAAAAAAAAAACTTAGCTGCTAGGATCAGTGAATATTGTAATATGTGGGATAAAAGCATGTCATTATCTGCCAGTATCTGTCCACATCCCAAGAAGGGCTTTGTGGCTTAAGGGTGTTTTCTAAGCAAATGAGAGCTGGCATGGAGACAGGAGAATTTCACCTATCCTGGGACCAGCAGTAGTGATGGTGAGAGCTAACACAGGAAGTTATTGTGGCAATTTCTAGAAGCTGTTTGCTCAGAAAAAAAAAAAAAAGAAAAAAAAAAAAGAAAAAGAAAAAAAGAAAATCTTTCTGTGTTTGCATTTCCACACTGAAAAGACATTCCTATGACATCATCTTGTTTGTTCTGACATTGCAAGAATAGAAGAAATAAAATGGCAGAAAAGAGACCAGGGACTTTTATTTTGCTGCCAACAAAAAATAGAGGAAAGATGTAACCACAGTATCCAATGGCTACTTTAATTCTCAGAGACAGTTCAGCAGATGAGTTGTTGTCCAAGGGCAGTTGGGCTCCCAGACACAAGAGCATTCTGTAGTAAGCTTAATTACTCATTTTAATTATGCATTTTAATTAGCAGGGGACTAACACAGTGCTTTTCTCCCACTTTCTCAATAAACCCACTTTGTAATATTACAGAACAAACTTGTAACTGAAAACTCCAACTGTCTGCAGTTGAGAAAAACAACTCCAAGTTCAGGGGCTTTTCTTCTTCATGAAATCCCATTCAGTGAGCAGGTCACATCCACCTCCGAGCATTTTCAGGAGCTTTTAGCTTACTTTATTCTGTTCCTGGACAACATGAAGAAATCACCCTGTGCTGCTGCTTCTCCCAGTGGTGTTTCCTTTGCCAATATATTGTTGTTGCCTCTAAACATGTCCTAGCTCTTCCTCTTCTGGTAGTTTGTCCTCAGAGTTGTTGTCCTGTCTTCCCTGCCCCCAAATTCCCTGCTGTAGGAAATTTGCTTTCTTTCCCCTTCACTTCAGGGAAGGTCAGGTTAGAGGGGCAGGTAGAAGTAGAGGCAGCTGTGTTCTGGAGCAAATTCAGAGGCAGCAGTGCATGTGGGATGGGTGGGTGGGTGAAGACAGCAAATGCCACAAAATCTTCAGCAAAACAACCAGATCCCAGAAAGCAGCCCCTCACAAGCTGTACTCTCTCACTTCTGTACTCTTTCCTACCCAGGATTGTACCTGCAGGGGAGGGATTTGCAGAGTCTGCAGCATTCCTTCACAAACTGAGGCTGTCAGCAGAGCATGGTGAAGCCAAATAGGCCTCCAGGCTGCTCTGTTCTGAGAGAAGCCAATCCTAATTTATTTGTAGCTTTGAGCCAAACAAGGGCTTGAAAAGGTTCAGGTAAGGATATAGTTACAATAGGGGTGAGGTAGATTTAAGGTGGAGGGGTTATTAGCAATAAAGGGAAAAGTAAAATTGTGCCAAAATTTTCTGAAATGTTCCCTCAGGTTTCAGTGCAAATAGCATCTTATATAATTTCCATCATGTAAGGGGTGGAAATGCTCCAGAAGTGTCTGTTCTTTACAAGGCTTTGATGAAATATTACAAGACTGGAAACCTCTCGTGTTATATTTCTGTTGTACTTCTCTGCTGCTCCTGGCCTGGGATGAGCTCTGGAATCAGGATCATTGCCTGACAGTTCCAGGTGTTTGCATGTCAGGCTCAAGCTGCAACCTTCTCTTAACTCCTGTGGTTTAAAAGGCTCGAGGCATTTTGTCTGGCTTGGCTTGGCTGAAGGCAATAATATTTTCATTTATAGGGAAGGTGGTTTTTTTTTTTTTTTTTATTTGGATATTGCAGCTTCCCTCAGTTTTAAAACCACATTATATAAGATCCTTTCCCTTGTGATGAGAACCATTTTCTCCAGCAATAGAAGGTCCACACTGTGTGTGTTACTTCATATGGACCAACTGCTGCATCTGCCTGCAAAAAGGTCTCTAATTTTGTCTCCTTTCTGATTTCTCTGCTCCCACCCTTCTTGTCCCTTGTTTTCCATGCAAATAAAATTTCCTTTAAATTTTACCAATAAAATATCAGCTCATTTGAGATAGTTGCCCATGGAAAATAATTAAAAGTTCAGACTAGGAATCAATGTTCTTCCTAGAAACAGAGCTGGAAAGTGAATAATCTTAATCAAATGTGATGGGAAAGCAAAAAGGCAGATGGAGGGCTGTGTTCTCAAGTAACTTCTGTATATTTCAGTTGCCATCACTGATCTAGTTTGTGCTGCCTTAGCAACTAATGCCCAGTGGACAGCTCCAGAGCAGATGCTGTATGTTACTCTGGGCAGGAGTTTCCAACCATCCAGGGACCACTATCAAAACAGTGTGACTGTTTTGTGTATTTTCCTGCTAAGCAATGAAAATCTGACAAATCCATGAAGCTCAGCAGTAACCCACGTACTGTGAGCGTGTATCCTCAAACCAGTTTTGCAGATTGGGACAGAGAGCTATAATTGGCCTTGCTCAAGTGGCCTTTGTTTTCCACAGCCCATGATGTTACACTGAGTAGCTCCTCTAATTCGTGACACCTGAATAAACTTCAGGAAAACCAGTGTGGAATGTACATTCCACTATCTGCAGCCACCCTGCAGCCCAGCCTGGGCAAAGTCCCTTCCCTGCTCCCTACACTGAAGTCAACTCTAATGATTAAAAAGTGCTGCTGGACTGAAAATACATCCCACTGATAACAGGCTTGTTTGGAGACTTGAGCTGTACCTCAGCATGGCCTGCAATAGTTGTAACACTGCCTGGCTTTAGGGTCCATTTAGGTATATTTTTTCACTTAAAATATCCCCTGGCTGCTCCAAAGGACATTGGGATGGAAGTTATTAGACTCCATACAGAAGAAGAAAAAGAGTGCATCTGAACTGGTCAACAGCAGCTTTTAACAAACAGAATGCCATATCAAAGAAAGATTATGAAAACATCCCAGTGGGATCGTTTTTACAGTTGCTTTGGATTTCATCATCTCTATTTTCTCCTCTGGTTCAATTATTTCCAACAAAAATGAAAATGTTTGGCTTCTTTGACTTAGGCTACAGCCTTCCTGCAGTTTAAAAAAAAAAAAGAAAAAAAGGCAGTTTAAATACATCCAAGTGTTTTAGCTGAAAGTGATGCCTTTCAGTGCTCTCTGAGCCCTGAGCAGAGGAGCAAGCCCAGCCTGCAGTGGCCCTTGGGCTGTCCCACCAGGCTCTGCACCCGCACAGGCATAGCCAGAACCTGCAGGGGGGATGCTGAGCCAGTCCCCTTCCCCAGCCCTTCCAGAGTAGCTGCCAAGTGATGCTGAGCATCCCCCCAGGGTGGGGACTGTGTGCACATCCATGATCCAGGACCACCACCCTCTCCCCTTCCTCCCTGCCCTACCACAGGCATGGCCCAGGAGCCTAACTAGGAACTCCTTGTTAATTTAGGACAGTTGTGAGTCCTTTTAAAATTGAGCATCCTGCTGAGAAATCCTTGAGCAGAGAGGTAAGGAGCACACACTGCCTTGGGTCCTATTGAAGACACAGTTAGAGATGATGTCAGTACCATTTATGGATCCAAGGATATGTTATTTCAATAGACATTTCATGGTATCCATTATAGTTACAGATGTTGCAAGCTTCAATTATTAATTTATGTGCTCATAACTTTCCCAAAGCCGGATCACTTCTGTTCAAATGCCATTTTGTTCTCCTTTACAAAGTGTTTTAAAGGAGGGTTTTGACAAAACGTTATTTCCTGTTATTTAAGTTAAAAGATGGAAAAGCATGGAATTGTGTGCCAATAAAGCTCTAATTATATTCTTTTGAGCATAACATACAAAAATACACATCCAATACTAACCACCCACCCCCCTCAGCGTGCACTCCATCCTTATGAGGAGAGCTTAAGCTTGGGTTTCTGGGTAGATTTTTAAAAATAATTAAATGTTTGAATGTGCTGGAAAGCATCTCCTTGTGTGTGTGTGTGCCACTGCCCTCTGGTGCACAGAGGAAGGAGAGTTTGGCTGCTCTGTAGGGACAGAGGTGTGGGCACCCCCCACTCCTGTTCCTGCCTAGAGCAAGGGCTCAGGTCCTGCTGTTTGGGAGCCAGGCTATGAAAGGAGTTAAATCCTCACCCCCGAGGGAGTTAGAAACCACAGTCCCCCTTTCTGTCTTTTTTCCATAGAAAATGCCACATGGAAAGAGTGTGCAAATGTGGGGTCAGTCACACCCTCCTCAGGCTGCTGTCTCATCCTTATCCTAAAATATCTGGGAGATTTGCTGCAAGTGGTGCTGTGCTCCTGTTGAGCACTACTAAAACAGGGCCCTGAGCATCTCTGACCATTTTTTCTCTCCTGGTGGATGTTTCTGGCACATGACAGACCAACACCTTCATCCTGAAAGAGTTCTGCCCAGTCCAGGGGTTTGGGATAAAAGACAAGGTTTAGCAGGGTAGATATGCTGGGCTACATTCAGGGATAAATGTAACCTGGTCAGTAGTAGTTGTAATTATCCATTATGGACATTAGTGGTCAGAAACCTATGAAAATCAGCTAAAATCTCAAAAAACGTTTAGGATCACAGCCACACTGCCCCAGCTTCCCATCAGGAGGATAGCTCTGGTTGCTGAACAGAGCAGGAATTTCTCTCATCTGGAGCTTCTGTGCTCCCCGGGGACTTATTGGGGCAATTAAGATGACTTATCCAAATATCTCAGTCGATGGATTTGCACCTTTTCATGCTATTTTTCCATCAAAGTCAGGTTTCACACATTTCTGACTCTCAGTGACCATCAAATCTGAGCAGTCACTTCTATTTCAGAATTTTCTCCCAATGAGACTGGTGTGAGTTCTGCCAATTGGAACATGATGATATCAAGTCCTCTGGAATGATAGTTGGGTGACCTTCTTAGCTGTATTTGACAAATAAATTACTTTTCTGTCTAAAAATGAGGCTTGTTCAGCTGTGCATCAAGTTCCAAGAGTTCAATCTCATTGTTTTGAAAACTTTGGTTTGATAACACAATGGAAAAAGTTCTGTAGCCCTGATTTGTGCTGAAGGGGGGAATTAGGATGAAATTACTGCCTTGGTTTGGTTCCATCTCTGACTTCTTTAAACTTGTCTATTTAAGCCTGTTTAAGCAGTGCCTGAACCATCTCATATGGATTAGCCTAATAAAAAAAACCCTCAAGTATACATATGAAATTTCATATCATTTATTTCTAGGGGATAATTTCAAGTTTTTATCTTTACTGCTACACAAGGGAGGTAGACTAACCCCTAAACCTTAAACTGTGACTCTTTTGTGGTTATTTAAAAAAAATAGTTGTAGGGGCTGACAAGGATTTCTCTATCAATTCTGTGCCATTTGTAAGCAGAATGTCATCTCTGTTCTAGTCAGCAGCCACAGGAGCTCAGCTGGGGCCCTGCATGTCAAGCTGAGAGCTTTTTTTCCACCATAATAAAGGTCCTGCAGGCTAAACTGCTGCTAGCTCGTCAGTGACACTTGTGAAATCCCCTGGATGGGCTTACACAAATGTAAAGATTCCTCCTCAGCAGTGCTGCTGACAGTGCACAACAAAGGTAGTTCTTCAGTCATGCTCACCCTGCTTTGTCTCCTGTGTGTTTGCATGTGTGAGTGTATTTATGTGAACATCTGCATGGAGATACACAGATAAATTAAATATGGGCACATAGGCAGGACAGACAGCTATTTATTCTTGTATTTAATGTTATTCTGGGACTTAAAGTGAAAAGAGCAAGGAAAAGCTACTGAAAGCTTATTTTAAAAGCCTGTGGCTGTGGCATCTTCACCCAGTCAGAAGCTCTTAGGCACAGGGTGGGATTATTGAGGTTCCAGGAGCTGGACTCAGTGATCCTGATGGGTCCCTTCCAGCTCAGCATATTGCAGGATAAGCACTGTTTTCCCCAAAGAATAATTATAAAAATGAATTAGTATGCTAATTCTTACAACACAGTCCCTGCTTGTTTAACCTTTATTTCCTTCAATTTGAAATAATCCACTGTAACCTTTCACTTTTAAAAGACTTTGTCTCTAAACTGTGGCACCCAAGTAGGTGGTCAAGCCAATGCTTCCTTTTCCCCAGCCAGACACATTGGGAAGAGGCAGCAGATTGTGTTTTCAGGAGATTCTTGCTGGAAAGCTTTCCTGGGATTATCATCACATGTCAAGGATGATGTCCGTATAAAACATAGATTTCCCAACAATACAACTTCCTTGGAAAGAAAATTTTGTTTTATTTAGTTCACTTGTTTTGAATGAATAAAGGAGTCCATGGGGAAGGAGTCAGTCCTTCAAGAAAATACTCGTTCTTATAATTACCATGTTGCTGCTTCCTCTCTACCCTGCCAAAATTCACCATAAAGAAGAGGTGTGGCAATTAATTGCCTGCCAAGTGGCACAATAATGTTCTGCAAATGCAGGATACTCTAGGTGAAGTGATACAGCTGAGTTATAAAATGTCTCATTCTGTGTTTGAATACCAGTACAGACACATACACACACACACACACACATGTGCTGAGAGGATGTGTTGTGTTCATTTTTGTTTACTTTTTTTTTAGGACACTTTGATTTTTCTTTCCTTCAAAGTACTTTTTGAAGGACTTAATTCTGTGCAATAGAGCTCATGGGCAAACACTCAGTAAATGCAAAATAAGGAATGCAGTCATGGTTCTAAAAACATTTAATATTCTTCAAACTGATGCCAGTTGTGTGCATTGACAGTAATCCTGTCTAATCCCTTCCACATGTATTATCTTTGTACACCTGCTTTCATTGTCTCACTTATCAGTTTTGAATGCTTAGAACCACAACTTGCAGGAAGGCAAAGCTGCAGAACAAAGCATCCACACACTCACAGCTTGTCACACTGCAGTTTTGCATTGTAAAGATAAAACACAGTTGTACATTTCAGTGCTCGGAGTCAACATCTTCCATTGAGACATTTTTCCTCCCTCCTGCCCCCCCAGCTGATGTCTGTCTGTGTTTGTGTTCCTTGGCAGACTGACTGAAGCACACAGAACAGCTGTGAAAGTCATCAGGAGGATGCAGTATTTTGTGGCCAGAAGGAAATTTCAGGTAAGCAGCAGGATTAATCCCAAGTGCATCTCATGAGGACATCAAAGGCGCTCTCAGAGGGGACTTGTCTTGGTGAAGGTGGTTGTAAAAAGTTAAAGGTGCTTTTGAGGTTCTTGGGCTCACACCTTTTGTGGATTTTTTAATATCAGTGATCCATGGATGTAGTATGCTACAAACCCCTGACTTTGTGGAGTCAGCATCATTATTTTTACTTCTCTTTTTTTACTGCACTTGTTTTTGGGGCTTCTGCTTGTTTAACTGACCAATACTTACCCATCCACTAGCAGGAGTGAAGAAAACACTGGTGTTGGGGTGAAAAAACCTCTGTCAGGGTGTCTGCAAAAATACTGATTATAACAAGAAGGTTATCAATGATCTGATCAATTAGGGAATGTTCAGTCCCGTGCTGTGTATGGCTCTCAGATCAATAGGCTTTACTGACAAGTACTGTGGGTGCAAAGCTGCTTTCACAGGTGTGACTCACATTTCCAAATGTATTTCCCAGAAAGGGATCTCATAGGTCATATTTTATAAAATTGTGGAGCATCTGCTGTCTGGAAATTTGCTGTCTTTATGAAGCGTTCAGTTAATTTTCTCAATCAGGTTGCAAAGTGCTCAAACTGAATGTGCTGCATTGAAAATACTGTTTCATTTTGCCTGTTAAGTGATCCTTGTTTGGGGTGTGATCCTGACATCATCATTCCCATCATCCATGGGCTGGAAATGCCATGGAAATGAAAAATTAATTTCTGGACTGATTTTCAAAGCCCTCATTATTTCCATCTCAAGGTTCAGGCGTTTTTTGTCCAAGAGGATGCACTGCAAGTTAATGGCCTTTCATAATCCTTTTGAAGAGGTTTTAAGAAAATAAATCAAAAAAACTACATTTCAGGGAAGTTTGATTAGAGCTGAGCACTTAAATGCATAGAAGGGTTGAGGGATAGAAGCCTGAGATAAGATCCCAGCATTCAGAAGACTCTAGATTAGGGCAGATAGAACATTTTATATATTTCCTAATCCCTTGCAAACATGTATCTTCAGATAACCCTGCCTTTTGAAAGAAGACTAGGAGAAGTGGGTTTGTTAAACTAGCAGAAAACAGGAGAGCAGGATTATATTATAAATATACCAGAGAGATAAACACTATGGGAACTTTAAAAAAAAAAAAAAAGAAAATAAGGACACTAGTTCTGTAAAATAAAATCGGTTTACAAATGAGTTAGGTTAAAAATTAGGATATTTCAAATCACTAGAGACCTAATGTTCTGAAGCTGTCAGCTAGTGGCAGTCATGCCAAACCCTAAAAACTGAATTTCATCAATTTGTGGACAGAATTCTGTGAGTCAGTGACAGGGTAGAAGAAGAAGAAGGAATAATCTTTTGTTTCTTCCTTTCTTGGGGCCATGAAATAGAGTTTATAGAACTCCCCATTCTAATTAGATTTTGGAAGTTCAAAGCTGGGTAATATTATTTAGTTTTGCATGCTGAATGTGGAATACTGAGCTGAAATGGCCAGGATTTGGGATTATGAACAGAATCAAAGTCAAAGGAGTTGTTCAAGTGCTGCATTTACCACACTTCTCTGGAAGCCCATTACCTCCTGGCTTCAGTTGTATCATTCTAGCATTTCCTAATAAAAACATGACAGGGGATTGTGCCAAACTTTGGCAGGACCTAAGATGCCCAGATCTAAATCTTTATGGGAAAAACAGGAGGAGAAAGTGGTGAAAGCTGGAGGGATTTTTTTTACTCAGCTTCAGAGAGGGCTCAGGCAGATTGCAGCACTTTGCAACTGTAGGAGCTGATGGTTTGGTAAAAGGGATAACTGTCAGGATTTCTTTTGAGGGGGAAAAGAAATCTCACTGGGAAAGAGTAGAATTAATTATGCACATAGTAGCCCGTTGGGGAGAGGGGAGGGAAAAGCTCCCCAGCACATCCAGGCTCTGCGCCATGCACGGTCTTTAAATAGAGAGTGTCCAAAGGAAAGGACACGGGATTTAGCCAAAATGCTCTCCAGGCACCCCCCTTAGTCCATCTAAAGAGTGATACTGGCATTGCTTCTCGGGGTGAAGACAATAGGCTGCTTTTCTGGCCAGAAATAGTGATGTGTCAGCGTCTGCAAAATGTGGAGCTGGGGAAGGGGGAGAAAAAACCCGACCAAAAACCAAACGATAAGCTAAAAGCTGAAACCTCTCTCCCCCACAAAGCCTCTGCTCCCAAATGCACTCAAATGCACACGCACACACAACTCTTCTTAAAGTATTGGTGCAGGTAAGGGCTGTGTGCAGGGAAGGCATTTTGTCACGAAGAGCTCTTGCTTCTTCATTCAGTTCACAGGATTTGTTTCCATTCCAGTTCCATGCTTTCATTTGAAATTTCTAGGATTGTGTGGCAGCCTTCCAAGCATGACTCCAGCACATACTGTAGGTGTTCAATGCATGTGTGCAGTGGTGCATGCTAATGGCTCTGGCTGAGGCTGTGACAGAGTGCAAACAGACAACAAGATGACTAATGAGCTGTTTTCAGTAATTTTCAATTACTAGATTTGCAGTTTACCTTTGCTTTTTTTCTCTCCCCCTTCTTTTCTTGAGTCAGAGCCAAAAAGGGAGACATTTTGCCCCACATTTCCCATAAGGGTTCTCAAAATGCTGGTCTTTCCAACAGGCCATGATTTGCATTGATACCTCCCCACACACGTTGATTTTACTTGCTAAAATTTCACCGAGCTGCACTTTTTATAACCACATCACTTTCTGCAAATTCTCCAGACTTGTTTCAAAATTTGTTGCAGCAAGAAACCAGAGCTTGGCAGAAGCACCTGGATTCTCATTAGAGTGGGAATATAGCTGGGCAGGTGGGAGTGTTTTCACTCTCTTGCAATTTTTTATCTGTCCTTTTTTATTGTGATTGAACCTTTTTTTTCTGATCTCAAAGGTATCACAAAAGACAAAGAACGACAAACAAAACCCACGTGCAGCAGTCTCATGACTTATGCAGAGCATCTGCTTCCCTGTTCCTCAAGCAGCAATATTTCTGTCACCAGACATCTCTGGTCTTCAGAGATGTTTGATTCTGGGTCCAAGTGCTCTGAGTTGGGCCAATCCCTGGGGTTCAGTCCCCTGACATTATGATTAACACATGGCTTTGGAATGAGCCAGGAGATACTGCACATGGGAGTCCCAGATAAATTATCCATCTTGGGTTCGTGTTTCCCAAATACACTGTGAAGGGCTAATATTTTGCTCAGTATGGAGTAACATGAAGACATGACTCTAACTGACAGTAATGGGAATCATTTGGCTCCGTCTCCACAACAAATATTCACTCCCACAACGGCAGTGTATTTTTTTTTATTAGTTACAACAACTGTTGCAAAATGGCAGGCGAATGGGCAGATAAAAAAATAGAATGAAGGCCTGTCTGAAGTAGAAATCCAGTTTGGCCAATGGTCACCTTTCAACTTGCTGCCTGCCTCCTTTCCCAGCAAGCTCGGAAGCCGTACGACGTCCGTGACGTGATTGAGCAGTACTCCCAAGGACACCTCAACATGATGGTTCGCATAAAGGAACTTCAAAGGAGGTAGGCTCTGTCTACCTCATGAAATATCTGATTCCTCTAGTGCCAGCTGGCTTTAGGAGAGATGTGTTCTTAATGAACAGTAATTGTCCAAAATTGCAAGCACAACAGGGAGCACAATATCTGGAGGATTTAACTTGGAGCCATTTTTAACCCTTTTTATGAGCAAGTTTACAATTGCCCTTTATTCTCCTCTCCTTTTTCTCCAAGTGGAATTAAAAGAAATGAAGGTGCATGCTGTGAAGTTTATAGTGTGATCCAAGCTTTTCTGTCCTCTTCTAAGAAAAGGAAAACTTTCCAAATAATGATTTACCTTTCTGTTTCCACTCTGTGGTTCTCCACAACTGAAAGAAATCTGTTTCGCCTGTGCTGCACTATCTGGAACTTTTCCCTGCCCACATTCCTCCATGCACATGCTTTCTCCAAGTTTGGGGTGTGCAGCTGAAATATTTTGCCACAAAACTATTCTCTTCTGTTTCAGCACAAAGTGCTTTTCTCTTTACAAATTAATGCTGTGGACTGGGACACCAGAATGAACTCCCCTGGCCCTTAAATTAAATGAAAAAAAAAAAAAATCCTATTGAATGGAATCTACTGTGTCAACATATACAGATATTAAATCCGCCTGCATGAGGCTCTAGGAATAGTTGCAAATGTTATTAAGAAGTCATTCTGTTTGTATAGTCTTTGTTATTAGATTACATAGGACACAGGAGAACTATGTTTTAGTTACAACTTGAAAGTCTGAGAAATATTAGTACTCACGAAAATAGCAATAATAATATGGTTTGATTTTGGAGGAAAAACTCTTAAAGAGCTAAACTGCTGACTGTGTGTGCAGAAAGTCGTGCTAGTCTCATGTTTTTGCTTGTTTTGGTTTGGGTTTAGAGCTACTGTAAATTCTCACGTAAATTATGCTCCCATGCTTAGCAACAGAGTTTAAGTTGTTTGCTAATTTCTCTGCTGGTAATTTTCTGTTTGCTTCTCAGGTTGGATCAATCCTTGGGAAAGCCAGGTCTTTTCCTCCCAGGTATGGCGACTGCATTTTATGCAAAATTATTATAAATTCATAACTTTGGGAAAATACCCTTGTCTACAGTAATGTGGATTTATAATGCAGGCAATCATACATGAACGTAATTCTGTTAATAAGCCCTGGTAAGCCTGTGTAAAGAGAAATACATTTCATCAGGTGGTAGGGTAGTAAATGGAAATTAAGAATAAATATTAAAATGTGTATTAGAATATGATGAGATGGAAATATCCTGAGGGAAATCCTTCTACAAAAATAGTCTTTCTAAATCTTTCTAAATCTTGGTCTGGACCTGGGATTACAATGTATGTTTATTCCACTTAAAAAGGTTTCTTCCTTCCTGAACTCATGTCCCATATCCACAACTGACTTGGAGCACAACTGAGTGTGGCAAAATAATTTCAGAGCCTCTAAAATATGGCATGTTGTCAGTGGTTAATATTATCAGAACAAGGAATATCATTCAAAACACATTTTCAACATCTGATTGCTGCAGAAGGCTCAGTAGTACAATCCTTTTTCCCTGTAACTGGTTTTGGACCACAGGAAAAGAATCTGTCAGCTTGAATACTTCTATAAATATTTATGCATGGGATTTCATTCCACAATGTGCAAGCTAAATTTATGGAAAAATGTCCTTTACCTTCAAGAATGTATTATTTTATTTCAAGTAGAGCATTACCAAACTGAAACTGCAATTTGTGCTTGAAATGACCAGTGTTAGAAGCACTTTTTATCAAGCAGTTTTTGGTTTCAGAGGAGGTGAATAATTAGAAACTCGTTGTAGAATTATGTTCTGAGAGGTTCAAGAAGCTAAAGATGTTCAGGAAGTTTGGTCTCACCAAATCTTGAGTCAAAAGGGTCACAGAAACCACTGGGAGGGTCTTAGGTGGGCCTGTGACTTTGGACAAGGGCTGGAAAGAATCTGAAGTACCAAGGAACTGACTGGAAGAGGTAGAATGGTGGTTAGGGATGCAGAAGCTGGTGAGCTCAGTTAGGGGGTTGCAAGACCAAAACCAGAAGTTATTTGATCTAGCAGTTATTTTATCTAAACCCTCCACAAATCCAAAAATAAGATAAGTGTTTCCAGAGAAATGATGTGCAGAACTAAACCTAGAGTTAGTTTGCAATTACTCCTGGTGTTATCCAACCCAACTTTACTCCCAGGATTTTCCAAGTGGTGAACAGTGAAAAGTGGATGCAGTATTTGTTTGAAATTTGGGGTGAAAATAGATGTTAGTACTGTCCTTCTCTAGAAAAAAGGTTATCCCTGAGTTTTCCTTAGAATGCATGGCTTATTCTACATTGAGCATGGATTTTCTATATAACACTTTTCCAGGCATTGCTAAAATCTTCATTTTTTTAACAGTAAGGGTGTTTCCCCTAGACTGTGTTATTTTTGTACTGATGACAAGCAAAAAAGAAATGACAATGCAAAGAAAATTAAACTGCCAAGGAGAAAAACATGAAAAGAATTTTTCTTTCCAGCTCCTTCTATTTTTTTCCTGTTTTATTATACTCCCATTCAAAGAATCTTAAGGTCTGATTCCAAGCCTGTTGAAATGAACGGGGATCTTTCCAGTGACCTCAGTGAGGTTTGGATCAGTGTTTTTATTGAAAAGTCCTTCTTGTGGACTTTGATAATATTATATAAAAGCAATTGCAGCCTGTCTATAATATTACTACTTTTCAAAAGTAAATGATGTCATAAAAGACCCAGAATCTGAATGTACTGAAAGCAATTATTGTTATTTTTCAAGTTAGTTTCTCCGAGATAAAAAAGCAGTAAAAGCTGTGTTAAAACAAGATAAGGATACGAGAAGAGAATAAAAGCCATGCTGGGTCAGAGCAGCCCTGACTCCAACAGGGCCAAGAGTCAGGTGCTTTGGGAAATGTGTAAAAAAAGCCTCCAGCCTTCCTGTCAGCTTTCAGCCCATTGCACATCAGAGGTTTCCTGACAAGATTGCAGTGTATTTAATCTCCAAAATGGTTTGTCCTCAATGAACTTGCCTAATTATCCCCTTAAACTTACAATATCTGACATATTTTGTACAAATTCTAACAATTCCACCCTCACATGTGCGTATTGGGAAGAATTCTCCCTTTTTGCTTGTTTTGGTCTTGGCATCTCCTCCCTTTCTTTGAAACTCTTTCTAGCAGGAGTGCATTTAAAAACACTAAGATAATGAATCAATATTCCAAGGACCTGGCCCCTACTTTTATGAGTATATTCAGAGGACTCTCTCTGAATATACTCATAATTTCATTGGAAACCTGTCCCAGTGTTTCAGGGGACACAGTTTTGTCAGATGAAACAGATTCCTGTCATAATAAACATAATGAAAAGTGTTGATGTAGAGGGAAAGAGCATATTAATTGAATTTATGGAATCAACAAAGTAGCCACATACAGTGATACAAATAAAGAGTGTCATGCTTGACCTTCACTACACACGATGGGGTTAACTGCTTTTAAATGCAATTTTTGAGACTTATTACAGCTTTTCAGGGGCAAAGGTGAAGAATAATGCCAAGGTAAAACAAAAGATCCAGTGTCTGGGTTCAGAAAAGTACACAAAAAGCTGATGTTTATCTGCAGTTTATCTGAACCTCTTGGTTCTGCATGACACGGGTGGGAATGCCTGAAGAAAAGGGCTTTCTTGCAAAATTTTGACAGTTCCATTGTTTGCTTTTTTTCCCCCATTAAGTGCCACCTTAGCTTTCTGATATTTTTTCCTTCCAATCTGTTAAAAAGAAATTGGGTCACTGTATCTTTTAAAGCATAATAAATATGCTCAGCTTAAATTTTATCTTTTTTCAGTCAATTAATATTTGAAATGAGAGATACCCATATTTCTGCAAGAGCTGATTTATCCCACCCCTCCTGGAGATGAAAATATTTTGGCAGTTTACTTTCTAGGCTGTCCAAAGGAAATCACAAGTGCCTGAGCCAGGACTATGCCTTACCTTTTTTAAATTTCTCCTACCATTCAGCTGCAAAAGGCTTTGACTGACAAGAAAAGACACTCCAACCAAAAGCTGCCATAACTGAGGCAACTTTGCTATTTGCTAGTTTTCGGGTGTGAAGGGACAATCCTGACCTTCTTTTTCAGCAGCATGCACAGTTTACAAACCCAAGAATCCACATCTTGCCATAAGCTCATCGCAGTCATCCCTGCATGAAGCTTTGGCGGAGCTGGAGCAAACACAGGTCCAGAAGGCTGCATTTGCACCAAGGTAGCCAAGAGAAGGCAGCAGTGCCTCCTGGGGACTGTTCTGCTTTCTGAGATACCATTTACAAAGGTGTCTGGCCTTGGAAAGACAGGTGTCTGCTAAGGAAGGCAGGAGACTCCCCTGAAATGGAAAAATGTAAACCCCCTCCCTCCGAATTGTTATAAACTTGAAATTAAGGGGCTCTCAGGCAAAGATATGGGAGCAGGAATGACAGTTCTTTAATAGGGAAGAAAATAAAAAGATAAAATAAACAATGCAGTAAACCAAAACAGCACTGACAGAGTCATAACTCAACCTGACATCCTGTTGGTCAGGGTGCTGGTAGCAGTGGCTGGAGTCCTCCAGGAGTGTCGGGTGTGGTTCTGCTGGAGCAGGGATCCTGTAGAAGGGTGTAGTCTTCCTCTGAAGACCCAGTGGAAGAGGCAGCTCTTCCTCTGGGAAATCCAGTGGAGAAGCTGTCTTACTGTCCCAGGACCTCAGATTATATCCAGGTAGCAATGCTTGGCTCCTCCCTCTGGGCCCACATCTCCCAATGGGATGCTGTAATTCTTATCAGTCATGCAGTGACATTCAATACCCTCTTATCAGCAGATGTCTCCCCAGAGGAAGGATTGGTTGTGGAAGAGATAAAGAAATCTGCCCACTTAACAGAAGATAACTGCCACACCTCTAACCCATGGCAAATAGAATTCATCTTGCCTTCCAATCTGGCACAAAATGTTTGAGGTGTTTTCAGCAATCCGGAATATCCGGTCCAATTCCCCATTTTCTGCTTAAAAGAAGCTGATGGCTTTCAGAAAAATCTGAATATTTTTGAATTAGTTCCCCTCTAGCTGTGTAAAAATCAAGGAAGGACTCTTGCTCTATAAAGCAGAGTTGTTTCCAGCTTTTACCTTTTTCAGAACATCTCTCTGCAATTCATTCCCTGTCCTAAAGGCCCTCATAAATACTTTTCCCTAATCAAAGGGAAAAAAATTATTTTCTTTTAAGTTTGGTATATTCTGATGAGATGTAGCACACTAACTGTGTGAAAAAAATAAGATTAAGGTGCTCAGTCCTCCTGTTCATATCAGTTTATGAAATTTATATCATGTGCTTCCATCTGGGGAAAGAGTTATCATCTCTTGAACTGGTGTGAACCAAAAGTAAAAGTGTTTGATGGTTTCTGTTTGATTTTTTTTTTTTGGTGGGAATTTTGGTTTTGTTTCTGTTTTTTTGCAAGAGGCATATCTTGTTCTCCACTAGGAAAATAGATGGGCCAGCTTTGTGAAAATATTAGGAAATTAATATAGGATTGTGTTGCTTGAAAGTAGAATAGAAGGCAAAGACTTCCAGGGAAGAAATGTCCATATTAATAAATGAATCTTATTATTAATCTGCATTAACAACTATTCAGTCTCCTGAATTAGACTGCCTGTTGCTTATTTACTAGTATTTTCTCGGATTCAAATCTAACTATATAAAATAATGGGTTTGTATCATACCAACCATGTGATGCAAGATGTTTTTAATTTTTTTTTTATTTCTGAGATAAAATTTTCCCAGTTATAAGTAATTGTTCTTCATTTCATCCTTTGTCTCTGTGCCTTTCCCATAAGTGTTACAGGATTGCTTAGCTGATTTCTGTTTTAGTGCAACCCGACACAGAGTAAAAACTCAATTCTAAAAGGAAGTTATTTTGGATTACAAAGTGAAGACTGAAGAAATTCAGACATTTCATATTTATAGTTGGCCATGCAATCTTTGCAACTCTGTAAAAACAAACAATCTAATGATGTAGGAATTCTAAAATCATCTATCTAGAAAAGACTTGAGAGAGAAACAAAAACATGAGCTAGAAATCACACATACTGGAGCGACTTTATCTGAACTTGTGCCCTCCCTCCTTAGCCCTGTGTTTGGTGAATTGTGCACAGGCCACATTTGCTCTTAAAGATGGTCTCTATGAGAAGGAAATGCTTGTAAATTAGGGCTGGATGCTGTTCCCCATGGAGGCTGATAAAAAACAGGAGAGGACCACAGCTTTTTGTGTCTTTCAGAGCCTGTGTGCCGGCACAGGGGTGCATGAGACACAGCTCTCTCCTTGTGCATCATTCCTTCCACTTCTGATTTCCACATCTTAGAACAGTGCCACATGCCACAATGCAGCTTCTTGCTGCTTATCTGCTCCCTGTTTTCTTTCCTGTTCCACACAGCTTTCAGGAATAACTAAAATAGGAAACACTATTAACTTGGTGTGGGATGTCTTGGTGATTATCTGAAAGATGGAATTAGAGCTGGTGAGGAAATTATTATTTTATTATTTAAAAAAAAGAAAAAGCTTTTTGAAGTCTTTCTTCAGGTTTGGGGGACTTTTTGGGGCTAGACCTAAACAAAAACACTCTCTACCCACTGCTGTTCAAACCACATCCCAATTTAGAAATCTTAAAGTCATGCTTTTTTTCCTAATATATATACTTTGAAAGATGTGTTTACAGATTTACTAACTAGAAAGTAGGCAGCAGAGCCAATTATTTCATTTTAGGCAGAGATGAACACAGAGATAAACTTGAGCCTCAGCCACTTACATTTTAAGAAGTTTCTGAGGTTGTGAACGATGAATAGTACATATGTATGAGCCAAGCTGTGTCACTTACTGTCTGCCCCACATTTTCTTTCCTGACTTTATTTGCTCCTGCAGGTTCTCTGGGGAAACACTTCTCTTTTCTAAGCCTGCAAAGAGCTGCCAAGGGTGCAGGACCTTTTAAAGGAGGAGAAGGAAAGCACAAAATGCTCTTGCCAGCACTGCTTTTGCTGGTCTTCCTCTGGGGTTGTGGTGTGTGCAGCACAAGTTACCTTGAGGTGAACTTTGCTGCAAACAGATCACTAAACATATCCCACAGCAAATATAAATGGTAAAGCAAGTATGACTCCCTGAGAAATCCAGGAATGTGATGAGCACACACAGGCACTCACTGTGAACTCTGGCACAGTGTAAATTCATATCTCAGTCTACCTTCCTTCATATCTCAGCCTTCCTCATGCCCTCAGCAAATTGACTTGCTTAGCTTTAAAAACCAGACCTTAAGCACTCGTGAAAATGGAGCAATGCATGAAAAAATCCAGGAGTAATTACTCCAGGTATTGGAAATATACTTTAGCAGAGAAAAACATCCAACTTCCACTGGCATCAGCTTGTAAGCTATTTCAGTATTGGACTGTGGGTTTTAACTGGTGAATGTTGTCTCCCAGCTCAGAATATGTGTGGGTTTGTGCTTCATTCCCTGTGCAATAACACCCTCAAACTATGGCAATAGATCCTGTGAGCAGAAAGCATAGACCCCATTTTCCACAGTTTTCACTCGTGGCTCCCAATCCCACCCCTTGCACTGGAATGTGTAACTGGGCTTTACTAAGCAGGCCTCATAAAGAGTAGGAGGGAAAAGGAGGATGCCAGAGCTTTTCCCAGTGTCACTCCTTTGCAGAGAGGAGATGGATGGATGGATGGATGGATGGATGGATGGATGGATGGATGGATGGATGGATGGATGGATGGATGGATGGATGGATGGATCTCTACCACTCCAGCCCCTGAACCCCTGGATATGCTTCCTCCTAGACCTGCAGCCCCAGTTGAAAACTATTCTTATTTCTTTATGTATAGCAGTTTTCCCTTGCTCAGGGCAGTAATATTCAAAATTGCAGGTGGGCCCAAGTACCCTGCCCATGCCATCCAACTGCTGAAATAATTAAACAACAAAACAATGCTACTCCAGACTCCATCTATACCCCTTCATGTCCTCAGACTACCTCTACCAAGGTCCAAGTTGCCCTTTAGACTAACTTAATCTTGTCATTCTGACAAACTAATTCTCTTCTCTCTAGCCACTCTCTTTCACTTGTTTCATTCTTTCTTGTAATGTTCATGTATTTTATGCTACCCTACTATTCTATTACCAGCTTTTTTTTTTTTTGCTTTGAATACCATAGATATAATTCATAGTTTGAATTTATTCTCCACCTAATGAATGTCCCATTTTTATTCTTCTTTCTTCAGAAAAAGGGGTAGACAAAGGATACTACAGTATAGGAGCCAGACTGATCCGGCTGGAGGATAAGGTAAGTGCATGAAAGCTTGCTTTTTTTTTTTCTGAGCAATGATATCTGATCTAGAGACCTGCAAGATAGTATCTTGGCATGATTTACTTTAGAATTACAGGGCTCCATAATAATGAATAATATCCTAATTTTTGTGAGGGAGTTGATGAAGTTTCATGAGCGTGTTGTTCAGCATTAACCATTTATCTGCTATGCAGTCCTGGTTCTTGTTTGTAAAAGGAGCTGCTTTCATGTTGAAGTCAAACCACACACCTTGTGTACAAATGCTGTGAACTGGCTGGTGTTTGTCACACAAGAATTAGTGAATTAAACAGAAATGTTAGTGTCAGGGATTTTTGTGACTAGTGGACATCTCATTTGCAAATCCTGAAATTCTTTAATGTTTACTGCATTTTTTCCCCTTGTGCAGTTACCTTTGCACATTTTCTGCCCCTCCCTCACTGTCTTCTCTCCAGGAATATGTTCATTTTTGTTACTAATTAGAGTTACTTAGCAGTGTGCCCAAAGGCCAAAGCTCAGTGAAGCTCTATTGTCTTAGACCTCTCCCAAACATCCTCCAGAGCTTTTTCCACTCAAGTGATAACAAAAATACGAGTTTGCTCAAAACTCAGGCTCTATTTCTGTAACAGTGTTTTAGTCAGCTCTCTTACCTACCTCTAAAAGTTCATGTCCCTCCAGCAGGGTACTTTGTGTGGGCAGGAGCAGCACAGTGGCTTTGCTGGGGGGGGGGGGGGGGGTGTGATAGTGCTCAGACAAAGTTCCATTTGAATTTGTCATATCCACTGCCTGTTTGTAGTCTTGTCTCACTCAAATTTGTCATGTAAATTCTCTTTTCACTTTTTTTCTGGGGAAGTGAGGTGAGAAGGAAGGAGGAAAGAAGCTTCTCATAATTCTTAAGAACTGTGCATCTTGCCAAAAAGCAGAAATTGAAATTAAACTAATACAATCAAAAATCAATTTTTTTATGATGATTGCTAGGACAACATCAGAAATATGTGACACTGCACTATCAAAGGACAGATTTTCTTTGATTTTAAACTTTCTTCAAGAGTGTCAGAGAATCAGCCTATCAGATAAAGACACTATCTGAGCTAATTTTAAAGTGGATTGATCCCTTGTGCAGCCACAGCCATTCAAAGTGAAAATGGCTTTCATTCAGATTGCCTTACGCACTTTGAAAGAGATAAATTGCTCTCTGGCCTCTGTATATTCTGTAAATTCATACCACGGCTTCATTCAGATTTCTTAAATGTGCATATAAAGAGAACCCCCCAATACAGATTGGAAATTTAGCAATAAAAGTATCTGTGATAATAGTTGGAGTGCTTTGAGCGAGAAATTGTAAATACCTCTGGAAGTAGCAGTTCATGGTCTCCTGACTTCTCCATATTTATGAAGAAGAGAGGTGAGAAAGTTTTTAGTGTGTCTGGCCTTGGTCCAGGTTTAGCACAATATGCTGTGGATTTATCAATTTTATTTCAAAGCCTGACTTAGAGGGCTGCAGAGGAATCTTGGTATAAGAAGAGGAATGTTACAGGAGATGCAGGAAATGCTGCAGTGACTGATCTCTGATACCTGCTCGTGTTCTGCCTTTAATTTAGGCATGGTCTAAATAAAGTCAGTGCAAACTCAAGCCATTAGTGGGCAAGACGAAGCTGCTCTTTTGTTTGAAGAATTAAACTTTAAATTTTGCATGGAAACTGGTGATTTCCCCCTCTCTTTACTTATTGTCGTGGAGAAAACACGTAGAAAAGAATAAAAATGTGTCAAGATGTTTTCATAAGATGAGTCAATCATTGCAGCTTCCTTTTTGTTCTCAGACCAAACTGCAAATGTAAAATAAATGCCAGACTCAGAGGGAACCCAGGGCATTTAATCTTTTAGTACAAATTACGATTCTTTCAGGTGTACAAGGCTTCAGTCTCATATCCCTGCTAAGTAGACATGGTGCAGAAGAAGGGCAAATATTTGCTGTGTTGGTTTGCTTGAGGTTTTGGTGGCGTAAATTTGGGGATTTTGGCTTGTTTGAGGTTCTTTTTGTATTTGCATCTTTTTGGCACATCAGGCTAAAGTACATATGTTTACATAATGAATACAAAGTTAAGTTCCCAGCTATCTCTGTTCTAATGGGACAATAGAAACTACTGCATCCTGCTGTCAAACTGCTTCCCCTAAATTATTTTCCCATGTCTCATGGGCTCTCCTGCTCTAACAATTCACTGTGTAGTAACTGCTATGTGTCCAAACGTGAAACAATATTGGAATCAGGAAGGACAAGCTGAGTTTCAACCTCTGAGGAGAATAAATGAAGCAAGGGCATGTCTGACATCAGGCTCCAGCTGGTGGTGAAAAATGATTCCCCCTTTGGAACTAGAAAACCTTTGGGATCAACCTCTTCCCCCTGGAGAAATTATTTTCACATTCAGTCACCCAGTCTAGTGATGGCAGCCTCCCAAAAGAGTGACACATCTGATAAAAGGATACATTTTTGGACAAAGGCCAGTTGCTGCAGACTGATAAAAATGCAGTGTGGATTTGAGAATGTTATCTGCCTAAATGAGCTGTATCAATAAGCAATGAGCACACCTCTGGTCCAGACTGACCCTCCCCACCAGCATTTTGCAGTTCATTTGTTTTAGCTGCCTCTCCTGAAGGGAATCAGAGTGTAACAAACCCATTGAGAACTGTGTGTTGCTCTGCATAAAGCCATAATTACTCTTTTTGCAAAGTGAGGGAGAGGGAAGCACACATTTCTGATGGTTAAGATGAACTCCATTCCCTGGAGAGGTTTGCTATTATTTCAGTAAAAACATGGCATTTGCTGTGAAGAAAGGCAGAGGCACAGGTCTCTGGAGGGGTTGCTTGGTGATAGCTTTGAGGCAAAAATGTTGCAAAGGCACAAAGATAACAGCTTTCCATTCATGTGGCATGAGAGCACTGCCTGCAGCCTCTTTTTTGTGACCAAACAGGCTCCTTCTGGAAGTTTAAAGTAACAGGGAAGGGGCAAGAACCAGTTTGTGGAGGATGAAGCACTGTGCAACTCCAGCAGAAAAAAAAAAAGTTTACTCCTTTTTGCCTTAAACCATTGCAAAGCTGACTAAAAGCAGGTAAAATGCATGGTGGTAGCTCTCAGGCAAAAAAAAAAAAATCCAAACCCCTTTTTGGCAACATCAACACTGTGCAGGGCTTCACTCCTCTCACTGACATGGCACATTGCATAAGGGGAGTTTGCCTGGAACACTTTTCAACCTGTTTTTCCTTGAGCAGGGCATAAAATTCTTATTTTGTTGTGGCCAATGTAATAACCTAGTGTGGTTCTTTTCACAAAAAAAAAAAAAAAAAACACAAAACAAACAAAAAAAAAAAAAAAAAAAAAACAACCCACTGAGATGTTTGGAGAAAGAATGGGGCTTCCTTCCCAACATGTGATGTGTGCCATTTGGCCGACCCCTCCTTCAGTTCCATGGCAGGGTTTAATTTTATATTGTGGTATGTAGCCATTGACAGATCCTTTTGAAATGTATTAAGAGGGAGATTGGTTCCAAGATGATGTTCTAGAGCTGGCGTTAGTTTCTTTTCAAAATTGTAAACTAATGCTTCTTTATGATGAAATGGGTATTCTTTCTTTTCCTTTTCTTTTCAAAATTAGAAACAAAAATCATGGTGTGCTATGTCAAACTGCACGGCAACCTATAAATAAAAACAGGAGAGAAAAGAATCTGCAAATGAAAGGTTAGAAAGGACAGCTGTGTTGTCTTTGAAAAAGAAATCTATTAGGTATTTTTATAATTATATGGCAGTCTTTTTTATGTGGTATTTACAGTTATGATTTACGTCCATATTACCATAACTATTTCCATACTTATAGACAACATGTGATAATGCTGAGAGCCAAAAGCAACCATTTGGTAGCATTTAAAAAATGCAGGAACACTAAGAGAAAACAGGGCAATAAAGCAAACCCTTCTGAGTTTTATCCATCTGAGTAATGCGAGCCAGGACAAAAATGTCATCCAACATAAACAAATGTAGAGGTTGGATTGTGGCAGTAAACTCTCTCTTTACCAATTTAAACACAACTTGAGTTGGGAGCTAAAAGGATGGGCTCAGAGAAGAGTGGTAACAATGGAGAGATGGATGTTGGTGAACCTGATTCCTGCTGTGATTACATCAGGAGTCATTAAATAGTAAATTATTTATCATGGCAGTGCCTGCAAGCACCACCAGCATGAAAAGCTGGTAAGATTTTCCATTCTAAACCCTTAATTTGTGAGTGGGGTGATGGGTATAACTAAAATGAATAAAAAAAAAAAATAAAAGGAACAAAAAAGAAAAACAAAAGCCAAAAATTTGTGCACAATGAGTCAGTTGCAATATGAGCATGCTACACTTTTGAGGTTTCACGAATATGTCTGAAATAAACCCCTTTGTTAACAAAACTGGGTTTTGGCACCAAGGTGTTTGTGGGTTGTTTGCCCCCAGTTTCGTAAGCATGGAGTCATTCCATAACAGAAAGCTTTTCAGCAGGCTGCTTGCAAATGGGTGTTGTGTGGATTTTCTTAGGTCAAAGCCTTATCTCATTTACTCTGGAACAGTCCAGCATAAATCCATTGACTCTGTGCCATAAGCATGATGTCATTAGAGTTTTATTTTTAATCTGTTGCTGAATTAAAACAAAACAAAAGTAAGAAAAAACGAAAGCCCTGATGCCTCAAGCCAAATTGTGCTTCCATTTATTCCAGTGAAATTACTCAGGATTTATGCAGGTGTAAATGGCAGCAAATTTCTTAAATGGCTTTAACAAGATTCTAGCTCCTGTGTTCACATCCTGCTCATCAAGAGCAAATTGACAGGGGTGAGGTAAAAGCAGAAATAGGGACTCAAACATTTCAGAATTAGTCTGAGTGAAATCATGTTTTCACCTATTATGACTAAGGGAAACTTTGTGGTATACTGGGTATTGTAGAACTGAAATTGTGTTCTTGTAACTGAAACATCAAGATGAGCTTTTAATCTGCAAACTGAGTAATGAAAATTCAACTGCTTAGATCTCAGCCACACAACTTTTCTAGTCTGCTACTGACTCCTCAGTGCAGAGATGAACTATTGTAGTCCTTACTTCTTCTGACTGTTTGGGATGGGCTTGTGCTCCTCGGATAAACCTTCTTCAGTACAGTTGAGAGGGAAAGGCTGGGTTTGAGCTGCCTGGTTTTGATGTAATTTCTGGAGGATCAGGCAAAAATAAGAGCTAACTCTGATACCCTTTCAAGTCAGAGAAGAGATAGATCATATATTCTGAGGCATAACGGAAAGAATCCTCCCTCAATGCTTCCCTTATGTTTTTTGTTGTGGAGCTTTATCATATGTGGTATTTGGTAGCACCCTCCTATTATTAAGGTTCTACACCACTTTCCATTACAGAGCTCTATTTTCAGTTCCTTCCATCTTTGCCAAACTCCAGCCATCTGGGCTGAAATTCTCAGAGGCAGATGTCTGCCTCAGGCTGAGATCCTTTGGAAAATTTTTATGTCAGAGTGGGTCATCCTTTCTATATCATAGTAACCTGACCCACTGTGAGGATTCTCCCAAAAGTAAACGTAAAAACATTGATGGAAAACACTTGAGCTTCTTCTAAATTTGAGCAAGAAAATTGGACAGAAATGGGATATTATCTGCCAGTCTTGGGACTCAGAGGCCTGATCCAAAACGTAGTGAACTCATCAGGAAGCTTTCACATGGATCAGGCCCTGATTTTTAATGGGTGAGGGAACAGAGAGTTTTGCACAGTGAACATTTGCCAGGAGGCAATTCACCACCATAAATCAAATGTTAAATAATTCCAAAGCCCAATAAATGAGCGTGCAGATGGCAGTATCTGCTCCCCAGGGATTGCACTGACTGGGATCCAGCCCCAACAGTTTGATCTCATTTAGAGCAGTCTCAAGGATTGCTCTGATTAGGCACTTGGTGCAATCTTGTTGCTTCTCTGCTCTCTTGGCTGAAACTTCATTGGTGGGAGTGAATTCCCCCAGGAATTTGGACACCTTGGAGTGTGCAGGGAGGGGTTTCACAGCCAGATGTGGCAGAGCAGCTGGAATCAGCTGGGTTCAAATCTTCCCTTTAGTAAGGGAAACAGAGAGTCACTTGCAGAAGAAGAAGAAGTGCTCCTGTAGAAGAGCGCACGGAGTAACTGTGAGCACTGAGGCAGAGAAAAACACCACAGTGACTTAGGGCTGCTGGGAAATACCACAGAAGGGAGCTGTTAGAACATTGGGAATCTAATCCATAGGGAATCTAATCCATTGAGGCAGCCAGCTGTTTAACCTGCAGGGAAAAGGTCTGGGAAATAGCAGCACTGACAGAGAAGGCTGTAGATGATCAGCTCTGTCCGTGCCTTCCTGTCCTCCACCTAAACCTTCCCAGCATCACAACTGGCTTTGACGTACACAGAGGAAAGGGTCCTGAGCTTGGAGATGGTGATTTCCTGTGAGTTTTAGGGGAAATCAGTGCCTCTGTAGAGGACAGACACTCTGGAAATCCCCCTGCTCCCAAAACAGACTGCAGTGTGAGTGTGGCTCTTCTCAGGCGCCAGAAAGTCCAGCCACAAATGGAGAGGAGTCACAGCTCTGCTGGTTCTGCTGCTTATGATGCAACAAAGTAATTTATTTACTATTATTGGGTGAAAAAAAATGTTTAGAGTATTTTAGAGATTTTGACCTTTTTTTTTTTTTGTAAAAAGTCAGATCCTCCCATTAAGAGCTTTGACATGAACGTCCAAAGAATAACAAAAATCAGATCACCTCTAAGTATTTTGCATCTGCTTTTTTAAATTTTTAATAGGTTATTCCAAATAAACATAATATTCTACATGATCCTGGGCCCCAAATCAAAATGCCTTTGATTAGCAGTGTGAAACTGGAGTATTGTACCAATCCTCTTGGAAAAAAAAAAGTGTAAATGCATTAAGCCTGCCTTTTCTTATGAGCAGTGTTGCAGTGTTTTAAAATTTGTTATTTTCTGATGGAAAAAAAAATCATTTGAACACTTTCTGCAACCTCCAATTATTGCAGATGTTAAATAATTTCATTTAAAGAGCCTTATTAAAAAAATATATTTTGTAGCTGTTCTCTGTTGGTTATGCCTGTGCACTGCAAGTGCTGCCCTTCCTACAGACAGGTTGAGAATATTTGTTTGGAATGTTTCTCCATCTGAAAATGACAATTTGTTTCCAATGGAACATTTTTTTGAGAAAGTGTCACATTCATGTGTTTTAAATCATGCACTGAAGGAAAGTGTTTCCAGTTTTCCACTTCAGAACAACTTTCTGAAAATGAGGATTGGGGTGAAATACTCTTGATTTTCTGAGCATTTCAGTTGAACAGGTTTATTTCTAATTCATTTTTATGATTGAACTAAAGATGTTCCAACATTGTGAAGAATTCACAGAGAACACAGATAAATTTTCTTATAAGAAAAAAAATATTTTCCTCAGAATTACTGTAGCTATTTCACCTACCACATTTTTCAGATCAGTAATTTACAGGGCAATTTTAATGCTATTTGAATGCCATGTAATATTGACCTCTAATTCATCTTGATCAGGGAAAGTGCACTGAAAAAAAAAAAAAAAAACCAACAGATTTTTACTATTCAAATAGTTCCCAGACTAACAGTTGGAATTCTGTTTCATGCAAGAGCTGTGGTGCTGAATCAGAGCAAGCATCTGTTTAATCCTTGAGCTATTCACCCACTGATGGCAGCTGAGGGATGGACTAATTCAAGCCTAATTTGCTATAACTGGTCTCAGGGTGTTTGCAATGGATTATATGTAAGAAGAAGTATGAAGAACAGTGCTGTGCAAGGCAAGTTACAGGATGACAGCACTCTGTAAAAGAAAATTAAAATAAAACCCAGAAAAAACTCACCAAGTCACTGCAGTAATGTGACAACATTCCCTGATGTATTGGCTGCATCCAGGGAAGAGAACTTTCACTCAACAGAAAATTCATATCTAGGACTGCATATAAAGGACAAATAATGTAAGGGAGAGAAAAACAGAAAAACTCTTTTTTCCCCTTTATTTACCACCAGTTTGTCGTTTTCAATACATAGCTTTGAATTTTATGGAGCAGGAAAAAACAAGCAGGCCAGTAATACATATTTCTACAGCATAATTACTTTTCCTACTAGTAAATAGTGTAGATAAAGTAAAATCACATTTTTCCTGTTGAGAAGTTTGGGTGTTCTGCAGTGTTTGAATCAAGCACGTGTTAGCCAGTGCGTCTGTTCCACACTGCAGTCCTTTGAGACCAGGAGGAGTGGGTTTGAGCATGAGAAGGAGAGGTGATGCAGAGTACCTCACATCTCTTCTGGTCATGTGGGGACAGTGTTAGGTTTGTTACAGGCTCCATCCTCGAGTTTTGCATTTTTATGCAGTGTCAGAATACAACTAAATATTACTAAATCACTGAGCACTTTACCCAGGGGTTTGTTCATGGCATTGTATTTGCAGAACTGGGTTTTTCTTCTTTACAAGGGAGTGGTTTTTTCCAGGCTAAAATGCCCGTAAAATAAACTGTGTGCTGTCACATCAGGCCAGAGCCAGCATTCTGAGTTCAGTGGCTCTGATGGCATAAGGCGCCTTGGGAGCACGGGGTAGTTCAGCTTGCAGGGGACCCCAGGAGGTGGTGTAGTCACTGCAGCATCCACCATCCCTGCTGTGGGTCCAGCACACTGCTCCAGGAACGCTGGGCAAGCTGCAGATGGACAAATGAACACTACAGATGTGCTGACAAGCTGTCACAGAATCACAGAGTCATTTAGCTTGGAAAAAACCTCCACCATCATCAAGTTCAACTTGTGCCAGATCCCCACCTTGTCACCCAGCCCAGAGCACTGGATGCCCTATCTAGGCTTCCTGGGACACCTCCATGGATGGGGAATCCACCACTGCCCTGGGCAGCCCCTTCCTAGGCTTGGCCACCCTTTCCAGGAAGAAATTCTTCCTGATGTCCAACCTGAACCTCCCCTGGCACAGCTTGAGCTGTTCCTTCCTGCCCCGTCCCATGTTCCCTGGGACCAGAGCCTGACTCCCCCCCTCCTGTAGCTGTAGGTAGAGATAAGATCTCCCCTGCTTGCTCTGCTTTAGGAGGTATCAAGGACCAAACTGGCAGGTCTGTATTTGTTTCTGAGCCCTGCAGCCCATGGTTAAATGGCACATGTGGCCTCAGTGTTTTTAAACAACACTAGACAACTAGAAATACTAAAAATTCAGTCACATTTTCTCTTCTGAAAAACACTAACACAGATAGGAGGCTACAACTGACTTTAAAAGGACTGTTTTTCAAGAGGTGAAAGATACAGCAAGGCATATAAAGCAACTTTAACAGGTGTGGAACAGAGCCCAAATAGTGTAATGTGAAATGTGGGATAGTACAGGGCTAGGCTGTGGCTGCCAGTCAGGTTAAGTGTCTGACCAGATCTCCCTCTGGATTGAGGATCTGGCTCACACAGCCCTTGGGATTTTATCCCATCACAGTCTCCCCGAGCTCTTCCTCACATTTTATCCCATCACAGTCTCACTCCTCCTCCCGAGTCTTCGGCTCCTCCCCCCATCTCCGTGTCCGTCCACCTCGTTGCCATCACTTGTTTCCATCTCCCTTGTTGTCCAAGGTTGGCAATTCCCAGCTGCTGCTGTGTCTCATGTCCATTCACCTGGCTGGCTGTCACCTGCCTTTGTGCCCTTTGTCACCCCAAAGGTCAGCAGTTCATCCTCTTGTCCTGGGCTCCCACCCAGGGCCCAGCCTGTACTTCAGCCTGTATTTAAATCTGCATCTCAGCCTGCATTTCCATCTGCAGCTTGCCAGCCCAGCTACCTGCACCAGAGGTGTTCCTCAACAGTGAGAATTCTTAAAATTACTTACTTCTAGCCCTTGCTGTGGACAGACCCATGAAAAACAGAAATGCTGAAGCCTCAAAACTCCCAAAAGGAAGAGGATGAACATGAAATGCAGAGTGTGTATTTAAAATGTTAGACTTTTTAAGGCATTTTAATTGTAGTGACCATAAGTAGCTGTTGCAGACTCCAGTTTATATTCTTACACAATGTCCAGAAAAAGCAGCTGAAAGGCCAAGCCAATGCTCAGAACTAGACCACCCTGGTCTCTCTGCCCTCATAAACTCATTGGCACCTTCCCAGCCCTGGGGAAGTTTTGCAGGAGTTCAGGGCTCTCCCGAGCTCTGCCATCAGGACATACCCTAGGAGGCAGCAGAAGCCCACGTTCTTTACAGCAGCTCAAAACACTTCAACCTCTTTAACTTTCCTCCTCAGCCTTACCACAAGCTGCCTGTTAATGTGAATTTTGTTACTGCCTTTGCACAACTTGTCACCGTAGGTATCGACAGAGTTTCTTGAAGCCACCAGCAGCGAGTCTTGCCAGTGGCAGGCTGAGCCTGGAACTCAGACCAAGATTGAGTGGGTGCCATGCAGAGAGCATTTCTACCTTTGTGCAGTGCTTTCTCCACTCTGATTAAAAAGTTCTGTAGTGCCATAGAAAGAGGAATATCCTTGATGAATGCCCAGGAACTGAAGCCCAGCAGTCTTTTCCTAACACCACTTTACATACCTGAAATTAGTCTGGGAAAGCCAGTTAGAAATCATTTTTCAAAGGGCAGGACTATAGCCAAAGAGTATGCTCACCATAAAACCATATTTATGATTACCATGTAAATGGGATATCCATCTTCAGAAATGAAGGGCTGGGTAGGCAAGGCCACAGCAGTGCCCTCAGGACACACATTTCTGTGCTCCCCCTTAGCTCTGACCTCTCCATTCACCCTCATCATTAAATCACTGGGCAGCTGCCCCAGGGTAGCAGAGATGGCTGGGAGGTGAGGCCAGGGCAGGAGCAGGAGCTTGGGAAATGGTAACTTGACAGAAGAGAAGGGTGGAGGTGAAACAAGAAGTCATTCTTGCTGGAAGTGGCAAACAAATTTGATTTTCTTAGAGGATTTTGGAGCCTGAGCTTAGAATCTGCTTCAGGTGTCACTGGAGTCTGGTCTTGCAGCCTTGCATGGCTGTGCCTTAGGCAGCAGGTTTTTTGGTGCACTGGATTGTGTTAACTGTGTGTGCAGTAAACATATAGAGCTCTGACTGATATTTTGCAGTTTTGGCATCCACATCTTTTTTTTATGGCTACTTTTTACATTTTATGCATTCCAGCCTCCATTTTTTAGAGTCTACAAAGAACTTAGATTGCTCTAAAAGTACTGAATATTGCTGCTATTTCTGCCTGGAGCTTTAGGTACTCTCAGCTCTCCTACTGTAGCACATTCTGAACTCACTATCCAGAGGGAAAAAACTCCAAAAGAAAACCAGTATATCTGATGTTCAGAACAAATTTATTTCTAGCCCCAGCTAGAGCGGCTGTTACTGCAGGGATCACTGCAAGAGTGTCAGATCCTGGAGTCCCAATGAGTTTTACCCTGAGGTGGGATTGCAAAAATAGACTTCTGATCCTGTGTAAAACATGTCTTCTTGGGGGGTAAGATACTGAATGGTGACAGGAACTGCTGTAAAGCTAACACAACTTTAATATGTGGGGAATAGAGTACTCCATATGCTGCTGTGTGATTTCCTTCTTTGGCTTGGAAGGCAAAAACCCACTGCTTGTATTTGGAAGGCAAATTTCAATCCCCAGAATATCTTCTCTGAATTTACTTAATTTTACTGGCTGGTAGAGCAGGCTGATCATAGCTCAGACTGGAGTACAGGTTATGTCATTCAGCAGAAAACTCCCTTGTGTGAGCAGAATTTTGTTTCATTTTATTATTTTTTTTCCCTCCTCTTTCTCCTCCTCCAAGACTATACATACAAAGAGAGGTCACAAAATAAAAATAAGCTGTAGCCAGCAAAGTTCAGGGTTTGAAATAAAAAAAAAAAGCCCTCTGTATACTTATTAGAATTTCTTGTTAATGAGGTCATTTATGTCAGGGCAGGAAATGTACAAAATAGCACAGGATAGAAAAATCTAGACACTATAAAACATGCCAACAAATTTGGCACATGCATTACTCCCTTAATATGCCCCAAATGTAATCTACAGATCCCACAAGTGACCACACTATGTTTATGTATGCAAAAATTCCTATATATGTAGCACTCATAAGAGTAGCAATTTTACTAGTGGGAAAAGATTATTGTGGTCTTTTTATATAGCATATAGGTTTACTTAGAGTGAGTCCTTGTAGGAGAATGCAGGACCATGAAAAACTGTTAAAATGTCATGATTATATTAATTTCATACTTAAAGGAATACTTCACTTTAAGTTATGGTTCCAAAATTACACTGCTCATTCATGATGTTTTTAATGTATAATTGGCTGCCTTCAAAAATATCACAGTAGGAGGAAAAAAAAAATTCATTTTCCTTGGCGTGTGTACTGTTGCTATTCCTGTGTTCATTTGGCTTGGCTCGAGGAACCAAATGCTGCAGTCTGAAATAACTTTTTATATGTTGACATGTGCATTTAACTAGAATAAGCAGGCAGAGTGGACCAAGTTGGACTCAGCAAGGAACAGAATATATCTTGTGTTGCACATTTTAATGCGTCAGCCTCGGTTCCTGATCCTCATTTCACCATTGTCAGGGCACACGTGGAGCTCTGAGCTGCACCCAACCCCTACACAAAGACCAGGCAGCAAGGGAACACCAATGGGGGGAGCAGGGAAGAGTAAGAAGGAAGGATGGAAAATATAATGTCTTGAAGATAAAGCTGGGAAGGGAATACCATTAATCTGCTGAAATTTATTTAGCAAAATTTATTTAGCCTGTTGTTTTCCAGAGCAAATAGATCTTTGCTGTTTCGTTGACTGTCCCTTGGTGTGGCCTAAGGAGAGGTCCCTCCAGTCCCACACATACTGAGCTGGATTCTAGAACCTCATGTTCACACCCCTGGCCTGAGTCTTGATCATTTCTAGAGTTGATTTGAGCTCCAGGTACTGGATTTGGTGTTATCTCTAAACCCTGGGCTGCTGACATCTGTGTTTGACAACAAGGAGAAAGGCATGGTGCTGCCCTGCAGGAGGACATGGGGGTGCATGGAGCCACGCTGTCCTCCTCCTGTCCTGTGTGCTCCCCATTCCCCCAGCACCCATCTGGGCTGCAGGAACCTGCCATGGCATGGTTTACAGGTTCCTAACACACCTCCTCTGCAGCTGGGGAGTTCCTCAGCCCACAGGGATGTCCCATAGTCTAAATCGTGGTTATGTCACATGGACCTTACACAGAGAAAATCCTAAACGCTCACAGGGCCGCAGCACAAGTGGACACATAAGGAGAATCCCAAGGAAATTTTGTAGGCAGTCCCACTGTTCTGAATTCTTATCACTTTTGGGGAGGGAAAAAACCACCCTTCTGTACCCACCTCCATACAGTCCCATGAGCCTGACAGACACCCTGAGAAGAACAGATGGCTGTGCACTGTGAGAAGTCTTTCTGGGAAGCAGAAGTTAAGGATCAGCAGTGGGCAGTGCCCTGCTTGTTTTGCAAACTAGGCAAAAAAGACACCTTATTCAGTTATAAACAGGAAACCCTGGCCAAGTTAGTGGAGATTCTTGTCCAGGACCACTCCCTAGATGAGCTCAGGCTCGATGTTCTTGTCAAGATGAAAATCGTGACACGCCCTACGCCTTGTGCATTGCTGGGACCTGCTCCTGACCACATCTCAGCAGGGCTTTCTGCCTTGAGCACGTTCAGATTTGGTGTGCAAAGAACTAGGGGTCAGTTGGGAAAAAAAAATCCAAGTGAACATTAAGAACATTTAGGAAACTTAAACCCATGCACTGAAGCCTACTGCATCAGTGTGAGAGCCTAAGGTAGAGCACCAAAACACTGGGATTTGGGGGCTTTTTGAATCATTGTGTCCATGTTGCAATGTTTTAGGTAGGTGTTGTGTTCTTCATGCCATCTGTTGATCTTCCAAATGAGGACTTCTGTGTTTAAATCCCAAGGAGACGTTTGTGTTTGTGTTGCTAGTTCCCCTAACTGGTTCCTCAGTGAAAGCAAAGATGGACATACTAGAAGTTGTTTTTCGATATCTGCAGATTTTATTGACTTTTCCCTATGATATACCTGATACTGGGGGAGAAAAAAATCTTTTGTTGTTTGTGTGTTGACTCGTTTATTAAAAAAACCCTAGCAAATTAAGTATGACTTGAACTGAAAATACTCAAGAAACCTAACCCTGAAATCCTTGATTCATGTTTCTCTCCATGGTCAAAACTGCCATCCTCACCTGAGGAAGTAGTATCCAGTTTTAGAATTAATCATCTGTTTTATTTCCTCTTTTTTCTCTCCTTTTTTCCTATCTGTCCTGTGTTGGAGGACAAACATCACCAATTCAGGCTGTTTTATAAAACAGTTTTGTAGCGCAAAACCAAAGAGAGTTTGGCTTCTCTGTCACTGGGGGGGAATGAGTGCTCAAACACAGTATTTATTAGCATTTAAATAGTCTGAATTTTACACCTTTGTGTGCACACATGCATTTAACTTCTCAACCCTCTCCACCCTCTCCCCCGCCCCAAGGCATTAATGAAGTTTGTTGTTCTCAAAATAGCAGTTCTGTTTGGAATACCTAATTGCTGGTTTTCTGTTGGGCATTTTGGTCAGAAAAAGCCCCGTAAAGAGCAGCCCGTGTGTCCCTGGCTCAATGGGGACCTGTGTTCCCCTCGGGGAGCCCCGTGGGGCTGTGGCTGAGCATCTCAGCTCCCTGCTCCATTTAGACCTCTCTTGGACAGGCAGCACACACTCAATTGATGGGCGCTCTAAAAGGGCTGCTGGAACTGAATGATTTGTTTATTTATTGCTTCTATATTTATTTATTGCCAGCGTCAAAGAAAAGATTGTGCTCGTGGGCTTTTCATCTTCTCCCAAGTGCTGCCTGCATGCTGCACTGCAGAAATATTTCCCTAAATATTCCCTCTAAATGCACTTGTGCTGGCTGGAACTGGATCCTCACAGGCAAACTGCAAGGCTGCTGCTGCTACAATGTTATAATATTTCATAGGTCATTTATAAATATTGTTGCCAGGGCAAATAAATTTCTTCAGAGTACTTAGTCTACTGCTAATAAATAGTTTATTTAAGCTTGTAAGAATGGTGACATTTCACTTGGAATATCTTTGGCCTCTTAAAAATTGTTAGTGCAGGGAAGAAAAGGGGAAAAATAAACTGGAAAAAATATGCAGCAGATCTTTTGATATTTTTTTCCCTCTGTTTTTACTTGCTTAAAAGGGCCTTCTTGTAAGACAGCATGTCTCTGTGTGAAGATATTACAGGGTTTGATTAATGTGGATTATTTAGCATCTTATTTAGAAGATTATTCCCTCCTTTTTTCTCTTTCATTCCCTTTTTTTTCCCTTTCAGAGCTGCATGCAGCTGAAATAGTGCTTGAGCAGGTTGCCTCTCACATCAATAGTAGTACCTGAACTCGTTCTACCACTTTCCCCTTTTGGGGTAAACATTATGGGCATGGTGCTGGCATTGTATTTGTTTATTCTTTAATGGTTTGGGGTAGGTTTAGATTTACCATTATTGTTCATCTTGCTTTTTGGTTAAAAAGCCTGGGGTTCAGATGGATTTTTAATAGTGGTATGAAGACACAGACCAGAAGGGGGGAAGGCTTGGTTTTTGTGGTGGGGTTGTGCTTTGTTGGGGGTTTTTTGACAGCTCAGCAAAGGTGTCAACTCTCAACTCTTTTCATTCAACTACTGAATTCACATCAAGAATAAATGCTAAAATCTTCTTTCATGTGCTTCCCATAAAATGTGTCATTTCATTCAGGCTCAGGAGGAGGTACAAAGCTGATGATTTTATTTGTGCATGTGTGGGAACATAATATTTCTATTGCAATCATCCAATATGGAAAGAAAAATAATATTCCATTGAAAACCTCCAGAGATTTTTGAACAGAGTCCTGTTTAAAAATTACAATCCCTGCAGTTCTAGAGATGCTTAATACCTCTCCTGACAGAATCCATGCCAGTCTCTCCCAGATGACGGGCAATCTCCAGAAGCTCTGGGAACAGGCAGGGAAAAACCTCAGCAAATTCAAAATATCTATAGGAAGGGGAATCATTTTATACTAAGGGAGTTAGTGGGCACTTGGTCAAAGACTTCTGGTGTAAAGAGCCTGGAAAATTTTGTACATACCTCAACCAAATCCCACATAAGACTGGGAGGAAGGGAAACAAACCTCCCGTGTGCTCTTTAGCTGACAAATGACAGGGTTTCCAAGAGCAAAGCAGGAAATTCTCTGCACTTACTTACAAGTTTATGGCAACACAGGTGTACTCTCCTGCAGACTTTGGCCTGCACATGATTTTGTCATTTAAATAGATTGGGAGCAGAGCAGAGCTCAGCTCTTCTGACTTGGATTTCTTGGTTCTGAATGGTTTCCCCTCCATTCATGGTTTCTGCCTCAGAATTCCATGAGCTTGTCTTTTTAGTTGCCTGTGTAGGAGATTTTTTTGTCTTGTTTTCCTATTTTTTTTTTCTTTTTTCTCTTGGAAAATATCAATCTCTTAGCAGTGCTTTCATTCACTTCCTTCCACAACACATTTGTTCTGAACATTCCTCTTGATCTCCAATGCACAGCAAGGATAGCATTGAAAGGCAAAATAGGAATTTTCCCTGTTGTGTCAGAGCATGTGTCTGAATTAAAAGACAATAAAAAGGCAAATCTGGTTTTAGCCAGGTTTATACAGATGAAAAAAAAAAAAAAAAAAAAAAGCTTCAGGTCCAGTATTCAGTAATGTGGCAGTGTAATGTGTGTGGATAACTTTGAGAGAATTTGCACAAACATCCTCTGCAAACTTACTGTAACTTTTGATCTTCCAGCTCCAGGAAAGAGTACAGGAAGGGGAAAAATGTCTCCAAAGCATCAACAGTGAAACAGCTTCAGTGATAAAGCTTTAGGGTGGCTTTTCTGTGCAAAAATCTGGGTTTCTCTGCATCCCTGATATGCAGGGACAGGTCTCAGTGTAACTGAGTGTGCAACATGAGAAGCCTCTGAGCTGATTTCTGGCAGCTCTGCTGGTGTTTTCCACTGTTCCTCTTTCCCAAATGACCCCCCAGCTCCTGGAAGGGCCACAGCTCAGCCAGCCCTTGTGCTGCACCTGTGTTGTTTGCTCTCCAAGGAGGGGACAGGCAGGGAGCACAAAAGATTGCTGCATACATCAGAATTACCTTCCAGCAGCGTCCTCCACACAGAATTATCTTCCAGCAGTTTTCCAGGGGGTTTATTGCAACACCACCTTAGCCCCTTTCCTGACCATGTTTTTGTAGGCTGGAGACCCTTGCAGGAAGGCAGGATGCCTTGCAGCTGTTGATTTTTTTAATCTTTTTTTCTGATCTTCAGGGCATGCAACAAGCAGTGTAATACTTTGTATGCGTGTTTAATATCAGTGGAATATTTTAGTTTTGACTTTTTCCTTTATGGGCTGCATAAAGACACATTTTGTGTGATTTTAACTTCCCTCATAAAATCCCTTGCTTGCAGCAAGCTGCATTCTGCTCAGTAAAGCTGTCAAAATTGACAGATTCAGCTTTGATCATAGTAACAAATCTGTTTGACCCCAATTTTTCAGAAGTGTCCCTTATACATAGGGGGAAAAAAATCCTTGCACTTTCCAAAGCCAAACTCCAAAACTTTGGAAAAATTATGCTGTTGTGTGCAAACATTTTGACTATGACTGACCCTTGCTGAAGGAAGCAGCTTGAAGTTTAACTGGGTACTGAATACAACAGCTCCTGGAAAATAACTTTTGTGTTTTCAAAGGGTGTAGGGAGATAGGTATATTTGCAAAGTGACTGTTTAGCCTATTAACATACATAGAGCCAATTCTTTAGATTTCAGTGATGTAATCAAAAGAGTGAGATTTGGGGATAAGGAGGTGTTATAACTTGTGTGTGTGGTAGATGTTATCACCCTGAAATACTACAGGTATTTAAAACTGCTGAATACCATTTCCAGCTATTTCAATGTGCTTCAGAGAAACAACTAATAGAGAGCAGTTTGCAGCTGTAGGAGCCCAGGTGGGCCTGGAGCCAGGCTCTCACCTGGCTGGGATCAGAGCTGACGGGGCTGAGCTCCTGCAAGCAGCTGTTCAGCGTTTCACTGCAAATTGTCAGAAGTCCCAGAGCTGGAGAATTTACTTGGAAGCGCTGTTGTGTTTATCCAGAGGTGGAGAAGGTGGCTCTGCCTTTGAGGTACCTCTCAGATGACTGGGTTTAAATTTGACGTTCACCTTTCACAGAGCTGACATCAAACGAGATGCATCCTTTTTTTTTTTTTTAATTATCTGTCCATGTTGAAGGTTCGAGTGAAAAATACTCTTAATCACCCAGAGAAGAGTAACATTTTTCAAGAATATTAAACCAACTCTATAAATACCTGTAATGCCAAGATCTCAACCTCAGGGACAGCATGGCAAAAGCAGTTCAGGTCTGTTCTGCTCAGTCCTTCATCAGAACAGTGCTTTCTTTCTCTCTCTGAGTTTTTAATAGACATCTCAAGTTGAGATGACTGTCAGCACTTTCTTCTGGTAAGACTCAGTTTTGCTAAATATATATTCTACATTTGTAGCTATACATATATACAGATACAGAGTATGCACTTTCTGTAGGAAGCCAGGTCCCATTTCTAGTTAATTTTCTGATTTGTTCTGTGTGTGTATATTGCTTTAATTCCTTTTTTAAAAAAAATTAATTTGCATATGCCCAGTTGTGAGAAATCTTCTGACATTTTACACAAGTCTACTTTCGGTTCCTGTACCTCAGTAGCTGGTGAGTTCATATCTGTAATGTGGGTCTCTGTCTTGGTTGGGACTGAATCCTGTGGTTCTGAGAAGCAGACTCTTGTGCCTGGAAGCAAAATGAAATTATCTTTAAAAAAAAAAAAATCAGACTATTAATATCCCATTTAAATAATTAGTTGTATGCTTTTATAGACAGAAGGGGTTATGCAATGAAATTTAATGGGAAATAAAATCAAAGGCAAGTTAAGGCTATTTTCATTTCCCCAAATAAACATACATCTGTGGAAGGCAGTGCTACATAGACTACCAAGTGGAAGAGGTTTTACAGAATTAGATGCTTTATGAGTATCTAGAAGACATTATTTAGAATTTTGTCAAAACCAGACATATGGCCCATGCCTATCCATGCCTCAGAGCCTCATTCTAACCACTACATGATGGATTTAGAAAGAAATTCCTGCTGTGGCCAGCTCATCCCTTATAAGTGTCCAGTAAAAATGCTGTCACCTCTCTGTGAGACATCTTTTTATCCATCTCAGATGCTAAACCCTGTTTTCCTTTGCAAAAACAGCGCCCCACAAGAAAAGCCAGAACCTTTTAAAGGCCACAACACTAAAAATTCTCTCGAGTTCAGGATAAGCCTGCCAAAGAAAAGGTACCCTGAATTTAGACTCTGCAAGTGAGAGCTGTCTCTGAACAACAGAACAGTGGGTGTAAAACCATGTTGAAGGGTGCAGGAGCTTCAGCTGGGTTTGTGTGTGGCTTAAGGAACTCCCTAAAGTACTACCAGGCCAGCAGAAGGAAAACAACCCTTGGTGTTAAAAATACATTGCTAGTTTGGGCTTTTGGTATGGCAGGGCAAGGAGGATAATACCCTGCTCAAAAAGATAACTCCCTTTCAGCCATTTGAACAAAATCATTAACCATGTTGCACATGTGTTTAGTCAGGGATCCTTTAGGCTTCTCTGAAGAATGAGACCCTTGTGTGTGTGGCTTGTGAGGATCTGAGGGATGTGGTATTTGTAAAAGTCCTGTTCAGAAAACAACCAGCTATCCTGAGGTCACAGTGAATATCTAAGATTTCTGCGTCTAAAATTGAGGTCCAGGCAGTGCTGGAGTGCTCTCACCCATGGATTTTTCCTCCTCCAGAAAGGAATGACAGGAAGGATGGGCAGGTAGAGAAACCTGAAGTTGAACTCACTGCTGCTAAACGCTTCTGTTTATTATCTTTTATCAAGCTGTTCCATCTCCAGTGTTCTGCAGAGTACTTCAGCTTGAGAGAATTTCTCCTGAAATGCAGCTTCCCCTTTGCAACTCCTTTTCAACACATGCTCTGACACAGTTAAAGCAAATCCTCTAAAATAAATCTTTGTTAACAGAGAGTTAAAATTGCCCAGTGGTTTCTCATGCCTTTCCAAAATGCCTTGCTCAGCAAAGCTCACCCCCCTGAAAAGCACAGAAACTGAGGAATCCTGGCATAAACCAGCAGAACCTTAACTGTGACCTCCCTGGAAGTCTCAGTCCCTGGAATTACTGGCATTCTCTCCAGATGAGTTCAGTGAAGTAGGTTTTTTCTGAGCCTGATGCTCCAGAACAGCATGTGCTATCAGCAGGCAAGCTGCAATCTGCATTTGTTTTTATTTTGCTTGGGGTTTTTGGCAGGAGAATCCCTGCATTTTAAACAGTGTCAGTGAGATATTTTGATAGGATTTAGAAAAAGATCCTAGTGGTAGTCATCCCTCCCCTTTCATTGCAATCAGTTCTCTGCCTGGTGTATGAGCAGTGTATGCATTACCTGGGCACTTCTGGAAGTTCAGACATTTTCCCCTTTCCCTGTGATCTCTACTGGATTTTAGTACAGTTAGGAGGAAGAATACACCACTAGCAGGTTCCTCACACTTGCTGACTGGGACAGTCACTTCATCATGCTCCAGTTTCTCTTCCTCCACCTCTTTTTGCACTCCTGTTTTCCAGCCCCAGCAGCTCCCCCCAGGACCTCGTCCATGATGCCAGAAAACTGCAGTGTAGGCTAAATATATCTCTAAAATCAGCCCAATTTCAGCCTAAATTTCAAGGCTTTCCACTTTAGTTATGGCAAAACCAGAGTTCTGCTACAATCAGCATTTCTCCTGTGTTAAAATGGGAAGCAAAAGGCAATACTATTACTGCTCTGTTTCCTTCAAAATGTTTAATTCTTCATAGGCTGTGGTGAAGTGGGGCTTTAAAGTAACCTCAGTAGATACTCAGGGGAAACAGAGTTGTGAAATGTTGTGCAACATCAGGCCTTGTGTTTGGGAATATTCAGTTTCTCACAAACCCAGGACATTGTAATGGATAAAAAAGTAAAAAGCTGTAAGAAAATTCTGTTTCATCTCAAGTTCTTGTATGTGGAGTTTACAGGAGCAGTAATTTCAGGCATAGTTGTGATGTTTCTTGAAGTAAGGGCACAGTATCAGCTCTTTAGTTCCAGGATGGAGCACTGCCAGATCCTTTGAGTTAGTGCTGATGTTGGTAAATAATGCAGAGTTTTTGGCTAACCATACAGGTACAAATTTGTGGGTTAGACCAAAAAAAGCAATACCAGCACACTGACAGGAATTGATTCAGATGTAGATTCTCTAATAGTTGTGCTCTTGTTCCAGTCTTGCAGGCTGAAACGAAAGCTCAGAGCCCTTTTGATTGGAAGCAGAGATTTATGGTTAATTATAGCATTTCCCATGATTATATGTTTGTGCTTCAGTAATTGCTAGATGAGGAGGAACGTTGAAACGATTTTAGGGCTAGTATGTTGCTCTACCAAAAGATATACCTTCAGATATCTCAGCATGGGCCCTTCCTTATTTCTTTATAAGGAAAAACACATGGCAAAAGTTCCACTCCACCGGTCCTTCAGAAAGGTGACAGCAGGAGTCAGTGCTGCTTCTGCCTCCACTGCTTCTGTCCCACACCTTTACTTCTACAGACAAGTCCCTCAGACACCCCCACCTGAAAAACAGCAGTGAGAAATGGATTGGGGTGAGCAATGAGCTCAACTCATCCAGACCATGAGTTCTGCAGGGATCAGACAAAATATTTTGCCATCAAGAGCCCAATATATTTGGATAATGGAGCCAGGTGCCCAAAATTCTGATGCTGTACGTGATACAGTCATGGCGTGGTTTGACTTGGGAGCAACATTTAAAGATCAATCCAGCAAGACAAGGATGAGCAGGGACATCTTCAACTACATCAGGTTACTCAGAGCCCCATTCTTGGCTTTCATGGTAATTCTGCCCTATATTCCAAATGTATGATTGCACATTGCAAGATAAGAAACAGCTTACTAAATTCCCATCCTTGTTTCATAATCTGCATCATAATTGCCTGTATTTAAAAAGAAGCTCCTATGAATTCTGTATTTCTCTTTTAAACTTACTCACAAAGAGAATAGTAAAAAGAAAACTACTGTGCCAGATTTTCAAAGACTTTTTTATCCCCTCCCCATCTACTACTTTCATGACCATGGAAACATTGTGGGGTTTTTTTGAGTTGAAAAGCTAAAGTGAACCTTGATGAACTTAAAGCTAAAAAACACATCAGATTTTAGATAAGAGTTCACTATAGCCCTAACTGTGCAAGAGATGCAGCAATGAAATACAAGTATATTTTGGAGATATTTAGTTACTAAATTAGAAGATTATGATCCCAGAATCACTTGTCGTGTAAGTCAAAATGAAACTCTTACCACAACTACAGAATTTGTATTTCCACATCCACCCCCAGAAGAGCGAGGGCAGTGAGTTCCACAATTACTACAGGTGTTGATGTCATATGTACTCTGAGCGCCAAGAAACACAGGTGATAAAATAAATGATGGTGATTGCACAGATGGCACTGCCTACTGGAGCAAGCCAGCCCAGGATCTAATTTATAAGATGTAAATTGAAGTCTGAGCTAACTCCCTGTGTTGGAAATTTAGAACAAAATAATTTTTCCCATATAATTCATCCTAGAGCACATGTCTGACACGTGTGCTCTTTTTTCTGGAAGTACTTGGTTCTCTCCACTGGCTGCTAAAGGAGTCTTGATATCCAGCTCAAGCACAAAGGAGAGGGGATCCATCCAATCCCTGTGCCCGGTGTAGAAAGAGATACACTTTCTTATCAGCTGAGAATGATGTTCTCCCACTGGCAGCTGAGGCCTGGAGGGGAGCTCAGTCTTTAACCAGGTGGAAATGGTTCAGAATATGGTCTGGACAGGCTGCAAGAACACTGCAGTCTGATTATTCCTTATCCTTTCTCTCTTGGCTGCTCAGGACATTGAAGTCAGTATTTTTGTTTCCAAATGCATTTGGTGCATTAAAATCTCACTATGAGGCAAAGCCACTCCTCAGAGGCTGGAATTTTGCTCTTGAGATGTGGTCCTTGCTTGACAGTCCTGTGATCTTCTGTGCTTGCATTATGCTCCAGCACAGGCTGGGGAAAAAGATTTTTCTCATTAATACTGCTGGCAAATGGCTGCTGGGCACCTTCATATGAAACTGCAAAACAGGATACAAAAAGCAAAGAGATTTATTTTAGGCTGACTTTAAAAAGAACCAAGCACTATTTTTAGTGTGTTTACTACTCGTCAAAGGGATTTTCTGTTGTCTCAAACCCAGGCCACTGAGGTTTACCACTGCTTGTATAACATTTTTTCAATAGTGCTGTTCCTTTTTCAGTAATTGGTGCGGCTTCCCATGGCTCCAGCAGCCCTGCTCTCCCTGGGCAGCCTGGGAGGGGGGATTTGCCCGCGCTGGGGCGAAAGAGGCTGCACTTTCTGGGTCTGGGTGGGGTCCCTGTTGACTTCATCTGCACCAGAGTCAAGCCCTGGACTGTTTTGGTTTCCCTAAAGCCTACTTAGTTTCCTGGTAGGATACATTTCTAAATATAGCCCTTACACTGGATGCAGGAATGTTTACCCATGCAAAGTCAGGCAAGGTAAACACTTCTAACTTTTTTTTTTTTCGGTCAGTACCTTTTTAATGGAAATGAGTCTTGAATTATATTTGGCATCATCTTGGCATGCTGGAGCTAAATACAGGGACTGTCTTCCTTTTTTGATATCTGTGATTTCTAATTTTATTTTCATGTGGAAAGGGGTGATTTAGTGATCCTTCATTATAGGTGTGTTGGTCAGAGTGGATTTTGCATTCACCTTTTTAATAACACAGCCTTGAATGAATCTGTTGACATAAGCTGAGCAATTTAAAAATACATTTGAAAGTATGCAATGGGATTATGACAGAGGGCTGTGCCAGAAAAAATACAAGCTCTTACTATGCTGTTACAGTTGCTTAAGCACACATTAAATACATAGTTTGCACTCTCTTTTGCTCTCTCTCTCTCTCTCTTTCAAAGAATGTATTGTAAAGTACTTTTATTTAGGACTGTGCCATTATGTTAATGCAGCTTTGATTCTACTGATGGATTTCTTTTTTTAATCCCCCTGTGTATTTGCGATAAGCTCTGACTCAAGATTTGACGTAAGCTTGTCATTCTGTTCACATAAATCTGATTTAAAAGCGATTTGTGAGAGTGGTTTGCTTGAATTTTTTTCAACAGAAGGATGTATTTGTGAGCAGGTTGTTATTTTCTCATAGGGTGCAATCATCTCCTCAGCTGGCACCTCTGAGGAGTAGTGAAGATTCCTCTTTGCCAGTCATAATGAAAAAGTCATCATGCTGTATCACACCTCGTAGTATTTTCTATTTACTGTTGTGTAGGAGAATAACCTAATTTTGGTACAAGGCAGAGAAAAAAGAAACCCTTTGAAAGAATTTGATGGCTTTTTGAAAATCAGTATCCCTTCAGCAAGCTCCCTACACAGGAGATTTTTACACCAACACGAGTGACTGGTGCCCAGGCAAATGGGGCCAGCACTGGAGCAGTGATTTGCTCCTGCACTCCCCTTGTCCTTCACCCCCCATCCTGTGGCCTTGCTCTCATTTACCCTCACACAGTCATACAATCATAGAGTGGTCTGTGTTGGAAAGGACCTTAAAGCTCATCCAGTTTCAAAACCCTCTACCATGGGCAGGGACACCTTCCACTAGCCCAGGTTGCTCAGAGCCCCATCCAGCCTGGCCTTGGGCACTGCCAGGGATCCAGGGGCACCCACAGCTTCTCTGGGCACCCTGTGCCAGGGCCTCACCACCCTCACAGGGAAAAACTTCTTCCTGATATCCCATCTAAACCTCCTCTCTGTCAGTGTGAAGCCATTCCTTCTGGTCCTGCGCTACATCCCGTGTCAAGAGTCTCTCTCCTTCTTTCCTGTGGGCTCCCTTCAGGCACTGGAAGGCCACAATTGGGTCACCCCAAAGCCTTTTCTTCTCCAGGCTGAACAGTCCCAATTCCCTCAGCCTTTCCTCCCAGCAGAGCTGCTGCATCCCTCTGATCCCCTTGGTGTCCCTGCTCTGGCCTGGCTCCAGCAGCTCCCTGTGCTTCCTGTGCTGGGATCCCAGAGCTGGAGGCAGCCCTGCAGGGGGGGCTCAGCAGAGTGGGGCAGAGGGGCAGAATCCCCCCTTTCCCATTGCCCATGCTGGGAGATCAGCCCAGGGCATGGGGGGTCTGTGGGATGGGCCATGTCCAGCTCTCACCACCAGCCCCCCCAGGTCCTTCTGCCAGGGCTGCTCCATCTGCTCATCCCCAGCCTGGATTGCTCTGAGGGGTTCTCTTGAGCCAGGTGCAGCACTGGCTCTTGGTCTTGTTCAACCTCGTGGGATTCCCCTGTTGCTGTTGGTCTTTTTTTGTTTAAACAGAAGCAGGATGCTCCTTCAGGAACAGACTTCATCCATAAATAACACAGTGCTATGTGTGGTCTGATATATATGAAATTTGAGTGTTTATTTTTTTTTCTGTAATGACAATATCTCCCTTATTCAGAGGTCAGCAGGGACTTGCTATTTCTTGTAGTGTATTCCTTCATTGTACTGCAGCAGTACACCAGAGCCCCAGGTCTGCAGGAAGAAACTTCACTAACATAAAGCAAAATGCCAAAAGAAGCAGGGTCACCTTGTAGGAGCCATCCTTGCTCATACTGAAGGTCCCTGTCCTCTCTGAGGGACCCTCTGTTCCCAGAAAGAGCTGAGGAGCTGAGCAGCACCAGAAGCCGCCAGATGGGAGGGGGGGGACAATGTGGACCTGAGACTTTGTCCCGTGCTCCAGAAAGTCTTGTGAATTGGAGATCCTGGAAAGAAATTTGTCATCAGAGCCATGGTGCTCACGCATGTGAGTCAAGGGGCTGGGAAGTCACAGACAAGCCTTGCCAAGTGTGGGCAGAGCCTGAGGAGCTCTGGATGGACTCCCTAGGAAGTGCAGGGCAGCAGTGTCCCCTCCCTCCTTCCATAAGCCACAAGCTCCCCTGGGCTCCTCTGTGTGACATCCCCTGGTCAGCTGGGATGTTGCTCCGGTTTGGGGAATGTCCATCTCCCAAACCTCCACCAGCAGCCCTAATGGTGAGAGCACTGCTTGAACTCCTTTTGCTCTCTCCACTTCCCTGCTAATCCTGCTTTCCTGCCCATTGAGGGAGCTCTCGGGGATACTGGCCAGAGCTGGTGACAAAATGCACGGCATCATCCTCTGAGTGCTCTGGAAGGAAGCGTAATATTGGAAATAAAAATAGAACAATTGATTTGTGAGCTGAGCTGAGCTCTACATTGACACAAAAAGGGTCACTGAAAGGGCTTTGCAAAAAGCAAAGGAGGATATTTGAGAAAGTGCCCAAGCTGCAGAAATGCTGAACAATGGGAGTTTAACTGTAATATGCTTAGCCAAGCCTCTCAAACCCTACCCAGCAGTTGTGACAATGCGTGTCATCTGTTGACATGCAGAGAAAAATTGAAAACCCATTCAGAGCAGAGCTATTTTGGGGTGTTTGTTCCAGGCTCTGTGCATGGCTCAGGCTGTGTGTGTGAATGGCTGCAGACGCCTCCCCAGTCAAGTAGCCGTGGGTTTGGCAATGAGCTCCCTCCCACTGGGAGATAAGGCAGTTTGTACCCTGTCAGTGACCAGAGGCAGCCACAAAACATTAGGCAGGCTCCTGACTGTCGAGGGCTGAAACTGCTTGAAAACACCAGGGTCAGTCTGCTCTCAAACACACTGGTATTATCTCATTAGCGGTGGCATTTACTGCACAGCTCAGGGAGCAGAAAAGGGAGTTGTTAAAAAAGTAAAAAAAAAGAAAGAAAGGCAAACAAATAGTATATGAAATCGTTAGGTGGAGGGAGTGGTGTTTGTATGTGGGCTTTTTCTTTATTAAAGTTGTAGTTGTGTTACTAAGTGAATCATATACAAGCAGGAGATTATCACTTCCTTATCTTACCTCCAAATGTTCAGGTTTGGGAATGAGAGACAGGCCCTCCCGTGAAGCTCTTCTCTCCTCTCTTCATATCCATGGAGACCTTTCTCCCATGGGATGGTTTTGCTGTCAGCCTCTCTGCTGCCAACTGGAATGTCACAAATGTAGCTCTGACTTTACTGTGGCAATATGGCATAAAGGTTCAAGAGAAGACCAACCAGGAGAATAAAAATACCAGACAGCACACGAGTGGCACATCCCTGGGGGCCAGCAGGAGGCATGGGAAGTGCACAGGAAGCTGTTTCCTCCAGCAGCACTCCAGTATGCCCAGCAGATACACTTCTACCAGGCTGTAAACACAGTCACAAGCACAGGAATATATCTGAGGTGTTTCCACAACAGAACCTGGAAATGGAGCTGCTTCACCCTGTCCCTGCTGAGGACCTCAGGATGGACTTGGACTGGCAGCAACCCCACTCCTGTAGTCTCCTGCTGTGGCCATGTGAAGTCCTCACAGGCTTGGGAGCCGCTTGTCAGATGAAAGGCTTTGCAGAATATTTATCCCTGCCAAAAGCGTGCCTTGGGATACTTCCTCAGAAGTGGATCCTCCCTGTAGTCTGTGTGTGTACCCTCTGCTGCAGTGGTGCTCTCAGCTGTCACCAGTGGGTCGGGGTCACACAAATCATCTGCATGGAAAGTTATCAGAGATGCCCTGCTGTAAGAAATAAATAAGTAAATAAGGTGATATCAGAGACAAAGGAGCTCTCAAGAGGGAAGAGAGCAGCACATTCTGAAAGTGTATAGTGGAAGAAGAAGCTGGGGAAGGATCTTTATGTTTCCCTTGGTGCTCAGGTTTTGCAGCCATATCATGGGGGATTTGATTTTAACAAATGAACCATATACATCAAGATATGCTTTTTACAAAACAGAAACAGCTCCTCGGGTTTCCAGAGTGCAAGCTAGCTCTTCATGTGGTTTCCTCAGATGTGTGTGTTGCTTGGCAGATAACATAAAACCTGTGCACTCCCTGTGAAGGATTTTCTGTCTGAGCTGTGTTGGTGAATTGTACTTTCTCAGGCAGAACAAATTATATGATTTAATTTCTTGCTGAAGTACAGGTGTAGTTCTGGCTCACATAAGTTCACATATACAAGTGCTAAAATTATAGTTTCCAAAAAATGTAGGGAGAGTAGAAACCTGCTCTTAATTTCTTGGCTGTTTGGCTCAGGTAGTTTTCAGAAGACAAACACAGAGAGGAGTATGCGAAGAACCAAAGGAATGTGTTGAAAGTGCGAATGCACACAGACACAAAAACATTCTGGGACAAGCTCACCAGTATGGAGATCTATAAAAAGACACTGAGTTAATCATTTGCAACTTTTAGAATGAAAGTTTATGCAGCTAAATTGTCCAGACAACTTCCCCTCCCCCCCCCCCCCCAAAATTGCCAATTTAATTTGTTTTTTTAAATCAACTTTTCATAAAATGCGTAACAGTGGCTTTAGGCTGAATCCAATTCTGTAATCTACTGGGGGTTGTTACATTAAAATAAACTTTTAAATGATAGGGCCCCTCCTGTGCTTGTTGTCATACACAGACATGCTGCTTTATAGCACCAGAGGGTTTGGTTTCAGACAAACTAAAAGTGCTTCTAATTTAATTGAAACAGCACAGGCCAAGTTGTGAGCAAAGAAATGGATACTGAGAAAAGAACAGGACAGGAACTACACTGAATTATGCAACTGCAATTCAGTGCCAACAGAAAATGGGTTCCAGTATTTTTTTGACTAAGATGTAGATGTGTCAAACAAAACCTGGCAGGGAAAAGTTACCTTTCAAATTTCATCCTGAAAGCCAGGAGATAGAAATAAGGTGAGGATAGATAGTAAGAATTACAGCATATAATGTTTTTTTTCTAAAGTATGGTCCACTCTAGATGAAATTGGTAAAATATAAATTGTATTTGGTTTGCTTCTATTTCTTACAGTCTAGAAGAGATGTATAATTAAGATCTTTTTCTTTTGTACAAGGTCAGAAATATAAGTGTACAGAAAGCTGAGTGCAAACTCACTGGGAAAGAACTTCTTAAATGCTTTCAGAATTTGTATGTTATGAAACATATAGTTATCCTGGCCTCTGCACAAATGAATATTTCCTTCTTTATTTATTTGTCCATTTATTTTCTGTGCCCAGGACATGTTTACACTAGGTAGATATTTTTGGATCTGTAAAAGAAGAGAATGCAAAGGAGGTTTTCAAAAAAATCACTGCTCGAGAAACTCCCTGGAATATAATCAGCAGTATATGAGCTCTTAGTAATTAGAGTTACTTTGTACAAAGGCTGTGTGTTTGCTGTTCTCAGGTATTCCTCTGCATACCTGGGGATGTACCAGCGGGCATAAGAAATGTAATGAGATTAAAACATCATTGAGACATGCATGTGAAGCTCTACAAGAGAGAAATGTAGGAGTTTTCCTATTCTTGAGTGGCCATTTCTTCTTTTTATAGGTTGGTTTTATTTGTTATCATATGCTATATTTAGCTCGCTGATAAATTCATTCAGGCTCCCCCAATTTTTCTTTGTGAATGGAAGTGCAGGCTGGCACAGAGAGCAGGACAGCTCTCTGCATGAGTCTGGGTGTTAAACTGCCTCAAACAAACCTGTCAGGACAGTTAAAATGCATTGTTTATAGGTGAGACTGAGCTATTTGATTGATCATTCTTCAAAATAATGCAAAGGGATGCTGAGAGTGGTGGAAGAGTCTCAGCCCGTCTGGCAAATATCCTGCAATTTTAATTGTACTCAGACAGGAAAAAATAGAAGGCATTTGCTGCAGCTAAGTGAACAATCCAAAGTGGACAATGTATTTAACACATTAAGGTTGGGAGTCTGGGCTGCATCAAAGCCTAAAGAGTTCCTCGCAGGACAGCTCCAAGAGCAGCCAAAAGCAGAATTAAGCAACCTCACCAATCCCTGCCTCAGCCTTTGGCACAGCCTTTTCTCATACTGAAGGTCAGCATGGGTGGGATTTTTGCACAGGTAACACAGTGGAGGTGTGGGGACAGCTGGGTGGCATTTGGGTGGCCTGGCAATAATCCCAAAAACCTCTGAGACCGCAACTTGCGACCTGTAGTTCCTTCATGGCATTGCAAGTGAACTCTGATCTGTCCAATGCCTCTGAGTAAAAGTAAACAGAGATTTATTTATGTATATGTAGCCAGTCCTCTGATTTACCCTCAGCTTTTAGAACTGTTTACATAGGAGTTGATCCCAAATAGTCCTTTCTAAAATTGGTATCTATTAGCTCAATCATCTGGCACTGCTTCCATTCTTTAGGGTGAGAGTAGAAGCACACACAGAACAAATCATCAGGCCCATTTTAAAGTTGGTTTTCTGCCATCTGTGGTCCTAGTGCAATGCTGGAAATGAAGGAAAAAGAAGCACACAGATTTTTCACACAAATGTTGCTGCATTTATGTGATTTTTGTCTCACTGACACAAATCCAACAGCTGCAGAGTTGCAAGGGAAAAGACAAAAGAGAGGCAGAGTCAGTTGTTCTTTAGGAAGAGCAAGGTGTAGCTTGTTGCTGCTGTTGTTTGACTTTCACTGTTACCAATCCACTCCAAGAGTGGAATTAAAAAAGAAAAAGGATATAACAAAGACAGGGTCATGTCCCTAAAAATGCCATGTACAGCACTGGTTTTCTTTCCCATTCTTTCCACTTCAAGAAGACACTGGAGCCATGAAGACTGAAATTACTCACAAGAAATTATTTTACTTTCACCACTTTCAGTTTTGACATTTCTATGTCAGAACTCCTTGGCAGGAAAAAATAATTTTCTAAAAAAATCAGACATCATGCAGATGCCTCAGAAAAAGAGGCAGAAATGCTGCAGCTCACTCTCAGAACTGAGCTCCTGTGCGTCTCTGGCAGAGAAGTTAGGTTGAAATGAGAATTTAATGTGCAAATCAAGGTGCTTTCTCCTGTGTCTCATGATATGAAGGCAGTTCTAGATGCTCATTTGTGAAATACTGTTGCTAAATAATAAAATGCCACCATTTATCTGGTCACATTCCCTATGACATCCATAACATCCAGAGCACTTTTATATTTAGTGTGTTCAGAGAACAGGCATTTTGCTTAAAGCTCCTTATTATATTTTATTATAAGTCACAAGGAATGAGGGCAGATTCTGCTTCTCTGAAATACATAGGTGCAAATAAACAACGGAGTGCAAATTAATTGCCATTTATTACAGAGGAGGTGTGGGTAATGTTCTGCTTAAACACAAATCATTTGAACTTCATTGACAATTTTGTACAGAATATAAATAACAGAAAAAGCTACTTTAATGTGGGGCATAAGCTGAGTATTAAATATACTGTTGTCTGCCATTAATAATACTAATGTTTCAGAGTTAGAAAAGGTACAGGACAGAGCAGCCAAGGCAGCCTGTGACAGGGAGGTGGGAAATTAATTATCCAGGAAGATTAGCTAGAATTAGGCAGATTGATAATAGGAGACTCTCCAGGGATATGCTGAAGACAATACTGAAATGAAAGAAACAAAGAGGATGGGATCATATTCATCTTTTTAAGATAGTCTCTAATTTGAAGAGTCTGGAGTGTGGGATAGCAAGGGGGTGACTCAGAAATGAGAAGTATTTCCGGCACATTTGTTTAGTGTTGTTGAAATATTGAACAAATAGCTGAAGTCAAGAGCAACGAGTCAGGGGTTTAAAAGGAGCTCGTTTGTTTTCTTTTTGCGAAGGATTTTTGAGATTACATTAACTACATATTTGAACTTACCATGATAAGTTCTAGGGTGATTTGTATTTATTGGGGTTACAAGGGCAGGCCTCAGTGGACCATAAGGTATTTTTACAGGGCTGTTTCCATAACCAAAATGACACAAAACTGTATGAACTTTTCACAGATTGATAGGGAAACAAACTGTCTAAATAGATGTGTTTGTTTAAAAAGGGCTTTGAGGTGGGGGGAATCCCCGCAGGTTTTCTAAGCAAATGTGTACCTATAGGTTTGAAGATTTAAACTGGGTGTTTATTTCCATTCTCCTAGGATGTAACTGAGAAAAGAGGCAGTGGGAATAAAAAAATACAAGGAGCAAGAAGTAAGGAGGATAAAGAAAGAACGTGAATCAATGCAGAGGGGAAAAAGAAAAAAAAATAAATTAAAAAATCTCACTTCCAGGTAGTTCCTGTAGAACAGGATGGGAGAAAATTCACAATTCCCTTCACCTTGGAAGACTTGGTCATTTCTTCAGTTAAAATTTCTTTTCCAGCTGAACACTCTTTCTTCCTGGGTACAACAATTTGAGTGGAATATTTCCAGCTTCATTCTTTGGAGCTGCCATAAAGATACGTATTTGCTTCTAAAAATTAAAATAAAATTTTAAAAGCAGATACTGTGATAAGATCAGATTAAGTAACTTATTGTAAGTGAACAGTAATTTAATTTTGATTTATTTGAAGCATTATATCTCTGTTATTACAACACATTTTGTGTCTGTAAGCCACTGATTTCTAGAAGGTGGGAGAGAACAGCAGGGGGAAAAGATCATTTTTTATCTACTTCTCCACTTTTCCCTATTAATCACGGTACCAGACAGGATACTGAGTTACATGGAGCACATGTTTGGCCCAGAATGGCCAGTCCTATAATGTACAGTTTTATGAAGTGATGAATTCTAGAATGAGAGTTCCAGTGTGCTTTTTTTTGTAATAACTGGGGGTTTTGACATGCTTTTTCACTTACAGTAATTATTCCAAGGCGGAAAATTGAACAAATGAAAACGAGAAATACAGAAGGCTGAGTTTACATGAAAAATGGCTAAGATGAATTTCATTTTGGGACTTAACATCAAGTCCTGTCTGTATTGCAGAAAAGACTTGCTTAATTTTCATACCTGAGGTTTGTTAACTAATACAACTTAAATTCCTAACTCAGACAAAGCAAACCATGTTTTTTGCTTAGCTCATCAAAGTGACCATGAGGGGTGGAGGGGAACTCATACAACTTGTGTGTATTTTATTGTTGTTTAAACACAACTGGTGATAAGTGAGTGTGTCTAAGCCAGGGAAGGCAGAAAATAGTAATTAACACCAACTATGGCATATTGACATCATCAGTCTTAAAAATCCAGGATCTCCATTCCAAGTCACATGTCAGAAAAAAGAAATTGACAGAAATTAAAATATCTCACAAATGGTTATCTGTGGCTGCACAGTATCTTAAAAATTACAGATAAAGCCTACCTATATCCTCTAGAGAGGGAGGTCTCTACGTTATCAAGAGAGAGTTCAACCTGCTTGAAGCCCCTCCTCTGCTGGGCCGGCTGTCCTTGGCTGTGTTAACTGAGTTTGTCACCTACAGGTTTTGGTGGCATTTATCGATGGCAAAAGCACAGACAAGTGTTTCTGTGGAATGGCTGCGCTGCAGGCACAGGCAGGAGAGTAAAGCATCAGACACAAGGCCATGTGAATTCTCATGGCAGAGAAATACAGTGCTGAGAGAGGGGGAAAATCTGCATAAAATGCAGGGCCCCGCTTTGAGTCTCTCCTGACTATCACTGATAAAATTTAATATCAAGTAGCAACCAGTGAGAATCCTCTGGCTGTGACTCAAGAGCTGAGCTCATCATAGGCACGACATGGCCATCCCTGCCTGCCAAAGCTCAGCCTTAGGCAAGGCTTGCACAAGCTGCTCTCCAGACCCTCTTGGTCATGTTGGGCAACAAAAGTGCTGCAAAGTGCTTTGGATCAGGACTTGCAGATCAGGTTTCTCAGAGGGTTTTTGGTTTTGGCACCCACTTTCCAACAAAACTAGTGAGCCCCCATTGATATTCCTAAGCGAGCACATAAGAGGTGTCCCTGTGTTGTAAGACCCCTGAAGGACAGTGAGGTTCAGAGCAGGCTCTGGTTGAGCAGGTTGCTTGCTGCAGGTCAGCTCTGAGCTGAGTTGTACAGCAGAACATGGAGTGCCTAACCAAGCAGGACCTGACCTCCAGGCCAGTCTGACCAGATGCACCTTGGCTTCCAAAAGGCCTAAGCACCAAAAAAAACTTGCTAATCTCAGGTTAAATCTGCATGAGCATGAGGAGAAGCACTTCCCTTTCAGCAAGCATCCACTCTGGTGCTCAGTAGAAATGAGTTCAGTTTCCAGATGAGAAAGATCCCCCCTAACATGCAGTTTATGCTCTCTGCACATCAAATCCATGTCATTAATCTTGGGCACAACACATCTTTTCTCCCATTTGTGGTCTCTGAATTTTAAATCAACTGTGAGGTCTTTGAGGGAGGGCCTGGCCCTTACTGGATGCATTCACATAATCAATCCACTGAGATCAAGCCACACAAATTGGCACAATCACCTTCACAGACAGGCAAGGAAGCTGAACCCTTGCACACACAGCCTGTCCTGCTGAAGCCCTGTGTGCTGCCCTGCCTCAGCATCCAGGTGGCCCCAGGTAAGCCCTGGGTGCCACTAACCCACCCACCCTCCCCATGCAGCCAGCAGGGGCATTTTTAACCCCTGACCCACTCACTACTGCCAGTTTACATCAAGAAATTTGCCACCAAGCAGGTGGCTGTGTCCCCCAGGGCTCGTGTGACACCCACCAGGGAGCTGGGTGACCACAAAGGTGACCACAGGGCAGGGCAAATTCTCGTGCCCCAGAATAACCAGGAGGGAAACCGCAGAGAGGGAGGGGGGCTGAAGGAAGAGTAGGCTTTCTGCTCAGCAGCAATTCATCCAAAAGCCCTTCAGAGATGCAAAAGAAATGGCCCTGCCCCCAATTCACCTTCTAATAATTCAATGTCTGTGTTTGTTGCCAGCTAGAAGGCTTTGTTTTTTAGCTTAATGAGAAAAGGAAGGTAGGATTTTAGCAGAATCCTATTGCAAAGCATGTATTTCTTCTTTTTCTTTCCTTCTCCCCTCACCCCCTCAACAAATCCCCAAGGTCAACATTGTAATAAACAGCAGGAAAGGCCCAATTTTCTGCACCTGTGGCCTTGTTTGTCTCTATATTTCTATAGGTGAATGGGCACTGGGGACACAGAAAGGAAGTGAATTCAATGGATTGGTTTAAAAAACTCAGCATGGTAATCAGCAGGCACTCAGGTGAAATGGCTTTAAAACCCTGTTAAAACAGACCCAGAGTGAAACAGGGTGTGTAGCTACAGTGCATGCAGCTTGAGGGCTTTTTTTTAATATAAAAATGTGGCATTGTTAAAAACCAGCCTGTAGTCAAGTAGCTTGTTATTCAGGACACAAACCCCTGTTCCTCCAGTCTCATACACAGAGCAGAAGAATGATGCTGGGTTTAATCTCCTTTTTCCTCCCAGGAAGATTTAGAGCTGACAAAAGGTACTAGACTGGTAGAAAATGGGGCACTTTTAATTTTTTTTTTTTTTTTTTTGGGGAAATAGGATGGGCTCAGGCACTATGAGTTCCCCCACCAGCACCTAAAACCTGCACTCTGCCCCCAAGCAGCTCCTCCCTGCAGTCCAGGTTTGGGAACCTGGATTATTCTGGTGGAGCCTCTAACTGCTAACCACTGCTTGGAGTTGTGCTTTTCCCTAAGGGCAGATGTTCCCTCTCCAGTGCAATGTTCCATAACTATGTAATACAATTTATTGGGGATTTTTTTTCCCCAAAGATGCTGCTCTGTGTGTAATTATCCCACATTTGGACAGATTTGTTTTCAGAGTTTTTATTAAGTGCCTAAGGGGAGTGACTTGTAAAGCTGAAATGCTGCTATAATTTATATTCTCCTGGTATTTCAGTTCACTGATGCACTGTGAAAAGAGCAGATCTCAAGTTGTCATAGCTCCCTGAAGGTTTTGGGTAAAAAAGACCTTTAAACAAGATAAACACCTTTTTGGCAAAAGCCAAACTGTTTGCCTTCATTTGAGTTTACCACTGGGTTATTTCTGGCTCTGTTGTTTATCCAGGTCCCTCCTGAATAGTTGTAGTATCCACCCATCTGAGTACATCTCCCTGCTCACATATCATTGCTGCAGAGGCACAGATTCAGACCCTGGAGCACCTGTGGTGTTTAATTTATTTGCACTCACTTATTTGGGAAAAATTAAGCCTGAAATAGAAATGGGCCTCCCTGATTTTTTTTTTCCTGGTGCTGCACTCCTGAGTGGAGCTCCAGCAAGAATGTGCTCTGTCTGTTCCCTTGTTTTCCCAGGGGTGTGGAGGGAACCTTTCCTATTGAACTACTCCTTTCAAAGGATACTGAGGCTTTAGGCATTGCTAGAGGAGAAAGAATTTCAAAATGGGAAAACCAAAAGCAACTCATTAAAGAAGAAGATCAGGTCCAAGCTTTAATATAAAATAAAAATAACTATAAATATAAAATATATAAATATAATATAATATAAATTATTTTATATATTTATAATATAAATTCTATAATTCTATAATATATATAAATATCAGGTTCAAACTTTAATATAAAATAAAAATAAAAATAAATATAAATATAAAATATATAAATATAATATAATAAAAATTGCTTTTATATATTTATAATATAAATTCTATGTTATATATAAATATATATTTATTATATAATAAATATAATAAATATTAAAAAACAAGGGTCCCAAATAAGTGTTCAGTTGAGTTGCAAGGAGATAAGGACAAGTGTGAGTTGGCTGCATGAATAATTTGATTGCTTTTTGACCAAAATGCCATTTATGGCCAAGGCTCAGCTCCTCAATAGTTTGGCTGAACACACGCATTCACACTTGTATATGTGTACCTAATCTCAAATACAAATACTCAGCCGTGGATATGTTTGTTCAACCCTCTGTTGACTCTGGTGATCAATTTTGAAGCCTAAAAGCTGGTTAACAGCACTGTAAATAGCTCAGAGGCAGCTGTTTATTTGCTCATGATATTTGTCGAGCATTTTTATAAAAACAGACGCGTAGAAATTACCTTGTGTTTCTTCCTTGATAGCGCAGACAGATAGCACTCACCTGAACTGCTGTTCAGCAGGAGCTATCCTGACTGCTCTGGCTGGTTATCCAAACATTCTGCTCAGGTTGGGAAGGCCCTGTGACCCGTGTCCTGACTGAGGCTCTTCCCCAGCTCTGGACAAATTGCTTCACCTGAGGATGAAGCAATGGTCAGTTGGTCAACACCTCAGTTTGCCTCGGTCTGCAGGCTGAGGATGGCTTCAGGTTGTGAGCTAGGCATGAGTGCTGACTTGCCAAACAAATGACTTGCCAAACATATTCATAGTCTGGGGGATGTGGTCAGATGTTCACTGTAGGAGCAGGAGTACGAGTCATCCAACTGACCTGCAAAAATGAGATAAAACCCAACAAAGCAGCTAACAGAGATCTCTATTTCTATATTGTCCACTCTTTTTAATGCCTGATTCAGTAGGCCTCCATTAAGTTTGAGGTGAACCAAATAGAAACCTGTTTGACCTTTTTGTCCCTCCTTCTCCAAGACCACTTGCTCCTGCTCACCAAGGCAGGCAAATCCTCACTCCCTCCTTGCCCAGATTTCTCTGCAGCACAGTCAGCTCTAGCAGCGCAGAACACCTGTATTATCTCCAGGACATCAGCAACAGCCAGTGCAAACAGCAAACAGCTGCATGCCAGAAGAGACCAAATCTCTCACAGCCTGACATGCTGCATTGCCTCTGCAGCAATAAAATTGCTGGTGGGTCAGCAGAAACAGCATCCAGAGTAGGTCAGATCTGCTGTGGAAGGTGCCTGAGATGACTTCTGAGTTCCTACATTTTATTGTTGTTATTTATGGCTTTGGTTGTTGATGAATACTTCTGGTAGATTTGGTGTAAGAGACCATGGTGTGAGTGTTATGTCACTGTGTTCCCAAAGCATTCTGAGCCAGCCTCCCTCCTCCTGGGGTTTGCAGGCATTCCCTATCCCAATCAGGAGTTAAGGGAAATGTAGGGACCACTTCAGTCCTTGCTGATAAGCAGCTGCCAGTGAAGTGATTCTCCATAGCTGGGTGGCAGCACAGCAGCAATAATCAATAGCTGAAAAAAGGACATTGGGGTGCTTCTCCCACCTGCTGAAAAGGAAAGTGCTGTTCTCCAGCCTGGCATTATTGTGCATGTTCATTGATATGGAGGACAGGGATTTTGTTTTATCACCATGCAAGAGCTGTGTCTATAAACAGAAAAGAGAGAGAGAGCTGGTAAAATCTAAGCTCAGCTTTTTTATTCAAGATTTTTAAAGTCATCTCCAGTCCCTAGAGTAATTAATATCAAATTTGTAGTTCAAGGCTATTGGTCCAACACTAAATGAGTTAGTCTGGAAGAAAATAGCAGAGTGAACTCGCTCCCACTAAAATAACTTTGCATTTTTTCTGTTGTGTAAGTAGAACCAGAGCAAATCTAAAATTCTGATCCAGCTTAAAAATCTACCTGGGCTTAAATACACCCTCACAGTAAGGTTTCACTTCTCAAATAATAGCTTTATAATAGTACAGTTTGGTGGTAGACTATTGCTTGTTTTGGGGTTCTGAGCGTTGGATTGGTGGAATTTTTTACAATGCTGTTTTAAGTTCCTGAAAGTAATTTGGGAGGATGAAGAGCTGTTTAATCTGATTAATACCATACCGGTGCTGCAGTATCTTTAGACTGTGGCTGAGAGGAGCCCAGTCGAGAAACCCAAGCGCTAAAAATGCTGATTTCAGTAGGTGGCAGCATCCCCTCTGTGTCACTCCCAAACCAGCCCCGACGTGCTGCTCTGGGGATCGGGAGCTGTAAAAAAACCCAGTTTGCTCTGGCTGCTCAAGACCCCCAGTTCCACCTCCCAGCACTGGTGGATGCTGGTTCCTACACCTGATCCCAGGACAGAAACCAGCCTTCCCTCCCTCTCTCTTCCACTGCATTTTGCTTTTGCTTGCCCTGAGATTCTGCCCTCGAAGCATCACTCTTTTTTGTGGTGCTATTTTAGCAGCTGCTCTGTCCCAGCCCAGAAAGGCTCCAAAGAATGGGTCAAGTACCTCCCTCACAGGCCCAGCCATCCTTCATCTCTGCCTTGCAAAAGGCATTGTTTCATTTACTGCAGTGAGAATCACAGTGGTTTACAAGCTAATTCAGGAAAGACTCATTCTCAATGTGAAAAAAAAGATAATAATCTTTTAGAGATGTGCAGTCTGGTAGTCACAAAGCTCTACAACAGTGTATAAATACCTGCCATCCATCCCCAAAAAATACACTCGTGCAGTTGCAGTTCAGTCCCTTCTGACGGCTGTTAGGCAATATAAATTAATATATGGGTTCATTTTTTAGGACAGCTGAAGAAGTCATCCCTCCCCTCCCTTTTCTTGTCCTTAAATAGTGTATTTATTTTGGTTGGCTAATCTTCTCTCTTTCTTTGGTGATAACAAACAAGCACAACTGTAGGGCAGGGTTTTAGAGGCCTCCTGTGTTCAGCGAGCATCTTCAAAAGGAGAATCCCCCAAGTCAGATTTCAGTGCAATGTGGCTGCAGATCTAAAGCATCTTTTGTGGCATCCAGTGGTAATCATACCAGCCACAAACAGCACTGGGACCAGGTATGTTGTGTTGCCTGTAACAAAATTGGAGGGGAAGGAGACTGTTTGGGAAATGGCTGGAGAGCTTCTCAGTCAGGGAATTTCCATCTAAAGAGATCCAAGTTTTAAACCTGGCTAGGTCCTGGGCTTGAATCTAGTTCCATAGGCTTTAACTGAAATCCCTCTTCCTTTTTATTCCCTGTCATTCATCTGGAATGCAAGTTTAATGCTAATTTTGTATGTTGGGGCAGCATCAGAAGGCAGTAGTTAGGAGTCAACAGCATCAAAGGAAACTTTCCATAAATCCCATCTCCCTTTGCCAAGCACTGTTAGGGCCATCTTCTGTCCTTAATATTCTGTCCATGAACATTCCTGTGTATTCACCACATAAGGCTAAGAATAGTTCAGCCATTTAAGGGCCGGAGTTTACAGACAGGGACTGTATGAGTAATGGATTGCTGGGTTGGATCACTGCTAAAACATTCTAGCAGTCTATGTTTATCAATAATTAGGTAATAAAACAACACTACCTGATTTCACCTTTTTACCTTAGCAAAATATTAGTTCTTTGTCAAGCTGAGTTTGGTTTTCTATGCACAAGGAAACAGAGGTGTGTGTAATTACCAGCTTTCTGTTAGGCTTGGTGAAGATACTTAACCATGATGTCAAATATTTGTGTATTTTCTTAACCTAGCTTGTCAATCCATGTTCAGTCAATGAATGAACATAAAGTACAAAATCAAATAACAAAAAAAAAAATCAGTAATACAAAAAAGAAATTCATCAAAAATAGCCCAAATCTCTAAAGGAAATGCATTGTAAACCTAAGCCTCTAGTAACATATTCATGTGTCCTTTAAGATACCAAATCAGTCTTCAGTGTTACTCTGCCAGGTGTCTGGATCCATGGAACCACAGGATGGGAGGGCTGGGAGGGGCCTCTGTGGGTCATCCAGCCCCAACTCCCCTGCTGGAGCAGAATCCCCTGGTAAGGAGAGCCCATGGCCTGTCTGGACAGCATTTCCAGTGCTCTGCCAGCCCCACAGTAAATGAGTTATGCCTGGCATCAGTTCCTGATGGTGCCATTGCTGGGAGCAGAGCCTGGGCCCTGCTCTGAGCCTCCCTGCACACAGGGACACCCAGGGCTGAGGGCCCCTCTCAGCTGGGGCTCCTCTCCAGGCTGGACAGCCCCAGCTCCCTCAGCCTTTCCCTGGCAGGGAGATGCTCCAGGCCCTAAATCATCTCTGCAGCCTCTGCTGGCCCCGCTCCAGGAGCTCCATGTCCCTCCTGCCCTGATGGTCCCAGAGCTGGACACAGCTGTCCAGATGTGCCTGACAGGGCTGAGCAGAGGGGCAGGATCCCTCCCTGACCTGCTGGCCCTGCTCCTCCTGATGCACCCCAGGGTTCCACTGCCCCTCCTGTCCCCCAGGGACAGCTCATTGTCCACCAGGTCCTTCCCCACAGAGCTGCTCTCCAGCAGGTCAACCCCCAGCATCTCCAGGGGCATGGCTGGGAGCCCTTGGGAATTTACTGTCTGCCTGCACTGCCACCAGGGAGCTTCAGTCTTATTTTCCTTATTTTTCTCATTTTAGAGGACACAGTCTCAAGCTGCGCCAAGGGAGATACAGGCTAGAATTAAGGAGGAAGTTTTTCACAGGAAGAGTGGTCAAATACTGGAATCATCTACCCAGGAAGGTGGTGGAGTCACCATCCCTCGATCAGTTTCATAAAAGACTGGACGTGGCACTTGGTGCCATGATCTAGTTGAGGTGTTAGAACATGGGTTGGACTCGATGATCTTAAAGGTCACTTCCAACTTAGAAATTCTGTGATTCTGTGATTCCTGTGGGTGACAGACTATTGCCAATGTCCTAATGGTGGTGGTAACACCCAAACTTCTTTTCTTATTCCTACTTTGCTGTTGTGAGGCCGTAACTGCTCCAGAAATGTGAATGAGGCAAGATGAGGGGAAAGGGAAGGGGAATCACTCTGCTTTCTACAAAGTTTTCTGGTATTGAAGTGTAGGGGGGGATACAGTATGGGTAAATGAAGGTAGTATAAAATGTAATCTTATCCCCTAAAGAGTTGTAGCTGAACCAATTTCTAAAGATTAGGAGCAGGCCTGATGTTAACAGGCCACACCTGTAGCCAACAAGAAGAATGTTATAAAATAGTGGATTGGTAGGAACTGGGGTCAGTTGGCTACTGTGGGGACAAGGAAGAGTCAGTGCCTGGAGGAGCTGCCTAAAAGAAGCATCAAGGAGGTACAAAACTCTGGCAACATGGAACCCTTGCAGTATAATGATTATAGAACTCTTGCACTATAAGGACAACATTGGAGTGTGCAGAGTTCGTTCTGGAAACATTCCTCAGAAGAGCTTTTTCTTATGTTTATTTTCAAGGAAACAGATTCTTGTACTGACACCACGGTTCAGGAGTAGAGAAGCTGAAAGTAGGGAGTATTCTGTAACTTTGCAGCCTGGTTATCTGTATTTTCCTAAAGAAGTACCATTTTCATGACTAAGTATAGACTTAAGTACCAAAGTACCACAGAGAAGTGGTTTCCAGCTTGTGATCTGCAGCTCCATGGATGACTTAGAGAGCAGCCACAGAAGCTAGTGGTGAGTGGTACTTAGTCAGAAGACTTAAATGCTTTACACACAAGTCCACACCCATACAAAGAAAGAAATAGTGGTCCTTACCACTGGCAAAGTCTGAAAACCTTAATCCAAAGAAAGGTACTGAAATAGAAGAGAAGGGACTCAAAGTCAGATGGATTTCAGGAGCCTCAGTGGTGAGGAGACCATGGGTGTGTCTTTGCCAGCCTGACCTATAGCCCTTGGTGTGGGTGTAAAGGCCAAAGAGTGGATGGATGCTTTCTAAGGAACAGCCACATGTGATTTGCAAGGGCTCAGTGGTGCTGCTAAAAAAGACATTTCCTTGGACAGAGCTTTGCCATGGCTAAATTGCTTCTGGTGCAAATGGAAAATAACTCCAGGCTTGCCATGTAGAGTTCACTCCAAAGGGAAACTGGAATAAACTGCTAATTTCTACAGAGTCCAGATGAGGTAAATGTAAGGAAAGGAAGGGCACACTAGGGTGAAAGGATTTTTCAGGACTTCCATCACAGGTAAGGAGCAGAATAGGAAGGAGAGAGCAGGGCAAAATAAAATTTTGCATTAAAATGTATCAGTGGACAGCATCTGACAGGTTTCCCCCACCCCAAAGCTGTATTTTGAGCTACATCTCAAGCCTATTTTTTACATAAAATGAGTCAAGAAAAGGAAACAAGATGTATTCCTTGACATTACATACTAAAGTCTACTTCATTAAAAAAGCCTTAAAACAAACTTATAGAACTATTTTAATGGCTTGGTATTAGTAAATTATTCCTACTATGTCATGAAAGAATAAAAAAGAGGACAAATAAAAACTCAGCCTGTAAAAAATAACTCCCTAAAAAATAAATTTAAAAATGTAATATCTTGCAATTTCTTTTGAAGTCAGCACATTTTTAAGTTTTCATTTGGGTGAGAACAGAGTTTTTTTCATATGACATGTGATCCAGCTAAATTTTTCCAGCAGACTGTGCTGTTTGTTGTAGAATATTTCCACAGTGAGGAGTCTCCCTGTTCCTTTCCCGGTGCAGAGAGGAAAGCAGGCACCTTCTGGGTGTCTGTCCTTGGCAGGGCTCAAGCTGGGTTAGCCAGGGACACCTGCCACAGGCTCTTCAGGCTGTAAGTGACAATAGGGACCCTCCTGCATCCTCTCTGGGCTGAAAATAAAGCAAATCAGGCACCAAAATTCTTCAAGTTATGCAATTGGGATGCTGGGTGCTCTCTCAGTTAAACTGGCAGCCCCAGCACAGTCAAAGTGAGAAGAAATAGTCCTGCAGTGCTCCCATGATCTGTGTTTGGTCCAGCAGGCAGCACTGTGGTAGAGTGTGTATGTGTGTGTAAATATACATTTAAAGTGGGAAAAATGGTTTTAAAAAAGCATTTGAGCTGAACTCCCATGAGCATTGTTCTCCAGTATTTCCTTTCCTGAGAAGAGTCTGTGGTGTCTCACCTTCCTTAGGGTTTGAAAGAAGAGTTCCCTAAGAACACAGATCTTGTTTCCAGGTTTCTGGTCATCCAGAGTTTACATGTAGAGGAGATCCTGAACGATTCTTTCTTTGCCATGATGGGGATGGGACCTAAAGAGAGCTTGCTTGATCTGATGGAAGTCTCTAGAGGAGGCTGGGAACTCACAGTATCTGTACAGCTGAGCCACGAGGGCTTGTCTAGGAAGGAGCTGCCCACCTGGGTATGAAACCCTGCAGGGCTGGGGACAAGTGCCCAGAAATGTGCAGGTGGCTGCTCGGTGGGCACCAAGCTCTGGCACAGGGAACTTTGTGTTTGTCTCCCCAGCAGTGTTCTCATCCTCTGGTTTCTCCCAGTCCCACCACAAGCCCCTCGCCACCATCTCCTTCACCCGCCTTCCACCCTGCAGGGGGACAGGGCGCATTTGTGAGAGGTGACAGCTCCTGTGACAGGCACTGCAAGGGGGGTGCCCTGGCAGGGGGCTGTTTACAACGTGATCCCTCAGCAGCTTGCTGCAGCGCTGGCCCTGAGCTGTCAGTGCCTGCGGTTTTATGGCACTTTCATCACCATCTGTCACTCCTTTAATGGCGTGGCCTGCGTGTCCTGCCACCTTCCCCTGCCACCCTGTGCCCCCCCAGCACACACACACACACACATTGGGGGGCTCAGCCATATGGCACCAAGTCATCCTCACCTTCTGGGTCCCTCCTGGGGGACTGTGGGTACAGGAGCTTGGCAGGGTGGCCCAGGTAGCCCAGAGTTGTGGGCTCGGAGTAGAAGAACCCAAATATTACCGTGCTAATGTGGGAACTGTGGCCTGTCCCTGTTGCCATCCTCGTGGATGTGTCTGCCATCCTAATGTGGGCTGTTGGGCAGCAGTAGATGTTTGGCTTAGTCTCCTGCAGGGAAAAGTAGCCTAAAGGTTGCTCTTTGTTTATGTTTTATGATAAACGGAGAAAGAATAAAACACACACGCACACATTTTTAAAGAAAAGCATTTGTTTATATATACATAGACACACCCCAAGGCTTAATGTCAGGCCCTTGCCAAGGAACATATGTTATTTTAGCTTGACACATTTTGATTGCAAGATCCAGGACGTTCTTTTCATTCGTCCAGAACAGGAGAAAACTCCAAGTGAGCTGCAGCACTCACAATCCCTGTGGCTGTCTTCCATCACTAGGCTGTGTCTGTGCTGCAAGCACACGTGGTTTGAAATCAAAGCCTGCCCCAGCCTCAGAGAAGCACCCCCAGAAAGTAAGGAAATCTGGTTTGCCATGCCTTAACTTCCAGCCTCGGGGGAGCTTTAAAGCCTGTAAGCTCGGTGCTGTGCATTACGCTATCTGCATTACCTGGGGGGGTTTGGGGGAGAGTTTGTGGCTGAGAGTAAACTTCACTGTAGCAATCCTTTTTTCCCCCTCTTATGTGTTCCTGTGATTGGCCATTTGATTACAGTGAATCCCCAAAGGCTCATGGATTAAAAACAAAGGCTGGTTTGTAAGTGAACTTGCTGTTGATGGATTAAGGCAGTGTGCCGGCTGTAACCAGATCCACAATACAAGTTCATTCATTTGGAGAGCGGCTCTCGACTCCCATTACACCCTCCCTGCCTGCTCCTCACCATCCAGCCAGTGAAACTTTTACACCTCCACGATTTTATCACAGCCGCAGCTCACCAACAATGTGTGTCATGCTGTGAAAAATATAACTATAAATCAAAGTCCTACATATGGTGCAGCAGTAACCCTCCCAAGGACCCTGCTTCGGAGGCCATCCCTAAACATATTTGTTTGTGTGCGTGTGGTGCGTGTACACATATGACAAGCAGAGGCTGCCACAACAGAGAGCTCCTATTTTCCAAGCTGACATTTCACAGAACGAGCCAAAAGAGTTCATTTTGGAGCACAGAGCAATGTTTGTGATATCAATACCAACAGACGCCTTTTGGGCTTTCAGCCTAAAGCCAAAACCATTTGGGGATGATACGTTTTTATATCGTTAGTGGGGAGGCAAAGACAAGCATGCCCATATTTCTGTGACACGCAGAAGGGAACTTTCACCCCTGGTTTTCTTTTATCTCCCTCCCTCTCTCTGGCTCACGTGCCAATCTGAGCATTCCCAATCCTCAGAGAGTGCGATCTTTAAGAGCTGTCATTACACTTCTCAAGTTTGACAGAAGATAAGAAAGTGAACAACTGGTTTTAATCATGACAGATTCCAAGTCCTGGAAATCTTTCCAGAAGCTACTCCCAAGAGCTGACATTTTCTGCAGCCCCTTCTCCTTTGGGCACACGTGTGCACACTCGCACAGTCCAGGGAGCCTCACCTCCAGAGCTTTTTGCTTGCCAAACGCTGTCCCCAGTGGACAGGAATACCAAACCACGATGTACTCTTGCAAATTATGCGTGATCAACTGTTTCTGTTGTGGAAGAGAGCCAGGACCAGGAATGCAACAGCCCAGCTATGCAAAACCCCAAAGAAAAGTAGAAAGTAGTCAAGCCAAAACTGCTGTGCAAATGGCAGTTCTGCCTGAGGAAGAAAGCCCTTTCCAAGGCCCATTTCTAGTCACTGATCCTGATGATTTACACAAGTCTCACCTGCTTCTCTTGCCTGTAGTTAGGTAGTGTCCAAAACCCCACAGATTCCTGATTTTACTCCTGGAGTTAATTTGTAATAATATGTATAATACCCTCTGCATTTCAAAGGGAAGCCAAGGCTCAGCAAGACCAGTTGACTTAATAAACTGGAACTCTGTGGCAGAATGAGTTGCCAAACATGCTTTGATTCTTTTTCTGCTGCAAGAGCTTGACTCTACACGAGGCTGAAGTACAGTGTGATACTTGCTCTTCCCCCTGAGGAGGTGATTTATACCAGCTATGGCTTTAGAAGTGCAAGAGAAAATAGCAAAATTCAAGGAGGCTTTTACCAGGTTTTTCCCAGTGGTAACCCAGTCACCTCTGCTGTTATGTGCCAGTTCTGCCCTGGCAGAAACAGGACAGATCATGCACTACCTGCACAATTATCCCACAGCTGTAGCTGGCACTAAGGCTTTCTTGCTTTACTTCTCTGAAACCTTACAACAAATTCCTTTTTAAGTTTCTAACAGACATGGAAACACAGACAAGGTCTGAAGAACAACTTATGAAATAGTTTTAATGGACAGCCAGCTCCTGTGTTTTATTGCCTTTTCTTTACAAGAATAGATATTTTTGTATTAACTGCTATTGATGCTGTTTTGTCTAACTTCTGTGGTAGATCCTTTCTCTGGTTTCGTCATCCACAAATTTGACAGGTTGGCTGTCGGAAAATGAATTTCCTTTTTTAAATTACAAAAGCAAAAGCTTTTTGGTTTTATTTTTATCGTTAGGCTTTTTCATTAAAAAAATCTCACTCTATTGCAAGTTCTGTGGAGCATTTTTAGGAAGATACAGTTGTGCTGAGACAGCAGCATGAAGCAGAGTTTCTTCTGTTGCCACATGGCTGTATTTCAGTGATATTGAAGGTGCACTTGTGCTTTCTCCACGAGAGAAAAAAGTCCTAATGGAGTAAAGACATTGGGAGTGAAATATGTTCTCTTTATCTGCCTTGATAGCACAAGGACTGGAACAGTTTTATGGAGGAGAGAGAGGAATCTCCCTTCTCTGTGTTTTGAGCTTAGTTTTAGGTTACTCAAATTAAACAAGATTTTTATTGCTTGGCTTAGCATTTTTTATAAGCAGCTTCAAGAATTCACCACGCAGCCAGTTTGAACATTACAGCAATCTGCAGTAATTGGGCTTGTCTCCACATAGAAATTAACTGTAACCATGGGTCACACAGTAAGAGGAAAAGCAAGGGGGTGAGGAGAACAGAGTGCACATTTGGAGTGTTTGAAAATGAATGGACAAACCTTCAGGCATCAGTGCCTTGTAGCTGTCAAATTCAGACTGAGGAAAAGCAAGGTCTGGAGTTGTCTGCCTGCAATGAATTATTAATCAGTCCCAGCCCCACCTGGGTTCCTGTTGTGCCTGCATGTGCAGCAGGATGTAGGAGCCACCTTCACACATGGCATCCTTGTTGGCAATTCCAGAAGCAGGACCCAGCAAGGAGTGACTGCAGACCAGCCAAAGAGTCCCTGGAGTCAGGGACAGATTTTCCTGAGGCTTTGGTGACCTCTGGGCGCTGTCCTTGGCAGAGATGGCACGGATAACTGAGGACAAATGCTGCCTGTGTCTCTCAGCTCCTGTCCTGGGGACGAGCAGAGGTGAGGTGACAAATTGAATGTGGCTCACCAGAGCCCCGCTCAGTGCTGACAGGGACACCCTGGTGACAAGAAGTACCTGACATGGCCAGTGCCTTTGGCAGCCGTGCTGTCACCACAGTGTCCCCACCAGGGAGAGCTCCACTGGCTCACACCAACCCATGGATACAGCTGCAAAGACAGAGATAATTTTAGGTTTCAAATAGTTGTGTTTTCTGTGGTGCAAGTCTTGTGTTTGAAAAGGCTTGGAGTTGTTGATAGATGTGCTGGTGTGAGTAAAGGCACAGCTGGCAGCTGCTTCAGATAAAAACACTGCATGAAATTGTGCCATTTATATAACTCTTGTTTATGGATTGGGAGCACAGGGATAATCGTGGGTTTACATGAAATCACACAGTCAATATATTGGGCATGCCAGTGTTTATGAGAATTCTGCTGACATGGGGGAGCTGAAGGGTTTTAAATCACCATACCTGGCATTGAATTCCTTGGAATTAGGTATCAGGCATGTTTGTGCAATATGTGTTTCATATACCCTTCAAGAAACTTGGTATTCTCAGGAAAAACTGATTTAGATTTGTCACTGTTTTTAACCCTGCCTAGGGAATACACCACAATTTAGCTCCTCATAGTACTTGAAGATTATCTCACTCTGTTTGTCTCTCTTGTGTTTGTTAATTTTTGAGCCTTAATTAGCTCCAGACATCATATTTATGTTCCTTCCATGAGTTCTATCACGGATCTAAAATTAAAGTTATCAGTACTTATTTATTGCCTAGATTCAGATAATTGTTGGTTGAGACTAACACCCATTGTAATGCATTTTAAACATGTGGTTTTGCCTAGAATAGTTTGGGAGGCCTTTCTTTTCTGTGTTTATAATTGTGCTAGCTCTGCTTTATGCAGAAATAAGGCTGTCAAAACTTTAAAAAACCCAACCATATTCTGATGAGTGGTACATCTACTCTTTATTCCTTCCATTTACAGCTGCAAGAAGCCTTACACTTCATGCCATACTTGAGTTTGGAGTCCCTTCCATTATTTAAACAACTTGAGATTACCTTTGCTGCTTCCACCTTATATGACTTTTGCCTTGGTTTCACTGGGGCTAGGACTCCATCAGGGTCCTGCTCCTTGGCCCAATTCCTGGATCAGGTAGTGAGGGAACACAGAAAAAAAAAACAGCCCACCTGGAGAATTGACCACTCCTCTTCTTAGATCCTGTTTAGGCTCCAGCAAAGACAGTTGAGCTGCCCTTTCCTTCCAGATGAAGGAAAATAAAGACAATTTCCTACTTAGTCACAGAGGAGAGAGAGTGGCATGAGCTGAAAGTGTTACTTTTAGTCCCTGCTGCCTCTCTATTCCTGTACTGTATTTTCCCTGTCTTGACTACCTAGGTATGATATTTAACAGAAACTCTGAGCTCGTGCTTAGCCATCCTCCCCCTTCCAGCAGAGGAGTGCAACTCAGCTGATTCTGCTGCCATACTGAAATATATGTAATGTATATATAAAAATATATCAAATTATATCTATGGCTATATATATGTGTTACTAGCACTTTCCAGAACAAACAATTAGCTCAAACTTCAACATTAAGTCTTTTTCAAACACCTAGCTCTTGATATTACACATTCTAAACAAACTTTCACATTTAAAAAAGTCCAGATCTTGGAAAATGAACAGTTAAGAGGTCCTGTGAGTTTCTCTCTTGCCAAGCAAGCCTCCTTGACTTGCCATCATTTTTATTCAAGTTGCTGCTGCTGTGCAGTGCCCTAATGTTGTTTATAAATGTACGGGCACACAAGTACCTACAACAATGAAATTAAGAGCCATAATATTTTTTCATTCTGTTAATAAAAAAAAAAAAAGTGGGATTTGGTTACCATGGAAACAACAGCTTGTAGTGCCATTTCAGATGCCCCAGGACACCTCAGGCACTTTTCCAGAAGGGCACATACCTTCAATACAGCCTGGGTCATGCCTACAAGGGCAAGAGATCTCAGACACCAAGGGAGTCCAGAGGGTCTCTCTGCAGAGATTTTTAAACATCTCCATTATTTTGTTTGTCTGGGCAACAAAAAGTGGTTTTGCTTCTAGCAGGTGAAAATTTTATGAGTATTTTGATGGAACTTGGTAATTGTCATACACAAAGGAACCTTGCAAAATAGGCTGGTGGAGTGTAACAGATCTGTGAAATCAAGCTTTCATCATCCTATTAGCAGTTTTCCAGTGAGTTCTGGAATCAAAATGTTCCCAGTGTGTATCCATTCCTACTCCACCCCACTCAGCACACGCATAAATTTTCTTTTTGAAGGTCCCAGGCTTCCCAACCTTCCCCTGCAGAAACAGAGGTGATGATTGTAAACAGATAAGCTTCCCAAACTCAAGGGAGAAAACAGTGGAAGAATCTGTTAATTTGTAATAGGCTTATTCTTGTATGCAGAGGTATTTGTGTAATATTGATTCCCTCACTAGAAGATGACACTGAAAATTACCACAAGTCTTCATTTTTTTTTAATATTTAAAGTAAATGGGGGGGTGGGGATTAAGTAGGAAAGTGTATAGAATGCATAGATCTGAAGAAAATACTGCAAGCACAAAGCTATCAACCATTAAATTGCATAGCCAGTTTATCCAAGGATAGCTGAAGCAATGATGTGAAAGCAATAAATGATCTTTTCCCAGCTAACAAATCAGTCTTTAATGGGTGAGGCCAAGTTCTTATCTACACAAGAAAGCAGGACTGTGCCAGCAGCTGGGTTAGTGGACCAGTGCCAAATATCAGCTAACTGGAGGTATCTTGGCTTGTAGAATGTCATCAGTGCAGGCTCCTGGTGCTGCTTGTCCCTGCTCCAGGGGGTTGTGGCCATGGTGAGCTGATCCCCTGTGGGTGAGTCTGGCTGCCACAGCAGCTCACTGAGCTTCAGCAAAGCTGTGGAAGAGGTTTTGTCCTCTCCTGGACAAGGCCCACACTCTGAGTTGTGCACACAAGGAAGGCAGTGCTGGAGCTGCTCATGAGCCCAGCTTGGCTTCACTGCTCTGAGACTGTCCCACACCAGGGCAGCTCCCACATTTCAGCCTCTTCCAGGCTGTCAAAAGCTCCAGTAACCAGCCAAGGGGCTGGTCCAGGGAGGACCTTCAGCATCTTCACTGCTGCGTGATGATGTTGTTTGTTTGACTCCCATCCTGCTCCTGAGGGACAAGAGCAGCCACCAAATTCGATCTTCATAATCAAGTGTGGGCAAGATTTTGCAAGTATTCCCCTTAGGGATGAAATCATATTGGCAAATCACTGTCTATGACTGTATCTGTGTTATTTGTGTAAGATCAAAAAAAAAAATCCAGTTGTTGGATTAGTCCTTCTCACACCTTTCATGACCCTGAGGTCTGTTGCAATGCTCCTGTGATTGCACAAGCTCTAATTACATAGGTGCTGGTGATATCCATTTGATTGAAAATGCATTTTGAGGGAGAGTGGGGGTGATCTGAGCACAGAGTAGCGCTGTGACAAGGGCATTAACTTAATTGAGAATTTGATTTTGGACTCACCTTTTAACTCTGCTGCAGAACTTTTGCATGACATTGAGCAAGTCACCTAGCCAGGTTCTCCCCTGTAAAATGGGGATAATGAAAACCTCCTTTTACTCCACAGGAAGTATAAATGCTTTCACTGTTGAGAGCCCTTTCAAATTCTTCTGATGAAAGCCAGGTACTATTACAAGGATGCTCACGCTGATGTCTCTTGTATTTGTTTGCTAGTCTGTCTACTAAGGTTACTGAAACCTTTCCAGACTTCTGGCTAGTTTCAAACTAATACATTAAAAAAAAAAAAAAAAAAGTGCATAGACAAAGCACATGAGCCACAGAACCATTTTCTTTCTCTCCAGTGTGGAATTCGAGTCAGGATTTCTGAAGCAATCAGCCTCCTTGGATCATCTGTTTGTGTGCAGCTCCAGCCCTTCCCTTCCCCCCACCAACTGGGAAAAAAACCCTGAATACAAATCCTTAAGCTTAAATATTTCTTTAGCTTTCTCCAACTCTCTGTGACCCTGTGTGAACCCCGTGTTGACCCTGGCCCATGTGGGGTCATGACCCATAGCTGGGAAACACTGGCCTAAATCCAAGATGTTGGTGGGGCTGCCTCTCAGAGGTGACTTGGCAGCTTTCTGTGGGTGTGGAACAGCCTTGCAGAGGATGCTCTCAGCTGCCAATCATGAGATATTCTGTTTCGTCCACATCAGGGAGTTTGTCCCATGGAGTTTAAGGAGGAACAAAGCCCACACAGCACAGAAATGAGGTTTCTGTATAAGTTCTTGGTCTGCTCTGACTCTCTTGGGGACCTCAAGATACATTCTTCTTTATTTTGTTTTTGCCCTGAAGTTGCTTGGATTCTAAGATGGGAGAACTTTTTTTATCATGGCAGTCACTTGGCATTGATTAAACATAGCACCTCAGGAAAAAAAACCAAAAAGATAAAAAAGATGTCAGAAAAAGATCCAAATGAAAAGAAAAAAATAATTTTTCAGAAGGGCTGTGTGTATTTTGAATATCCTCTGAGAAAAATATCTGCAGATCTGAGAGAAGCAGGGATAGCTTGAGTCTGGAAGAGCAGAATGGCAGCTGGGAAAATGAGGGGTGGATGGTGGCGGAGAAGGAAAGCATTGGAGAGTACATAAAAGAGGCACCAAATGGAGCAGAAGCATTGAAAAACATTGTCATGAAAGAGAGAAGAGACGCAGGAAAGAAATGTTTGGGAATGTGTGGCTGAAGGCAGAGAGGGGCACCGACAGCTGTTTGTGCTGAGGAGCAGGTGGGTTCCTGCGGGTGCAGAGCTGGCACAGCTCCCTTTCCTGGCCACTGCTGCTGGGTCCCAGCACTCCGTGTGCTAAACTGGGAGTCATGGATCTGCCCACCACACCTGGGCCAGGTTATGTTCCCCCTTCTCAAATTAGGATTTGTTGGTGCAGGTGGGGACTCAGAGCCTGGCAGGAGTGGGCGTCTCTCAAATAGACAATGCATTAGCTGCTACCTGTGAAGCCATTTCTTCTCCTTGGGACAAGCAGGAAATTCTGAGGTCTGTTGGTATCAAAATCAAAGAAATGAGCTCCTCCCAAATCTCCCTTGGTGTGTTACTTCTCATGGCTCCTCAGCTGCCTTGTCCTCACAGCTGGCAATTGAAAATCCTCCCTCTTTGGCCCAGTGGTACCAAGCACAGGGCTGTGCCAGCAGTTCCCTGAAGCCCATTGGGTCGTTAGCGCTGGTTCTTCACTTGGCTTTGCAGGAGCTCCTTGGGAGAATATGGTGAGTGCTATTGCTTCCTGGAAATGGGTATTTGCAGCTAAGGATGGTTTCTCTGAGGTGCCTTGGCTGATCTGGGCTTTCTGCCCTCCTACAGGAAACCCTGTGCTTCTCACCCCCTCTCTTCCCTGGCCCATAACTTCCTCCATGGTTATTTCATGCCAGGCTGTTTTCCATTCACTGAACATCTGCCTGTTGAAGAGACTTTTGGAGGAGTTGTCTTAAACTTTAGTCAACTTCCTTAACAAACCTATTGTTTAGTCGCAGTGCAATTGTTAACTCTTAATCCCTTCCATTGTCTTTGGGCCCCATCAGAAAGAGGCAAACAACCAGTTTCATTGCTTTCTTTCTTGTATTACCCCAAGTGCATGAGTTTTCTCCAAATAACCACTTCAAATATGGTGATTTTATCCATTTTGTACAAAAGAACGTGTTTTCAGGAATTAGTTGGTCCCACAGGGTGTCCTGAGAGAATAAAAACTGTGTTTTCAGTCATGCTTTATCTTGAAAAATAGTGATGAGTGTTTGCTATTTTTTTCCTTTGAAAATTGGTAGCACTAAAAAAGACCTGATTTTCTGAGTAAAAGAGACACGTTTTGCTTGTCACACTTTCTTGGTTCTGACATCACCTGACAGGGAAACTAATATGTATCTAGTTTATTACAATACCTAGAGAGAGAAACAAGATGCCTTTGGTTAGCAAACTTTATAGCGAGAAGATAAAGGTCAGGACCTTAGCAAGGGCCATGAAGGTTGCAGAGAGTGTTCAAACGATCCCTGCCTGTTCCATGGGATTAAGCATCACCATTTGATCCTATTAATGTCACAGATTGAATTTCACATCTCCATTGTACAGAGGACACAAATCCGAAAGTGGCCCTAAGCAGATGCAAAGGCGCTTGTGCTTCCACGGGGTGACAATTCCAGGATTCACACACTCCTTGCCTGGTTGAAACACCAGGGGAAAAAAGTTTCTGAAGTGCCTCTCTGCAATTGTGTCCTACCATTGCCAATTTAACATTTATTGGCATGGTGAGGAGTATATTTTATCCATTTCTCCAGAGAATTTTAAGACCCGCTAGGTAGTTAATAACTTTGATTAAAATATATCTTTTTACAGTCTTGGTTTTCTGCCTATTTCCACTATTTTCTTTGAAAAAGTCATTTTCATCATTTGCCTACTCTTGTAAATCCATGCACAAGGATGGATGTAACAGAAAGAAAACTGGAGAAAATATAATTTGAAAGAAAAAATAAGCCTAAACAGTTTTCAGGATTACCAAGATTTGTGCAAATATAAACAGGTTGAAATATCCCATCTGGAAGGAAATGAAAAAAATTAAATCCATATATGTTTGCATATTATGAGAGTGTCAAATAGAGAGAATTCAGTAAGAAACCCAATACCCTTTGTTAGGTGAGGGTATTTTGCAAATCATGTTTTATAGCTGAATGTGGATTAGACAGGCCATAACTATTTTGTCAGGTTTTGACTGAATGCCAGTAATTTTTATTACATATATGACGTTTTTAACCAACTTCATCTTTGACTGAAGGCCTACTGGAGAAGCAGTTTCCATGTGACCTGTCCCTGTTTTTAGCAGGGAGCGGGAAAGGAAGGATGAAATGATCTAGAAGCAAGTTGCTGGGTTAGACAAAGTGGGTTGAAACATAACAAGATAATCAAATTGGATGTTGGAGGAAATAAAACCAATTCTCACGTAACTGATTGGGTTCCTTCTGATGCACTGTGACTTTCATGCACTGTGGGGTAAGGAAAGTGCTTCATCAACATCCCCTCAGTGCTGATAGAATGGTCTGCTCATGATTCAATTAAGTCCTCTGAAAAAGTGAGGGTTTATTCAAATGCTTCAGCTCTGCCTTGTTCCCCTCGTTAGCACTCAGAGAATGGCAATGAGCTGAGAAAGAGCAGAGCTCCTTTTGCAAGGCCCCTGATTTACAGATCCCGTGCACAGACACTATCTTTGGAACATTCATTACAGATGTCGGGGATCCCCAGCCTTTAATCACTGTGGTGTTAATTAATACCCTATTTGTTACTGTCACAGGCTGAACACTGGGTGTGCAAAATTCCACATGTGTAAGTGCTCAGTGTAATCAGGTAATAATACCTCGGTGAGGTGCTGCTCAGCTGGAATGTCAGGGGATGCCAAGAAAAGCATTGCAAGCACAGAAAAGACAGAAAAAAAAGGAAGGAAGGAAGCGAGAGAGAGAAAGAGAAAGAAAGAGAGAAAGAAAGAATGAGGGAAAGAGAGAAAAAGAAAGAATGAGGGAAAGAGAGAAGGAAAGGAAAGGAAAGGAAAGGAAAGGAAAGGAAAGGAAAGGAAAGGAAAGGAAAGGAAAGGAAAAGGAAAGGAAAAGGAAAGGAAAGGAAAGGAAAGGAAAGGAAAGGAAAGGAAAGGGGAAAAGGAAAGGAAAGGAAAGGAAAGGAAAGGAAAGGAAAGGAAAGGAAAGGAAAGGAAAGGAAAGGAAAGGAAAGGAAAGGAATAGGAAAGGAAAGGAAAGGAAAGGAAAGGAAAGGAAAAAAGGAAAAAAGGAAAAAAGAAAGGAAATCGGAAAGGAGGAGGGTGAGTTGTGAGTAGGCGTTTCCTTTAGACCTGGCCAATAAGGAGCTACTTCTGCAGCCAAAAATGCTCAGGCTCTTTCCTTGGAGCTGCACTGGTTCTGTCTGTCCTGGGCTCTGCTTTTCCTTCTGTCCTGCACAAGTGTCATGCATGCTGCTGGCTACACAAAGACCTGCTGTGGAATCAATAAGAAACATCCCAAAAGCATGCAGGGAGGAGAAATGTCTTCCAAGCAGATGACAGTCAGTGTCCAGGCTGAAGAGCAGTTTCTACTGCTGATGCTCCAAAGAGGAAGGTGTGCTGGAATATTAAATTTTCCAGCATTTCCTTCTCTTCTAGCAGCCTCCCAGTATCCAAATGGAACCAGGTGAAATGGCCCAAACTGGAGAGTAGATCAGCATGAGAAGTGGGGGAGAAATTCTCCTCTATGAGGGTGGTGAGGCCATGGCACAGAGGGTGAGTGGAGTGAGGAACTGAGAGCCCTGCAGAGCCCAAGGAGGGAGGTGGATGCCCCTTCCCAGGAAGGAACTCAGCAGGAACCTCAGCTGAGTGCTCAAATTCGTCCCCCAAAGCAGCCATTTCTTGCCTTTGAGAGAGCAGGGGGAGAAGCCAGGCCCTCAGGGAACTGCCAGAATTGGTGCAGATGAGAGGAAGAATTAATTCTATTTCATCCCAACAACAGTCTTCCATTCTGGTGGTTTCTGATTTCTGGATGGATTAGTGTAAAGAGCAGGATTATTTCCAGTGAAAAGCTAAAGTTATACTGCAATATTCTTAACAGGACCATGGCTTCGTGTCTCTGGTAATGTTGGCCACCAGTTCACCACATTACTTATCTTCAAGAGGAATGCTTTTTTTTTTTTTTACTCAACTTCTATCATATATGAATGGTAAGCCAGTGAATCTTTCAGAAGCATCCAGGCACCTGGTCTATGCTATGGAAAGCCTTTTATTGCACTTTTAGAATCAAGCAATCTTGTGATTAGAATAACACATTTACCCAAGGCTTGACCCATTTTTACTGACAAATTCTTATGAAAAGAAAAAAAAAAGAGTGAAAAGGAATTTTTCTGTCTGTATGTGAATGAATGTCCACATGTAGCTCCATGGTGTCAAGGTATCAACTCTCTCTTCTGTGCTTTATTGTTGATGACTGGTTGAGAAAAGGAATGAGACAAAATACACTGGCTTGATGAAGGAATTGAATTTTGTTGAAAACATTTAATTGTATTTTCCAAATCTTCTACTGTGACCTCCAGATGGAAACGAGAAACTGCATAAATTAAATTAATCTGCAGTACAAACAAGTTCTGTGGTGGTCAGTTTAGTAATACCAACCCTGGCTTTGGCACTCTGGTTTTGTGAGACTTGGACAATTAAATCTACCTTTTGATGGTTTTCAAAGCTGTAAAGGGGTCCAAAAATTTAAACTTGATACAGCTGTGATATGGTTGGGAATTTTCAGAGTAAGAATGTGCACAAAATATACCTGAATAATATAACTTTATTTTGCATTATAATAATTAGATATAAGTAAACTGCATCTAAAAACTTATATTGCTTGTGGCTGCTTCAGCCTCACCTTATCCATGCAGTACTTATTTCTTTCATTTTGCTGCCTTTTCATTTTTAAAATCTGATTTAAAAAAAAAGAAAAGGGACAAGTTGTGGTCTAGACATTGATGGGAAGAATCCAAAGCCTTTTTATGAAAAGAAGTTAAAGACAAGATGACAAAGAAAGTGAGAATGGGGTCAGGTGAAGGGGCCCCAGCAAAAAAAAATCAGAATAGAGACCCTGGTCTGAAGGAAAAGAAGAAAGAACGGGCAAAGGTCCGGAGACAAGAGGAGCAAGAAATAAACCGGGGGAGAAGATGGAAGCTTCTGGTAAAGGCAGAGGGGAGAAATAATAAGTGGATGTCTTTCTTTTTCTTTTCAGTTACCATCAGCATCTGTTACTGATAATTTCTGTGTTTTTGAAGAAGAGCTGGTATAGTGAGTGAGCCAGCCCACCAACATAGCCAGCAAAGGAAAAAGAAGAGAACAGGTTCGAAGAAAAGGAAATGCAGGGGGTTTATATCTGATGGTAAACACTTTCATCCTTCCCTGCTGCTTGAATAATGCATCCTAATTTGACATGACTATACTGGTCACCAAGTTCATGCTAGGGTTATGTAATCACAATCTGATCGTTTTTCTTAAGTGCTGCTCAGCACAGAATCCTTTTATGTGGATAAAGGAAAGCAGCTATTCTTTTTCTTGTGATTTTTGGCTTGGGTTGATAGAAGTGTCAGCCAAAAATAAAAATACCTTTATAATCTTTAGCCTTTTTCCCTCCAACACTTATTATTTCTCCATTGTCCTTCTATCAGCTGACAGAGAACCTGGTGTTTATGCCTCTGTTGGTTTAATAGTACATGGCTTTTGTTCAAGTTTATTGAAGAGTGCTCCAGAAGATGAGTGTGGTCTTCAGATTGTGCCTGGCCATATGTGAATGACTTTGGCTTTTTTATTTCTTCCCTCTCTGCTCAGAGGCACGAAGCTGGAACTCAGCCCCATTTCACTGCTCCACCTCTGTGTCACGTGAATTCCATGACTGACATGATCTGGATTTTCTGGGGCTGTGCAAAATGCCTCAGCTTCAGTGACTGCTTTTGTGACAAAGATAGGAGCACCACCTGCTACTTACCCTTCCTTTTCCAGCTCTGAAGTTGTCTCTGTGGGAAAAGTTGCAAGGAATTTTATTTCTGTGTAGACTAGCCCTCTCTCAATATTGTATTACTTTTTTTTTTAATATAATCTGGCCACTGCTGTTTCAAAGAAAAACTCACTTCCTCAGAAAGTCCTTGCCAGTCCTTTTTTCCTATAAATGAAGTTAGGTGCAGCCACCATGGTGCAAATTGCACTTGCAGCCTCATCTCAGGATTTAAGTGTGCCTGGCTCTGCATTTGTTGTGAGGCTTGAAAGGTGACTGATGCTGCAGCAAAGAGCCTTGTTGGTGTCACCCTCTTTAGGAATGGAATTGCGCTGGCAGGAGAGCTGAGTTCTGGACCATAGGTAATTTAGGCACTCACTAATCTGTTGTTTCAGAAAAAGCCAACACTTTTCAGCTCCTAGAGGAGCTGTGTTTCATACACAGCATTTTGTGGTGAAATGCTGGCTGTGATTTGGGGGCTACTCATAGGAATGGTTGAACACCTGTCTGCATAAGTCCATCCAAAGAGCAGAACAAGACTTACATGAATGCTATGTAGGGGATTAGCAGCTTTCAGAAGAATTACTGTTACCTGACTGTTGTTTTGCTAAAGAAATAGGTGTATGTTCAGTACTCACACAGCTGTAGAACTCTTGATACAAAAATATAGGATCAGCTTTGTTTTGCTAGGTTTTACAGAAGCATTGTATTTAAATGTTCATTGCAGAGACAACCAATTATTTTCACTGTGTGCTTGCTTGGTAGGGAGCTTTTGGATTTCAGATTTTGCAACCAGCAGCAGCACACTGAGTAGGTTCTCCTTGTCTGACAGTAGTGTGACTCTCTGCACTCATTTCCTTTCCTGCAAAACAGGGAAAACAGGTGCCCTGCATGGAGGGCCCCTCTGCTTCTGCCTGGGGTGAGAATAAAAACCCATCCAAAAAGGGTTTGCACCTCTGCTGAGCAGGGGGTTTGTCACACACTGCAAAGCCAGCACAGGCTGGAGTTTGTGTGATGTACAACCTCATGCAGCACCCACACACAGAACACATCATGTCCAGAAAAGCAGCTTTGCTTCATGGCCAGAGAAGGAATTTCCAGGATTCACCCTGGAAAACTGGGATAACAACACTCATAGAGTGTTTAGAGGGTGTCTTTTGCAGATAAACTCAAGAATGTTTGTGGAGCATTCCGACTCTAGGTCAATACATTATTAAAACAAAACAAAACACTCATCAGGAAATGAACAATTTTATATTTAATGCTGGCTTTGGATGCTATGCAGCAAATAAAGGCACTGAACAATTTGTGTAATAGGAATTGTAAATAGATTTCCCTGTGCTGAGCCCCACAAAACTTTTGCACTAAATCTGGCACTTCCAATCTTTTGAATGTCTTTGTGTCCATAAGCTTTTCAGGATTTGTTTACAGTGTAATAGATGTTTAAAACTAATGATCCAGTGAAATTAGCCTGGTAGATTAGGGGAAAAAAAAGGTGGTTGAGATTAATGTGTTATGCTGTTTTTGAAAGATTTGGGATATATGGTAATTTATTTCTAAATGCATATATTATAAGATGACCAAAATTATTCAGCCTTCAATAAAGTTAGAACAAGAGAGTAGCCTAAAGCCTCAAGTAAAAGTCTGGTTAAGTCTTTTACAGTATTTTAGTTTCTAGCATCTAAAACGCCTGAGCCTTTATGATGCCTGTTTTCTTTTTAATGTGTGGTCTGGGACAAGACTGGAAGGGAAAGTCATGCTGTCTGTGAAGCTGAGAATGGCTACTTAGCATCCAAATATGTAATTAGGGAGCTTTTCATGCCTTTTTAATAAGTTGTAGTCATTAGTAAATTGCCAGTCTTATACCCCTCAAATGATTCAGAGTCTTTAAACTTGACTGGACTGGCCCAATTCCATTTAGAGCAGATGCTTTTTTGTCTAATTTTATTCTTTGCCTTTTGTTAGGGGCTTCAGCTGCGAGGAGAAAAAAATGCTAGTTGCTAATAAAAGGCAGGACAGTGAAAACACAGCTCCTCTTCTCTGCCAAAAGCAGACACAGAGATCTCCCTCCTCTGCCTTTCTCCCGAGTGGAGAGTGAGGGCTCTGATCCCGTGTCACCCACGCATACTCCTGCCAGGAAAACAGGGATAAATCAGGGATCCTGCCTAAATACTTCCAAAATTGTGCTTGGTGTTTACCTACACAGACCCTGAGGAAAATGAATGCAAATTAACTAGAGGTATGAAAGTGGATTAAGATGCATTAAAGCTAAACTGCATGATCTCATAGAGATGCTGTTTCTCAAAATTACCAAGACTTTAATCTCATCAGGACTAATTAACCTCTAGTGTAAATCCAGGCAAACAAAATGAAAATGTGTTGGCTGTGAGTTAGAGTGCTTATAAATCACTAATCACTTTTAAGTTCATTTCTTAATTTAAAAACTAGTTGATTAATTGCAGGGTTATTACAAATGGACTTTAAAATTAGGTTGGTCACATCACATTTGGCTGGCATTTTAGGTTTCTAACGGGGATATTTCTATGGAATAATTCATTTAACCAGAAAGTCACCAGGTAGATGCCCACAACCTCTAGAAACGTGAAAATATTCCCAGTGTTTTAAAAACCCTGGGTAGAACCTTTTGAGCCCTTTGAATTGATTTTGCTTTGGCTTGTGGTCTACAGTAAGGCTGAGGAATCACTCTTTCCTTTACTGATTTCTGAAACATATATTGCTGAGAATCCAGCAAGCTGTGCAGCTGTGTACGAGCGTACCCTTCAGGGACCCTTATAAGCAGATAAAATACTGCCCCAGCACAAAATCCCACCCTTACCTTAAGGTATCTGCAAGAAGTGATTCACTCATCTTTCTGTCTCTTTTTTTTTTTTTCTTCTTCTCTGTATTCATATATATGTTTGCACTGAGAAAGTTGACAGTACTTGAAATTAATGGGCTACCAAGACCTTTAGTCATCCTCTCAGGATGTTCTGGATGGATGAACGGAAGTAATAATCTCACTGTACCATTTTTTAATTTATCCCAGCAATTTTTTTTTCCCCTGGCTCATTCTGAAAGTGTAGATAAATCACAGGCTATTTTATTTGGGAGATGAGGGAAATAATTAGCTATCATTCTGAAGACAATTGTAAGAGCCATCTTAAAAAAAATGCTCTGAAACCACAAAAGTCTGTGAATTTATAAGAAAACATAGGCCAAAGAAATGCCATGAAGAAAGAGATCCATGGGGCACTAATTCAGTTAATAATGCACATAGGCATTTTTTGGTGTCAAAGACATGAATTATCACTGTATTCCTGTCCAGAGAGCCCAGCTGTGCTATCCAAGGGATGGGTATGATCTCATACATTATCTAGAGCTGCCAGAGATGTGGTTAAACTGGAGGCTGCCACACAGGCAGAATTGAGAAAATAAACTTTTCTGATGCTTGGAACTTGTGCCCAGAACACAGCTATCCTCTTAGGACCTGCAGGATCTTCTTCTTTTCCCTTCACAAAAGCTGTTTTTAAGGGACTTAGCCTGATAACCCTGGGTTTATCCAAAGAAGCTCTAGAGAGTCTGGCTGTCAGAAGCAGATGGGCAGGTCCAAGTGATCTGGATTAGCATGGGCCTTTATTTTAGGGACAATTTTAACTTGAACCTGAGGTGGGTGTCCCAGCACTGGATGTTGCAAGTCCCAAAATACTCGTTCAGCCATTGCAATAATGCAGAAATCATTTGAAGAGTTGGGATCCCTGGAGCAGTGCTGCTTTCTGCAGTAACCCCTGTGGTTTTTCACGTGCTGTCTCTCTCCTGGCCCTGCCTGGAGCCGCCCTGCACAGCCCTGCAGCTCCATCTGCATTGCTGTGGTGAGCCTCCAGTGCACACACTTCCCATCAGGCAACCTTTTGTGGTCCTTCTGCAACCCTAAACCAGACAGCTGACATGAATCCCAACTGTCCAGCACAGCCTGAGGCCCTCCCAGTCGGGCAGATTAACTGCTATAGATTGCTCATTGTTTTTAATCTTCCACCCTGTCTACACCCCATCCGGGCATGCAGCTTTCCAAAAGGGCAAGGGAAAAAGAGAAGAATTCAAAATTCCCTTTCACGTTACTGGAGCCTAAAAATTGTACAGTACCACTATTTCTACCCTTTCTGATGCCCAGCAGTCACTTTTTTAGCTTGCAAGGTGTATGACCCATGGTAATTTCAGGAATGACCTACAGAAAGGCCCAAGCACTTTTCTTTGTCCTGCATCCAGCCCAGTTTCTTTCACATTAAATAATTCAGATGGCTATAGTGGTTTGACCCCCACTGAGTACACCTGAGAAGTTTTCTGAAGATACTTGCACCTCAGTGTGCTGCCACTTGGGTAGCTGGATCATGCCTTTTCCTTTTTTTTTTTTTTCTTTTTTCTTTTTAACTCTCAGTTTGCATTTAGGTCACCTTTGAAAACAATATTGTGGTGGCTGTCACTGATTTCTCTGCGCAGACCTCACTAGAGAGGGGCAGAGGCTCTTCCAATGAAGTGACACTTCCCTGAAAGGAAATAGATATAAATAGATATAAAACTATGATGACTTTCTTAGTTTGTTGCTTGTCCTCACTTGAAAGGGAGAAAACTCAACAAAGCGCCACAATCCAAAAATCATATAATAAGGATATACTAACTTTTTTCTTTATATCTCAGAGGATGATAAGGGGCAGGTCAGAAGGCCTCATAAAGAAAACAGTCTTCAGAAATGATATTAAACCTTCTTGAACTAGAGCAGGTAAATTGCGTGCTTATACAAAGATGACTTTGTATTTTCAGACCCCAGGAAAATGTGGACGCCATATGACAGAACAGGCATTACAAACACGAGATTGTTGGAGAGCCAGCCTCCAAAGCAGAGTTAGGGATGGTGCATAGAGCAGTAGTCTATAAATCCTCTATCCCTGACTGCTCTAGCTGTCTCATTTTGCTGGCACTGTGCTATTATTACACATTTAATGATAGCTGCTTGTAAGCTGCTTACCAATCATAGCCACACACACCTGCTCAGACATTCCTGACAGCTCCCAATGTATTATTGACAGAAGCAAAATGGATCTTTTCCTGTTGGACACATGTTTTCCTCTTGGCTCTGATCTTCTTTAACAAAGGAAAGGGGCAGAAATGGTGTTTCAGCTAGAGCTGAGTGAAATGAATTGAAGCTGGGGACACAAACTGCCATTTCCTAAAATCTGGAAGCTTCCAATCAACATAAAAAATTTGTACTCTAGTCACTCTTTATGGCTCTTGCTTTGCATTTGAAAGGGACAATTTGGAAAACCCTGGCATTTTCAAAGAAATGTTTTGATGGGCTCAGGAGCATGAGGTGGGATCATCCCACAGACCACTTTTCAGTCTGCCTTCACTCACCTCTGTCTTTCTCTGTGTTCCAGCAGTTGCAAATGGGTTTAGTTCTTGTGACCCAGTGACATGTACTGCTCACAAAGTGAGTGCAATAGTGACTCTTACCTACTGAAAACACAAGATAAATTTTAGACACTGATTTTCTCTCTCCTGAGCAGAAGGACCCTGCTTCCTTCCATAAAGATGTTAAGGAGGAAAGGTTAACAACTTCAGAGTTTCAAAAATCAGACTTTTCCTTGCACTTCTTAGAAGCTGCAGGGCTGACTTTGGGCTCCTCATTGTGATCTTTAGGGGCTTTTCCCCTAACGTTGATCAGTGAAATCGTTCCATGAATCTTGAATTTCGGTGCATCTTTGCTGCCTTGTACTTGCTTTGAAATAAAAAAATGATTAATATGTTCAGTTCATCCCTAACTTGCAAAATATTAAATCTTGGCCTCTCACACCTCTCCTCAGTGAGATTTCTCACCCTCAGAAGAGGGAATTGCAACCCATCCATGCCAGTCTAAGTGCCTTTCCTTCAGGCTCCTTTGGATGTCATCTTGGCAAATATAAAATGAAAGGAAGTGCATGGAAAGGTGGTTGTTTTTATAACCCAACCTGAGAGAAACTTGAGCAAAGCTGCTTTTCTGTCATGTGTTTGTCTGGCACATTTGCCCATGAAATTCCTGTCCAGGTGTACAACCACAGAACTGTGACTGTGTGTTACAGTTTGGGCAATATTGTCCTGTTGGCTTGTTTATGTTTGAGATGATTTCTAATACAATGGGCAACTGAGAGAGGGAGATGCAGGGATTGCACCCCTGGGCTGGAGAGCAGGGCTCTGCCACTTTGGCAGTTTACAGTAATTCAGTGGTGTTTGTGACGATAAGAAAGCAATTTGGTGAAAGTGAGGTAAAGCAGCCAATACTGAGCAAGATAAAACTGCAGTTAATTCAACCATCAGGAAACTGGCCACTGAAAAATGTTCCTGATATGTCATTTTGAGTCAGTCCAGGTTGTGATTTTACTCAATCCACTCCTTGTTTAAGTTTCAGTGCTAAAAAGACCATTTGTCAGAGTGTCACTCAAACAAACTATGCAACAGATACAAAGCAACCACAGTACATTGCTGTGGTGGAGCAGGACACAGAGGCCCTTGCCAGCAAAGTTTTTCTTATACTGTTTGTATTTCATCAACCTTTCCAAAAGATAAAGATGTGATGTTGGTGGGAAACAAAATCCAGTAGTCCAGTGGTGTTTATCAACTGCTTAGAGCCAGAATTGTATGAGAAGTCAAACTGAAAGTGAGTAAAGACAATAAACAGAATGATAGATGCACTGGCACCTATTTGCATGTTATTTCAAGTCGTTGACAGGCTGGGATATGGCCTGTGCATACACAAATGTGCTTTTGCCCTCATGTTTTTGCCAGGCATTCTCTCTGCAAGCAGCAGTGTAACTCTGGCACCTACATTGAACAACAAAAAGAGCAGCTCATGAGAACGCTGTACCAGAATCCTGCACACAGGCCTTCCTGCTTTCCCTAATCATTAGCAAATTGGGAGTATTGATTGAAAAATTTCCAGTAGATTTACTCATTAAGCAAATGGTCCTGTTTTAGAGAAGACATTGAATAGCTCTACAACAAACTCTGCATTGAAAACACATCTTCAAGACCAAGTTCCGAGGGGTTTTCCACTTTACAGATATTCACACTACCACCACTAAAATTATAGCACAAACATTCACCACTGTGAAGTGTTTCAAAACATGATTCATAACTACTATGAAAAAAAGTGATGGTTTTGGAAGGCAAGGCAGTGTATCAAAAGTGTAACATGGCAGAATCCCTTCTATTTCTCCATCAGCTAAAGGCTGAACTGACAGAGAAATAACCCTCTGTTACTGCAATTCGATATTTGATGTTCTGAGAAGAGAAAAAAAACGTGTTATGATGTCAGGTAATTTCTCAGCGGAGAGGAGGAGGACAGCTAAAATCTGGGCTGTAACTCTGTCAACTTTCTGGAATTTAAATCAAGTAACTCTGGGGCTGTTACAGGTAATATGGTCATTAGTAGAAAGGTTCCCTTAAACTGTAGACCGAGAGTGAAATTTTCCCATTGCTTCATGAGCACACTCAGATCATGAGGTTGCTGCCAATTTGTATCCTCCTTGCTCAGGAGGAGAAGCTGCTCTGATGACAAATGGAGAAGGCTCCTTTTCACTCTTTTAAGGATGCACACCATCTTACACACGCTGCTGCAGAGCTGCTCAGCCATGGGCTTTGTATTTAAACTTCCCCTTTTTCATGTTCTAGTTTAGCATCTGCTGACTGCATCCAGGAGGGCATCAGGGAAGGGTTGGTTTGGAGGGTGCTTTTTCAAAGCACAGAATGGAACCCAAATGAACGAAGCCATCTCAAAGATTGATGTTGTTTAAAATGTGAAATCAGCCCAGTAGATTCCTAATAAAGAGACCAATTAAGGATGATCTGAGTGAGAGCTGCTGAAGGAATTCAAAACCACCAGCCACGATTCCTTCTAAAATCCCAGCTCTGGCATCAACCACAGTAGAAAGTGTGTTGTTATGGTGGGATTCATTTTCCTTCATTTTTGGTGTCTACATCTCCAGAACTCTGTCTTGCAGCATCGTGACACAGATGGGGGGCTAGACAGAATGAACTGCTCTGTGGGAATTCTGTGGGAGCCATGGAAGTGCCCTGAGCTCACTGCTGGCATGAGACAGGTGGCTCCAGTACTTACTTTGGGTTAGAAACCTCTCTTCACATGACATTTTCAGAGCTGAATCCTCAGTTGCTTGAGGTGCAACTGAGCTGCTGTTGCAGTGAATGACAGCTGGAGATGTCTGTGAAATTTAGAGCAAATCTACACTGAAATCTTTTAATGGTAGATTTATATTCTTTAGAGACATGACAGCATTTACCCTGGCTAGAGTCCTAACGTAAACAAAAATTGCCTGGCATAAAAAGTGGGGGCTTGTCATTGCTTTTTTTCTGTTTTACTCAGGAAATGGATGTAGGTTGTTTGGACACTCCTTCCAAGTAAATGTCTCTTCAGGGCAGGAGAATGGCACCATCGTTGGTGTGGTGAGAAACCCAGGAACAAGCTCAGAGCAAGGGTTTTGATAAAATTGCAAAGGCAGCCTTCACCTGATGTATACAAAATGGCATTAAAATGTCACCTCCCTCACTCACAAACACGAAGAAACACCCAAAATCATTTTAGCCTGCACCAGGAGTTTGAAATATGGATGTGGCCAATCTGCACTAGTGCACCTTTCAGGGACTAAGTCTTGGCTTTGGTCTCAGTATCTCCTTCTCCCTCCTGTGCATGAAGGTGCTTCCCTTCACAGAGGGGCTTGTTGTTGTTTACTAAATGTTTGCCAGATTAAATGCAATATGTGAGAAAGACCTGACGCAGGCATGGCTTGGGTCTGCAAGCTGGGTTTGTCTGTGTTCTTTTGTGAAGAGCAAATACCCTTTGATATCAGAAATCGCTCGTTATGAATTACTATTTTATTTTATTTTATTTTATTTTATTTTATTTTATTTTATTGCATATTTTATTGTATTTTATAAAATGGTTCTAGAGTAACGTGAAAAGCACAACCCCTCCGTGTTCTCTGCTTCTCCTTAGTCCTGACACATCAAAGCAGCAGCCACAGGGAGACATCTGTCACTAGTTAATGTCATGGTTGTGGAGGTAGAACCTCCTCTTCTGTTTGGGCCAATGTGGGTAGCCCTTTGATGGATGTGTTCAGCCTTCATCCAGTTTGATCACCCCGTGCAGCCCCTTGTTCAGATCTGCGTGTGAACAAGAATGTCCTGACCTGAGATCCTTTTTAATACAGCAGGGATCCGTGATAGAAACCATCAAAGGGAACCTTTGATCTTTTGACTATCTCTTAGTCATCTGCTGCACAATGCAAATAATAATGAAAACAAAGCTAAGGAGCAAAGCAGCTACATTAAAGAATCAGGCTTGTTGCCGGCAACCAAGCTAATCACTGAGGTTTTATCCTAGCCTCAGACTCAAAGAGAAAGAGGGGGGAGGGAAGAGAAAAAAAGGGGAGGGAAAAAAAAAAGCTGTGCTCAGCAGTTAAACTCTTTACTAAACTGAAATATTCCAGGAACACAAGTTATTTTATATCAGAGGAGTTAATGAGAGACGCAAACATTACAGTAGGATTTACTAAATAATCCTTATTCCAGTGTTCTTTTCTTAGTCTGACTTGCACAGAAATATGTATCAATGTACATCATAATAGAAGTATCACTCAGTTAATCAAACTAAATGAGTACTACTGGAGTCTTCACTGCCTTTGCTCTTTTTTGCCCTCCCTTTCCTCCCCCCTCCACTCACTCACCCAACCGACCCTGGGGATGGAAAGCATCTTGATTCAGAAAGTGAATATATCATTCTAGGAAAACAGTATCTCAAAAATGTCAGTCTCTTTGCTGTAATCTCATTTGGTTTTGTAGCTTTTTCTGAGACCCCCTAAAACCTGAAACAAATGCGTGTGAGAAAACACACGTGTGTTTGTGTTTTTCTTCCTTGTGATTTTGGGAACATACTGAGGGATTCTTTCAATCTCTAATTCCAGGCATGTCTGTTTATAGACTTTCTTTCTCTTATTTTCCTCTTGCACATAATTATTTAGGTGAAATTTTGATCTGAAAAAAAAAACACCTTGATGTTTTAAATCATTTATTAAGTGAACAGAAGCAGACAGAAACACCAGCAGTTTTCCCCTCCTTTGTGTGTTATTGGTATCTCTGAGCTCTGCTCAAGATGTCAAACTCTCTCAGAGGCTAAAAATGTTCTACAATTTCTGTATCTCATCTGCAGGGCTAAAATGGGTCATTCTTCTGCCCAGGTGACTGAACTGTGGGCCAAAGAAATAAGTTACAGCTGTCAGGCAAAAATATCTCCATCACCTCTGTGACAATTAACTCAGATATTTGATCCCATGTAAGAAAGGAGATTTCATGGGTAAAGAGGCCAGATTATTTCAGAATATTGACTTCAGTGGGCAGATATTACAAGTTAAAGTCACAACCTTCATTTCAGTTATTCTGAGCTGGAGAGCTCCAATGATAAATTGGGATCTGGGGCCACAACCACATTTAAGGTTGACATAAAAAAATTTTCAAAGGAGGCCAAAGGTAGAGTGAATCAGGGGGAAAAAAAAAAACCAACATTTTTTGGGAGGTAAAAATTTCTGCAGGTCGTAGCAAAAAGTGAAAACTTCTGAATAGAAATTTAAGAACAATCTCTAAGAATAGAGATAGCAAAATAGCAAATGATGCAGCAGGTTAGGCCAGGAGGAGAGCAGCAGCAAACAGCCTCAAACAAACAGGTAAACAAGCTGGCCAAAAAGCTTGCCTGGATTTTTCAGAGGTTTCTCTCTCCAATTTAACAAACCAAACATCCTCCACAAAAACCCTGCTCCACAGGAAAATGTGTTATCCCTCCTGATCTGAACTGACAGATGTTGCCTGGTTTCTGTAGAGAAATTCCTGTGCCAGGGTGTGAGCCCAGGGAGTTGTTTCCTCACTGGAGTTTCCCATCAGGCAGCAGTGGTTCCCAAACTGATCTCCCAGAAGGACTCCTGGGCTCTGAGCAAATGTGAGCACCAGAGGATGACCAGAGTCCAGCCAGAGGAGGACCCCTGGAGAATGGGAGCTGTGGAGGAGAAGGAAGATGTAGGAGAAAAAAGCTGTTGAAAATATCCAGGGCTCTGTCACACTCAGGAAGTGGAGCATCAGAGAGGAAGGCAAACAGAGCTGTTAGAAAAAGGAGCTCTAAACATTGGATTTGTCAGACCTTTTCTGACACTCTGAAGAAGACAAAGGATAGACATTACCTATGATTTTCTGCTTAGATATTCAGCATAGCACAAATAACAGGCATGTAGGCACTCAGAAGAGCTATTTGGCCACTCTTGCTCCACATTAGCATCAAAACACACCAGCCCTTTCACCTGCTGGTTTTTTCCAGACTAGTCCTGGGGCAGGGTTAGAAACTACCATGAAAAAGTAGCCTTGGTAGATGCAATTTCTGAAAGGAGAGTTCTTTAAATTATTGTTTCCTTTCTTGGAGGGTACAGGGGAGACTTTAGATGACAGAGAAATAACTCTTGGATTTGCTGGAATTGTTGGTGCAACTGTGTTGGGAGAGACAGAGCAAGTTTACTTTAGAGCTGGATGGAGCTGGGCAGACACTCCAAGTGGAGGTGATTTGACTTTTTAGGGTGGCACATCTACAAAAGCCAGAGCAGTTCAGAGGGGTTGACAACAGCATCATTTTTCTTTACTGCAGCTGAATTGGGAGACCTTCAAAAGACTAATTGTTGTACCAGTGCTGAACCCTCAGACTGTATTCGGGTGCCTTTAGGTTGGTTTTAGTTTCATATAGGATTGCCTTCCTGATTTTGTTTTCCTGCCTTTTTTTAGCACTGGAGCTTTTCAGTCGTTATTGGCAAGGGAGTGGAAATTTCACTTAAATATGTCATTGCTGGTATTTGAAAGGAAAAAATAAAGATATTTTAGAAGTCCTGCTTGAATAACAAAGGATTTTCCTTTTCTTTTTTTTATTAACATCCATGAGCTTTTTGTTGTCTCTTGTTCCTTTCTTTCTGGAGTTAGACTAAGAGATTTTTTTTGTGTTTACTCTTACTAGCTTTTGTGCCATTTTAATTTCTGTGTGTATTTTTAGCAAACCACCATCTGCACAATTAATGGAAAATCCCATTTTACAGAGGTTTTTAAAGTTATTGTTTCAATTGTGTTACAACACAAAGATAGCCCCTGTCCCAGAGAGCTTTCCAGTGTGAGACTTAAACAAAATGCAGCTTCTAACTAAACAGACTCTGAATCCTTCACAAAAAATAAAACATTGCCTGTCAGGAATAATATATTGAACTCTTTAATATGAAAAATTGCAAATCTTCAACTGACCACATATCCTGCAGGAGTAATTATGTCATTTCAGAAGAAAATAAAACAGCCATGTTTTGTCAAATATAAGGCATTTCACACACTATCAATTTTACAGATATAAATACCTAGGGGCATACACAAACCCTGTGATCACCAATGGCAAATTGCCAAGTGAGGACAGATTCATTAAACATTAGAAGTATCAGGCACCCACCCAAACCCATAAATTAAAATTTTAAGCCTTGAATGTTATGCCACTGCATACAAGTTAAATATGTTTGGAGACATTTTTATGCAGCCTAATTAGAACTGGATGGAAATCCCAGTTAAAGTATGATGTAGCTCTTCCTCAGTGTAGTTTTCTTGGCTAAATCCAGCCTTAACAGAGTCATATTCCTTTCTGCAACTTGCTGCAGAAAAGAAGCTGGTGCTAAATGGGGTCCAGAGGAGATTGGGAAACTGCTGGGGCTGGATGGTTAAACCAGCCTGGTTTGTTTAGGTGGGACTGCCAGTAAACCTTTGTGATCTGCAGGCAGAAGGAGTGAATCCTTAATTAATATCCTTAATGGCAGTGACTAAACTGCTTTGAAACCAGCTGCTGTCACGAGATGAAACTGTCAGCAGGCTTCTGCAGCTCCTGTTTGAGCAGCCAAACTCTCTGATTCCAGTTTTTAAGAGCAACGTGCATTTCAGCAACCAGATACAATTAAAAGTGGTGCTTAAACAGCGCAGCAAGCCCGAGCCTCCTCTCCTCATCTTGTCACCAGGCTACACCCACCCACAGCAGTGGCCAGGACAGACCTTTGTGCGCTGGACATGGCAAAGAGAACAGCCTGAGACAGGAGCTGCTGAATTTGCCATCCAAGCAAAGATTGTGCACTTTGGACACTGGGGAGCTGAAGATGAAATGCCATAAGGGGCTCTTGCTCTCTTGCAGAGGGAGATTTTTTGTTTTCCCTCAGCTGAGCTCGTACTTGGCACTCCCTCAGCTCTAGATTTCTTACTCCTCCTCAGCTGGCACTTTGCTGGGTACCACTGCACAAGGAGCTTGCAGAGGGTGGCTCTCAGTTGTGGTCTTTTCCTCCCTTTAATGGGGATATTGGTGTAGCTGTCAAAGATTCCCTATTGTTGTATCAAATCACTCCTTGGCTTTAAAACTTTGCATCAAAATACATATTTTTCTTTCTGTTTTTCAAGAAAATTTGGTCCAAATGTTACCTTCTGGCCAAATGATCTCCGTACACTAAACTTCCGGCATTAAAAAAAAAATGGTCTCTATAATTTTGAAATGTTAAGATTGTAATATTTAGAAATAGAAAGCAGAATATTCTTCATAATATTTCTTTCCACAAAAGGCTTCCTCTTGTTTATAGCTGAGAGGTGACTATGCAGTTATCAAAGCAGAGCACAGGCAGTGATGGGTACAAAGGCAGACCAAACAGATATGTCATTTTTCAGCTGTGGAGAGCTGATTCCCTGCTCCCCAAATCCCAGCTATTCCCAGAGGAAGGTTCCTAGTCCAGGCCAGAGCTGCTGAAAGAGCTGAATTCAGTGCCAGTACAGGTGGGAAGCTGGACAACAGCATGACCAAGAGTGACCACTGGGAGCTTGTGCACCAGTGGTGGGACTAAACCCAGGGGCCTCCCTTGGCTTTTTTTCCCCTTTTCCTGGTAAACTTGAACTTAACAGAGCAACTGTTAGGTAGCAATAATTTTTTAGGAGTTACAAATGGTCTGAGCAATCCAGTGATGAGTGAAGAGCTCTTTTGGTCAAGTCACAGAAGGGAATGACAGTAATAAATTAATGAAATTGCAGCAATTATGGTTTTTATCCTGATTTCCTTTTCAGAGATAATGATGAAAGGCTCTGGAGGTAGAGGACACAGGATGAATAATTGATTGTAAAGCATATTCAGAAGTAGGAAACAGCAACAGAAAATCTCCACTGACTGTGGCAAAGATCCTGCAGGGAGTGCTGATTGTGGATCATTTCTGTGAAGGACTGGATATTAGTGCCTTTCATGGTAAATTAAGGTTGGGTTACTTGGCATTAGCTCTGTTTGAAGTTCAAACAAAAGATAAAGGTCCCTTCAAAAATAATACAAGAAATTTTTTTTCATGTTTTGTTTTGTTTTTTTTTTTTTTTTATCAAATTAATAATGCTCATGTACTCCCCATTTGCCCTGCAGCAAAGATCCATGAGTGTGTTTATGCATAAATGAGAGATATAGGCTCTCTGAATTTATCACAAAAATTAAAACAGGAAAGCAGATGGCAGTCTTTTATTCCATCTGCATTTCACTTTATCAGCTCCTCTTATCAGAAACGATGCTTAGGGAATCAATGGTTCTTGCTTGTCCTTTGCAAACCAGAGACACATTTACTTTTTTGTAAATGTCCTGCTGGCTCACACAGGCAATATCTGTCTATATGTGAGAGAAGTGAAAGAAAGTAAGGTTACCTCAAAACATTTAGCATAGATTAGCCAGGTTTAACAGAAAAGCTTTGCCTCAAGATAAGTCTGGAGGATTAATTTTCCTCATTGAGCTATTGTAAAGGAAAAAATATTAGTGAGTCAGGAAGGAAGGAAGGAAGGAAGGAAGGGAGAGAGAGAGAAAGAGAGAGAGAAAGAGAGAGAAAGAGAGAAAGAGAGAAAGAGAAAGAAAGAAAGAGAGAGAGAAAGAGAGAAAGAGAGAAAGAGAGAAAGAGAGAAAGAGAGAAAGAGAGAAAGAGAGAAAGAGAGAAAGAGAGAAAGAGAGAAAGAGAGAAAGAAAGAAAGAAAGAAAGAAAGAAAGAAAGAAAGAAAGAAAGAAAGAAAGAAAGAAAGAAAGAAAGAAAGAAAGAAAGAAAGAAAGAAAAGAAAGAAAAGAAAGAAAGAAAAAGGATGGCTGGGAGGCTGGACACTGTCACAGCAGATTTGTGGAGTTAATTTACCTATTTTTTTCAGGCATGTATTTTAATAAGATGTAATGAGCTGCTGAAAAGAGGACTGCTGCTTTGTTTTTTCAGCTGATGGCAGTAAGATGAAAACAAGAGGCTTTTTAGAATGACATTAACTTGCACTTTAAAAGTTAATAGTGCTCCTATGAAGCTGTGTTGGCAGCACCTGGAAGAAGCAGGTGGAAATTCCACTGAGATAAATGGCAAACCAGGGGAAGAACAAAATAATAAAGTCTTCTTTTCAAGATCTGGATACAGCATCAGTCCTTCTGGCAACATGTTTTTCAAAAGCAGTAGAAATCCTGTCTGCAAGGAAAGGTAAAAAAAAATACTTTGAGGAAAGTCTGGGACTATTACAATCTTCCTCTTTATTTCTCCTAGCATTCATAAATCTTTAAATCAGGGGTCAGATTATGTGCTTGGTATAGTAGTTTGGAGTACTGGAGGAAGCAAGAGGAGAATAGAGGGTATGATCAAAGGTTTTAGAGAAATGGCCTACAAAGAAAAGTGACTCATCTCTGGTAATTTAGTCTGAAAAAGGAAGACTGAAGGAGGAGTAGGATCCCACAAGTACATAAAAGACAGTTAAAGGAAGGGAAGGGATGCCCCATGCTCCATTTGCATGGTAGATAAGATAAACTCGAGCCAGAAATATGCAGCTAAAAGTACCCTTCACTTTCTAAAGGCAGAGAAAAACGAAGACCTGAATTAGATTAGCTGGTGAGCTGTAGAGACCTTTAAGGATAGGCTTGGAAAGCATGTATCAGGAAGGACAGGGATGCAGGAGACCTGCCTTGGCCAAAGGATCAGCTGGGTGACCTGCCACGGGTTATGTTCTCTGATTCCCAGCCCGCTGCCACCAGCCTGGAGGGGCTGTGACACAGCAAAGACCCCTCCAGGCCCCCAAGGGCTGGTAGAGATGTACCTGACAGGAGGAGGGGTGTCACCAGGCAGGCTCTGGCTTCTCTGAGCTGGTAGGAACTGGACAAGAGTCAGCCTAAAATGCAAAACAAAAAAGAGGCTGAAAGTAGAAAAATTCAGCTGTCTGTAGGGTGAGGTGCCAGATCTACATGTTGGGCAAAGCTTTGCTCTGTCTCTGAGACTGCCTTATCTTTATCTTTCAGTTTGCTCTCCCTGCCTCTTTTACCCCTTAGGATAAATTAATTTTGACTGTTTTTGTGAACAAATAAAGATCAGTGTCTTGCGGTTTTCTTAACGAATCGCTTTGTGGTATGCCTTTGTCTGCGCATCACAAATTCCAGTAGATAAGAAAACTGAATAAATATTCCATGTAAAAAAAAAATACCACAGAAAAGAGCTAATTAGCTGGATTGATATAAGTTGTTCTGTGACCTGTGAAAGTATGTTAGTCATAATGCTGTTCTTTATAAACACCATGCAAACTCATTCAGACGTGCTGGCAAGCTAGGAAAGGGCAATGTGAACAGCAAGGAGCACTTGAGGCATTACTAAAAGAAATTATTAAAAGAAAATTCAGAAGAAAGATTTCTGTCTTAAAGCAGTTCCTGTCTAACTGGCTTCTCCCAAAAGCTGCTGACAAAACTATAACCAGGGTGGGTGAGTAGGCTCCCAGAGTTATGAAACTGGAGTGGTGTGATTTGCTCTGCAGAGGGTGGAGTAAGAATGAGGGCAAGGCTTGAGGTGTAGTTTTCAAATGGTGCACTTGAGGTCATGGACTGACTGGCTCCAGTCAGATTATTGCCCTTCTGTCTGCAGACAAGCCTCTTAATGGTACACCCTGCCTTTAGAAAGTGCACAGAGCAAAACCAGGGCATCCACAGCGTGATGGAGGAGATTCAGCCACCCCCCCTTACCAGAGAGGACTCAGCAGTTGGTCTCAGAATGTAATTCTTGACTCAAGTCATAAAAATGAAGACTTTTCTGGAAGTGATAGGGGAAGAGTGGTAATGTGTTTTCAGAGCAGAGGAGAGGGGTGTGTAAAGGTTCCCTGCAGAACATCCCTGTGCATGTGCCTGCCCATTTGTATATTTTCCCGTTCATTTAGCAACCGGCAAAATCAGGCTGTGCACAACATTTCCATCCTGGAAATCTCCTTTTAGGGCCAGGCAATCTGGCCTCCTGGAGCTCCTTCTTTCCTCCTCCTGGGAAGGGAGCCCTGGAGGCAGAGCAGTGGGCAGGGACAAACTGCATTCCCATGGAAGGCGTGGTGGCTTTGCCTGTCACCACTGTCACCAGCCTCTCCTGGGGAAATGTTCCTTAGAGAAAAAACAGTGTCCCAAATTTGAAAGGAAGCAAAATATGCCCTCATCTTTACTATCTCAAACAATGAGATCCCAGTGATGGGAATGCTCCTGTCCATTTTTTACAAAAATATATCTCTGGCTCTGGCAAAGTTGGACTCACTTTCTCCTCTACAGTTTGATAGATTCCATAAGTGCAGTAGGCTAATTGCAACCACAAGACTCCTTCAGCCTTCTCCACTGCTGCATGATATCCCCAACTTCTCATTTCTATAAAAACCATTATTTTACTGTGCATTTTAAAGCAGTTTAAGTAAATTGGTGATGTCTTGAGGTTGTAATGGATTGGAAGTCCTGCATTTGTTGTCAGAGTGACTGATGGGGAAGCATCACGTGCCAATAGTAAATGTGGTTTCTGGATTTCATCTGCCTTAAAACGCTTGCACGTGCGTGTATACAAATGCACACAGAAGAAAACTCTTTAGAACTTTCAGACTGGTGCTTCCCCTCTTTAATTCAGTAAAACCTGGATCCTGGCCTGAAGCTCTTCTTCTGGAATCGCTACTGAAATCACCTCAAATTTGGAATTCAGAGTTGCTAGGGACACAGAGTTTATGTTGGTAAGAAGTTGCAGAGCAATTCAGGCTCTGATTTTTAAATCCATCTGACATCTCTGGGCAGTAGACTCTTACTAAATTTTTTTCAGGAAAGACACACCTTAGGGTTCTTGGCAAATCACAGCTGAGAGAGCAAGTACAGTAACCTGCAGAAGCCTATAAACCGTGCCTTGGCCCTGTCAGATCTTTTGTTCCTGCTTGAGTTTCCTCCATCCCTGTATTCGTAGGAATTTCACCCTGCCTTTCGAGCACATGCAAAGAAAACCCAAAAAAATAAACCCGAACCTTAAAACACGGGATTGCTCCAAGAAAAGCGGTGATTAGGCTTTGAGGGGCAGTAGGTTCCAGAGGGCAGCATTTTGTTTTCAATTTAATTTGATATTCACTTTCACCAGCACTCAGAGTTTCCCCCAGGACATACCTTCAGGGGAAACACCAGTCAGCATTTCCCTGTTCCAGGGAAGGGTTTAGCTTAATGCACAGAACAGTTTTCCACTCACCACTGGCTCTGGATAATGTCATGTTTGAGAAGACACCTCACATCATTCCCTGTCCATTAAAGAGCGTTATTCAGATGAAAGTAAAGCCCAAAAAGCACCTAATTAATAACAGCAATTAACTAATTATTACAAATTAATACCGAATGATGCAATAAATAGATTTAATTACAGTCACAGTTAAATACAATGTCAGCACCTTTATGTGGAACATGGCCAGCCCACAAGAGTTTTGAAATCACAAATTCCACAATTTTCACACTGCTTACTTCAGTTGCCTTTTTGAGGGTAACCCAAGCTCAAGAGGAAGTAGTGCAGAGCACTTTTTTTGCAGAACAAGGATGCCCTGGACTTTTTAAACCAGGTACAAGTACTGTCTCCTGAATTTCCCATTACAAAATGAGGGGTCACCAGTTCATCTCTGGGATTCCCAGCCTACTGGACTGTGAGTGTCTGTTGTTGGTTGTTTTAAACAGACATAGACATGTTGAGAATTGTCTTTTTAAGTCTGTAGGACACATCCATCCCATTTTAAGCAGCTGCAAAGTTGCAAAGAATGATTGCCTGTGTTTGGTAGGTTAGAAACTCTGTCTGTGGTTAATTCATGCCTCAGAGCTGAAAGCTCTAAAAATGCTGGGTGGATCATTGTGGTTTTTCAAAATTAAGGTGTTTCATTCCCCATAGTTTCTCCTTCTTTGTGTGTCATCATTTTCAAAGCTTTTATGGCACGCTTAAATTTAGAGTCCTTGTGGCTTTGTTGGGGCACCACCTTTACCCTACGTGATCACAATTTCATGCTTCCTGCCTCAAAAGGCAGTGCCAAGATGGGTGGGGAACTTCTCAGTGAGGTAACCAAGGATGGGCAAAATGGCATTACATATTATTTATTTTCCAGTTTCAGGGCAAGCACATCAGCAGGAAGTGTGCTTAGGTAGATCACTTCATTCAGAAAGAATAGGCTGGAATTAAGGGAAGACAGATAGGTTTCATGGTCCCAGGGCTGGGGGGGAAGTCAGGGATACATGGGGGTGTGAGTATAGTCAGAGAGAGAGAGAGAGAGTTATAAAATACTGATTATTTCCTGGGAACTTTAATTGCTCTGTCTGACCTGTAATCATATTTACAGGCCATCAACATTTCCCAACCCCGGTGTCTACAGTCAGCTTTCTAATTTTACATCAAGGTTGCTAAAGGAAGAAGGCCTGAGCTTTTAATAAATCAGCAGGAACTTCTGCCTGGTCAGCCCTTCAGGAAAGCAAACCATTACAGGCAGACAGCTCTGATTATTTACTTTAGGAATCCAGCTTTTTGAAGAAGAGTTTCTGGCTTGCCTGTAGACAGTTTGTCAGGGCACAGAGCACATTTCTGTATGGACCTAGCCCTGAAAAGCAGTTTCCTAGTAAAGGACTAAGGAGACAACTGTTCTGTGAAGCTGCAAACCACTTTTGGACTGCAATGATCCTAGGATTTCTTTCACGGCATTGAACAGTTTCTACTTAAACTGCAAAATACTCTTTTTCCAATGTTTGTGTGCTTCCTTAAATGTTGTATTTCACAGAGTGAGAGTCTCAATTGTACCTGTGAGAAGACTTTTTTTTTGTTTCTTTGGAGTATCATCCCTTCCTGTACTTCCAGCCTTAGAAATGCCAGGATTTTCCAGCACGATCAGCATTGTGTTTGCTTGCACAACCTCTGCAAGAGCAGGATTGGCACTGTGAAGCCCTTTCACTGATAAGAGGGAATGCAGAATTCTCCTCTAAATTGATCTTTCTTTAAATATCCATTTCTTGTGGGGTTTTGGGATTTGTCTTGGCTGGGGGGCTTTGTTGTTTGTTTGTTTTGTTTTTACAGGATTTCCAGAATAAGCAAAGAAAAAATGTCATTGGAAAGGGCTGGTGTTCTAAAATGGTCCCTTACACTGTTTTAACACCAGTGGTTTTGCAGTTGTTATGTAGGACAGGAGAGTCACATCTCCCTTTTAAAGGAATAGATGGGCTATGTTTTACAGTGCTCTGAGAGATCAAAGCCTGAAAAGGGATTTGTATGATTTGTGTTATTGCTGCTTTTGTAAAGCAAAGCTCTGCCTTCATCAGTCATGTAAAAAAATGGGAGGAAAGGGGGTTTTCACACATCAGGTTCTGTCCACAGTACAAATTAACTAAATGAATAACAGAAGGAAGAAACACAGTATTTTCTTTCTAGATGCAATTACCTTGTTGACTTGAGTTCAGCTCGGGGAAGCACATTAATAAAACCTTGCCATGAATATCAATCAGGTGTCCTAATCTGATGCAACTGTAACCTGGAGAGAGAGGCTGCTCTGAAGTGATTCAGTGGTAAATAAGGTAAGAGGTAGAATAAAATATTCAGCAGATACAAGGCAAGCCCAGTGGCCCAGGCTTAGAGATCCCACATATAAAATTCTAACCTCATTATCGATAAAAACATATTCTCCTCTCTGGATCTCTCTCTTGTCTTTCTCTTGTGTTCTGTGGTAAATCCCTTTTTATTGGACTCTGGCCCTGCCAAAGGGGTCTCTTTAAACTCTGAGGTGAAAAAAAAACCCCAGCCTGTAAACCCTTCTAATATTCACTTTTCAGTTGAGAGGAAGGTAATGTTTAATAAAAACTGCTTCTGGATGATGCTAATTTCTCTTGAGAGCTCCACATATACCAGCTCATCCAATAAAAATATCATGAAAACCTACTATCAAATGGCAAATGAAGTTCAAACTATGTAGAAAGAAATTTAAAATTCCAGTATCAAGCTTTTAAAAGCAGTCATGTTTTGGGCATGTTTGTTTTTAGTGATTCTGCACAAGACTTCCTATATGCACCTAATTGTCATCACCTGCCAGTCATCCTGTCCCCACTGACAAAAATATGACCAAACAAAATCCAGAGCTCTTTTTAAAATCAAGTACACAGGTGGCTAAATTACTTTGAAAACATTGGCCATAATTTCCAGCATTTTATTTTATTGATTTCTGCTCTTTACCTGTCTCCTTAGACTGCAAAACTTCAAAAAAAAAATCACATTGTCCTTTTTGCTTTGTCCAGTTCCCTGCACAATGTTAATTAATAAACAAAGCATGCAGACAAAGGAATTAATTCCACTTAAAACATGCAGGATATTTGAGACTCAAAATATTTTATGGGGCTATGGAGGAGTGTGTTTTACAATGCATGTGGGTCAGCTGCAAAATAAGAAAAAAAGGGCCATATTTAGATTTTTTTTTTGTGGCTTTCATCTTAAAGCTCCTGCCATCCCCAGCCATCTCTCACATGAGGAAGAGACAGGACAATCTGGACAATCACAGAATAGCAAAATCCAAAGGGAGTTTGGGAGACAAAGGGAAGAATAAACAGACATATTGTCAGGTTCTGCCAAGAAAGCACCTGGAATAAATGTATCTCTCTGCTATTGTATGCTAGATGAGTTCACCTGAAGAATTGCCTGGAATTTAGTAATGACATTTCCTGAGGAACAGGTTTGAAATGAGCTTAATCATGACCAAGTGATACTTTGCTAATTTTGAAAAGGTAGGTAATTATTGGACATTTCCATGGGCTGATGAAGAGCTGTGGGTTTGGAGGGGCTTGGGGTCTCTTTCAGTGTGGAAAAGAGTGAGGGAAGGCTTGTGAGCCAGATGTTTCTTCTCAGATTACAGATGTTTATTCTCAGATTGCAGCAACCTGCATGATGCCCCTGTCCACAATGGGGCTGGGCTGTCCCAGCACTGGTGATGCCTCTGATTTACAGCATTCCTGTGCCAATCCTGTGTACAGCAATGCTCCAGCTGGCTCAGGCAGGCCCAGGCCCACCCTGCCATGCTGAGTGTCTGCAGCAGTGACCATGAGAGGGGTTCAAAGTGTCCTCTGTACTAAGAGAAAACCCTTGCAGAAAACACTTGTGTTCTGCTATCCCAGCATAGTCCAGCACCTGAGGCTTTTGCCAGCCTGGATTGCAGGTTCTGTGCAGAAATCTCAATTGGGTGCTACAAAATATGGCAGAGACATTGAAAGGAGCACCAAATGCAGGGTAACTACTGCAGCTTGAAGTCCATCCTTCAGAGCAGTTTGTTGTTTACATGTTACAGCCTAAAAGGAGGAACTACACAAATAAGCAGGGAAAAAAAGTCAACAGAACATCTATAAGCAAGGCAGTGTTGTTTTCTTTGCTCTCTACATCACTGCCCCTCCAAAGTGTCTCTGAAGAGAAGGACATTCCAGCTGCTCACTGCTGATGTTCATATAGAGAGCTACCATTCCAGTTTTGGAAACCCATAAATTGGTCTGCATTTTTATATGATCTTTGCTTATCTCTTAAGCTGCAGCCTGACCTTCAGAAGTTACCCAAGAGCTGGCTTCTCCAGCTTGCTGTCAGCATTTGCAGTGGGCATTTACTCAAGTGCTCACACTGGAGTTGCACTGTTGCAACTCCACTAAGTTTCACTTAAAAAATTAAATTTTCATGGTTGCTATGGGGTGGTCTGGGAAGTATGGCTGGTGCTGGGTCTGTGTCCAGTGCTCTGACTGGAGGTAGCTTTGAAATTCAGAAACAGACTTTTCCCAGGCCAAACCTTTTTATGCACACTTGCTTTATCTTGTCAGTGCTTGTCCACATGGTACACTATTTATGAAGCATTAAGATAAAATCAAGCCTATAAACATATATTTCATTTGTAGGAGTGGTTTATTTTCCATGAATACATTCACACAGGCAGTCTTGCTAAAGAGAGACAGTTGTACGCAACTAATCAGTGTTAAAGCAACAGCTTTATTTCATAACTTGAGAGGAAAACAGCTGCTTTATCTTTGAGGGGAGAAAAGACACCTACCTTTTTTTCTGCAATATAACTAATTTGTTTTGTTTTGGTTTGTTTTTTATGCTGCAGGTTAGAGATTATTGCTCAGACTTTTAAATCTCTGTGTTGTCCTATTTTGAGGAACATAAGCCATTTATTTATATATTTATATATAAGGAAATAAATAACATAACTTTCAAGTATTGCATGTTCTTCAAGAACTACATCCTCAAATCTTACCAGCGTAATCTCTGCCTCTAAAGGTTTTTTTCTCTCTTGTGGTTCACCACATGGTTGCATGAACACAAGAAATGTGTGAGACCAAACAGGACTCAGACCACCATGACATGAAATCTGCATCACTGAAGAGCGTGTGTTTGTCCCACTTTGAATTCCTCTGTTTTAGGCATAGATGAATAGAATAGTTCAAAGTTTTCCAGGAAAAATTGCTCCTGCCCTCTCTGGTGATATGAACACTTTCCTGTTTTGAGTGGAAATAGTTATCATGGGATTACAGCAAACTTTTCATAGCTGCCTCACACCCTGACTCCCAATCATTCTGTACTGACCAGAATTCTCAAGCTTCCCTGAGCTTTTTTTTTCCCTGAACTTTTCCAACTGCAGTTCCCAGCTTTTTCCAGAAACTGTTACTGTTAGTTCATAAGTGCATGACCTACTACACTTCTTTTATTCTAACAGTTCACTTCCTAGTGTATGACAGTTTGATCCTTTGCTGCACTGGCAATATCCCAAATTCTCATCGAAAAAAGTTTGATGAATGCGTTCCTGTGCATTCCTATTATTGTGCCAAGGCCATTCATGAAAATAATTGAAGAGATCAGTCCAAAAGCTAATCCTTTCACTACAGCACAGGAATGTTTCTGCTTCCACCTCCAACGTGGAAATCCCTGTTGTGCACTTGTGACAGAGACACGTCTTTCTCTTGCCCCCAGCCCTGACAACAGCACGCTGCTTCCATGGCCCCACTGGAGACACCCAAATTGACTCAGATTCCCTCAAGACAGATCAGAATGATGTTGTATATGGCCCAGATAAATTTTTCCCATGGATTTACATTTGCTGGTCATCTGCTAAAGAAGCAGAGTTCCCAGGTGAGCAACTGTCTTGGAAAGGTCTTCATGTGTCTGCCTTCAGAACCTCCGCAGTGTCAGCCTCTCTGTCTGAGTTTTTTTAGCTCTTCTCTGCTTCTCCTCCTCCTTGTTTTTCAGTGACTCCTTTCATCCATGGGTGGTGCTGCCACTGTCTCTGAAGTGTTTTCTATCAGGTCATGTGCTATTCAGTCCTGAAGGTTTGTCCCGCTCCAAGAAAACCAAGGAGATCCAAACATCTCCAAACTTCTTGCCTCTGTGCCCAAGACGGGGCTTTAACCCACCCCTGGATCCAGTACACCACACTGAAAAGAGGAACACAGCAAACATGCAAATTTAGAAAATACCTGTGCATGCTTTACTGTCTGCATTTGTGCTCCGTTCCCCCTCCTGCTTTGGGCACTGCAGCCCATGCAACTGTACTTACTGAAAAATATGGCAAAGTTCTTGTTCTGTTTTATACTTCCTTTCCCTTTCCACTTTTTCATTTATATGCCTGAGGAGCCCTTTGCCATTTCTTTTAAGGCAGTTGAATTTTCTGGAAGAAGCTGGCTGGGCAGTTGTCATGATAGCCTTACAAATCTGCAGTTGTAAGACTGAGCTTTTCTTTGACAGATCTCTTCTGAAAATGGATCCTTTTCCCATATTAGGAGGATCTCAATCCTGTTTTGAGATAGGATTAGCTGTGAAATCCTCCAACACCAGCCTGACAAAAGTTTTCCAGATAAATTTGTGTACCTTAATTCAAAGATAGCCTAAGTTTCCTCCACATTCAAATCTTATAATTTCTCGGACCAATTTGTGTCACTGTTGCCCTAGGTTCACTGAATTTTTTACTTTATTATTTATAGTTTTTGTGTTTTTTCAGTCTCCCTAGTTTAAGGTGGATTGAGTCATAAGCATTCTAGCTAAGGTGACTTCTCTGAATACTTTGTCATTTCCTCAAGTACCTTCAAAACCCAGTTCAAAGAACACATCTCCTTTTGCCTCCTCCACAAGAATTGCAGTGAAAAAAACCTGTCAGGAAGCCCTGACAGGAACTTCTGGTCTCTCACATTATTGGTAGAATTTGTTCTCTAACATATTTCTTCGAAGTTACAGTAATATACAATGCTCAAAAATGTTTCTGTCTGGACTGGCACTCCACAGATCTTTTTTCATTCCAAAATGCATCTGTAGCCCAATTTTATTTTCCATTTGAAATGAGAGAAACCAAATAATCAGAGTTTTCTCTTTGTTTATCCATGTTCTCTCTCTGTGTTAATGTGCAGGATTACCAATGGTTTTTACCATTAGATGTGGTTTTGAGGAACAGCAAAAACTGTTTGGTCACAACCCCCATTCCAGCCATGGTCAGAATGGAGTTTGGTTATTCCTTCAGTGATGTCCTGCACCAGATGTTCCAGTTTCTTCATTTTGAGATAGATCCTGCCCTTTCTGTACAAAGTTTCATTTCTCCTTCCCATTGAACAAATCTGTCACTATCACCTGCCTGGCTGCGGTTCTCATCCTTGTGCTCTGTCCATCTGTTCTCCCTTGTTCTTTCAGCTGCTGTAATACCCTTTATTCTATGAGCTGGGGACTAGGACCAGATTTGGAGACCACACAGGTCTCCTCCAGCCCTTGCCTCTTGATTTATTAAAAAAAAAGTAGATTCATAGAGGTTTTCTTTTCCATCATCACAGGTAGTCAATTCCTCTTTCCTGTTCTCCTTTCCTCTACAGTATCTTAAGAAATCCAACTTGAAAAGAAGCTTTTTTGTCTCATAACCCCAAGAATATTCCATCCAGACTGAGTTAGTATTTTCAGAGGTCAAAAAGGGAAGTAGCAGTGTACTTGAATGAGTATAACTTATTATTTAAAACAAAAAATGCTTCTTTTTATAGTTACAGTGAATTAAAATATAATCTTCCTGTTTGTTTGTTTGCAAATGATTTTTTTAGATCATTTTACAAAGCCGTGGTAGCTGCTGATTCTGTGTAGAGGATAGAGCAGCTTGTCTTTGCTTTTTTTGGAGAAGTCCTTCACTTAGCTAGAATGGTCTTCATTAATTTAAAGAATGGACAGGCAAACAAGCTGCCACATGTGCACCACAGCTGCTGTAACTTCATGCCTGAATTTACCTTATAATAGAAGCTTATCCCTCTTAACTCTTAGTGCCATATTGGGCATTTCAATGCACATCCTGGAAGGCCATTCAAATAGTCTTGGACTCTTGGAGCTATAGGAACACAGCTAGATCAATATTCATAGTAATTTTTTAATGTAATTATGTAGGAAATTTGGTATATGCCACTGGTATCTCATTGGTATGTACTCTTAGTACTTTAATACATAGTTTTAACAGATTTTGTTATGAGTAAAATAGTAAAACCTCATTTGGAGACCTGAGAAGGTTTTGGTGTAAATACCCTTTGCCCTGATCTTCCTTGCAGACAAAAAAATCTCTGATTCTTACTGGAAACTGCAGGATTTCTGGCAACTCTTGTGGGTGGAACCTGTTAGAAAATTCATCTATTACAAAGGGAAGTTACTGTGGCCTCTGAGAATTTTTGGAGACCACACTCAGAACATCAGAAACAGCTTTGCCTGATTATCTGGAGTCATACCAGGAACTAAATTTTCTAGGCTTTAATTCTTTATATAGATATAAAATTTAAAAATTAAAAAAAAAAAAAGGCAAGCCTAAGTTCTGATGACAGAGATGTCTTGAATTCTAAAAGCAGAGTACATAGAAGCGAGATCAGTCCATCCCATGCCAGGTACCTGCTTCTACTCTGTTTAGTCAGCCAAGTATTGAATTCATAGGAAACAAAAAAAAAATTCTTATGAAGATCAGATTGTGTGAGGAAAATTCACCCAGCAGACAGTGGATTCTGCCAGAACAAACTAAAATCCAGTGTTGAATTTGCCACTGAAAAAGGAAAGCCTCAGAGAAGAAAGAGGGAAATTTGTCTTCAGTATGTGTATATACTGCAAGTGAGGAGTTGATCTGGAGCTTTTAATTTATTTGCTCAAAATGGGATTCTGTAGAAAAATAATATTGGGAAAAGGAGACAATGAGACCAAAAAGTAGCATAGTCAAAGCTGATGAAGGGAAACATTTTCTCAGAGGTTTTGTAATTAGATTACAGCTTTGTGGCTGCAGGAAGCTGCTAAGGTGAGACTTTGGCTCTGTTCAAAGAAGGAATGAGCATATATATGTGGCCAACTGCAATTTCTGCAGACAGAACTAAGATGTGAAAGGAGTAAAAACCCAGAGCACGACTTCCTTCTGCAGCATTTCTGGAGCTCTTCTCAGACAGCTTTGATGCTGATTAGCATCAAAGGCAGACTCAGGACCTGCATGAAATGATCTGTCAGGCAGACCTTACAGGGAAACCCCAAATACAGGTGGAGCAGAAGAAGGCATCAAGTCCACCCGAGCTTGCTTTTAGTGAAGTACAAATTGGTTTCCAGTAAAATTGCATACTTTGGCCCTAATCCTGTACCTTTTTGCTAATGGGCATAGTGCTTTCTTGGGTTCAACTCCTGACCTCCTCACAGGCTGCAGAGTTGGGGGCTGGATGCTGGACTTGGCTATGCCCACCCAGCTTCAGATGTACCCCACAGCAGCTGCCCACACCGTGCTCCTTGTGGCGCCTTACAGTCCCCACAGCTGACATTTTCCTGAGAAGAGGCTGGAGGGGCGTTGTGCTTCCTTCTCCCCGGAGAGTTTCTCCCTCCTTCTTCCCATGTGCTTCCCATTTTCCCCTGGGGCACTGTGGCTGTCACCAGCACCTCTGTCCCACGTGCATCAGGGGGAGCATCAGTGCTGGTGGCAGCCCCAGGTCCCCAGAGCAGCCCCAACTCTCCCTCCTCATCTGCCCGTGCTCAGGCGGAGGCTGTGCACGTCTCCCTGGCCTGGCTCTGCCTCCTTTTCTCCCAGGGAGATCTTTGGGCTGTCCTGCAAGCAGGAATGCTTGGGAGGGCAGAGCTTTCAGTGACCTGCACGGTGCCGGGGCCACCTGGCACAAACTGTGGCTCTCACAGGCTGCTGTAGAGTCAGAATGGTCATCTGAGTGCAAAAAGGAGTCCATGCGACAGAACATTCCAGAAATAGAACATGAATTTTCTGTATTTTATAGTGCTAAGTAATTCTGAGTCAGGACTTCTAGGAAACAATGACTTTTTCTTTCTTTTAGGTTTTTGTTTGGTTTTTGTTTAGTTTTTTGGTGTTTTTTGGTTTTTGTTTTTTTAATCTTGCCTGAGTATTGCAGCCAGTAGCTTTCAATTAACTTCTTTTACTGCTCTCCTCAGTTGCTGGCACCTAAACAGAAGGATATTTAATTTTGCTGAAATGTGAATGGCAATTTGGGAGGAATAAAAAGTCAAAGTGAAGCAAAGGCTTTTCAGCCCCTGGGACATCAGCAGTATTTTATTGATTCAAGGGGTCTCTGCATTCAGCTGTCAAGATGGTACAATGAGCATTATGATCTTTTTGACCCAAACAAACACTGAGGGCAATTGGCAGGGCTCTGGAACATGCAGGGAGCAGGTAGGCTGGCAGCCCCACTGGATGTAGGCAGCTTCTTAAAGCATTGATGTGCACCAGAGGGTCTGTGAGATTTTTAAATGAAAGGAATGCCTTGAAATTGCCTTCTACAGATGGTATTAAAGAACTTAATCATAAGTGCACTGCAGTCAGCAGAGAGGCTCCTACTGCTTTCAGCACGCTCTGAGCCAGCCCTGCTCCCGGTATCAAAAGCCAGTTTTAGATGATGTCATCCCATACAACAAAAAATGTTAGTGGATTATATGGGGTGAGCTCAACCCAGCCTATGACTAGGCTGAAGAAGACTTCAAGTCTCTCATACTGTGTCTTGAAACAAAAATCCCCACATGTACAGGCATGCTCCTTGGACCTGAGCTCTCCCTGTGGAAAGAAAAGTTTGAAAAATCTGTGCAAGCTTTCATTAAGAGAGTTTCTCATGTATATTTGCAGCAGCCAAGAAAAGTTGGAGAGGGAGGATGACAGAAAAGGCAGAGAAATAAAAGGATGCTTATGAAAATGGAATGGGAAAAAACATTACTCAGTTTCAAATATCTCTCTTTTTAATCTTCAGTCAAGGATGTTTTTAAAAATACTAGTGCAGTGTTCAAGTATAAAAATACCTTACACAGTGTGAAATTATTTTATTTACAACTGTATCTATAAATATCTCATTACATTAACTATTACCTTCCAGTGTTATTCCTAATGGTTGGGAAAGGCAAGAGAATAATTGATACTGTGGTCAACTGAAAGCAGGTTTGGGATGGTTATGGGTATTGAGAAGTTGACTGCATTAATTTTACAACTACAGTATTAACTAAAAAACTGCCCTTAAACAAACCCTGCAGTTTCTGTAGGAAAAATACCTTGCCTTTGTACTGAAAAGCCTTTTAATAATCTTAACTTTACCTGAGATAAATATGATTAATGCATTATAAAATTAATCACTATTATTGAGAATTCTCTTTCTTTTTTACAAGGCTGTAAAAGTTGACAGCATTCCTGCATATGAACTCCAGAAAGAACCTGTTTTGAGTAACCTAATTTGCACTCTATTGCTCTTCCAGTTTTCTTTCATGTAGTAGAAAAATTATTAAATAGGAGTGAGCAAAAACAATTCTTTTTATTTCTTTGGAATTTTACCAAGCATTGAATTTTTCTTGAAAAACTCCAAAATTTGATTAGGAGATACTATAATTAAATTAATAGCAATAGTTTGATGGTACATGTAGAATACCTCTGATAATGTTACCAAAAATAGTGCCCTCATACCTCTTTGAATGTAAAGAGACTCTAAAAATGGGTGTAAATGAAACTGTAGCGTAAACAAGAGTCAAAATTACCATTTGTAATACCTCATGTCCCACTTGAGCTCTCTGAGTAACTTTGTGAATTGCCTGGAAACTTTGGCTCAGCTGTACAAACAACAGGAAGAATCATCAGAATAAGAAGAATAACAGAGGGGGCTGTTAAGCCAAACTCTTGGGAAGAAGTGAAGTTTTATTTTTAGCTTTTTAGCTGTAAAGTTTTATTTCATAAGCCACTTCCTTTGAACAGGCTTGGCACACCTTTTGCGAGGGATGGCTCCCCATGTCCTGAGGGCAATGAATGAGGCAGGTAGTCAAGATCTGTTCTTAGCAGCCACTCACTCAGAGACAAGAATGTGTTGGGTCCTTTTTACCACATTCAAAACCTCTTCTTTTAGCCCAAAACATGGGAAGTCAGATTAAATTTGCAACATTTATTGTCCTTTGTTTTACTGCCAGAAGGTGCATCCTCTGTCTAAGGTAATAGAGCATTCAAGTGAAAATGTGAAATAAAGCTTTTGAAAGTTCTTCAGAAATATTCATTGGCCACAGTAGAAATAGGCCCCTGATCTGTGTTACACCTTTTTAAATTCCCTCTTGTTTTCCCCAGGAAACCCTTAACATCTCCCATTGCTTTGGGGCAGAATCTTCAACACCTTCCTCTCCTGCTGCTCCCAGTGCTGCACATCTCAGCAGCCACAGCCCCTGTGGGGAGGGCTGGGTGTCACAGTCTGCTGCAGAAGTTTTCAAACCAGTGCTGGATGGTTTGAAAACCACCTCTCTCCAGACTGGTGCAGGCCTTTTCCTGAGCACAGTAATTCAGCAATCCTTCCTCTGTGTCAATCCTTCCACTGTCTACATGCATTGACATGGAAAAGTCATGGAGACACTGAAATGGAGATGTGAAAGCACCAGGCAATCCTGCTGGCCTGGGAGAAATCCTGGCTCTTCTCCAGGAACTGTGGAATCAGCCTCCAGGAAAAGATCTGCTTGCTCCCATTCTGCGGTTTTAACACAAAGGAGAAGCATTTCCATGTGATGCATTCAGGAGCAAGGCACTGCAGCTTTGAGCATCTCCGTGTTTCCTTCTTTTTAAACACCCAGGACCTGGATGGGTGAGAGGACCAGACCTTACCTGTGGTCATGGTGAAAAGCTGGATGCTGTTCCTGGCTGGGGCCTGCAGCCAGCATCACCTAGGCTGAGGTGCAGGTCCCCTCAGGATCCCTGTGTACGTGGCCATCCCAATTTCATCTCTGTTTGCAACAAGTGGAAATCTCAGCTGCTGCAGCAGCACTACTGATCTTTCAGCCAAGCTTCCAGGGACTTCAGTGCTCTGTGGAATCTGGGCCCTCCTCCATAGTGTGGCTGTAAATTAATTTTTCTATCCAATCAACTGGCCAAGCAGGGCATTGTCCAGGTCTTGAACTCGGTCCGTGGCACAGCTCCCCGGGCTGGGAGAGGGATCACTGCACACTGCTGCTCTCGAGCTTCCTCCAAACTCCAGAGCGTTTCCAGATGGATGGAGGGCTGCCACAGTGCAGCAGGGAGAGACTGGGGTGGGAGGGAAACTCTGGAGTCCTCCCTGCCACCCCAAAAGACATCTCTGTCTTTGCCTTGACTATTGCAGCTCTTCAAGAAGGGCAGCCTTCCATGAGGTTTAATTATTTGGGGGCATATATTTGATTTATTATTCATTCTGTGTCAAATCAAATAGTCCTGCCCTCCAAAGCTGGGCCAGCAGCTCTCTAGAACTTTCTGATGGTCTGGCAATTGCTAACAAGAGGCTGTACTTTGTTGCCTTCTTTGCCTGTTCTGATAAACTCGAGGACTGAGTGCTACAAATATGAAGGCTCAGGGAAAGTTGAGTGACTTGTTTTGAAAGTGTAGATGCAGTGGGCAAATCCCAGTCTGCCCTCAGTTATTCCCTCTTGTGCTTGGACGCATCCAGGACCCCAGGCCTTGCATTTGGATCTTCTTGAGCATCCCCAGGATCCACCCTGAGTCTATGAACACCAGGCTAAAATATATAAAAAATATAACTTGTCTAATCAGATAGTATTTATAGAACAACAGGTCTTAGCAGAGTTCTTGCTGATTTTTTTTTCCCTGGGAACCAGCTAAATCACCCTCAATTAATGAGTTATAGGTTCTCTATAATGTAAATTTCCTGTTCTTTATTTCTTTGATGGAACAAAATGGGATAGATTCTCAACTGATGGAACTAATTTCAGATCCACTCACTTTAGTGGAGTTTGCTTACCCCAGCTGAAAACCTGGCTTGCTGATCTCTGACTTTTACATATTTTGCTGAATTTCCTCTTTCCTTTCCACTTCTACACTTTTTCCTTCTAAACATATTTTCCAGCACTTTGCATCTTTCTCTCTTTTGGTTTATTAAAACAACCTTCATCATTTTCTCGTTTTCCCTTCTAGTCTCTCCCTACAGCTCTTAATTTTTCCCTCCCTCCTTGTGGAGGGAGCCAAAGTCTCTCGGGTGCATAGAAGAACATCAAGAGAGAGTTTGGTGCAAGAGGGGCTTTATCAAAATAGGCTTTATGAATCCCATTGTGTGTGCAGGTGACATCATTGCACAAGAAAATTTGGCTTTATACTTATATCCAAAATCTTATAAAATCTTCAGTTTGTGCCAGTATTTTCTGATGTTCCTGATTCCTTTTTTTTTTTCTTTAATAACAAAGGCTTATTTCCCCTGTAGTTATTCATCCCCTATATCTATTCAGAATAGATGTTGATGATGGTGCCCACAAGAGTGTATTTTTTTTCCTTAAATTAGTGCAGCTAAAGAGAAATATGTCAGATAGACAAGGAGAGGAGATAATTCTACTCCTTAAAAGCATGATGTTCAGAAAACAACCAGAAGGGGAAATTTGGAAATATCAGCAGAAAAAATTACTTCAGGGGCAGTGGACAAGCTGATCTGTGGAATATCCTTACCCAATACATGCCCTGTATTGTAGTTTTACTTCTTGAAATCCCCCTTGAATCAGATTCAATAATATAACATGGATGAACATAAGAAAGCATGAGGCAAGTGCAGAGACAGACAGACTGTGGCTCTCTGCAAAGGCAAAGCCTTCATCTGAACCCAAAAGGAAACTCTAAGTACACATGCAGATTTTTTTTTTTTTTTTTTTTTTGCTGGAGAAATACCATTAAAATGAGCAAAATTAGTTGCACAAATGAAGTCACACCATGCTGTTGGGCAGCAACAGACAGTGCTGAAACAGACAGAAGAATAAAATTGGAAAGGAGATGATGGCTGAGAATTTTGACCCATTAAAAAGCCATAATATTTCACCTAATAATTCCAGGGAACATATTGTATGTTTTCTCCCTAAAAGTGTTGAAGGCAACAAGATGCTAAAATTGCACCAAATATTGTTTTAACTTTCTGTTTTCTTCCAATGCTTCTCTTTTGTCTCATTTTTTAGAAACTGTGGAGGTCAGACTGACTTTTCTCCAGTGATGCTTTTGCTGTGATGGAATAAAACAAAACTGTCATTTTTGCCCCCAGTCTGACAGTAAATTAATTCCATGTGTGTTCCTCATTAGTCAGTTGTTTCCTAGTCAGGAAAGTTAGGGCTCAGGAGAGCTGATCTGGTGTCATGGCTTGTCCCAAGGGCTGGTTTTCCCCATGCTGTCTCATGGTGAGATGACATTACACTCATCACTCCTCAGCATCACATGCCCAGTGTCTCTGAGTGCCCTTATAAACCTGTATAAAAGGCAATTCTAACATTATCCATAAAGGCAACATTTTGCCCTTTTTATCCCCTCTTGTCTTCCTCATAAGCCTGAAGGTAAAAAGGAAAGAGAATTTGATGGCAGAGAGGTTTTTATCCTCTATTCCTGCTGCAGTTCCTTCTTGTCATACCCAGGGCTCTGCCTATCCCCATATCTGGATTTAAGATATGATTTGCTCACAGATCAGGTTGGCACAAGTTCCTGGCCGTCATTTTGCTCTCAGCCAAGATTTTCTTGCCTCATTGTTTTTCATCTGAGGACTCTCCCCTCTCTCCATAACAAGGATTGGTTTATCTGCTTCTTGGTGGATTTCTCTCAACTCTCTTCTTCCTTGAGACTGCAGAGGCCCTTGAGCAGTGATGACTTTTTGTCCCTCCTGTTTCCATCTGTGGCACATGGTTTAATCCCCTGTGTGCTTAAAAGTGCTGTAGTCTCAATTTCATTAGTGAGCTTAATATACTGGTGTCCTGGTGAAACTTAATGGGCTGTGCTGCACAGGAGGACAGGGCAGATGATCGAGCTGTCCCTCCTGGCCCCCAGCTTTATGAAGCCTGCCTAACTGATATTATGCCATAAATCAGCAGCAACAAATTAAATGGGAGACCACAGTCTCTCCTACACACACACACCTGCTGGCCATAAAAACTGGGGAGGAGGGGCTGAGTGCTGAAGGGATCCAGCAGTTGCCAGCTCAAATCCAGCCGTGGATGACTGAAGGTTTTTACTGACTGGAGGATTTGTAGCAGCCTTTGTGAAATGAGTTTGGTGGCCTCTGTCCATTTCCCAGTGAGCATAAAAAACTCAACACCCTTTTAATAGCTCCCATAAACTGGCATAGGCTCTCCTTTCTAGAAGTTTTGTTCATATCAGTCTATGGGTACATTGGCTGAATAATGATTTTCCTTGTGTTGTTGATTTTTTGGGGGGAAAACGAGGGTGTTTGTTTTTCATAGGTGACAGCTTCCCAAAAGCCATGAATTCTTACTGAACTGAGCTGAGCTGCACTGCCATGCAAAGAACATAGTGAACACAGACCCTCCAAAAGCACCTTGACATGTTAAGTTCAGGTTCCTTAATTTCTTTTGTTTTGAATATATTAAAAAATTCACCAAGGAAACAGCTTCATGGACTGGAAATAATAAATTAATAAATTAATAAATTAATAAATTAATAAATTAATAAATTAATAAATTAATAAATTAATAAATTAATGGAACGAACAGCAAATATTCTCATTTTCAGACTGACTTGAACATTTAGAAGCCCCACAGTCAATTTCCCACCAGGAAAAAAAGACAGCTGTGCTCATGTTTCTGCCTTAGTCAGTCCAACTTATTTAAGAGTCTGAAGCAACAGTACAACACCAGACAGTCCTGCACTGTCCAGTCGGCACTCATGGGACAAATGCAGCCTCCAAGACAATTCATCCATCCTATGCCTTATCCCTGGCTGTTTGCTGGGGCTCAAGAGACCCTAACTTTTGTCAGAGCCAGCAAGGCATCACAGGGTCCACAGGAATGCTGGCACACCTCCAGCCCATTCCCTAGATATTTCCAAGCATCTCTAAATAATAAATTAAAAAAAAAACAGGCTGACAGAATAAACTGTTCTGAAGGTGATGACCTGTTTTGGCCAGTCAGAAGAAGTAGGAACACTGAGCACAGCCCTAAAGCAGTCAGACACATAAGCAAGTGTCGGGGTGCAACATGAGGAAGGAGTCTCTGAAGGGGTCTTCAAACACACATGGAATGCACTGAGCTAGGAGGGACCCACAAGGATCATCGAGTCCAACCCCTGGCCCTGCACAGACACCCCTCAATCCCTGCACAGACACCCCAACAATCCCTGCACAGACACCCCTCAATCCCTGCACAGACACCCCTCAATCCCTGCACGGACACCCCTCAATCCCTGCACAGACACCCCTCAATCCCCCCCTGTGCATCCCTGAGAGCGGTGTCCCGCAGCTCTGGCAGCCTTGGGGCCGTGACCATTCCCTGGGGAGCCTGGGCAGTGCCCGACACCCTCTGGGGGAAGAACCTTTCCTGATCTCCAGTCTGACCCTGCCCTGACCCAGCTCCAGCCGTTCCCGGCTCCTGTCCCTGTTCCCAGAGAGCAGAGCTCAGGGCCTGCCCCTCCTGTTCCCCTCATGAGGAGGTTCCTCATCCTTCAGGCACAGAAGTGTTTTCCTCCACACATTGCTCAGCTCTAAGAAACTCCCTCAGCACAGAAAGACTTTGCAGGGCGTTTGGGTAAAATCAGATAATGTGGTCCTTTTTCCTTGCATGGTTCCCAGGGCTGGCAGTGGGGTGTGCAGGGCTTGGCCCAGAGGAGCTCAGGCCCGGCTCAGCTGGGCCCCTTTGGCCGCGGGCGCCCAGCCTGGCACCCTCACAGCTGCGCCTCTCCATGGCCTGGGAGCAGGGCTGGCCAGGAGGGCACTGTGGCACTGCCAGCTGTTGCCCCAAGGAGGGGAGAGGTTGGTTGTGCCAGGAATCCTTCCCAAGTCAAGCAAACCGTGGTAGGTGATGGCTTTATGGGCACAGGTGCCATGGTGGGGCCGAGCCTTTCCCCACACAACACCTGCTGCAGGACCCCCACCGCTCACTCATAGATATGCAAACATGAATCTCATTGACCAGGAGCTGAACTCTAGTAAAAATCACTTTATGGCCTTCTTTGTGATCATTGCAATGAATCCAGATTTCATCTGGCTTTTTTTTTTTTTTTTTGTCACAAAACAAACACTTCTCTCCTCCTTAAACCCGGTTCTCAGCTCATGCAGTGTGAAAAACCACACTAGAGGAGATCATTAAGTGGGTGACTGCCTGTCCCCCTGTGAGCTTAACAAGCCTGTGTTTGAGAAGAGCATGTTGTGGTAAGAGGCACTGAAGACATGCATGAAAAGAGCTCATGAAGTCTGAATATAAATTCAAGACAGGGTAAAACAATTTCAAAATTATTATTTCTAGTACCCCTGGATTTCTCATTTTACCCTAGCACTTATCACAAGCCTCATTTATAGTAAAAAAACATACCTGGAGTAGATTTGCTTTTCTTTTTCTTTTTTTTTTTTTAAGAAAGCAAATCATAAGCAAAAAAATATTTTTGTACGCTGGTTTCTCAAAACAACCTGAGTGATTTGCAAACCCTAGTCACCTATTACTTCACCCCTCTAATTACAACCAAATGAGCTATGCCAGCCTTTCTTCCTCTCAGAATTAAATCGTTAATGAAATTAGGAGAAACGTTAACTTCTGTTACTAGTGAGATGGCTTTGTTGTTGTACTTGTCTTTCCCCATCAAAACACATTTTATAAAGACACCAAAGTTCCCACAGTTTTTTGATGGGTGTTTTGTCTCCCCACAACACTACTTATCTGCAAGTTATATTTCTTGCTTCCAGTACAGACTGGGTGGAAAGCAGGCTGCTCGCACTGCAGCCATGAATAAACAGGCAGGCACACACTTGTAAAGCCACCGTGACAAGTTGATGCACAAACAACCCTCAGGCTTGCACCTCCCAGTTCCAAAAGGAGCAGTACTTGCTTATTTTTATTATTCACATGCAGATGATTCCTTAGCAGTCAGAAACCTTCTTTTCATATGTATCCTCTTCTCTCAATTCTTTATGGATTTAAAAAATTGCACTGTAAGACAGCATGGTCCACTCCTCTGTCAGAGCAGAGAGGCTTCTTTTTTTAATCTGTTTTACCAGAGGGGATTTTCTGTGCCTTTTAAGTGAGAACTGGCTACCTGTGGAAGGTTAACAGTCTGAAAACTAAATCCACCTCCTTATCCATCTCCAAGGCTGGAGATTGGACTTGATTGGACTTAATTTGACTTAAAACCTCTTCCAGCCTTGGCAATTCAGTGATTTACAGAGCTGGGTAAACAGATGCAGTGCCAGCTAGGAAAACATGTGTCTCTACAAGTGTCTGATCCAAGAGGGTTTCTTATGGATGACAATTTCACAGGGACTGCCCAGAGCCATTTATTTTAGGAACTCACTCTCGAGCAACACAGCACTCCTGTGCACACCCGGGGTACAACCTCCAAGGATCCTTTCTTCATTTCTTTGCAGGAAACTCCACTAAAAAAAATCATATTTGAGGTTTTTTTACAGCAGCATGGGAGCTTAGAAAGGTGCAGCTCTTTGTTAGAGGTACCTGCAGGCCAGGGCTGCAACTGGAAAAGAGGAGGGAATTCATTGCCTACCTGTATTTCCCTCTGCAGAGCCAGAGGACTGCAGGGCTGGGCAGCCATGAGGCAGGAGCAGGTAAAGAATTGCTCAGCAAAAGATGTTTTGCACCACAAAACTCTGACTTGCCACAAACATGATCTTTCATTAGAATTTGTCACTGGCAGCAAGTTCAGTGCAGGGAAGGATTTCAGCTCAAGAGAGCAAGATCTGCCCCAGCAGAGGTGGCAAATGCATCCTTGGGTCATTCCCTGCCCTGACATTGAGGGAGTGCCAGAGGAGGGAGAAATTGGTGCAGCATCTCCCTGTAGTGTGGGAGACTCACATTCAAGTTCCTGCCTTAATAAAGATGTGATTTCATTTACAGAGGAGGGAGCTTTTAGCAGCTTGGGTATGATCATTGAACAAAAAACAATATTAAAAGCCTTAGCAATGGAGGAAATTACAAGTGAGCTCTACTGGCTGGACAGAAAAGTTTTGCATAAAGTGAACATACATTGTGTCAACTCTGAACAGTCCAGTTGCTCAGAGATCAGCCATATTTAATAATTTAATTTGTAATTCCCAGGATCCACAAAGGAGAATCAATACCAGTGCAGAAGTCAGGGCAAGGAATTAATGCAAACTAAGGAATATGTATCCAAGGAATAGATATAGAGATATATATATATTATATGTATATATACATATATATATATAAATATATATACCGTATATATATATGTGTACATATACATATATATCTATATGTGTATATATACACATATATATATGTATATAAAGAATATATGTAAAATATATTCATAGTCATATATATATTTGATAATGAATTCATGCAATCTGTATATAAGGAATATATATTTATAGTGTATATATATGTATATATACATATATACAATATATATGCAGTATATATATGTATACGTACATATATATCTATAATGAATATATATAGTAAAATATATTCATTGTCATATATATATATTGGACAATGAATTGATGCAATCTGTATATAAGGCAGTGCATGTATAGGGTGAATGTGTATAATGCCTTAGACAACCCAGGGGATCAGTGAAGTGCACACAGCTGCATCTCAGGTGGAACCTGGAGCTGTGATTGGAGCATCTGAGCTGAATTTAGCTTTACCTGTGACCTTGTCCAAGACTGAGTGCCTCTCCATCTTGCACACCTTTGTAGTTAGTGCCCCCTGAATCTCATGCCACTGCTGCTGCACCTGCAGCAGCGAGTGGGGCAGCTCTAGGGCAGCTTGCCTATGTCTCTACCTGTGGTTGTACCTCTGATTGCAGTGGGGCCTCTTGCTCTGGGGGGGCTCACAGCCTCTTAAAAAGTGTTGGATATCACCAACAAAGCAAGAAAAGAGAGAAAATTAATTATAATACTGTGTGACAGTTACTTCCCTATAGTGGTGCCAAGTGTCACGTGGGACAAATATCTCTTTTGACTATTTCCTCACCTTTCCTGTCTGCATGGTGACAGCAGAAGTGCCTCCTCTTAGAGCAACCACTACCTTTGATTTTTAAATGATGATGGTCCTTATGAAAAGACCATCCCAGAACTGTCTGGATTTAAAAATCATTCAGATGGATTAACTATCTGTGCCACAGTGTTAGCCAGGAGTGCAGTATCTCAGGGGCAACAAGGAAAATGTGGCTGGAATATAGATTGCAGGGAGGCTGACAGAAAACTCACTCTGGTGTTCTAGCCTTTCCTTAGCTCTGCTTTGCATTCATTTCCTCAGAATATTTCTGAATTATGTAATACCTTCTGCGCTCAATGGTTTTTTCTATGCTATCATCTTAATTAGTGCCCTGGGCTGCCAATTTGCCATGTAGCAATTAATGTAATGAGGTGATCAGGGACAGATTAGATTTGTCTCTTACTGATCTGGGTGCCAGACCCAGAGTCCAGCAGCATCTCTGGGTGACCTCTCTTAGTGGCTTTTTACCCTGAAGGGAGCACCACAAGAGCCAGCAAAGTGGAGCAAGGCAGCTCTGCCATCCTGCATCACCCCAGGGCTTTTTCTGGCTGTAATTATCAGGAAATCACGTCAGTGTGTGTATTAGATGCCCAGCCTATTTGGGCACCTTCTAAAATAAAAAGTAGCTTGTCCAAGTGCCTTCAAGAATTTGGCCTTGGGTGAAGAGAGTTGGCAGATCCAGAAGCTGTGCTGAGGCCTCCTGAGTCCCAGGGGGTGGCAGAGCCAGGAGTCTGCTCTTCCACATGAGGGCTGACAGCACCACATGGCTCCAGTGCTCCGCAGATAGTAAATCCAACCACAGAGCTCTGGAGAAATTAAAACAGCTCATGAATCCACTTAAAAACTTAGGGATCTGTCCCAGAAAAAAGTAAGGAGGGAAGGGTTTTGAAAGTATCAAGGAAGAACAGTTCAATATTTTCAAAAATGTGTTGCTTATGGAAAGCTGAAATGTTGTGTTTCAACCATGCTGAAATTAAACTTTTACTCCAAGATGACCTATAAAAAAAAATCATAGTTCATTAAAAGCAAGGAAAGGAGGGCTTTAAAGAAATAAACTTCCAAAAGCAGAATGATACATTTCAAGTAAACCAAAAAGAAAATTTGATAGTTCCTCTATTTCCTTATAAAATTCATAAAATCTGAATACCTCTCAAATTCCACTCCCACCTTGGGTTTTTCTCTGTGGAATTTGCCAGGGTATTTTTCAGGCCCTTCCTCTCCTCTCCTGCACCACTTCCCTCAGGAATCCAGCCCTCTGCTCCCCACCCTCCCAGCTCTCCTGCCCTGACATTCAGCTCGTTCCATGATGCATTAAAAGCAGAGCAAGCTGCCAGTTTGCTGCAGCTTTGAGCTGGAGCCCTTTGAAGAGACCCACAGACAGAGAGAGACTGAATCAGCTCCCCAGGGATGCTGCAAGTCAGCAGACTTTGCTGCTCAGCTGCCACAAGGTTCAACTGAGGCTGCTCAGGGGGAGGGGAAAAAAAAAAAGTAAAGAAAGAAAGGAGAAGAAAAAGAAAGATCAGAACTGAAGCTGGGTAAAGGCACACTGGAAACACTTCAGACAATTCCTGGAAAGTAAACAAAGCAAAAAGGAGGCAAGAGAGAAAAAAGATGTAGGGAGAGTGTCACTGTTGGAAGCCACACAGGGGGCTCTCAGAGTGGCCCTGGTGAGTGTGTGCAGATCACACCAGGGGCTGATATCCTGGCATAAAAGAGAGTGAAGTTTTCAGGTGTTTCCCAGTGACAGACAGAGACTGGGGGCTCACCTGTTGGATAAAGCTCATTTTCCTGAGGGCAGGGGAGTGTTGGGGTGCAAAGCCTCTGCAGTGTTTCAGCTGTACCAGGGAGGCCTGTGATCTCTGAGAGGAGCTCTCTCCACAGCCATGGCAAATGCTCTGCTCTGCTCTGCTCTGCTCAGTGAGGCCATGGCACAGCAGAGGAGCAGCCCAAACAGCCCAGCTGACGTGGTGCTTGTGCAGCTTTGCCCATGAGATTTTGTGCAGAGCCTGCACAGAGCCTGGTGAATGGAAGAGCTGCCCACGGATGCTGCACATCTGCTGTGGTGTGCTCATGGATTCAAAGGACTCTTGGACCAGGTTACTCCTCACAGTGCTGCTATTGTAACTTTAAATGTCACCAAAGACTGGCTTGGAAGCAAAAAGGAACCCCTCAAGAACCATTCATAAAAATTAATGTGTATGGACTATGAAGGTAATATTTCAGCTGTTAAGCTGAAATTTCCCAGATAAACCAAGGTTCTAAAAATAACACTTCTTTCCACAGTATCCTGTTGTAAAAGTTAAGGCTGCAGTTTCACAGCAGCTGCTCTTTAGAATTATCTCTGCCCAGCTACCTCCATCAGGATAGGAGCTTAGTGTTCAAAATCAGCAATATGCAGTAGCAATGGACGCATTCTCTCTGGGTCACTGCTTGTCTGTACAAAAGTGGCCTATTCAGAGAGAGAAATCAAAAAAAAGAAAGAAAAGAAAAGAAAAAAAACACACTTTTTTTGTTCTTTTGATTCAGGAGCTTCTCTGTGGCAAGAGGAACTCCAGCCTTAGTTCCTGGCAACCCTTCATATCTAGAACTTACAGATCTCCCATCACTGGTGGGCAGCCTGCACAAAGGAGAGGGAGGTAGCCTGCACGTAGGATAGCCATTCCCCCGTGGCTGTGGCAGGAAAGGTGCTCCAGAAGTCCCAGGGAGGGCTTTTGGTAAAAGGATGGAGACTCAGGTGGGAAGGAAAGTAGGGAATGAAAAGTCAGGACAGTGTGCATCCTGGTGCCCTGTGTCACAAACTGATAAGCAGCTCTGTCTTGTCACGAACTGCTCTTTCAGTGCTCTTTGGCTTCCTTCACAAACAATGTGAAGAGTGACAGGACAAGAGGAAATGGCCTCAAGCTGCACCAGGGGAGGCTCAGGTTGGACATCAGGAAGAGGTTCTTCACTGGAAGGGTGGTCAGGCATCACCTGCTCAGGGTGGGGGGGAGTCCCCATCCCTGGAGGTGTCCAAGGAATTTACTGGACTCAGTGCTGTAGTTGAGTTGACAAAGTGGTCTTTGGTCAAAGCTTGGGCTTTCCAAACCTTCATGATCCTATTGTTCTGTGATTATAGCCCTTGATAAAAAGTCTCTCACCATCCTCTTTATAAGCTTCCTTTAGGTATTGAAAGGCCACCCTCGAGTGTTCCATTCTCCAGGCTGATCAATCCCAATTCTCCCAGCTTTTCTTCACAGCAGAGCTGCTCCATCCCTCTTATCATTTTCATGTCCCTCCTCTGGACTGGCTCCAGCAGCTCCCTGTTCTTCCTCTGCTGGGATCCCAGTGCTGCAGGCAGCTCTGCAGGTGGGGTCTCACCTGAGCAGGGCAAAGGGGCAGAATCCTCCCTCCCCTCCCCTGCTGCCCTCGTGGCTTTGGACACATCCCCGGATTTCTGGGCTGCAAACGCACATTGCCAGCTCATATCCAATCTTACACACACCAGTAGTCTGAAATCCTTCTCTGGAGAGCTGCTCTCGAACAATTCATCCCAGCAGGTGTGCAATTGCAGAACAGGAACAGGATCATCCTTTTTTCCTCCCTCCTTTGGCAGACTTTTCGATTTGGTACTCTTAAGGGGGCACAGTAAGTGGGGAGCAACTTATTCCTTGGGGATTGTGGGTTTGGAGTGCAAAGTGGAGACTATCCCCATGGAAATTTATCTTGGAGCTCGGTTACTTTGGAAAATTTGCCGCCAAATATGCCCTACTTCAAAAGTTTAAAGAATATGTGCAGGGTTTGGAAAAAAGGCTTTGGGTTTTTTTATGACACTATTAACTTCCAGCTTTCAGTATCATCGACTGCAGAATGGAAAAGAGACACATTCAGTGCTATAAATCAAAACTGAGAAAAACCTTATGTTTATTGAAAAAGTAAGGATGCCTGCCAAAGGGGCTTTCTCTCTTGAGAATACTGAAAGGCTTAGAGTACATCTGTATGTTATCCTCACTGGATCTGACAAGGGAAAATAGCCATGGAACATAAATACCTTTGCCTTTGTCATATCAAATCAAGCTCTGAGAGATCTCTGGACCATTCACATATTTAAGAATAGAGGCTGGCAATTCAAGGATTAGAATTTCTTCCAGCCTGGAGACAAGTTGGCCTTTCTACAACTGCAGCATGAGGATTCTACTTGGCTGAAGCCTCAGCAGCAAGCGCTAAAATAGGAAAAATAGGAACAATAGGCAAAATAGGACATCCTGCTTTAAGGCAGCTAGAAGCACCAGCAAAGCAGGGTGGACTAAGGTAAGAGTACTCTGCCTTTGAAAGCCAGTTTGGCCTTTTGTTTGAACAGCACTGTTCCAGAAACAAATCTGTTCCAGATTGTGCAGGGAATGTTTTCTATGCTTTCCTAAGTGAGGAAGAGACATTTCTGCCTATGACAAGGAGAGAGAGTTACTTCCATACACCAGCATTCCCTGCTGGCTAGAAGGAAAACAGCAATGGAGTTCCCAAGAAACAGATATCTGTAAATCCTGTAAGCAAGACAGGTATCAAAAATGAATGACTGTAAAAACAATCTCAATGCATATAAGAAAAGGTAAAAATAAATCCTCTTGATGCTGTGATTTACTTCTCCACCCCAGATTCAAGATGTGCTTAAGGCCCAGCAGCCAATTTGGAAACAGAACTTGAGTGTCCAAAGCTCCCAAGTGGTTTGAGTTGGGATTTGTACCACTTGCCAAACTCACGTCTAGGTTTTGGCTTTGCTCCTTCTTCACCAGTCTTCCAGATTTTCAAGTATAGAAAGTGGATTTGAGCACATTCCATTGTAGAGTTTCTGATTTCCCTCTGAATCGGGGTTAAATGAGTGTAGCTCTATCAGCTTTCAGATGATTTTGTTGGTACCAGAGAATGGACCCTTGGTTTTGGATTCATGCTTTTGTCCTTACTTTTCTGCAAGATGCATAAGGACTCTGATATGTGTACAAGTGAGAATATAAACTGTGCCAGATAAAGGCTTAAATTTAGCATTTAAAGAAGACAATCATGTCTACTAAACAGAAACTTCCAGAATGAATAGATGACCTCAAGGAACCCAAGCTGAGCATCTGTCCTTTCATCCCATGAACACCTTACCTGAATAAGACTTTAAGGAGGCAATCCTAATTTTGAAATTATACTAAAATCTTCTAAAAACACACATCACCTCTAACACTTTATCCATTCACTGAGCCCTTGGCAGGTTTTTTGCACCTTCATTCCTCTCTGACTGGGTGTTCTGTGAAATGCATTAAAGCTCAAAGCCTTCTCAAGAGTCTTACTTTCATTTAATAATATTTTTTTAATAGCCAAGTGAAGGAGCATTTAAACATTTTGATAAATTATAAAATAACAGGCTGGAAAAAGGATTCTGGGTATTGTATTTGGGTTACCTTAACATCTGTTCAGTATTAGGGAACTTCTACATCCCCAAAGAAGTCTTGTTAGGGTTGGAGGCAAAGAAGTATTTCTGACTAGTTTCCCTTTTTTTATTATTATTTTACTGCATATGGTGTCCTCCAGGTGCACAGGTCTGAAGGTCCCTTCTTTGGAAAAAGTAAGCAGCAAACGCAAGAAATTATGCCAGTCCTTGTGTATGTTTCACAGGAGGTTTCCAAATAGTGTCATGGCTGTTGGGAAGCAACAAAGGTTGAGACTGTTTTCAGTTTGTTCAGTGTTGTGTTATTCATTTTTCTAGATGTTGAGTAAATTTGCTCTGAAGAAATTTCTCCTTTACTGCCTCAGCTGTATCTTCATTATTTCCTATCCAGGTCAATGTGCAAACGTCAGCAGACAAAAGTTCTCTTTGTTTGTCAGCTTCTGCACTGCACAGAGAAGTTCACATATAAATATGTGAATTTAATGTCCTATTTATTGTTCTACCCAAATCTGTACACGTGTGTTTGTGTGTGTGCCCATTGGGTTTGTGTGGAGGTGATACATAACATTTTAAAACATCATTCATACCGAAAAGAATATAAATGGATTTCTTAGAATCCTAGAATGTCCTGAGTTGGAATGGACCCACAAGGATCATCAAAGTCCAGCTCCTAGACCAACCTAGTAGTTGATAAGCTTGGGTTTAGTTCATTTTTGAGGAGTGTTATCCACTGCATTTTCATAAAGGCAATCTCCTCTAACCCTAAATTGTACTCTTCATAAAAACACATGTTTTGGAGACATTTTATAGCACTCATTCTACTTTTGAATGTCTCACACAATTTAAGCACAGATTTGCTTCAGAAAGGCCACCGAGTCATACCTGTGTTTGGATAACAAAACCAGATCTCTTAAGGATTAATTATTTTACTTTCTGTACAGGATATTGATTGTAGAGGGTCTCCAATTTTTTTATCTTTATTTTTCTTTTTACTCAGTACAGTGATAGGGCCTGAGAAACACAATTCTGGTAAGATCTGGGTACCAGGGAACTCAGTCTCAAAATAAGAGGACTTTTCTAAAGTGCAAGAATGCAGGCTAAGGAGCAAAGGACTAATCTAGAAGACAGGGATGGTTTTGGGAATCTCAGATATCTTCTGCTGAAAGAAAACTTCTGTAAATTTACAACTGAAGCCTGATTCTTCTTTTCTCTCTGGAGTCAGATGAGAGTCAGATGAGAGATTCCCCCATATGTTCTCAGTCAGGGGAGATTCAGAGTCCCTCTTCCAGCTGATCCCTTTGAGGATTTCTCACACAAAACAGGGAGGTGAGACCATCTAACAGAAGAGACAATCACCAATCATTTCATTGGAGGAGTGGATTTTATGGACCATAAATTACACATGGTTCACAAACCTGAAAGCATCTTCTCTTCCAGCCATTCCTATACAATCCCTTTGATTATTTATCCTTCCTAGATAGATACCAATATACAGGTAATTTTCCTGGTGTTCGGGCTCATGTAATAAAACAAAAAGCAGCTGAAATGGAAAGCAAACACCTCCTTCCAGCTACAGTTTTCCAAGCCAAAGAGATGACCTCTCTTTGATGGCTCCTGTTACCATAAACCATGGCCTGTTCCCATGGGCAGCTCTGTGCTCTGGTGAGAGCTTCCCACATAACTGCAGATTAAGAGAGTGATGAGGAGTTAGGGCAGTGCAGAATTTAACACCCTGCATTTAAAGGAAGATTCAGATAATCCCCTTGCATTTTTGCCCCACTAAGTAGCTTCTGGTGCCTTTGGACTGCTACAGAAGAGTTCTGCAGTGATGCCAATGTGCATTTTCATTTTCAGATGTGCGTATTCATTTCCAGTAGCCTGCTAGCAAGAATCACAACTTCTACAAGGAACATTCTCAAGTGATCACCAGATGTTCTGTGTTTTCCTCATAATGCCTTCAATGGATGAAGGAAGCAAGCTGGCACATTAGAGCTCAGCTGATGTCATGGCTGGAGACAGGGCAAGTGGAAAGGCCTGGAGAACAAAGACCCCTTCTCCTGGAAAAGGCTTTAGCCAAGGCTCTGCCATTTGTCATAAGCTGGTTTCTGCATGTTGTGTGCATGTGCAAAGAAGATGATCCCAGTCCTACACAGTTTACAGCTGGGCCATCATCTTCAGCCTATTTAACACTATAGAAGAGTATATCCACTGTGTGGTGGTCAGGGCTCCAGAAATGCAATTACCCTTTTTTTTAAAATGTCATTTATGCACTCAGAAACCCAGGATTTACTCTTGCATGCATCCTGATGAGCCAGGAGTAAACATCCCAGGGTGATTAATGGCAGTCACCGTGGGTGTGGATTTGCTGTGGGTGTGCACACACACATCCCCAGGCTCTAACACACAGAAATTCCCACAAACCTGGGGGTTGCTTGTGTGTTTACTTGCAGAATTTTTGGCGTTTGGACATTCTGCTGATTTTTCAAGCTGCAGATCCATTTGGGTCAGATTAGCAGAAGCAGCCAAGGAGCCATATCACTCTCAGCCCCAAGCCAGCTATTTTTAGAGTTCCTTGGAGCCATCCAACATAAAATCATCTTCCCAGAAAGACAACAGCTACCCTGGGAGGGACAGCTCAGGACAAGAGACAGATGGATTGTAGAGCTGGGAGTGAGGAGTTCAAAGTGCTAAGGAGTAAATCCAGGGAGTAGTGACTGCTAATTAGTCCTTAGTTTTCTTGGGCATTAAATTCACTTCCAAGCACATCAGTAAGCTCTATTCATGTTGCAGAATGAGTCATCTACAAAATTACTAAAATTTCCAGTCATTTTACAAAATTATTGTTTCAGCCAGTCACTTAGAAAAATTACTGTTTAATTAATTTCTCAAAATCTGGCATGATTTTTCTACACATGTATGTCTACAGAACCATGCAATCACTTGCTTCCACACTTGACACTTTTTTGGGAAATTATTTGAATTGCCAGTCATTCCACAAAATAGTTGCATATCTCATCTTATAACTGTGAAATGTATTCTGGATCATTTAAGACTATCAGGGAGGATTATTAGAGTTATTATGGATGCATCAACAGCATATTTCAGAGTATTCTAGTTACTGGAAATCAATTTTTTTTTCTCTAAATTCTAATTTATAAGCACAAGCAATCCTTCCTTTTTAGTTTTAGGTGCAGAGCAGTTTCTCAAACTAGTCTGCCACATGGAACATCCCAGTCAGTCACAAAGGGTACACAGAAAGTTTTCACAGCCCCCCAGATGACAAGTCTGAGCAGAGCTCTGCCCTGGCACATATTGAGCAAGTCGCCCTTACAGTCAATTAACAAAGTGGGCAAGTGAAGTAATTTAGTATCTGAGATATTTAATTCTACTGGAATATTTTCATCTAATCAATACTATGCCGTTGGTGCTTCTCTTTAATTCATCAGAGTGTTGGAGGAAGGAGAGGATAAGGAATTATTTTATAGCTACTGAGCAACCACAATTATAAGAAGTTTTGCTTCTGCTCTGCATAAGTTTTCACCATGAAGTTGTGAGTTGCAGTGTTTTTTCTTCACATGGGTTATTGTCTGTAAGAAGGGAACAGCTTTGGGTCTCATAAAAGGAAAATCTGATCTTTAACGAGCAAAAGCACATTGGGCATGGCTTTGTAGTGGGAGAGAGATACCCAAGTCACCTTTGTTAACACAGACTTGGGTGGAAGGCACAGCATACACCCTTTTGATTTGATTCCTACAGTCTCCTGGACCCTTTCTATCAACTTCAGTGGTATTTAGTCAAGCCTTAGAACCTTCTGTGAAAACATGTGCATTAACACCCAGGTTGTTCAGATATTTCCACGTAAAGATCTGCTTCAGGTGTGCAACTCTGTCAGCTGTGCTTATTTCAGCAGGCAATCATATAAATGCCACATAAATGCCTACAGGACTGGGGCTCTTGTGATGCTCAGCAGTAATTGCTTGCTTTTACTTGTGCTTTTAGTTGCTATTTGTCATGAGCTGCTTTCAAAAAATGAAAACAAAAGTTTTGCATTGAATTTTCTTTCCATTTGGAAGGGACACAAGTTGTCCTTCATTTGTTTTGTTCAACACTGAGTAGGCATGAAAACAGAACTGTCCCTAAACATACAAGTATTCAACAAAAAAATCATGAAGGAAATGCATCTTTCAACAGTTGTCAGCAGATACATTAGGCTTTCTGTGGCAGCAGAAGGATCATCTATCCCCATCAGCTGAAATTCCATTGTCTTATCCTTTTCCTTCTTCTGCCAAGATTCCCATTGAAAGGATTGGAAAATTTTCATTTAACTTTCCTGAGCTCTGTATTTGTCAGTGCTGTCCCCCCGTGACTATGAGGACATTTTGAAGTCTGCCAAAGAGACATAGTTCAGGTTGAAATGAGAAAAATGCCATATGTTATTTGGGTAGAGCAGTTTATTGTCTTACAATAGTTAAAAAGAGTTATGATGGGGTTTTCCCCTGACGTTATTTAAAAAAAGAAACAGCATTTGTTAGAGACAAGCCTTTGCCAACATATACTTTCTAGACCATAAAAAAATTCACATGGTTTTATCTTATTCCCATTGAACATATTTTTTTTCCAAGCCAAGACAAGAGCATCCTGACAATGGAGTACAGAGCTCAGAGTAATTGTCCTGGTGCTCTTTGTGTCTTGGGGCCCTCCTAAATAAGCACTGACAGATGTTGCAAACAGTGGTCAGGAAGATAAGAAAGGAGGGCTGCTTCAGCAACTGAGAGAAATTCTCATGTACTTTAACTGCAGAAAGGAGTCAGAGGCAAACACCACACACAGCTCCTCTGCCATGTTTTGTGAGTGGGATCGCTGAAGGATTGCCACAGTTTTGGAGTTAAAGGTTTATCTTCTGACACAATGGGTAATGCACACGAAGAGTCCAGCAACGAGGCTTACAGATTAAGGAGGATTATTATGTTGTGGGGGATAAATCCTCATTAACTTCAGTTTGGGACAGCAGTTCTGTGTGCATGGACCAAAGCAATGCCCTGGGGGCTGTGGAGACATCAGGCTCTTCTGAACATTCATGGCAGGCAGAGAAAGAGATCCCTGGAGTCCACTGACACTTCTGATATAATTGACTTGCACCATTGTCTCTTTTATGGTTTTGATTTCATTTCACACGGACTTGAGGTACAACAGACAAACCCCTTCCAGCAGTGCAGACATGTTCTCGTGCCAGTATGTTTGGGGTTTGTGTATCTGCTCCTTCTCTGCATTGTGTAAAGGTTGATTGAACCCACCCTTAATGTGATAGGCATGTGAGACCAAAGTGTTAATGAGACTTGTGAGCAATGGCAACAAAAGCCAACCCTTCAGAAGTATTTAGTATTTCATGGCTGTCCGACTTCTGTTGCTACAAAATTATTCAAGGTGTCCCAACTGCAATGACTGTGAAGAGCTTCAGCCAGCCAGGTGATAAAAAAATAGACAGAGGTCAGAGTCAGTTGATGCAAAGGAATAGATAGTAAGAGGAGGAAAAACCTAAGAATTTCTGTACTGGGAAGACCCTGCAGGAGCAGGTGGCACTCACAAAGGACAGATCTTGGAGTACTTTCCTACAGTTCTCTGAGGCCAGCAGTGGAAAGGGCATTTGGGAGTTAGTGGGAGAGAAATGAAAAGTGAGGAGAAGGTATATTGTATTTTACTGCAGCATAAATCCCTAGTGACCCTACTCTGGATCTCTGTGTGCAGCTCCAGAAAGGCTATAACAGGACTAGGAACAAGGTGTGCCTGGGAGCAGGAATGGTCAGAAGTATGTGAGGTTTCTGTACAATTTTAGATTGACGAGACCAGGATTATTCAGCCTGGAAAAGAGTCCTGGAGAGTGTCCATACCAAATATAAGATGGGAGAAGAAGGAGCAATGGCCATTCCCTCCTTCCAGTTGCACAAGAAATAAAGGGCAGCAAATGAGAACAGCAGTTACCAACTTTATCAAAGGAAATGTCATGTTTGGGGCTCATGTTGAATGCACCTTGGCAGGTTAGTTTAGATAAACAGGTCCAAAATGGTAATGCAGACAAATTAACAAAACCAGGGTGCATCAAGTGTTCTGACAACGTGGTTGCAACTTTGGCCACAGTTCACTGGGAAAAAGAAATTAAGGAAAAGCCAACTCTGTCTCTTCCTGGATGCTGTCAGATACAGGATGTTATGTACAGATAGACCTGGATATTCTTATATGGAACAGGCAGTGTGCTGTTGTATTCTCTTTCTTAGATTTATCTCTTAGACCAAGACCTCTGGCAACTCTCATGGGGTTTTTTATCAGCAGTACTAGGATTTGCTTCAGGCTTGCATGGTGGATGCTTGCTGAGTGGGCTGTGTTAGCTTCTATAGCAGACATATTCTTCTTTTCTCCTCCTTAAGCACATCTTGATCCTTATTAATTAACAATATTTTACTCATATGCACTGCATGACTGATAAAGCACCCCTAGGCTGCTATAGACTTAGCATTATTTTCTCTTTCTTTTTGTTTTAAATTTTTTATGTTGCACATCCTACACAGGATGTATAGCCCTCCAAACTTCAAATATATTCTGCAGTCTGTTCCAGCCCTCTGGCATCCTCTTCTCCAAATTAACATGGTAATAGTACATTTTCCCCTGGGATCATAAGTATAAGTCCCTCATAGATGTTTTGTTCCACGGAAATATTCACAGCTCAGTTTAAGATGAAGCCCATCAAAACATGGGAAGGAGAATGAGGGGGGATTCAGTCTGTATTTCATTAAAGGTGACTCATTTACAAGATGCATATTCACCTATCTTTTGTGAGTATGGTATTGGTCAGGACATAAAACACAGGTATTAAATGAAATTTCCTATAATTTCATATCTGCATCACAGATTCCAGAGTAGAGACTGCTCAGCAGCAAGGTAGCTTCAGGTTTTCCAGTGTAAAACTTGTCATTCCTGCATCTACAAGAATAAATTCCCTTATTTTTAAATTACAAAAACCAAAACAACTTCGGTTTGGGAGGATCTGCTAAATTCCCTGGCCTTCTCCACATGCAGGATTTTCCTGGCACAATTTATGGTGTAGGAACAAGCCGGGTGCCGGCATGAAATATCTGGTGTTACTGCTGCCACCAAATCATGTCTCCTGAGATTTCCACTTCACTATTTATTTCTAAAAGGGTCATCAAAATTAAAGTTACCAAAGTAGACTGCTAAAATTATAAAGGCTCTGACATAACCTGCATCCTTACCTAGCAAGAAAATTCACTTAGTTGATCATTCAGAATCTGGAAGCAGGCTGTGCCAGAGAACGAATCATCACATTTAAAGATTTACTGACAGAAGTGTAGTTTTGGTGACTGGAGTGTGGGTCTGGCATTGAGGGAGCTGAAACTGTGATTCAGGCCTCCTGTCTGAACTTGGGAAAAGCTCTGAATAACTCTCCATTTTTTATTTCCAATCGATAATGAGGGTGTTCATGTTTCCTTTTACACTTCACTAATCTTGGCTCTGTAAAACATTTAGGACAAGTTAGTGTTTGCCCAGCAGCCAGCACAGCAGTTCTGGATCACTGATTGCTGCCATAAGGAAAACTCTAATGCCATGACTTGCTAGGCCACTTGTTATAAGACAGAATTACTCAAACTGACTAGAAACTAATGGGAAGTGGCTGAAAACTTAAGGAAATAAAAACCCAAAACCAGTTCCTCTCTGCTCCAAAAACTCCAAATTAAACCTTACATTCAGACAGACATTTAAATAAGTTTTTTATGCAAAATGAGGTGTGTGGGGGAAACAGGGATAGATGGTCCTGTTCACTCATGCTGGGCTCTGCTTCATGTGTCATTGGGTGGCTTCACTGCTTTCCCCTAAAGCTACCCAAAATACTGAAAGGGACTTAAATGCGCAGCTCTAACTTGGCCTGGAGGTACTCCTTATTGTCCTGGTACCACATGGGGAGCAGAAGTGGCAACTGGTATGGATGTGTGGTTAAAAAAACCCAAAAAACAATCAAATGGAACTAAGTGGAATTTGAGAACAGGACAATATTTGCCCCTGGAATTATGCAGATTTCACCAGTAAACACTTCGCCTTGTGTATCTCAAACTTGAGTTGAAACTGAACATATTTTTCCTTCAGTCTGGTATTCTGCACTGGTATATGAATTTGAAGCCATTCCAGCATTAAGGCTGTGTCAATACATCTTTTTTACAAATAAATGTCAGTGTATCAACTTCAATCAACTTCACTGATTCTGTAGGGAGAAGAGAAACCTACGAAAAATACTTTCAACTTGTGTATTGTTTTTACTTTTGTCCTCTGTGAGGCACCTTTTACTTTGGTCCATCTATGTGAACCACCTGTCTTTACCTGAACCAGGCATAATTACTGTTTGTAGTTAATGCAGCTGGGAAGGGACACAGTAAGCAACATGTCCTTCAGGAGGAGATTCATTAAGCATTTTGCAGCACAAATAAATATTCTTCTGCCTCCTGGGGGAAGTTTGTTTATTTACAGTGATGCACATAGATATATTTACAGTTTGGGCTATTTAGAGGCCTCCTGAACAACAAGAGAAGAATATTTGATTCGATTTTTTTTTTCCTGCCAAAACTGATGTATCAAATATAGTGACCTTCTTGTCCCAGAATTTTTGTTAACTTTAACCCAAATCTGTAGAGATAAATATTGTCGGAAAGAAATACAAGGCTAGAATGTGGATATAGATTCTAAAAGTGGTGGTGGGGGGAAATGTGATGACAGTCAAATAGCAGTTAGAGCATTCCTTTTCTATAATTGAGACATGTTGGTGGTTCTTGTGTGGGGAGCACCTCCCTCCATAGACTGGCAAAGAGAAGGGGGGAATCTGTGACAGTGGTGACAATGACTATAATGCACCAGTGGAGATAGTTTAAGACAGCTGCATCAACCTCTTAGCTCTAGAGGATTGATTTTTCTGTTGTTTTCCCAAGCTTAGGGGAAAGCCCTCCTCCTCCTGTTTTGCAAGATCAGCCGTGGAAAAAACTGGGTTTTTATGACATACAGTTGCGGGCAGGATGTCAATATGTGGAAACACAGTCCCTGAAAATTTGTGCATTGGTTTAAATCTATCTCTAGACCTATCTAGGTCTTTCTACAACTAAGGATTTTTTGATCATTTAATGCTGTTGACTTCAAGATGTCCCTAAACTCCTTAAACAATAAAATCAAAACAGCAGAAAGAAATTTATTTTATTTTTCCAGCAAAGGAGATAGAGGGTTACTTGAATTCAGAAAGAAATACACTGTAATTCTTAATACAAATTAAATATTTTGAGAACACTTCCTACATTAGATAAGTCCTTTCTCAAGACCAGAGGGAGAGTTTGATTTCCTTGAGTTCCTTCCTTGGAATGATAGTTTCTGCCAAGCCAGATTTGCTCGGGCACACAACCGGCCCTTTTGCCTCTTTTTTTAGAAATCATGCTAAGTTCATGTCAGGCAAGCATACAGATCTACTGCTTGGCATTGTATCCTGTACTCTGAGGGAGCCACGTGCCATGGGTGTGTTCAAGTGAAAAATACTGTGTTGATTTTGGACACTTTGTGCTTATAGAGATGCATTTTGGCCTGTGTGGGCCGGAAGAGAAAGCAGTGACCTGAATAGCCAAGCATGAATCTCAGTTAAAACATTTACACAGCTGAGAGCAGGAATCTCTCCTGAGCATAGAGAAAACAGTTGGAGCTGTGAAACGCTTTCCAAAGTACTGCTGCCTGAAGGAGCAGTATGAAGCAGGGCTGGTCTGGAGATCACATTTGGAAGGAACAGAGAGATGTTTCCATTCCCATCACTGGCTGGTGCACAGCTCTGGTTTTTCCTCCTCCCTTTCCTTGGGGTTGCCACCTACCAAAGCTGAGCAAAAGTAATAATAAAATATCCTGACTCAGCCAGTCAGTTTCACCTTACATACAGTGATAGAATTTCTTCTGTAATCAACAGCTTGTCTCTCCTCTTTTGCCTGAAGGGTTTGTGGGTGTTTTTCTGTACAAATATATGAATGTATGTGTGTGCACAGATGCACAGAATCTGTGAGGACAAGTATCAGGTCAGGGCACTTCAGGCATCCCCCTGGGAATCGACTCAAAGGAGGGAAAAGGCCTCACAATAGACAGCTCCTGTGCGCCTCACAGCATTTGGGGAGCCCAGTATTTTTTTAAAAAATCAAGTGGCAGCCAGGGCCTCAATACTCTCTAGGTGTCCTTAGAGAGGCTGCAGAAGATTTTAGGAGAGCTTAAAATCCATTTTCATTTGATTTTGATTTTTTTGGGAGGGAAAAAGGCCATTGGAAACTTTGGTTCTTTTGTTTTGTGAAGGGCCAGCAGCCTCTGTAGGGAAGCCCTGTCGTTCATAGTCTCAGCAATAATCCTGCAGAGAGGCCTGGATCAGCAGCAGCAGAATTTCTTCTCAAAATTTCTTCTCTTATCTCCTGGCTCCCACTTTTCACTGCCATGCTGAGGTAAAGGTTGTGCAAAGCAGTTGGAAATAAAGCCACTGCTCTCTTGCAATATTCTGTCCCAACAAACATGATAAACTACTGGAAGTCTGAACAGTCAGTACAGAAAATTGTGATGAAAGTGCATCAAAATACATTGTGTGGTTCTCTAACTCAAATGCAAGTGTTTTGCAAATTCTGTTGAAATGCACAAACTTATTATTACCATTCTCAAAATACTGGGGAATAAGAATCTTGCTACTCCCATGCTTTCAAAATGAAAAGGAATATTGTGTTATTTTTTTCTAGGAAATTAACAAATGAAACTGGCATTGTGGATCTTAAGCAGCTGTCATGATGGATTGGGTGTATAGCAGTGAGGAGTGGGGAAACAGTGTGTCATGAGGCATTGTATAATTTCCTCTGGATTCTCTAACAGCTAGCATGTGGTACTGACAACACTTATTAAGGATTCACTGATGAAAAGGAAGACAGTAAGAAAAACCCAGAACATAGAAACATAGACGTTCAGTAGAATATCACTTTTCAGTTATTTTGAATAACAATCATAACAGGAAAGTCAAAGAAACTTTACAAAGGAAAACTGACCTTCTTTCCTAGAAACATACACCAGGAAAAACCACCAGAAATTACCACTCTAGATCAACTTATTAGTCATGATATACTCAATTACGAGCTCTAAATGTGCATCAGGCCTTGTCAGCAAGTAGCAAACTGTGTAATAGCACAGCAGCTATACCTGGCAAGGTGACATTACTAGAGCTGCAAAGAATGCAAAATATGCTTAGGATACAGTGACATGGAATACAGAATATTGACAGGCAAAGGGATGAAATATCCACAGCATCTCTGGCATTGCTCCAACCTGTCCCTCTGCAGCGGCTGTCGTGTCAGCCCAGTGACACCCTGCCCTGTCGGGCACGTTTCACCTACCTGGGAAGTCCTATTAAGGAAGAAATGGCCATGGCTGGTGTGACAGCTCTGCTGCTGTGGTGGCTGGATGGGCAGGATCAAAGGCATGGAGGAGCAGGGACAGGAAGTTCACACGCTGCGTGTGACACAGCACGACGCAAAGGCTCCTCCACTGCGTATAATGAGCCACTAAAAATACACCGGTGCTGCAAGGACTCCAAAGAGAACAGCCAGCACCACATCTAAAAATATTGGTCCTATTCTCTCACCACAGGATACCAGTAACGTCAGTGGGAGCCCACTGAAAGATAGTGGGAAGTGTCTGGGAGTTACTCACATCCTGCATGAGCCCACGTCTCCTCGAAATCCGCAGCCATTCCGTCAGGACCGACTCTTGCTGTTATTTACATGGGACATCCAACCTGTTTATGTTTTCCCATTCTCCTTTAACCTGTGCTCTTCCTTGAGAGAAACCATCATTAGTCAAAGTACACTTCAAAAGTTTGGGACCCTGTGGAAATAAAGCCCTAGGAATTATGGCCTTTCTCATTTCTACCCAATACCTTCTTGTCTCCAGGCAGTGCTGTTATTTAGCATGTGTCCAAGGCTGGACTTCACTGAATTTTCTGTTTGGGGATGTTTTCCTTATTTTTCTTGAGAGGTCCCTAGAGCTTGTTCCTGAATCAGCAGACCTCTAGAGGAATTTGGACATCTTTTGTCTTCTCTCTTTTAAGCAGTCCACAGTGCTAAAAATGACTGTTTAGAGACTTACACCTTACTTCTGTCTGTGTGTGTTGCCTCATATTTCCCATGCTCAGAATCACAGTGTCTTTTTTTCCTCTGCTTTGCTGTCTGCAATCCAAGAGGGCAAAGCTGTTCTCTTTTCTCAATGCTGAGGATCTGCTCATTCACCTTCTAGGAAAGAACAAGTACATCAGCTTTATGAAGGGGGAAAGAAATGCCTTTATAAATAATTTGCACAAACTTTGTGTCCTACTCTTTTATGTTTCTTTGGAGCTCTTTGAGTGGTCTGCATTGCCAGATGGTTGCATAACCTTGAATTTGGGGGATATTATTCTTTTCCATTAGCATTTACTCAGTTTCTACCCTGCAATAATTTTCATGCAACCGTTGTTGAAGTCAATAAGGTCACATTGCTGCACAGAATGAGACAATAACATTGTCAAGATACCAGCAATAGCCTTAAAATTATAGTGCTTTTTTCATGTATATCTACTGACTTAATCTGGATATTATAACTCTCGTGCCAGCAGAACTTGCCTTGGATGATTCGTGCCTTGCCAGGACTTTCTGTTTGAGATAAGGTTTAGTGGGCAATAAGCCTTCTGCTCAGTGTTTTCTTATTGCTCTGAAATGATAAACTGTGATTAAAAAATTGTATAATGCTGATAAAATTCCGGATAACAGTGAATGCAACCTTGTTTCCATTGCTTCTCTCTATTTTTATGGAGAGCTAAACCAAACAGTTGTAAAAAAACACCTGAGAACTGGTCTCCCCCTCTAGTGTGACTCAGGTAGCTGACTTACACTGAAATAAAGATACCAGGTGTGCTACTCACTGACTCTGAAATGGCTATGTCCTTCTTCAGAGCACCCATGTGCTCAACCAAAGCACATAATTAAAATGGCCACAACAGGGAAAGTATTATATGCCACCACAGCCCATGGGGACGGGCAAACTCAATGAGATGTGGCTTTGTCCCCTGACATAACACTGGATTGTCTTTTTCTTTCATTGTAATCTTCATTTCTGTGCAGAATAATTTGATTTCCAGAAACACACGTCTTCGTGATCAGCCCCAGCACAAGCACAACAGAATGTGTATAAATAGAGAAGCCTGTTTATTTCAAGTTATTTTTTTCCACTCTGCATCCGGTCAATAGTTTAGATGAATATTTAGATAGTTGAATGAAAACAGAGCTGGGGCACTGGAGGAGCTGTAAAGGTTGAGGAAAGAGTGGGCTTCCCGTTATTTGATTTATCTGCCTTCTTTACATAAATGAACAACAATGCTCCAAACAGTAAAAAAGTCATGCCTGTTCAGCACCCAGTGGATTATTTTGAAGCACCAAATTTTAAAATCATTATCTACTTTTTTAAAAGCGTATGTCTTATAGGCCTCTCCATAATCACCAAGACTGGGTGATTGGGGATTTTGAAATGAATGTGCTATGATTCCCCATAGGTGATTTTTAAACCCAGCTCACATGGACACTCTCTTGAAACCAGAAATATCTTTGGGTATTGATTTTACCTGTTCATGCTTGGGAACATCATCTTAGTTTACGGAGAAAGAAAAGAATTTACCATAATTAAGGTATATCAAGATGATCTGACTGAGGGGAGAGATGTGGGAGATGTCTCCAAATTCGTAAATGGGGACACAGAGACAGCAGTTAACCATTAGTGACCGAGTGTTACAACAAAGTGACAGGGCACAAAAAGTGATATTAACAGGCTGGGGCAAAGGAGGGCTCCCTGTTTTATTGGGCAGCATGGAGTGACTTTGCAAAGTTTCTTGCCATGGCACAGTGAGGAGGGTGAAATTCCAAGAGGTTCCAGGAGGCGCTGGCCACATCCATGCCAAGGCTGGCGCAGGAGGACACGACTGCCCATGCTGCACATCCACCTCAAGAAGCCCCTGAAGAGATGATTACTGAGGCCAAACAAGGAAATTAATAATGTTACACAGCCTCAGCTTTGTGCTCTCCCATAAACATCTGCTGCTGGAAACAGAGGACATGCTTGGTGGCTATTTCATTTTCTGTGCAGCATTGCACCTCCTCCTCTCTTTCTTGTGGCATTCTCCATCTTTAAAGGGAACATCTTTAAAACTTGAAAAAGTCCTGTGATGATTTTTTTGTTTTCTTAAAAGAAACATAAAGGCTGTAAAGATCTGGGTAAATTTAGACACCCTTCTTATTCACACCCTGCTGCTCTTCCCTCACCCTTGGCTACTGTTTCTCATGTGTTACACCAACCAGTGTCTTCTCAAGAGTTCAGGTAACCTCAGATTTTACATGAATTACATCGTCTGAGTCTTGCAATGAGATTCTTGTAGCTCCAGCATGATCTTTCCTTACAGTTGTATGTCCATTTTTATTTCCATCCTCCTTAAGACTTCTGTCTGCAGGTCTTTCTGAGAGTTGTGTGCTGACTCTTTTTCCTCCCTCCTGGGAGGCAGCTGCTTCCTGAGACCTTCCAGAGAAGTTTCAGAAAAGTGTCTCTAACCAGGGAGCTCTAACGAGGAAAAATGGCTCTAATCGGGAAATTACTCCTTTGTCCTTCTCAAGCCTTTTACAACCTAAACATAAGCATCCATAAATCCCAGATCTATTCCTAGGCAGAGGCACCAGGAGCATTCACTCCTCCCTAAACCTGCAGAGTGCCAGCTTAGAGCCTAATAAAAGGTTATCATAACACTTAGAGATAAAAGCCATTCTGAAAAACAAACAGGTGTGTGTGTGTGTCTGTGTGTGTGTGTGTGTCTGTGTGTGTGTGTCTGTGTGTGTGTGTTCCCTACACAAAATTTAAAATAGAATCATCATGCAAACCTAAGGCATGCCCCTACTTGCTGCAGCCATAGGTTGTATTTGGGCATAAGTAGTTGCTATGGGGCCTGATCCAACTCCCACATAAGTCAGCAGGAGCCTTTAAATTCCCTTCAGTGGGAGTGAAACCTGATCATTTGGGTATTTTGTGAACACTGCCACTATATGCTATAAAAAGCAATGCTTTTGTTTTTGATATAAAACCCAGCGATATCAAGGACAGACTGGTTCTCGAACATGGGTCCTCACTGCTATTGCACTGAAGATAATAAGTGCAATTCATTGCCAAACTCTTTGTTATTACTGCTGTAAAAATAGATCAGTCCAGGCAATGGGATTAACCACTCCTTTATTTCTTGGCCAGTTTCTTTATTGTTGTTGTTATTGTTGTTTTTAAATAGTTTTCCTGTTGTGCTGTTACAGATGAGTTCTGGTAAATATTTATCCTTACACTGGCTGTAAATGTATTCCTTTGCTGGTGGGGCACTGCACAGCTCCAGATGTGCAGAACCAAACCTTTGCAAGAACCAAGAGGGCCCCAAGTGGAGCCATGCAATGGAGAGAGGGCAAAGGCTGCTGGCACCTCTAAAAAGTTGCTGCCTGCACCTTTGCTGAATGCACCCATATCAGATTTTAGGGGTGTTTGACTTGGCCACAGCTGGAAAAAGTCAGGGGGAAGAATTACAGACAAGGGTGAAATCTTGCCCTGTGTTACCCAAGTCGTCCTGCACATTACCCAGCCGTGTGCTGGTCGCACAGCATGTGAACAACTGCAGCATCACCAGGGTACCCAAAACTGCATTTCCAGCAGCTCTCCTGGATGCTCCTGTTTTGACAATATGCCTGCTCCTCTCAAAGGGAAAGGGACCAGCATCCCACTAGAGAAATGGGTGCTGAGTTGCATGTGCCCAGTATTTGGGCTCAAATTGTGTTTAACCCACCGCAGAGGATAAATTCTTCCTTTTCCCTTTTTGGGAAAATTTAGTGGCAGATTGACCCTCAGCTGGTGCCTTGAAAAACAGCAAGGGCTTGATGGAGTCACCCCTGCTCCAGGCAAATATCACACAAGGGTTACATGAGCAAAGTGGCTGACAGATGCATTTCCAAACACACCTAACCTGCTGTTTCCTAGAGCACATCCACATGGAAGCAGGAAGCAGACTTCCAGAACATGAAAGGAAGATTTGCTTTCTTATCTCGTTGTATTCTAATGTGACTCGAGGCAAACAAAACACAGCCATGGGCTTTGTTATTTTAATTACTTTGTGCAGCCATATAAAGCAGTATCGCAGTGTATGGTTAAACATAAATCTTGCTGGCCTGAAAAATCTGCACATAATTCCAGAAACTGCAAAGAATTCAGGAAGTATTTTTTCCTAATGGCCTGTCCTGACCAAGCACAGCTTTGTGCAGACCTCTGTCACATCATGGGATAAGAAGAGATCCACAGGTAATACTCACCTGGCATTCAGGAGCTGGTGTCAGTTCTGCACAGATCTCCTGCAGATCACTTGGCTGGGGGTCAGGCACTGAACTAACTGGGTGTATAAATAACTATATTTTATGATAGGCACTGAAATTAGAGTTCACTGCAAAGCATGTGGGAGTCCTCCTAGAAGCCTGGCTTTGTCCTGTGTACTTAACTCTCTCTGACACTTTTTAGATGAGATAGCAATGAAATACAGCGATACTCACTGAATAGCTGGAGGAGGAGGAGGAGAACAGTTTGTGCCTTGACAGGCTGAAGTGTTATAAAGTATTTTTTGCAGCTATTGAGAGTTACAGTCTTTCATGTTTTAGTTATTGGTCAACTAGAGTTTAGTTTCAGCAAAGATGGAGGAAGATGGGTGCTGAGTGGAGAAAAACTGAAAAAAGCTAGGTGAATATTTGATTTTTTTAAAATGTGAGAAAATTCAAATTAATCTGAGAAGATCTGCAAAGGAAAGATTAAATTCTGCCAGCGCCAGTCATAGAAATAATCCCCTGTTAATGTACCAAACCAGTCATATGAGCTAAATTTTACTTGCAGACTCTTTCCTCAGATGTGTTCCCACCCTTCCAGTATTTCTTTTTAAATATTATTTCCACTAAAAAGGTTAAAACACATTTGGCTATTCTGATTACGCATACATGATGGCGTGATCCATTTTGATGATGTTTTTCAATATTCATGACAGACAGTCCCACCCTTTAGGCTGAAACTCCCTTTGATTTCAGGTGAGGATTTTTGCCTAATGATCAGGCCCTGGGGTGTTTGGCTCATCAGTTGCTACGTAATCAGCTAAGAAAAATTTAAATTGATAAAAAGCAGGAATAATGGCACAGATTGCTGGCAGAACAAGTACATTTTGGGCTGTATATGTATGGAAAAAAAAAAAAAAAGAAAAAAAAAGAAAAAAAAAACCCACACAAATAGAAATGAGGTGTGCTACTGTGTTATACATTCACAATGGAAGACTCAAGGAAGGATTTAGACAACATTGTCGAGCTTCAGATCAACCCAGCTATTGTTTCAAGTTGCTGAGAGCAGTTGCCGAGAGAAGATTGCTGAGAAAAACAGAGAATAAATTGCCACAATTCTATGAGATTGAGATCTCCAAGAGTTTGTGTCCATGCAGGAGTTGTAGAATCATAGGAGGGTTTGGGCTGGCAGGGACATTAAAGCCCATCCCATCCCACCCTATGCCATGGGTAAACCTCTTCCACTATCCTAGGTTGCTCTGAGCCCTGGGCGCTTGGCCTTGGGCACTTCCAGGGCATCTCTGAGAAACCTGTGCCAGGGCCTCAGCACCCTCACAGGGAAAAATTTCTTCCTGATATCCAATCTAAACCTCCTCTCTGTCAGTGTGAAGCCATTCTCGCTTGTCTTGTCACTCCAGGCCCTTGTCTAGAGTCTCTCTCCATTTTTTTTGTAGGCTCACTTCACACAGGAAAGCCATAACTGGGTAATCCCAAAGATTTTCTTCTCCAGGCTGAACAATCCCAATTCCCTCAGCATTTCCTCCCAGCAGAGCTGCTCCATCCCTCTGATCCCCTTGGTGTCCCTGCTCTGGCCTGGCTCTAGCAGCTCCCTGTCCTTCCTGAGCTGGGATCCCAGAGCTGAAGGCAGCCCTGCAGGGGGGGCTCAGCTGAGCAGGGCAGAGGGGCAGGGTCCTGCTTTTTCTGATGCATCCCAGGACACAATTGCCTTTTCTGGGCTGCAAGTGCTGCCTTGTATCCAGCCCCTCCTCCAGTATAGTAGATATTTTCGCCCCTGACAAAGGCAGGAATGATGAGGAGGATTCCATCTCATCAGAAGGCTAATTACTTACTTTATTATACTATATTTTTCTATACTATATTACACTATATTACATTGCATCTAAACTGAATCTGCCAAGCACTCCACTGCACAGCATCTTGTGACTGTCCACTGACAGTCCCAACACACACACACACTTGGCCCTGATAGGCCAAGGAAACAAAACACCATTGCTTTGGGTAAACAATCTCCATATTGCATTCTACTTTTGCACAAGCACAGGCACAGCAAATGAGATAAGAATTGTTTTTCCTTTCTCTGAGATTCAGAGAATGTGAATCTCAGAAATATTCTTGGGAAGTTGTGCCTTGCTTTTCTCAGTGAAGAGAAATGTGGCTGCACACCAGCACCCCAAGGAAGTCACACAGATCTAGCACAGAGCTCTGAAATCAGTCCCCATGCTTGGACACCTGCAACACCTTGGACACAACGTTGGTGGCCACCTGAAGGCACCCACTGCTGTCACATAGATGCCATGTGGGCTTAAGGAGAGGCCAGAAGGGACACCACTGTGCTGGCGCTTCACAGACAATGAGAAAATGGATCACTCAAGATAGTCAGAGTGGTAGACCAGACGACCCAAACATGGCCAGTGGAACCCTGTGGAAAAACTCTGTGGTGTTCCCAAGGTTTGAGGAGAAAGGAGCACTCTGAAAGCATTTTGTGAGCCACCATTACCTCATCAAAGTGCCTGAAGCCCCTCCTCTGGGGAAAATACACCCCTTATATATCTCACATAATATTAGAGATTGGTTCCCACTTTTGTAATAAATTGTTTTCTATCCAAATGCTGGACAAAAAACATCCAGTCTCTGAGGCTGTTTTCAGGTGGCTTTTAGCCACCAAAGCTCCTGGTGTTTCTTTTGAGCATTTTCATTTTCTGAAGAGCATAAATGATGTCACTTATCGATTGCCAAACCTATTTCATAATTTCAATAACCTCCAGGGGACTGATTAAATCTGAAATACTTTGGCCTATTTTAAAGGAAGTCTAATTGTGTTTTTAAGTCAGCCTTGGAACACATGATTCTTTATTAACCTAATAAGCCTCCATTATCCCATTCCCAAAGTTCTATTCAAGCCCTGTATTTAGTGTAAAGTACCGTGCACTGGTTAATTAGAGCATATTATCTTGGATGAAAATGCTGAATCTTATTCTGCAGAGTCAGGGCTTGGAGAATTTGTTAATACTCTGCGTGTACCCAGCTTGGTTCTTATCTGAGCCCTGGCATGTGTTAGCAGGGCAATTACCTACTTGCAATAGCTGCCTGCTACTTGGCAGAGGGGAGTGCTGAACAGAGAGTTATTTCACCAAAGATAGGAAAGTGACTCATTTTGATTACTCAGTCATGTCCTCTGCTCCTTGTGCGTGCACAATGGGAAAGTCTGATGGAACCAGGGGAAAGAGGAGCAGCATGTGCTGCAGTCACTTCTCTTATTCACCACATCGCTGTAGCAAAAGTAAAAAGCTAATAATTATAATAGAACAAGGCTGAGTAATAAAACATTTCACCTCCCCACATTTAGAATCTGAATTTAAAGGGAAATGACAAGTTAAAGACGTCAAGGAGCAAAGGATGGCGATAACTCAATTTCATTTTTTGTTTACCACAATTTCCAGTTTGCTTGGCCTTTTGGTCTCTGTGTTCATGTTGCAAAAAGGAGAAGTGTTCTCATCCAAACAGCACCCTGCTTTAAATTAGTGTAGTACATTTTACATGAAAAGTGCATTTATAAAATTCACTCTTCTTAATCTGGTCTGGGAAGGTTGAGTAGACAGTATGTGTCAGGCAACATTTCTAAAGCCTCCTCCTGACTTGGTGACCCCATTCCCATATTTAAGTGATCCAGGCCTGTGGAAGTCTCCTGAGACTCACAGACTCTCAAAATCGTCTCTTACAAACATATTCCATCATTTTAAAAGTTTTTTTCATGAAACAACTCACCAACTATACCCATTTTCCTATTGAAAAAAATATTATTAAATTTAAAAATTTACAGCACTAAAAGCTATACTGCTAAAAAGCCAGAATAAACCATGTGCCCCTACAATAACCTCTTCAGGTTATTGCTCTGTTCAAAAACACATTGTTATGCAATTTCCATGCTAATTAATTTAGTAATGGTCCCATAATCTAATGCAACCTTGTTTCAAAAATTGGAAAACTCTTTTCATGAAGGGTTTCATGACACCCCTGCAAGGTTTAGCCTAACGGTGTCATTTGAAACACATGCAGATTTGTGGTCGTACATCTGACAATGGCCCATTAGTATAGCAGCAGCATTTAAAACACATCATACAGTAGATCATTTTAATCTGTGGGACAGAATAATAAATCTTTCTTTCTTTCCTGATTTTTAATATAAAATCATCTTTACTATCTCTTGTGACATCAGCAGAAGGACATTCAGTAAAACAACAAGAGTTTCAAAGCCATAAAGTAAAAACCTTCACATGGTTTTCTAGAACTTTCTGAAATTAAGCACTTTAAAAAAAGCCAAAAAACAAACAAACAAAAAAAAACAATAACAACAACAAACCAACAAACACATCAACACTGAGTTACTGGGAAAGCCCTCTCAGATAGGGACCACACTGCTAACAGACACCTCTTGACCTTTCACCAACACTCTGTGGCTCTCCTAAAACCTTCTCTAGTGACCTTCATGCCTCCCACTGCTGAGATTGCTCTCCTCACTGAATCCCAACCTCTGATCATTGTTTCAATGAGATTCTAAATTTACACGGCTTCCAGTATCCTTTTAATGCCTTTCCTTTATCTAAACACTAGTTCTCAGTGGAAAACTCTAATGGTTGTCTGCCAATAAGAACATTAAGACATGATTTCAATTAAAAAGATGCATAAAATTTTGCCCAAATGGATATGTTTGAACCTTTTAGAATGCAATAACTTCAATTATTCTATTTTTTTTTTGTTCCACAAAAATTATTTCCCCATTTTTCAGCCATCTCTAATTTTAACAATAACTTGCAGGTGTTTCCTGTTAAGTTGGTAATAACTCTGTCCTGGGATAATAAAACTCTTTGGGTTTGGCCCGTTTATCATATTTAAATTATAACTTAAAGGTGCATCCTGTTTACAAGGTAATAATTATATATGGGACTAAACAAACTCTTCTGGAGCCAGTCCAATCTATTGTGTTATGTTGGGCTTGAAGAAACCTCGGATAATGCCATAGGTAGTAAAAGCTGACTCTCCCCTCTCCGCAAAAATTGGGGAAAAGATAAGGAAAAAAGGTTGGTGTGTTGCCTAAATTAGGAAATTAACTTTGAAAAAATAAAGAGCCTCCAAAATGAGCAGTCAAATAATCTTAAACCTTAGCTGATGGCCAGACAGTGAGAACACACCCATGTGAATTCCTCAGGGTGGACGTCAGCACAAGCCGTAAATGCACAGCCCTGCACCCCCTGCTCTGTCTCCCATGTCCTTCCAGGGGTGTCCTGCCCCTCTCTGGCTGTGTTCCCCAGGCTCTGAGGCAGCACTGCCCCATTCCAAGGCCACTGGCCACAGCCTCCCATATCCCTCCTTGCTCTGTGCCATGGCTTGGATTTTAAATCATGCCCCTTTTTGTCAGGAGAGAAGACCCACAAGGTTCAAAAAAACCCCAAACCCCAGGGAAGGAAGTCAGCTCTGGAACTCACAAGTTGTCCTCTGTTGGACAGCTGCCTTACAGTGAGACTTGGGGTCTGATGCAGAGCTCTCCACCTTGCCCAGATCCCTTGCACTGATGATCCCAAATTTCCAGCCCCAGTGCCAGCCTGGTGCCCTCCACCTCCGTGGTTTAACAGCCTGCAGAACCTCGTGCAGTGGGACAACAGTCACTCCTTTGTTGAGGTCAGGACTTAGGGGGCTGGGGAAGGAATTTGGGTTGTCCTGTGCACAGAGGAAAGTAGCAACTGCAGTGTGAAGCACAGAGAGATACCAGCATTCATAAAAGCCACTCAAAGAATAAACTCCAGAAGCCATCAGTGCTTTTGCTCACATTGTAGCTTGGCTCCAGTGTTTCACTGTTATTTCTTAACAGCAAAATAGGCCCCAAACATTTTTCCTTTTTTTTTTTCTTTTCCTTTTTTTTTTCTTTTTTTTTTTTTTTTTTTTGCTACATACTGCACAGTATGAGTAATTCAAGGAGAGAATAAAGGCTGGCATTGTATAGCACACTTTCTCATGCACACACAAACCTCCTTCCAGCTTACTGAAGGAATCAAAGGGTGGAGGGAGTGTCTCCAGCATTTCATGTAAATGACGTCTTTTTTTTTTTCTCCACTTTTAATGCCACCATAAACTCAGTGTGATGAAGCATTGATGAATAATGAGCCCATGACACATCGTACTTTTAGAACAGCTCATATATTTGGCACATGTCAAATGCCCCATTTGTGTCCTTTCTTTCTTTCCCCCCACTCCCCTCAACTGGAGCACAGGTTCACAAACACCTTTGCCATGAGGAGGAAATGCAGGTTTATTTTCCCCCTGAGCAGCAGTGGCATCCCTCTCTTTAGGGTTCTGTGAGGCAGCTCATGCCATCCAAGCAGGCATCACACCCTCACCAAAGCCACTGCCTGGACAGGCCAGTGGTCACCCTGAACTGGGAGCCTCCAGCAGGCTGGATGCTTTTGTTCCTCCCTCATCTCCCACCAGGCATGGCACTGTCACCTTCCCTGAAGCAGTGAAGTAGAGCAATCAGGATGTCCTTGTGAAAAATGGCAGCTTCTTATTCAGCAAGTGACTTGGAGAGAGTTGGGGGTGAACTTGTATTTTATTGAGGATCTGCTTTTCCTGCATTGTCCTGGATTTCTTGGTAACAATTGGATTCCTGGATTTAAAACCACCTAGGAAAGAACTCGCTAAGTCATAAGTCATCAAGAGTGACCCAGCTGTCAGAGGGGGACAGGGGACACTGTCTTATGGGAAATGAAGAGCCTTGGTTGGTGGTGGATCTCCAGTGGCACGAGTGTTTCCATGCAATCTGCCAGTCCTAACCCTGCAGCAAGGTCCATCCTTTTGCCAGCTCTTCCTTACAAAGGGGGAGGTCAGGGATGCTCTCTTGGCACAGACCCACTGCAGACCTCAGTCTTACCTTCTGATCCTGCTTCTGAGGATTTGTGTTCCCCTGGAAATGAGGATTTCACCAGGTGGGGACGCCCAGAATGGGGAGGCAGAAGACAATTTAACAGTGCTGGAGGCACAGCATGGGAGATGTCTTCCCAGGAAAGAAGGAGGCTGGACAAAAATCAGCAGTTTTCAAATTTGGCCAAAAAACCCCATCATGTTAGCTGCAAAGGTCTGATTTCTTAATCATCAGTGTGAGAGTACCAGCAGCATGAAGTTTTGTCTTATAAAAATCATCTCTATTGTCTAGACCAGTGTACAAAGAGGCTTCATTTCTCATTTGACTTTATCATTTTACCTACATTGAGATATGGGACAATATTTTATTTTAAGCTTCTTTTTTTTTTTTTTTTTTTTTTTTTTTTGCAGTAATCTTTTTCTAAGTTTTCAAATATGTAAAAGGACTCATGTCTGGTCTCCTGAAAGGTGCATGATTTCTTTAATGGAGGCTTTCAAATCAACATAAGGGAACAGGGCCTAATGAAACTACTTGAATCTTCATCGCTTTGAAAAACATGTAAACATAACAGTTTTAAACCAACCACTTTTTCCCCATTGTTGCCAAAAATCCTATAATGCTTTCCACATGGCTGTTTAAGCTGTAAGAGGTGACATCAGACACCCAGGCTGCCATGGAGAACATAAGGAAACTTGGGTATTGCTGACAAACCATGGGCAGTTCCTTCATTTCCAAAGTTATCAGGACCACACATGGCACAAGCACAAATTAATGCCATTTCTCAACTTGATTGTGCTCATTTCCCTGGGTGACAATCTCTCCTGGATGAGATAAGCCCAGTGTTCCTGCTGGGAGCTGCTCCTGTCACTCAATTCAGCAAACAGGGTCAATCAAACCACTTTATCTCCCTCCTCCCCCTGCCCCAAAAAAAGGAAAAAAAGAAAGAAAAAAAAAGGGGGGGGGGGGGGGAAGGAAAAAGAAATGGCAATTTTCTCCATTTCATAACAAAGCTCCAGAAGTTGCATGACCCCATTTCTGTCATCAGAACTGTTTCTTTTTTTTTTTCCGCTCTTCTACAGGCAGGCTGCAGGGAGGATTTGAAATAAGGAACTAAATGAGTTTCCTGAAATTGGCTTTTCATGGCAGAGTTACGGGAACCACGCTGATTGAAACTAAGTCCTTGGGGAATTCATTTCTTCTGGCAAAAATTACAGTTCCTGAAACTTTTATCAGTCTTTTCACACCAATAATTTATATTTTAGAACTTATTTTAAGATGAAGCTGGTTTCTGAGGCTAATTATTTGCTTCTAGAAACAGATAAAGCTAAAAGCATGCTGATAATCTGCTTCTAATCTCTCTGTACCAATCTCCTTTAGCCCCATACAAATCTTCTGGTCAATGATAAATTTGGCAGCTCTGTTTTCAGCATTGGCTCAAACTCAGCTGATCTGAATGCTCTTTTTAAACAAAAACAAAAACAGCTCCTCCTTTTACAAAATACACGGCCGCTGTTCACTCCAAGCTGCAACTGGTTAGGCTGAAAAAGGGTTAAATCCGAGTTTTCCATGGCTGCATTGAGTGCTCCTATAATATTTTGCCTCCTTGATTTTAAGTCAGCCACATGCCCGCTGCTGAAACTACAATGCAGTCAGTGTCTGGATCTCTGACAAAGATCAGGCTTTCATCCCTGTTATTTGTGTTACTCCTCAGAGTTTTTTAATGGTTTTTAGCAGAGAAAAATAACAGTCATGGCTTGGAAGTGCTTCAGAATGACCCAGCACTTACCATGGTGCAGCCCTTTCAGGGATTCTTTGGGATCCAGGTTCTGGCTGCTGCTCCACGGGGATCTATGTCTTTTCAGGCAGGTTTCCAGTGACTGGCACAGGAAATATAATAATCTGTAATAATGAGGAGCAAAATTCTACATTCACCCCAGAGACTGGGGCTTGATACTTTCAGAGAAGCTGCAGTCAAGTGGAAAGAAACATTCATTTGATCACATCAGCCAGATCATGTGAGATTTCAGGTCAGCATGGTGACAGGACAGTCACACCACCCCATGTCACCTGCCAAAGGAGTTGTCCTTGTTCATCATGGACATTAAACTTTGCCTGGATCCAAATCCACACCACAACAGTTGCTCCTCCTTTTTTTTCCTTAAAATCTCTTTCTGCAAGAGGCTCCTTCAAGAGCTGTCTTCAAGTCTTAACAAGCATGCAGAGAGGTTTTTGTCTCCTTCTGTGCTCCATCCCTACATCACTCCATGTCCTAAACACTTTAAATAAGGGGAACCTTGAACTTCTTGCTCACATGGAGTATGTTACCATTGCACATCCAAGTAATAGTTTTTCCATCTTGGAGTATCCTTTTCCTTTGCCTTTAGCCATCATTCTCTGCTAGACAGCATCTTGGATGTTTCTTTCCGTAGAAAAAGTGTCCGCTAAAAATCACTCTTTGCCCATAGCTACCTGACATCACACAGGACATCACACAAAAGCCTACTTTTCCTCATATTGGCAGTTTGGCAACGAAACACATTGGGTGGCTGACAGAGGATCCTTCTGTAGGGGTGACAGAAGTGGCCTCAGAACTTACCACAGGCCTCTGGTTTATGATGCAAACTCCACATTTTCCCAGAAGATAAAGGAATTTGCACACATGGTGAACTTGCCGTTGTCATTTATGTAAAGATTTGAAGATGAATTAGCAACTGTCTGATCCAAAGTCCACTGAAGCCAGTAAAGGCCATAAAGAATCAAAGACAATAAAGATACAAAAGAGTACTGACAGCCAAGATATTATTTTCCCTTTTTTTTTTTGCTTAATAAAAAACAGTTCAATCAACTCTTTCATTTATGCCCTGCAGCATACAAATAAACATATCATGACACATTTTTCTTCCTTGGCAAAAACAGCTTAACAGAATAACATGAAATCATCAGTATCAACCAATCCATTAACTTCACAGCCGAGTTATGCAAGGAATTAATTTTGTACTCAAAGATACACTAATCTGAGACTGCAAAACTGTACCTGTTACTAAATCACAGGTGCAGAGGGAGGGACTGTGCTTCTGATGGGCAAAATAAGAATTAGCTGCTCCCAGCTGTCCAGTGTATCATGAACTTACTTGGATTTAACATATTCCTCTGCCCCTACATGAGCCATACTCTGACCACAACCCAGACAACATTATCAGGCAAGAGCAAGGGGTATATTTACCCAACAGGAGGTACAGCAGTCCCCCCTCCTGCTTCCTGAATCCAGTTTTCTGTCCAGAAACCTTGCTCAGCTGAAAAATAAATCAATTTTAGTTGTTTGCCTGGGATAAGATTGCAAGACTTTTAGCTAAGCCAGGGTTCCTGCTGCAGAGCAGCCCCCAGGGGAATGCAGCCATTGCAGATTACTGGTGCAGGACATGCACAGGGGAAGGACACACAGGCTTACATCCCTCCAGGAAATCCCAGGGAGAGAGATGGAGTCCTGCCCTCAACCCTGTCCCAAGGGTTTAGCACTCCTCCAGAGCCTGACAAATAGATGGCCTTTGTCTGATGCCCCTGGGGGCAAATGCAAGCTAATAAAAACTGGAGTCCACACAGATAACATATAATTTAACTGGGTTTTAGGCAATGGTCTTCCAGGCTATCTCATTATTCTCTTTGAACAGGCTTTGAATTATGCTTTTGCAATTTTTGATGAAAGTGTACCAGTGGTTTTGCAGCATTAGCAAACTGAGTTAGATTGAACAGTTAGAATTAATGGGTACTTTGATTTCATCTTTTCTCTTTAACCTTGAAACCAGCAATCAGGCAGCAAAACCATTTTCCCCTGCTCATGTTTTCTTCCTTCAGTCATCTTTCTCTACTCTGCCCTCTCAGGCATTTGCTTCTGGTTTGTTTGACTTTGGCCAGGCTGCATTTCCAATTCACTAGCACTCTCTGGAACACCAGTGCCTGCTTCACAACATTTTCACATTTTCAGTATTGAACTGTGACTATTTGTAACCAGGACGAAGTAAAAATCTTGCTGTTGGTGGTGGTGACCCAACCAGTTCTTCTGGCTGTGCTTTTCTTTTTTTTTTTTTTTTTTTTGCTCTTATTGAGTGTTGTGGAGTCTGACTGAATCATAGCAATCGTAACAAACAAACTCCACTTACCTTTTGTTGGAGTGGCTTATACAGAGCAGAAGAAATCTCTGAGGAGCTCTCCCACATGTTCTCCTTTAGCCTCAAGGAGACATGGTCCACCCATGATTCCCAGCCACGAGCCTCTGCCAGCCCTGAAATGAACTTATTCTTGTCTTAAACATAAAACTAACAAGCACACAAGTCCTTAGTTGATGTGGCTGTTCAAGGCACCTCTGGGTAATGCAACCAGACTCATCCAGCAAAGCAGGATTCCTAAATTTCCACTGTAAAGGTCCCAGATCTCCTGGTGGAAGGGGAGAACCCTCACATCCCCACCAGACCTGCCTTGGAGGCCTAATACAGACAACTGGAATGTGCCTGCAGTCTGAGGCCAACAACACTGCAAATAAAACATGTGCAATAAATTCACAGCTGATATGTACAACAGCCTTATCTGAGCAGAGTGTAGCAGCTAGATGTGCCTTTTCATTTATTCATTTATTCCATGGTTCCCACCGCCCAGATTTCCCTCTGCTTGGGATCAAAGAAGCCACATAAATGATAACAGTGGCAGAAGTTACCACAAGAGAATCACATCCCACAATCCCTCCTCTTTTCATTTTTCCTCCACAATATTTATTTGGGGGGGGAAAAAAGTGTTTTCACGGGATTTACAATCCACAAAGCCATAAAGACTTGTAGAAGAAAAAAAGAAATTTCAGGTGCTACTTAAGAAATTCCTCATTTCTAAACCTCAGTGGATTAAAGTTTCTGCCCTAATGACCCGTGTGAGTGCTTTTGTGTAAAACTTTGAATAACTTTATTGATTACATTCTGTACAGCACAAGTCTCTGGACTCTTATTCTTGTTTTTCTCTTCTAAAAAGCTCCTATAAAGACATACAGTACCAGAATGGATTAGTGCATTAGCCCTTGCCTTTGCAGACTTACTTGCAATCCAGAAAGGATTTGGATGAAGAGAGTCTTACCAGGCAGGATCACACTTCTTAGTGGAAAATATTTCATACTGAAAAAAAAAAAAATGGGAAATGTAACATTTAGCACAATTCAACCTGTTTGATAGCCTTTTCTGTGCTGAGGCACGGGGGTGGCTACAGGAACAGCACCACCAGGCAGCACTGGGGTGCCTCAACAGGGCTGTCTCAGAGCTAGGATAGTTTTCATAAAGAGCTTTCTCAGAAGAAGATAAAAGAAAGCCCTTTGGTAAAGCTGAATGGGAGAGTCCAGCTGGCATAACACAAGTTACAGGTGAAAAATGAGGTTTATTGGCAGAATGTTTGAGTCTGACTGAAAGAGCAGCACAGTGCCCACAGTTTTCTCTTTCCTCTGACAGAGTCTCCATAACCCTTTTCCTCCTGGTGTTTTCCAACACAAGGCTCTTTCACACAAGAAAACAGATGACAAGGTGAACACAGGTTTTAGTTTTAAAATGACCTACGGGGCCTTCAGTCTGTTTTTAGAAAGGAAACAGGATTTCTGTCTAAAACCAGACTCTCCACCCTCTCTTTCTACCCTCCCTTGTCCTTTCCACCTGTTTAGATGTTTTCACAGTGGGATAACACATTCATTCCCTCCAGACCGGGGCTCAGCTGTTAGGAATGGAAAATAAAACCCAAGTTTGCAGAGTATTTTTAGCCCAGGGAAAATAAAGCGGTTGCAAATCCCGTCCACCCAGCAGCTCCTCTGGCTTGTGCAGATCCCTGCCCAGAAAGAAAGGAAACCGCAGGGCCAGGCTGAGCCCACTGGTTTTAGACCCAATGCCAAGCAGTGACTCACCCAACAATCCCACCCTTCTTTTTCTGCCTGGGTGAAGGTGCCCTCCCCAGAGGTCACATCAGCTGGGCCTTGCCATGGCTGTGGCACTGCTGCTGTCACTGCCACAGGGGCACCCAGCCCACGGCTCTCACCCTCAGCAGAGATCATCTCTTGGTGGCTGGCTCACCACCAGGCTGCAGAGGGGTCTCCTGTTTACCTCTGATCTCCCCAGCCTCGAGGGACAGGCCTTCTGAGACAAGGCAGCGCGAAAGGGGATACAGCACTAAACAGATGACACATATTTCAGATCCACCTAATGGCTGATCCTGGTTTCCAGGCTCCCCAAGTGCCATTTGTCTTTAACAAATGGCCACACCGGCTGTGGGGATGATATTTTAAAAATGTCTTTGAAAGGGCTGACTTGCCTCCAATGGCATCTGCAGCGTGTGTGCCCCTGACAGTTGTCCTCTGTGCTGTCAGGCTGCTTCTACTGCAGGTAAAAGCAAACTATTCTGAAATAGAAACTGTAAACTGACAAGGAAATGTGTGTAGAAAAAGCATGTCCTGAATGGAAGAGGTGGTTTTAAGAACCAAAGAGAGGAGGATCTAGAACACACTACTGTCGCAGACATCTTTCATGAAAAATCCTTTCTTAGGATTTTTCCTTGTGAGAAGGACTTTTCCTTCCATTTTCTTTTTAGTATAGTCTTAATGTAACATATACCATAAAATAATAAATCAAGCCTTCTGATCATGGAGTCAACATTCTTGTCTCTTCATCCTGAAAACCCCTGTGACCATGGTCACCCACTACCATCTATGGTTAGGTCTGAGCATCCTTGGACTGTGAGCTGTAAATGGAGTTTATGCTGAAGTTGTAGCAAAGCAGTGATTTCTTCACTGCTGCATTGACTGTTCAGCATCTTGTACGCAACAGAAACACTGGATGCTGTCAAATTGTTCAGACATTGCTGAGAGGAAGATATAAATCCTGAAATACCCTTTATGAAAATTTTTTCCAGTTTTGGGAAAATCTGTCTTGGGAAAATCTGAAGATCTGGTACAACTCTCTGGAACACATCTCAGACAGGCCCCCTGTAAAGCAGCAAAAGGCAGCCTAGCTGAGCCCTGCAGCCTGTGCCCAGGGATCCTGTTTTTAACATGAAACACAACAGGCCCAGCTCAGTTCCCACTCATCCTACAGCACCTCCCAACACAGAAGTGTTTCCATATCCATTTCCATGTCCATCCATGTGTGACCAGGTGCCAGGCCCTGTGGGCTGGGAGCAGGGACAGCCTGAGGTGTTCCCAGTGCCTTGGACAAACTGCACACACCAAAATGCTGGAGCAGTGTGTGCACACCAAGTCTCACAAGGACCAGACTTATTATGAAGGCATCACAAACAGCTCAGACATATCCTCCTGTCCAAGAAATCCTGGAAAGAAATATGGCAACTCCTTTGGGAACCATTCAACTCTGCTCCATCTCCATTTACTTAGTCATCAGCAGCACGCTGCTGTGGGCTCACTTAGTTGTGGGAGTATTCCCAACAGACCTCCTTAAAAAGCACTTTCTATTTAAGACCAAAAAACAGCTGCTGATAATGCTGCCTTAATCTGGCCATTTTGCTTCTGGCTTCTATAGATTCCACATTTTTCCTATCCAGCCAGCACAAGAAGCAGTTTAGCATCCATTGCCTGGGATTTCTGGGAATGCTCAGCACTGACCTCACTGTAACCAACACCGAGTGTGCTTTGTTTGCCTCTTCCTTTTATTCTTGAAAAGATGGAGCACCCACAAACAGCAGATCATCTGCAAAGTTAAGGCACGGTTATTCCAGTAGCTGACACACTGCTCTGTGAATGCTGGCTATTTACAGCACATGTAATCCCAGTTTATCTTCTGCAAAATCTTTAGCACGTTATTTCTGGGAGTTCAAGTTATAACTGCTATGATTTGTGACTGTACAATTTAAGGAAACTCTTCTATTATTCCATCCACTTTGGAGACTCGGAGGAAAAACATCTTCCTGAAGCTTTCAGTCCTTCTACAGGGAAGTGAGTAATATATGCCTGGTATTACCTATTAGCAAATATTTTAACCCTCGCCAGCTCTGGCAATATTGCTGCTGGTATATAGCATAAATTCCTTGGGAATTAGGCTTTTTTTTCTTTTAGTAAATCTCATCTGAGGCACCCCCACCAACCCAGCCAGCTTTACCCACCTTGGATGCAGGGTGTCAGTGAAGACCCATCTAGGCAATTCTGCTTCTGAACTCCCAGCCTCTCCTTGGAGATCACCAGAAGAAAAAATATTTTAAGAGCAATGAAAACATTAACAACACCAGCCAGATTTTGAAATGGCAGAATCTTTGTTTACCAAAAGAGATCTTTCAATTTTAAGCAAGGATTCTCTTAAATGCTGGCTTTCAGGCTTTTCCCAATTTTAGGGACCCAGGGGGGCAGTGTCCACTGAAGACTATGCCACAGCAAATTCAAGCACACAAGGCCAAAACAAGAAGTCCTGTTTTTCCCCTTTTAAGTTCCAGAGAGGCCAATAAGAAATCCACAGACCTCAAGTGATTCTGCCAACCACAGCAGAAAATAGCTACTGTGGAGTAACATTAGCAAAAGTCTGCCTACAGGTCATGAGTTTCTTCAAGAGTGACTTTTTTCCCAGATGGTCTTTTTGAGCAGTCTCACAAAACCTTTGGTACAATTTTCTGCTATTTGCAGAATGTAAGGCAAAAAAAAAAAAAAAATGGGCATTTTAGTCAAGGCACACATAGCCAAAGCCTTCTATTCAGAGTCTAGCTCAGCTGAAATTGTTGTTAAACTGGTAGTGACAGGACCAGGCTCCAGCAGACACCAAGTGCTTCTGAAAAGTCCAGTTTCCATGACCAGGAAACTGGAGAAGCAGTAAATTTTGTCATTTCTGACAACAGGAGCACTCTGGGCGCTGGCTGGATCTTGGGTGTTGCATTTTTGCTACACAACATGAGGGTCCACTTTACAGATGTGCACAAACAACCTCCATACATGTCTTCAGCAAGATATGCGCTTCAAAACTTATTTACAGCTGCTAAAAGTCTCATCTTCCAAATGGTCTCAAAAAAGAAGTTGAAAGGCTCCTGAGCTGGATGTCAAAAATTGTATTTGGAGGAGACTCAGTTGTTCTCTGAGGGAACGCAGATTTTTTTTACTGACTTACCCTATGTAGATGATTGAATCAGAGGACTAAAAGTGGACTTTTGCTTTCTCAGAAGCTAGGCAGTGGTTGCCTTGCCTTGCACTAACAGCTTCTGGCTACCTGGTCCCACATGTGAGCAGGTGAATAATTGACAGATGGTTTTCTTTATGCAGCTAAGTAATAACTTTCAACATTATGTCAGGAGAGATTAGGAAGGGGGGAAAAAACACACTGAAGAAAGCTGGGGCTTAAACTTGTTACCCAGTGCCAACCAGGGCCAGGGGTGCCCAAAGGTGCTCGTTAGAGAGGGTGTTTACAGGTGAGCCATTATCGGGTACTGGTATAAAATACTGCCCTGGAAAAGCACTTTTAATAAGCTCCAGCTGCCTGGGAAATGAAAAGCAAAATTCCTGCAGCAAACAGTCGATCTGAAAAACAACCAGTAGTAGGGCTGAAACAAAGGAGCTGAGCTTGAAAAGCAGAGCTGTGGCTGAGTCAAGCTGCAGTTTGGAAAGGCTATCAGATGGATGTTTGCCTAGCTTTGCTTTTATGCAGGGATTTGCTCCTGCCAGCACAAGGAGCTGCTGAGACCACAGCCTGTCTTCTTTTGCCTTTGTATCCTTACTTGTGCCCCCAAGACTTTGCTGCCATGAGATCATAGGCTGCGTTTCTGGGCTAGCTTAGAAAAAATGCAACAGTTTGCAGAGGTGTAATAATGTGTTTTATTTCAAAACAGAGCTTAAAACAGAAATAGAAACACAAACAGCGAGGCCTGACAGCCCCTCTCCCCTCCCACTCCCACAAGCTGCTTGTCTCCTGCTTCCCTTCCCAATTTTCTGTTGGCTCAGCTGGCAAAAAATGGGGGTGATCAAACCTTTCTTTCTAAAGGTAAATGGGAAAAAGACCCACTGGCTTCCCTCTGATGGCACAAAACCCCTGCAGGGCTGGTGACAGGCACCCATTGCCTCTGTCCTCAGCTTGCAGAACAGCCCCCACCCCGTGCTAGCCCTTTATCAATAAAATAAAACATAAAATAACAAAATAAATGCAGCCTACCTGACCTCAACAGCTCCATCTTTTCACCTTGTGGAAGGAAAATCTGGATTGAGAACCTTGAGATTGATTTCCTTGTTCTTTTAAGGAGGACCAAAAGGGACAATCAGTGGCAGAAGAGGGCAGAGAGAGCCACACTGGCTTAAATTGAAGTTTGGTTTGGGTAGCAGAAGCAGCACAGCCCTGTACAGGATAATTCACTCCTGTTCTTTCCAGCCTAATGGAAACAGAACATGCCTTCTCTCACATCTTCTTTTCAGGAGGCCTGGCACATCTGGGACTATCATAAGCTCAGATGTCATCTGGTTTATGCCAGGGTTCCAGTAAGTGTTGCCCATGGATAATGAAAATGCTTTCTTCAAATGCTCTCCCAGGGCAGGATAAGGACTTTGGCCCTTCATTTGGCCCTTCATGCACCTTCATTTCCATTATTTTCCTTGGCTGCATAAAAAAATTTTAGACTAGAGGTGTGTTTAGTTTAGAGGGCCAATGTTGTTCAGAAAGGATGCTGGTGATCCTTCCCCATCTGAGGAAAAAGGCTTTTTGTTATTCCCACAGAATCCATTGGAGTAACAGACTTGCATCTTCCATCAAGGCTGATTAATAATGTTTTATTGTGGTTGTACACCAGCAAATCGTTAATGCAATTTCCATCCTATCACCCATGAACACAGCTTTTCAGTTGTTCATGACCCTCATGACCAAATTTTACTGGATCAAAATTGTCCCTTCTGCTTATTTTTGAGTATCAGGAAAACTGGCATGGCTTACTCATGCTTCAAAAAGCAAACAAGCAAATGCATGACTGGGCCCTAGATGCCAACAACAACAGTCCATGTTTATTGTGATGGTTGGACATACAGGCAATAGATTTTGAGCATACCGGTGAAATGCTCAAAGCAGATTAAGCATGCAGAAAACTGGTTGAGTAGCTTTGAAGTTGTGACAATAACCATTTTCAAATGCTGTCAAAATTTCCATTACGTTTCTTGGCTTGGTCTCACTTCAGGAGGCTGGATCTTGCACACTTGGTAGAACTTGCTAATCAGTTTTTTTCTGGTTTATCTGAAGTGCTTTTCACTTTGGGGGCAATTGTGAAGCAAAATAGAAACAAGGAACAGCACAGTCCAAAGACATTTAAGGTAGCCAGGAACAGTGGAGGCAAGACTATTCTGAGACATGAGCAAAGCTGATTTTTTTGTTTCCCTATTTGTTTGCGCCAAGGCTAAATAGTAATTTCTAAAATTCTCTCAGGACTTTATAAGCTTGTCTAGTCTGCCACTCCTCAAGGTGACCCTCTCATTGTCAAACCCAGCCTGATGGGAATTTTAGGTATTTGCTGAATCTGTGCAATACGTTCCAGCCAATCACTTTTTGGAATATATTGCTAGAATTTCCTATGCCATTCGCTTATATTACATCTTCTCCCCCATTTTTCCCCTGCAGCAGGAACAGAGCTGGGACTGCCAGCAGTAGTGAGGCTTTTTGGGATTAAAAACACCCTTCATAGACTGCAGAGAGCCAAGGGTAGCATGGACTATAAACAACATCTTTTTTCCTGATTCACAGTTTGAAAATTGATAGAGCTGCAAATTTCCAGAAATTTGACCTAAGCTGAGTCCATCTGAGTTATTTCTTACTCCTGCATCCTGCCCAATATTTTCTTCCAGTAGCTGGGCATTCTCTTCCAGCCAAGGGGGTAAAAAAGGAGGAAAACCTTCAAGTCAAACCCAACTTGATGGGAATTTTAGGTGTTTGTCAAACCCAGCCTGATGGGAATTTTAGGTATTTGTTGAATCTGTGCAATATGTTCCAGCAAATCATTTTTGGAATATATTGCTAAAATTTCCTATGCCATTCACTCACTTTACATCTTCTACCCCATTTATCCCCTGGCAGCAGGAGCAGAGCTGGGACTGCCAGCAGTAGTGAGCCTTTTTGGGATTAAAAACACCCTTTACAGAGTGCAGAGAGCCAAGGGTAGTGTCCAGAAATTTGACCTAAATTGAGTCCATCTAAGTTATTTCTTACTCCTGCATCCTGCCCTATGTTTTCTTTCAGTAGCTGGGCATTCTCTTCCAGCCAAGGGGGTTTAAAAAAAAAGAGGAAAACCTTCAAGTACATTTCCCTTTCCAGTGTGTAGCAGGGAAAGAGTGGAAGTGCCCAGGGGCAGCAGCGCGTGGCCACGCAAACCCTCAGCTGATGATGTGATGGCACAGCTGATGATGTGGACAGAGGCAGAGAGGCAATCCCAGCCTCTCCTGAGCCCAAGTGCTTCAAAAGCTCCCCCACACCAGCTCCCCAGACAGCCTGGCCAAAGGGCAGGTCAGGCTGAGACAGTTCATTCCCTTCTCCTTGATCTTTCCCTTCTCCTTGATCTCTCAGACTTCACAGGAAGCCTTTGAAGCAGTGCAAATAAGGGCAGGAGCTGCTGCCTTTAGGTTTAGATCCCCACAAATTACATCCATCTTTCACCCAGCCTGAGATGTTCTGCTGAACAATAGATGCAGATACTGGAGGCTCATTAAGGCCCTTTTCTCCAAGCCCCAGGCTGGAGCATATCCAGATTTTCAAAGGCTGGACATCATTTAGCCAATGTGCATCCTCCAGAGCATCTCTGAGACAGACATTTAGCCTGTTGGCCTTAATATCCCTTGAAGATTTCAGACATATGATTCCTGCTCATTTTTCAAATGTGCTTCAGATTTAGTCTGAAGGGAAAAAAAATCTGAATTATTCCATTCTCCAGGAAAATGTTACAAAACTGGTTGCCCTTCCAGATCCATTTTATGTTTCTTTGCAGTTTTTTTGTTAAAAGTGGGAGAAACAGACTGTAAGAAAACAAGGCTGCATCTGATTTCCATTCTTCTGAGGGTATGTTTCAAATGTTGCACAGCATTTTCTAACATAATTAATAGAACAAACTTTTTTATTTTTGCATTCATCTTAAGAATTTATTGCTAGTGCCAAGTGATAACTTGGACATAGATTAGCCCTCCAGCATCAGAAAAGAAATTCAACAGTCTGGGTGGGACATTTTGAAGGGCAATTGAGATTTATAATATGTGATTTATAAATTGTGATTTATTCTCTGCCATTTAGGAACAGTGATTTACAATTTATTTACTGTGATTTTACTGTGACTATTCCTTTATTTTGTACTTTGTTTTTCTCAGGTGTCTTCATCTTGTTCACTTTGAATTTAATACATGTCATGAAGCCATTTGTTTATTCACAAAATTTGCTGAAAACCTCTAAGTGGAAACAGCCTAATGGTACTTAGGAATTATGAAATTAGACCTTCAGAGCTCAGGCAATAGAAGTACTAAGTGAACTTAAAAGAAAATATTGCCAGCCAGAAGTCTATGTACAAATCAGGAACAAGACAAGACTGCTGAGAACGTGCTTTGAGCTGTTTTATTTTTCAGCATCAGTCTCATTACATAATTATGACAATGAGAAGATGCCATCAGCTCACATCTTACACAGCAGACCAAGAACTTATTGTTACAACTTACTTACAAACTTTTTGACCAATCACACAAAGAAAAGCACATTGACAGTAGTTCTATCCAACCACTATAAGCACACGTGCCTCTGGTTAAAACAATGCTTGCTTATTTCGAATACAATACCTACTTGCCAGCCTTAAAACACAATGCACAGAGATCCATTATTAAGCTTAAAACTTCTTAATATCTTGCTAGATAAACTTTTCTGTAGCTTAGAGAGTTATTCTAGACAAGTGTTAATACACAGACCATTGTGCTATTTGTCTTTGCTTTTCTACTTTTTAAATAATTTTTCTGCTGACCTATCTCATGGCTGCTGCTTAACTCAGACCACAGTTCTGCTGTCTCTGAAGCTTGCCTTTTGCAGCTTTCCTAAAGCCATCTAATTTTGTAGATTCCCACAGAAAACATGGCAAAAGCACAGCTGTCTGTGTGCTGAGTTTCAGTTCTGCAGTGCTTACCTGGAGCTGCACCAGCTGAGGGCTGAGATGGCTTCAACCTGTGCCCGAGCTCCTGGCTGCCTGTGCATTTTCTGATCAAGCAAAAGGCTGCTCTTGGGGCACTCTGGGGGATGGAAGAGGTTCCTTAAAAGATGTCCCAGCCCAGAGGGGTGATTGCTGCAGCAGAGCTCACCTGGCCCTGCACTGCCTGGGTTGAGGTGGGAAGGAGCAGGGAGATGTTCAGGGACCACGGGACAAGAGGACACAGCCCTAAGTTGAACCTGGGGAGGTTTAGGCTGGACATCAGGAGGAATTCCTCCACAGAAAGGATGATTGGGCATTGGAATGAGCTACCTGGGGAGACTGTGGAGTCACCGTGTCTGGAGGTGTTGCAGAAAAGATGGGATGTGGCACTCAGTGGGTGACAAGTGGGGTCAGGTCATAGGCTGGACTCAACAGTCTCAAATGTCTTTTCCAACCCAGTTAATTCTGTTATTTCCAACCAGTTCATCCTGCTATTCTGTGATTCTGATTCTGCACTTGCTCCCAGGAGCAGCATCCCCTCACAGCCCAGTCTCACCCCACCCCTGAGGGACACCGGAGTAAATCCAGCCCCTCCACAGCCATTACAAACACTCTAAATACAACAGCTACTCGTGGCATGAAACTTGTCTCCCTAAATGATTCTGTTTGGGTGTAAAACACAGCACTGGCCAGGGTGCAACTGCTGCCAAGCCCTTGCCCTCCCCTTCCACCTCAGCCTCCAACCAAACTAATGCCAGTGCTGTTGGAAGTAGGATGTCATAGTGCAGCACACACATACACAGGATCCCTTTAGATTCTGGTTTATATCTGCAGTGAGAACCTTGGCAGCTGTAAAAATATATTTTGGTCTGGTCACTAAGCTAAAGATTTTTTTTTTTTGCTCTAATTTCATACACAGTTACTAAAAGAGTCAGGGCTTTTGGCAGTGACATTGCACAGTTCTGTCAGCTAATCCCTCCCCCCATACACAACTTTAAAAATGATTAATGAAAATCCACCCTGGGCTGTATGATTAATATATTTAAACAATTTGAAAATGGACATGCTTTTCATTGTTGTCTGCTTTACAATGGGATGCTTCATCAGAATGGAAGAAAGTGGAATGTTAACAGGGCCAGAACATTAATTACTTACATCTGAGCCCCCCAAGCTCAGTAACCAGCTACAAGCACGAGCATCTGGAAGTGACAAACAGATTTTTACAAGGCATTACATCGAATTTATCCCATCCTAGTGGCTGGATAGATCAGCGTGTCCACAGAGCTCCTTAATTTTGGTTGAACACAATGCTCTGCATTTACTGCCAGCACTTCTGTGCAAGGGCTGCTTGGACAGCAAGTAGGGTTTGATCCTGGGGTTATCCCACAGGATCATCAATGTGGTGAAGACCTTCAAAATCACCTATTCCAACCATTACTCAGCAGCACCATAACCACCCCAAAACTGTGTCCCCAAGCGCCACATCCAGATACCTTTTGTGAGTCCACCACCCCTCTGGGCATCTTATTCCAATGTTCCAATGCCTGACCACTCTTTCAGTGCTTGACAATCCTTTCAGTGAGCTGCTTTTTCAATTTCCAATGTAAACTTCCCCTGGTGTTACCTCCTGTCCTGTCACTTGTAACCTTGGAGAAGAGCCTGACCCCACCTCTCCCTGGGCAGTTCAGAGAGTGAGATGTCCCCTGCTGGTGACAAACAGGCTCCATCTGCCTTAAAGAGGGAAAAGGACTTTAGTGCAGGAGTTAGCAGGGCTCATGGAAAGAGCTTTGCACCAGACTTGAAGGGAGAAAGAGAGAAAACCACACCTGCTAGAGATAAGCCAGGGCATGGCCACCATGATCTGAGGGGTCTTTTCCAACCTGAATTATTCTATTATTCTACAATCAAAAAACCCCAAAATTCTGCCCCTGACACCAGGCTCAAAGCAAGGTATTGATCTGCAGGGTCCTCCTGTTTCTTCTCTCATTCCTTGCCCCCAGAAGGACAGAGAGGAGCGCTATGAATGCCCAGATCCTTTAACCAGTCATCCCAAGGCCCTGAAGTCTCTTGACTGACCTCAAACTTCTTGTAGGAACTTCACTGTTGTCCAGCTGGAATGAACAGCAATCTGAGGGCTGCACCAAGGCTGGGAAGGTTTATCTTCATTATCTCCACATCTTTAACCTGGGTGCTGGCAAGACAGCAAACATCCCCACCGAGTGGGCCCAGTTTGCATAAGGGCCCTTCTGTTCCCTCAGGAGCAGAGAGTCTCCCATGGCCAAGAACCAGCCTCTTTTCCTTTCTGGAAGCAGCTTTGAGGTGGGACACAGGCTGATACCTCCATAGGAGAGAACCACTGCCATTGTCACTGCTCAGTTCCACTGTCACCTGCTGTCCAAGGGCACCTTGGGTTTGTCCCTGTCATCCAAGGGAGCAGGCAGGAGCACTTTGAAGCAACCCAGGTGTGAGTTCACCAGCAGTAGCAAAGTATTAGCGAAACCAAGCCTTCCCTCTGCAGCAGACACACAAAAAAAGTAGTTTTATCCTGTTACTTGAGTAGGAAATTGCCAATTACCTTTGGGTTTGGGATGTGTTAAGTGGGGCAGTCATGAAGGAGACATGTCTGCTGTGCTGGACAGGGACTTGTCACCCATGTCCCCTCTCCACTGAGTGTGTTCATCCAGGTGGAGACAGGCTGGAGAATTCTGTGTGTTCCATCTGCCGGCTGGGAGTGTCCCAGGGAAGGCAGGGAGTGTCATTCCAGTCCTCTCTCCTCTCTGACACAGAGCACTCTGGCCCTAGGCCTGGTTAGTGCAGCACTGGCAGCCTCTCCTTGTCATTACAAAGGCATTTCTGTGGATGCAAATGGGCTTTTTTGTAGGCAGATCTAGAGCTCTGTGAGGCCTTAGGCACCTAAAATAAGACTTTAGCACCTCGCACTCAACGCTCATCCCCAGCACCCACAGCTCTGTGCACAGAAGTGTACAAATGTGCTTGTCTGTGCTTCAGGGTGTGACCAGCAGTGCCCCTGCACTGGGCTGCTCAGTGCCTGCCTCAACCCTAGGCCCTATCATGACCACAGATGTGGCATTTTTCTACACATTTCACACAAATGGCTCGATTCATCCAGCAGTCTCTGAGCAGCCCCCTGAATGATGCTCTGTGTGATGGCTGTGGTCAGGGTGGCTTTCCTGCCAGCCCAGGGGGTGACAGGGTGCTGTGACTCCTGCTCCAACAATGCCTGCATTCCTCTGGGGACTACAGGGGGTCTGACTCCAGCTTCTGGAGGGGCTGGGGGGGCCAGACACACATTTTCCCCCTGTGAGTGTCAAACTCCTTGAGATGTCCTGAGAGAGGAAGGTCATCCCCAGCCTTGTCACTCAGCCCACTGCACATGACTGCCAGCAATGAAAGATGCATTTAGCTGGAGTCACTGGGGGCACAGTTGCTTTCCAGAAAGCTGTGAGAGCAGTCACCACTAGGGATGTGAGTCTGCATCCCTTGGGAAAAGGAGAAAACTGAAAAACTGACCTTTCCTGGGGTTTGCCCAACCAGCCTGTTGCTGCACTCCTGTGTAGCCACTTCTGATGAAAGACGGGGTCCTAGTGAGGTCCTTCAGATGTGAAAGGATTGGCAGCTGATTTCAGGAGACTCCCAAGCTCTAATTAAGTAAATAATAAAAAAATTATATAAGAATTTAAAAGTATAATAATTAATAACAATGGCTAATGAAAAATCTATTGAATAATAAAAGACAGTTTAAAAGTACCAATGCTTAACATTTTAAAATTGATTGCTATCAGATGTGCAACATAAGCCATAATAAGGTTAATAACTTAAAGTTTCTCTTTCCTGACTTCTTGTGGTTTTGAGACAGCAGAGGTATGGCTGGAGCTTTAAGGAACCTGTCTTTTTAAACTTTAATGTATTAAAGATACATTATTATGTTAATGCAGCATTAAGGGTATGAGCATTTAAAAGTCACGCATTGTCCCTGCTCAACTAAACCTGTTGTGTGACAGCAGAAACCTTCTCTTCCTTCTCTTGCCTTCCTAATTGACACTTGCTGTCAATTTAGTGACACTCTCACAAACCCTACAGCACACACAAGTACAAGAACTGCTGTAGAAACCGAGTAGCTCAATCAAGGGCTGAAAACATTGCAATGATTTTCATTATTTTGAAAATGTACTTTTCAGGGTATCAGCCCTGAAGTGACCCAAGCTGCGGAGTGTGACTGGCAGCCTGTGGATGCATGGGAATCCTGCAGCAAGGATGGATATTCTGCAGCTTGGGGCAGCCAGTCCACCAGACAGCTCGAGGCTGTAGGTCAACATTCAGCTCTGTTTGTTGTTCTTCAGAAAAGACAAATGTCTCCTCCTCTGGTGTTTTCCTCCTTTAATATCCAGCCATCTGGTACCACAAAAAATAAAGTACTATTCAGAGCAGTATCTGTGCAAACAGCAGATAAAGCAAATGCCAAGCCAAGATGCCTTAGAGGTGCCGACATCTCCAGACCAGAAAGGCAGGACTGGGCCAGAGGCAAGGAAATCTGTCTCGTCTTCCCACCACATGACATTCAGGGAAGTAAATGAATCTAGGCACTTTAATGTCATCAGGATTTTAGGTTTTGAGCATTTGTTGCAGGATGTGTCCTCAGGAAATGAAGAAAACTGAACAAAAGTCCCACAAGATGAAGCTCTCTCTAGACTTGCACAGATATGCTGGATCTGAATGTCCTTGCATTTAGAAATGGACTTGCAGGGAACACAGTTCCTTATTTTCTTAGCTGGCTTACCTGAAATCGAGTTGATCCCAAAAGTGAGCTGTCTGAAGGATGAACTCTGGACAAATGGTGCCAATTGCTCCTCCTGACTTTGGCATTACTATGAATACTCATCACTTAAGGATACTCTGGAATTTGTAAATTAATATACATTGCCCTCCAAAAATTTCAAACTCTTGCTCTCTTTGGACTACATACACAAACTATATCTACAGTATGTGAGGACAAGATAAAATTAGAAAAGTCTCATCATTTGGGGGCTGTAGAATGAAAGTTACTTGAACTTTCTTTTAATTAAAGAGGAAGCTTGAAGCTATGAATATGGGTAAATTTATCAGTCCTCCTTCTCAGTTCCCTGGAGCTGGATTGGGCTCTCAGCTCTCAGGTGTTTGCACTCCATACTTTGCCTCCAGACCTCCTCCTGGAATTATCAAAGGGCCCTTCCACAAGAAGCAGAGTTTAATCTTGGTTTTCCGTGTATAATCTTGGCACTGTGGGATGGCACAGTACAAGAAATTAGGGCAGTGATGTACTAAATCAGGTTTTGTCCTTTGCTTCGGGGTCAGTCTGCAGGTACCTGGCTTTTTGGCAAAGCTCATGAAGAGAGGTGGCTGTGGTGGTGACCTCTGTGGCATGGGATAGAGGAATTCTGATTTCTGCAATCATTTTATTTGGCTATTAAAGCCAGGCCAAACAGCACATGCTCATGGAGCACACAGAATTCATCTGCATGAGATATTGGGTAAAAAATTGGTAAAAAATTGACCTAAAATCACAAAGAAGCTGCATCAGGATAAAAACAAAAGGCTCCCCTATGTTCTGCAGTTCAGCCAGCCAGCTAAAGGGTGGGAGTTCAGGGGGTCTGGCTTGGGGGCTCCCACCTCTTGTATGCTTGAGGGATGCAGGGGAGAGGGTGCCCAGAGGTGAAGTTTGTAGGCAGACTCACAGACTTTGGATTGGCCTCCACGTGGAATTGGTTTTAAAATGCACACACAGTTCCCATCTACCAGCACAGAAGATCCTAAGGACAGTAGGGCTGCAGGTTCTGGGTGTGTCACCTGGCAGGGCTGGACTCCACTGCCAGCTCCCTTGCTCCAAATGGGCCTTGTGGTCAGCAATGACAGTGACAGGGATACTCAGTGGTGGCTTTATCAACGGATGACTCCACTGGCTTAAATCCTTAGGCTGCAGGCAAAGGTAGCAGCACTGTCAGGGTGCAGCACCTTGGCTCTAGGGAGGTTTTGAGCTCTATTCCCCAAGAAACATGTCTAGAATTAGGTATTTCATCCAAATGAGTGGAAAGCATGGCAAAGAAAGCAGGAATAAAGGAGAGCAGCAGCTGTAAACCCCTGACCTGCAGTGGCTGTGGCAGAGCCTGCAGTGGCTGTGGCAGAGCTTGCAGTGGCTCACATCACCCTGGATCTCATGGCAAGGAGAAAGCCCCAGTCTGTGTTAGAGATCAGCACAAACCTTTGACTCTTCCTGACACCTTTCCAGAGGGGCTCAGCCAACACCACTCGCCCCATTTGCACCCAGCCCAGCGAGCTGTGCCAAATGCCAGCCAGTGGCAGAGGCAGGGATGCTGCTGAGCGGCTACAAGGAGCCCATTGTCCCCTTGGCCACTTCCCCTTCAGCAACTGACCCGTCTGGGAGTCACTGGGGGTGAGCTGGGGCAGCTTTGCAGCAGGTGGTGCCACCTGTGCTGCCTAATCCCATGGAGCTCACAGCCACCGCCCCACCGCAGGGCAGGGCCCTGAGTCAGAGCCACAGGGGAGGAGAGCGGAGCCCTGGCTCTGAGAAGAGCCTTCACACACTGGGGCTGTGCCTCTCAGGCTGCTGATAAATGTCAGATGCCCGCCCTGTTAGTCCTTCTCTCCTTGGGAAATGCAGCTGGGAGGAGCTGACGTTTGGGAACACGGGGCTGTGCATGCTCCCCACTGAGTCACCCACAGCAGGGACTCCGTGCCAGCTTCCACGGGGACTGGGCTTGGAAAGAGGCTTCCTTGGAGAAAGTCCATGCTGCAAACTGTGGAGCAAACAGGCCCAGTAGACACAAATCCTTTGAAGAGGAAGCCGTTTTTAGCAGCGTTATCTCTGAGTGCGTCCAGTTCAAACTAATTCTCCAACAGCTTCCTGCATTGCAACCCAGCTACTGAAAAATAATGACAAGGGCCCAGATGCCAAAAGGCTTAGGCAGCACTACACTCCTTCAGTGAATCAGGAATCACTGGAAAAGGTGTTCTTATTTAGCAGCTGGTAAGAACTGTTCAGAGTCGGGGCATCAGTGTCTAACACAAATGGCTCTGAAATGGTGCTACAGTCTCCTGTCAGATGCATCAATTCCTCAGGACCAGAATAAGAAAAGGTGCAGGTTTTGGCCATAGAGACATTTCAAAGGGCAGAGTAAAGGAGTGCCTCTGGAGGTACTGGACATAGGAGTCCCCATGCTGGATATCAGCATTTGTCCCTCTCACTGAACAGTATCCAGCTCAGGGAGGTCTCTGTGCTGCTCCTGAAGGCTCAACAAAAGATAAGTGAGGGAAGCAAGCTATTCTCACTGCTTCACTGGGCAGGAGTCTTCACTCCCACTGGAAAAATTTAGATAAGCTTGAAAACTCCTACTCTCATCCAGGAGAAAACAGAGGACTTTAGATGGGTGAGAAAGAGCTTTTCCATCCTGCCAAGTTTTTTTCAGTCTTCCACAAATTTCCCTCGTTCATGTTGAGTTGAAACTGAAACCTTTTGAAATTATATGTGTCAAAAAAAGAAAGCCTGACCCCAGAATAATCAGCAGGTCTGAAATTAGGGCTGTCAGCTGAGACATGGGAGGCCCAATTCAATTCCCAATTTTCCCAGCCTTCTGGGGAGTTGAGGTTCCCCAGCGCTTGGCTGGCCACCTTGGGGGGAGCTTGTTTTTTCAGAGCAGTGAGTGCTTCCTCAGAGATGGCTCCTAGGTCCCCAGTGCCCCTGTAAACCAACAAAAATCTTGGATTTAGAGCAGCTGGTTCTGCCAGTGGAGCTGCAAGGAGAGGGCAGCTTTTGCCCCCCATTATCTCTAGACAATTTGCTTGTAAATGAAGTCAGCTCTAAGATCTGGGTCCACCTCTGATTCCTGGATTAGAAAAGGGCATTATCAAAAAGAAGAGTTGGAAAAATGTTCTGACCACTTGCAAACAATTTCTGTCTTTAAGACACGGGAGTTTTGAAAGGACTGACTTTGTGCTGGTCTTCCCATTTCATGGCTAAAAATATTGATGGGTCCAAGCATAGGGGTCTTAGTAGGGTCTAAACACAACAGTGAGAGAATAACAGAAAAACAGCAAGCAGCTCATTTGTTTAATGGGCTTTCAGCAAGCAAAGTGAACATCAAAATCAGATGTGTGCATTTACCCAGGACATGCACCTGCAAGAAGCATTCACAGGAATGCAGATGTCATGGATGGGGGTTGGATTATTGTTTCCCAGGGGTCTGGAACATCTTCCATTCCAGGCCACTGCCTGTGCCTTTTAATTTCATCCTAAATGAAAGCACAGACATTCACCAGGGCCACGTAAGCACCGAAGGAGGATAGAGGAAATCCTTGGATATTCAAATTATTCAAGAATAAATCAAATAGATTTTGCTAAATTAATGACGATTTATGAATAGAAATGATAAGAGTTGGCTTTTCTGGAGTCCTGTGATAGTAAAACTGGTATCACAAAAGAATAAAATTTTAAAAGGGCCCATTTGCTCCTTCAAAACATCACCCCCCCCATCAGTGGGCTTGAGGGACATTGATCCCATTGGAGTTTCTCTTTTCCACGTCCACCAGAGAGTCTGGGCTCGTTTATCCCTGATCCATCCCGGCGGCACACACGGCTGAGAGGTCTCTCACGTTCCAGCCTCTGGGTTCCAACGTTGCTGCATGACTTTCCCATTAAGGAGTGGGGATAAGTCCAGCTCATCTGCTGGGAGGGCCTGGCCTTTGCTGGCCACTCCCTGGCAGAGCAGGACAAGCCGTGTCTTGCCTTCTTTGGAAAGCCCAGCCATCCTTAGGCACAACAGGGTGAAATAAGGACACTTTTGCTTTATCTTTAAATTTCCTTGTTTTCTTGGGAAGCAGCCAGACCCTTTGTTTTTTGAATATAGTTGTTTGTGGTTTAATTTCCTTTGGGTTTTGTTTTTTTGGGTTTGGGTTGGTTTTTTGGTTGTTTTTTTGTTTTTTTTTTTTAAGTATTATTATACGAGCAAAAAACTCAGCTGCTCCCTGGAACTGTATAAGAAGAGGGACAAGATGCAGTGCAAAATGTGACTTGAACTAAATGGTTTTCCCATCAGATCTTACAAGGTTGTACAGCAGATCTCACACACCAGCTGGGAGGTTCCTGTGTGCCACCAGTACAGCCTGTCCTTAATGGCATTGATGGTTTAAGCTGTACAACCAAAAGCCACAGGAAACAGGCTGCTCTTTGTTCTGCCAGGCTGTTTTGTGGGCCCAGAACGGGGCATCACCCTGAGGACTGCCTGAGCTGCAGCCTCAGGCATGTCCAGGTGAGTCTATGCTTGCTTCTGATGCTCTCCTAAGTCATTGAGGGTGAGATGTTTCCTTGGAAAAGACCGTGCAAACAGATCAGCAGAAATAAATCCTGGGAATATCTGAGAAGGAGCCCAGGCTGCATCTGCTTCAGTCTTATCACTGGTTGCAGGGAGGGGTCAGAGGATGGGCCAGTCTCTTTTTAGAGGTGCCAAGAAATAGGATAAGAGGAATGGGTAGAAACTGATGTACAGAAGGTTCCACCTGAAGGAAGAACTTCTTCCCTGGGCAGTGCCTGGGCACTGAACAGATTGAACAGAGAGAGAGTGTGGAGTCTCACTCATGGGAGATATTCCAGAACTGTCTGGACACAATCCTGTGCCATGTGCTCTGACCCTGCTGGAGCAGGGAGCTGAGATCAGATGAGCTGCTGTGATGCCTTCCAACCCGAGCCATCCTGGGATTGTGTGAAGCCTTGATCACCTTGTCCCACCCTTGCAGCACCTTCTGCACTGTGCCAGCACAACTGCTGGTGGGGCTGTGCAATGGAGCAGGTCAGGCAATAGATCCTGCTGAATAATAACCATTTTTGTTTTCTGAACTATCTTTAACTTGCATCAGTTTCCTCTATCCGTTTCCTGTGGGCCCACAGTGTGACAAGCAGAAAAAAGTGCCCACAAATGCAGGAACAGGGAAAAAGAGCTGCTGAGGTTGGTTCATGGAGTCTTCATGCTGAATGTTCACCTCAGCCTTGGAAAGGATCTGATTTTAAATGGCACACCTCATTAGCAGGCAAAGTTTTTGTCATTTACACAAGACAATCATCATGAAACAGTCATTTGCATCTGCACACGTGTCAAAAACACACTTCACTGACATAACTGTGCAAGTGGGTTGTGTCCTGTTGAGGGCAGATAGTTTTGAAAAAGACTCAAGTGTGACATGCAAAAGTCAACTCTGATCATCTCAAGAGGAATGAAACAGAAGGACAAAAAGAAACTCTGACAAACAAACATTATATCATTCCTCTCAGTCAGTTTTACAAACTGATGGTCCTGCACCACGGGCCTAGAGAAGGCAAAAGCTCCCATGGATCTCAAAGAGGAGTGTTACAGAAGTTCAGTTTACAAGAACCATGCCAGAACAATATGAAAATCACTTTTCCCACCACTGAAACGCAGCCACCTCCAGCATGGGATCTGCCAGGTTTTTAACAGCTCACAACTTGGGCCAGAGAAGACATTTCCTTTCCACAGCTGAGATTACTGTGCAAATAAGACATTATTACACAAAGTAGGAACACTGTGCCCTCTCCATCTGTGCAGATGTGAAACAGAGAGGGAGCCCAGCTCCTTCAGCTCTGGGAATGGAAGCTGCTCCAGTGACATGGGGTTGCCCCTCCTGTAGAAAGGCAAATCACCTTGGCTCTCGGGCTTGAAAAGGTTTGCAGGTTTGTTGTCCCTGCTGAACCAAAGTGTTGCCATTGTGCAAACCCTTTCCCACAGGCCTGCTCCTTCTAGGAAGGAAGCCAAGTTGCGTTTGGAGGTGTTAAGATCTAAATCCTGGGGGGAAACTTGAGAGCAGAGAAGGGGGCCAGACTTTGTGGATGGACAGCATCCAGACAAAAATAAAAAAAAGAAAGAAAAGCCAGGTATTGCTGAGAATGAAAAAGGCTGGCTTTGGCAATCCTCCCTGTCCTCTGGATGTCTGTGCCTCCATTAAACACAGCGGCATTGATGCACACACAGGGCAGCAAATGACTTTTGCTTTTGTTTCCTATTGGTATCAAAAGGTTCCTGAGCTGGAGATGGGCCTGTATCCCTGAGGGTGCCATGGTTCTCCAGGAGACACATTCCCATTGCCACCCTCCTGCTGACAGCCCACCTGAGGGATCACTGGGGCTGCCTGGCAGTGACACAGCAAACCCTCTCTCACCCAGGGCAGATCTCTGCTCCTCCAGCCCTTGCCATCCCCCCCTCTCAAAGGCAGGAGCATGGAATTCCCACTTCCAGTGAAATAATACTGACATGGAATTCCCACTTCCAGTGAAATACCAAGCCCCCGTGCTAAGATTTCACCAGCAAATAATGCCCACCCTCCTTTTCTCCTTTCTTTTTCCTCCTGCTTCTCCTCTCCCCTTCCTCCTCAACTATCTAAAAGGAGCTTCTGCTCTTTTTCCTGGGAGGCAGTGAAGAAATCAAATGCCTGTGAGTTTCAGCAGGCAGCCTATCGTGAACCATTTTTCCCAAGAGATAAAAGCTCCACCAGGCTTATCCGGCAACCAGGCATTTTCTCAATGCACCCATGTGTCTGCCTACATGTGCTGATGTGCATTTCCTGATAACTGCCTGCAAACAGGCAGATGTCCTTTGGGAGCATAATCCTCTGTGCCTTTATCCTATTGGGATAGTACAGAAGCCAGATGAATCTGTGTGTTCCTCACTGGAGCAATTTGAAATTGAACCCAGGAGGTACTGAAAGTGCCTTTTGGTGGAAAAACACAATCTTTTGAAGCCTCCCAGCCTGGAAAATCCCCTGGCCACTGGGAGAGCTCCTTTGAGCACTGCTAAGTCATCATCCCCTTGCAGGAAATATGTTCTTTTCTTTCCGGGGAGGGGAAAGGGGAAGTGTGTGCTGTGGTGAGGATTAACCCTGCCTGTGCTGCCCTGGGCTGGGCAGGACCCTGGCTTGTGCCTCCCAGAGCTGCTTGGGGTGCCCTCCTCTCCTGCTCCCCAAAACCCTCTCTCCCCACAGCAGTGTGGCATCAGGATGGATGCCACTCTGTTTTCAGGGAATGGGGTGGCATCTTCCCAAGCCACGCTGCATCCACAGCTCTCCATCCCAGCACACACAGGCAGGGCAGGGCAGGGCTGCTCACCTGTTGCTGGTGATTTTAACCAAAGCTGCCAAGTTTAACAGCAACACTGCCTTGGAACAGAGGCAGTGCCTGTCCTGTGTCCCTGCCCTGCAGTTTGGAAGAGGAAAATCATGCTCAGAAAAGCCCAGGCCAAGAGGGGCAGAGGCTGCCTGCAGTCAGGTTCTGTTCTTGTGGTCTCACTGTAAACACAAAGCAGGGTTTGCACTGAGGCTGCCTGCAGTCAGGTTCTGTTCTTGTGGTCTCTCACTGTAAACACAAAGCAGGGTTTGCACCGGGCAGAAGGCACAGGGCAGTGCAGAACATTTGGCTTTGCACTTCTCTCAGTACAGCTGAATTCTCCTCTGTGTTTAGTGCCATCTTCTGCTGTCAGACTCACTGATGGCGTAAAAGTTGGAGCTGAGCCTCTTCTCCCAGTGTTTGCTTCCCCACACCTTCTTTGTTTTAAACCAAAGGCTCCAAAGAGTCAAAGTTAATATTTGCCCAGCATTTCCACTATATGAAGTACCCGTATAAAGCATCCATATAAATATGGTAATTAAAGGGTGGCACACTCTTGCCTTGTTTGGACACCATATAACTTGCACACTCTTGCCTTGTTTGGACAGTTGGGGATATTTCTTGGGGTTTCCTAGGGATTTCTCCAGCTGCCCTGACATTTTTTATCTCCTTTTTTTCCCCTATATATATATATATATATATATATATATATATATATAAATATATATATATGTATTTCATCTCTTCACATTCTCTCTGTCTTTTTTTCTTCTTCAGTGACCTGTAAATGTATTGGTAAACACTGGGTCAATTGCAAAGCTATCAGGAAAGCTGAAAGTCAGATGAGTAACTTGTTAATCATCTTCCAGGCTTTAGCTGTACCCTGTGGAAAACTGTTCCTTCTGCTTAGAGACCTGGCAAGTGCAGACCCAATTTCAGGTTTTCAGAGATGTCCAATCTCCTTTGTGAGGGAACAAAGAGAGAGAAGAGTCCTTGCTTGAGGTGAATTATCTATCAAGGGAAGTGTACTCCATCCCTGGCCTTTGGGAGGCCCTTTGGTTTCTCTCATCCCCACAGCACTGACTCAGCCATGTTTTGTGGGCAGCCTCCCCACGCTGGGTTTGTTTCCTTTTGGCAGTCCCAATCCTGCTGGCTGGCTGGGGAGCCTGGGCCCCTTTATAAAATGGCAGAGGGGGAAGGGAAGGGAGGGGAGGGAATTTGCATCAATGGTAAATCATGATAAACCCTGCCTGGTGCACATTGTCCTGCAAACCTTCACAGGGTGGGGGGCTGAACTGAAGCCCAAGGAGCCTCCACAAAGACCCCTCTTTGCAAAGCCACCATCCCTGAGCCCTGCCTGCTCCCACAGGTGGCCAGACCCAATTTCAGCTGAATCCAGGGGATGGCCAGGCAGCTCAGAGGAGCTGGCAAAGCTGCAAGCACGAAACAGCCTCAAACTTTTTTTTTTTTTTTTTTTTTTTTTTTGTTGCAGAACTTGGCTGTTTTGGTCTCTAACTTTGAGTCCATTCAGCAGAGCTCAGTGCCCAGCAGAATCAGGCCTATCTTTTCAAAAGCAGCGTGTTTTGGTCAGTGTACACAGAGGGGGGGAAAAGGGAAATCCTGCAGTGGGGCGAAATGCAAAGAGAGGCTATTACCAAAATATGTAGTAATGTGGGGGTTTTGCTGGGGGGGGGGGGGAGGGTGTGTGTTGATTTTTTGTTTTGAAGGTTGAAGAAATAAACTGAGCGAGCTGTTTACCACATGAAACAAAGGCGGAGCGGGATATTTTCAGGCCACTAAACTTGGATTTCAGACAGCCAGCTTGGATTGACATACTGGATGAGCTACAGCCCATTGGCATGGAGAAGGGAGCAAAATATGCATCTGTCCTGGTGCCAACTTAGGATAGGCTGCCGTTTTGTTTGGTGTCTAGAGAGCTGGTTTTCGTAATTAAACCAGCCTTCAAGGCCTTTTTAAATAAAGCTGAAGAAAAGAGGAACTGAAAGGGATTCCTCTCGAGCGTATGCACACTGCTCTAGCAACTCCTGCAGTGGTTTCTGTGCAGCCCCTGAAAATGTTTCTTTTTTTTTTTTTTTCCTTTTTTTTTAATACTTCCCTAGAAATACACACACACACACACAGCATGCACGGCATGGCAGGACAGGGACAGAGAGGGGCTGTCACCCTGGGCTGACCCAGGGAATCACATCCATCCACTCCACCTCAGGGAATTTCATCCCCAAAATCACAGGGCCTCCCCTGATTCTTTAGCAGCAGCAGCAGCTCTCTGTACCTGTGCACAAAGCCATTGCAGCCAGGCCAGCTGAATGGAGTACAAGACACTCTGTTCTGTACCAGGAAAGGGCTGGGGGGGAAGGAGTGGCTTGTTTGGGTTTTTTTTTTTCCTTTGTTTTTTGTTCCCCCACCCCACACCCCGCCGAGTCCCTTTGATTATACTCGCCTGGTGGACTATGAATCGAACCCTAAACATTATTCTGTTACAGAGGACACAGCTCTGGGCTGGGGGAGGACTGAGTCACATTCAGAATTTGGTCAGGCAAATAAAAATGTCATTTTAAATCCTGAACAACAGTGGGAAAACTGCAGCCAGTTGCTAAAGCCTGAGTGGAAAGGCCAAGCAAGTGACTTGTGCCTGAGCCCATCGAGGTGGGTGGGAGGTTGGGGCACCCCCAGCAGCCACCCCAAGGTGTCCCAGACCCCTCTCCCAGCCTGTGAGATGTGGCAAAGAGCCAGGAGGTTTTGCCTCTTTAAAAGGTGCACAAATCTGATTGCACACTTTGTCATGCCATGTTGTTGGTTTAAGTCACAGATGCTTGGGATTCAGGCTTTTATTTACCCTTGTTGCTGAGCCTATTTAAAATAAAAAGGTAATTATAAATGGAACAGTAGAGTGGGAAGGGTTTCCTTATCTTTATCAATTTTCTTCCTTTTTGATAAAAAACTTGAAACTTTTTTTACCTCATTGGAAAAGGTCTTGGTTGAAATATATACACTTTTACTAAAAGATTTTTAAATAATCAAAGGCTGGAAATTTAGGGTGTTAACTTTGCTTTGAAAAGGAAAGAGGAAAATTCTGAATACCTTTTTTATCACTAAAAAGAAATCATCAAGCAGTATAATTCCGTCAAAACCATTTAGAGAACCATTTTTCAACCCTTCTCTTATTTTATTTTAGGATTGCATATCCACATTTACCCTGGGTGTTTTACCCTTTCAAATGACTACCACAATATGAAAAAAAGTTTTGCAGCAAAACAAAATCTCATTAAGTCCCTTGCAAAGGCATTCTTTGCAAAGACGTAGGAAATGGTTTCATGAAAATCACCAGCTGAACTTCCCCTCCCAGGATTTTGGTCACAGGGAATGCAGGTGGAGTCTCTGAGGATGAAGCACAGCTCAAATCAGTTTTGAGTGTCAGCATTCAGAGCACTCTGCAGAACCCCATGCTCATCGCCAAGTGATGGAATTTGCTTCCTGCCCTTTCCAAAACTCCCTGCCATGCCCAGCAGCAGTGGCCACTGGGAACTGCCTTTCACAGCAAACAATCTGACCTGCCCAGCAAACCACCTTATTCTGGGGGGGCAGACACTGAGCAGGGCTTGCCCCCTTTGCTTTCAGAAATTTTGCACCTCCGCTTTCCCAGTGCAGCGTGATTTTCCTGCTGCCTTGTTTCCACCCCTGGGTTTTTTTCACTCCCCACTCACACCAATCTCGTGCCTAAGTCCAGTTCCAATCTCAACAACAAACATGGTTTTCCTCTGCTGCAGAATGGCAGGAGCTGGGGACAGATGACAGGAACATTTCTGTTGAGGAGGATGACAGGGCAGCTATGGCTGAGGAGCTTTGCCAAGCTAATAACTCACCAGATTGCTGGCGACACTTCAAGTGAGCATTGCCTGTTGTCAGAGCTGAGCTTTTCTGAAATCTCCTGAAGAGGGGAGAGCTGCAGCCTCACCAAGGACATCACTTCTGTGGGACCAGGACCTTTAAGTGACAGGGTTTGAATGTTGGCGCTGGGACATATTCAGGGTGGGTTGTGCCAGGTGGAGGCTCAGAAGCTCAGAGAGCACAAAGCAGTTGTGGGGACAGACTCCATCCAGCACCAGCTCCCAGCACTGGAGGGGCAAGGACCAGGATCAAGGTCTGTAGGGAGCACACAGGAGGGCATGGGGCACTCTGCAGTGACAAGGAGTCTCCTCCAGTGTTAGCCCAGGCGTTACAGCCCTTCAGCAGCTCTGCAAAGCCATGGGCAAGCACCAGCCCCCATCTGGTGTGTCTTGAAAGCTGTGCATTGCCAGGACAGCATTTGTAAGTTACCACTTTCACAGAATCACAGAATCACAGAATTTCTAGGTTGGAAGTGACCTTTAAGATCATCGAGTCCAACCCATGTTCCGACACCTCAACTAGATCATGGCACCAAGTGCCACGTCCAGTCTTTTTTTAAACACATCGAGGGATGGTGACTCCACCACCTCCCTGGGTAGATGACTCCAGTATTTGACCACTCTTTCTGTAAAATGCTTCCTCCTTAATTCTAGCCTGTATCTCCCTTGGCGCAGCTTGAGACGGTGTCCTCTTGTTCTGTCTGTTGTTGCCTGGAGAAAGAGACCAACCCCCAGCTCACCACAGCCACCCTTCAGGAAGCTGAAGAGAGTGATAAGGTCACCTCTGAGTCTCCTTTTCTCCAGGCTGAACAACCCCAGCTCCCTCAGTCGTTCTTCATATGGCTTGTGCTCCAAGCCCCTCACCAGCCTCGTTGCTCTCCTTTGGACACGCTCAAGCATCTCAACTTTGGTCACCTTAGAGAAGTGCCATACCCTGCTAGTCTCTAGAAGGGTCAATGGGGACGGTAAAATGACTCAGAGCAGATGGCAAGGCTGTGTGTGAAGATGGAAACGGCCTTACAGCATCATCTGAGTCAAAGCCTACTCTGACATTGAGGGAAAATTGCCAAAATCCTCGTGCTTGTGCTCCCAGAGACCTCATGTTTGTCCCTGCTCAGCACAGCTTGACCTCCTGACTGTCTGGGAGCTGTGAAAGATTTGCAGCTGACCCCCCAAAGCCAGGTTTCCTTTAAAGCCAGAAGTCCCTTTTGTGCCTGTGGCTGCTTTTCTCTGAGTCCCCCTGCAGTGTGGCAGCCCAGCTCCCAGCCCAGCCACTCCACAGCCCTGGGGGGACTGCCCTTGTCCCTTCCTGAGCCCCTGCAGCTGTCCCCTGGCCACTGCCACTCCATCAGCTCCTTGTCACTGGCCTGGAGGTGCAAACAGAGAGAAGAAAAGAGAAAGATGGGGGGAAAAATCCCATATCCACTCATTGGTGCAAGGGAAAAGCTTCCTTCCATCTCTGCCCCAAAAAAATCTGTGAAAATAAACCCCTGTGATGTGCTCACAGTGTGGACTGCAAATACTGATGGACTTCTGTACATCTAAGAATTCATTAAGGTTTTTTCACAGGAAAAAGATCTGTGCACACTTTTTAGGTGGGCAAATAGAAGCTTCTGTGTGCACAATAGCTGCCTGCACTGAGCACACCACAGAGCATTTTGCTCACAGAAAGACCAGTTTTTACATAAAATAGCCCAGAAATAACATATTTCACATATTAAGGACCACTTATGATCCCTCAGCTGTCCTTTGGCTGGCACACTTGAAAATACCAAGCATCTCACAATCAACACCACCTCTTGGCACTAAAAAGTCCTGAAGCCAAGCAAAACTCTATTTTTGATGATCTGTTGGACAACTATAAACTTGTGGGAGCTGTTCTGATGTCTTGCCAGGAACAGATAGTTTTTCTTTACTTGCTGATCTCTTTGATATTGTATTGGGATATCAAGAACTTTTTTTTTCCTCTGGAGGGCTTTGAGAAAAACAGGTCTTGTTTTTGGACTCTCACAACGCGTCCTGCAGGGATTAAAATAAAAGTTGTTTATAATCTATTGCTTCCTGCATTGAAGGGGCTCACAGAGCCTGCCAGAAAACACTGTACTCTGCTGCTATTGCCACTGTGGGGTTTTTTTACATAGTAATATCACCAGGCTGCAGAATCAATAGCCATGGTTAATGGCAAATTATTGACAGTTATCTCAGGATTAACTCATTCCTGTATCCAGGCCTAGTTCACCCCAGTAATATTTAAGACGTGCTGGTTCTTGACCAAAGAGTGTTTTGCTGCCCTGATTGTTGTGAAGTTCTTACTGTTCCTATACACACAACCCCTAAGAACTGGAACTCCTCCATCTCAGAAATCTGATGTAAATCAGCTGATGGTACCAGACAGCAGACTTGTTTGCAGGGCTCAATGGTCCATTATCTGAAAAGATAACAAGACTAACCCAGACCCAGTAGAATCAGCACTATGAAATCAACTTTTCTACCACCAAAAACAAAGAAGTGATTCACAACAGATCAGTGTGGATGCGCCAGAGGCTTTGAACTTAAACAAATAATAGCAGCTGTAAAAGACATTTTTCTAATATTATTAAAAATCTCCCATTTTCTCAAAACATCAGTATGTCCACCATAATCTTTCCTTTTCCTGAGAACAAGTAGTCCTGGTATCAATTTTGGATGATGTGAACCATAACCCTTAAAATCCTTAAATGACTGCTCCCATCTGCATGACTTCCCCTCACTTGAAAGGGCCAGAAATGCAAATGAATTAATCAACAGGATGAGCTTGATGTGGAAAAATGTTGTTTACTTCGGTATGTTTTGAACAGTTCATGGTTACCCCCTGCTTTGGGGGGGAAAAAAGTAAATTGCAAAAGCCATATGACACCAGAGAAAAAAATTTCAAGACCTTTTAGCAACTACTGGAATTAACCTGATGAACCCAAGCCTTGCCACAGGCAAGGTAAACAAATTGACCCTATGACTTCCACATAGCTTCGAGTTGCATGCCAGCGGAGGATCGCTGGCGTCAGGAGCTTCAACCAGAAAACTGAGGCTCTGTTTGCTCACACAACAGTTCTCTTCAAAAGGGAAGGAAGAAATAAAATGGCATTAAGGAACCAGTACAGTCAGGGCATTTCCATTCCAATCTACAAGTCTGCCTGAGTTGGTTTGACTTTGTCTCTGCAGCAGAGTTTTTTGGGGCCTGGCATTCTTGAGGTTCAGCCTCCAAAGTCTGGAGTAGTGCTTGAGTTTAACCGTGTGATTGTGCCAGCCTTTTTGGGCTGCATTAGGTGGTGAGCTCTTCTGTGAAGCCACATCTCACAGACTTGAGCATTGTCCTTGAGGTATTTGCCAAATTATTGTGGGATAGCTGCCTTTGTCCCCTGCTCTGTCTGCAAAAGCAAACGAGAGGCCTCTGGTTTGTCGCGCCCTCCCTTCCAGCTGTTCCAGCTGTTTGCCTTCGTGCACCTCTCTGGATGTGAGCACTGGGCAGGTGGTGATAGGCTGAAGGACACTTCAGCCCTGCCTTGAAACCTTGACAAAACAGTGCCAGCAGCTCACCTGGCCTGGGTTTCACTAGCTGGCTACACCCCTCTGCTGGCTCACTCTGGACCCCAGCAGCACCCAGAGCTGGACTGTAGGACTGCACTGGGCTGCACCTCTGTGTTCATCAGCTGTGGCTCCAAAAGCCTGGGAAGCCCCAGGACTCCAGTGGGATAAGACATCAGCTCAGGAGGGGCTGCCATTACCCTTGGGTGTTAAAAGAAAAAAAAATTACCATTTAAGGAGAAATACACCATTTAAGGAAAACTCTATTTAAGGAGGGGTCACTATTTGAGGAGGCAAAGGAGAGACGTGCACATCTTAGGGGTGATGATCATTAGTCTCCAATTTATTGATTAGGTTACATACTTTTATAATAGTGTTAATAAGCTCATACATATTCTGTAAATTAAGTATTCTATTACTGTATTCTGATGTTAATACTATTAAGTATTCTGATGTTAAGTTAAACATCAACTCTTCTTCATTCTTTTAGTCTTGTGTTCTACTTTCTCACGTCTCTCTGACTCTTTGTTATCACATTTAGAGATGTCTAAGGACACAGTATTTTCGCAGGTGCAAAGACTCAGATCAGAAGGCTAAACACAGTACTTTTCCAGCTTCTAATAATTAGCATTCCCACACTTGGGGATTTGGTTATGCTGGGGCAGCCAGGGTTGGTGGTGAAGTTGTCTGGTGCTGGCAGACTGCCCCCTCTTGTGCAGTGAGGATGACCTGTCAGGCAGCTATGGCTGCACTTTATTGGCAGGGTGTGTGGCTGAATCAACAGCAGGAATAGGAAGAATGGCGTTCCTGAAGAGTACTGGAGCAGCTGACAGCACTGGTGTGTCCAACATTTGTCTTCCACCAGCTCACAAAGTATGTCTGAAACAGATATGACAATACTGGGTCATTATTGCAGGCATAACCCGAGCCCCAGTAGAGAGACACATTCATAATGCAAGGTTCTCTGGTAAAGAGGGGGATTTCAGAGTGTTCTGGCATCTATTCACTCCTGCAAGAGGAGATTTATCTCTCCTCTGAGCTGTGACTGCATCTGTTGCTGCCCTGATTCCTGAAGCCACACTTTGAAGAAGTCAGGTTTAACTGCACCCTGAAGAGAGGTGGGAATTGTACCCCTGTAAATGAATAAATTCAAGCCACACAGTCTGCAACATGGCTATGGGCTGCACATTCAGCTAGTTGAAAAGACCACACTCCTCTCTGCTGCCTCATCTGGGACCCACCCTGCCTTTTGTGTACAAAAGGTTTCACCACGTGCTACTTTGCTATGCAGAAATATTCTTGTTTTTCTCCTGCTTGTGTTTTTGTTACACTCCTAGCATTGGTTTTCCAATATTAATGCCCCTTAGTCACACTGGAGTTAGCCAGGTTTCTGCTCAGTATTTTTCCCTCTCCCCTGAGGGTTTGTGGAGGGCAGAGCAGAGAGAAGTACAGCCTTAAATGTAAAATAAATCATGAGGCTGAATGAGCTTTCACAAGGTAAAAGCATTGTATAAAATAGATATTTTAGGCCATGATATGTAGGGGGTTGTTTCATAGGCTGGAGTTACCTTCAGGAATGAATCATCCCACTGTATATAAAGCCCATCTGACTGCTGAGGAAAAAAACCTGCTTTTTGAAAAATACATTTCATCATGTAATATTTACATTTGCTTTTACATTGTTATGGCCTTACTGACTATTTAGCAGCCAAGACTTTTGAATAGTTCTGTTTTTCTTCTTTTTCTGAAAGCTTAAAGAGATCCTGTAAGATTTGGAAGGACCAGGAATTGACCTATTGTCCCTTATTTGCCAAGTCAGTGCTAATTCCTTGTGCAGGATATTTTCATAAACGAATGCTCCAGTAAAGTTGGTTTGAAAGGAAAAAGGAAAAAAATAAAATGCAAACAGAAGTGGCTGGAGCCCAGCACCTGGCAGTACAAACACATGCAGCTCAGCAGAGGGTGAGCAGCCCCTTGGGGAAAAACCTCTGGGCACTCCAAGGTGATGAGTAACCCCTGCCACAGCCATGCCCTGGCAGCCACAAGCCATGAGTCAGCCCCCCTCTGCCAGATTGTAAGGGGGAGGTTGGTTTAAGTGTCCTTAGGCTTTAAAAAATAATAACACATGTGGGGTTTTAATTTTTTTTTTTTTTTTTGCTCTCCTTTCTGATGTTTGGACCCTTGACTCTGCATTCTGCTCATGGTTTCCTATTTCTCTAAAATTACTTTTTCTTTTTTTTTGAACTGAAAGCTGAGGTTCTCATCTAATCACTTCACTCCAGGAGCTGGGGCTTTTCAAACAATAAATATCACAAGCCTGGCAAGGAGCTCTGAGAGCTTGTGTTGGTGATTGCTGCAATAACAACCTTGGATGTTTACGCAGTGTAGAAAATAGTGTAAAAACAAGCTTCAGTTTCAAGATATAAATCTTCCCCATTGTGAGAAATAGCTTCAGAGAGCTGTTTGTTTTAATTAATAGTTGCAGAATGGTGAATAACTGGGATAAAATAACTGGCCCAAACCTTCACCTAAATCCTTGAGGAAAAAAATAAAAAACAAAACCAGACATTAAAAACTTCTTTTAAGATATGAAACTTTCAGCCAGCTTGTGGCAAAACATCTTCAAGTAAGAACTTATAGCTGGACTCCTGAACTCAGTTTTAATGAAGTGTCCTGATTTTAAATCTGGCTGTTCATTTAAGATCCTATATATAGATTTAGGAAATCTAACTTAAGGCTTCATTTTGAAAAAGTATACCTTGGCCTCTTTTGCAAATGTATTTTTATATTCATATATATATATATATATGTATGTATGTATATATAATTAGAGAGAAGTATGTTTCTCTAAAATTCCTGGCTTTTGGCCTTGACTTGGACTAAGTGAAAAAAATATGTGAAGAGGTTTATGAAAAATAAATCTTTGCATTCCTCCAGCACCTTTCACCTGAGTATCTCAAAGCACTTTACACCAAGGAAGAATTAATTATGCCACTTCAGCCCTGCTCAACCCTAGAGGAATCTGCAGCATGGAGTGCTCTGGTGGCTTGTCCCAGGTTGTCAGAGTGGGTTTTCTGACCAGACCCAAGCTAAGGAGGGCAGTCAGCCTCCTCCTCTGCCCTTCCTCCCCACCACCTTCCTCTTCCTCCCACCCTCACTGCCAAAATCCAGCATAGCGGCCCCATGGGCTGCTGACCTGCTGCTGCTGCTGCTGCTGCCCTCAGCACCTCCATTTCTCCACACATTTCTTGCATCCCATCCCCCTAAACATTTTGTAAAATGCAGCTCTGACCCCAAAGAGTTTACAGGATAAGCAAACACAATTTTTTGTGTGGGTGAGAGAGACACAAAGAAAAGCCTTGTCTTGCCAGCACCCCCTGATTGCTCTGCTTACGTGCTTTGTGTCTTTCCCTCATTCTTCATCTTTTTTGTTTATTTAGAATATGCTCTCTTCAGGCTGGGGATGCTGCCTCTTTCTCCTGCCTTTTCCACAGTGCTTGGAGCCCCTCACTGCTACCACAGTACAAACAATAATAAATAAAACCAGCACTGTGAAGAGATTATAATTAGAGCTGTGCTAAACTCAGCAGTTTTGGTCTGCATCGGTTCCTCCCTGCTGAGTCTACATTGTGTTTTGGATTTGTAGGCAAAAAACCCAAAGCAGAACTTCCAAAGTGCCAAGTGTGGCCGGGTCTAGGCTCAAAATCATGCATGTACCAGGGTGTTTTAAGAGATTCCTCCTTGAAATTATAAATCTGCTCAATCCAGGTTTACTGAAAGGCTCCTGAACCTTTGCAGGCTTTGGGGGCCAGCAAAGCTTTTGGTTTTACTACAAAAGCCTCACTCAGCTCTGCCTACTGTCCCAAGTGCCACCCCATGCTGCCCTGTGGCCAACAAGAGGATTTAATCTTCCCCAGCTGCCCAAGCAGATCCACTCCTGAGCACCACATCTGGCTTTCAAACAGTGTTTCAGATTGCCACATTCACTGGCCGTGCCCAAGCGATGTGGGTAAACAGAGCCATGTCCAAAACCCCACTCTGACCCAGGGCACTGCCCTGAAGCCACCCCTGAGCTGAGTAATCCCTGTGAGTGAGTGCCTGGGGAGGGAGGGCCCTGGGAAAGGCTGGGGAGGGCTGGGGAGGGCACAGCATTTTGGCTGGCACCACAGATGGGCAAACCTTCACTCTCAGCCCCTTGTGCACACAGGTCCTGCTCCCCTCTGCCTCTCCTGCCAGGGCTGGGCGTGGAGGTGAAGCCCCACAAGAGCAGTGATGTCTGTGCAGCCAAACAGCCCAAGGATGGTTAGGGGGGCAACTCTTTCTTTCCCCTCCTCTCTGATTTCGTGCGCTTTTGGCATGTGCTAAGATGCAAGTCTCTGAAATAAAGCTGCAAGGAGCTCTTACATCAAAAAGTCCCTTCCCAATCAAGATTTGCAGGATCTGCTGCACTACAAGGAGTCATATTGATTTTGATGAATTTTTTCAGGAATAATGAGCAAAAAACAAACACAGATTTGAATGGAGGTTTCTCAGTGTTTTCAAAATGAAGGGATCATGTATTTCAGCGATTTTTGTCTTCTGCAGATCATTAGCAAATAATAAAGGGGGGAAATTAGATTGCATGGCAAAGAAACTGTTTACTTGTACACAGACTTGGCACAGAGTCTGGGGGCTTGGAGAATTTTTTCTTAATCTTTTTGCAGGACAGAAAATCCACATCCTTATTAACAGTAATTAAAACCTTAGCTCAAATTCCTAGGGAAAAAAAAAACAAATTTTTGCCTTACCATGGACATTTCAGCTAACTGTGCCAGAGGTAAGGGGAAGAAGGGTGAGGAACCCCGTTTTTTTTGGATAGGGTGCACTGTGCCTCAGCTGGAGCACAGCATAAGACCCTCTCCTTGGGGGCTGTTGCTTTTTCCCTCTGCCCCTGTGTAATCTGCAAGCAGTAAAATGGTCACTTCAGCATGGAGGAGGAGACATCCATGGCCCTGGCACCCAGACTGGGGACAATAATCCCAGCCAATAACCCAGGCATTTTTAAATATAGACATCTAGATTATATTGATGTAGTAGATCAAAGTCACAGTTCATGGTGAATAAAAGTAAATCAAAGGTTGGACACGATGATCTTGAAGGTCTTTTCCCACCTCAAAGATTTGTACAATTCTATTATAAGTAGATGTAGCAACTTACTTATTGTAAGCAATTAAATCTGTGGGGTTCTCAGTGGTCATGAGTGTTACCTATTTTATTAATGAATTTTAGCTTATTCCTCTTTTATTATTGGATTATTGGATTTATTAATGGATTTTAGCTTTCTGACCTGAAAAATATGTGCTTTCCCTCCTAGCAGAAAGTTGCATAAAGATTTCCATGGCTTCCCAGTTCTACCTCTAGAACCTCAACCAAGCCAGTAACCTGAAATCTTAATTAAACTTCAGCACTGGTTTAAATTGTTCTACTAAATGCTGGGACAGTGAAATCTCACTGGGCCATTCTCATATTCCCACACCTCCATGTTCATGTTAATACACGTCCCTTTCTATTATTGCTGCACTTTTTTTCTGCAATGATACATGAAAAAAGAAGAAACATGGAGGAGAAAAATTTTATATAAATATATATATATGTATGGTATATAATGGTCTCCCCTGGCAGTATTCCCTGCAGGATAAGGCTGAAGAGCTGTAAAAGCGATAGTAGGCATAGCTGAATTTTTTTCCCCCCCCCCTTAATTAACAGCACAGTGCCTTGCAACAGAAAATTGAGGCAGGTTTCTGCTGACTTAGCAAGTGCCTCATGAGGAAGAAATCTATCTGGCAATTATGGCTCTGTGTCTCCCGCCCTGTCTCCTGTTGTTTGTGTAAGACACCGGTGCTTCTGCCACGGGCTTCTTCACACAGCTGTCCTGTCACTGCCAGCTTTCATAGGTAATCCATCCAGCTCAGCAGAGTTCAAATAAGACACCTCCCTTTCTTTGTTTTAATTAATGCTTTATTTGAGTCTCCCCTGGGGATGTAGCCATGCTGATTTTTCAAAATTCTCGCTTATTTTTCAAGCACGAAAGAAATGGAAAACGGCCGCTGCTGAGATTCCAGGGTTTGGGAAATCTGCTTTGCTCAGTGTTCTGTACTCAGTCAGTGTTTTAAATGGCCATGGACATCTCTTTAGCTACAGAACATACTATGCAATGAATTCTCTAGCTTGGGAAGGAGAAAAAGACAAATCCGGCCAAATTCATTGTCCCTGCAGTCTCTTCTGCTGCCCTGCACACACAGTGCTGCAGCTACAGCCCATTCCTGCGCTGGTTTGTGCTGGAATTGTTCAGGCCTTTCCAGGTGCTGAGCAATCCCACATCAAGTCATGAACTGTTCTTTGCTGTGCTGTTGTTTTTTTCTGCACTGTCCAAGCCTGTGGGTTTTGCTGATCTAGGATCAAATGCTGTGGCTTGGTGTGACTGAACAGACAGACAGACACCCTCAGCACCAGGGCACTGTGGCCCCAAATCTGGACAAGGCAGTCCAGAGTCCACCCACTTGCCATGATTTTTTTCAAGAACTCATTAAAAACACATGTGGCAGTGCTGTTAATAAACCAGCAAACCAGTGAAATCCATCAAATGACAGATAAAGCCAGACAGGCTAAAACCAAAGGGCTCAGCAAAGCACGTTGAGTCAGAATCAAGAACTGCTACACCCTCAATCAGCACTGCCTGATAATATTTCACTTGCTCTGGGTTTCTGTGTTTTAATGAGGAAACAATGATGTTTTGTAATCCTGGCTATTGAAACAGGTAACACCACCCTGTGCTCCTGCAGGTTCTCCCTCCAACCACCTTGTGAGCGTTGTGCAAAGTGCTGTGGCACCTTCAGAGGCTGTGGCACTGTCAGTGAGTGTGCTGTGTGAAGGCAACCCCAGGGACTTGTCCCACGCTCAGCAGAGAAGGAATGAGGGCAGAAGTTTTCCTCTGACCTGTTCAACAGCAGCTCATGGTGCAAAGGCCCAGCTCTCCCTTCCCAAGACCTTCACAAGTCAGCTTCTCCTGGGCTCCCTGCATCGCTTTCACTGAAACAGGGCACAGCAAAATGAGGGGCCAGGACAGGCTCCCCAATGGCCAGGGCATGTTGTGGGCTTGGTTTTTCTGGCAGCAGCACAAATCTGCACACAGATCAGCCTACCAGGCTACAGGGTTTGGCTAAAATGGTGTAAGCTGAAAAGAGGGGCCCGGACAGCGGCCTCCCAGTGACGGCCTCTGATCCCCAGACAATCATCCTTTTGCTTCCTGGTCGTCTTTTTCCTCCTGGCATGACCCAGCACACCACTTCCAACCTTGTTCTGCCGTGTCCATGTCAATCCTCAAAGAGCCAACACTAGGAAAGGCAAAGGCACCATCTTCTCTCATCCTGTCCTCTGCCAACAGGCACCAAGCTTCTTTTTCCAACACAACTTCCTTCCTTCCTACAGCCAACATTTCAGCCCCCACATTAGATTACTGCTACCTTTTTGTTTGTCTTTTGTTTTGTTCCAAGACTGAAACCTATCCAATTTCAAGTGGTTTCATGTCAGAAAGACAGGAAATGACAGATTATGTGGTTAACAAATATTGATAATGCTCATGCAGGAAGTGACTTGTGCTCAATGCACGGAGGCTGGCCTGGGGTCTAGACTGGATCTTGGGTTTCTGAGCTCCTGGTCAAGTCCTGCAAGAACTGCCTGGAACTTTTCTAGTACCTACATGCCTCGCTAATCTAAATCTCCATCACTATAATGCCTGTGCTCCTCCCAATAACAACACTCCCTCTCGCTTTGCCTTTCTCACCACCCTATTAGAACAGATGGGCTGATAATCTCAAGCAGGGATATTTGTGTGTCTGTGTGTGTGTGAATGAAGAGCAGTTGTGCATCAACAGCTGTGATAAAGTGCATGAAAGTTACCCTGGCACTCACAGTCCATCAGGTATGTCAGGTCAGCAGGGCTGGACTAAGGGAATTCTTCTCCCACTGGGTTCAGTACCAGCAAGTTATTCTTGCAACTGAGCTGAAAAGAAACAGCCCAGAGCGACCTCCCCCTGGCAGGAACTGGTGAACCCTATCTAGCCATGAGGCTGGTGTGGTTAGATGTCATTCTCACAGAGGGGATTTATTTGAGCTCAAAAAAGCCAAAGTGAAGGCTTGATACCATCTATTCAAAGGGTTAGGTGAGATGAAAACACCAAGTCCATCACACCCATCTAAAATGCTGAGTGAAAGGCTTAAGGTCACTCCTTTCTCAGTGCTCCTTTGGCACCACTGGAGTACTCAGTGCTGCTTTTTATTGTTCCTCTCTGTCCGGTATTGTTTGGAGATTTAAAAATTAAATTAATCAGCATCTTGGAGCATAAATTACAAGGTGGGTTTATTGTGAAATTGCAGCGTGACTCACAGAGGCTGCAGATCCACTTCTGAGGCCAGGCTGGCTGTGTTATTTTTGCCTGTTGTTTGTCTCCAGGCTGGCTTTGAGCAGGACCTGCAGCCACACAATGCAAGGAGCTGAGAAATGGCAGGGCAGTGCGTCATGCCGGGTGTGGCTGAGCAGCCATGTCACAGGGAGAGATGGCAAAGATTACAGGGAGGATCTGAGCGGGATCCAGGGGAGGGTGAGGAACAAAACGTCCTGCAACGATAAAAATATCCATTTATGTCCATGGCTCAGGGGACAGAGAGTTCTGCAAAGTGCCATTCACCTGCTGGGGGGGACAAATTCCAAATGTCAGAAAGCACTGGCTGCAGACACAAAGACAGACAGGTGCGCATGGAAAGAGCTAAAATGGGACAATATCTCACAGGAGCCCAGCTCAGCTGGCAGCTGGGTGCTGCTGCTGTGGCAAGGTACCCTCATGTCCACTCAAAGAGTGGCACCACTTGAATTTCTTGAGCCAGAAACAAGTACTTCTGGGAGCAGTAGAAATTGTGCTGCCTGGTTTCCTGTGACTCTCTATTTTGTGGTTGATTATCCGAGGCTAATAAGGGGCAAGAGCTGAATAAAGCTTTTCCTGTGGTCAGGGCATCCTGTGTGGATTCTCTGGGGTCTAATAATACAGTTCACCTTCCTCTTCTGCCCTTCCTTCAAAGAGGCTCTAATTTGGATGTCTGTCTTCTGCACAAGTGCCAAACTTTCAGAAATCTGTATGAACTTTTTATCTTCAAGGATTCTCTGGCAAATGTGTCTGAAGTTGGCCAGCTTAATCTAAAGCTGCCATAGCAATATACACACAGATACATCATCGGCCAGACCTCATTTGTTTAGGAAGCAAGGATTCATTTTTAAAAAATAAATCACACCTTCCCCAAAGCAGTAACACATAATCAGTGTGCTGACCAGGCCTGCTTTAGAAAGCCAGGGCTCAGCTTGTGATAGTTGCTTAGCAAAAGGCATCTTACACCAAAAACATCGACCACAGACACAGATCTTACTGGGGAGCTTCATCAGTGCAGCTGTGGCATGGGAAATGCAAAAATAAAATGCTCACTGAGAGGGTACAGGCAGGAAATACCCCAGGAGCACAGGGCAGAGGGACAGACTTTGTGCTTTCATTGAAACAGGAAAGGTAGATGGAAACCAAAATAAATGAAGCTATGCTTAAAATAAAGATTACCATACCCTAGGCCGACAGAGGTTGTAACACCTGACCTAAGAATGGGTGGGGATGTTTGGGAGAAAGGAAGGGAGGCCTGGAAAATGGTGGTGTTATCCAGATAAGTCCCATGGAATGAAAATAAACAGCCGATATCTGCTAAGGGGTACACGGGATAAGTCAAACATGACAGTCTGGTGGTTCATATATTTTTATGTGTTCATGAAGAATTGGATCTGCCAGAACAACATGGAAGTGGAGCTTATTTAGGTTCTACTCATGTACCTGTTTGCCTGACCTTTGAGGTTACTGCAAGAGCTCCTGGTGTGGAGCTGGTGTCTCCGAGCTGTTTGCACCCTCTGCTGAGCCCAGCAAGGGGAGCACAGCTCAGAGCTGGGCCAGGTGCTGCTGGCAGCTGGCTACAGGACACTGACGTCCCACTGTGAGGTGTTTCCCTGTGTCTGCCCCACCTGGCAGTGATGCTTTTTTTCTGCAGCATTGTTGCAGCATTGACGCCAATTCCAACTCCGTCACAACTCATCCCAAAACCAGCCAGTTCATGGGATCCTGTGCATGGGATCCTGTTCATCAAAGCCCTCCTGTTGTTTAAGAGACACAAGCTGCTGGTTCTCTGCTGATATGAATGCCAAGTTTTTTTCCAGCAGGATGTGATGATAGATGACAATTATTACTCCCCAGAGACCTGAGAAATGGCGGTGTAGCTCTATCTCTGGGCATATGTGTGTTTGAGTACTTAGGAGACTCCAAAAGCTTATCCTAAAGGTATAATCCTGCAAACTGTTGACCATTCTGGCTCCACTCCAGCAAAGCACTTAAATATTTGGTGAACTCAGGAAGACTCTTCACATGCTTCAAGCACATCCACAAGCACTTGGTTGGAGCAGGCTCAGAGTTTGCTCCAGAGCCACACCTTGCACAAGAGAAACCTCCCCAGGCTAGTCCCAGTCTCTGTGCCTGCTGTGGCCATTGGCTTCCTCACAGCTACCAGCAGGCTAATGCAACACTGACATTGTCTGGCCTTGCTGAAGGGGAAAAAAAGTTTCAATGGATTCAACATTCCACCTCAGTGCAATATCTCTAACAGGACAAGCAAGGTGAGAGGGAGGCAGTTTTGCAGGCAGTGCTGTAGACAAAAGATGTCCCTTCCCAGAATCAGCAGTCTCTGGGCAGCAATAAATCCACATGCTCAAAAATAAAGCAATTCCTAAAACAAACAGTTCAGGCTTCGAAGCGTACAATAGGCAATTAGTTTGAATAATTGGGTGTAACTGTAGGCAGAGAGAAGCTACAAGACCAGATGTGCATATAAAGCTAAACACAGGATCTAATCAAATCAATCCACCATCTGGAATGAGAAGAAACCTCATGTGACAGATCTGGTCAATATGTGAAAATGGTACAAATTTCTGGATAACGAGCTTAAGCTAAATCAATATGTCACATGAGTCAGAAATGGAAGCATCCATAAAATGGATTGCACCAGTTCAACTAAATCACATCTGATTTTGCTACATTAATACCATTTTATCCTAAAAAACTGGCCTTAGGTGACCTATCACAAATAACAAGCTGGTAGTATCAGAATCACATACCCACAGGTAGCAATAACTCATGGCAGACTAAGGTTCATATGCACACTTCTATCCATACAAAATAAATCCTACCTATCAAACCACTCTTTTCCAAGCAGTTGGTGTCAAAACCCTCCAGGCAGCTGTGTTTAAGTCAGAGAATGGATCCTGATTCACTGGAACTATCTCAGGAGCAGGAGCTGCAGCAAGGGCTGGAAACAGAGGAAATGCTAAAGCCAAGAGCACAGAGTTGGAGAGCAGAGAGTTCTCCATTGCCAGAGAAGGGGTGTTCAGTGGGCTGAGCTCAGGACTCTGGTGCTTTGGGGGGAGAGAGCAGAGCCCCCAGGAGGTGACAGCAAATTTATGTAGTCTATGGGGTTAAGCTTTTCGTGCAAAGCTTCACTGGCTTAGCAACATGTGAGTGTGTTTGTGGGTTTGCAGATTTACTCCAGTGCTCCAGCAGACCATCTTCCCCTTGTGCTGCCTCTCTGGAAATAGTTCAAGTCAGTGTGTTGTGCACATAATTGCTACTGGCTTTCCCAGCCTCCATAAATCATATTGAAAAGATAGACAAAACCTAGGGGGGGTCACCAAACCAACAGGGGGAGGGATTTTTCTGGCCTTAAGTGACAGGAGTTGGGGGAGACCATGTGGCTACTCTGACTGTTTTCCACACACGCATTTTGTTTATGGTCTGTGTGTGCAAAATATGTCGGAAAAAAAGGCTCTCATGGGAGCTGGAAATCTGTCCAGCATGTGGCAAACCCCCATTATGACCCAGTCCTCTTCATCTGTCCTGCTGCCATGACAGGGGTCTTTCTCCACAAGACTTTTCTGCATCAGGAGGTAACTGAGGCAAAAAGACTTATTTAAGCATCACCAGCTCTCACACCCAGAGGTTCAGAGTATCCTCAAACAGCCCATGGGAGTTGAAAGCCAATCTGGTGCTCAGGTGAAGGGCAGGGACACCCTGAGCATCATGGTTTGACTGACTTTGTGCCTTGCTGTGCCTTGCTGGAGCTGATGGCAGAGCTTTTTTTTTTTTCATTTGTTTTCTTTTTTTTTGCTTTTTTTGCTTTTTTTCCTAACAGTCCTGCATGTCACCATGGAGTCCAGCCCCCTTTCATGGGGGGATGTTAGAATAAATCCACATTTCAACACTCCTTCAGCTCACCTCACGGTCCCAATAACAACAGTGCAATATTTTAAACTGCTTTTGCAAGTCTCCTTTCTACAGGGCAGTTGAAAGGATATAAAAGCATTTTAACAATTTTATAGATCATCTCCGGAGCGCTATTGTGAGGTGGGAGAAGGGGAGTTTTGTTGCCATTTGCCCGTGGACAGCTGCCAAGCTCACCTGTCTCCACTGAGCCAGGGAGGGCCATATCACATCTCTCTGGAAACTCTGCAGCCAGCTCGGGATGGCTTCTCACTTTACTTATCTGAAAAACACGCTGCTCTGTTTAACCCTTTCCCAGCGCTTGCCTGGGGGTGCTGCTCAAAACAGGCAACTTCTCTTTGGGCTGGGGGAAAGTCAGAGCTGCGAGGTGGATTTGGAGAAACCTGAAACCAGGACCCTCCTGTGGAAAAAACCTTCACCCACATGAAAATTCCTCTAACTCTGCAAGTCATCCTACTCACCTCGCGCCGAGTGTCCACAGCTCTTCTTTTGCCACTCCCTGGTCAGAGTTAACCAACCTCCAAATCAGACCCTTCTTTAAAAATTTCCAATTCCACAAGGTGCTGACTACATCTTCCTATGGGCCTCTTAACTTCTGCTTTTAATCTCAGAAATTATCATGAAAACCCCCCTGTGTATGATTGACACAGGAGAACTGTGCAGTTTTGTTTGCTGGCATTCAGGAAATATTTACTGATCCTCATGTGGAAGGTGTGACAGAAGTGTAGTGTCATCTGCTCCCCTGTGTAAGGATTTCCATCCCTACAAATAAATATTCTCCACCCTCCTCTTCTCCTGGAAAAAAGAGTGCATGAAATTATTCCCTGTCACATTTTTTCACTGAGCTGGCAAAATACAGTGAAATCCAGCAGAGTTTAAATGATATGGAATATGCAGGCATAGCTTATCTAAGATAAAGCGTGCAGATCAAAATCAACAAAGCCTCACAAAAGAAAGCCCCAAAAGAGCTTTCATCTGCCTGATCCCATTTCCCTGCCTACACTTCTTTGTACCCTATTGCAATACATTAGTTCTGCTTTGGTTTCTGCTCTGCAGCAACATTTCTGCTTAAGAAAGATTCTGTTGAGTCATTACCAGCATCAGCCAAACAGGCTTTTCAAGAATGGAGGAGAAAATAAAGGCTGTGGTTTTCAAATTAATTCCATGCTGCTTAACCCTTAAACCACTAGTGACTTTCAGACTCTCAGCCAAGTCAATGCTGAGCAGAATTTGGGGCTGTTGTGCCCGAGACAGAGCAATGTCAGTGCTTTTGTCAGTGATTGACCGCTCAGGCAATGCTGGCCATGCACCTGGAAGGCAGAAATTGTGGTGAAAGTCTCTGCTGTTCAACCCACGTCCCAAACACTCCCTTCTTGCTTATAACACTGCCTCAGATAACCCAGACCCACACCTAAACAGAGTCAGGGAGAAGGGCTTTTCTTACCAGAAGCTAGCAGCTGTAAATATAGAAATGGAAGAGAGACAAGCATGTCTCTCCCTCTAGGATGTAGCAGAGATTCTCTACTCCTTCTTTCCCCAGCAGGCTGTATTTAGGAGACAATAGTGGTTACCAAAGAGATAGAACTTGAATAAGCTCCTGGTACCTTGAGGTTTGAGGGGCCCACAGGGGAGCCAACACTTGGAGTGAGAAGAGACAGAAGAGGGAAAAGTGGATAAGGTGATTTTCCTTGCCTTGGCTTTTAAAGCAATCTCAGCCTGCTAAGCTTTCAGTCCACGCTGCCAATGGCTATTTCCAAAGTTATCTTTGCACAGAAAAAGGCTGGAATCATTCTCTCTCTCTCATTCTCTCTGCCTCCCTTTTTAATGAAAGCTCAGTTTAGATCTGATATCACTCTAAAAGGTTTCCTATCAAAGTTTATTAGACCCACTGGGACAGATCACAGTTTGCAGAGGCTCATAGTTTCACAGCAGATAACTGTAAAGTGAACCATTCAATGTTCTTCAAAATGCTCCTTTTTCTTGGGCTCATCTATAAAACAAAGCTGCACTGTGTTCAAGCATCATTAGAAGTGATCCCAGCTGATTACATGATGCTGGCCATAGTTCTGCCTTTGGAGCAAAGTCAAGCAGCCCCCAGCCCCCAGCCTGTCCCACTGGGTGATGCTGAGGTGAGTGGGAGCCATTTGCAGCAATGGCAACCCCTACCAGCACAAGGGGATAATGCCAGCTACGTGCTCCTAAAGAAAGAACAGAACTTTAAAAGTACTAGGAAGCACGAGTGCAGCTTCCCTTTAAAAAATCATATTTGCCTTTCCCTGCTTAATGATAATAACAATTAGGAAAGACTCCTCTACTAGGGACTATAGCTGAGAAATTTCAACTTTAAAGCCAAGAAATGAGAGAAGGAATTAGCATGTCTTCCTATAGAATGGCTGTTTCTTTTTTTTTTTTTTTTTAATGAAGTCATTGGTGTTGATATGAGGTTTTTAGTAGGCTATCCTCCTAAAAATGCATGGGAATAAACACCCTATCTGGTAGGATCTCTGACTGCAACATGTATCACTGAGGCATCTATTTACAGTGGGAAGGGAGGGGAGGCTGTTCCATTTCCCAGGACAGTAATGGAAAGCATGATGTCCTACAAGCAAGGGTGGTGAAGGCTGGGAGAGGTACTGGGAAAAAAACATTCACAATAAACCAAAGAGTGAAGGAGAGTTTCAGGGCAGATATTTGCAGGATGCATCATCATCAACCCTGGGAAAAGGGCTGAGAGACAAAATGTTTGAATTGAGTCCTCAGGCCAGCAATGTCCTGTCCTTCTGCTGCCATTGTCCCTGTGACTTTGCAGTGTCATCTGCTCCATAGCAGCAGGCTGGACAAAACTCAGGGAGTGGGTGGCTCTCAGATGCCCATGCTCCCTGCCAGGCTTCTTCCTTGCTTTTGGCCTCGGAACACCTCTCAGCAGCAGCATTTGCAACCATCTGACAGCTCTTCTGCTCTCTGATTCCCTAACAGGTCATGCAGATGGACCAGAAGCTGGACGGCATCCTGAGCACACTCCAGGCTCAGCTGGGGGATCAGGCACAGATGCCAGGGGCAGCCACCCCACCTGCCAGACATCCCCAGACAGCCACAGAGTCCCCCCAGTGACCCAGGAAATGCGAAAGCAGTGGACAGCCACACGTGACCACTCTTCCACATCCAGATATCTCTCAGTCTCGGTGTCCTCATCTGTGTCATGGGTGAAATGAAATATTCTGCGCTAGTGGATTAATGAGGAAAAAAAAAAAAAAGAAAAAAAGAGAAGAAACAGCAAGAAGCCAGTCACGACCTTAGGAGAGCACATAAGTTCTGCACCTGTTTTGTTTTATTTTAGCTGAACTCTGCCAGCCAGCAGCAGCCCAGCTCCCATCCCCCAGCCCCACTCGGGCTGAGCACACAGGCACAGGGCACGCTGTCAAGGGAAGCATCCCAGCCAGGGTTAGGATGACCCATTTGTGGGCACGGAAGGGGAAAAGAACTGTTCTTTTGGCATTTAATCACTAAGTTTAATGCTCACAGCATGCCCGAAAGGGGGAAAGGAGCCAGCATTTGAACATGAAACAAATGGAAATCAGTGAACAGGAAAATTAAACAGCATGTTTTGACTTCTACCAAGCAGTGAGGATCATAAGAAGGGCAGATTTATATGCTAGTGCGAATGACAAAGTAAAGACAACAGGCTACTGATTAAAAATATGGAAGTGTACACAGGCTGGTTGACATATGAAAGGCTGAAGCAGAGACTTCAGCTAATTAAAGCAAAGGGCTGCCAGTGAGATGAGATGCATGTTGGAACAGACAGGCAGGAGAGATAGGATCTGCGTAGGCTTACTTCACCAGAACACTGTAATAGTTATCAGCTACTCTGATGACTGTTATGCAAAATGTTCTCAAGCTTTTACCTTCATTCAGCAGAGGTTGTTGACTCCAGTTGCCTTAATTTTAACATAAGGAACCTGTATGGTAATTGGCTGTGAGCTATCTGTGAAGCTGGGTTAAAGCCACCGAGTAGCAGGGTGCTGCAGGAGGGCTGCAGCTGCGATTGAGAGTGGCAGGGCTCCTTAAAGAAAACAGAAATGCACACACTGTTGATGAAAGTTAATGGCTGTTTAAATAAACTGCTGTGTATAATTTTAAATGCTAGATTTATTTTTGCCCTGTAATCTGGCTGTAAATCGAGTGCACATGCTGGCTGACGTGCTGTTGTTGAGGAACACCTCTGGTGCAGGTAGCTGGGCTGGCAAGCTGCAGATGGAAATGCAGGCTGAGGTGCAGATGGAAATGCAGGCTGAGATGCAGATTTAAATGCAGACTGAAGTACAGGCTGGGCTCTGGGTGGAGCCCAGGACAAGAGGATGAACTGCTGACCTTTGGGGTGACAAAGGGCACAAAGGCAGGTGACAGCCAGCCAGGTGAATGGACACTGAGACACAGCAGCAGCTGGGAATTGCCAGCCTTGGACAACAAGGGAGTGGGGGGTGAGGGGAGCCAGGCCAAGGAAGGGCCTTCTGTCCCAGAAAGTCTCTGACCTCGGGAGTGCCACTGCCAGAGGGGCCCAGAGGGAATGGTCTGACTGGGGAGTTTCCTTAACACTGCCACCATGAAATGGATCTTACCTGGCACTTCAGAAAAGGGACAATACAGCACTGCTGCTAAAAACCTAAATAATAAACCAAGCTAAAATGGGTGCAGTGTTACTTACTCGAGTCTTTTTAATATATTTGCATAACCAACAATTTGAATGAGCAGAAGACTGCAGAGCAAAGACCTGATTCCTGGGAAATCCTAAATATATTCTATTCCCACTCATATCCGTGAAAGCCAAGCCTGCATTGCATTTAAAAGCAACCTGAAAGACTGGTCCCTTAATAAGCATTTATTTGGACAAATGAGTGGTCCATTTCAATGTAATCAAATTAGTTTCTAACTATTACCTGTCCCTTTAAAACTCTTTCCCAGGTTTGTGTGTCTGGGAATTCAAGCTTGGAAAGAGCACAATGAGACTGATTCCAATCTTTAGATTGCAGGCGCGTCTTAGACAGAATATTAATGATGTGTGAGAGGCAATAAAAAAGAAAAAAAAAAAAAAAGAAACAATGTGGTTTTAATTAAATCAGCTGACAAGCCGCCATTCCATCTTGTCTGATTACTGCAGAGTTACTGAACATGACCAAATACAGCATGTAACATGGGAAAAACAGTAAATAATCATTGCCAGAGCATTGAGCTGCTCCTGGGTTTCAGTCAGGGTCATGAGCTTCTGCAATAGTCCTTCATAAAACCTCCCTGACTGTGGCCAGCCAGAGCTAAATGGCAACTGGACACAAGATTAGGGTTAACACTGTTTCATCAGCCACAGGTAAAAGAAAATAAATCTGCCTGGAGATCCTTTTGCCACAGAGATTATTAAGGGGAGCGGTGCAGCTTTCAGCAGAAGAGCTCAGGGACAGCTGTGGCCAACACAAGGTGACATTTCCTTCTGCAACACTGCAGATATTTGTGTGAGGGATATCCTGATCACTTGGTGGACCAAATAATGCAACAGTGTTTTACTTACTCTTCAGCCTCAACAGAAGTGTTTAGGCACTATATATATAGCAACACCTACTACTCTGAAGTGCCTGGAAAATCCAGCTAAATAGAATACAAGTGGTCACAGCTATGGTGAGTGTCAGAAGGGATGAGTGGGTGGGAGGAGAAGATAAAGAGGCACGCAGTGGTCCCTCCACAAAAACAGAATGCGTGCCAGGCTGTCTGTACACATTTGTGTGTGCACACATGTCTTTTTTAAACTCAAGCCAGGGTTTCCCCACCAAGCCTTGAGTGAAGCCAGAGCCTGAACCTTCACAGGTTTTAAAATCCAGCCATGCTGGCCATACATTCACTTTGCAGCTGTCACTGTGGACACCACAGTGTGGCAGGACCTGTGACCAGGACACTCCTCGCTGCTAGAATAGAGAGATGAGGGTGTGGCTTGAGCAAATTGCGGGAGCAAGGAAGAAGCCTGGTGGGAGACACCCATTTTCACACCATATGAAGAGATTAATGGTAAAAAAAATTCAAGCAACATAGCTTAGCCAAACTTAAGAAAATGTCCACACCCACACCTAAGACAGAAGTCCATTTGCCATCCAGCAAAATCTTTCTGATTGCCTGGGAGGAAAAGTACACAGAATTAGCACTGATGTGACCACGTGGTAACACTTCCTGACCCTTCTTCTGAGCAAAGATGGTTTGGTACAGGCATACAAACTGTGTATTAATACATTTGCATTTGGTCTTGTTGAACTGGATGTGGTTCTCATGGTCCCACTTCTCAGGCCTGTCCAGGTGCCTCTGGATGGCATCATCTCCCTCAAGCCCATCCATGCCTGGCTCAGCTTTCTGTCACCTACAAACCTGATGAGGGGGCACTGAGGAAGATATTAAGTAGGTTTGTTTTTTTTTTTTTTTTCCCAGTACAGACCCTTGAGGCAAATCCCTCATTGCTGGTTTTCACTTTGGCATTGATCTGTAAATGGAAACTCTTTGGATGCAACCATCCAGACAATGGAAATTCCCTGTCCATCTACCTTTCCATCCATACCTCTCCAATTCTGAACTAGCAATGGCAAGGGGGAGTCTATCAAAGGCCTTGAAGAAGTCCAGGTAGTTGATCTCAGTTGTCACTGGTGTGGAAGGTAAGTAGATTAGTCAAGCATGACTGCACTTGCTGAAGTAATGTTCAGTCTCATTAATCTCCTCCCTGTCTTCCATATAATTCAACAGGAATTCTAGAAGGATCTGTCCCATGATCTTACTGGGCACTAAGGTGAGGCTGACTGGTGAGCAGCCCCAGGGTCCTGCTTGTTCTCCCATGTAGAAACACTACCATGCTACCATGCATTCCCCCTTGGCAGTGGCTCTAACACAAGCCAAAATTACAGAAAGCATTCCCAGGGGAGGTCCCTGTGCATGTTTTTATCTCCATTTGTACTGACACTGGTTCACTGGTGTTCACCCTACTCATTTCTGCTGGATGAGAGTGCAGCTGTTGAGCAGGGAGAACTCACAAGATCACTCCTACAGCCCCTCCTCTGTGACAGTGGAACAGTGACAATGCCTGAATGGACACAGCCCATGAGGTTGCCAGCACTGCAGCCACGTCTGCAGGGTCCCACTTTGCCTTTTGGCTCAGAACAGAGGCACAGCCCAGGCAGCCAAGGTCTCCCAAGGCCACAGGATCAGCAGGGGCAGCTGTCAGGAGTGCAGTTCACCAGTGCATGAAAAGACAAGAGTGCAGGAGATCAAGTAAAGATGAGATTCCTTTTTTCCAAAAGATCACATGGTTTTCTACCTGATCCAGTTTCACTGTGGAAGATACACGGTGTCCTCTCTTACCAGAGACATCAACACCAACCCAAACAAGATTTTCCACATTCCTTCTAATAATGCATGACATCCTGAAGTCTGCTGTCTGCCTGTGATGATGCAAGATGCTCAGAAGTTGTTACAACAAAGCCCCAGGGGATTATTTTCTCATTTCCATAATTACATAGTCAGTAATAATATCACGAACCAATCTTATCTCAAAACGTGTACTCAGATCTTTAATGGTGATATTTCTTAAGTGATGTGTACTCTGATCTTTAATGGTGATATTTCTTTAGTGATGTGTGGGATTAAAGTCCTGTGTATGATAAGGCTGCAGCAGTGAGGGAAATAAAAGTTCAGCTTTCATCAGCTGGGGGTTTTCACTCCCTAGAAAAGGTAACTGTGCCCCCAGAACAGATGATATGGGTGACAGATCACAAATCTGCTGCCTCATCTGGAACACTCTCTTCATCTCTGGAGAGTAAAAAGTGAGAAAAGACTCTCCAGACACAGCTGCCCCTTTCAGAAGTGGGCTTGTCCAGCAGCATTGCATGTTTTCCATCCAACTGCCTGGATGTGGTATCACCAGAGGCACCCGTGCTGGAAGTCCCTCCAATCTCTGTAGGACCAGGACGGCTTCATTCCCAGCTCAGCAGCTATAGCAAATCAGCAGGGTTCTTTTGGTGCCTCTTTTCTCAGTAGCTCAAGGAGTTTTCTCTCCTCACTGATGTTTCCAGCCTAAGCCCTGAAGGGTCTGGACTGACAATACATTTAGGATGTGCTGTATGTCATGCAGCCCTAAACAGCAGAGCTCATTTAGCACTCTTTTGAACAATCTGAACAATGTGTCTAAAAAGAAAACCATGGTTTAGGGACTAAAATGCCACCAGGTAAAGAACCCCAAACATCAAAACTGCATTATTTAATATTCTGAAGGAGTACATGCTAGAACCATTGTAATGGCCCAGGAAAAGCCTGGTGAAGGGCCCAGGGTAGATCTTTCTCAGACATCATTTCCAGCTGCAGCACAGCACAGCCAAGATGGTACTGTGCTACCTCCATGGTAGGACAAGGTTTGAGTCCCTCTCAGCCAGCCTGAAGAGCAATCCCTTTTCTCAGGTAAAGCAACCTCTGTTGTTAGTCAAAAGACACTCCAAGGTAGCTGGAAATATTAGACACCAAAAGAGAGAAAAAAAAAAGTCTAATTAACTAATGGTCATTATCTCTTTTCCCACATCCTTTTCTAACCTCCAGAGGATCACGAGCTCTGGACTGGATTCCTGTTGCTGGGGATGTGCTCCCTGCAGCTCCCTCCCTGTCATCCAGCAAACAGTGCCTGTTAGACAGGAAAGAGAGAAACAGCCAAGAGCATCCTCCCTACAAGGAGCTGTTTTGCCAAAACACTTACTACCTCGTGTTTAGCCCTCACTGTGGGTTACAGTGCCTCCCAAATGACTCTGTAAAAGTACAGTGTCTCTGCCTGGATTCCTGGCTGAACACTCCTTTGTCTCAGGGCTTGGATTTGGCACATGTGGGTTTGTGAACAGAATTTTAACTCATCTTCATTCTGTTGTTTGATCTCCCCCTGGGGTGGGTGGAACTGCGTGCAAGGGACTGACCTGACATAAGCAGTGAGGAGAAGGGAATTTTTGAGCTCTGTGATTAATGTAACTGTGGTACCTTGTCTGGCCAATCAGGCAGGTAAAAGTTGTTCTTTCTTTAACCAAAGAATCCTAATTTTCAACAACAATGCCTTGAAGAGTTTGCCTGAGACTCACCTCAGCCTTAGAGGGGAAAATTCACATTTCAAAAATACCTGCTGAGCATTACTTATGCTTAGCTAAAATGCAGCTTTTCTTCTTTACAGCTGTGTACTTTGGGTTGTCACATCCCTTGTTAGCGCTCTGGTCACCCAGGCCCTTCAAGCAGCCAACGTTCCTGGTGGAGGGGCTGGGGTTTGTATCATCAATGTGAGGGGGAAAGGGGACCACTCGTGCAGAAGAATTGCTTGATTCAGTGTCCTTATTCCCTTTGTTTTCTTTGCTGAGAATTTTCCCCTTTCTGAAACACTAAACAGCTCATTTCTTCCAACCTAAACAAATGATCTTGCCAGCTACTGATTTTTCCCTCCTTTCTATTTCTAGTGGTTGGTATTGTAAGTACAAGTTTCCATTTGTTTGATAGCGGGTCAGGAGGCCAAGAAGAGCGAGGGACAGCTCCTGTTACACATCAGTGCTGTGCCAAACTCTTCAGTTTGGCTACACCGTGAGTGTTATCACTCTTGGACTCCACCAGCCCCACTGGCCAGCTCCCAGGGAGCTGCTGCTTTGGCTGGAGGCAGGCAGAGTGCAGTGAGAGAGCAGCAGAGCCTCCATCCTCAGAGCCATGGGTGTCCCTCTCACTGAGCTGGTGCATTCTCCCCTCTGTGTTATCATGCAATTCCCCACACCACAGTCCAGTTAAGCCAGTCCTCCTATTGCTTTAGGAAAGCCGGCAATAAACTTCAGCATCCACCCAGAACTGATCCGAAGGGCTGCAGCTGGCAGGCTACAGTCCTTCCTTCCCATGGAAAGGGAAAAGAATGAGTATTTCTGCAGACACAGACCACTGAGAGGTTTTGTTCTGGATGGGTCTGTGCCCAAAGCAGAAATTCAGAGCAGACATGAACCCACTGGAGTCATGGACTTATGCTATGGATGAATTTGGCTTGAGCTCTCTTACCATAAGCAGTTGGTAAGTTTATAAAAGCCCCTGGTCTCACTAACCTTACTGGAGCTCTGAATTGGAGTAAAAATTTCCCAGTGACCTTCAAAGCCATATATTACGTGGCAGACAGTAGCTTTCATCCCATGGAAAACCCGAGTTTAGACACAACTAGAGACAGACATCACAGAGGTGCCCAGTGACTGCGATCTATTTTGTGAATAGCACTACTTTGGGTGGGCCCTCAGATCTCTAAGCCTCCCTCGAGTTTGATGTATGAATGAACCCAAACCAAAAAAAAAAAAAATGGCAACTGCAGCAGAATCTGCACTTTCTGCCTGACTTGGATCAATGTCTGACAACGTTGCTGCATGTTCAGTGCTGAATTAAAACTATTTATGCCAGGAGGAAAAAGTGGCATAAATACTAAATTATTGAAAATATGTCAGTAAATTATTGAAAATATGTCAGTAATTATCAGGTGGGGAAAAACTCCCAGATTATTTGGGCCTTGCCCATGTACCCATTTTGCAAAAATAACATCATTTTCACTGGCGGCATTTTGTGTGAGGCTGAAAATTAAGATGACAGTGAAAGTGTTGAATAAGCACAAAGCCAGCTTATCCCTTCAAGCATAAACAGCTGAAGGAGTGGTTTGTGGCAAGGAATCACCTATGACAATCGTGCTCTTTCATGTCCTGGGATGGAGCTGCTCTGTGTGCTCCCCCCTCCACCCACCCTGCTCCCCAGTTTGGGTGAAATCCTGCCTTCAAAACAGGCAGCCCTGTTTGAGGTGACTGCTGTGGAGAGCCCGGAGCCACGGGCTGCTGGAAATGAAAGACCAAGCTGAGCTTGCACAGCTCCTTCTGGCTGCTCCTGGCATAAGCAGGAGCAGGGAGTGCAGGGTGTGAGGGCTGGCTGCTCTGTGTGAGAAGAGGAGATGTCCACGGGGGTGAGGAGGCCAGCAGAGACCATGGTGTCACTGACAGGGACCCAGTCACACAGGACCAAACCCAGGCTCAAGCTATTCCTATTCCCTGCAGGGAGGAAAAGCTTAAAACAAAAGGAGTATAAAAGTAGCTGAAAACTTGGCAAAATGCATACAAAAGAGTCAGGGAAATTGGATGAATAAAATGCCCCCCACCCCCAGGTGCCAGCAATGTAAACATTGGAAAAGCTGGAGCACTCAAATGGCTTTGCTTTTATAAAGTGCCTTTTTTTTTTTCACCCCAGACTTTTTTGGTTCTGTTTTTCTTCTTTATCTCTGCCCAGCAGTGGCTGACAGATGACCTTTAAAGCCCCGGAGAGCAGCCCCAGCAGGTGATTTACTAACAGCTGTGCCAGTCAGCAAACTGGAGGGGCAGAGGTCGGGGCTGCCCAGCCAATCCAGGGTGGGATTTAATTAAAGAAAGATGCATTACACTTTTTATTGATTTGTGTGCGTGCACACACGAGCCTTTTCTTCTTTTTCCTCTTTCTTTTTTTAATGTTTTTGTCGCTCCATGCGCCTGGACATTTTATCCTGGCTGTGTGAGCCTTGCCACCTCACCCCCCCAAGGACACCACTCCCTGAAATCCCATCTCACACTTCCAGAGGGGCTGGAACAGGTGGGGAGGAGGCAAGTGAAGGGGAACCCAGCATCTGACAGCACACGGCATCCCTGCTTTTCCCTCGGTGTTCATGGGCTGCTGGGGGGGTGTTTGAGGGATGCTGGTTTTTCTCTCCCTCTCTCCCTGTGGTAAAATTCTGCCATTTTTCTGTCTTCCACATGATCCACTGGCAGAGGGGGAAGGAAGGCATTATAAGGACAAGTCTTGCCTTTTCCTCTAGGCTTTTCCACTGAAGACAGTGGGCATTTTTGGAGCAGCAAAATGCACGGTGAAAAGGCAGAATAAAAATTCTGTGACTCTGTATTCACACATCAGTGTAGTTCATTATTCTCACTCATGCACCTAATCCCCATTTTTTTGTTAACTCAGACTTTTACTATTACTATTATTCTTATTTCTCTCATTTTTATCAGATTTTTTAAATATATAATAGCCACATATAAACAAGCTTCCATTCTTATGAGTTTAAAAAGTGCAGTGATCGTCATGCCTGGCTAAGGCCATGGCTTGGAAAAAGCTTCAGATTTGCTGTCAAGTCTTTCGGTGACGGACAATCTGCTGTTCTAGTAGTGAAATTAATCCTTCACAAAATAAATAAGATTTTGTGACCAAGTTTTTCCAAAGACATTTTTCAGTCACAGAGTCTTACAGATAAACTAAATCATCTTGCTTTTTCTTAGAAGTCACTGCCCTCACAGATGTTTCTACCAAATCACTTTGCCGTCTTCCCTTGACTAAAACGCGTGGAGCTTCTGATGACTCCCAAAGCAAGGCAGATTTCATAGGCTTCAGATCCCTTGGTGAGCTTTTTTCTGAACCCTTTCCAATTTTCCCAGCTCTTTTCTTGGCCTTCTTGCTCTCTTTCCAAGGCATGGTGATTGTCATCGGCCTGGAAGTCCCAGTGACAGGTGAGGCTTCTATGGACCGAGAAGCTCCGAGCACAGCTGCCAAATTTCCCTTAAAAGAGTTCCCTACAGCTCACCATCCTGGGCTCAGGCATGCAGATATGACACATCCAAGCCTTGGTTAGGTTCACGTGGCTTCTGAAAAGAAGGGGCAGCCACCTGAACCAAAGACAAAGGAGGTTTCAGAGTAGCTGAGGGTATGAGGGTTCCCCTTTCCCTCCCACTCTGGTTTCTACCATTGTGGTTTTACACCCATGATGCACTGGCAGCAGCCATCGTCCATAGGTCAGAATTCTACAGCCCTAACTTGAGGCAAACTCCTTCCAAAAATGGATGTTTCTGGTGTGGCAGACTGGCCTGGAATGTCTAGGTCTAAACTAATTACACATCCGTCACAGACTTCCCGTCATCCCGCCAAAACTGGGATGCCTGTGTTCAGCTGAGCCTTTCAACACCACCAAGGCATCTCCAAGTCCAGCTCCCCTTAAAATGCAGGGGAAATAAATACCCAACATCTCTATGTGGCTTTGAAAATCCCCCTGCAATCTCCAACCCTCACTTCCCATCTGTAAAACAGGAAAACCAGCAATTCCTACCCCATATCTGCTTTATCAGTCTTGTCTATGCAGACCACAAATTCTATGAGACATGAACTGGCTGCTACTAAATATAGGTACAATGTCTAGCACAGTTTTTATTAGAGCCCCTAGGCACTACAGCTCCATAAATATCCATGTTGACTTTTTCCAGATTAAGAACACATCAATGGGAGCTTTGCTCAAGTAAGAACTGCAGGATCTGGCACTGGTGCTCTTAAACCCTAATAGGACTGAGAGAGTCTGAAGCCTCTTCAGGCTCATTCACTGGTATCAATGCTTCTAATACCAAGTCAGCTGTTGTGACATAAAGGGTATGTTTCTCTTGGTTCTGTTTCTTGGAACTGAAGAGCCCTCCTGAAGTTTTAATTTTCTTTACTGAAAAGCCCTGCTATGGTAAATCATCAACTCACCAAATTTATAGGAGGCACAGCACTTAGTATGTCACGTCTCTGAGCCCAGCCTACTGATTCACTTACTTATGCTTTTGTTCTTTTGCTTTGTAGTTCTCTTGATTTCAGCAACTGTCCATCATTTTCATGAGGCTTGCTGGCTAGAATGCCCCCTACTATTCCAGTAATCATTGCCCTGCTAGAGTGTTTATTACTGACTGAATGGCTGCACAGACTGGTAGAATGACCTGAGCTGTATGAATTTTCCCTCAAGTCTCTGGGGCCTCACAATTCTTGAAAGAATGTAAAGGAAAAAAAAAAAAAAAAAAAAAAAAAAAAAAAAAAAAAAGAAGAAAAAAAAGGAGCTTAGTTATGGGGAAGGGTCAAAGTCAAGTTTCTCTGCAGTAGCACATTTCTTCGCTGCCTTCGGTGCCTCTGACACTGAGCACTCACCACATCACCTTCAATAGCCAGGGAGCAGCTGTGAACTTGCCATGGGATGAGAACTGAGCCAGGTAACCTTCAGCAGCCCCTTGTGCATCAGGAGACTGCTGCTTAAATCCTGTGTGCTCCTCCTCTACCAAACATTCCCCCTGGACGGGGTCCCAACACGCTGGGGACTGCCTGGGTGTTTGGGGTGTATTTGAGTTGAGGTTTGTGGTAGGTGCACTGTAAAACAAACAAAACAAAGCACAAACAAACCACACGTACACATACAAAAACCCAGTGACCAACACAAGATAATACGCAGACGTGTAAATAACTGTGGGTCGGTTTCCAAAACAGACTCTCTCTAACTTTTATCAGTGGTTTGTTTCCCTTCTGGCTGAGATTCTCAAAAGTGGGTGCCTAAAATTAGTCTCTCCTGGGTAAAAGCTTCAAAAGCATCTTAATAACACAGGAATCCAAGTGCCTCATATAGCACTTCTTAAAGGCTCTGGAAAATCTCAGCCCTCCATCCACATCTTTAGTGATAGGATTTTTAAATGCCCACAGCTCAGCCGAGGCTGAGGATTCTTCCAAGGAAGTGAGGCATCCATCACACTTTGTCTGCTGGCCTGATCCTGCTCAAAGAATCACACCTAATATGGATTCCCACGTTCAACACGACTCAAAACTTAAACCAGTTTTTTAAAGCCTGGAGTCAGTTTCTATGCCATGGATCCCACACCAGAGAATGTGCAGTTATGAATCAGACCACAAATGCTGTTGTTTTGGGGAAGATTTCACAGCACTGTTATTCCCATATCCACAGCTCATCATTGCTGTCAGATGTGCTAGCTCCAGGCCATAGGGGGTATAAAGGGCACCAAATAAACAAGCACAGTTTCTTCTCTCATGCAAATTTTATTACAGTTGTATGGGGGGCTGTAAAAGATTTCTGTGTTTAGCTGCTTCTTATGGAAAGATTTTTTTTTCCACAGTATTAAAACAAAAACAAAGAAAACAAAAACCAAATTTCACCCTGAAAGAAAGGCCAAAGGACTCCTGGCACAGCTATTTCAGAGTAAGCTGTTCCACACTCCTAATTCTGCAAGAGCTCCCCATGGAAATCATGGAACAAAAAGCAGTTTTTCCTTCTGGGAGCATTTCAGTTACTGAGCAGGCCACCATGAGGAGCAAAAATCAAGGTCTGTTCTGTGTGACTCTGGGTATGTGTGTGCAGGATGCTCATCTCTGGGATCTCATGGCACCTAGGGGAGCATCCCATCATGGAATATACTTGTCAGAAATGGAGGGGGCAGCCTTTGCTGCTCTCTCACAAGGACAGAGGGACAGAGCTGAAGGAAACCCAGGCCAAAGACTGGAAGGCACCAACACAGCCACAGAACCCCTGGCAGATGCCAAGGGAGTAGTGTCTTCAAAAGCCCTCCTCAACCACGCTCCCAAATCACTGCTGGTCATGGGAAGGGAAGCTTTGCTGCTGACCAAGAAGTCAAAGAGAAGCAGTAAAAAACTGCCAGGGCAAGCCTTAAGTCAGTGCAAAACCTCTTTGTTACAGCTAGATCTCAGCCAGCATTTTACTCACTGAATTTAGCCTTGCTCTTGTTTCCATATGGGTCACCTAGAGGTTATGGCTTCCTAATCTTATGTATCGATCTCATGTCTGAGCTGTTTTCAGGATATATCATATGTCTCTGCGCTGCTTGGAGAACATTTGTTATGATATCAGGATTCATGCCGTGCCAGTCAGCTTCACCACATCCAGGGTCACACACGGTGTATCATCTGAAGTCTCCAAACGAGGTTTTCTGACTAAATAAAAATCTTTATTCACAAGGTGAAAATCCTCCATGCAAGTCATCTCTATCGTTAACATTTTCTTTTGCTATTAATATTGCTGCCAGTGAGCTGTTCACTGGGGAGCAAGTACAATGAAGGAGAGGCACTGCAAGGTCACAAGGAATCAATATTAATGAAAAGTAAACATACAAGTCAGGGAGGAATCACAAACCCAGTTTGAAGCTAATTTGGTTTTTTATTCCAGCAAATATGCATGGTGGCTTTTGCATTGTCTTCACAAAGTTCTTGTTTGGAAGTGTTGTTAGGAACTTTTGAACTCGCTTCAGTTTCTAAGCTGCTGCACTGTCAGCCAAACATTTCTTGTTCAACCAGGGCCCCAGTGCAGGCCTAATTCAAGAAATGGCAAATTTTCCTTTGGTGTCCATGGGGGAGCTCCTGACAAGCAGTCCCCTAAGGGGCCCTAGAAAAGACACCAGCCACAGTTCCAGCAGCATCATGAGGCCTTTTCCAAGCTCTCCTTCTGCTTGGATGCAGAGCAAATCTTCCACGTACGGCTGCGCTTCATGCTAAATATGGAGCAGCAATCAAACATCTGTGGAGAGTTCATATTTGGCATGTTTACACGAGTATTTATTCCTCCTTTGTCTTCAGGCAGCAACTACTACATAATGTATTTGGTATGATTAATTGTGGGAATGTTGTTCATCCCAGCCTAGCATGACATCTCCAATTACATGACATCTTTCTCTCATTTGTAAAGGGAAGAAGTGATTTCTGTATCTTGACATGTTTATCATTGTTAGGGTGAGCTAGTTATCTTATATGGGCCTGCTCCCTGGTTCTCAGGGCTGACAGATTATGGCTTCACATTAAAATCACATATGCCTTGTTATTGCAGCTGCATCTTGAAAGGAAAGCAAATAGAGGAATCACCACCACACAAAAGCTGTAAGATGATGTTTTGTTCAACGAGCCAGTGGTTTGCAAGGTTGTTCTAGGCTATTATCATTTATACAGTTATTGGGTATTTCATTTTCCCAGTATTTTTTTTAAATCTCAACAATGGAAAATGTAACACACATTTCCATAGTCTTGCACAAGCTCCAACCGATCACAGACCTTCCCCGTGGGTGGGATTTGCCTCACCTATTTTGAGCCATCTATTTAAAAGCTGGGCATCTGCTCTAAATCAAGCACTCAGTCACCAGTGACAGACAGATGCTTCTTGAGAGACGATTTGTCCCACCTGGTTTCAACATAAAATTTCAGATATGAGGAAAGTCTAAGGATTCAATTTTTTTGCCCAATTATTAGTTAAAAAAAAAAGTGTAATACGTCTTTGTAGCTCTGCTTCAAAAGTTACGAAACCTTTTTTCTTCAGCATTTTTCAAATGCATTAATGCAAAGATGTATTCAAAAATCTCTCAAGAAAGCTGTGAGACCCAGGGTAAAATTCCCATCCCAGTGGACTCCACAGAACTTTGTACAAAATTCAAGATACCAGGCAGCATGAGAAAACTGGGAATCTCTAGACTTCATGTTTTGAGGGGACAATGTAGCTACTGAAGCACTTGTCGTGCAGTTTTAGCTGGGGCCAAGCATCCAAAGGAAGTAGAGGACCAACCATCCAGTCATGGAAAGAGGGAAATAAGCCTTAATCATTGGATAAACAGAGCATTCCTTGCAGTTCCTTGCAGTAGTACTCCAGACAATATAAATATAGTTTATTTAAGGCAAAGTGCCACTTGCCTGCCCTGGAGTTTGCAAACTAAAAGGGTGGATGCAAAGGTCCATGTGCAATTTAGCTCATCCACTAATGAACTAGATGAAAACCAGAGCTAATGAAAATCTGCTCAGCAACTTGCATGCCAACCTAAATTGTCTCAGGAGTGTAAAACTAGTATTTCAAAGAAAACTTAAGAATCAGAGATTTGGGAAAACATAGAAGGCCAACATGATGGTCTGAGAAAAGGTTCACCAATGAACAAGAGGGCTCCTGCTGTCCAGATAATTTTGCTGTTTGCTGTAGATGTTCTGTTGCCTCTGAGCAGAAGAAGTGACCCTTTGCGCATATTCAAATAAGATACAAACATGGGAATGGTTTCTTCTAGAGACGCCTGAACAGGAAAACAGCTCCACAAAGAAATTGTGGGCCAGGTGTTCTTATTTGCAAGCACATCAGCATTTTTCCTCACCCTGGTCATTCTAAGGTTGCTTTTATTGGTGAAGGCAGAGCTGCAGAGGCCAAGATCAAGTGAACGTTTTCTTCAGTAATTGCTGGATTCCTCAGTCTAGAAACTGTATTCTGTAAACCAGGGCAATGGACCCCACAAAACCTCTTTCCATCTCTACAAAACACAATCTTCTGGAAGCACGACCTTGTGTTTTTCATTAGAGTTATTGGTATGATAATTACTTGGTTATTAACACTTAATGCAAACTCTTGCAAACCATTTCAGCTGCAGTGCTGCTGCTTTGTTTCTGCTGCTGTGGGAATGAGAGGGAAGAATTGGTGGTCCTTCCTTTCAAAAAAATGGGCCTGCATAAATTATATCCCAGTATATAATTCTTTGTTGGATTACCCACGGACCAGGGGGGTTGGAAGACCAAGTCTCTAATTTTTCATTAACCTCCACTTGCCACTGGTAAGTGTGCAGTTTCTTGAGTTAATGATTTTTGTATAGACACAAAAAGGCAAGACACACACACACAGAGAACACTAATGTCCAAGGCAGCAGCAGCAATATTGATAAGTTTTTTCTTCCATAGCTTACAATTAAGGGTTATCATTAATGGACCTGAAGAACTTCCTAAAAGGACTAATTAGTGTTTTAATTGGTTCTCTCACCATCATATTTTTGTTTACCCGTACCCAGAGGATCTCCAGCTGTGTTAAGCAGTTTTCCAATTAATAACGCATTTGAATTTAATGGCCCAGTTTTTCTGACTCAGCCATTTTTCCGCCTGGTTTACTTAGCTGACTTACAGCATGTAATTTCCACGTATTTCTCAGCAGCTGGAGCCCACTGAATGCTGCCACTGTCCCTGGGCAGTGCTGCCTGGTACCCTCCTTGTCCTCTGTGGGAGTCCTAGATGGAGAAATGCCTTTGTAAAGGTCCACTGCTGCATTTGTGGCTCCTCTCAAAGCTTCACGGCCAGCCCCTTCTAGTCCTCCCTTTTCCTGTAGGTTTTTGGTTGGTTTTTTTGTTGGTTTTTTTTTTTTTATTTGGTTTTTTGCAGCAATGACTCAGCTATTTATTTTCCTCTTCCTGCTTCTTTAATTCTGTGACCAAGCTTTCTTCACCCGCTGGGTAGTAAGAGGAAGGTGAAGGACTCCTTTTTCTTGTGCAAGCAGGAGAGGCCAAGGAATGACAACATAAGAGGGAGAAAGGTGAAAAAACATCCTGTACCCCCAAGCTTCTTCCTTCTACCCTAAGAAGAGTCATTTAGGAGAGTTGATCTCACTGGCCTTGCTGTATTTCCTTCTTATTCAGTGTTCCCTCTGTCACCTGCTTTCAACTGGTGGTGGAAGAAAAACCAAAAAATATCACAAAAGAGGCAAGTCTCATGGCTGAAACTAGGTGTGCAACCCAAATTAAGGGATCAAACTGCTCAGATACACCCCTGAACCAACCCTGCTGTCAAACCAGTCCTTCCCCACTTAACTGGAAGAAGTTGCCAGGGATCTTTTACCAACCATTTCACATGTCCTGAGGAGATGAAAGTTACCCCAACCTGAAATAAGGAGTGTCATGAAGCAAAATAATGCATGGGAACATGAACCACAAAAATCAAATTAAATTAAATTAAATTAAAATTAAAAAAAAAAAAAAAAACAGAACTAATGCAATGAGCACAGTGACTCCAGCACACCTGTTTCAACTTCCACTGGAGTAGAACAGCACAGAGATGAACTTTGCAAATCCCTGCACAAAAGCTGCTCTGTCCAATTCCATCACCTGGATCAAAATAACATGTGAGAGAGCCTTGCAAGTGAGAACCAGGTGGATGGGCAGGTCTCAGCTCAGAGCCCACTGCCAGCCCAGCAAAGCACAGTTAAGAGACACCCTGTTTTCTTCTCTCTGCAGCAGCTCTTGGCATGCCTAAAAAAATAAGATGCTTTAACACAGCAGCAACAGTAGCACTAAAAAGAACTCTTGTGTGCTAAATCATCGGGAAAAAAACAATTATTATCCTTTTCTTCTTTGTGTTCTTTTTGTTTTCCTGCCAAATACCAGAGAGAACAAAATAGCAGGTTTTTTGCTTTGCAAGGCAAACTTGTAAAATCAGAGGGAAAACAAATCCTGAGCAAATAACTCAAAGCAAATAGCTGGAGGAAGTGAGGGTGGGGAGGTAGGGCAGCAAGAGGACCAACTGATACATTTTCAGTGTTTGCTGTATTAAGCCTTGAAGTAGGAGATAAACAATGAATGACATCTCCAAAGTAAAGGAAATGCCCTGCTTTGTTTGGTGAGGAACAGAATGCTCAGAGCTACATCCCAAGCCTGAACTGCCACTAGCAATCACACTGCAGCTCCAGCCTCTCCTAGGGCACTCACACCAGAACTGCCACAGGCCTGGGTCTGACTGGGGAGGAGAACTTGTGCTTAGAGCTGCAGTCCAGGATCTTATGGTGTAAACCTTCAGGACAGAGGGGCATGTGCACCCAGAGGTGCTGTGGCCAGCAGAGTCAGCTGTGGGAGCAGAGAGCCAGAGCGTGCTCCTGAATGACCATCGTGAGAAACAGCTGTTCACTTGGAAAATTTAAAAAGCTTTATTAAATCTTGATAAAAATACAACAAAAGGACCATATTAGGAAAAATTTGCAGCACTGGAACTGCCCTCGTGGATACCACATGGCTGGTTCCTCTTCAAGATAGATGCTCAGTCTTTTATACCCCTGGGGGTTGCATCAGCCAGCCCTGGCCCCTCCCAAAGTCTGTCAGTCAGCTCTTCTTTGCCATTTACCAGTGGGAGACTGCTTTCTTATAACTTGGTTGGAGGTCAGGTCACTCCCATAAGCACCAAGCTTTTCCATTGCCACCTGCCCCATGCCAGGGACACCTGTGCAGCCTCCTTTGTACCTGTCCTAGACAGCCCAGGCTGTCTGATGGCAACAATACAGGGGGAAAGGAACTGTGGGGAGATACAGAGGACATCTAAACTACAATAACTGAACTATACATCACTGAGGCTTTTCTTAATATTCACACAATAGTTATCCCTTAACTGGGAGAGCCATCATCTCCTTATCCATCTGTAACACCCAGGACTTGCCTGATGCTGCTGCTTTCTGAGCAGCAAAGCTGCCATACTAGGAGGGACAGCAGGAAAGTGGCAAGCAACCCTTTTGGCACCAGTGCCTCATCCCCTCTGGCCAGGACAACGCTCTGGGCAGTTCCCTGGCCCTCAGTGTCATGCTAGAAGCAGAGGCAAGCCATGTTTTCTATCCCTGCACGCATTCCTCTGCAGGAACAACTCCATGAGGCCGAGCCAAGCCAACGGCTCTCGTTCGTGGGACTCTCCCACCATATTGGATTCTTTATCAGGGTATTGCTTTCTCCTCGTAGTAAGTCTTAATTTGAAAACTGAACTCCAATTCCCACCATTTGGCACACAAAGGAACCTTCCTCTTTCTCCTTAACCCTGCTGTGACCACAACAGTCCTTACAACACAGAAGTACCTACACGTACACGCCATGTGAGTCTGTTTGCCTCCTCTTTTTCCCTAAAAAAAAAGAGTGTCTTCCCATGCAGCAAACTGAAAATCCTGCCTGTTTAAAATACAAAACAGCAGCAAACTGAAAGAGACCTGGGAGAGGCCACTGCCTGCCATAATTAGGATTAAGGGCTATATCTCAGGCAATTCTTTTGGAATCAGCTTGTTGCTTATCTGAGCTTCTTTGTAGAAGCTACGATCTCTTTGTACCAGACTCCGTTACTGGGGCTACCTAACAAATGCCTTTTTTTGGCTGAGTCTACAAAGCCCATATATAAAACCTGAGTTTCTTGTCACTGAATAGTCAAAATGCAGGTGCTTTAACTGGTGAAACAACTGCAATAGCCTTTGCTAGGCAGGCTGTCTCAAAGAGCAGATTGCACTTTCTCCCAGCCCCTTCACACCCACACACTGAATATTACTTGTTTTTTACCACAATTAAGTCTCTGAACTATTTGAAATCCCACACAAAGACAGTCCTGTACAACAGGCATTATGCGCACATGCTTCCACATGCCTCCTGTTAGCTACCAGGCACAACTACATAAACCAGTTCCCTGATGGTCTCTTGACACATCTCCTGTTTTCCATCTTCAGAAAATGACAGTTCTTCCAGAAAATAGGCAAGTGGGCTACAAAACAGTGGCCTAAAAATGGTTTCTTAGTGCTCTCCTCTCTTGCTCCTCCAGAACAGCATTTCTCCTCCACCCAATAAAATATCCAGGACAGGTAATGAGCTCCTTCTCATCCCTGCAATTCTGCCCTGCTGGGGTCTGCTGGTTTCCAGGAGAGGCAGTGGAGATGACTCTGGAAACATCCCTGCCTCTCCTGCTGTCAGAGCTGAGCATGCTCCCATTTTCCAGTCATCAATCCCTGGAGCCCAGACCCAGTGCAGACCAGAAGAGATAACGATAAGAAAATGCCAAGTTTTTCAGTCCCCCTTTTCTCTTCCTGCACTCCATGCTTAACCTGATTTTACCAGCTGAGCTGGGTGACTTTCATAGGCAAAAGTTGATTCCTATTCCACTCACTCTCAGCCCTTTTCTTCCACAAGTGAGAGACGATAACCATCACATTGCAATTCAATAGGCCTTCATATCGTCCTCCAGGAAATAATTGAACCCTTTGTGGCTTTCAGAGCAACATTTTTGGTATTTTCCCCTGGCATCAAAATACTGCTGGATTCTGTTTAAATGGAAGAGATGGCCAGTCTGCATTAGCTGGGCGAAGAGAAAGCCAAGAAGAAGACAAGTCAGCTGCCTGCAAATACACAGGGTAAGCAAAACCAACAGCTCCCAACAGGAAGGACCAGTTCTTTCACCACGTGTTAACTGGCCTCCCTCTTTGCCTCACCCTAAAAGCATAGATGCTCTGGGAGCCTGAGCCAAAATCTGTTATTTAAAATGGGACCAGTCCCCCACTCCACCTGGTTCAGAATAACCTGATGTGTTTCTGTTCTGGCAGGTTTCCCCCTTGCCTCTATTCACTACAGAACACCACCACCATTTACACTCCTGCAAAATGAGTCATTCCAGCTGGTACAGAAATCCCAGATGACATGTACTTTGTTAGGAGAAGCCAGAGGAAGGAACTGGCCAGGCTCACCACGATCTCTTCAGCTATTTATTTTGTGCACTTGTCTGGTGCTCTCCAGTGACAGTTTGCTGATACAGGAGATCCCTGGATACTGTCAGCCCTGTAAAATCTTCTGAGCAGACACAGTTTTTGAGGTGAAATCCCTTTATCCAAGCAGTCTAATGGGACACAGCTCTAACGGGACAGCCCCACCACGGCTGTGTAGCATTACAACCACTGCAAAACCTCCAAACCCTTTCCTAGGGTGGTATTCAAAGACATTCCTGCAGGGCTTTCACATGCCACATCCTTCTGCCTGTCTGCCATTGGTTTCGTGCCCTGTCTCCTCGCTGAGTGCCCACAGACTTCTGCTGGAAGCGTTAATGAGAGCAATGTGCAAACAAATGTGGAAAATAATCTCTAATGCTGCAGGGGCAGAGGCCAGCGGAAACCAGAGGATGTTTTCTGGCAAAACAGCAAGCAATAAGAGCTGCTCTCTAAATAAATAACGTCTCAATGCCTACAAGCTTAGCATCAGCAAAGAGATTTCGGGCTGAAGGCTCTAACCAGTGCTTCTTGCCCCTCTTCAGGGAGGCGCTGGTGCACAAGCCCCTTTCATGAAGCCATACACCCAAGTGGGTACAGTCACCAAAGCTCACTCAACTCACAAAATTTCAGGAGTCCTCACCCTTCCTGTTCTCCCTATATAAAAGGCTTCATCTGGCTATAAAGTAATTGCTGTCACCTCCATTTTACACAGGAGAGAACAGTCCTTCAGAAAGGTCATGGCTGAGATCCCCCTCCCCAGGAATGCAGGAGCTCAGAAGCACTGCAAAGCTGCAAGCCGGCATGACTCTCCTTGTGAATAAAATCCTACATAAGCCTGACTTCCAAACCATTTCCTTGGACACGTGCAGGGGACCGTCCACAGGAAGGCCCAAGAGTGTCCTGCCCCACAGGGACACCTCCTGCCCACTGAGCACCCTGAGCCCCAGGGGCAGACTAAAGCCTGTCTGCTCAAGGGCATCACACCCCACAGGCTTCTCCCTGTGCTCCAGCCCTTCAACTCTGCCCAGAGCTCCTCCTGAGGCACTGGGGGCTGCTCAAGAGCTACCACACCTTGAACAGAAATGTTGTGACAGTTGTCTGGGGGTTGCTAGCGCTGTCTATCACACTCTGTGGGGCTGGAGAGGCAGAGGAAGCCAAGATCAGGGGCCCATTTGTTGCCTGCCCTGATAGACATCTTATTGATAGCTCCATCTCACACTGGCAAAGCCCTTTGTACCACTCTGGGACAGCTGCTCCGATGCCAAGAATTCCTCACAGGCTGGCCAGCCCTCGTGGTGCTACCAGGGAAGCTCCAGTTTCAGCAAAGAATTTGATGGCTGTCTGGCAAGTGTATAAATCATAAAAGTAGCTTTGTTCTGCAACACTTCAAACCTTTTGAGCTCTCTCGTATGGCTGCAGTTTGCTGGCACTTGCTGTTCAATTTATATAAGCTAAGCTGTGCAAACTCATCCCTTTCCAGCCTGTAGGCAGCCTGTTACACCACACAGGGATGCTGCCCCACTAGTCCAAGCTGCATTTTGCTGACAGCAGGGCCTTTTTTTTGAAAAGGTGCAGCCTTCTTTCAGGATTTAATTTCATAGGAAACCCGGTGGAATCCAGGATTTTAAAACCGATTCACTTCAATAAAATCAGGAGGTTGCATCCAGGCAAGCCCTGTGCCCAGGAAAGGAGAGCAAAGCTCTCAGTTTTGCCCAAATCAGCTGCAGTCCAGAACAAGTTGCCTTTCCATGGAAGATGGGGAGGATGCAAGGCAGACAGGGACTGGGAATTTTCCAACCCGCCGGTTAAAAAATGGGTGTAAACAAAGAGGATTTCAGACACTCCATGCTGGATTCCCACACATCTGTAGGCAGAGTGCTACTGCCCAAACAGTCCCTGGAGAAGTGCACTGTGTGGCTACAGGAAAAGACCCTGCTGTTCCTGTCTGCAGTGTGTGGCATTTATTGCCAGGGAGGGCACTGCCAGACCCGGGGCAAAGGCAGCACTTGGGGCTTTGGGTGCCCCCAAAAGAGAGGCAATGTGGCAGAGGCTGCCCCGATGAGCCACGGTCCCACCCTTCCTGCCACCCCACAGCCAGCTGGGAGGGCAGCATTAAACATGGAATGGCTCTATCCCACGAGGGCTGGGCCAGGCTTTTATCTGCTGTGAATCTGCACAGGGCCTTTGATGTTGGTGGGTCTGACTCGGTAGGTTGGTGCAGGAGCTCTGTGATAATAAGGTGAAGCCAGTGGAACCTGCTCAGACACTCGGCTCATTTGAAAACCAGGATTTTATGGGCTGCTGAGCAAGGAGAACATCTGTGCAATGCTACGTGGGGCTATGCAGGTACCTGAGCCAGAGGCAGCTAATAAATGAGTGAGGAAGGGCTGGAGAGAAAAAGGCTTGTTTTCAGCAAAACCTTACCATTTCTTCCCAATGCAAAGCACCGGGTTCTGTGCTTCTCCAGCCAAACCTTTTATTCAATCTAAGTCAGGTATTTCCAAACTGTTCTTTAAAAAGAACAGCTAAATATATGGGATGTCAGGATAAGGGCTGCTCTTAAAAAAAAAAAAAAAAAAAAAAAAGGAGTAAACATCAGTCCAGGTTGCCCTTCCCACCTCAGCAGCTGCCCCACTGGACTCTCCCAAACCCCCAGGTTGCCAGAGCTCCTTCCTGGGCTGTGATTTCCCCTCTGCCACTCCCAAGCAGAGCAGGCTGTTGCACAGCCACAATGCTGAGGTGAGCTCAGGGACTCAGTCAGCACAGCTGGGGCAGTTTCAGGCTCTGGGGGACAGACCAAGACCCCAGAGAACCCACATGCTCAGCTCTGGCTGCTGGGAAGGACCCCAGGAGCAGCAGGACACGTGCTGGCCATAAGTCTCTCAGTAAGTGATGGTTAAATGCCCTGTGGGCCATGAGAGTCCCGGGGAAGGATGATTTTATGAAGTGCAACCCTACATCACAAAGGCCAAGGGAATCTGTGTCTGGGAGTGAAATGGAAAAGGAGTGTGAGATGCATTTCAAAATTCAGGCTATATGTATGCATTTCTAGATGTGTCTCCATGTGTGTATAGATTTCCATTCACCTCTTTAGGCACTGGTGTACACAAACGTGCAGAGCACACACCCACACCCATGTGTCCATCCCTTGTCCCTTTGGTAAGCATGGAATTTAGAAGTTTCACCTTCCTTCCTACCTTTAGAGTCTCCCATACCTGACAGGCCTTTAAATGCTGTGTGCAAGGATGCACTAGCACTGAAAGTTTCCCAGCTGCAAATATCAACATGGACATGCTGTTTCACTCTTAGCAAGGAAAAAGGCTTTTCCCTCATTTATCCAGTAGGTGAATGAGCACTAATACCACTGAAACCAGTCAAGTAACATCCTGGAGTAAATGAGATCCAAAGGGGCTTGGGATCTTAAAAGGGGCAGTTTAGGGACACAGAAAAGCTTTATAGCTAAGGAAAAGCTTAATGGGGAGGCAGGGAGGGTGGAAAAAAAGCACCTACCTGCAGGCCATGAGAAATGTTTCCCACAGGAAATTAAAACTCGTAAGCCATGCATGCCCACCTAAGCCCATGCCAGGAAGGAGAAATAAAAGACTGGAGAAGGGGAGGGAAGCAGGGATGGGAAGCAGCTGTAGCAGGAATAGTTTTCAATAACCAATGGCTTGGACTCAGATTTCTAAGCCTCAGGACATTATCTGGTGTGGAAGGGCAGACAGCACTGATGGAGCTTATGCCAGCACTGTGGACCTGTGCAAACCCTCTGGATGGGTGATGTCCCAGCTCAGCCTCCAGATCCCAGGGCAGAGGAGAGGGACAACAAGCTGTTGGCTTGCAGTTGCTCCTGGCTGTGGCTACAGACCCTCCTGAAAAGAGGGAGGGGAGGTGGTGCTGGTAGCAGTCAACAAAAGGAGAGGCTCGAGGGAAAACTGCAGAAAGGAGAGAGGCCAAAAGTACACAGAAGACTTCTGTGCATCAGTGGTGCCCTGCAGGAGGGCAGGGAGAGGTTGGAGAGTGTGGGGGTACCAGCTGTTGGTTTCTCTAGGTCTGGATTGAAGGCACTTGAGACAGTAATTCATGTTCAGACTAAAGTGTTTATTAATTTTTATCAGTAAAACAGTCTCACTACTGTGAGTTCAGCAGCTTTTCATTAGAAGGCACAAAATGGCCAACAATCTCTTGTTACAAGGGCTTTTAAGATTAAACTACCCAATTAAGAGCTGACATCTGGATTATTTTCCCTTTTAACCCAATATTTCCCCTTTTAACTGATCCCAAAGAGCCCCCAATGCAGACTTTTTTGCCCAATTACAAAATGCCACCCAAACCCAAGAAGAAGAAGGAAGAAGAAGCATGAAGAAGAAACCCAGGATGACACTCTGTGCCCTCCATCTTTCTTCCATCCACAACACACTAAAAATCCCAAAACCTCAATTTCTCACCACGTGATACACCTACACTACTCTCCATAATCTATTTCACACTTTTGTGGATTCCAGTCTATCTTGAAGTCTGGGCAACTTTCTCCATGAATGAGGGTCAAAGTCAGTGCTCCCCTGGGGGCCAGGGCACCCCAGAGCAGACAGAGAAATATTCCCAGCACCCTGGGTTTCAACAGGGGATGGCCTCAAGAAGGACAGACCCACTGCACTGCAGGAAAGGGCACGTCCTGTGGTCAGTCAAGGGGCTATGCAGGGTAAAGATGCTCACATGCCTTAAAAAGGCCAAAGCAAGTTTCCCTAGGGGAAGCCCCTGCTTCTTCCTGCAACCTTTCCCACCAGGATTTTTTGCAGTTTTCTCAATTTTTTATTAATTTTTTTGACACCTTCCTGAAAGCCTCCCCTTTCTAGCCAACACTACGTCACCACCTTGTCACAGGACAAAGGTTTCAGGGCCAAGCCCTGTCCCAGGCTAACAAAAGGCAGAAAGACCTTTGCCCAGCTGCTGCTGCTTCTCCAGTAGGGAAAACCAAGCCTTGGATGGAGAAGCCCTATTAGGATGAGTGGTCACTCCATGGGATGGGTACATCAGGTCTGCACCTCTTTCATCCATCTTTCTGGAGGCAGTCTGGACTGGAAGATGGATGTCTTCCCTGGGTGGCCCAGCCCAGTCAAGCCTAATTTCCCTGTCTGGTGGAATCTTTTCTCTGTTTCTTCTGCAATCTTATAGTCTGCAGAAGTTATTTCTGAGTTTTCTTGTTGATGGCTGTATTTTTGTCCCAAATGCAACAACTGTCACTGAAGCTCTCAGAGAAGAGCAACTGCTGTGAAGAGGAAAAGGAGAGGTACTAACATCACTGTTGTAAAGGAGATAAAATGCACCAATTGCTTTGGGATTTTCTGTTTTTCTAACTGTCTGGTTATTTAATTAATCTCCTGTTCATTTTCTGATTTTTCCATGGTTTTTAACTCTTTGCTTGTTTGAAGGTTTTTTTCCCTCACAGACCTCCTCATGCTCCCAGAACATCTGTTCCCTTGGGTCTCACCTGGAGAGAAGGGAATCACATCCATTTGACTTGTTTATGGCAGTGTTCATAGCTGCACTTCTCCAGATCAGGGGCAAAAGCTCTGCCCAAACCACAGCAACTGCTAAGCCTCAAAAGGGGACAGAGGAAGCAGCAATTCTGCTCATCTTAACACAGTCAATTTCATCAAATGTCTCACAGAGAAACCCCCTTTTTTTTTTTTCCCTCGAAACTTAAAAATGGGGAAGTTGGTGCACTGGAGTCCCCCTGAGGCTCATATTTATTCATCTGACAAAGCAGGTTGAGGGCAGAAGAAGGCAGACACAAGTGTGTGGTCTGATTCTGGTCTGTCACCATTACTGCCTTCTGCACTGGAAAAGACATCCCTCAAGACACATAGAAAGTCACTTTTAATGAAAAGGTAATCCTTCCATTTAACAGGTGAAGGAAAAATATAGCCAGCAGAAGATTTTTTAATATTTTTTCAGTCTCACCAGCAAGGGAAGATATATCTTGTTGAGAGCAACAAGGAGCATCTACAAGCAGTACTCATGCTGAGGCAAGTACCTGACACAGCACTGGCCCTGAGCTCCTCTTTCAGCATTACTCACTCCTGCACACCACAGAATTAAAAAGAAATCTAAAAGGCTGTTTTGCTTGTGCTTTGGAAATGCATTATTAAACAGAATAATTTTTTCTTTAATTGAAACATAAAAGAGGTCACAACATATCACCACGTCCTAAGGACTCTTAGACAATATTCTGCAGGGCCTCAGGAAGAAATAAGGTCTTTATTCTCAGGTTGGTGAGCTGGACTCAGCAAGGCAGGCCAGGTTCACAAAGCAGGGCAACACTCCAAATGTTTGCTGACTGATGGGATTCACAGCCCTGAGTTACAGCCCTCACCACATTCACAAAGCTGGCAGGGATGGAGAAAGAGGAGGTTGGGCACTCATCTGGGCCTGAGACAACTGGCATCCAGGTTCCATTCTGGAAACTGGCTGAAGCTGATGCAAAACTGATTTCACTTCTGGGGCTGAGAAAAGCCAGGCTTGAGCCCCTAAAAGCCCAGGTGTCACCACATCCAGCAGGGAGAGACAGGCCCAAGTCCCTGGAGGCAGAAGGAGGGCTCTCTGACAGCCTCCATGAACACCCTCCCAGGGTAAAGGGATAAAGCAGAAGAGGGCCCTTCAATGTTGGCAAAAACAAGGTCTGACTTGTCCTGAAAGCCAAGTCACAGCAAGCAATGATGGGAGAAAGCTGATTTAGTAGAAACAGGTAGGAATCCTCCCAGCCCTGGGCTGTGGGTATTGCACATCTCTAGCCATAGGACAAGTCTGAGAGTTACCAGCACAGACCTACTGTCAGTCTCCAAGCAAAACACAGGTGTGAGGTTAAAATGCATGGGCATCTGGGTCATTCTGCATTCTCTATGCCCTCCCAGCAGAAGAGATAGAAGAGCAGTAAAACCAAAGGTGCTGTACCACATACACTTATTTTTAAACATGGGAAGAGCTGTACATCTCATCTGAAAGTAAATTTTTAAAAGCAAAAATCCTCTGACTTCATCATCACAAGTATATATTTTATGCAGGAGTTGCCACAGTGGGAAAGATTCAAGCTCCAGCCTGTTCAATATCCAGAGGCTTCATTATGTGCACATTATGAGTATTAGCCTAGTCTTGGCTCTGATTTGTTACTTTCACTGCTTTCTGCATGGAGAACACCTTAAAATTTCTGCTTTTCCAGGGTTGAGGTAATTTTCTGTATTTTGTGGGATTTACCTTGAGCGTGGCTCAGAGTCTAGAGGGTTTTTTGCCTTACTGTGTCTCAGCTTGGCTTGAGCCAGGACTCATCTGAGTATAAGCTGTATTTTATTATGTATTTTTGCTGCTAACTAATTAGGAGTGCAGCTGTAAATAAGAGATATGGGGCTCGCTCTCTGCCACATTAGCACGAAGCCAAACAGCACCTTGTCAGCAGCCTGAAGCTCGTGTCTAAGAGGCTCAAAATAAAGAGCAGTAAACTTCTGTCCTCTTCTTCAACAGGAGAGTGAGGCCTAGAGAGGTGGCTCAAAACCTCAGATGTTTTGAGCTGAGTGGCCCTCTGCTCTGAGGAAAACAGAACTTGGCCCATGGAATCAAAATGTTTGGAGTTGCCAGGTCTTGGGCATGAGCAGGATGGGCTACAACCTGCTCTGGGTCCAGCTGGGGCTGGAGGAAAGACTCCTGCAGCCAGGCTGGAGCAAGATGGCAGAGCAGAGAGACCAAGACAAGAAAACATGGACCAGTTCTCCAGGGAAAAAGCAGCAATGGGTGGGGGCAAAGCTTGAAGGCAAAAGCTTTGAAGAGCTGTAATTTTGAATAGCCAATTTTACTGAATCAGGCCAACATATATAACTTATTTATAAGTAAGCAACCAACAGCTGTTCACATGGTGAGGTTTTTCACTCCAGATGGAAGGTGGCAACAGGAACTGACAGGAGCAGCTCACACTCATGCAATGACCTTCACAAGCAGTCTCTAATCAAGCCAGAAGGCCTATTCCTCCTGAGGTCAATGAACACTTCTTTTCCCCTTAGTCCTCTTTTCCCTTTACCCCTTCACCCACCCACCCAGCTAAAGGCTGAGCGTTGAACAAGGCCCTGCTCACATCATGCTCGAACGGGATGAGGATTTGCACTGCACCCCCACACAGGTGCAAGACTGAGACCTCTGTGTGAACAAGAGCTGCAGGACCAAGCCCACAGACCCCAGCTGGCACATGCCATTCCTGGGCCACAGGAGCAGGAGCCTTAACCCTTGCAGGAGTGTCTTCGTGAACATGTGGTTTCTAACAAACACAGCAAAATGCTCAGGGGACAGCACTTTGAAGTCATTGGGAAACACTCCTGAGGAGGAGGAGGGGATTTGTTTTTTCCTAGAGTTATTTATTTTTTTAACAACACAAACAGCTAGGACTGTTTAAAAAACTCTTCCTTCCCTTCCCCCTATGTGATGGATGCAGCCCTGCCTCGTGGCTCAGCCATACATCCCACACTTGGGGCAACAAGCATAGTGAAGCAAAGTTCAGGAAGGCTCCCTAAAAGCTCTGTTGGCCCTTAAACAGGGCAGCAGTGCTCTCTTTCCCCATCAAGACCTTCCTCCACTCCCAACTCTTTCACTACAAGCAGCCAACTCAAGCAGCCCCTATTGCAATTGGCACAAATTATCACACACAAGAACTGAAATCCCCATGGCTTGGAAACCCTATGTCTGTGTGTTAATGGCTTGGGTAGTCTGACAGAATAAGAGCAATTTTCTCTTGTGCCTATTTAGGTTATATTTGCACCAAAAGGTACTGGTTCAGATGTGACTTGTCCTCCACAAACCTGTAGATAATTGTTGGCTGGTACTGAAAAAGAGAGGGAAATTCAGAAACATGGAAACATGGAAATTGAACATTCTTCTGCCCTTTAAACACTCCTGCCCAATGCCTGGTGTCTGCCACCCTTCAAAGGCCACCCATCCAACATAAAATGTTATTTCTGTAGCAGGCCACTCCTCCTGAAATGGAGCCTCTCTCAGACCTGTGAATTAATTTAGCTGGGATCCTTTAAACAGCACCTTCAACTCTGTTTAGGAGAAGGGGAAAAGCAGTAACAGTGCTCGTTTTGCCCCCTGCCTTTGGCCTTTAGCAGAACCACACTGTAGTGTCAGCACTCTCATTACAATATCTCATTATCAGACAACTGGAAGCTGAGAAGACAAATGGCCAGCTGTTGACAGGCCAAATGTGAGCCCCGGGTGAACTCTATTATCCTGCACCTTCAGGACAGAATTGGCATCTGACTTCACCAAACCAAGCAGTGCCTGGGGGAAAGGGCAGGGGTGAGGGGGGGAAATGGCAAACCTGCAGTGATTGCAGAGAGCAGCCTCACAGGTCTGGTGGCCAGCCACACAGTGACCTGTCTTTGCTAGGGCTTTCCACACTCTGGAAATGCATTGTCCTCTTTCAGTGCACTCTGCAAGGGGGGCAGCCCCAGCCCGAAATCCCTATTGTGGTGTCAGGATTTCATCTGCAGCGACAGCAGCTGTGTGAATTTTATTAGCAAAGGCTTTCGGCCCTTAATAGTTTCCACCGAGAGAATGAAAAAAAACAGGCAAAAGAAAACAACAATGCTGTGAAGTGGTTTGGTGCATTCATGTTCTGCAGACCATATGCACACACGCTGGCAGGCAGCGTGGCAGGCGGGACTTCACTGCTGACGTGCGTTGTGGTCAACAAAAGGAAGCTAAAAAAGGAACTCGGGGTTTCTATCAATCCAATGGGGGCAGGGGGATGTCTGAGCTTACAGGAATCTAGGATGTGTTGCTGCAGATTTACACACAGCACAGGAGATGTGTGCCTCGGAGATATGTGGCAGATCAGCCAGAACCAGCAGTTCTGGAAACTGAAAACAACTTCCAAGAAATGCTGAAGGTCCGAGCTGCTATTGCTCAGCATTTCAAAGCAAAGGTGGAAGAACCACACTCGGCCTTCTTGCCTCTCTGGGATGTTCTGGGCATCACACACGGTTCCTCCAAGAGGTAACAAAGATAAAATCAACCTTTTGTGAGCTGACAGGACAGAGCAGTGGGGCCATGTGCCCACAAATGACAGGGATCCTGCAGCCCAACTCCTTGGCTGAGGGGTTGCCTGATGCCCCCTGAAGGTCTCAAAACCTGGAAGAATGGAAAGTTCATTCCCTGGTTTAGGGAATGCCTTTCACCTCCCCCCAGCAGAATGAGGCTTTTCTTTAGGTACTAAGAAGACAGTCCATGGGGTTTTCCTGTTTATAAACATTTCATCATAAAAACTTCCTCTTAACCTTCTTGTTGGGGTTAATAGTTATCTCACTAATAGCTGGCAGAAAACAGCACAATTTCTCTTGGCGATGACTGTGTTTGGAGACTGTTTGGAGCAGTCCCCATTCTTTACAGCCACAACTCTCATCTTTGGAAATCCCCCTACATTTTCCTGAATTTGGTAGGGAAAAAACCTAGTAGAGCAGTTTCCAAGAGCTAGTGCCGCTATCTGTAGGCTCCTCATGCTCTCTGAGCAACACAGCACTTCCTCCTTCATCAGAAAAAGTCAGTGGCTCTTTCTCACTGCAGTCCTGTGGTTCATCCCAAACAAGCTGATTGTGAAGCTGTGAGCCTGAAGGCGTTTTCTTCCTTTTTTCCTTTTTTTCCTTTTTTTTTTTCCTTTTTTTTTTTTCCTTTTTTTTTACTTAATAAGAGATCATTTGATGCTATTGTTCACCATGAGAAGAAGTCCAGCTTCTGGAATGAATGCTGTCAGGCACAGATAATCCTGAAGCTGATCAAAGTGATGTCAAATTTGGGATCAATATCAGCTCCATTCATTTATCATCTGTACTTTGATATGAGTCACATGCATGAGTTAGGTTACAGATTTGACCACCCCCTCACGTTAGCCAAAACACAGCACAATTTTTTTTTTCTCTATGATCATACATTCTTCATCTCTAAGGGATATTAAAATAAATGTGAAGGGTCGAAGATGGTCACCAAATCAAAATTCTCCCCTCAGTTGGGCTTGGGACTGCTTAGGGGCTAGCGATGATACAAATCAACAGAGAACACAAAGAAGCAGTTCTCATAACTTCAGTTTCAGGTTGACCAGGGCACCAGCTTGTCCCACACCAAGTCTACTAGAACTTCAGCATCTTGAGCACTACCACTTCAAAACCCAAACTCAGCCCTCACCTCTTAGGGTCTCAGCTGGGGTAGGGTTGAAGAGACACAGTCTTAATGAAGAACCCCTTATTCCTCTGTGCCTACTATTTCAGGCTGTACAGATCCAAGATCCTGGTTTTGCCTTTATTTCTAACTATATGTGAAACCAAAGCCCAGGAAACCAGAGTTGTTTCAGAAGAACATACCAACAGCTTCCCCATGGCCCCTACAAAATGAGAGAGGACCACTACCTCTTTCTGTGAGTTGTGTTAAGGGGAATGGTTGGCTCACACAATTGTCATGTACGAAGAATTAAAGCCACATTCCCCAACGATGGAGAGGGCAGAACATTCCTCATGACTCTGTGCATCCAGAAGAGTGGCCTAACACTGACTGTGTACACTTTCCTGCAAATGATCATGTCACAGCACAAGTGCAGGTGTTTTATCCCAATGTCCTGGCCAAATTCCAATAATTACATTCCCTCTCCCTAATTTTCCTCTGCAGATGCAGCCAAGAACAATCATTAGGTCTCTTTTGCCAAAGTGTTCTCTTATGCAGTGTGGAGCAGCTGCCATACTTCTCACCAGAAGCAGCTGCAGTGAAGTGCAAGGAGACCAGATTGCCTTACAGGAGTGTGAGACTAAAGCAGGACCAGATCCTTCAAAGCAAGAGGTGATTTTGAAATGCAGGACTTTGAGATCTGTGCCCTTTCCACCCTGCTCAGTGCCCACTCAGTGTACCAAAGTGGCTCGATGAGTGTGGAACACCAGCAGGTTCCTGTCAGCCGGGTCAGAGCCAGGGACACAAAGAACAAGGAATAGGATCAGGATGCAGAGGTACCAAGGGCTGGACCCTCCACTGATGGGCAGCAGAGATTTTTAGGTCTGAGCTGGCATGGCTGGGAGGAGAAGCCGTGCACAGAGCCCACCCTGTGAGCCTGGGTACCAGGAGAGACAGCGGCAGCTGCAGGGAGCCGGGCTTGCTGGAGGTGATTTTCCAACAGCCGGCTCAGGAAACCGCTGTGACTTAACAGCCAATTGTACAAAATGGGCCTGAAGTGCCTTTAGCACAGCCCCGAGTCCTAAAAGCACCCGAGCTGTCCCTGAAGCCTCCCCTGACCCTGCTCTGCATTTAAAATGAATTCCAGGGAGCATTATATTCCGGACAAAGCGGAACAGAATTAGATTTAGGAGGGAGCAATTGAGGTGACTGCCCAGGGCCCAGAACTAGAGGGGAGCCCCTCTAATCCACATCAGACAGCAGCAAAAGTCAGCCCTTCCAAGGGGGGCAGGGAAGAGGTGACCAAGCCCAGCCTTTGCCCTGTGCCCCAGAATTTAATGCCGACTGTGCGGCAAGAGAAGGTCAACATAAGCAGGGGAGGCGAGGAACAAAGACCCCACACAGGATAACAGTGAGGTGACTTAAACATTTACAGGCTCACTCCAAGCAGGGGGTGAGGAGAAGTCAAGTTTTGTGCAAGAAGGCTGTAAATTTCCTGCTTAGATCTGTCCACCGTGTTTCCCAGAAGCAAAGGCAGCGTTGTCAGAGGGTGCAGGGCAGTGTCTCGGCGATGGCAGTCGGGTGCTGCTCTCTCTGTTTGCAGAGTGTCAGCCCTGCAAGGCTCGTGTGAGCGACTCTGATTGAACGAAACCGCTCTCCGAAACCTCACAGCATCAGAGCACGCCCATGTTTGCCTGGGCACATCCCACCGAAGAGCCAGCGGCGAGGGGGAGAGGGGCGTGGTGACATCCCGGCTCCCTGAGGTCCCCGGTGTGCTCCATGGAACGGCACCTCTCCAGGGATACAGGAGCCTTGTCTCTAAACAAGCCCTGGGATCGTGAGAGTGAGAGAGGAGAGCGCTGAGAGCTGTGAGCAAAAAGTGAAGACGTGCTGGTTTCAGTTCCAGCCGCAAGAACTGAGTGAACCTGAATGTGACCCAAATTACACGAAGAGATTTGCATCACAATGAAAACACGGGGCTACTGCAGCAAGGCTGGCTGGTGCCCCACCCCCTTCCCGCTTTTCTGGAAGAAAGATTTCTGTAGCGCAAGGGTTTTGCTCAACCCACCGCTTCCTCATTTGTCCCCGACTGCTTCTCCATCCAGGGTTGTAGGGGCTCAGCCTGAGCCACGGCTCCAGGATCCCAGCCCCGAGAAGAAGGGAAGGGCTCCAGCTTCCCACTTCCACTCTGGAGGGAACCACTTCTCCCAGTTAACCAGCGATGTAAACTGGTCAGACGATGAGGGGAGAGCGTGAAGCATCCACAGGGAAAGGGCAAAATCCGGAGCCAGAGGCTGCAAAAACTGGCTAACCCCAAACAGCTTCCCTGGAAGTTCAGCACCTTGTTCAGAGCAGCTTGTAAAGGCACCAGCCACCCCCCCCCCCCCACCCCTGCTTCCTCCCTCCCTACAGACTATCTTTTGGTCCTGCTAATTTGTTACTTCCTATGTAAAAGCCTTTTCTTCCTGCATTCTCCCGTTTCTCCAGAAAAAAAATACAGGTTAGGTTTTTCCAGACCTGGTCTCCTGGGTTCTCATGGCATGCACTTAACTTCCATGTCCTTCAAGGACTTGTCACTGTGACCTCCTGGGGGGAAAAGTAACCTTATTATGCTCCTTTTCCATATATAACACTTCACCCTCTTGCCCCCACCAAAGTGAGAAAGGAAATTAATACTCAAAAATATTGGGCTTTCAGCAGTATAGGAAACAAAATTCTCCCACAAACCTGGCTGATCTCCATCACTGCCCACGTGCTCTTCCAGTGACAGCAATCCCAAGCCCATCAGTGATGCTTTTGTGGCAGTCCCTGTCTAGTACTGCTCCCTTATTTTCTGAGGAAAATGGTGTTTTTCCCACCAGGTGGGTCACTGGACCTGAAGGGAAATGCACCTCCTGCCCCTGCACAGCCTGTCAGGGAGCATCTGCTGAGGAGAGCCAGGTCCCAAGGGCAGAGCAGAAGAGAAGTGAGATGTTCTCTTTGCTCCCCTGCTTCCAGGTGTGGCAGGGGGTGGCGTTACTGAACTGGATCACACCAGACCATGACTGAGACATGTGCTTACATGCCAGCTTTTGCACCATATGAAAGAACAAAGAAAGGGCTAAAGGCAAACGCCAGCCTAGGGCAGGTGAGACTGGCCTTCAAATCCAACACAATTCTTTCATGGCCTCAAAAATAACCTACAGGCAACAGGTCTTAGGCCCTGAGAGCAGGTCCCACACCACTGCCTTCCTCATCCCACACAGGGCCACAGGGCACCACTGAGTGCAGGCCTCATGGAGACAACTTAAATGCCTACACAGCCCTTGACACAGGTTTCACAGTTCCTCACACACTTGGAGACCCACGTTCAACATCCTTATAAATGACTTGGATGCAGGATTGGAAGGAATACTGAACAAGTTCAGGATACAGAGCTGGGAGGAGCTGTGGACTCCCTCATGGCAGGGAGGCCCTGCAGAGACCCCCACAAATGGCGGGGCTGGGCAATCACCAACCCTGGGAAGTTCAGCAAGGACAGGGCCGGATTCTGGGCCTGGGATGGGGCAGCCCTGGATGCACGGACACAATGGGAGTGAGAGGCTGGAAAGCAGTGCCAGGGAAAGGGACCTGAGGCTGCAGTGTCCTGGAGCCAGGAGGGACATCCCTGTCCTGGGGGTACCTGGGCCACAGAGGGTTTGTCCCGCTCTGCTCTGCTCTGGGGCAGCCTCACCTCAAATATTGTGTAAAGTTTTGGGTGCCACAATATCAGAGAGACATTAAACTATCAGAGAGTGTCCAAAGGAGGACACAAGGATGGTGAAGGAGGGGAAGCCGTGTGAGGAGCAGCTGAGGGCACTTGGTCTGTTCAGCTGGAGGAGGCTGAGGGCAGCCATGGCAGTCACAGCTGCTACTGAGGGGAACAGGAGGGGCAGGCCCTGAGCTCTGCTCTCTGGGACCAGGGACAGGAGCCAGGGAACGGCTGGAGCTGGGTCAGGGCAGGGTCAGACTGGAGATCAGGAAAGGTTCTTCCCCCAGAGGGTGTCGGGCACTGCCCAGGCTCCCCAGGGAATGGTCACGGCCCCAAGGCTGCCAGAGCTGCGGGAGCGTTTGGACACCGCTCTCAGGGATGCACAGAGGGGGATTGAGGGGTGTCCGTGCAGGGATTGAGGGGTGTCTGTGCAGGGATTGTTGGGGTGTCTCTGCAGGGATTGTTGGGGTGTCTGTGCAGGGATTGAGGGGTGTCCGTGCAGGGATTGAGAGGTGTCTGTGCAGGGATTGTTGGGGTGTCTGTGCAGGGATTGTTGGGGTGTCTGTGCAGGGATTGAGGGGTGTCCGTGCAGGGATTGAGGGGTGTCTGTGCAGGGATTGTTGGGGTGTCTGTGCAGGGATTGTTGGGGTGTCTGTGCAGGGATTGAGGGGTGTCTCTGCAGGGCCAGGGGGTGGATTCAATGATCCTTGTGGGTCCCTCCCAACTCATCTTATTCTGTGATTCTGTGACATTAGGCCACACATGCCCAGTGCAGGCCTGTATCTCCTGCCCCCAGCTCAGTCTTCTACACAGACAGTTTTTAGCTGAGTGCCAACACTGATAGTGGACTGCAGGGATTTTGCTCTCTCAAATTTGCAAAAGCAGCAACATTTCTTTTTCCCATCCTTGTTACCAGTTTTGCAGGCTTTGCTGACCAAGATTCCCACAGCATTTGCTCCTTCCACTCTTCTTTCAAGGAAAGTATAACACAGGGCTTGGCACAAACTGTGGGCCATAAGGTCTCAGTAAAGGTTTTGAAAAATAACTTCCAGTGAGTCAGAGCCACATGACTTTGCCTGGTCTTCCATCCCCACCCCAGTGTTGTCCTCCAGCCTTGTGTGCCACAGTGTCATCTCCCAGCCCACAAGACATGTCTAGAGCAACAGTAGTGATGGCAGCAGCAGCAGTAATTTCCTAGCTCAGGAAACACAAATTTATGGGCTTTTTTTCATGGTAAACAGCTGTTTCCTCACTTGTGCTGAGAGAAAGTCTTCCCAAAGCTTTTCTTTTTAACTTCTGTAGCAAAACAAAATGAAAAACAGAGACAAATGTGTGAGGCTGCCTTTGATTTTCTGCAGTGGCAGTGACCAAACAGGGAAGGAAAAAAAAAAATAAAAAAGATAAAACCCAGTGTGGACTATACTGTTCCTCCAGGCAGAGAAGAATGCTGGAGGTGGTATATGCCAGGATGACATCAGGGGAGTGATGCAACTGATCTGGAGCCAGGAATCCTGTGCAGCAGGGAGCTATGCAGCTCTAGGTATATAGAGAAGGGTGTACATTTTTACATGTAAAACTTGCAGCTCAGAGCACACCAACCCAAGAGGAGGAGCACAGAGAGTGTGAGCTGCACACTTTGCCTGTGTGTCTCACATTGGTGGAGCAGGGAACTCTGCATATCAGAGGTCACCCACTTGCTTTTCCATGAGAAGAATGTGTTTCAGTTTGTGTTCAACTTTGCCAGATTTCAGCTGTTTGGGCTGGATTTTTTCCACGCTTGCTGCCTGCCCCAGGCTAAGTGGTTTTTGGGAAAGCTTCAGCAAAATGGTTCAGTTGCTTCTCAGCACAAGGCTAGGGAAAAAAACACATTTGGACCCTGTTAGAGACTATATGTCTGAAAAGAGCTGTTTGGGGGATTCTGTGATGGCTCCACACACTGGAAGAGGAATATGGCATTTGTGCCACCAATACCAGACCTCCTGCCAGCCCTGTGTGATTTTCCCCAAATCAGCCACATAAGCTTTCCAGAAACCTCAGTCTGTGCAGGCTCAAGGGAGAGTTTCTAGGTTTGAAAACTCCACCTGTGGGCTTTGTTCATGAGCCTGGATCATGGTGGAAAGAAGGAAGACATCTCCTTTGAATAAGGGGATGCAGGGAAGCGATGGACAAACTATGAGGGGCCTGTCTTCCCAAGCTCTCGGCTCTCCAAGAGCTTCTGGCTCACAAAAGGTGAGTTGCTGCCAAACAGTGACTCCCCAGAAGAGAGGCAATGCCCACTCACATGCTCAGCCTCTGCATTTGTCAGGCACTGCACAGCAGATCTTCCATTAAGAGTGGTTAACCATTGCCACAAAAAAGCAAAAGGACCAGGACTGTCCCTCTGGAGAGGAACTGGTTCCTTGAATCTCCACTAAAGCAAACCCTACCAGAACATGGACCTCCTCCAAGGGATCTCTCCAGAGAGAGGCTAGCCAAAAGAAATATGCCCCTGATGCTTCTGGCTGCCTTGGGAAAGATGTTCTGGGAAACTTGTTGAGCCTGGGACTCAGGAAGATCCTCCACACAACACAAACACAGAGACAATTTGCTTTGGGGAGTTTGGTTTCTCTTTCATTTTTTTCTATTTAAGAACACTATATCCATGAAATCCTAAGCAAAAAGGGAAGGTGACAAACCAAGCCTGGAACAGTTAAGAAAACCAGCAGGAAAATGAGCTTATGTTTGTTTCTCTTCCCTATGCACATTTAAAAATGTGCTTTCAGGTGACATAATCAGGTATCAATATCATGAAATATTGCTGGCGCTGTTCTGGATGTTTTTTGAAAAAAAAATTAAGCCAAACTACACTGGTAAGTATTGTTACGGGACTATCCTTACAAGTGACACTGAGTTTCACAATTGAGTCCCAAATACCTCTTACTTACTTCAGTAAGTAAATCAAGAGGATGAAAAATTAGTGCAAAGAGCTGAACAAGGCAAAGATTCCCATTACCTTGACAAATAAATACCTAATTTATACAAAAAACATCACGGTAAGAGCAGGAAACATCCTGTCAATTGATATAAATCACTCATTATCTCATCGTAATCCCATTCAAAATTAGAAGAATGCTCTAATCAGAATCTGCAAGAAGAACTGAAGAAGTAAAGGATAATGAGATGGGTTTTTGAGAAGTCTTTTGGCATGGAAACATGTTACAAATCTGAGGTGAAATTTTAAAAAATTAATATCTTCTGGTAGTACATACATTCATTTTTGTGAAGAATTAATAAAATTGTCAGAACGCAGGACTGAAAGTACAGCTGGTGCTCCTGTGCATTTGCTGAAGAAAGAATTGATGTGAACACCTTAAACACCAGCTTTTTTCCTTCTGAATCCTCCTTCTGGAAGGGTTTCCCCATCCAACATGATTGGAGAAATATAAGCCAAGTTCTCTACTTCAAAAATCCATTAATTGGTAAAGAAAGAGGGAAAACATATGCTATTGATTATGTAATTGATGTGTTATGATATCCTGGTGGGCTGACATGTTCAGTGGTGACCTCAGCCTTTGAAATGGGGGATTACATAGTATAAATCTCCTTCTAGGAGTAATGGACATTTTTTAGAGAAAATCTTTCTATTAATACACCACAGCTTGTGACTGCTGAATGTATTCTTGATCTAACTTTGAAAGAGGAGAAAATGGGAGGACTTCTGTAATTCTCTCACTAAAACAAGCCAAAAACCCTCAGTGGCATTTCTGCAGATGTTCCAGGCAGGGAAAATGTGGCCACTTTATCTTGACTCAAATTAAAGTAAGTAAGCATCTGGATTCCTTTCTGGAAGAAAAGATTTTCACATTTGCAGCTATGAAAGATGTACAAGGTAGAGAAGGCTGTTCATTTTATAAATCTGAGACACTGTTTTTCTCTGACAAAAAAAAAAAAAAAATCCTCAGATTTTCCTTTCCAGTTAACCATTTTTCTGGCCATGGCATTGCTGTGATCTACCCTTCCCTGCCTTTTGGGAACATCTGGGTAAGCAAAGCCAGTGTTAATAACATCACAATAACAAATCTCCTACAAACAGGCACCATCCTCTGCAAAATTTCAGGCTGGTTTCCTGCAGAAATGAGCAATTATACAGCCTGTGGGTGGGTCCATACTACTGGTTATCTGCCCTTCCCCTTCACCCCTCCACCCCTTTTCAGCAGCCCAGGAAATTTCCATCAAATGTGCCAGCAGGGCAGTTGTATCCAAGGTTGTAGGAACCCTCACACTTTGTTCAAGTGGATGACAAAGGAAAGAAACACTAATGATGGACTCACTAAAACAGCAAAAAAAAAAAACACCTCACCCCTAATGAGACATCAAAGACTCTACACAACAGAGGGCAAGCAGGCTTATCTCCACCCATGGCAGAACAACTTGCTCAGCAGGACATTTCTATTTTTATTTTTAATACAAGGAAACCTGCAGTGAATGTTCTGATGGACATAGAGATGGATCAAGGAGAAAAAAAAAAAAAAAACACAGAAATGTGTGTGTGTTCCTTCAGCAACACCTGCACAGTTATCTAAGAAACAACAATCTTTTTACTCTTCATTCCATCCTCTCCTCGACTAATTTTGTTCTTTAATTATGACTCCTGGCAACCTTCAGTACAAATGAGGATTTTCCTCCTTTAGGTAATGCATGTTCTTGGCTCTGAGGAGGAGGCTTGTCTGTCAAAACATTAGCTGTCTCTTTCATATGTTAAGAATTAATTCTATTTATCTTCGAATTATTTTCAAATACTGGAGGCATTCTTCCCTGTATTGGAATGCAACTAGTGCTTAATTTCAGGTTTTCATGTTATTCTTGCTCAGATATGAGGCCAAAAGTGAGTAATTAAGTTCTCATTTAAAGCCCATTTCCTTAAATACCCGTTCTCTTACCACACACAGCCTCTTTACCAGCCCCATGCTCTCCCACAGGAGGCAGAAGGAGGTGGCCCATGGGGACAGCTACAACCACAACCTCATTTCAGATGGCTTGTAACCACATTATTATTATTATTCCCCTGTTTACTGGATACTACCAAGGCATGTGTTAATGTGTGGCAGAGCAAAGGACTTACTGGTCCCTCCGCAGGGAAAGAATTTCTTGTCCATGACGTAAAGGAAGGAGTTCACAGCTCACCACCACCTGACACAGAGGTCCTCTTCCCCTGCTAGGCAAGGCCAGTGACAGCCTGTACCCACACCTGGAGCCATGGCAGGCTGTTCTTCCCCTCCAGCAGGAATAAAATCAAGGGTTGAATCTGGACTGGTACAAGGAAAACCAAGAGTCATGGGTGATTTGTGTGCCCTGTGCACTCAGGGCCAGAATTAGCACTGGTATTTTGGCAGTGTAGGACCACGCTGACCTCGTGCTGGCATTATTCTTCTCTTCTGCTGAGGGCTTCTCCATGGGAGCCAAAGAAAGGGAACTCTAACATCTCTTGAGCCAAGATAAAGGCATCACTCCTCCATAAACTGAAGGAAACCACCACTTGGTTTAGTTCTGCTAAAAGAAGAGACAGCAGAGGGAATGTGGTCACGACCAGCCTTCTCAAAACTCCCACAGAGACCACAGAAGATGCAACTTCAATGCTTTTAGCTACCCAGGACCCCAAACCCTAAAAATGCATTTAAGGCACTGCAAGATGAGGGTAAAACTTATGCAAGAGGCACAAAAATAGAGCCCTGTATCCACAGCAACACAAGCATACAAGAACTCCAGCACGTCCCTTTTTTGAGGCCATAGCAAAGCTCTCCCCAGAACTAAGGATGGATGCCCAAAGGGAAAAAGGCATTTCAGAAACACTTTCCTACCCCCTTTGGAGGGGAAGGCCTCCACACCTCCTGCCTTGTGCCACCTTCCCGCTTCCCCAAGGGGCCGTGGCCCTGCCAGGAGTGCAGCACCACGGCGATGAATCCGTGTTTTCCACTGCAAGGAGGAACATGACTCACAGTCCCCACCAGGACCCAGTGACTTGTGGTATCCAAAGCAAACACAGCCAGCAAGACTTTTCAACAAACAGTCAACAATCTCCTGCTAGCTGTCCACCCCATGAAATGCCACAGCTTAAGGTTTTTCTCTCACTTTGTCCTTTGCCATTGCCTTTCCTCATTCTTTCTCAAAGAGGACAGTTATAAGCAGAACCTGAGCCTCACTTTCCTACCCAAGCTAAGCCTAGAAGAGTCTGTGGAGGTCTGATCATCCTCCTCAGCTTCCACCACGTGTCCCAGTGCCTGTTGGATGGTGCTGCTAGGAATATCCAGAAAGAAATTAAATCCTCACCTTCTTCAGGTGTTGATTTGATTTTAGTGATTTTAGTAACCCCATCTCCCCTGTAGAGCTGGGGAGGGGAACAGCTTTGCACAAGTCTCATGGTGAGCAATACAGGAGCTCCTTGCTGTGCCAAAGAGGAGACTTAGGGCCTCAGCTCAGCATCTGGAAGCCACAAGCCCACAGGCACCAGCTTCATCACACAGCCTGACAGTCTCCATTGTCACTTGTCCTGAGTGACTCAGGAGTTTGGGAGAAGGAGGAGGAGGAGAGCAGGCAGTGACAGTCCTCTGGGCTGCAACATCAGGGATGGCAGACAGGTGAGTTCAGCATCCTCAGGCATCATCAGAAGGAACTGACACGCATGCCTCACTGACACCAGAGGACTTCAAGCCTTTCCCTCATCCCCACCAGTTCACCCATATGGCAAGCAGGCCACCACACACTGATTGTGGACAGCTGGCATCAGCAAAGAACAATCTGCAATGAGTTTTTAACCTTTGCTGACATGATCTTCAAGAGTAGCAACTCGCTTTGCAGTACCTGCAAATGGAGGCAGGGAGTGAGTCTGAAACTTCTTCATTCCAGCCATCAAACAGCAATCACACTTTAATGACTTTCAGTTTATTCCCTGTGGTACCTGCTTCAGATTTGTGAAACCAGGAATGCTTGCTAATATGTTTTCGGATTAAATGGACCTTTCCTTTTCTTAATGTATGTGCCTAAAAATAACAGGAGTTGCACAGTCATGTCAAGAGATTAAATTACCCTAAAGTCTGGAGAGGGATTACAGCAGTCTGAAAACAATAGGTGCATACTTTATTCAGCAATGGTGTGCTTAGTCAAGACAAATTTGAGTGCTCATGAAGACTGCTTTGTTTCTCTATTAGTGCTTGTGAAAAGCTGCCTAAAACCACAGTGCTGTGAATGGCCTGACATCCACTAACAAGTCTTGTTTCAGCAATCACCCTGCACAAAGCAAACCCAAAAAAATCAATAAAGCCTCACAGCAGGTTAATATCAGCACAAACCACCAGCAGGTTCCAGGTTTCACTTCCCAAAGGAAGCAAAGTGTGTGATGTACAGCCATATATACCCATACCCTCACCTGCCTGACAGTTTATGTTACAGAGCCATTATCCTACCAAACTAAGTCACAGAGTGACATTTTCCCTTACTGAAATACTTGTATTTGCCCTCCTGGTAATACTTGCATAGTCTGAATCAGGTGCCAGCATCTCCAGGGAGTGACAGAGGAATACCCTCAGGAGAATCTCATGGGAGGAAGCCAGCCATGCTCAGTACTCCTGACCTTCACACCTCAGCAGCACCGCATGTAAAGCAGGTGCTGAGGAACTTGAGGCACCTTCAGATAGGGGTGACAGACAACACAGAGTTTTAAGGACAGACATTTGGGTTTTAAGCACCTAACATGAAAAGTCAGTCCCTAATACATTAACCTGCCACCTCCCTCACAGCCAGAGGCAGCCACCCAGGGTGGGGCACATACCAGATGCTCCAGTTCAGCTCAGAAATGCAGCAAAAACATTGAGGGCTCAGAGCCAGGCAGGACAGTGACCTCTCTCCTTCCCAAGGACTTCAGGCCAGGAGCAGGCTTACACACAGCAGCTCTGTTGTGCCCCTGCTTCATCACCACTTGTGCGTTCTGAGTGAGAAGGGGCTGGTGGAGCAGCTGAACCTCAATCTTGCAAGTATTCTGCCAGCAGAGTCCCCTCTGGGAAGGGAATTTGCTGCTGCCCATCTCCAGCCAAAATCTCACCCTCTCTGCTGATACTCATTTGCTCAGAAAATTTCACTTCAAAGGCAACAGCTGCTCTTCAAAGGGGCAACAAACTGTAGGGAGGTGGAGAATCAGTGGTCTCCCCAGCCTTGGCCACAGCTCCTGCAAATCTTTGGAGGGGCTTTGGCCCAGATTGCAGAGTAATTGCAGAGCAAAGAGGGGAGAGATAGAGGGGATAGGTTGTTTGCAAATTTTCTTGAAGAAAGAAAACCTTTACCCTGTCTTTGGACAGGCCCATTTGTCATTTTTAATGTGTTTCAGGGCAGATTAAAGATGCAGTGTTATCTACCTCCACTGAGGTCCCACAAAATACACCAATGGCCATCTGTCAATTCTGAGTATTCCTGTAAAATTACAGACATCCAGCTTCTGGTAGGGCACTAATGAAAAAGTGGAAAATGGTTATTTTCCCCTCATTTGACCAAAGAAATGCTGTAATTCTTTGTGGCTGGTGCAAAAAGCAGGGGGAAAAAAAGTTCAGATTCTTCAGCATAATCCTGGTGTCTCTTTTGGTCTTTTGAGATGGCCATCCTGGGGTACCCTCAGATATTAGTGACAGGCCATACCTGACAATAAATTCTCTCTCTCTCCAGACAGAGGGAGACTCTGTCAGCCTGAAAGAACTCCATCATCCTGTGTGCTGTTCTATGTGTCATATATGAGAAAACTTTACACTTATTGGGCTTCAAAACCAACGCAAACAAACAAAAAACCCAAAAAAGTATTTACATGTCATGGCTTCTTATAGCTTTTCTACCTTATTTCTGTTCACTGACCCCCCCCAAAAAATTTTGCATTTGATCAAAGACTTCAAATTCAGATGGTCCCCTAATCTGTCTCCCTGTGCTCTCCTAACCCTTTTCTTACAGAGTACCTAAAACAGTACTCACCTGTACCCCATATGGTTACTCAAGTCCCATGTTCTGCAATAATGAAAGTCCCATCACCACAGAGGTTCACAGGCTCAGTTCAAAGTACTGATCATCAGAGAGCCAAGAAGAATGCACCCTTTTTTGGTTTACAGAGCTTTTCCAAGGAGCACAACAGCATCCTCAGCACTGAGATTTGTACCAGGAACAGACTAATAATGGCCATGGGATTCCTGAATCAGTTTCCCATCTCATCAGACAAAACACTAATTTGTGTATCAGTTTTAGCCTCCATAATTTCTCCACAGTTAAAAAACACAGTTTCACCAAACAATATTTTTAGTCTTTTTGAAAAGGCACACAGAATCCAGAGAAAGAGTAATTCAGTGCTCTGAACTCTTCAGGCAGTGAAGAGACAAAACTGAAGAGCAAGGACAAAGCTCTTACTCAAAGCAGGCGCTCACAACAAGCCCTTCATTCGGGGCTTCTTGCAAAACCCATGCAGAACATCCAGGAACTGGGGGGGAAACCCTCTCAGAAGTCTCTGGCTGTTTGGAAAGAAGCAGACCCAGTCTGAAGCCTAGGTACAGCAGCTCTCTCTCTCATCTTTCCTGCTTCAGCAGCACTGCCACGAGCATATCTGGTACCTCAGAACTCTGAAGTGATGGGCCACTTACACAGCACCATAGCAATGCAGCTTTACCCCAAAAGGGCTTCTGCTGCATGTTTATTACCTCTCAGTGCTCTCTCCACCAGATTATTTTCATTTTCTAGAAAAATGTTTCTCTTTTCTCACCCAGATAGGTTTGTAATACCCACCCACCTGACCACAGCATCTGAGCAGCTTCCAGAGTTGCATTCAGCAACATGCCTAACATTTGTCATATGTGGTTTGCTTGCTCACCCCCCTCCTCTTGCCTAGGGAAGCTCTGTGTGTTCAGTTCCTTGCTCCATTTTGGCATTTTATTTTTAAGGTGCTTCTGGATCTTTCCTAGCAAAGAGAACCAGAAAGCATATTTTAAACAGAGAGCAGAAAGATGGAGTCTGTGATTCTCCTTGGTGCAATTTCTGCCATTTGATCTTGGACTGGACCTTGAGAAACTGGCTGTCTTCTGGACAGGTAAGTTTAACAGCTCCCCTTGATCTGTAGTTTATGGTGAGTGTGTCACAGGTTGCCCAGAGAGGCTGCAAAAGCTCCATCCCTGGAAACATTCGAGGCCAGGTTGAACTGGGCTCTGAGCAACCTGACCTAGTTGAAAACATCCCTGCTCAGTGCAGGGGGTGTTGAACTAGATGATCTTTAAAGGTCCTCTCCAACCAAAACCATCCTGTGATCCCTTCTGAAAGGCAGGGGTTTGAAATTCAGACTTTTCATTAAAAATTCAGAATTTTTTCAAGCCACCAAGCACCTGGAACGTAAAGACAGAAGACACAAGCTTGATGCAACTCTTCTATTCCAAGCCATTGCAATCAGAAACAGAGGGCAGGATTCCATAAGAAGCAACAGTGATTCCTTAAATCCCAGTAAACCACCAGCCAGCAAAGTCCCCTGAAAAACCCTTGATAACCACTGGGTGTGAATGAGGGAAATGCAAACTGCTTCAATGCTCTTCAGGGGAAGAACCAGAGACTGTCCTTCTATTTTTTGTTCTGAACACAATAGATAAATAAAATACCATCGGGATCATTGTTTTCAGACAAGAACTACACTTTAAGGTAAGGGTGACAGGTAGGACATGAAGTGACGGCATCAAGAGCCCACGGGGCACTGCAAATGCAGATTAGATGGAGCAGTAAATGGCATCAGGAGGGAGTGATGCAGTAGATGCAGAAATTAGAGGTATGCTTTTAATTAGATTCTAAATTAGTATGGCAGAGGACTTTACCTGCTACAGTGAGGTTAGCTGGTCTTGGAGACTTTCACATCCTAGGACCTGAACTGATCAGGCCTGTCAAGATTTTCTTTTCAAAAGATCTGGACAGAGAGAGGAATGATAAAAGGAAAGGGAAAAAAAAACCAGGATCAGTACTTAGCACTGGGGCAGAAAAATGTTCTAGCTCCTTCTCAACAGAATTCTATTCAATACACAGTGAATATTTCACTTTTTTTCTTTTCCTTTTTTTTTTTTTTTTTTTTGAGGATGAAGCAGCTCACAAGGACAGCAAGACCCAGGCAAGCCAAGAAAACAGCACCTGAGAAAAGAGAAACTTGGTAAGAAGAGGTAATTAATATCTGCAAATGAGTGGCTGCTCTCACCACTCAATGACTGGAAGAGGGGTACAGGTGAGAGAAGTAAAAGGAAAAGACATAACAGGTGTCTGCAGAACTTTTTCTTTTGAAACCAAGCAAGTGCTTTTGCTACAGAGATCTGTCAGGAAAGGCACAGTGAGAGTTCCTACTCCACCAGCCTGCAGCTCCAGAAACCACTGCTGCATAATCCTCTATCTTTGCATCCAGTGCGCCAGGCCACTTTCCCACAAAAAAAAAAAGGAACAACTGTGACTCAGGAGATCTCTGTGAACAGCTCTGTGATTGAGATCCCAGGCAAACTATGCAGAAACTTCGGGCCATCAACACCAACCTCTACTTCCCCAGCTAAGCAGCTCCCAGGTCATTTGTGGAGCAGATTTTGATGGCCAGAGACATGAGGATAAAGCTGGAAGGCAGAGCCCTGGGCTGCAGCACCCAGCACCTTCCAACAAGCCTCATAACCATAAGATGGGCAGTAGTTGTCCCACACAAGTCTTTAATTTTTGCTTTAGTGCAAGGAATAAGCAAGACACACCAGCTCCCAGGCTGTGATTTCATGGTAGTGCAGCCAGCTTGCTCCCTCCCACCCACTGTGCCAGCCAAGCTTTTGGTGCCAGCTGCATGAGGAGCAAGACAAGAAATGGATCCAGCTGAGGAGAAAGAAATATCAACACACAAACCAACAACAAATAAGGGAAGTGGGAAATCTCTGCAAGATCCATTCTCTATTACAGTACCTTAACTTCAGCAGCAGTGCCAGGAGCAGGAATGAGTGGGCTGGGTAAGAAAGGAAGGGGATGCCTAAGTCAGCATTTCAGCAGTACCCATAATCACTGGATCCCAGGATGGGTCAGTTTGGAAGGGACCACAGTGATCAGCTGGTCCCACCTCCCTGCTCCAGCAGGGCCATCCCAGAGCACAGGGCACAGGATTGTGTCCAGAGGGGTCTGGAATATCTCCAGTGAGGAGACTCCACACCCTCTCTGGACAATCTGTTCAGTGCCTGGGCACTGCCCAGGGAAGAAGTTCTGCCCCATGTCCAGGTGGAACCTCCTGGCATCAGTTCCTGCCCGTGGCTCTGGTGCCATTGCTGGGAGCAGAGCCTGGGCCCTGCTCTGAGCCTCCCTGCACACAGGGACACCCAGGGCTGAGGGCCCCTCTCAGCTGGGGCTCCTCTCCAGGCTGGACAGCCCCAGCTCCCTCAGCCTCTCCTTGGCAGGGAGATGCTGCAGTCCCTTTGTCAAGCTACTGCCTCTGCTGCTTTCAGCCAGACTGGCAGCCCAGGACTTAGAGGCCTTACACAACTGGCTCACCCAGCTCCACCTGTTTGCAAACACCAAGCCCTGTTTTACATTACTTGTGCTTAGATAACGATAGCTTTGCTAGAAAAACACACTGTATATTAACTCTTCCCCAACCCAGGAAGAGAAGCACCCAACTGATCATCAACCCCAAGTAGGAGTCAACACCAATCCAGCTGACAGCAGAGTCAAGACGCTAAAGAGCCCTGACTCACAAGAGATGGGGGTTTCTGAAGCCATCCTCATTGCAGTGCTACAGAACCAGCTGGGAGAAAGAACATAAAGAGAATAAAAGGCAAACGAAATCAATCAAAACACCCTGCTGACTTGTCCTCCAGCACCAGTAACACTCAAATTCTTTGCTCTGCATCAGTGCCCAAGATTCATCTCCTCCTAAAGGAAATAAGCTACTTGATTTACTACACCAAGAGCTGTCACAAATTCATGTGCTAGCAATTGCAGCTGAGGGACTCCTTACATGCTGGATCTTTTAATGAGAAAACATGAAATGTTGCTGCTCAGCTGCCCTTGGCAGATGGCTGTGACACAGGAGATTTCCCAAGTAGGTGAAGACAAGGTGAGAGAGCTCGGCTGTGGTTAGTCGAGTGGCTCTGTGAGCTGAGCCAGTAGAGGTCTCTCTTCCACTAATAAAAATAAATAAATATCTATATTAAAGTGTGTATGCATGTGTCCTCACTTGGAATCCCCTGGTCTCGACCTAGAATAAAACATATACATCCAGAAGCCAGCAGCTCAGATGGGAACAACCGTTTTGTTCCAGAAAAAAAAGTTCAAAAAACAGAAGCTGATGTGGTGTACCCGGTTACCAAGCTCATGGTATCAACTCCAGGCTTCACACCTGGCAAGAAAAATTTACAGTATGGTCAGTCCCAGACCTCCAGCTTCTCTCCCCAAAGCAAGTGAGGACCAGAGCTGCATCTGTACTTGCTAGGACATAGCCATCTCTTCCAGCCTGCCCAGGCAGCAGGGGATAGGAGCCCTTTCTGCACTTGTAGGTGCCTGGTTTCACTCTGGGTAGAGCCAGTCATGACAGAAAGGCTTTATCAGGCAACAGTTGGATTTTTGGCCTCCATGGAAAGAACTGCTGGGTCTTTGCGGGAGAAGAGTCTGGAGCACACAAAATGGGGCGTCTGCCCATGACTGGAATCCTTGTTTGAAGACTCAGATGTGAGGCCAAGGATAAAACTGGAATGAAACTAATGTTCCTGCCTGCTGTCTCCTCCAAACAGCTGCAGGCGCAGTAGGACGGCCAGGTATAAAAGCCTGAGCTGGCAGAGCCTGTCTTTGCGGATGGGAGCGCTGAGCCACAAGGTGCGCTGCTCCCTGCTTCCACCAGAGCCGGCTGGCAGGTGCCAAAGCTGCCGGCGGAGCAGAGGAGCGGGGCAGCCCTGCCAGCACGGCACAGAAAAACACAGCACAGAGTAGAACAGCACAGAACAGAACGGCACAGAACAGAACGGCACAGCACAGCACGGAAATACAGCACGGAACAGAACAGCACAGCACAGAAACAGAGCACAAAAACACAGCACAGAGCAGAACAGCACAGAACAGCACAGCACAGAAACACAGCACAGAAACACACAGCACAGAGCAGAACAGCACAGAACAGCACAGCACAGAAACACAGCACAAAAACACAGCACAGAGCAGAACAGCACAGAACAGCACAGCACAGAAACAGAGCACAGAAACACACAGCACAGAGCAGAACAGCACAGAATAGCACAGAACAGAAAAACACAGCACAGCACAGAGCAGCACAGAGCAGAACAGCACAGCACAGAAACACATCACATAAAAACATACCACAGCACAGAACAGTACAGCATAGAGAAACACAGCACAAGACAGCACAGCACAGAAACACAGCACAGGCACAGAAAAACATAGCACAGCACAGAAAAATACAGTACAGAACAGCACAGAGCAGTACAGAACAGAACAGCACAGCAGAGAACAGCACAGCACAGGAAAACACACCAGAGAACAGCACAGAAACAGCACAGAACATCACAGTAAAACACAGAACAGCACAGAAACACAGCACAGAACAGCGCAGCACAGAAGAACACAGGACAGAACATAAAAACGCAGCACAGCACAGCCTGCCACAAGAACCCACGCAGGTCAGCCTGGTCCAGCTGGGCCAAGGACTGCTGTCCTCCACCGGAGTGACATCCCACAATGTGCCAGCCCCAGCGGCAAAGCCTCCCCTTCTCCGAAAGCCAGAGCCAGGGAACTGCACCCCGAGACCTGAGAGCGGATCCCCACAGGATCCTACAACCCCTCAACAGCAAACAAACTGCCCCTGGCTCGTGGAGAGCCCGTGCATCAGCAGGTTAATTAAAACGGGGAAGGTACACACAGACAGGCACGGTTGGGAAATGGGGGAATTCCAGAGGGGTTACAAAGCAGCGGTAGCTTTGTTTTCTCCAGGGAGAAGCAGGGAGCCTGACGCTCCTTTGTTTTTAGGCAGTTGCACTTGGTATATTATCATTACATATTAACGTGTTGGTTTTATATTTTTATTATCGTTATTAATTTTATATTACAGGAAAATACACATTTGCTTGCTTTTTAAGTGAAGTGAATTGGGAATTATTTTTATTAGAAAGCAAAAAATAGAGAAGAAAAACACATTCCCCTCTATTTTTTGGCCTAATTTTCAGTCTTGCAATGACTGATGTGGGCAAGACAGAAAACAGGCAGGGAGAGGAAAGGCACACAAGCTGCCTGGATGGAGGAGGTGGCTGAGCTTGAGCCTGGATGAAGCACAGCAAACCACAAGTGCAGATACAACCCGCCCAGCAGGAAAAAAATGCCTTTTTTCAGCTTCATAAGTAAATGAAACATCAGAGGTGGGGAAAAAAAAATCAGTATTAAAAAAGTACAGAAAGTCTCCAAGGTTTTTCCAGTAAAAAAGCAGAAGACATCTAATTTGGGGAAAGAGCAAAACAATTCATACAATATAATCTTATTATTTTACTGCAGATCACGCATTTTTTAAAGCCACTATACTGTGGCCTTTTTATTTTGGTATTTTAAAATTAATAATAAATTAGGATAGTAAATTACTTTTTAAAAATGCTGTAGGATGTTGAAACAAAAACATGTTGACATTTCCTGAAGCGCAACATTTTCTTTTGAAAATGAAATTCGGGGTGGTTTGGGTTTTTTTTCCGGTTTTTGTTGTTGTTGTTGTTGTTGTTGTTGTTCAGCTGAAGCTACTGAGAAAGTACAGACGGGTACGGATGTCGGAAAACATCGTTTCCCAGCTAATTTGCCCATCTGAGGAAGAGGAGGCTGGCTCGGCAGCGGAAAAGCAGCGGGTGTTAATATTGACTTTAAGGACACTTTGTTAGTACTTTTTATTCCCGCCAAACGTCTCCAGTGAAAAACGGTCAGATCCGCGTCCAAAATCCTCCCGCCAGGGAAGGGGTCAGACCTCTCTCCTCTGGCACGGGAGCGCGCGGCTGTGCGGAAGGGAACGCCAGCCCTTCCTGCATGGAAGCCCCGGGAGGGGGAGCGCGGCGGGACGCGGGGGCTGGCGGGGCGCCCGCGGGGCGGCGGCTCCCGCCGGGGGATCCCGCAGCTCCCGCCGGGGGATCCCGCAGCTCCCGCCGGGGGATCCCGCAGCTCCCGCCGGGGGATGAGCCCCGCAGCCGCGGCTCGGCGGGGGCGCGCAGGTACGTGCGTGTGCACACGCGGGGGGTGCGCGCGTACGTGTGACCGCGGAGCAGGGAGGGAGGGAGGGACGGGGGAAAGGAGGGAGGGAGGGAGGAAGGGGAAAAGCGAGCGGGGGAGGGCGGGCGCTGCGTGCGCACCCGCGGGGCGGCGGCGCGGTTGCATCAGACGGGGCGGGCCGCGCTCCGCCCTGCCCTTCCCCCGGCCCGGCGCGCCAAAGCAGCGAGGCAAGGTTGCCTCCAGCCGCCCGAGGAGGAAACGTTGCGGCCGAGAGGAGAAAGGGGGAAATAAAATTTAAAAATTTGCCCGGCCCCGTCTCCAGTTCCCCGCGGGGCTGCGGCCGTGCAAGCGCCACAAGCGGCCCCCGAGGGAGCGGGCACGGGGCGGGGTCCGAGCGTGGCCGCCCTGCCCCCCTCGCTCCGGGCGGGGCGGCGGGGGATGTTCCCCCCTCTGTCTCCGGCCCCGCGCATCCCCCGGCGGTCACCGGGCGAGGAGGAGGCGGCGGCGGCGGGCGCGGCGCTCCCCCGGTGCTGCTGCGATCGCGGCACCGATCGGTCGCGGCAACAAGGAGAGAGCAGCGACGAAAACGAAAAAAAAAAAATATTCAAAATAATAGCGGGGGAGCGGTCAGAGGGCACATCCCAACCCTACGTGACGGAAAGAGCGGGATGGACCCCGCCCGCCGCCTCCCTCCCCGGCCCGGGGGCTGCCGCCCCGCCCTGCCCCCGTCCCCCGCCCGGGGGGGTTTGGCTTGCGCCGGCTGCGGGGATAGGCCGGCTCGGGGAGGCGCCGCTATTTATTTTCCACCGAGATCACTTTGTTCTTGCTGGGGAAAAAAAAAAAAAAAAAAAAAAAAAGAAAAAAAAGGAGAGAGAGAGAGAGAGAGGAAAAAAAAAAAAAAAAGAAAACATCACGGTTTTGGTTTTTTTTTTCCTTTTTTTTTTTTTTCCCCTAAATCTTCGCGAGTGTTTTCCCACGTTGGGCGGGCTGGGTTGCGCAGCCCCGCCGGGGCGGCCGCAGTCCCTGCGCGTGGGGCCGGAGGGCGGGCACGCAGCGTGTCCGGCGATCCCCGCAGCCTCCGGAGCACGGCCAGGGCAGCGCCGGCCGTGCCCACTCCGGGCCCTCCGCCCTGCCCTGCCCGAGTCGCGGCGGACCCTGCAGCGGGGCTGGCGGCCGGGGTCTCGCCCCCTCGGGGAGGTTTCGGAGCGAGGGCGAGCCCGGGCGCGGCCGGGATAAACAACAGGATCGCGTTGCGCCGGGGAGGGGGGTGGACCCTGGCGAGCCTCGCTGGGAGCTGTGCTCCCCCTCCGCCCCCGTTCTGTGTTCTTTTACGTGTTTATTTATTCCTCGCAAGCCCCGGGGCTCAGAGCGCCGCTCCCCCGCATCCCCGGGCGGAGGGGGCCGCTCGCACCGTGGCGGGCAGGGCCGGGCATCCCCTCCGGGCGCCGGCGGTGTCCGGCCCGGAGCATCCCCGGCGGTGCTGGGGGCCGGCCGCTGCCTCCGCCGGCATCTGCCGGGCCCGGGGCGGGCGAGGCGCCATCTTTGATAGCCACGAGCGCCGCCCGGGGAAGGCGCCCCGGGGCTCCGGTCACCGACGGGCGCGGGAATGCCGGGGATGCGCTGGCTCCTCGGTGGCGGCCCGGGAGGTGCTCTTTTGGGGCTCGAGTTCGAAGACTCAGTCCTCTCACTCCTGTACCTCGAAATACCTCTTCTCTCGCAAAATAAAAAAACCAACCCCACCCCAAACCCCAAACACATTTTGACACAGGGAACTCCACTATTTTACACCAAGAGGGCATATCATTCCCCTTTACCACAGAGGAGACTCAGAAGCATTTATGCTGGGAAAGGCCTCTTTGGAATCCAGCTGTTAAACCAGGCACTAAACGCTGTCCCCAAGTGCCACATCCACGTGTTTGAAATCGCTCCCGGGATGGTCACTCCACCACTGCTCCAGTGCCTGAGCACCCTTCCGTGAAGAAATGGCATCGCTGCACTAAGGGAGCTGCATCCTTTACTCTCACCTCCACCAGAGACCCGCGAAGAGATGGATACTCGAAGGAAAACTGTTAGTTACTTCTTGCAGTCTTATTTCCTCCTGTGCCAGGCTGAGGGACGTTGAAACACACACTAATGAAGACCATATTTCTTATATATGGCAGTTTTCTTTATTGATTGCTTGATGTGAAACAATATCAATCTGGATTTTTTTTTTCCCCACACATTACAAAAAAAATTAAATTGGCTCAGTCTGCAATCTTTTAAGCACAGCCATATTAATTATGAGAAAAAAAAAGGAAAAAAAAAGAGAAAAAAAAAAAACAAACTGAAAAAACCCTCTAAAAAGTCTACCAAATAGAGCATTTACAAATGCACAAAAACATGCCACTTTGGCTTTATGGGGAAAAAATATTGTCTTCTAGATTAAAAAAAAAATCTTTTAACATAAATAAGTTAGTATAATTTCTCAGTGTCTTTACAGAGTTATGTACACAGGTACACTTCAAACTTTTTTTTTTATTTTTACATACAGGTACACAGGCAACGTAGAAATACTGTTTAAAGATGTAGTATCCCTTTTCCTCTCACACACAAACACTTCAGGAAGTGGGTCAGATCAGAAAACAATATTCCAGATTCAGAGCAAAAGCCTTCCAGATTAGGTTAAAAAAAAATAAAAAAATCAGGCAATGCAATCAGGTGGGATGATTTTACATAACTTTTACAGGCTATCAGTTTTGGTATATGGATTTGGGGGGGTGGGAAGGTGGGGAACTTCTGCTACTACCTAACGGAATCATCACAGCTCCCACCTCTTCAGTTCAATGCCAAAGGAAGAAATTTCACAATAATCTGCTCTGAACAGTTACCACAACGATACATTTAAAAAAATTCTTAAAAAAAAAATTTAAAAAAAGAGCAAAAACACTGTGGACCCACTTAAAGGGACAATACATCTTTAAGTAATACAAAACCTACACTGCTTCTCTTCATAGATTTCTTGGCTTGCTAGATTGTGAAAGCAAGTTCCAATCGGTCACCCTCTTCCAGTCCCTCCCCCCTCCCAACAAGTTTTATGTGCTACATAAGGTAAAAAACTATATACACAGGTAGTACAATGAAGCAAATAAGGAAACACCTAATTGCACAATGCTACATCCAATGCTTTTAGAGGCAGGTCTTTTAAGAGTGCCTAAAATTTAGTGTTATTGTTTGCTTTTTGTTGCTGCTGTTTTGTTGCTGGTTTGTTTTTGTTGTTTTTTTTTTTTTTTTTTCAGTGCTTGTACAGGACCTCCGTCTCCCGGAGATCGGCGATATGTATTTTTTTTTTTCCTTTCCCACTACAACTTTACACCTTCCTCTCTTCTTCATCGCCGCCCGCCGCACGGGACGAACGAGGACGCGCACATCCTCTGCGCTCTGCAACGGGAATAATGAAGAGGGGAGGAAAAAAAAAAAAGAAAAAAAAAAAGAAAAGACGGGGGGGAAAGCGATTAGAAAACATCGACAAGAAACGCGATCCGCGGCGCAACCGGTTCAAACCGACACCGCATCCCCGGGGCGGGCGGGCCCAGCCCGGGCGGGGCCCCCGCCGCCCCCCCGGCCCCTCCATCCTCCATCCTCCGTGCCCCGGCCGCGGGGATGGCGGGGGGACCCCTCCCGTGCCCCCACCCCCGGGAGCGGGCGGGAGCAGCGGCATTCGCATGGCCGCGCTCGGCCACGGCTCACCCCAGCGGGACTAATTTGTTGCAACTTCTGCTTTACAGCTTAATCTCTCTCTCTCTCTCGGCACAATCGCAAATCGTTTTATTGTAAACCTCGCTCCTAACCTCGGCTCCCAAACCGCCGGCGCAATTTTTACCAACTCTCCCCGCCCCAGCCCTCGCCTTAAAACAAAACAACAAAAAGGGGGTAGGGGAGAAGGGAAAAAAAAAAAAAAGGCAAAAAAGGAAGGGAAAAAAAAAAAAGCTGCACAACCCAGCCTCCCATTAACCCGCTCCCTTCCTCCTGCCAGCCTCTAAAACCAAACCAAAACAACAGAAACAAAAAAAAAAAAGGGGGGGGGGGGAACAACCCTAAACCAAACAAAAACAAAACAACCTTGCATTGCTCGGATTTTGAGAAAGTGCCCGGATTCCCCTTAAACCCAGCTTCTTGGCTTGCAATGCGAGGTGGCCGCGACATGCGACGGCAAGACACGCGAGGTGAAGAAGGCCCGGGGGCGGGGGACAGGGGAAGCCCCCCGAAATCCGCTGGCATCTGACATGATGCACCAGCCGCGCTTCCAGCCCCGTCCCCGCAGCCGCACGGTCCTTGGGAAGGGGCCCTCGGTGCCCATCCCGCAGGAAGGCAGCGTCAGTCCCCCCGCAGCCCCAGCCCCAGCCGAGCCCAGCCTGGGCTTCGCTCCTTGTTTTGTTCTTTTCAAGCCCTGCGCCTCCCACTCCCCACCCTCCAACACACACACACCCATTGCCGAGCGCTCGGGGAAAGCCACCCTTCCTCGGAGAAAACACCCCTCGCAGAGCCCACGGGGGCTCGAAGACCCCTCCCCACCCCGTCAGAGATGCGGGACAGACACTCGGTTACCCCTTCTTTCCCTTGCTTGCACCCTAATGCCAGACCCTAAAGGGAACTGACCTAAACGCTTTACGTTTGATGTCTTCCCGGGCTTGATTTCTTGGGTGTTTGCTCCACTGAACTGGCACTGGGGGAGTCTTCTGAAACCTCTTCTTCTGTTGTGTTGGCTCTTTTATTTTGAGGAGAGGAATCTAGGAGGGGAAAATTAAAAACAAGGGGGGCGGGGGAGGGGGGGGGAGAGGAAAGATATTAAAATATTTTCCTTCCAGATGTTTGCTCGGCATCCAGGGGGGATAGACGGAACCGAGGGGGAATATCCCCAGACCCCCATGTCAGGTATCGGCTGCGTGAAGCGAGCAGGGGGTGGGGAAATGGGCTTCTCCCTAGGTAGGAGACCCAAGTTCCCTCTTTTCGGCTAAAATCCATATTCCTTTTCCGCTGAGCGCTGTGAACCTCCTCCCACCTGAGCAGGAGCCCGGGTGCCCGCAGTGGGGCGGCGAGGGGTCGGGGGATCTGACCCGCGTCTAAGGGCTCTTCCTCGCAACTCATCCACCGGCTCCCACTTAGGCGGGACCCCCGGGACTGCAAACACTACCCGGGCTTTCCTAGGGGGAAAGGGGCGGGGGGGTGGCACGCCGAGCCGGTGCCACGCGTGGCAGGGGCGGAGGGGCCGGAGCGCCGGCGCTGACACGAGTGGGACGCGGGGCAGAGCCGTGGGGTACGTTACCATCGGCCGCGGGTCTTTTCCTCTGGGCAGTGCACTGCTCTGCTAAGTCCGTCTGATTTTCTGAAACATCGGTCTTTTGAGCTACACAGTGAGTGTCCTCTGAGATTCCCTGAGAACCGACAAAAACCACGGTTTGGCAATTCCCGTTTACATCCAAGCTCTGGCGGCCGGCGGACTTGCAGACGGCTTTCCGTAGCCGGGGGGGTCTGAAGTAGAAGTCGGGCGAGCTCCCCTTCTCCACGGCTTGCCACTCGTACCTGCCTTCCAGCGGCCTGTGATTCTCGAAATCGAAATTCCACTTCCTCTGGTACGTCTCCTTCATCTCCTGCAGGTGTTTCTTAAACTCCCTGTTGAGCTCTTCGTGGTTCACCGGCCCGAAGAGGTTCCGGCAGGCTGACGGCTTCGGGTACTCCGACTGCCTGGCCTCCATGCGCTCCAAGGTAGGGCTCCCATTAGAAATGCGGACGTTTGACATCTCCCCGCACGCTGTGGCTCCAGGCGGAGGTTGTTGTTGTGCCCGCTGCTCTCTCTCCGCGGCCTCCGACGCCTTTTATTTCCCGGCGCCCGGCGGCTCCGCCCGGCCGCTCCGCTCCGCGCCTCCGCTCCGCGCTGCCCCGCGCTGCGGCCCCGCCTCGGCTCCGCTCGCCCTCGGCCCGCGGAGAAGGGGCGAGGAGGCGCCCTTGCATAAGCGCCGGCCCGGGGATGAGCCCCGAGAGCCGCCGCTGCCGCCGCCGGGGAGCCCCGGGCGGGAGAGGAGCGGAGCGCGGCGCTGCCCCCGCGGTGCCGGGTCCGCCGCCGGTGGCGATGGCGCTGGTGCCGGTGATGCCCCTGCCGATCGCGCCGCCGCCGCGTAGTAAAAGCGAGACGGAAAAAAACAAGGGAGACGAGCCCTTTTCTCGGTTGCCCAATATGGCGATTGAAGGGAGGCTGACGAAGAAGAAAATGATTGACAGGAGCGAGTCGATTTAAACAGCGGAGCCGCGCCATTGGTCACAGCGGCGGGCGCCGCCCCGTCCGCCCGGCCCTGCCCTGCCCCGCCGCCGGCTCTAAAGGTGGGACGGGGCGAGCGACGGGAAAAGCCGGAGGGGTGGGACGGCACCCCCGAGCCTGCTCCTCTCGCCCCTCTGTAAAGCCCGCAAAGCCCGGCGGGGTCTGTGCCAGCCCACAAAAACACGCACCCCGTCCCGCTGCTGGCCCCAGCGCCGGAGGCATGGTGACGGCTGGCTTTGAGTCGGGGCTGTGACAGGAGCGTCCCGCCGCGCTGCTTTGCCCGGGTTGGGCTCTGCGACACTTCCCCGATGGGGTCCGGGGCTGGGGCCAAGCTCGGGGCCAGTGGATAGGCTGGGCAGCCCGGGACCAGCGCCCGGACCCGCATCACCCCGACCCGCATCACCCCGAGCCCGCTGCCGGCGGAGATGATGGGCTGGTGGCTCCTAGTGCCAAGACAATCTCCTGCCCGCCCAACAGAGAAAGGACTGGGTTAAGAAATGTGTCTAAAATAACTTCTGCCGGGATTTTAGATGTCAGCTACTCGGGGAAAGAAAAAAAAAAAATAGCATTGGGGTTTGTCCTGTTTGTGTGCTCGGGAGATTAGATGAGCAAAGAGTCACAGCCAGGGATTTTCTTAGCAACTTCCTCGGACGGTCAGAGCAGGTGTGGTGGACATAAGAGCAATCGTGCCCTCCTCCCTGGTCCCCTTTTCTCCAGCCCTTTCCACAGGCATCTTCACTCACCAGGCAGGGCAGCCCCCAGTGTGCTGTGTGACACTGTGGGTTCTCTCAGGCACTAAAGGCTGTGACATTTCCAGGTGCCCAGATGCGGTGTCTGAATCTTTGGAGGGCACTGAAGGCTCTTCACACCAATCCATCTGGGCAGGTCTCCTTCACCAGCAGAGCAACCCTGCCCAAACTGCACGGTGGGAGGGTGAGGGGGATACACAAGTAGTGAGCTGTCTCAGCAAGGCAGGGGTCAATGTAATTGGGTTTAACTGGCTGAGATGAGAGTCAGCAGGCTTGGCCTTGAAGACACGGAGATTTTACATGCTGGGGAGAGGACACAACCTCCACACAGTGCTCAAGCCCAGGCCAGTACTTTGCTGGCCATCATCAGACCCAAGGCCTCCAGCTTCTGCTCACACCACTCAGCAGAGTAATCGCAGATCATCAGACCCAAGTTCAAAAAAAATTAAGTGTACCGGCAAAAAAAACCCCAAAAACAAAACAAATGAGATTAGTTTAAAAACCACAAGGTTGAAATACATTATTAGCCACGTTATTTTTATTTATATGCTGGGGATTTTAGTATTTGGAAGTTGTTTTTCAACTGCTCTCAGAAACTACAAGTTTCAGCAATTCACTTGCAGAAATTAAAGCTGATATTCACATGCCTGCAGGACCTGAGATGTTGAAGTCGCAAGTCCATGATAAAACTCCATCAGCTGTATTTGCAGGATTTCATCTCCATTTCTCTAGGTTTTCCCGTGTTTGACTTCCATTGCCACCAGCAAGGAAGCTCCATTTCAAGCTTCACTTTCTCTGTCAGGTGTAGGGACACTGAGCTTGTTTTGTTGATCCACAGGAGGAAGTTCTATCTGAGTGATCTGCAGAAAGTGTCTGAGGATGCCCAGGGCTCATCCTGCTGATGGGGCTTTCCCTGCTGGTAACCTGCTGAGTGTCCCACCCCAGACTCCTCAGGTGAGGAGTTCCCGTTCTCTGCTCCCTGGGGGTCTCTGCTTGTCTCCCTAATCCACAAGGGGAAGGCAACCCTCTTGTCTGTTGTACCAGAGTATAAACACAAGCTAGGAAAAAGAAAAAAATGTGGTGGGAGTGTGAGTTTCCAAATGCTGAAAAAGACTCCGTACCCCACGAGTAAAGCAGCAGCAGCAGCAACACGACGGCAGTGCAACAGAGAACACTGATTTATCTGATGCCTTTGGAAAAGAAAAAAAAAAAAAACAAAAACAAACAAACAAACAAACAAAACTCAAAAAAACCCAAAAAAAAACCAAAAAAAACCAAAAAAAAAAACCGAAAAAAAAAAGTTACTGTAGGACAAGAACTTTCTGGTTTTTTTGGTTTTGTTTTTGTTTTTTTTTTTTGTTGTTGTTGTTGTTCTGTTTATACTTCCCTTAGTACAAGGGCCTGAGTCCCTGGATGCTGGACAAGTATATTGAGCACGAATAATTAAATCCAAAGGGAAGGAGGAGGAGGGGGGGTGGGGGAGGAGAAGAGGGGCGCGAATAATTTAAGCCGCTGGTGGAAGCAAGGGAGAAAATGAAAGAGGAGCGGTCTGCCCCTCCGTTTATCCCTGTATCCCTTCTCCTCCATCCCTTCCTCGCTCTCAGGGGTCTGGGGAGGGGGAAAGGGGAGGGGGGGTACCCCCGCAGCCGCGGTAGCTGCGCGGCTTTCCGGGGACAGCACAGCCCCCAATCCGCACCGGCGGAAACGCTGGGGTCGCGCTGGGACAAATCATCGGGAAAGGGGGTAAAATTAAGGAGAAAAATTAAAAAAAAAATAAAATAAAATTCAGTGCGTCTCCCCCGGGATGGGAGCATCCGCATCCCCGGAGCATCCGCGGCCGTGCTCGGGGATCGGGGTCGGTCGCCGCCGCTCTTTCGGCTCTCTCGGCTCGTCCCCCCTCCTTTTCCCTGCGATCTCGGCAATCCACCTTAAATCGCTGCGGCTGCAGAGAAAAAAAAAAAAAAAAAAAAAAGAAAGGAAAAAAAAAAAGAAAAAAAAAAAAAAAGAAGAAGGCTGTGTCTGCAGCCACCTTGCCATGATCTAAAGTGTTTTGTTTACAGTCAGGCACCCCCGATGGCTGCAGCAAATCGGGACAGAGGCAGGCGCCCGCCCGTAGTAGCAGTGAAGCGTGGAGAAAAAAAAAAAATACAGGGAAAAAAAAATATATACTCGGAAGTGGCGGAGCGAAGCTGTGGAAAAGATCAGAGCGCCATCGTCTTGCCGAAGAGGGGCACAGCAGCGGGGGAGGCGGGCCGGGGCCGGGGCCGGGGCTGCAGCGTCCCCCGGGCGGCCCTGCCCCGCTCCCGGCCGCTCCTGCCCGAGATGCGCCCGAGCTCGGAGGAGAGCGTCAGAGAGAGAAAGGAAAACAAACCACGCGAAAGCCCAAACCCCAAGCAAAACTCGGAGGAGTGAAGCAGGAATGAAGGAGTGAAGACCTCCCTTGTAGGGAGGTCTGGGCGGAGAATGTCCTGGCTCCATTAACAGGCTCTGGACACCCTGTCCCCTCTCTTCCCGCTACCCTTCTCGCTCTTCTTTGGGCTTTTCCACTGGCAGAGCTGCTCGCTGTTTTTCTTTCCTCCAGAATCGCTTAGCCAAGCCTCCCGTGTCCTCTTTGGCCACCCTCCTTACCCAGCACTTTATAAGGCTGTCCAGTGACCCAGCAAAGCCCATCCGAACCACACACACGAAGCATCTGGGTTGCTTGGGATTTTATTTATTCCCTTGCAAACAGGGGGGAAATTGGGAATCATACCTGAGCTCCTCCACCAGGATGTGTCCTCCAGAGTTGAGGATGAAGAAAGTAGGGATATGGCATGACCCATCTGGAGGTTTGAGGAGGTTTGTTCCTAACCCACCTCTCCAGGTTCTCAAGCAAATGCTGATCTCCTCAAGAGATGTGGGGCGAGCCTGCCATGGGATTTGAGGGCCAGGCCCCAAGTATTCACCATTCACTTAGCAGGAGCCCTTCCCTTCTGGGCAGGTGAGGTTCAGCAGCAGAGACTGTGTAGGAAGGAAAGAGCCACTTCAGTGTACAAAGGCTCCGGGACATGATCCAGCAGTGCCCAGGAGCAGAGCACTGCCTAGGGGGGCAAGAAGACGCTACCTTGCTGCGCAAGTGGCATTTGAGACCTTTTGCTCGTTTGCTGTAAACTCTAGAGGGAGCCTAAGGACAGAGATCAGCGCCAGGACTTGGCCTTGCTGCTGGCAGCGTCCCCGGTGCCCGGGCAGGTCCCATCCCCGCTGTCATCCCTGCTCCCGCTCCCCTCTGTGTTTACAAAGTTCTGCCAGGGGTCCCGGCACTGCCAGCACCTGCAGCAGCCTTGGGTGGGCTCAGGTGCCAGCACCAGCCCAGGGAATTTTGAGCACTCCTTGTGGGAGTGCCGCCAAGGTACAGCTTGGGAGTGTCCTTCACGTGGGATTTGGGGTGTCCTTAAGGGGATTTGAGGGTGTCCTTAGTGGGGTTTGTTTTAAAAGGCAGGTGCTGTGTCAGAAATGCCTCTTCTGTGCTATAACCTTAGGGCAGGTTACACAGTTATGTCTGCAGAAGATACAGGTTAAATTACTAGCGCTGAAAATACTCATTCTCCAAAGAGAGAATTCTGTGCAGCTCTCTGCTTGTCACCAGCTTCCCCTGACTTGGTAAAGGAGCAGTCCTTGCAAAATACCCTCATTTTTTCTCGGGGAAGACTCTTCTGGTCTGGCTCAGACAATTTTATTTTTGTTTTTCATTTTGTTTGATGTGCAAAATAGGAGCAAGCTTGAACTGAAGCACAGGTGAAGCCAGGAGTGTCTTACAACCAGCAGTGATGGATGCACTTTTCTGGGTAACCAACTTCTCCTTTTTCAAACCAGGAACAAGAAAGAGGATGTTAATATACAGTCCCTAAAAATAAATACACACTCTTGCACGTGATTATGTTGAGTTATCCCAGCAAACACTACTGTTGTAGAGGTGAGGCCTAAATCAGTAAATTGATTATTTGCTGTGAAGTGACCTAATTTCTCTGAAGAAAACACACCGTATAAAAAAAAAAAAAGTAATCTTCAGTCTAACTCCATGTCTGTAAGACTTCTCATTTAATGCATCACATAACCCGTGCCACTTTGTTAGAATAGCAAATTTTTAACATATGAGTTTTAACTAGAGGCTTCTTATAGCAGCTAAAGTTCCTTTCCCTTTCTGTGTTCCTTCCCTTCCCTTCTGCTCCTCTCTCCCTCCTCTTCCCTTTCTCCTTCCCTTTCCTTCTCCCTCTCCCTTTTCAGGGTGTGGAGAGGATTAACCTGCTCTGTGTTTAAAAAGTTCTGAGTATCGAAAGCCCAAAGCAAGAGCTGAGCACCAACAATAACCAGGAGTTGTTATTGTCACTATGAGATTAAAGAGTTTTCCAGCCCCTTGCTCTGCCACCTATGCCTTTAAGAAAGTTTCCCAACAGAAGAATTATGTGCAGTGGAAATGAGTTGTCCTGTTTTTCTACAAAGCCTGAAGTGAACCTTTCTGGGAAGGGAATGATATTTTGTAGCAATGTTTTCTCAAGTACAATTCTTTAGGTTCCCGAGTGATGACACATTGTACAGCAATGCTCTTGGCACAAGGCGTTCATCTGTGAGAAGGGATGCTGGCCCCATTTCTTACAGCCATTCATTAAATAAAAACACCCTGTGTCATGTGTTATGTTCCTCTGAAATGTTTAACGTTTTTAGTGCCTGAAATTATATGGTGCCTGGATAATTTTTTTTCCCAGAACACAGCACTAACCTCTAAGTCAGTTACTGAACCTTGCTGGAAGAGCTTGTTATTTTTCGTTAGTGTTGTGTTTTGTCTTCGTTTGGTAGGATCCCAGCTTCATGCAACAGGCTTTTTCAGAAATACAGAACTATGTAAATGTGGTGCTCACAGCTGACCACAAAGAGGCCGCTCACCAAAAAATACCCCGACATAAAAACATCTGCATATGTCAGAATTTTAGGCATTCTGGGTGCTGTTTACATGAGAATCTAGCCCAGTTCTCTTTTTTATTTTTATTTTTCTCTTTTCTTTCCTTTTTCTTCTTTTTCTTTCTTTTTACTTTTGTCTTTCTTCTTCTTTTTTCTTTTTCCTTTTTATTTTTTTCCTTTCCCCAATGGGCTGTATTAATTGCCTTAGGATCAAGAGGTCTACAAACATCTTCCTTATATAAACATAGGAACTGGTCTGGCTACTTTCTAAACCCTTTAAGGAAGATGACCCATCTCACATACCAAAATGATGGCATTAAGAAACAGATTACTATCAGGGCTTGGGATCTGAGTTCTGGTTCTGGCTTCCCTTGGCCATGTCATGCACATTGCTGCAACTCTTGGCACCTCCATTTCTTCCCTCACCCTTTTCCTAATCTGTTTAGACTTTTAGCCATTGGGAACGCTCTGTTTGTACAGTACCACATCTTGTTTGTGTTAACCAACCTAGCAAGGCAATTGTGCAGCTCTGGGATGCAAAAGCCAGGGCATTAACCTACAGTAATGGGATGTTATTACAGAGGAAGATGGAAAGTGGATTCTGCAAGGATCTGGCAGTGGGAAAATTGTTAGGAGGTAGGTGACAGGCATTTCAGAGAATCATAGAATCACAAAATGGCTGGGGTTGGAAGGAACCTTAAAGATCATCCAGTTTTCCACCCTCCTGTTGTGGGCAGGGACACCTTCCACTATCCCAGGTCACTCAGAGCCCTGTGCAACCTGGCCTTGGACACTTCCAGGGATGGGGCAGCCACAGCTTTTCTGGGCACCCTGTGCCTGGGCCTGACCACCCTTACAGGGAAGAATTTCTCCCTAATTCTCAGTCTAAACTTGCTCTCTGTCAGTGTGAAGCCATTCCCCCTTTTCCTGTGACTCCAGGCCCTGGTAAAAAGAAGTGCTCCGCCACATTCTTCCAGCCATGCCCACCAGGATGGTCCTGCCAGGGCAAGAGACTCCTGAGCCCAGTTACCAAGGGGCTGCATCAGTGCTCCTGACCCTGCTCATGACTGACTAAACCAGCCAAGCCTAAAAAAGTAGAGCAAGCTGACAAGTCAAAAAGCAAACACTCTTTCACTGAAGCCAGTCTATTGCAAAATACACTGTGGCCATGATTTCAGTGGCTTTTCATGAGAAAGATGGAAAAAGAGAGGCCTTTTATTTACCAGCACTTGTTCTGGGTTTCCCTCATAAGGAGTTAAACATTTCTCTGAGCAGAAGCGTAATCTGCTGTGATTTTGACTCTCGCAAGCTGCTTGGTTTGTTCTGGCTGCCAGCAGCTAAATTGGGACATCTATTCAAAGACGAGTACCTGAAAGCATCACTTTAAAGGATTTGTCACCTTGTTATCTCTAGCTTGAAAGGCTTTTTGAGAACAACATCCACTCAGGATGTTTGCAAAGGACAAAGTTATCATCGCAAATATCACAGTTTATATTTAATAACTGACTTGAATGACAGCAACAAAACATAGCTAATACTGTGAGAGGCCCTGGCAATCCTCCTTTTCTTCTGTTGCCCCCCACCCCAAGCCTGCAAAAGACAGGTGGGAAATCAAAAAAGCAGCAAAAGCTATGGTCTGACTCAAAAATCTTGGATCTCTGTAACAATGTCCTTACGTCCTTCTATTCCTGGAGACCACCAGGAATAGAAGTTTTTCTATTCCTGGTGGTCTCCAGCACTCTCAAGCCATGGTCAACCTCTCAGAACTCCTTTGCCCTTCAAAACCAATGAAAACTACCAAAAATTAACCTGTCCCTGTGGGTGTCTTTTTGAGCGTACAAGCACCCTGCTGTTTCAAGGAGGGGTGAAGGACCTGAGCACAGCCAGAGCTTCCCAGGCCAGTGGGGAGACTTTTCTTGCCAGCCTTCAGAGCGAGCTGTGAGACCTTGCTAGACCCTGCCTTGGGATTGCCTTGCTCTGGTGCGGTTGGTTTGCTCAGTCCCAGAGCTAGAAACAAAAACCCCAACCCTCAGCAGGCAGAAGAGCCTGGTCAGCCACGTAAAGCCTGCTGAGAAGTCAGGGCCAGCTCCTCCAGGGCATCCAGGTGTATAAGCACCTTTGAAAACCTGTCTGTAATCCAGGGTGGTTGGCAAGAAGCCTCCTCAGGGTGCCTGGTGGGAAGGGGGAGGTTGGAACGGCTCTGAAGGTGCAAAGTCACTTCAGGGATTTCATAAAGCTGGGTTTTCAAAAAGATAATATGTTGGGGTTCTTTATCATTTCTTCTGCTCTTTTGAGGCTTCCTCCTTACCCACAGGAACCAGAAGCTCATTCTGCTGTGAAGATTCAAGGGTTGTGGCAGTAGCCTGGCTTCAGGACCATGAGATTTAAGACAAAAGCTAATTGACACAGCAGAACAGTGATAAGTGCTCACAGCAGGAGCTGAGGTCCACTTTGGCTGCACAAGGGAGAAGTGGACTTCTGCTCTGGACCTATGATCTGGAGAAGCATTTGGGAAGACTTCCCAAAGGTTCAAAGCTACTGAAGTCCTCTTTTCAAGAGTGACTTTAGCACTAGGGTGCCTCAACTTCATTACATTCTTGCAGACAAGGTAACCTTCTCAAAAATAGTTACATCAATATCATGTAATTACATCATTTTGCTGCCTGTGAAAAATGTTTCTATTTAATTGAAGTGATTTTAAGTTAGTCCTAACGCTTCTGTGAATGTTCCTAACAATGTTTTTAAATAGCCATTTGTTTCTTCTTCCAAATTGCAGATTTTTGTAAGGGTGATTTAGCGAAATGTCTTGGTGAGACCAGAAGTATCTTCTACAGCTTTCTTGTCTCCCTGCTAATTCTTGGTAGGTAGAGCTAATGATAATGCTAATAAACTTGTTTTTCTTTTGTACATTTAGGTATTGGGCCCACCTGGGGGCTAGTTACTTCTGAGCAATTTTACCGAGTTTGTATTTAATTAATTAATAATTTGATTCTTTTCCTTTTTGACCTCTACCAAGTGATAACAGCCTATCTTTCAGAAAGTCAAATACGAGGCTTTCTTTTCCCCAGCAAGTATTAAACTCTTGGCCTGGCAAAGGGCCAGAGCACACAGGGACAATGTTCCACAGTAACATTTTGTACCTCATCAAAACAAAAAAAAAAAAAAAACAACAACAACAACAACAGCCGTCTCACAAATGAATTAAAACGTCTTTTTATCCTCCCCTCTTTGTTTTACAAATATTCATTTATTCATCATATTTCCTGTAAAAATGCCTGCACACGTACACATTCACACCGGATTTTTCTGCTGAAGAAATGATGTGTTAAGATGTTTTGTATTATTTTTATGTATTTAGTTTGGCTTACATCAAGCTACTGTGAAAGATCCCCCATCTCAAGGTCTCTATGGCAAGGGATTTCTGGGTGACTGATGGTTTGGATTACTTCAGCTTGGGGGTGCTTCTCTTTAAAATATCCACAGAAACCCATTGCTTCTCTGTTCTCTCATATTGAGTACCATAAAGCTGAGAGACTGCTAAGTCACTCTGGAAAATACTGGCCTGGAAGACTTCACCCATCTGTGCAAATACACCGCAATCCAATTAAACTGGCAGACTTTGCAATTATTTGCAGATTTCCCCAATCTGGCAGCAGCAAGCAGATACAGCCTGCGTTGCATAAGCGAGTTGTTGCAAGCCTGTGCACCCCACGGCCTGAGAGAGCTCCCCAAAATCCTGGAGGAGGAGGAGTGGGGTGTCCTGCAGATGGGCACACACCAAGGGGATGGGCTTCAGTGCCAAAAGCAACCCCTAGCTGGGCTAGGGGTTAATTGTAATGTTAAACATTACAATTTGCTGCACCGTCCCCTCCACAACTACAATGTCACAAAGCCAGTTTAAGAGGTTTCCATCCTTTGCCACTCATACTTACATTAACTTTAAACAAGGCCCATAAAATGAAACTGAAATGTAAGAAAAGAAATTAACAGAAATAAAAGGGTTGTGCAAGGGAAATAATGCAGATGATTTTGCAGCAACAAAATCAATACAAACTGTTGCACTTTCACCACTGAGGAAAAGGGAGGTCAAAAAGGGGCCTTTTTCTGAGGAAGGAAAGGAGATGCTAAACTCAGTAGTAGCCACAGGACTACTTCCCCAACCTGTGTCAGCACAGAGCTAATGTTTCTGCTGGCAGGGGGAATGAGGGAAGGTGAGCTGGATGATTTCTGTGGCAGTGCCCCATCAGTTTGTAGGGGATGGGATTCCCTCTGCCAGACAGATCAAGATACTCAAAGGCTCAAAAGATACTTTCAATTCAAAGAAGCAGTGTGTTTGTCCCTAACAGCTGATTTGAAACTAACCACATTAGTCCAAGCTTCAGGCTAACTTCTTAAAATCTAGGCCTAGACTCTTGTAAAAAACCCACCAAAACAAAACTTCTTCACAGTCACTTTTTTCCCCGCCATCACCATTTCCGGCTGCACATTTTCACCCTGGTTTCACCTTCTCCCTCAGCCAAGTGGATGCTTCCCTTGGGCCAGGTTTTAGCTGGGCCTGGGAGGTGCCTTAGGTTAAATTAGTGATAAAGGGTGGAGCTTTGTTTAATATTCAGTGTAGCTGACAAGTCTGGTTCACAGCACCAAGAGTGGTGTTGGCCGGAGCCACAGGTCGGTAAATGGTCAGCGCTGAATCTTGGCCCCAGATGCTGAGCCTTGGAGGGAATGCCCAGTCCTCAGTCCATGCAACATCAGAGGGAGATCCCCCAAAGGAAATGAGACATTTTCACAAGCTCTGAGGTCACTGGATCCCAGTGCCCCCCACAGTGTGAGTGGACATGTGAGGAGTCTGCTTTAGGCACCACCCATGGCTGCTGCAGGCTCTTCTGGAAACCATGGAACAGCAAGGAGCACTCAGCTCTGCACAAGCCCCAAAACCCACAGGAGGAGGGGATGAGGGAAGTGAAATCTCTTTAAACTGTGGAACCCAGCCAACTGTGTGGAAGACCCATCTCAGTTGGGTGAGTCTGCACCATTTCAGCAGCCTTTCCTCTCAAGATCTGCAGCCATGAAGATGCTCAAACTCTTCCTTTCCAGAAAGGAGGAATCAATCCCTTTGAATCATGGCTGTGTCCTCTCCCACAGCACAAAGCCCATCCAGCAGCTGCCACTTCACCTGCACCCCAACCAACAAGCTCTCCCAGGTCATCCAGCCTGGGGCTTTCTGCTTGTCTTTTGGGGTTGTTTCAAGTTCAGGGCCTGAAACACAGGTGTTTATATATATATGTATGTATGTATATATATATATATATATATATATATATATATATATACACATATTAAAATTACAAATATATAACCATTAAATTACATTTATATTATTATATAATTATTACTATAAATATGTATTTATATGTTTCTATTTTTATATGAATATATATGTTATCAGTTCTCTCTGTCTATTTCTTTCGTTCTGATATTTATTTATGTCATGCACAAATGAAAATATTTCACTAGAGGAGAGCTAACAGGCTCTAAGATAAGCAGTTCAATAGTCTTCTCTGAACATCCATTTAAAAAGGGATTCAAGTAGCATGATTCCAGCTATGTGGTGTAGGCACCTTTATAGAAATAAGGGAGAATATGGATGAAAAAGCAGCAAAGTTAAAAGAAATAGTTCCAGAGCATCATTCTCTACTTGGATAAAACAAATCAGGCTTTTTATCTTAAGGCTGGGATTTGTTTCCATTATTGCTGATACATCCCCCTTTCTCCTTATTCCTGCAGAGTATCTTCTTGCCAGCCCCTGTATCACATTCTGGGAAACTGAACTCTTCTGGCAAGCAGATCTCCTAGTTTGTCAGCTTTTAACTCCATGGAGGTGAAATAGCAGTGGCTCATCCTTTCTGGGGCAGTTTGCAGTGGAATATGAAAATCCCAGCTATCACAGAGCACAGGTCTCAACTCACCTCATTTTAGCCGTGGAAAATGGGATTCCTCACCTGAACTGCTCATTTTCCCACCCAATGGAGCACCATGAGAAGACGAGTCATCCCTCTTCTCTGGACACCAGCTGGGATAGGTGAATCCCCCTCTGGATGTGCCTGTGTCTGTCTGTGGGCTTTGGAGGGTCCCTGCCCACTGAGTTCAGACTGGACGTGGGCTTCCAGTCAGCCTGATTCAAACAAGTCTTGCCCATCGTGCTGGCATCTCCCCGAGGTTTCCATTTGCAGCAGCACTCTGACAGATGCTGAGAATACATTAAATGCTTTCCTAATGTCACATTCCCATGTCTGCAATCATGGTAATTGCCTCAGTGGAGTTTTGCAATTGCAAACGAGCAGGAAGCCATCTGCAAAGGAATCTGTCTATTAAGATGTGGCCCCTACTCTGGAAGTGCTTGAAAAGCCCCAGCACATTTCTTGGGCTTAAGATAGAAAATAAAAAAAAATAAATTAAAAAAAAAAAAGTCAGACTCCTGCAGCAGTATGGAAAGTATCCAGAATATACTCCAGTGATCCAAGGAATAGACTGACTTTTGCTTTGGGACTGTGCTAATTAAATACTGCTAACTACATCTGAATAGAATTAAGTCTAATTTAAGGCCCTTTCTGAGCTCCAGGGCAATGCAGGCTTGTCCTAAAAAAAGAAATTACCGACTGCTGACAACAGGTGTCAGCAACAGGAGCGGCTGAACCAGGGCTGAATGTGAATTAGCTGCAAGTGTAGACAAGGACAAGCCAAGTTCAGCAGCGTTGCTGCAGCCACGATGAGACCTGGCTGGAAGCAGGGATAAACCTGGGGAGCAGAGCAGGCAGGAACCAGAGCAGCCAGGGGTGCAGCTGCTCTCATCGGTGTGCGCAGCTAATCGGTGCAGATCTAATTTTCCGTGGCATAGATAAGGTTTGTTTTAGCACCACACATGCCAAAAGCACCTTAGGTTCCCATAGGAATTCTTGGGCGGCAGCCAAGGGGAGTGTTTTGCAACGAGTGCTGTGCTCCCTTCCTCTTACTTCTCCCCACTGCCATGCAGTCCACAGGAGCTCCCCCAAGGAGGGATCAGGTGTTTTACTTCTCTTTTCCATGTGTATCCATATTAAAGTCAAGCAGGAAAGGTGCTACCAAGGCCTTGGACACACCAGAGCACTACTGGCCCCACCAGTCCTTTGCTGGCTGCTCTTTTGCTGCCATTTCCTGCTGGCTCCTCCACTGTTTTTCTCATCATGTTTCTTTAGCAACATCCCATGTCTCTTCTTCTCCCCCCCCTTGCTCTTTTGCTTTTAAATATACATTTATGATGGGGGATTTTTCCATGCCCTTTCTCTGTAATTTATCCCATATGTGTATATGACTCTTCCCATAAAAAGCTTTTGCCCAAGTCTGTCTTTGGTTTTCATGTTTTGGCTTTATTTTTAATAATTTTTGCTGTCATGCTCTTTTTCTCCACTGCTTTCAAACCCAGGCCTGTTTAACCCTTCCAGCCTTCCTGACCTCCACAAGCACACACATCGGTTCTCTCTCCATGTACTGTCATTCCCTCTCCATCAAGGAAGCAAGAAAAACAGGTTTGTGGTTGGTATTTGTTAACAGAACAAAACCAGCAGGTTAAAATTCCTCTGGGCTTGTTTTTGATTTGGTAAAAAGAAGGGGTAAGGGCAGGGCTGAGAGCTGAGGACACACACCCAGGCTCCCACCTGAGCTGAGTGGGACACCTGCTCCTCCACAGCTATGGGGAGGGGAAAGGCAGCAAATCCAGACTCAGTTTCATCCATTTCAAAAGAGTCACACCCAGCCCAAATTAACACCCCTGTTTTAATTTATCTTCATACCTCCTGTTAGAGTAATTTATCTTCCAAGTCACATTACAAAATGAAAGCTTTGCCAGGGGTTAAAGGTGTTGGACCAAGCTCACAGGCTTTCCCGGCTTGTAAGTATTCAGCACTTTCACACAGGTTAGATTTCCTGCAAAGGAAGAAAAGACAATTTCTGCTCCTGATTTGTGACAAGGCTGAATAGCAGATCCACACTTGTGCCCAGAATAAGAGCTTTTATTACTGTCTCAAGAAAAACAATGGTGCATATGCCCAGCTTTCCACTGTAGCAAAGTAGACTTATTGTGTTAGAAGGATGAGTGGGCTTAACAGCGCCTTCAGGAAGATTAAAAAAGCAAATGAGAATTGTTGACAGTGGGCAGGAGCTGAGACAGCCATTGGTGCCATTGTAGAACAGCTGCAGCAATTTTTTGGACATCCCACCTCAGGAAAGCTTAACTACTGGACCCTTTCCATCTCCACCTTTAGGAGTTGGGGGTATCTGAGTAAGGAGCATCGGAAAGATTCTCTGAGGGAACTCGGCTTTGCTACAGGACCACTAGATTGCCTTTTCCAATAGATATATGCCAGGATATGCAGATGAAAAGCCCTCATTTGGAAAGGATGAGTCTGAGCTCATTTGGAAATGGCTGAACTCATGCAAATTGACCAAATATGTTTGTTGACTATAAATCTAGTAGCAGAAAACTTTTCTAAGGGAAGATGAGCCACTTGGACCTGAGAGATCACCTTCCATGCCATATTTTATTCTATGTTGTTGCTTTTTTGTTGGTTTTGTTGTTTGTTTTAAAAATAAAAAACAGCAACACCTCAGATAAATTATGGTGATTACCAGAGGGAATTCCACTGGAAATGTACAAGATAAATTAGGATGATTATCAGAGGGAATTCCACTGGAAACATGAACCTTTGGGAAATGGGATAATACACCTGATGGAAAAAGCTGCTCACCCTTGTTTATTCTGACCTGTCCCCTTGACAGCTCTTTGCTATGTCTAGCAAGAGACAGTGGCCAATCACCCCCTCCAAGACATTTATTAATTTATTGGCATTTATCATAGATGTCCTCAATCAATCCTCTCCAGGCTATAGAATTGGGGAAGGTTCAAAGAACAAGCTCAATTAATGCTTGCATGATGGCAAGCCATCCCATACTTTGGACCACATTTGTCACCCTTCTCTGAAGGTTTTCCGTTTCCTTTTCCAAGCTGAGAAGAGCAGAACTGCTTGTGGATGTGGGCATCCCACGGATTTGTACGGGGGGAACATTTCTGATTTCTGACAAGGGTTTAGTTGTAAAATGAGTCGAGGTCTTTGGCCGCTGCTGACCCCTGTTCCTGCATTGCATCCCACAACTGTTCCTCCCTGACAGTGGTGAGCACTTAGCTCATTGTTTTCCATGGGAGGCTTTTTCCCATATGCATCACCCAGTGTTTATGCACAGTGACACTAATAATGTATCCGTGCTGCCCGTTCCCACTGAGCTGCTCAGAGCCCAGTGCTCCTCCTGCACAGCTCCCTCTCCTCTGGCAGCAGAGCACAGAGAGGGCAGCAGCCTCCAGGGCTGCCTTTCATCCAGGTACCCCATCCAGAGGCAGGGAGGCAGCATGCCCAGCCCAGGGGTCACAGTGGGGAGAAATATCAGGCACAGACAGAGCCTTGGGTTCACACTCCTCCTTTCCTCACATTTCACGCGCACTGTGCTCCTCACAGCCAGAATGAGCCACTTCTGACCAAAGCTGAAACAACTGCCTGCTCCTGGACTTTTCTCTCTGACAGAAGCTCTCAGAAACAAATAGCCATAGCTACAAACCTTACATTTCCACCTTTATCCTATTACTCAGCCTAGTTCACTGAAATGATTCTTATTACAAGTAATTTTTTTTTTTTTTTTTTTTTTGCAATGTGCACCTTTTGTTGTCTCTTTAGGTCAAATGGAAAATCCACAGAAATCAGGCTGAGCAGGTCCTGGTAGGGTCCTACAACCCTTGCTGAGCACCACCCAGCTGCTGCAGTATCCTTGAGCACATACCCAGCCCCAGTGCCTCCACTGGAAAGAGGGAGCTGTTTTCCCCTTCCCCTGCTCTGGAGTGTTGTGGCTGGGGGATATCTCTGGCCACATGCAGATAGCCAGGCTTCTGTAGAGGAACCAGAATTACCAGACACCTGGCAAATCCAATAAATTTTAAAAGACTTTTCATGGCTAGGCATGCCAAAGAGAGATGCTGAGATAGGACATGAAGTGTTTGGGGGTGGTTTTAATTTGTGTCATAGGCACATGCTTTATTTGTGTGTAGAGTGACTACTCATTAATTTTTACAGTGCACATAAATATGAATTACTTGGTACAAGATCCATTTTTCTATGAAAGTAAAACATGACTAATGAAAGAAAACCCATGTATTGTAAGATATTTCATCTGTATTGTTTCAGAGCGAGGCTGATAAAAGCCAAACAGAACACAAATCTGTATTAAATTAAATCACCCCCATTAATCCCTCCCCCTGTACCCATGAAGTCATTAAAGGCTTGGAAAATCAGTTTATTGATAAACTGCGGGGTAAAAAAAAAAAAAAAAGCAGTGGTAAAAAGCAATAGCATCTTTTCAAAGTCAGTGTGATAACAAATGCAAGGCCAGGGTAGAAAACTGTGTAGGTTAAATTATGCAGATTTCAAAATATTTCAGACCATGTTAGCAAGAAAGCAGAAGAGTCCAGAGCTAAGTTCCCAGGGAGGGCACACAAACAATGACTCAAAAAGGAAGCTTGGGAAACGTGGGGAAATGCTCAGTAATTACTTTGTTTGTTTTGCTTCATTCAAAACAATTCAACAAGGGAACATGAAACACAAAAATTAGAGCAAACAACAGTAAATTAGCTTAGCCCAGACTATGTTCCTTATTTATGAACAGCTACTACCTCTACAAAATAAAACCAACAGGTTCCATGCAGACACATGGAATTTCTCTGGTGAAATACAGGAAGATGCACCTTAAAATCTGTGAGCAAAAGGGAGAGGAAATAATGAGGCTTTTTAAGCAGTAGCCTGACTCACATTAAAATTAAAGAATTTCAAAGGGAGATGGATGAAGAACAGTAGATTAGAAGGAGCTGCAAGCCAATGTTCTCCTTCAACCTCTCTGAATAAACTCCTCCAGCCCAAGGCCTACATTTCTTTATATAAAGCAAATGTTTTGGCATCAAGGAAGGAGCAGACCCCTGCAGAAGTTGTCCCAAGTAGTAGGTGTCAATCCAAACTGTGAGGAACAGGAAGGAAAAGACTAGGGGCCAAATGAAGATCACCAAGATAAAAATTTCCATCATAAAGGTGGGGTGGGGACAAGCAGCCACCCTCCACATCAGGAACTTTATGGCTGGGTGCACAGGTGCCATTATAAAACCGGAGGTGCTGTGGAAGTGGAAGCTCAAAGTGTGAAAAAAAGGGATTTTATGGAACAGAGGAGAGAGGTTACAGGGAGCAGTGCAGTCTGGGCTCCTGAAGCACTAGGCAGGAACTGGCCCAGCCAACTCTCCTCTTCTGTGAGGCTGAGGGTCAGACCAGTGGCAAAGTGCAAACCAGTCTTAGGACACAACTCTTGGCAGAAATGCTCTTGGAACAGTGCAGGTTAAATGTCAATAGTGGCAGCCTTGCTTCAGCCAAGCCAGGGAACCAAATGAAAATACCTTTTCCAGTTTATTTTCCACCTCCCTCCCCATTTGTCCCCCAAACAGTAGCAGGAGGGTCTTGCCACCCACATTTGCACTGTCCTTAGGAATGTGTGTGACTATTTTAGGACAATTTGGAAACCCTTGGGAACATTCCTAATTAATAAACATACTTTCTATTTTCTTTTCCTGTATTTCCCTGTGGATTTCCATCATCTTCCTTTGCCAGCTATTGTGTACAGAGCCATTCATGATCCAACAGCAAGGCAATCCCTGGAACTCCAGGAATCCTAACCTGGCATTACCATTCAAGGGGGAAATTATTCTTCAAAACTGAAGAGCACTTGCCTCTCCAGTCAGCTCTAGGCCTGCTGGTACAGTCCAGCTCTTTTGCCTGGAAGGCAGAAATAGAAGAACCTCAAAAGATTCTGCCCTGAAAACTCCCCAGTCTGTTGTCTGTACAGGGGACAAGGACAAGGAGGAACAAGTTCACATGAGTCTCTCGCTGTTTACTAAGAATACTGCTAACATGATGTTTCTGATAATTTTGTTTGCAGTACTGGTTTAGAAAGAGGAAGTACAGATGGGTGAGGAGATATAAAAAGACTTTGTTTTTCTTCTCCTTGTGACACGTTGTGTAACTACGACCCTGGAGAGAGCTGCCAGTGAGGAGAAGCATCAGGGTCAGCTCTGCCTTGCCCAGGTAGTATTCAGGGAGAAAACAATGCTGCTCACCTCAATATCCCTCCTTCCTGCCATCCTCTCTGAGTCCATGATGGAGTTATAATTTATTTTTCCTGTCTGTGGATTGTCACCCTACCTAGTCAGGCAACAAACTACACTCACTCAGTAGTCTTCTGTCAGATATCAAAACTATTTTGCCCACTGTGATCTTGTGCTGAATGTAAATTTAAAAGATATTCACTGCATAAGTAGCTCAGGTGATCTGGTTTAGTTTTTCTCCCGATTTAAAGTTTATACTTTCCCCCCAAAAGTCAGAGGGCTTTAGAGATATCCTTTTGAGATATTCAAACCCAATGGGATGAGGCTCTGCACAACCTGCCTGAGCTGAGCCTGATATCATCAGCTGGGAGCAGGTGTAAGCAAAGAGCAGGCTCTTCCACTGTAAGCAAAGAGCAGGCTCAGGACCCTCTGATGAAATTGGACAGGCACAAATCTCTGAGGCCTGATGCCATGCATCCCAGAGTCCTGGCTGATACTGGATCCAAGTCCCTCTCCATCGCATTTGAAAAGGCATGGCAGTCAGGCAAAGTGCCTGGTGAATGGAGTTCTTTCCCCATAGGCTGGTGGGGCACTGAGCAGGCTCCCCAGGGAATGGTCACAGCATCAACAAGTGTTTGGACAGCTCTCTCAGGGGTGCACAGGGTGGGATTGTTGGGGTGTCCTGGGCAGGGCCAGGGGTTGGACTCAATGATCCTTGCGGGTCGCTTCCAACTTGACATATTCTGTTGAGTCTATGAATGGAAAAAGGGAAACATCACTCCTATTTTCAGAAAGGGCAGAAAGGAAGACCTGGGGAGCTACAGAGCCTGGCCAGGTCATGGGGCAGAACCACAGTAAGGGCAAGCTGTGCCTGACCAGGCTGGTGGCCCTCTGTGACAGAGTGACTGCACTGCTCAACAGGGGAAGTCCAGCTGGTGTCATCTAAGTGGACTTCTCCTAAGGCCTGTGACACAGTCCCACCACAGTCCCACATGACATCCTGGATCTCCAGGCTGGAGAGACATGGATTTGAAGGGTAGACCATTCAGTGGATAAGGAATTGGCTGGATGGACACAGCCAGGGTCAAGGGCTCTATGTCCAGGTGGACACTGGTGGCAAGTGGTGCCTCTCAGGGCTCTGGCTCAAGACCGGTGCTTGTGGCATTCAGGTTTTCTGGAAAAATCCCTTCATCCAGGATTTTTCTCCTGGGAAGCTGAGAAGCCTCAGAGAAAAAAGGAAAACAATAATTATCTGATTTGCTTCTCCTCTGTTTTGCTCCTTTGGAATGTGTTTGGAGATTGTTTATCCACAGGTGATTGTTTCATTGGTTTCTGGTGCTAATTGTTTTCACTCATTGGCCAATCAGTGCCAAGCTGTGTCAGAGCTCTGGAAAGAGTCAGGAGTTTTTATTATTATCTTTTTAGCCTTCTGTAAATATCTTTTCTGTATTCTTTAGTATAGTTTAGAATAGCATTTTTAATACAATACAGTATCATAAAATAATAAATTATCCTTCCGAGAACATGGAGTCAGATTCATCATTCCTTCCTTTGTCTGGGGGCAACCCAAATACAATGGGTGCTCTTCAATATTTCCATCCATGACACAGTGCAAGTGGACCCTCAGCTTCTAACTGGGCTGTTTCCCCTCTCCTCAATCCTGTAAGCAAAAAATGCCCCAACAACCAACAATAACGACAACAATGGCAAGAAAAAAATCCCAAAATCTAAACACCAAAGGGACTTATTGAAGGGGTTTAAGTAAGTGATGTTTGGCGGGTCATTTTGAATTTGTACAAGAAAGCTGTTAAAGTCTGCGTTGCACTCAGGGTTTGTGTGGATTTCAGGCCCTTCTAATGGTGTTATCAGGATAAATATGCTGTGTCACCCACACATCTCTGCTATATTTATCCTGAAAACACTCCTGGGAGGCAAGGCAGTCCTGTTTACCCATTAACTCACGGGGAACAGACACTCAGATGTCCAAGTGACTTGTCCAGGATCACCCAGTAACTCTCCAGATCCAATGCTCTTGTAACTGTGCCTTCCTCCCTCTTGCCTGCACAAGAGATTTGTGCCTCTCCTGTCCCCTACAGCTGCATTAGGGCAACTTTGGAAGGCAGACAAGCAGAGAGGCCCCTGTCATGCAACCCTTCAAGCAACAGCACCTCAGTGACTCTGCCAGTGGGAATTCCCAGCAAGGAGAGTGACTCCATATCAACCAGTTCATACTGAGCTGCACCCCAGCCCTGATATCTCCCTTCATCTCATTCAAGTTTTAATCTCCTGTTCTACAACAAGTAGGTGATAACAGGGGCAAAGTACAGCGCTGTGTGTCACTGAGGCCTGAACAGAGACTGGCCTGAGAACTTGTGCCTTGCCAAGAGGTTCTTCTGGGATTTGCATTTATTAATAGTGTTGGGATTGCTATTCCCATGGGATCCACAGTGGCCTGAGAAGATCATGAAATAGGGAGGTATAAGGCAAGTGCCATGCAAGGGATTTCTGGAAGAAACAGTCCGTCCCTCAGTTAAGCCCCTACTCTCCATGAGGCCAGGATCTGTCAGTGGGAGACTTCCTTTTGAGGTGGAGTCTGCACCTTGGTGCAAAAGTGGGACTCTGGAATCACCTCTTGGACAAACTGGTGCTTCAGCAGCCCCACAACCCAGCCCTGAGCACTTTGGTCCCATGGCTTTCCCTGCTTTGGCACCTTGCTACTGGGGGAGAGAGGGAGAGAAGAATGTCGGCAGTGAATTAAGGACGGGGAGTCCTCCATCAGCTGAGCCCAATAATTTGAAGGCTCACTCCACTTTGGAAGCTCTCAGGCACCACCACCCTTGGGAGAGGAGTTGAGGAAGGCAAGAAGAGCTCAGTGGAGGCACTGACTGGGTTGCCATACACGTGGGCCAAAGGTCTGAGTGCCCTGGGGAGCTCTCAAGGCTTTCTGTGTGTCAGGTGGAGGCACAGCATCATCAGTATTTCTGTGATGCTTCTGTGATTCCTGAGGCCACAGGTGTGCTCATGGAAACTGAGCTCCAGTCAGCTCCTAATGCAGACTGTTGTCCATACAGGACAGGGAAGGGATGGGTCAGCAAAGGAGGACTTTTTTTCAATAACAGAAAAATTTGTAGTTTGACAGGGCTTGTAGTAAACGTAAATTATCAAGCAGGTCATGGCTCAGATCCTGAAACTTTACAGCAGCAGCTGCTAAAGAGTAATGGTGGGGATTCCCCGAGTGTGCTGAACTGGAGCTATAATTAGACCATTTAGATATTATCTTCCTAACAGACAAAATTGCTCAGCTCCACAATGCCCGCTGCTTCTGCTGATTCTGGAAGTTCCCCCACATATTTATTTACACTAAAGGAAAGATCTGAACTCTGTTTTCTTTGCTGCAGCAAAAATCCCCCTTACCTCATGGGATCCCTACCCCAGGTAGCTCAGGATTAGCCTTCCAGACACTGGGAATGAGAAAATACCCAGTTATTTACAGTGTTCTCCTCTTACCTTCCCCCTCTGCTTCCATCCCTCGGGGAGCTGCTCCCTTTTGAGTGATGAGCTGTAAACAATGCAACGCACATTACAAATTGTGTGTGCAGAGAGGATGAGTAATTGTTTTGAAAATAAGAAATACTACATAACCACTCCCTTCATGGCTACCGAGAGTTGCCTTCAACTCCCAAACAAGCTGCCAATTACTGCATTTACACATAACACGGACGGACCAGACTTTGCTCCAAGCTGCTTTGCCACCCCACTCTCAGTGAAACTGGAGCAATCTGTTTTAGGACGGTTCTGAAAAGCCTCCTGCATGTAACAGCCTGAACCCACTTGCAAACAAAATTTGTTTTGTATGGCATTTATGCATCATCCTGTCAACTCCACTCCCAGCCTGTTATTCCATCTGCCAGCAGAGAAAAAATAGATGTCCATTTTGATCTGATTTTCGTACTAATGAGAAGTATTGGGCCCAGGAGCCTCAAACTCATTGCCCTGTAAAGTAAAAACGTCAAAATTATTTAAAGTGGATGTTAATTAACACCTTGCATCTCCTCTAATCTCTCCACAGTAACATGAAAGGAGACTTTACCCCACCTCCCTGGATAGAAATGCGAGGTGAAGTCGTGCAGATTGCTTCAGGCCATTCTCACCTAGCTTGCAGCCCTGTTTTCCACTGCAGGCAGCAGGGTCTGTGTCTTCTTAACAAGTTCACTCCTTTCAGAGCTGAGAAAATAGAAGGAAAGAAAGAAATACCTGGTTTGAGAGCTGATGACAAGAGAATTTGAATTCTTTTTTCTTGCTGTCCTGAAAACCAGGAATGTTTGCATAGACTTACTCTACAGAGTAAACCTTGGGCTCACTGCAGGATGAGAAGCCTAAAATCAGTGCTTTTTCCTACAGCCACAGCTGCCTTTGAACCAGGGGCAAAGGAAACAGGTGCTGGTTCACTGGGATATAACTGAGCAGTCTAAAATCTCCAAGGCTGGCAAAATTGAGTAGGAAGGAGAGAGAACCTGCCAGCCCACAGAAGGGAGGGCAGGGACTACAGGGCAGAGCCAGGAGTGTCACAGGGGAAGTTCAGGTGATGGCAGTGGTACAGTGTGGACAGGGAGGAAAGTCTGGGATGAGAAGAGCACCACAGCTGAATTGTAGGACTGGGGATGCCTGGGGGAGGTCAGCTGTGATGGAATGGCATGGGAAGGAGCTGAGGAGCAGGATGCAGGCTCATGGGAAGAGCCAAGAGTGCTGTGCATGGTCCAGCATTCTGACTGTGCCTGCCCTGCAGCACAGACCCCTGGTGTGTCCCAATTCTGCTCCTCCAGGGGTCTGGAGCTCCTGGATCTGCCAGAGGAGGCAGCAGCCCCCTCCCAGCTTTGCCTGGATGGGAGGGTGCAGGAAACACCCACAGGCATCCCCAGGCCCTGCACTGAAATGAAGGCAGGCTGCAGCCTGGGCTTTGCCTTGTTCAGCCAGCTCTGGTGGCACAGACAGTGAAACTCCTTCCTCCACATGAACTGGAATTCCTTTAAGGGGCAGAAAAGAGTGGTTCAACCAGAGAATGTCTGAAGAGAGCTGCAGGCAGTGTTTTTGTCTGGGCACATTCCTCTGCTCAGGTGACAGTAATGCCACCATGGCCAGGGAAGTAATGCCACCATGTGCCCCTCCTGTCAGGGACTCATTCACTGTAAGCAGTGCTCACCACACACAGGGCTCTGGAAAGGGCTCTGCCAGTGTGTAAATGCCCTTTGCCACATACCCCTCATCGGATTTCATAATTAAAAATGAATTAGAAAGCGCCAGCTGCACACATCAGTCTGCAGTGAGGATTGAGGAGAAAATGTCCTGATTAACACCCAGGGGGATGCTCTTCCCACTCCCATAGCAAAGTCATTCATGCAGGAGACTCCTGTTGGAGTTAACAAGACTCAGCTATTACAGTGACCTTTGCTTGCCACCTATCCTGGGAAAAGGATAGCAGAAAATAAGGGTTGGGAGTATCAGACAGCAAGAGCAGGCAGAGAGATGTAACAGGACATAAGGCACCTCATGTCCCTCATCAGCATCTGCTATGGAACATGATAGTGAAACACTGACTGAAAGACACAAATCCCCAGCTGGGACAGGGAAAGGGCCTTGTGTTTTATTCCAAACAGCTTTAATGCTCTCCTGCCTAAAGGAAGCCCAGCCCATACCGTGAGGGAATGTGCTGAGGCTGAGCCAGGACAAAAGCATCTTTCCTTGCTCCTCCCTTCTCCTGCTCACATATCAGACTTGGCAACACAGGGGACAGGACTCCAGAGTCAGTCAAGCTCCAGCAAAAAACCCTCTCTTTCTATGGGGGGAAAAAAAAAAAGTTCACATCAATTTCTAAATAAAACCAAAGACAGACAAACACAAGCTGGGACACCAATCTTCCTGAGAGATCTCCTTGCTCCCAAGCATGCCTCTGGCTAAGCCTACTGTGAAATCACAGCACCAGCTTCCCCTGCGTGCACACGCACACATGCACAGCCCTCTTGGTAAAAATCCTCTGCTCCAGAAGCTCCTGAGAGCAGCAGGAACAGTGACATAAGGGCCACTACTGCCTTCCTGAAATTTTTGGTGTGTTCATCCCACTTTTGCCCCATTCCTTCGAAGACATCTGTGGTGGTGTTGAAAGCCGGTGGCTCTGCTGCTCCCCTCCCAGCTCTCCAGACGTGGTTGTGCCTGCTGAGCCTCTGCTATCAATCCTCTCTTTCCAGCTGCAAGCCTTGTGACTCAGATTCTCCAGAAAAAACCCTTGGCTCAGCATCATAAGCAGGAGGGATTAAAACTCATGAAAAATGAGCTCGTACCAGCCCTTTTTATAAGTCTCTAATGGAGGGTCATATGAGCTGGTCAGACCCCCTGCCTTTGCCTTTTTTCCCCCCTCCCCCTTCTCTGATCTTCCTGTTATTCTTGGCCACAAACTGCTGGGCGTTTCAGCTGGGGCACTTGGATCAGGAGAGGATATCCCATTCAAAAGCCCAAATCCCAGTGTGGCCTTTTCCTGCTGGAAGCAGTTGTAAAATTTTTTTTTCCCCTTTCTTTTCTTGGTACAGTTTTCCTGACCTACATATTGCAGCGTGTTGTAACTTCTGCTCTCTCCATGACCCATATTTTCAAACTGAAAAAGAAAAACCCTGGGAGGACATGGTATCAAAAGAGTATGGGAAGCAAGGACCCAGCCCTGTGAGGAGATCTCCGAGCAGTTGCCCAAAAGTAAGGCTGATTTAGAGGCTTCTTTTTATTCCCCCTCCCCACCCGTTCAACCCAGCTGCTTCTACTTAAGAACCAAAACAAAGCACAGATCTCCTGCTAATTCAATTTCAGACTGGGAGAGGTTTTGAACAAATCTGTCAGGCTGCTCTAGACTGTTCCCCTTCACCCACAGCACATCCAAATGGGGGAGACCCAGCATCCTCAAAGGGATCTGTGCTCCTGACACCCCCCAGGTAATGAGACGGTTCTGGGATCTGAACCCCCATGTGGAAGCAGAGTGCCCTGAGAAAGCATCAAAACCTGCTGGGAAAACCCCTCCATCCCAGATGGCGGGGTGGGCCACAGCAGAGGTGGTGGAAACCAAGCCAAATGCTGCTGAGGGGGCACCAGGAGGGATTCCCTGGGCTGGAGGAGATGGACACAAGGGTGGAAAGGGGAGCTGGAGAAGCACGGCCCTGCCTTGGGGGATCATCCTCTCCCAGCTTTAGCTGCACCCCTGGAGCTGATGGACCACAGATGCACAGACCTCCCCATCCCATCTCCATCTCTTTGTGCCAGCCCCCTGTCTCTGTTTACCCTTCATATGCTTCTTATTGACCCATCAGGATTAATACAGCCAAGACCAAAAGTATTTTCCTTCCTCCAAACCCATTCTTTCTTTACTCACCTCTTCCTCTGTCGTGCAAAATCATCCTCCAGGAGCTGACAGATTCCTTCTCCTGCTTTCCCTGCATTTAGCAAAAGCCTTTGCCATAGCACACACCAAACCCAGCCTTGTCCTTGCTGCTGCAGCAGCAGATGTGCCCAGGGCTTTGCCTTTTGTGCCAGGATGAAGAATGTGTTCATTTGGCACCTGCCAATCTCCACCTCCAGCACTGCAGCTGTCAGATCTGGTCCCTTTTCTTTAGAACTGAGGGAATACAGCCCACAGTGGCTTCCTCCACTGGCAACCACAGCTGTGATACCAGTTCAGGTGGCAGGGTCTTGTTCTAGCTCACCACAGATTCCTAACAGTAAGTAAGCATAGCTGAATAGCTGTTTAGGTATTCTAATTTATTGTTATCATTTAATTATATGCAAATCATTTAGATGGTCAGAAGATCAGCAGCTGTAAAAGTGCTCAATTCAATGAACTCCCATGTCAGAAAGAGGATTTCTGCTGGCTGAACATCTGTACCTTGGGCTCTGTAATTCATTCTCCCTTTTTTCCTTTGAAGCTATTTCTAGGCAGCTCTGTGCTAGAACAGTACACAGTAGGGTCATTTAATAAGACACTAACTAAGTACAGTTCTAGACTCTAGATGGCTCTTAATGGAAATTTGGCTTTCTTTCCAGACTTTGATACTGTCTTCCTTCTTTTACCAAAGTGTCTGAGGCTCCAGCCTGTCCTGGAGCAGGAGTGGAAAGGGCTCTGACCCAGAGCTTGGGGAGGAGCCCTCAGTGCATGCAGGGCACAGGGAGGGACTCCAGGCACCCCAGGCACAGCTGACCAGCAGGTCACAGAGGAGCCAGGACTGGCAAAGGCTCTCCTGCAGGGATGTGGAAACATGATTTTTAGAAATAACCTTATAATTATAAAAAACAAACCCTTGTTGAATTGGGGTATTGAACTACCTCTCCTTCCACCATGCCCTATCTAAGAAGAAAGGGGATCCTTTTTTCCTGGGTGTTCAGTGAAGGATTTCAGAGTCTCACATGAAGGGCTTGGTTTGGAAATACCCAGTGTGCTCCAAGACACTGTGCCTGCAAAGCACTCACCTTGCAGGGGGATAAAGGAATTCACCCTCAGCATCAAGCTGTGCCACGGGCATGACCGCCTTTCACTCATGGGTGTATTTCTAGGGAAAAATCAGGGAGGGCTGGGTTTCCTTTTTGTTCTGTGCTCGCCTCACACCAGCCAGGTCTCCTGCAGAGACATGTTCTTCTGCCTTTTACTCTCTGCACCAACCACACCAATCCCTGCATGATCCCAAGTGATTAATGGGCACTCCCCTGCTCATTACTTGGTGGTGCCATGGCTTAGCAGGGTAAGGAGGTCAGTGCTGCTGGTTTTCTTTCCCTCTCTCTGCTTACAACATGTCCCATTTCAGGAGACAATGAGCACCTTCATCCCAGTCCCCGCTGAATTGCATGAAATGATTCAGTGGGGAGTGAGAGGGAATGGGGAGGCTGATGTGGGGCCATGGTGATGCTGGAGGGAAGACTTCCATGGTGGGGCCACCATCCTCCCATTATAAAGAGCGCACGTCACCCAAAGAGGGGACAAAGGCAGGGGTTGGGCCACTTTGGGAGATCTTTCCGTAAATAAAAACCTGGAACAAGGAAAGCCATGGTTATGCCAAGCCTGTGTGATCTGCAAATGTCCAGGGAGAAGGAAAGGAAAAGCCAAGAGGACACAGACACCACAGCAGTGGCATGCAGGGGTTCCATGAGCTGGCACCAGGCCAGGCAAAGTCCCCCAGGAGCACAGTGGGAGCATCCCAAACACGGACAGGCCAGGGCAGGGGCAGCACAGGCATGAAAACAGGCACAGCTTGGCTGCCCTAACCCACTGCTGCCCCTGGGACTGTCTGAGCAACAGGTGTCAGCATCCTCCTGGCTCCTGATCCACTCCCACCCAGCTTCTGTCCTGCTGCCAGAATGGGGGGACACCACGTGCCCTGAAGGGTGGCCAGGGAGGACAGAAAGTAGGAGAAAACTAAGGAAAGGATGCAGAGAAGAGAGAAACCTGGCAACGTGGGGAGAAAACCCGGAAATGAGTAGTGGTCCTAACCAGCAGCAGCGCTGCTCTCTTCTGAGATAACCAAAAACCAGATGGCAAAATAACTCCCTCCTTTTGTGGTTTATTTTGAAGCCTCTGTGGCTCTGAATATGATGTTTGTGAAGCAAAGACCAAGCCAGGGGGGATCACAGGCAGGGGGGATGGAGACTAACACATGAGAAAGAGGCACAGTTTGGGATGTGCTTCTGCTTTCTTTATTTGATCCCAGAGCTGTGCCCACCCCAAACCGTGGTGTTGATTCCCCAGCACCTCAGAGGCCTGATTTACCCAGCCCTTTATGCATTTCACTTAATATTTCTAGTGAGCAGCCACCTGTAAAGGCCTGGAATCAGGATCTGGGCAGAGTTTGGCACCTGCCCCAGTGCTGGGTGTCTCTAACCTTGCACATCTACTTGTCCAGCAAGGACAGGGAGGAAAGGTGGTGCTCTTTGGCTAAAAATGCCTTGTCAAGCCCTGATTCCCTTAAGAGATTACATACACAATAGCTTGGAGACTCATCTTCCACAGTTTAGTGCAAAAGGACCTAAGGATCCCTTTGAGAGAGATAAAAATTCAGTTTAGAGACCTTGGATTTTCCAAAGAACCTCAAAGGCACCTCCAGGTTTTTACCCCATTCTTACAATTTTGTTAAAAATAGCAAGGATGGTTTGGTGTGAGGTGTCGCAGACATCTTTTATGAAAAACCCTTTCTTTAGGATTTTTCCTCCTGAGAAGCTGAGAGGCCTCAGGAACAAAATGTAAACAATGGTTATCTGCTGCTGTGGAATGCAACAGGTGCATGTTGTGTGATTGGTCCACGTTGGATGTTTCTAATTAATGGCCAATCACAGCCCAGCTGGCTCGGACAGAGAGTCTGAGACACAAGCCTTTGTTATCATTCCTTCCTATTCTATTCTCAGCTAGCCTTCTGATGAAATCCTTTCTTCTATTCTTTTAGTATAGTTTTAATATAATATATCATAAAATAATAAATCAAGCCTTCTGAAACACGGAGTCAGATCCTCATCTCTTCCCTCAACCTAAGACCCCTGTGAACACCACCACAGTGAGGTGCCCTGCACAAAAACCAAAGACGCTTTCTCTAAAGTTAGAGAGCTGGAAATCAGGAATTTAAATCTGTTTCTCAATCCCCTACCAGTAAATGGCCCACATGTCCAGAGGAGCTGAGCAGTCGTGGCTCACATGGCAGAGCCAAGACAGTGCTATGTAGTCTGGCAGCAAAATGAAGTGAGCCACAAACCTGGAAGCCCAAATGACCCAATTTTTTCACAAACCATGGTTTCCTGACCTGGTTGTTCATGACTGCAAAAAAATTCGTGTGTGTATCCAAAGCTTGCATCTTGAAAAAAAAAATAAATCAGGCTGGAAAATTCACCATGAGAATGTGAAGGGAGAGGGTTGAGGTTTCTCCTCCCTCCAAGATGACTAATGCAAAGTTTTCAGGACACTGACAGAAAGAGCTGAGAAAAAACAGCAGTGAAATGCCACAGCAGTCACGCTGCACACAACTGAGGCACAGCAGTGACCCACAAGCCTCCCTCAGAGGCTGGGAGGGAGCAGGTGGCAAATGAGCCAATGTTTTGGTGCTGGAAAGCCTCTCAAGTGGAGCAACAGGCATCAGCTCCAAGAATATCAGCAGTTCCCTGCAGCACAGCAGGGAGAGTGAGGTCTCTTGCCTGCAGGCTGTTGAAGCACACACAGCACGTTTCAGATCCCTGAGATAAGTGAAGCTGACAATGCCGTGTTTTGACTGGAAAGAGGCCTCCAGCATTAGAAGGAGAAGTGATGAAAGGATGTATTTCCTTCTTCCACCTCCTCCCCATCCTGTAATCTGTGCAAATTTCGGGAGCCACGTGTAAATTCTCAGCATTTCAATATGCTGTAAAATTAGAAGAAGCGAAAGTCTCGAGTGCTTGAGAAACGGGACAGAGGCTGTTTTCAAATCAAACAAGGGAGAAATCACAATACAACTTCTGAGAGGATCAAAGGAATGTTTATGTCACCCTTATGGGGTGCACTGAGAAGCCTTTTGGGAAGTCCTTGTGAGTCACTGCAATTGGCCATCTGGCTGCCATGATTAATGTTTTTCCAGATATAGCCCTTGCCAGGATTGGATGCTGCCTTATCTATGAGCACTGAAGTAAAACAAACCTTTCCAGAAACACTGCTGGCCACACAAAGAAACAACTAGAATCATACGTGTGCACTTTTTCAACTATCTACATACTATCTATGTACTACAGACCTCTCAAGAGCCTTCCTCAATACTCAGGGACTCTCAAGTACTCAAGTCCAGCTATAAGAGGGAGGAGACATCAGCTCATGATGTAGGCAGAGGCAGGAGGGCAGTGTGTGAGGATGAGAGAGTCTCAGGAACCACAGAATCACACACTCCTTGAGGCTGGGAGGCACCTCTGGAGGTCCTCTGGTGCAGCCACCCTTGCTCAGGCAGAATCACTTAGGGCCAGTTGCCCTGGACCATGTCCAGATGAATGTTGAGTATTTCCAAGAAGGGAGACTCTACAACCCCTCTTGGCCACCTGGGCCAGTGCTCAGCCTGCCTCATGGTAAAAAAAGCTTCCTGATGCCCAGGACACTTCTGTCGCCTGAACTGAGCATCAGGTAGTCCAAAAGTTGTCCCTGTACCACAGACAGATGGGACATGCTGCCCTCAGGTTCCACTGAGACCTGTCAGCTGGAGGAGAACAGCAAACTCTGGTTCCCTCCTTGCTTTGAGGGCACTGTACTCCTCGGACAGGTATTTCTTGCAAACCATTAGACATAAGCTGCTCCCTGTGTTGTCCTCTTTTATCCCTTCTCTTTTCCTGGTTCCCTGTTCCAGTCCTTTTTTTTTTTTTTCCCAGTTAGCTAAAGTAGCTCTCTCATCTCTGTTTCCCAGCAAGACAAGCAGACCTGCCAGCTCTATTCCCACTATTCTCCCTCTGTGCTTCTGCTTTCACTGCCCTTCTTCAGTTTGCCTTCCTCCCCATTCTGGCCACCAGTCAGCCTTCCAGTGATTCAGCTCCACATTTAATCACCTGCTCCTATTCCCCACCTTGGTGCTGCTTGATTCATGCTCTGACAGCACAGTCCAATGCTCCAGAAGACAAGAGCTGTCAAAGATCCCGCTTTCTGGTCCTTTTTAGCATCCCCTGCCTCTGGAACAGCAGCCTGACTGCTCTTCCTCTGCACAAGAAACAGCACATGAGTCACTCAGGGAAGATAAATCAGGACCATCCCAGAAATGCCCTGCTTGGCCAGAGGGCTGAGCTTGCTGCCAGACCTCAGCAACAGAGCATAACATCCCAATAAAGATAATAATTAATTAGCCATCTTTCACACTCTGAACCTCTGGGTTTGTCCAGCTTCCTGATTCTGGGAAGGCAGGATCTCAGCAATGCCCACACCATCTGTCTTTTGTCTGCAGAAGAATTCATCCCTGTTTTCAGAGGCCAGCAAGGAAACTGGGTCTGTTTAGCATTCTCACCTAGTTACAGTCAGTACCGTCTGTGCTGCTACTGCAAATAAATATGTGCCTCTTGCCTAGACTTCAGGAAAGATGCTGTGTGCCAATTTTATTTTTTTTAAATATTCCATTGAAAAACATGATTACTTCAAATCTGGGGAATGTTTTATGGAGACTTCCGACTTCCTTAATTGGTAAATAATGCTACATGTGCCTTGTTTATTGTTTATTGTTTAGTGCCTGCCTTTTGTTGCAAGAAATGGCAACAATGGTTTAAATGCTTGATCCAGGGGGAAGTGGGAAGTTTCCAGCCCCACACCTCAGTCTGATGTCCCTCTCTATCGTGTTTTTTATCATGTTTTTTCCTCTGTACTGCCTAACATGGTGGGAGTGTTCTCACATTACAGGCTTTCCTGATGAATAGGTCAGGCAGGAGTGCAGGAACCGCGAGCCAGTGGAAAGGATTTGGGATGGAATACCAGAGAACTGAGTCAGTCCATTCCTGCATCCCACTTCAAGTAAACCTCTTCTCTTGGCTGCCTCTCAGCTTCTTCATATAAGCAAAATATGGATCACAGCCTCCTCTGCTCCTAGCCAGGTGCATGGAGCTGCAGGGATGAAAACTCTGTCTCCTGGCCAGTGACCCATGACTGGGAACACTGCAGTCCTCTGCACTGAGCAATTCATGGAAATCTGGGGGAGAGATGAAAGCAGAAGCAGGAGGTTCCCAAAAGTTTGGCTGCTGGTGGCAGGAGAGGATGAGAGAGCAAGGGAAGGAAGGAGAAGGGAGAGCACAGAGCAGAGGGGGAGTGGGACAAGCAGGAGACATGTCACACCCACAGAGACGCTGTGGCTGTTCTTATGAGCAGGGGTTAAAGGGAGGAATCAGCTGGGAGCAAGAACAGAGGTCAGGAGAGAAGGGAAGGAACATCGGATGTTCACGCAGGAGCCAGTTTAGGACTGGTTTTGATTGCGAATTTTCTCATTCTTTATCCCATTTGGTTTTAAAAAATCCTGTCCTCATGATTTCCCCTGGGAAAGCAGTCAACAATACAGCAGCTGACTGAACATCTTTCCCGAGCCTGAGACTAAGCTTTCCTTTTGTGTATCCTCTGTCCCAGCCTTTGACTCCTCGCTGCTCGTGATGTGCCATGTGAAACACTCCCCCTCTGCCTTGACACCCTGAAATGCCAGCAGGCTGCTCCAGCCTCCCACTGCTCCCTTCTCCAGCCCCTCCTCTTCTAATAAAACCATGCTGATGTCACTTCTCATCCATCTCTCCTGCTCAGCCAGACAGGGAAGCCAGGGACAGCGGTGCAGGAAGCCTCGCTGTGCTGTTTCCATCACACACCTGTGCTGATAAACTGATGGCACCACCATTGCCATGGTGTTTTCTAACCTGAACAGCTGGCTGAATGCTCTTCCTTTTTTCCTTATAACAGGCCAAATTGGCTTCTGTCTTTTACTACCAGGCATGAATGCCCAGCCTGGAACCTAAAGACACACTGTGGGAATGAAAAGGCAGATGAAGGTGGTCTTGTGCTCAGAGTTTCTAACCTCCATCTACCTTGCACTGAGACAAAAAGCTCCCCTCTAGCCTTTTCTGGGGGTTAGTCTAGCAGTCATACTTCTGTGCCTGTTTTTAATCTTCCTTGACACTTCTGCAGCAATGCACATGCCCCAAAGACTTAACTTGTCCCAGCTGAGCTGTTTCAGAGCTCATAATGTGAAAACAGGATAAAAAAACCTGCTGTCTCCTTTGACAGCGCAGACTCACTGCAGCCCCTGATGAAAGCACAAACAGCACAAAAAGATACCCAGCCAAGAGACTAACTGCTTCAGCTGGGGACTAGCCAGAACTGGGAGTAAACATTTGGGCTGGAGATTAGAAAATCTACACCATGAAGGATGTTACAGGCCATTGTCTGGGATTCTGCCCCTGGTGTTCAGGAGAGATGAGGTAAGTAACTGAAACGGGGAAACCAAAGCAAAAATAACGGTGTCCCAAGAAAGGTCCTAATCTGATTAATGTTGTGCTTGGCTCCTGATCCCCTTCTTCTCTTTCAGCATGTCAGGTGATGGGTTAAGGGATGGGAACCTGATCCTGAGAGTTCCTTTTGGCAGAGGAAATCAGGGCGGGTTTTTTAGTGAGCATGTTCTGGGAGGTGTAAGGATTTTTGCCTCCCTGAGAAGGAGCAGGAGGGAGAAGAGGGAGAGCTTGTGCCTGGTCAGGCCTCACCAGACCCCTCTCCTCCCTCTGCTCCTGCTCACTCTGCCACCCTCAGAGGGGAGAGATAAAGAGAGCAGGAGGGAGACAGCTCGTTTCCCAACACTTGTTTCATTCAAACAGCCTTATTTTTGGTACTGTTACACCAAAGCTGCAAACAGCTCAAGTGCTGGATGGTGCTAAAACTCTGTCCTGGGCATGTTCCCAGCTGGAGAGATATCACAGGACTGCAGCCCACCAGGGAGACAGCAACGTCGGCATTGCAGCGCTGGTGCAGAGCAGAGCCTCAGCCTGTCCCAGACAGTGACCAGGGCCAGGTGCTCCAGGGGAAGGGAGAAAACACCCCTTCCTGTGTTTGCACAGCCTCATGCAAGGAGGGAAGCCCTGCCCTGTCAGACACTGTGCTGAGCGTGATTTTTTGGGACCTCACTCTGGCCGGCGCAGCCACCGGTGCAGCTTGGTGGCCAAAAGCAGCCACACCCTGGCCCAAGGTGGGAGCAAAATTGCTGGAAAAGGGTCAAAATTGAGCAGAGGTGTCCCAGTGGCATTGGGAGCGCTCCTAGTGGGAGCCCTGAAGCATCTGGACAGAGGAGGTGTGGCTGCCCCAGCCCTGGAAGTGTCCAAGGATAAGGCCTTGAGCAAACTGGGATGGTGGGAGGTGTCCCTGCACATCCAGTTGTGGCTGGATGGTCTTCAAGGTCCCTTCCATCCCTTAACACTCTGATTCTATGAGTCTGTGATCTCTGAGGACCAGGTTGTTCTCCATGAACTTGGCAGACCTGGGGCTGTTTCCATGGTAGGGATGCTACAGGAACTGGATTCTTCTGGATGGCCCAAAATGAGAACTGCAGAGGAACTCCCTGCCTTCCTATCAGCCCCAGGTGACCATGCAGGATCTCTTCAGCCTGTCAGAGTTTGAAGCTTATACAAGACGGCTCTTCCCTGTGTGCTTCTCTCCTTTTATGCCCTTTTCTGCCCATCCTATCTGCACTAGCTTCGAGGAATTCAGTTTCATTCCCAAGTCCCTCAAAGGCCTGGCCATGGAGTGCAGTGCAGGCTCCAAACTAGAGTGTCTCTTGAGTTAAGGCTGTCTGCTAGGTTTATTTGGCACATTTCACTCCATCTCACACAGAAAAGAGCCCTTTTAGCAGAAACTCAGTCTGTGAGAAATACCACATCCACTCTGCTAAAATATGGTCCCTTCTTAAGTGCAGACATAAAGACAAACAGAGCTACAAACACTCACCAAAAACTTTGAACCCAGATCCCATAGGTTCAAAGAAATCACATTTTAAATGTATGTAATAAACACCAATCCTTTCCTTTGGGGCAATGTGTTTAGCAAATAGAAAAACATGTAATTCCAGGACAACAACTACACCGAAAACATTTCTCAGAGTTTTAGATCAGAGAAGAAGTTGCTACAGGACATTGGCTGTGTGCACAACAAGTATCCTTATCCCCTTATCACTGAAAACCTCATTCAGAGTGTTAGTGCTGGCCCAAATTGCCCTATGCAGCATCTTTATTATAATTTATCTAGAAATCTATTAAGCTCTTGAGGTTGTAGAAAATATATTTAATGTGGTTTAGACGGGCTCGTTTGTGCAATTACAGGTGACCTTGGCCAAGCACAGTTTGTTCTCACAAATCCAGGATCACAGCTGAACAGCCAGTGAAATTTATCCTCACCAACCCCAAACATCCCCTCACAGCTTTGACACCCCCAAACATCCCCTCACAGCTTTGGCACATTTGGTGTAAGGAAAAAAAAAAAAGAAACATTAAAAAAAAATTCTGTTTTCACAAGTTTTGTACAAACTGGCAGCTGAATAAAGGAAATGCCCCCAAGTGAAAGTGCCAGTGCAGAAGGCAAACAGAGCTCAGTCATGGACTCTAATCTAGTGGCATCCAGCTGGTCAGGCAAGGCATGCACAGTTTTAGCCTTGATTGGGTGTGTCACAGCTCTCTGGGCAAGAGGGTGGGCAAAGGGCTCAAATCCTTCAGAACCAGGCTCATCTCTTCTGACACTTGTGAACATTGGTGGCATTGGTGTCCATCTGAGAGAAAATGACTGAAACCCTCTGGCTTTCCACATGCTTAAGGGAGAGTGGGTAAAAAAGGGCCAGAAATGCTGTCAGATTAGGAGAAAAGAATGGTTGGAGTCAGACTGAACCCTTGATGACCATCTAGTCCAATTCCCCCTGCTCCAGTCAGAGACATCTGCCATTAAACCAGGCTGATCCAAGCCCTGACCAGCCTTGAACCCTTCCAAGAATGGGGCATCCCCAGCTTCTCTGGGAAAACATGAATGCTGTATTAGAAACAAAAAGAAGCTGTGGACTTCCTCTCACTGCAGGACAAGCATGGGACAGAGCCTGCCTGGCAAAACTTCCCTCCTGCCATGTGATGCTTTTTTCCAGCTGCCCAGCTTTAGGGAGATTCTTTGGATCTCCATAATGTTTAAACTTGCAGATAGTCCAAAAGCTTTCTTTACAAAACCAATTTATGTCAATTTGGTCTTGCTTTATCTGCAGAGCTCACTGTGAACATCACTCAGTAGTTTCCAGCATATTAGAAGGAGTTGAATTTTAGGTTACAACATTGAAAGTGAAGGTAAAAGTAAGAGTAATTTTAATAAAGAAACAAAAATGCAAGCTATAGCTGATGTCAGCTGGCAGTTGTCCCCCAATCACTTTTAAGCTCATGGCTCAGAATGCACCAGCTTTGAGGAGCAATGGGTCATGTCAGTGCCCAGGCCTCCTTGGGTACTCTATCTGTTCCTGATGCACATGCTTTGTCATCTGGCAATGGCTGGGAGGTTGCACACCCCTTTCCATGGTGTTCAGGAAACAAACCTGCCATCATCCTCCATGGCCCAGCAGAAAACAGCTGGGCTATAGAGCAAATAGAGCTCCTGCTGTCCAAAAAGGAGAAGAAGAAAAGCAAAAGCTCAGCCCCACTGTGTTTCCATCTCCTGTTCACACCTTTGACATCTCTGCACAGGAGGGAATGAAGACAGATGGAATTACAATAAATAGCTTGAGAACTCCTCTCCAGAAATACATTATCAATTTACACAGTTTTGTTGTGTAGTCTTGCTGAATGTCGCTGAATTTTGAATTTTGCTGCTCAAGGACTGAGGGCCAAAGTTTGTTTCAAAGGTGGCACTGAGCAGCTCCAGGCATCCCCTTCAAACACTAGAGTCCCAGGGAAGCCCTGTGCCCATGGGCAGAAGAGAGCTTTGCCTTTGTTTTCCTGGATCTCAGCTGTCCTGCCAGGGTGTGCAGGGCAGGTTCAATGAGGGCTTTTTCCACCTCCTTCCCAAAACAGGGGCTGTGCTTTTACCACCCCTCCACATGAGCATTTTTCCTCTACTCCCTACTGTGCAAGCTTTCCCTGCATTAGCATCTCTGTAAAAACACTACAGAAGTGGTTTTGATATTTACAGCTACAACCTTCCTCTTTGTTTTATACCTATGCTTTCTTTTTCAGTACTGTTCAGGGATATGTCAACAGGCAAAAGGCCTGCTGTACCATCCCCAAAATGGGGTTTACTTGCTCAGAAATATACTTAGCTATATTTTCTAAAGGCTAACTGAATCACACACTCTTCAGAAGGCAAAAGTAGCTTTGTTTCAACAGGTGAGGGACATTGCAGATATGAAAACTAATGGGGAATCTGTTTCTGGGGTGGGTGGGGGGAGGAGAAAGTTCTATTTCCTCCAAATCTTAGAGGTTTTAGACTGAGTTTTAAATGCAGGAGGATAAATGGAGTGTGAAAGATTGCCTAGCCCCTAATTTTTCCTGTGTTTACATCTGGGTTTTATGTTATAGTCAATACTCTTAAGCCTATTTGAAAATTAATCTCCAGTGAACAGGTGAGTAGATAATGGAGTGGTGATTCCTCTGTCTCCATTTATCTTTTCACTTATAGAGTTAATTGAAAATAGGAACTCACTCAGTACCATTTTTCAAGGCACACACTATTAGAAAGCACTGGTGTCATGCAGCAATTTGTCTTTGGGTTCACTGGCACTTCATAAAGGCTACAAGTTACAGAATATACAAGCCCTTAGCTTTGCTCAGAGACCAGAACTGATAGAATAACCTAGCTGTCTCTCTTCACATTTATCACACTTGCCTTAAGTTAAAAAACCTGCCATCATCCTTCATTTTTCTTTGGGTTTTGGTCTGAGTTGCCACAAAATATCCAGGAATAAAACCGCTGTACTTTTTAATTATCATTTAAATCTTACTGATGTAAGAAATAGGAAGCTGCAAAACTCTACCCAGACAAAACTGAGGAGAAAAAAGGGTGTTTATAAAGACCTGCTTTGTTGGTGCCCCTGCATTTCTTAGTCTGTATTTCCCATCTAGAATTATGAAGGCAACATCGCATCTCAAAGTGACAATCCCAAAGGATCAAAGGACGTGAAGGAAGCAGCTGGTGGGACTGCAAGAGAGACACGTCCATACAGCCTTCTTTCTGCTGCAAGCCCTTGCCCTAGCTGTAGCTGTGCATCAAACCAAAAGCAGGGGATATCAAAGCATGAGTGATTCCAGACATTCAGAATGGGTGGCAATCCTAGCTCGGGGAATAGTCCTGCAGGGAGTGACCCACTGTAAAAAGCACATTGCAAACCAAGAGCAGAACCTTGAGGTGGTGCCTGGACATGGGTTGCCTTTATAAATCTTGTGAAACCTCAGATCATGATTGAAAATGGCTAAGAAGATGATTTATAGCATTTGGCACAAATACCTCCTAAGATAAGGCACGTGATTACACACAGCTATGCCAGAAACTCTATCATTAATTCGAGCTTCCTAAAAGAAAAAAAATCAGTAAGAAAACACAGAATTGTGTTTGCAAAGAGTTCCATTTTCTGTGAAACAAACTTGAGCCCTAACATTGCTACTTCCATAGGAAATTACCTTGACTACAAGAAAAACAGTTGTTGCCAGCAAAACACATGGTTTCACAGTTTGTCATTTGACAGAGGAAGAGCCTCAAAGCACTTTGCAAGATGTAACAAGGAAGATAGAGACAGGTTTTCTTAATACCTGAAATTGCCATTAGGTCTTAAAAAAGAAGGCTCCTCCTCTGCAGCCCCCACACTGAAATGCTGGATTTGCAACAGCACCAGTGGAGCAAAAGGGGTCTCCCTGTTCCATGTGCAGTTTTCCCCACTAGAGTTTAAAGATGGTTGGGAAGGGGGAGATTTAAAGCAAAGTTTTGGCCTCTGCCTTTGCAGGGGTGATACCAAGGGATTAAATATGAAAGTATGGTGTAAACTTTATCATTGGGGGTGGAGGAAGATGGAGGAAAGGGCTCTGCTGCCTGAATTTAGCAACAATCATATCTCATGGAATAAATATTTTTATCCCTTTCTCAGTTGAAATCTTCATCTTTGTGATCATTAATGATGTTTTTCTTCCTGCTTTGTAAACTGAGGAACACTGTTGCCTTTTTCCAGCTCTTCTTTCTTTTTTTTGCTCTTGGACAGTACAGGAAGAGAGAAGAAAAAAAAAACAAGCAGCCCTTTCAAATTCAGAAATGAAAACTCCAAAGACAAATCCCCCCCTCAATGCTAAAAGAACCCCTGCCCAAGTCTGCCTGTGTATCATAACCTGAAAAATGGAGTAAATAATACAGCCCTACCTTCCCACAAAGGGATTATTCAGCCTGCCTCCCAGGTCTGCTGAGAGCAACATGGAAATTAAAACATGAAAACCCTTCACTTCTGAAGAAATGTTTAAGATTACTAAAACTCAGGGAAATATATAGTGTTGATCGTGATGACATAAAAATGTCTGCGTGCTCTGGGATGATCCTGCTTGAGCAGGGATGTTGGCCTAGATTGGAGAGCATTGAGAGCTGTGGCCAGATTTGGTTACAAACAGAACCCCAGGATGGGTCAGGTTGGAAGGGACCACCTGCTTCATTCCTCCCCTGGTGCAGAATGTGAACTCACCCCATGCACACACCACGAGGGTCACCACCAGCATCTCCAGGCTCTCAGGCCTGGCTCAGACACCCACACCCAGAGGGGCTCTGCTGCCCCTGGAGCACCTCAGCTTGTGCAGACCCCCCATCATCTCAGCCAAGGTGCCACAAAAAACCACAAAAATGCCCCCAGCGCCTTTCTTTCCATCTGCAGCAGAGGGAATGCTGTTGAGCTGCTCTGCACCATCCTTCCTGTCCTGAAAGACTGTTACAGCAGATGGAACCCCAAGGTATGAACTAAGGATGAAATTAACTTGATGGACTGTTATAGGTAAGGTGCATGACTGAGGGAATGTGGGAATGTTACCACATTCTGTGTGGGTTTACATATATATAAAAATATATACATATATATATATATATACCAATATATATATTGGACTGGGCATCAGTCAGCGGGTGGGGAACAACTGTACTGGGAATTATTTGTTTCCCTTGGGTTTTATTTATCTCTCCCTCTTGCATTTTCATTACAGTTAGCAATAGCAGTAGATATTATCCTGTTTTCATTGTTAACCTGTTCGTATCTCAACCCACAAAATTCACCTGACAGCATGCTCTTCTTAGGTGGTACAGAAAAGTGAGGAAAAAAGGACCCCACCAGCAAAGCCTTTGCATTTCAGAAACACTTTGGTCTGCTTTTACAGATGTTTTAATACACCCACACAACCCAGACAAAGCTGAGGAATAGTGATGGTGCAGCTTTGGAGCCCAGGCATGGAAAGAGTCCTGAAAAAAGTGAGGAGCCGCATGCTGGCTCTGCTGCAGGGAACTCACAGTGACTCTGTAGGGCCCCAGTTTCACCCTGGATGCCACCTTAAATAATGTCAATGACAGCAGGCATTATATGCACATGATGTAAGCCTAGAGGAGTCAGAACCTTTGTGATTGATGACATAACTAAGCACATGAGGAGGAAACTTTCCATAGGGAAAGGTTGTTCTGTAATTATCCTCTCTGCAGGCATTTTATCTTCTTTTGAAACACCTGGAATTAGACAGTGTTAAAGACAAGGCAAGCTGTGCTGGGATAGACACAATCATTAACAGAGCAAAACAAGGTCTTTTCTACCTCATTCCTGTGTGTTATTAAAGTGTGCTAATAGGGAAGGCCAGGACTGTTTGACAAACACCTCCTTTCTTCCCAGCCCTGACTCACTGCTTTCAACCAGTTCCTCCTACGAAGGAGGGAAACTTCTAACATGGAAATTCCTGTTAAGCACCCTTCCTTAGACCTCTTGCCATTTCCTAAGAGCTGATTGCCTCAGAATGAGCTCAGCTGGAGCTGCCGAGGGCTTGGAGAAGCATCCCAGGTGTGCCGAGGGTCCGATGGTGAAGGGCAAGGCTGTGCCCAGCCCCGGCAAGAGTTCGGTGTCAGGTTTGGAGTCTCTGGATGCCACCTAGAGGATTATCCTTGTCCTTGTGCTCTCTGCGGCTTTTCCTTAGGAAAATTGCTTTTCCACCTTCCCCTAGCCCTGCAGGGTGTGAGGAACATCCTCTGGGCTCCTGCCAGCTTTGCTCCCGTGGGCAGGAGCATCCAGGCGGAGCCGCGCAGAAGGATGCAGAATCACCAGTGGGACCTGGCTGGGGTCCCATCACACCTCATGGTCAGCCCCAGATGGTGTCTCACACTCTCTTTTCCCTCCTGGAGCTCCAGCTGTCTCCAGAGAACCACAAGCAATATTTGGAAGTCACCCCACGTGCCAGAAGGGTGACCCGGACCTGCCCCTCTCTGAATTTCCTGTGGGTCATGTGTTTGCAGGATGCTGCTTCAGAGCCACTAAGGGCAGGGAATGAGATTTCTAAATGATGCAGGAGCCAGTGGACCTCCTGCTTAGGTCTGCAATCAGTGTCATCAGCTGCAGAACTGATCCACCTAAGAGGAGGAGCCCTATCCCTCAGTCCCTGAGTTTTCTGCGGCAGTTTTCTGTGCAGAACCAATTAAGTGCCAACCCTGCCCTGTCCCTGACAAGCTCTTGGTACCAAAACCACCCAGAGGCTGTCTCAGAGTAGGCATTGTGAGGGGATGCCCAGAGTTCAGGAGGATGAGACACAAGCCTGCAAAGATACAAAGATAGCATGGGGTGGTGATGTTTATTCCAGCCACTGCTGGATTTGTGTTTGCTGTGGCAGGAGAGCCCTTTGAGGTCTTCAGGACCAAAGCTGAAGCTTCAGGTTCTGCAGGAACTCTGCCTGACTGCATGGTGTGGAAACAAATCACCAGTTAATAGCTCTCAGCTCTGTTCCCAGACTCTTTATGCCCTTTAGAATTCAGTAGCACAACAAATCTGGAATTTGGCTGTTTGCTAATATTTCTCTGCGATTCTTTTTTTTTTTTTTTTTTTAGACTATCCACTGCTTGTGAGTGGGGGCTGAATTTTGTTGATCCAAAGAGAGAGAAAGAATTTAATGACCTTTAAGATATATTTTTAACCTCTTACAGAAATTGAAGACCTGGTGCAGGAATTAGTATGTGAATGTGTTTGATATATTTATGCCCTTCTGGTCTATGAAACCTGCAAAATTTCTCTTGCCATGTCCCCACTTTACGTGCAAGAGGAGGTAAAACCTCATCTCTTCTGTCCTCCTGGCAGCCTCTGGGAAATAGGAAATCCACCTACTGCTTGTTTGCATGAGATTTGCCACTGTAGGGAAGGCAGTGCTTTTGTTGACTGTGACCATTTCTCAGGCAAGAATTGATTAAAAGAAAAGGGCATGAAAATACCAGGCAAGAATCAGGAGACTGCCAAGATCATGGTCAACTTCCATCTTGGCTGATACAGCAAAATTAATTCTGGTAAAAGCAGTCAGAACAGAGATACCACCTCAACTGTAAATTAAACCTGTCTCCTGTATTTTACTGGTGGCCATCAGACTTTGTTGTCATGGAAATCTTTTTTTCAGGCCCCTTCCCTTGTTTAAAGCGATGGTCATGGTTGTTTTCTCCAGATATAACTTCTGTGCTGTCTGTCTTTTGCTGCTCTGCCTTAAAGGACATTTTTCACTTCCTTTTTGGTTTTTTTGCTTGCCTGTATGTTTGGCTGTGGGCATCTTTTCCCAAGTCCAGCAAGGAGCACAGTTCAGCCATCTAAAGCAGAAACCAGAGAGAGCAGCCAGGTCTCCTGCTAACTTCAGCTTGGATGTTGTACTCAGTGAAGGCATCCAGGAATTTTAAGGGCAAATCGATCTTAAATTTGGCTGGGTGGCAGAAGGGGCTAAGCTTTCAAGTGCCTCTCACCAGGGTGTGCTGCCAGGAGTGGGTTTTAGCAATGTGAAAAAAGGTTTAGTTCCCAGTATTCTGCATGCTGAGCTCTTCTGAGCATCCGGGCCCTTGTTTGCTCTTCTCGGTGGGGTTTGAACATCTCTGAAAAATCCCATCCCATTTATTAGATTTCCCTTGTCTATAGGAAAGTACAAGGAAAGGAAACCAAGTTTTGGTTTATCCAAAGGGAGATTTTCAAGACATAGATCAAGGATTTTCATTTGGGAATTTCACGTAAGACACCAGCTTGAAATTTTCTAGAATACAATTGAACTAAAGTTTCAGGAAACACACACTGAACAGTGATGCAGATCTCAGACTAATTTGCTACTTGAAATTATGAAACTTAATTGCTAGCAAGAGGTTGGGGAAGAGGTTGGAGATTAATGAAAAGTGGAACATTGCACACTGGAGAGCAGAACAATGGTATTTAATGAGTGCTCCTTTCTTCTCCAAAGCACTTTACAGCCATTAACTAATTAACAGTATAATTTGCAGGTAGGAGTACAAGAGTGTAATTCAGAGCACAATGTGGTGATGGTTTCAGGGGAACTGCAGTTCAATTGTAAATCTCTCACTAGGTGTGTGGGAGTAAATTATGCAGATATTTCCAGGGGATATTTTTCTTCCGCTCTGCTTTCCCCAGGCAAGAAACATTTCATCAGGGGATGCAGAAACCAAAATACCACGCTGCAGTTTAACACTTTCTCACATGTGTTTGCATAAGAGAAAGCACTTCAGTCTAGCAACCAGTCCTCTTGTCCCCAAGGACTGTAGGTGTGCGAGATGGGCCAGGAAAATCATTTGCGGCTTTCTCTCTTGGTGGTGCCTGGAGATGAGGCCTCTTAATCCTCGTCTCACATGCACAGATCCTCCTCACTGCCAGCCAAAGGGGGGCATCAGATGTGTCCCTCTGGTGCCACCCTGTCCCTCTGGGCATGACTGAAGTAATTCAGGCAAAACTGAGCCAGGGAAATTCACACCTACAGACAGAGTCTGACCCCTTGCTTCCATCCCTTTGCTCACCCTCTGCCATCCCATAAGAGAAGGTTGCTTTGGGATTAGGATCTGAGGCTGGGTTTGGTCCTGGTTATCTGTGTTCTGGTCAGCTAGAACACTGTAATGCATTACACTGAGATCCAACAATGTGCTTTTAATTTAGGCTACCAAAGGCAGCAATAAATAAATATCGATATATTAGAACCCAGCCATGGGGTTTTGTGGACATTGGAGCCTCCAGAATGGAAGAAGCAGAGTTTTTACTGCTGCTTTTGACTCCTCAGTCATGCAGAGAGACAATCAGTACAAAAGTAGGCTTTTCCCTCTGCTTCCCAACCCTTTTATACAGATACATTCCATCTCCATTTGCTCCTTTTTGATGTGGACCCAGAATGGTTCTGCTCTTTTTTCTGGGAGAGTCTCAAATTCAAAAAGCAGGTCCAACGCAGCTTTTTTCCCTTTTTTCCTTTTTTTTTTCCCAGCCACTGGCAAGGTTGGTGCTCCATGCCAGCTCTTCTCTTCCAATGTTTGTGGCTTGCCTCTGGCTGTTACATTTAGACCTTGGCTCTCCTGGGAGACATCCATAAATCCTTGCCTCCTCTGCTAAGAGTCAGAGAGAAAATTGGTAAAAACCCTGTGTTTTCATTAGGCTGTCCTACTTGTGGAGCAGAGAGTCCACGCAAGACGGCTGGGGAGAAAGGAAAGCAGCTCTTTGGGCAGGTTTATTTGAACAACAGGAAGATTTCCCTCTCAGGTTCTCTCTAGCCAGGCTTTTTTCTGACAAGCTCCAGCCCCTTCACTTATTTGTGCCAGTGCAAGTACTCCCTGGGCAAACCAGCCAATTCCCATGGATTCTGTGTGGCATTTTAGATGGAGGCTACACCACCCAAACATGGCTCTGGGGAACCGGCATCCTGCTGGCTGCTCAGGCTGGAAATCAGCCTTCATCCTGTGGGCACCTGAGCTGTTGGGCTCTTGCTGAGAACCTTCACTGGCAGAAATGGGAATACCAATCCCTCTGGCTGTCCTGAGCAGCCAAGAGCCCTGCCAGGGGGCTCAGAGCCCCTGGCACAGAGCCCAAAGTGCCTGTGGTTTTGATTATGACCCGTGGAGCAAGTTACCAGCCTTAGGTGAAGATCTGCAAGCCACGACAAATTAAGTAGAATGACAGTGAATTTATCAAGAGGTGAAAAAGTAGATTTGGGGGTTTTTAGAATGGGGGTTCAGGGGGCAAGATGGAGGGATCTGGGCATGTCCAGCCTTTCTTCTTCTTATCCTTCCTGGCCTCCATCTTCTGCTGTGATGTTGGCACTTTTAGATTGGTTCAGAGTAGAAGCTCACTGTCTCACATAGGTGATAGACATTGGAAAGTAATTGTAAATATTGTACATGTAGTTTTTATTATAAAGACATAACACCGCCCCGGGGGCAGGCAGAGTGCCCTGGACTCTATTGCTGAATGGACCTCAGCAGGACAGGAGAAAGAATTTTATAGATAAGATATAACAAACAATCTTGAGATCAAGAAATGAAGCATTCTGACTTCCTCTTCGAGCACTGGGCTGGGAAAAGAGACTTTCTAATGTATCTTGGGGTCACAGTGACCAGCTAGAGTCCCCGAGAACCAACCCTTTCAGTCTTTTCTGAATTTCATCTGCTCAGCATAATTCCTAATGCATTTCCTTCACCAAAACAAAATGAAAGTTAGCTATCGAGAAGCCTTTTAAATGGAAGAAATAAATAGTAAGGATCACATTTGGTAATTTAGATTTTTTTTTTCCTTACTGCTCCACCGAGAGACTACAGAGGGTTATGGCAATAGCAGGATTAGCTTATCTATCAAGAGTTAACAGTGCATTCTCCTTGGGATCACATCCTGCTCCAGAAATTTGACTTAGGGCTAGCTCAGGTACCGCTGTGCCATGCAGACACATGCTGAAGGAAGCTGGCTGCAGGAATCTCTCTGCACAAACTTGGCAGTCAGAGCCTACAGAATTCCAGTCATGCTGCCAGTAATGTTCTGCTTTGAAATGAAAGCAAGACTTCATGCTGGGAGGACCCGATAGCTGCGCCAATTTGACAGTGTAGAAAGCTCAGGTTTAAATATCATCCTGAACTGAAATTGAAACAAATGCATTGCTATGAATATAAACAATTTATACCAGGTAAACCCCATGAACTCTAAAGATAAATACTCATCTACCTTCCATTTCAGCTAGCTCTGCCCTATGACCTGAAAAAATTATGTTGGGGGATTTTTTTGTGCAAGATTGGGAAGCAGAGAAGGAACTCATAGGGGAACTCCTGCATTATAATCACATTTCTGTAGTGAAGGATGACTTCAGTTTGCACCTGAAACAAAGACTCAGCGGCACTTACAGATGAAAATGCAGAGGATGTTCTCCCCATGAGCCACAGTTCAGAGTCTGTGAGCAAGGAATTGGTTATAACTCAGGGACAGTGGAAGCTTTAATGCAGCCCTTGAATTTGCAATTTGACCTAATAAGCAGAAATAAAGTCCCACACATACATAGTTCTTCTGATACTACATATTACATATTAGATATTACATATTACATATTTTTTGTTACTTATAAGGAGGGGAAAAAAACCCCAGCCCCATTTCTGCCAGGAAAGCACTGCAGCAGTGGATCTCAGCACCAGAGTGAAATGTTGCATTGCTCATCTTGCATAAGAAGGTCCAAAGGCTTTTGATCTCAACTGGATAAAGGCCAGCACATTTCCTTTGTTTTGCTTGGTATTACATAACTCCATGTGGGACATGCTAAAGGTATCAGTTTTGTTCATTCAGGAGCTGTAGAGAAGTCAAAATTATTTCTTCGACACAAAAACGAGAATTGAGAGATTTCTTGAAAAGCAGCTGTTTTCAGCATCCTACCCTCATTCTGCTTGTGCATTTTCCAGGTTACTACTCAGCAAAGAAGCAAGTCAGAATGAATATGCAAGCTGCTGCAAAGTCAAATTCTTGAAAATGAGATTGGAAACCTCTGCCAAGCTTCCCCAGCCTTCAAAAATCGGGTGTGCAGGCTGTGGACACTTAGGGGCATCCCACAGAGGTGTGATCCTGACAGCAGCAGTGACAACAGAAAATACACACATTGGGATGGGGTCAGGCCCAATCAGCTGGAATCCCTTTGGGGAGAAATTGTTTGCCTTAACAAGTTTGGACACCACAGAAATTGCCTAAGACTACCAGGCGAACCTGCATTAAAAATCAGTGTTGATGAGAAAGTGGCACACAGTTAAAACAACTGTAAATGTGTAATAAATTGCCTGGACAAGTCACCATGCAGTTGGGGCCTTTCATATTGTCACATGTTCACATACCCTCTATTTTGGGTTTAGCAGGGACACCTTACTAAGTTTCACCATCCCAGCTTTACGGGTTTGGCACTCTGAATAAAAATTTCCCAGCCCTTTCTGTGATTTTTTTTTTTTTCCCCAGGTACAGCATTTTGTGTTTGCAGCTCTTAAGGACATTGGGTGTCAATGTAAATGATGTAAATGGAGAAAGGTAAAATTGTTTGGGAACATTTCCCTTTATATCAGCAGCCATTTTAGCCCTGTACTTCTGCCCCACGCTCAGGAATTGGGTTAACTTACATGGAAAATTTGCAGGCATATTCTCATCTCCTTCAAGTCTTTCCTTTTACTAGCTGGGCCAAATTCAGCCTTTAATTTGGGCTGTGCTGTTCCTCCCAGGTCTATGAGCTTGCACAGGGAAAGCTAAGACAAATTTCACCCATGGGTTTGTCCACATTAAGAAAAATTTCACCCATGGGTTTGAAATATCTGCTGCATGTAAGAATGAGGGAGATGATTTAGTTGTCGTTTTGTGCTTTTTATTCCTACTGCTAATCTGTCTGTGAGAAGAGAAAGGGGCATTAACAACACTGAAATGTAAGTGTTGCTCTGGCTTCTTTTCTATGGCATTTGTTAACACACACTTTTCCATCACCTACTTTTTATTTCCCTTTTTTATTCCCCTGACTGGTTGGGATAATTGAAATTTTACAGCACATAATAATCAGCGGGTAAACCAGAAAAAGAAACCTATAAAATATACACTCTAAATTATACTGCTGCATATGGCCTTAAGATGCAGGCAGTGTTTAATGAACGGGTTTGGAAAGAGCTCTGTAAATGTCAGGGGTTTAGAACGACAGGAGGTGATGAACTGCTGCTTTTTGTCTCAAATCTAAACAAACTCAGGCTTCTCCTGAGCAGTAAAAATTAAAAATTAACATGTTTGTGCGTGTGTGTGTGTGTGTGTGTGTCAGGTGTGTGCAGGAGAAGTGCTGGAAGCAATACATTATGGGCAACATCAGGAAGGTTGACTATGTTGTTTCTTTTTTTCCATTAAAAGCTATGAGTGTTTAGACATAAATAAAGGAGTTTGTTGTGTTCCCCCCAAATGGCACAAGACAGTGATTTCAGTCTGTTTCTGAACAGATTTTGTGGGCTTGGCCAGTCTGTTACAAGCTTTTCAGACTATTGGGGTGTAGCATGAAGGTCTGGGGCTGGGCTTTTTGTATATGTGGGTTAATCTTTAAGCATTGCTTGTGATTAGAACAGTGTAATTTATTTTTTTTTCTCAAGTGTGGTCATTTTCTCTAATTAAGAAAAATTGCACCACTGTTTCTCCATGTGCTTGCAATTTTAAAGCAGACCAATGACACTGTGCACCTTTTGGGGTTGTAGAAGGGTTAATTGCAGAATTACTTTCTGACTGGGGTGATATGAGCTGGGCATAAAAGCCCTAAAGTTGGCCATGCACAAGGTTATCATGAAGTCTTGAAGTGAAAAAGGAATGCTTCTCTTTATTGGGAAAAATAATGACTCAATGCACTGCTGTCCCAAAAAAACAAGAAAGGTATTATTGTTTTTCATATTAATTCCAAAACACCTCAGTGCCTAAGCCTATATTTAAAAGGAATCATCTCTTAAATATTTTGAAATCAGGACACTGAATTGTCATAAGAACTAGTAAATCAATTGTTTAAGTTATCAATAACACAGGTTCTGGATACCAGTGCAGGTAATGGGTTTATGTGAAAACAAAGGGCACATGTTTCTCTGTCTGCTCTGGGGTGCCCTGATCTCCAGGGGAGCACTGACTTTGGCCCTCATTCATGGAAAAAATCATGGAGAAATCCTAGACTTCAAGACAGACTAGAATCTACAAAAGTGTGAAATGGATTATAGACAGTAGTGTAGGTGTAACACTTGGTGAGAAACTTAGGTTTTGGGATTTTTAGTATGTTGTGGATGGAAGCAAGATGGAGGGCACAGAATGTCATCCTGGGTTTCTTCTTCATGCTGCTTCTTCCTTCTTCTTCTTGGGTTTGGGTGGCATCCAATTCATTAATAGTCCTAGAAGAGACAGAATATCAGAGGTGAGGATATAGGGCAACACAAAAGAAGAGAGAAATGCTGTTTTCATCCCAGTGTTTGCAATTAGCCTCTTACAGACTAAATGTCTGTATCAGATGTATCAGACTGTATCAGAGGGCCTAACCCCATCCTGGTGTGCACTGTCTGACACCTCCACTGCTCTGTGGTGAAACTGTCTTGATTTACACCAGAGGAGAACTGAAGCTGAAGTTTTGCTCTGGTCCTTTTCATTACTCTGCTCAGAAAAAATGTACAAGCAGCTGTGTAATGGACAAATAGCTGCGTAAAGCCGTTGCCTCCTTTTTACATACAAGGGTTTTAAAAGGGAAAGAAAAATGGTTTCTGCTATAGTTTTCTTTGTGTCATGGCTAAAAATAATAACAAACCTCTAATGAGTGTCTGAGCTTCATCACCAGCAGGGTGGATAAAATATAAGTATGTTTTGTTCCCAGGCTGCTGGAGAAACTGTGGAACATGGAACATTTTGCTATTTTGTTCAACTTGTGAATTGTACTTTCTTGCTTAACAGTGTGCACCTGGGAACAGGCCAGCATGTAGCAAAGCTATAAAAACAGCACTGCTTTTTTTTGATAGTGACTGTGAACACTCCCATTCTTGAAAAGAGGCAGCAGAGCTGATTAAAAATGCAATACACAAGAGCTTGGCTCTGCTGCATTCCCTGGGCATCCACTGCCTTGGGCATGCCAAGCCAACCCCACAACAAAGCTGATCCCTGGGTTTGGTTGGCTGCAGGGTTTGTGGCCAGCCCCCAAACCCCAAAGCGGCACTTTCTCATGGTGGCTGTGCTCAGAGCAGGGTGGCAGTGCTGGTGTAAGGTCTGCTGTGAGGATGTTCTCCCCACGAGCCGCAGCTCACAGTCTGTGAGCAAGGAATTGGTTATAACTCAGTGGCAGTGCAAGCTTTAATGCAGCCCTTGAATTGATGGTCTGGTGTAAGGATTGGTGTGAGGATTGCACAGCAGGAGGCTGCAGCATCCTCAGCATGGCACACAGGTGCAGCTGCACCTGCCTGAGCCCTCCTCTTCCTCTTTGGGAACTGAAGCTCCTGCGTGACTCAGGGCCACATGCTCAGCAGCCACAGCTCAGGCTCTGCTCCTCCAGGGGTGTCCAACACCCTGGTGTGAGCAGCACACACACCAGGGAAATCAGTGCTGCAGATTTTTTCCATCTGAGGTAAATGTGTCCCATGTGCAACACAAGCAGAGCCTGAAAATGGGACGGAGCGAGTCCCGAACACTTGTTTCGTGTTTTGTGCAAACATGGAAATAATCTCACATATAGATTATTTCATTAAATTCCTTTCAGCAGCAACTGGAGAAGGTTGTTTCACTTGGGTGAAAAAGCCAGGAAAATAGATTCTCCATGTGCTTCTAGTTACTTCAGGGTGATGCAAGTACAGCTTCTTCTACTTAAAGCCACTTGTCTGCAAACTATTATGGGGCACCCTTCTGCAGGGCAGCACTGGCTTCCTACAGCACCTAACAACTTGCAGTAGTAGATGCTTTATTATTTTTCCATTATCTTTTGGAACCTGGTTTATAGGTTTTGGGAGTGGGCCCTGATATGACAGAAATTTCTGGCTGGAAGGGAACCCAGAAAATCACCTACTCCATCCCCCTGTGCTGAAGCAGGGTCAGGAGTTGCTTATTCCGAAGCTTGCAAATTGCTGTGAGAACTGATTTGCTCTGCTCACATGGCAAATCTCAGGGGTAGCCAAGGTCAGCAGTGTTCCTCCTGATATCCTGAGAGTCTGTGTTATGCAAGAAGTTTTCTTTCAGGTGCTCATTTTGCTTTGCTTGTTTTGTTGCAGGGCTGTAGACACAATTGAATTCCACATAAGCAACCTGGTGTGTCGAACCATTTGGTTGTAAGAGGTGGATATTTGCAATGCCATCAATAAATGCTGGTGCACAAATATGTCTCAATAGCAAAATAAGCTGAGGTTTGCTCTTAATTTAGGCAGGTTCTTCTTGGTTTTGTTTTTTTTTTTCTTTTTCTGTACTGCTCTGACCTGGACTCCTTCTGCTGATGCCCCTTTGCTGTTTCACTTTCTACAATTTATCATTTCCATGCACAAAATATTGGCCTGAGCCGTGGGGTGCTATAAGTTAAGCTGACCTACAACCCAGAAAATGTGTTTTTGTAGTGGATATTTCATGGGTTTCCCACTGAGGTGTCACAAATCTTATAGGAGGAAACTCTTGTTGGTTTTTCTTCTTTCCTTTCTTAATTTTCTAAGGATATTTTTTTCTATTTAGGAAATGCTGCCTCTCTCAGCAATCTGTTCCCTTGGCAAGAAATACGACTATCAGGTGTTTAAAATTAAAGTTGTTAAAATCAAATTTGCAGAGGCAGGAGGGTTTGCCCCAGCGTCCTGGACATAGTCCAGGTTTGGTAATTACTCTCCTAACTCAATCTTTCTTTGCAGTTTTGTGGCGTTCTTCCTGCCCCACTGCAACCTGCTCTGGGGAGCTGCTGTGCCATGGCATGTCAAACATCTGCCTGCTTTTCACCCAGGACTGACCACACTTCAGTGTGTGATGAAGTGATTTATGATTTATGGCACATGGCGTGCACAAACACTGCTTTTCTTTTCACAGTGACTTCTGCTGAACAGGAGGAGTCACTCAGAAGAAACACTTACGAGAAAATCAGCTCAGGAACTAAATATGGATTTAAGGGTTCTGATTCTCTCCAGGTCACTCTTTTCAGATGATCTCTTCCCAGCTCATCCCTTTGTCCTATAGGCTGGTGCTGAGAAGTGGTGGCTCCATGTGATCAGCTGTGTTTATAGGATAAAAACCTTCCCCCTGCCCAGTAATCCCCTTGGGGCAGGCAGGAGCATTCCAGAGGGCTGAGCAGCCTCCGTGGATGGGGTAAAGCCAGCACACACACACCTGCCAAACAAACAGGGGTAAAGCCAGCACACACACCTGCCAAACAAACAGGGGTAAAGCCAGCACACACACACCTGCCAAACAAACATTCTCCCAGCTTCCTTGGAACAGGCCAATTCCTCCCACACAGTTAGGCCTGAAAACAGGAGCCTTCCCTGCTCCATCACCACTGGCCAAGGTGAGCTGGTCATTGGAGCGTCCCAGACAAGTGTTTGCTGAACTGTTCCTAAAAATTGAGGTGGCTTTGGCATGAAGGAAGTGGAGAAACACTCTCATGACTCCCCTGAAAAAGGGAAACTCACAGGCTTTGGGGTGATGCATGTCAGTTGCTTTTGGTGTCAAGTGTTCATGCAAACACTTGACAATCATAATGTTACAGTGAGCAGAAAAGCTTTATTATTAATATTTTAAAATCTCTGCCTCAGATACGTCCTTGGAGCTAGAGCCATGCCACTAAGCATATGATGAATGAAACCTCTTTAAAACTCTCAGATAGGAAAACTCCCATTCTAATTGTTTCAGATCATCTGCATCCTGTGTTTGGTTACATGGAGTAATAGAGGCCATCTGTCTCCCTGCTTTCTAATACATGGATTTATATCTGTGGGCAGAGCTGTTTTCACTAAGGGAGTGCACAGACCCTCCCAAATGTGTGATAAGAAAATGTGTGCACCCAGGAACAGCCAAACTTTCTGGCCTTACAAGCCATGTATCAAGTCCTTTGTAAAGGCTGCGGGCACTTAGGACTCCAGGAATTAATGGGAAACACTTTTTGATCCCCTTTGCTCCCACCAGTCTGTCAGGGCACGGGGCTGGGTTGGGTCCCAGAGCACCATCTGGCACTGGCTCCCCTGATGGGAAATGAGACATGATCAGAGTCCCTGTCCTTTTGCATGGATTTATGGAATCTCCTCCACAAGCCACTCAACCCATCCCACGGAGAGGTGTGCACACAGCAGGGATGTGGGGCCCTGTAAAGCAGAATGTCTTGGGCTGAGGGAGGAAGGACACAGCTGGAGACCAATGGGGGAGAGGCAGGCCCAGGTCAGGCACTTGATCTGTGCAAAAAGAGCATCAAGATGTCACCAGCCCTTAGGGTGGAAATGTTTGTTTCCATTCAAGAAAAATGTGTGCTGTTCAGTGCATTTCAGGTGAAAAGGTGCAGTGAGATTTCCCTTTTCTTAAAACTCAGGTTATTTAAAGAAGAATTAAAATTAATCATGCAGCAGCTTGTCTGGCTGAGAGGCAAGGGCAGCGCCAGGGGTGAGGAGCAGTGAATCACCCCCTGCTTCCACCTCTGCAGGCACCACCTCAAGGTTTCTTAGCAGGAAAAAAAAATGTCAAGGAATTTATTGAGAATTGTAAACCAAGCACAGCAGGGATAAATAACTTTATGGTGCAGCTACATTAAGCTACATCTCTCCCTTCTACAAATACACCTTTTGCTGAGATATTGCAATAGTAGACTTTAAAGGCAGCCAAGCAGTGCAGTACATTTCTTCACTCAGATTAAAAGCATTGTTTAAATTCTTGTGGCTAGACAATTTGTCTTGTCCTTAAAAAAAAAAAAAAAAAGAAGCCATTATTAAAGAGCAAAGCAGCACAAAGAGACTGGGATGTCGGACTGAGGGACTGCAGGGAATTTTTAGCTCGCCTGCTGCAAATCAAGATCAGCCTTTTTACCTTTCCACAATCTTCCTCCCTTTGTTATTTGTGGTTACCACAAAATCTTATTCAAAGTTTCTCTCAGATGCTAGAATTAGATAATGTCTCTGGAAAAGGGTGTCACAGTCTGGATAAACATAGCCATGAATAAAATATTTTATGGAATGACACCTTTCATCCAGCAAGGCTCCAGGGCGGAAAAAAATATAAAAGCACATATTTATTATTTAAGAAATAATGAGATGTTTTATATCATTATATAAACACATGGAGATAACAGGTGTATTTGCATCTCAGACTCAAGCACTTTTTGTAGCAATCCTGTTCCAGGGGTGAACA